>OX101804.1:19007000-20278500 GCA_944452935.1 Rhogogaster chlorosoma
CTGTAGTCGATATTATCCTGAGTTATGTCACGCAATTAGTAAAAAGCCAGCGTCTGTCAACACCTGGCTCAGGTGGCAGAGAGCCCGAGTTACCTAACTCCGTGTGTAACTACCTCGGAGGAAGATTCTTATCGTTAAGATACGTTTTCGTTAATTACTAGGTAAATATGAGAGCGCGAAACTTTCGACGATTCGGTCATACACACACATATATGCGTACCCTTGCCTGAATTGACATTAAAAAATGATAATTAGACGATTGTTTGAATAAAACGAATTCCAACTACATACCTATCCACACGGTATAATTTTTCATCGAGTTAATATGCTCAGGGGAATCCAGCCGTAGCCATACGTCTTGGCCCTTTTCGTTTCTATAACGATTTCACGAATGTTTAACAAATATCCCGTTACAATCTCCCCGACAAGACGGATTCGAGTGTTAGACGTGAAATAATGTTCCCTTCGTCTAATTTAAAAAGTCAAATATCTAGCTGCCGATAAATATCGTCCGCCTTACATCTATGGCTACCGAAAGAACTGGAATATCACCATGAAACCATCAAGCTTATAATGGTAGCTCTTCAGACGTTCCGCGCTCTCGTCGAATTACCATAAGTTGAACAGTTGTTTCATCTCGTCAGATATTTATTTAGGCTGAATCTACGAGCATGGAGTAGGTAGGTAGGTAGGTATAGCAGTTCTGTGAGAGTAGAAATGCAGATTCGTTTCATAGTGCAACTTCGAGGCGCGTTGATTCGAGTGCAGTCTTCCGGGCGGTTAATGAAAAAATGTGATCCCTCGTGGCAGCTGGTTCTAGCTCCGGCGAAAAGCTCACCACGGTCGCTCCCAGGCGACGGTCCGGGTGGATCCGGGTGGGTATAACATCGGGATAACGGGGGTAGGTGAATGGAGGGGTGAAAGAGGGTTTGGCCCGGGTATTGGATCCTGGGTTGGTCCGCAGGAGGGGTAGTTTGACAACTTGACAAGAGCACAAAGGCCGGGGCCAGGGTACGAGGAGAAGGGAGTACGGGGGGCGTCGCGATGCTCAACGTCCGCACGGGAGTAAAAGAGGGGCAATGGCAACGGATGAAGGGAGGATGAGGATGAGGATGAGGACGAGGACGAGGACGAGGATGAGGAGGAGGAAAAGCGAAGCAGTACCGTGAACAAAGGGAGAGAACCATCCCCTCACCGACACTCGCTTTGGTTGCAGAGTTTCGAGGAAGATTACTTACACATATGTAGATTGCTACCCACTGTGAGCTAATACCAAAACTTTCATTAAGGGTGCATCTCGAAAGAAAATGCCTACTTAATTAAATCGTTGCGCCACAGGCTGGATATGGGAAGGTCAATCGATCGAAATATAGGGGTTGCTAGGAACCCCTGATTAAATAGAACAAAAAAAAACTCACTCGTATAGATATATTCGTCCATGCTGGTGTCTTTCGAAAGCTTGTTTTCTTTCGTACCTATACTATTCGCACTTCGTATGTACTTTCGTATGAATCTAACCAACCCCGGGTAGATTTTTGAGAATAAGAGGGACAGGATAGATAAAGGAAAGTGGCAAAACGTCGACGACAACTTTGCACAATGCGACGCGCACGTAACTATCCGATTGGCAATAAATATTTCTCTTAACCGCGTAGGTTAGCCCACCAACAAAGGCGTTCCATTCAGTTCTGGCGTTACATTATACGCAGGAAAGATACACCGGCTCCCCTCGATACGTCGTTCGATTTAACCATGATATATTGGAATTGAAAATGGCTTTAGAATCATTAAAAATATTGTCGGGAAGTCAACCTCTGCGTTTTGACAAACCCACAACAATAACTACGTCTATGAATCCGAAATTGATACCGGCAGTAATATTGATCCACCGTAACGAGGGGTGAATTTTACTATAAATTAAATCCGTTGCAGTCAGTCAGTCAAAGAGTTCATATTTATGAAAGGAAATTTATCGACTGATGACGATGAACAAATCTAAGCAAATATCTAGATGTGATAAATAAATAGAATTGGGTTAAAGAAAATTGTATCGTCTTGTTAAAAGCCGGAGCCAATTTTCACGTGACAGAAAACTGTATCTTGTCTGAGTATGTGTAGCTTATACTGTGCAGTATACGGTGCGGAGGCTATGAGGGGAAATTTATGTGTTTACGGTTAGAAGCCCTATCTCTAATCCCTATCCCATCGTAGGTGGTAGTAGCTCGTAGCTGTTCTCGGGCCTGGTATTAGATGAGGGTGAGGAGAAACCCCGATCAAAACAAGGGGTGGCGAAAGATCCTTTCTTGAAGAATGGCCAGCGCTAAAAATGGAACGGGATAGTGACCCTCGCTGTCGCTAATTTGAAGAAGAAGAAGAAGAAGAAGAAGAAGAAGAAGGAGAAGACGGAAGAAGTAGGATGAGGAAAAGAAGATCTACAGAGCTAGATATGTCAGCGATCTTTTCTACAAAATAGTTAAGTAATTAAGACTTCCAAGATGTCGCAATATTTAGTATCTTAACTCGTGATAAATTTCAATTACCAACTCAGAGTGAATGTTGAGACCCTCTCTATTCCCTCCAAACAATCTTCCACCCTCTGTCTCCTCCCTGGATCGTTTTTCAAAACTTCCGGCTCTAGTTTCGAGTCTAATTTCGTTTTATTCTCCAAATACTTATCGCGTAACTTTACGAGTTCCCTGTACCTACCAAAGGTTGATTTATACATTCAAATTTCCAAACGCAAGCGCAGATACGCAACTTCATTGTCTCTCTTACGGCGATGTCCGCGAACCGCGCAACTCACCGCGACCGCTTTGCCCACCCCCGCATAACCTTTGTCCTCGTAATATTCCCCGCGTGTATGTAGGTTCCGGGCCTACCCTGCTACGCTCTCCTACTACTTCGTCCCGCACAGCATCAGTAAATCAGAAACGCAACGGAGCGTCCGCGCTTGCCGGCAGCAGCATCGCCGTTCGTGGCTCCCAACGTCAACCCCAGGGGTTGCCAAGGTTCTATCGTATAGGTTAGGCTACGTTACAAGGTTTTCTCTTCTCTCCTCTCCTCTCCTCTCCTCTCCTATCCTATCCTTTACTCTTATAGCGGAGGAAGACGAAGCGAGCGAGTCTATAAGGGCTGCTAAGAGGGTGCAGGCGGCAAAGGGAAGGAAAAGGGGGTCTTGCCCGGGCGGCCAGTTGTTCCCGTGTATTAGTATGCCAGACAACTCTGTTATCTCCTGGTAATGAAGTGAAGTGACCCGTTGTCCTTCTCCAGGTAGTCCCTCGGCACCGTGTTCCGAGTTATAGGGGAGGTACGGTGGCTTTAAGTTTGACCAAAACGTTTCCCCCGTATATACGATCTCCGTTTAAGATTGTGGCTCGGAGATAGCGCGCTTTGAATGTGACACTCTACAGCGGCACATTCCTCTATGTATCCATCGAGTATCCGTTATCGAGGAAACAGCTGTTTCCAAGAGAAAACGTTTTAATGGGATATTCAGAACGACGGGGGCACGGCATGACATGGGCGTAAAGAAGATGCCAAGCGGGGTTATACGGAAATAGAATATTTCTACTTGTCGAAGTATAAATCAATCGAAGAGTTGAAAACAGGCCGAAGCGGTCAGGTATATCTATATATGTATGCATATGTAGGATGGGAAGAAGAAATCACGGTTCTTGTCTTCCTTCTTTTTTCGTCCATTCAGGAAATTGACCTACATGCGCACTATAAATAATACCAGTTTTAATTCTAATGGTCTGAATTAGCATATAACCGGAAACTGTTATTTAAGGGACTTAATTCAATTAAATTGACAGTTATTAATGTATCAAGAATATTCGACTTGCCCCTCGGTTTGTTAATTTATTCCCGAACGATCGCGACGATCGAATCTAATCGTAAGCCACATTCAGAAACTCGTTTCGAGGACCAATGACAGCGAGAGCCAGGCCCACCGTAAATGGTTCTACATTCTAATCGCATCCGCCATCCATATTATTCACGGGAACACCACGTGGCTGGTTATTTAGGTTAACCTCGTGCATGTATATGCCTCTACCTACCTACCTACCTACCATACCTACCAGCGCACCTACTCCGCAATCGTTTTAGTTACTTAGCCGGGCTGCTTGACTCTGACAAATGGTATAACGATAGCAAACTTGGTCCAGGATTGTAGTCGATCTGTGGACAGATTTCGTCCCGCGATAAACTATAACGAGTGCAAAAATCACCGGTAGTTTGAAATTTTCTAATCTCAGTATCTTACTCGATACTTCATATTGGCGGATTCGTAGATCCGAGCTCTGTATAAATTGTTTGAATATGTAAATTTATATGTTTATATGTGATACACACGGAATCTCTTCACAGCTTGTATAATACCGGTAAGCAAGACTGTTATTATTATAAACAAACGATAACAGAGTTGGGCGATTGAATACAGCGAGCTGCATCAGATTTCACTTGTCCAAATATACATAATTTATATATTTGTATCATTTCGTATGATTTATCGTCGCTTTCGCGTTTTCGTACGTAGCGAATCAACGATAAAAAATCAAACGAATTAGGTACCTATATAATTTGCGGATAAAAATGAGAGAAAAAAACAAAAAAAGAGAAAGACGTACCTAACGCGGACGACTGTTCTTGTATCCATATAACGACGCAGTACCGATGTGAAACCACCAAGTATTCGCAAGCACGTTCATATCACTGTGTTATGGTCAAAGAAACACTTTACGTTATACATAAGTCTCAAGGCGATTGATAATAAGGTATATATACATAGGTATATACAACCTATCGCGAAAACCACACACTGCACTGTAAATTAAAAACGATTCGAAAGGTGTTTGAAGTGAAACCTTGGTTAACGATGGACGAAATAAATCGCACTGTGTATAAAATTTGGCAAAACCAACACTATGTCACAATTGGAAAATGAAGTGTAGAAATCGGAGCACGTGGTAATATCTGTAACGTGTCGTACATCCAGTGCTCGACGATACTGTCTAAAACAACATGGCATTGATATACGCAAGTTCCAATTATCTCCAAATGTTGGTTTAATGCCTGAATAATCGGGAGTTACATGTATACCGTAACTGCGGTTAGTTATACCGTATACGTCACACGAAGATAAATGTAAATTCTTTGCTTATCGATAAATTTCCCCGCACCCTTTCCGACAGCTAAACGCACCCACGCACACAGAGATCGATTAAATCTAGGGTATAATTAATTCGTTAGCTATGTATACGTCTAGTATCTGTACACGGGTTTTATAGTTATGCGAGAAACTGTCAAAAAGCACTGTTCCCGACGCCCGGTTCCACGCAGCTCGCGACTCTGTCGGAGCTTCTGACCCGCTGAGTGCAGACAGAGACGAGGCTATGTACAATATGACGACTACGCTATATACAGGCCGCGTACGAACCGCTATTACTAATACTGATGCAACAACTAGTGCTCTAGCGCACGACTACTATTGCTACCATACACCACCACCACGACGATCATCGGCGAACCGATTTCAAGCCAATGCGAGTGAATGCTGTTGAGTTTTTGGGCGCGTGTGCGGCCATGTGCGTGCGTACGTTCAGGAACGCTTCGCGGGTTTGTATATGTGAGTGTGAACGTGTACGGAGAGAGTGTTGGAGAGAAAGAGAGAGAGAGAGAGAGAGAAGGAGAGAGAAATGAAAGAGAGAGAGAAAGAGAAAAGCGTATCCTCCCGTACGCGGCATTGAAGCGAACGAACGCGTCGAGCTGTCAGCGCACCCCACCCCAACCCCTGTATCCAAAACCAACCCCCCACCACCCCCCATCTAGTCGTTCCTCTCCCCCGCCCCCTTGAGGCGACCGGCGAACGCCAAAGCGCGAGAGTTCTGAACCTCTAAAACTCTCTCACCCGCACTCTCCGTGATCTATCCATCTCCCTCTCTCTCTCTTTCTCTCTCTCTTTCTATCTCCCTGAAGTTAGTCCCTTTGCGTTTTCACCACCGCTTGGATCATAATTCTTCCTCTTCCTCTCTCTACTTCCCCACACCACCCCCGCCTGCCAGTTCTCCTTCGTCGTCGCTCCTATCCATTTTGCTCATTTCCTCTTCCCACCACTCATCTCCCACTCTCACCCCCGTTTACACCCTCTGCCAGCCTGCCGGACGACCGGACCCACCCCTGTGGCGAAGCGAAAATATCAGTTAGCCTACAGCATAGAGTTGTCATTTTTTAACTCCAGCTTCTCTCTACTACGGTCAGACGATCTCTATCTTCACTAGGTATGCCGAAAATAAGGCATCGGATTTGATCTTCGAGCCTTAGGTCTCGGAGCTTGACGCACTTGGAGCAAGATATCAACGTGGTTTAGAATGATTAGATTCGGCTCTTAATACGACCACGATGATGACGTACCGTTAATAATTATTCTGATATACTATAACGAATCTGAATAACGTGAGTATAAATCGAGCTGTGCTTAATATTCACGCAACTAAGAGAGTGAGACGTTGAGTGGATTAATCAGACATGAGGATAAGAGGTTACAGTTTGGGGTTATCGTTTTTTCAATATACTCATTACATAGATATAGGCTCGGACGTATTAGCTGATCGGTCAGAGTTCCCTCGCGGTGAATATGAAATTCACGTTATAATGGAGAACGTGTATATTGTGTGCATGGATAGATTAAAGATAGATTTAAGCACCTTTCATATCTTGAGCCGTAAAATTAAGTAATAACTAATTAAGAAAGGCGTAATCTTTCGTGTGCTAAGAAAAAAAGTAAAAAAATAAAAATAAAAAAAAAAAAGAATATATGTTAAAAAACGTTTGAAACGCCCATTCCAAGTGCTCGGGCTTGAAGTGATGGCTCTATCCAATCCACTCGCTCAATTTCTCATCCGTATTCATTCTCGTTCGTGGGCTGACCCCCGGTACAAGAAAGAAGAAGGGAATGACGGACGAGGAATAGAGGGAAAGAGGGAAAGAGGGAAAGAAGAAAGAATAAGGGAATATGGGAAGAAGGGAAGAACAGAGGGAGAGAAGCGCCTATGAGTTATGGCTGCCATTACAGCCCTGATAATTATATGCTGCCCCATCAACGCCCCCTATACTATATACGAAAAGAACGAAGAAACGGTAGATGATATCCTGCCCGACGGTTCACCCGCTCGCCAGCTTGAACTCGGGAATAGCATAGCGGGTATACCCACACAGCGAGAATCGTTCGCTTCACAAATGCTCTGGGAACCGAAGCGAGACCCGTATAGGTAGAATCGAAGCGGTGATCGGTAACCGATTCGAAGTATAACCCAAGCTGAATTCACCGACGTGTGTATATCGGACCGACACGCAAACTTATCCGAGGTATAAACCGCCTCTCGATGTCGACCTTGATCTTTTGCACGTCCGAAAATAACATGGAGATGTGAAAATATAAAAATGATCAAATTCCACGGTTAACACCTGATATATTCTTTACCTACGCGCACGGATATCATTACGTTTGCGAAAATCTTAGCCCACTAACGCCAGTCAGCAATGGTGCTCGTAAATATTGGAGAGGGCGGCCTTCCTCCTACTTCGGCTAGCAGCTTCGCTTCGCTCTTAGTGTTCCCCGGGGAGCGCTTATTACGCCGCGATCACTGGCGAACCGCAATCATCTAAGTATTTCTTAACGACTTTCTACCAAAGCAAATTGACCGAACTAATGACACGTTTAGTCGACGATTCACGTACGCAGCTAAGATCCCGCCATGCCTTGTCTTACGCTGCAGCACTGCTCTGTATTCATTCCATTGATTGCGCTGCACTGATTCAGATGCACAGGTACAAGACGGACCGGGGAATGAAAGTTTTCGAGAATCTCAAACCCGGCGGTATCTACGAATGGAACGAATGTATTCTGATCAAGCTTATTAGTTCAAATATGTGACTAATTTTTAACGCCAAAACGAGGTTCTCTCGTCGTGCGATTAAATCAACTTGTTTATTCTTAACGAGGCGAGATATATGGAATGAAATCTCACGCGTTTAGTTTTGCCTGCACTATATACTCGGCCGACGATGTCTACGAACAAAATTCAAACTGAAATTGAGACCACGGTCACGTCACCGACGTTGATTGAGACATCAGTGAGCTTAATGCAGCGTGACGTCACGCGCCGAACTGTTACAATAATAAATCGACCGGGCATTGTTCCTTCTTTCTGTGTGTGAGCTCCTCGATCATTAGCATAACCAACCAACCAACCAACCAACCAACCCGACCCGACCCACCCGGGTCCCGGGCTGGGCGACCCGCCTCACCCAAGAGTCGGAAAACACCATCAGCTATAACACGTGGAAGTCGTGAGAGGGATGCTGACCGAATCGTGGGTCCCTGGAGTGGATGAAACCGAGCTACAGTCACCTGGTCGTTGGCTTCGTCGGGAGTGAAGTAGCCGGATGAATTTTACTATGATGTAAGATATTTTTTTGTCGGGAATTCTATTTAATCATTGAATATTTATGGTGTAATAAAAGAAACGTATCGAAATCTGACGGTGCGGTAGGCATAGCGGAGACCAGAATAATTGATATGCCAAACGACATTCTAGCGTTAATTTGAATTCAATTTCGACCATGTCTTTCGGGGATTGATTAATGACCAAGATTCTGATCTCATCCTGGAATCTTTGATGAATGTATCGAAAACAAGTAGAAGCTAAGAATCTGCTCCGTTCAATCCAACGATCAAGTCTTACATCTCGCCAAGATTTTCAAGCAGTTTATGATCATTTCTCATTTTTATACCCTTCCTAAATGTGTGTACTGCACCAATGACTCAAAGATACTCTTCTAAAATGAAAATAACTCGTTCTATCATCGCAACGATTAGGTGTTTAACCGGGCAGGATTTATCTCTTGAAAAGTTTCCCTCTTCCAGTAGCAGCAGCAGCAGCAGCACCCGCGCCGCCGCCACTTTAACATATAGTAGCGAAAAATAACAAAGCTGTATAAAAGAAGGAACGCTCTTTTTAACCTACTTATAATTCATCCTCGTTGACGCCCGCACTTAGCCGCGGCGATACACGGGGTGCTATGGGTATAGGGAAGTGTGTAGTACATCTGCATGTTGTATATTCCGGCTTTACACGTGTGTATACCTCGTACATGCATAGATATACACGAGCTGACAAGCACCAGGTACGGATGATCGTCTTCTGAACGGAGGTAGGTATTATGTGCTAAATACACGTTGCTACAATATAGGCTTGTAAATAAGGCGTTTAACAAGTGAGGGAGTGCGGCAGAGTTTACGACGTCAGTAAAGAAGAGGAACATAATAATCATAAGCTTAGTATAACAGCTTCGTAATAACGACTCGTTTATGGCCCATAATACGATTTGTATATTTAGTCAAAATGTCGGACTACAGAAGATCCCGGGAGGCTTCTATCTCTGCCTAAACCAACCCATCTGCATAAGCCAGAACAAGAGCCGAAGTCTTCTCTCGTCGAGGCACGTGGCTCTAGAAATCGCCGACGGAAATCCTCACCGATTCTCATCAACTGTAGTAGGACGAGCCCAGAAACCACCGTGTAATCTCTATCTCTCTAAAACCTAAAACCCGTCCCCCGCATTTCACTTTCTGGACTAATGTCGATGTGCTTTTAACTCGGAGTGGAATATCCATTTATGTATACGTGTGCGTGGCTGTCTACGAGGAGACATGTTCTATACCAAGATTAACGCCATTTCTGGCATGTAAAACGACTCGTACAAAGTTCACGCATCGGTATGGTGACCTTCTGCTTCTAGCACACGCGGTATCGCAGATATATACGTATATTGGGCCAACGAGAGTAAAGACGAAGAGCGACAGGCCTGCCATCCGGTTGTTTCGCGATTCAGAGTTACGTATAGCTAGCTCGACCGTGTTGTCCGCCGCGATGCAATTAGTGCGCCATAAATCCTTCGGATAACGAGACGCGGCGCCCCCAAGGCGTCACCCGAACCCCGTCACCCGAACCGTCACACCAGAGAATCTCCAAGAGTCTCGGGCCGAGTCACCCGCCAACTCGGGACCAAGAACTTCCAACTTCTCTACGGAGTCCTGGAGAAGCGGCTACGAGGACGAGAGCATCCATCTTGACTACCTACGTGGAGGTCGGTGTGGTTTAACGAATTTAGAAACTTTTCCACGCTTTTTATCTCCCATTTCGAGTAGGAAGGTACGTCAAGGTGGCCGGAGGTCGAAATATAAGGGAAGTCCTCTTTTTCTTTATTCTTTTTTCTTTTTTCTTCTTTTTTTTTTTTGACAGTGGAATTTCATTAAACGCGAACTTATAGAGGAGAATAATTATCGAGACGAGAAGGGGGCGACGAGAGAAGGAACGTTTAATAAGTAAAGTAGATGAAGATTTATGATATTCTATCCGTAACTCGCGTATAGACGTGACGATCTGATCAAACCCGGAGTTCGTACAATTGAGAGAGTTCAAGGGTAGCTGAATAGAGGGTGACGGACGTTCGGCCTGGTTTAATCTCGAGGTTTTGGTAGTTGGAGAGAGTTCTGTAATCTCCGTAGCTCGGCTTCGGCGTGACACGGTCCTCTTTTCCACCCTGGTTCTCTTGCCTCCCTTCCCTCTCTCGCCGCGCTTCTTCCTGTCTGTCTCTGCTCCGGGCTGCTCCGGTCCTCCATCCTTCCGCCGCCGCACGGTGATTTATCGCGATGGAAAATACGAGAAATGAGAAGCGAGCTCTCGTCCGTTCGCGAGGTAGGTAGATAGATACGTGAACGAGTGTGGGTAGGCATACCTATACGTGTGTCGGTGAGATACTAGTCACAACCGCGAGTCTTTGCGGGTGAACAAAAATACACCCGTTGAAGAACGCGGCACGGCGCGTCCCGGCGGTGGGTATATATCTCCGTACGTAAAAGGTCGCGTCCGAGGTAAAATTTGGTGATTTAAATGATCCAGACGAATAACAAGATACGGAAACCACGATGCCCTGGTATAAATCACCGCTACTTTAAATCCCATGATTATTTGAATAATGAATGTTTTGTCTGCATTATACGACCGGCTATGTACACGTGTCATAATACGACGCGATTTTCAAACTCCCTTCATACTATCGCGGCGCAAACTTAATTCTCGAGAAATAACGATCGAATAAAATTTCTTAGCTATACGTGTGAATTATTCACACGAGAAAATTTATTCTACCCTATAGAATACGTATCAAACTAAATGAATTATAGCCAAAATTTTGAATTATGATATTCTATACCTACTTTTATTCTTACGATAATCAAATCGGGCTGCGAAATCAATGCTGGATTCATTTACCCGTTGAATCGCTTTAGGTGGTACATGTCGGACTCTAACGAAACTTTCATAATCGATCGATATCGCGTTAATTAAAAAATCTCAATAATTAATCAAAAGACTGACTAATATTCCCGATAATTTTTTTATTTTTTCTTCTTTGTCCTAGCATCCAAACGGAGTAAATCAGGTAGCAGCACGTGGCGGGACAAACTACGTACTCATAGGTATATACATGCGGTAAAATTTGATCTATGCGTAACCTGCGCGAGCGGCTAATCAGGCTAAGAAATGACTCGCAAGTAGTGCATTGGTATGCATTGAAATGCGCCGCTTAACCGGGGGATCTCTCCGTAGGGGGGCAGGCTTTAACACGTGATTAGCGCGCTTGTGAACAAGATCGGGCCGCAGATACGGCATAAATCTAACGCGCTCTCTCTGCAGCTTGGCCCGGGCCGAATATCCACGCGAGTATAACTGACTATGAGCTGCGGCACAGGGTGGCTTCCGCGTTACGGATCTGAACAGGTATACGTATTGGTATATCCCGGCCCTCTCTCTCTCTCTCCTTCTCTTTTCTCTCTGCAAACTCCTCTTTTCCTTTTCATAGCCGAAAAACTACCCTGCTACGCCGGGTATACATGCTAGGGGAAAGTTTGCGCAAGACGCACGACGGTGTCTATTGTACCCAGCTATAGTCTACGCGGCACCTTTAGAACGGAAAAGAAAGTTCAAACCTCGCTTTACGCCTGCATTGTTGGTTGCGTCACCGGAGGGTTCGACCAAGTTGCCTCGCGTCGGTATAATATCAAAATTTACTGCCCCTAGCCGAAGGCAGGATTTCCAGGCCCAGTTTTACGTCCGCGTCTCGTCCCTCGGTTCTTAGGCGATCCTGGGGCCAGTAGATAGAAGATCTTCGTCGGAAGATCGGTTCTAAGTGATCGGCTATCGCACGGGATAAAAAACAATTTAATCTGCCATAAATTGTGCGATGATAAAACCAAAAAGAACCGCGAGTTTTTCACTCAGTTTTCTCTCGCCTATTTCATTCCGCGCTCTTCGAGGATTGAGGGATGTTCATTGTTGAACATTCTGCCCGAGTAACAATCAGACGCCGCTTATCATATTCTGAGAAAAAAAGGAGACACGGGCTTTCGGGAAGTCGAGGAAGGGCGAGAGGAAAAAAGGAACCAAAAAAGAAAAAAAAAATAGTCAAAGTTGCGAGTCATTCTTTCCGGTCCCCAGACAGCTATGCAAATTTCTTTTCAATTCTCCCCGTTTTTCTTTGTGTACACGATTTTATTCCACCCGTTGCACGGTTCTATCCAACTCCTATTTCATCGCCGCTCGTTGGTCCGCGAATCGCGATCGAGTTGTTAAATCCATCGCTCATCGAGCGTATAAATACATCTTACTGATAACGATAAGATCCCGTCACTTACGTTTACGTATCAGGTGCTCGGCCATCGTCTGGCCAATCACGTCATTCCGCTAGCGGTAAGACGAGTAAATCTGATCTGATTGGCCGCCTCTTTGATACGGCGTGTATAAAGTATCATCCTACGTCGTTGATCGTGTAGGTAAGTGTTCTAATTTATCACGTTAGCGTAGGTAGACAGATAGGTAGGTAGGGAGATAGGTGCCTCTATAACGCGATACGAAATATCATTACTCAACCGCGTTTCAGTATGGTAGGTATAAGGTATACGAGAGAAAAAAGAAGAACAAGAGATGAGAGCGACGCGAGCTGGGACCCCTGAAGCTGATATTTATTAATAACACCGTTGCCAGAACTTTCCCGTGCCTCTATATAGGGTATAGATATACCTTGGTGGGCCAGGTATGGGTATAATCGGTAATCGGTTATCCATAATTGTTGTAATGATCGGTGTGGTCGGTTTGACGTATGGGTCAGAATAATGCTGGCATATAAATACGAGCGTGGAATACAGGCGTCGGTATATCTATATGGGTCTTTGCACCATGGCAGCAGATGCAACGCAAACCGTGACGCGGCCTAACGCGTCATTGATAGTTACCCCTGCCCCGCCGACGCCCCCGCAACCCCACGGTTCTACTCGACGTCAAATTTTCCAATCACCTCCCCCCTCGTCCCCCCTCGTCCCTGGACTACTCTCACTCCATATCCACCCGGATGGCTCCCACTATTTCCTGCCATGTCTAGCTCCCTTTTTCCCCCTCGTGAAACCGGGAACGAAACGGAAGGGACGCGAATATATTCGTGCGAGGGGACCAGCCCGCCAACCAGCGTCGCCTTGGGGGATAAGAATT
The DNA here is from genome assembly GCA_944452935.1 of Rhogogaster chlorosoma. Lineage (NCBI taxonomy): Eukaryota > Metazoa > Arthropoda > Insecta > Hymenoptera > Tenthredinidae > Rhogogaster > Rhogogaster chlorosoma. The sequence goes on from OX101804.1 coordinate 19,020,611, forward strand.
CAGTCATGGACGTGCACTGTCCGTTTGTGCGATTCAAGAGTTACTACTTATTACGTGACGCTTTTTTCTATCCCTATTATACTAATCTTTGCTCTGCATGTGTCTTTCGACATTTTTTAAGGGTAGGGGAGATTTTCGGAACGAATTAGCTTTTCAGAGTTTCGACAAAATTCTAGACACATTTCTTTCTCCTTCTCCTATCCGGTACGAAGAATTTTATCGGAAGGTCGATGAAATCGGTTGACGAATGGTTAAAAGAAACAGATGTTACGCATTCTTGAGTCTTAATTACGGACGGTGGCTGAAAAACTGGAAAAGAAGCTCCGACGAGTTGCAGCTAACAATGGAATTCGTGTTCTTGTACATCTCTTGCACGGAGGGCTTTAGGAATTCGCCGGTGGACAATTACAATTAAGTGTGGTTAGCGAATTACCGGATATACACGAGAGACGTTTGTTACTTGAAAAATTCTTCGTATATTACCGGTGAATTTTAAGGTACAAGCATAACTATTATACCTGTCCATTTTTTCCCCTTCGCTTGAGTACCTCTAACTCCGTACATTTTTCGTTTTACTGGTCAAACTCATCAACATTTTATTACTCGATAAAAATACGCTCTCATGTGCCTCTTCCTATTTAGTATTATAATTAAATCAATCTCGTAATCATATTAACCCACAGTTTCCCTCTTCCTTCCTCTCCAAAGTAGGTAATTTCATGATGTAAAAATCATAAAATACCAATCTCGGATCTACATTGAGAACTTTTTCAAAACCCCGAGGTAAATATATCCGAGAATATGTGACTGAATCTTTTCTCTTTGTAATTCCTGTCAAATAAATTTGCCACGATTCATTAGCAGAATAAATAAAAAAAAAAAACAGAAAAAAAAAATGACAATCGAACACAGTCTTTTGATGACACATTTACAATCCGACGTCTGACGTAACTTTTACTGCCTTGGGATTGAGCGCATGTAATAAATCAATTTATAAATAAGAATCGCTAATTCCCGCAATATATTTTAGAAGAACTCTAGTAGAAAAATCTCCTCGGTTTTAAGTATACATGAAGAAAAATTATTTCGTCGATATCATGGAATTGTAATCTGGGGCACGAAAACACGCGAGGTATGGCATAAGGTATGTACATCGTGATTTATAAATTTATTTAAATCGATGATAGAAGTTGTCGAAGAAAAATTTTTACCGACTAAGGTATACACGGAAGGGGTCGAGATTTTGAGGCTCACCTCCGTCGCTTCTTTTTACGTCGTCTCCGTCGGCGAGGTCGCCTCCTTGTGGTCCCCCTGAGTAAGGGGGCGATAACTCTTAGCCACGGTTTCAGGGCCGTTGCTACGCTCCGTTCGGGCCCCTCTGTGGCCACTCGTTTGGCCTGACTTCCCTGCACCGGGGGCCTTCGCTCTGCCCCGGCGCTGGGCCCCGTCGTGGTTGATACTTGTCACCGCTCCTCCTCGCTTCCTCTTCCTCCAGGTCACTGCTCTTGGAGACCCTAGTCACCGCGGAATCCAGGACCTCTTCTTGATCGAGATAAGACCACTTAGTCGACGCGACATTTGTCCTTGCAACTTCACCATAGGTTTTAATTTCAACTTTATGCGAGATCGCCGTTAATTCCGCTCCATTCACCATCACCTTTCACCTTTTATTTATTTTCTTATTTTATCCTTTCCTATTCAGTTTCAGCACAGTCTCTGATACATCAACGATTAACCAATATCCTCGGAGATGATCCACTCTTTTTATTTCTTATCTTTGTTTTTCAATTAATATTCAGATTACAGTATGTCGATATTCCGCCGTTTACACTTGCATATGAGTTATATATCCTCGCTTGCGTATAAATAACAATAAAAAATAAGCGAGCGATTATCCTAGCGGGTCATACACCGGTTACGTAATCAAAGTCATTTTTCAATCTCGCATTGCCCGCTACAAGGCAGAGGCCACTCTTCAGTCGTTCATTGTCACGGCATTTTGCAGCGAAATATATATTCAACGATCACTTGATTGTCACTTGACGTAACTGTAGGACGTAGTTAGATAAAAATGAAGAACCTTGCCGAACGAGAAAAGCACTAGCGAATTTCTTTCAACGCGATGATTGACGACTCGTAGACAAAACTATTCGTTCGTTAAACATGTCCTCTTTTCCCAATCCTCTTTCAACCTGTAATCGTACGTCTATCACGATATCCCTGCACGTGTTCACTCCCAAAGTGTCAACGCGATATATTTAGCATGACACTATAAACATCACGCGGCGATCACCTTCGGCGGAGGAAAATAACATGAATGGGGTTGATACGAACATTATTAGGGGAATGAAAAAATCTTTCATTATTTCACGTCACTGTTGGTTTTCGGTGGGATGACGACGACAGGGGGAAGCCGGGAGATCAAAGAATCCGTAAATTGTAACGCTCGTTTGATCTCTCGGACGGACGCGATCACGTATCTTTGCAAGAGATGCGACCACTCTGATCCGCGCACTGTGTTCGCCCGCTTTCGCAGCCTCCGAAGCGGGAGCATCCACGGGAGCGCCGCGACGCGAGACGCCCTCCTGCACATGCGTTGAGCTTTTCCCTCCCGCGAACCTCCCTATGATTCCCCCGAATCCCACCCGCTCACCCCGACACCCCCGTCAACCCTCGCAAACTCTGACACCCCCGTTTTCTCCCTGCGGTGGTGCGGTACCCCCCGAAGACTGGGGACTATCTCGAACGGTCACGCCGCTCTCCTTTGTGCGGCAAGAAAAGATTTTCCCGTATTTTATGAGGTACGCAGAAATTTTCGCGACACACCATGTGTGGGCGCGGAGGGTATAAGTTATCTTTGAACTGTTTCTTTTCTTCTTTTTTTTTTTTTTCAATCGTCTTCAATGATATTTCGGTTCAAGTTTCACAGCTCGAAGAGGTCTTCATGCTGTTCAAGTAAATGTTTAAAGTAGAAAGGTAAGGCGTCAACTTTTATATTGCTGAACTTTTTTCACCCGAATCATATGAAATTCGGAGTATTATAGCGGCCGGTGATTATTTGTGTAAAACGAAAAATGTCGACGCTTTCTGTGCTTTTTTTTTTTTAATTTTCTTCTCTCTTTTTTTCCCTCTCTCTCTCTCTCTCGCTCTCTGTCCCCGATAACAATTGTAATTTAGTAGCATTGCGCGTTGAAACTCCAGCTGGGAATAGCTGCTCAGCCACACAATCGGACCTCGCGAATCAACGGGCTCTCTCGCAGCAGACCACGGTTGTATACGAAAATTAATTATCAATTAATTCCATCAATTTAACGACCTGCTCTTCTGCCACATAGTGCCGAATGCAATCAACCAGAAATTGTTTTACCGTTTCAATTTTACTGGCGCAATTTCTAAAATAATATACCTACACCTGTACCTATACGTTCTATAATACTAAAGATAAACCTAATTCTTGGCTTAACGTGCTGCACTAAATACTTACTATACGCGATTCGGGCACCGTTACTATTTCAGTAATTCAATTTTCCTATTCACAATATGAATAATCTGCAATTGATAACATCTAGGCTAATTCATCGACAGTTTGGCAGAGAGATGCAAAGATTTGATCTTTGCCTCGGGGTCTTTCCTGGTGAATAAAAACTGAGAATAAGAGAGAGAAAAAAAGGATGAAGCAAAAAAAAAAAAGAATAAAAGAAAAAAAAAAAAAAAATTGCAGGAAATCCAGAGGAACGAAGGGACTATCCACGCGCACGAGTACGCTGACGGATTCGGTCGTCAATCTTTCAACGGCAACCGTAAAGCTATCAAGCTGCGGTCGGCATCGCGCCCACCAGTCTACAACGTCGTGCGCGGCGTACGTCGGGGTGCGACGCTGGCTGTACGTACTACCTACTACTTCTCGAGCCACTTTTCTGCGCCCGTCTTTCTCGCGCGAAGCGTGCAATATATCTATCTCTAAGTCTGAAAGAGAGACAGGAAGTCGAACAAAAATAGCGCTTTGGCCAGCCCAGGAGCCTATCAATAAGTGGTATTACCTAAGCTTTTTATTTCATTTTTTTTCATGTTTTGCTTATAAATTTGAACTCAAATATTTCGACTCAGTATCTACAGGTTGTACCAAAAACTCACCGCCTCTACGTATTACCAGGTTTCTAATGCATATATGTACTCGTTCAGGTAGCCGTATATCTAGGTATATGCGGTTAGATCCGGGACACATTCTTACCTGGAACAAGAAAACAAGAAGACTCATTTATTCATTCGTTTTATCCATTTTTATTACGGGTGCAACAGGCATGACGAAACGATGATCGTATGTGAACGTTCGCTCGGAAATAGCAATTGCTATCTCTACGATTATAATAATGCTAATGACGAGCGCAACTGGTGTAAAAATACCAATGACGAAATGCGATTGGCTATCGTATGGTAACGGTATGTCCGGCGAGGGAAAAAAAAATGATCGTAAAATAATGTTGGATCGATTTTAATAATCGTTCGCTTAATCGTCTCCAGTTTTTAGATAGTTAAATGAACGGAGGTCGATTATAGACATGAAATCTTTCGGTAAAAAGTTCGTTTCACAAACCCGAACGGATGTTTGTCGGTAAAGAATTATATCCAGACGTACTGAATGTATCGTCGCTCTTCAACGTTGGGAGAAATTTCTCCGCAGCGTATAAGAAGCGGAAGAGTAGATCTAAGGTGTGGGAAGTTATACGTAAAGACGAGGCGGACCAGCGGCCATGAAACAAAGCAGAAGCTCGCGACCCGTGTAATTGGACTCTCAAAGAGTCTTGATTCTTGTCAAGAACCAAAAAAATGAAAATAAAAATACAAATAATTTCAGAGACCTATATACTATACCGTTTTTGATATCCGTTATAGTCGTGAGCTGCGATGCTCGATATAAAGGTAAAATATGTACATTACATGCATAGGCATATACGAGATGAGAAGCGTGTATCTACAAGTTTCACGATAATAGTTCATGTAATATCTGTTTGACCAGTTGTTTCTCAATGAATTCCTCCATCTGTTTGCCACCGCTGCCACCGCCACAGCCACCACTTCGCCCACTCCATACATCACGCGCGGTCACAATGGCTATCATCGAATAGTCGAGCCAGCGAATAGGTAGGCTTATTGCTGGTACGTTTATTCGATACGCAGATTGCCTACGCACCACTGAGATCCGTAACCCAGATCCGTGATGAGCTCGAGGACGGGAAACTTGGCTCTATATACACATAACTATGCGATGGCCTATTGAAAACGGAGCTCTAATGGCCTCGGGTAAAAAATGTATATCGTAATATGACTGTCGTCATTATTTGTGCCAATTTTTCGCATCCAGTATTTCAATTTTTTCAAATTACGGTAATTCGGCAACATCGATTTTTAGATCAAATACGTCCGATGCGAGTACTCGCTTTAATAGTTTACAGATTTTTCTGGATTTTACTGTAATGAAAGATGAAAAATAAAAATAACAAAAAACTACGTAAAACCCATCTTCCCACATAGATATAATATACATAGAGAACGGGGAACGAAAAAGATAACAAAAATGTTACGCGTGACTTGATTTCGGCTCCCCTTTGTTTCAACAACGAACTGAAGAGAGAATGTTTCTCTCTCCCTCTCTCTCTCTCTCCTCTTTCCACTACGTTGATACGTTGCAAAAAGAAGGGGGAAAAAAATGATGTGAAAAAAAAAAAGAAGGAAATATAAAAAACATTACTCGTTCCATTTTCCTGGGCACAACGACCATCACGATCATCACGTATAGGTAGGAGGTTATACAAGAGAGAATTTGGCCGTAGTAGCAAACTCTCAGCGGCCTCGCGGTAGAAGTATAACCAGAGAGAGATGTGGGTATATGTATAGAGCCCGGAGGCGAAGCGAGGGAAGTTTCCCTCTGTAGCGTGACGGGAAAGGTGGGGTAAAAGGGGGTATGAAACGGAGGGTGGCATGCCACGCTACGTAGACGCGCCGAGGGCGAACGGGGAACGCAAGGGGATGAGCCCGAGTTGGAGCGATGGCAGAGTATTGATTTAGTGAGCTTCACCGTCTCCTTCTATTCGTCTCTTTGCCTCTACGTATCTCGTACACGGGGACTCGAACCTATCTCTACGTTTACCTATACCTTCGATAGTTTATCCTTGCGATACAACGACACAGCGAACAACTGTCTGGCACCTATACGTAAAAACGTGAAGTTTTAGGGCTCCGAAGTCAGACGCAAGAATTCGCCATTTCATCCCTTAATAAAAAAAAAAAAAAACGATTCGAAATGAATATGCAAGAGAATCTCGGTTGACGAATTTTCGTTGAAACGTTGAAAATTTGATGGAAAGAAACCTAGATATCGGGTAAGGAAATAATATTTCGCGCCAATCAATTCTACGGTAATTTTTCACTTACGCGAAAACTGTGCGACGCGAAGGGCAGTTTAGGAAGCTGGAGTGAGATTACGGTGAGATACTATCTCTATACAGTTAAGAGGTGTTTACAGGACCAGGACTGAATCTGTGGGTAAGTGCGAGAGAAGATGGCAGTAAATATTCCTTGGCTCTCGCTCCCTTATCCATACCCACCACTCCGCGTAGCGCCCTGACGCCGAGAGCCACACCGCGTCGCGACGTGGAATTCCAATTTACTCTCTTTCTACTACTTCGATTGCGTCCGTTTCGGCTCGAACGAAAACACACAATTGATTACCACCAGGCAGAACCAAAGACAGAGCGACTGGGGTGAGCTGTAGGTGAGGAGAACCACCCCGCTCAACCCCTGATTTCAAAGTTTCATCGAGCGAACGAATTGCTGCGTCTTCTCGTTAAGTCGATGCTAACAGGGATTCGACGTATGTGTGCATCCCGTCGAACGTGTGTATATTATAGTTGCAACGCGTTTTACCAGAGGGTGAGGACCGAGATTACCTTGCGTGTGAAGAGAGAGTTTGAAATTGGTTTATTCTGTTGTAAATAAGCCGAGAAACGAAGGGATGAAGAAAGAGAGAGAGTTGGAAAGTCTCGTGCAGAACAAACCGGCCCGGAGACCAACACATCCCATTTTTTCATCCCATGGATTTAAAACAGACCAGACTAATGTCAAAAATAGATTTCGAGTCACGTTTTTCGTTGATCCCACTTCACCTGCGAAAAGAACGCAACAGTTGAGATCGGCTTCCGATTCTACGCCCTGACAAACCTCATTTCGTTCTTTCTCTGCGTATTTCGGCGGAAAAAAGAACCTGCGAACGCACAAAGATATTGATCACGTTATGCAGATAATGAACTCGGTTAATGACTGGAGGATTTTATTAGGCGGACAAAAACTTTTCCGCTGATCAAATTTTCGATGAAAAATTTAGTGGAACGAATTTCTCGCGTATGGTGTTCGCTTCGATCTTCCAACACTCGGTCCGATCCCTTCCCATGGTTTCCGCGGTTAATCGCTCCCTTTATTTCAACGTCGGTTCAACAAAGCAGCGGGTTGCCCTTTCGAGAACCTCGAGCTCGGGAGCCAGGATGAAATTAAGAAACGCAAGGGCCAGCAAGATCGCGTGCCGCGTCCCTTTAAATTACGTTGTTTTTAAATCAAGTCATTATAACGCCCAAACTAAGGCCCCATCTTCTCGTGCGACTACGTTGTTAGCCGTTTAGGAGTGCACGGAATCGTTAGCCACCCGGACATCATCCTTACCAGAATGCCTCGCACACCAATCTCCGTCTCCATCTTCATTCGGAGAGTAATCAAGAAAAGTAGAAATTTCTCAGCGACAAAACTCCGCCTTTATACTTCCTGATCGTCGTCTTATGAATCCAGACATATCGGCAGGGCGCCCTTTTCAACGGACCTAAATATCAGAAGAAAGGTTACCTCGGCTTGGATCTCCCTTGGGAGTGCTACACCTATACTTGACTCGAGAAAAACTTTGGGAAAGAAGCGAGAATTTGGAAATAATAAGGAAAAACTATTTGCGAAAAGAATAAAAGAGAAGAAAATAAATAAAGAGAAAAATCAAGGGAGGTGATATTTTTCGAAAATTCACACTGGATGCATAACGCGTATTTATTTCCGTTTTTGAAACAACGTTGGGAGTTTACGAGCTTGTATGTGCGGGAGTAACACAGCTGGCGCGCCCTCTCTCGTTGGCCGCAATCACCCGTCCTCGGTATGAGGGTGAGAGGATGAGGGTGAGAGTTCGTGGGAGGCGTAGGGAGGCGAGAGGGTTGCTGCTGACGGCGGTCCGACCGATACGAGAACCGCGGGTAGCTGGAAATGAAAGGCCAACCCGATAGGCGATATAACTCATTCGTGAAGCGAGCGAGGCAACTGTAACCGACCAACGGAGCGAGTACGGAGAACACTTTCAAAGAACCTGCGTGTATCGCGAAGGGTAGCTCGGTGGAAATAAGTTATAAACGGGCAGGGTTTGAAATTCACTAAAATATATTTTTCTGTCAACGACGGGAAGGGAGAATTTTTAAACATCTAACGGAAACACTGGAAATATAATAGTTTTATCAATGACAGGATCGATCGATCCATCGATCTATTCGACGAACGACGCGATTCTACGAGGTACGAAGACGAAGGGAAAAAAATCTACCGAATCGGAGCAGTTTCTATTCCTCGAAAGTTTACTGTACGACTGTCTGGAGTATACTGTCTTGAAGGAGCTTTTGGGGTTTGGGAGAGACACCGTTAGGCTTTTTACCATTTGGTTGGCCTCGCGTAGCGCCCTGGGGACCGGTAAGGGTGCCGGTACCTCGGTTGTGCGACGGGGAAAGAAGTGAAACTCACTGGCTTTGTTAGTTTTTCAGGCTTTTAACGAAAATTGGGCTCAGCCGTAGCGCTAGAAACTCCGGACTTTCTCTCCCATAAAAATATAAAGGCCACTGAGGCTCTTGCACGAACGGGCTCCTTGCGTAAATCGGGAACCCTAAATCTTGACCCACGAGCCGGTTCTACTACCGAGCCGACTTAATATTCAAAAGCCATCCTAACCACGTGGGAGATAAAGCGTTTCCCCTAATTAACTATCAAACCTGATACAACCTTGCGTAATATTAAGTCATTAGCCCGATGTGAAAAATGAAAAGAAAAAAAAATTAAAAATATAACTACCCAAAGATAGTTACCTACGTCGAATCCCCATATACAATTTTTATTCATTAATTAAAATATACCGACTCACGCCTCGACGAGATGATTCAATTTCGAAGTGATTTTTACTGTAAAATAATGTGCTCAACTCACGATAATTCACCTGAAAGACTAAAAAATAATCGGCTTCATTATATTCTAGTACTTTTAGCCGAAGCAAGGAAGGACCTATCCCATAGCTGATTTAATTTTAGGGCCCGAGGTAATGGACAGCCCTGGGTATACGGGAAAAACTAGTCTGACTGAGTGTAGTAGTGTAACCTCCCCTTGGGGCGGACGTAACAGAAGGAGGGTTGCCGAGGCTTGTGCTCGTACCGTAACCGGCAAAAGGTCGGGTGCAGAAGGACTGAAGGAGGGTAGGTACGCGAGTCGGTCGAAGGGATATTGAGACGTCATCCCCCTGACGTGTCTGCCACCCACCCTTAGAAATGCTTCCGTCCGCCTTCTCCGGCCCCTACAAGCTTCGACTTTGCTACATTGACGGACAGAAATGCCGAGTCGGCGATCTCAAAAGTCGACGAAACGACTTCTCAGACATCGTGCAGAAACAGCATCTGCTTAGTGAATCCGAGAGAAGAAGCGTGGATTAATTATCCGTATGTAGATCAGAGTGTTTTCACTTTTCGGAGCTGGGAAGAAAAATTCTAATTTACATTCTCGAAAGTCTTCTGTCCTTCTCCTGCCTTTTTTTCTGTACAAGTTCCGTGTGAACGGCAGAGTAGCATCTAATTGTTTGTAAAAGTGATTTTTTTTCAACAGGCTTAAGGATTGAACCGTTCCGAGGCGGGTGGCTGGTATCTACCTACTCCCCGACAGCGGGGTTCTAAATTCCTTGCGCCCGGGATTAGCTCTTCCAATCAGACGAAACATTGGAAGGGCGGGCTTAATTAAAATCTCTGCAAGATCGAGCTACTAAGACTTCGTACCCACCTATACCTACCCCGGTAGCTACTACGAGACGAAAAACGTGGAATGGAAGAGACGGAAGAGGCGGAATCGATCGAACGTGCCATTTTCGCGAAAACGCATTCGTCCGCGAATATGATTCGGCCGTTTCCAAGGTGGGTTACAAACCTGAGTTTAAATTTGCGATATTTGCATGCAGCTGACGCTGGAGAGGAATTATGGAAATATATTTCGGCCTGTCTGATCATAACTTTCCTTAATCACGAAGGCGAAGAATAATGTGTATAATTATAAGATAATCAATGCGTATAAATCATAGAACACCACGAAAAAAAAAAGAAGAGGACTAAGAAGTAAGAATGAGAGAAGAAGAAAAAAAAAAAAAAAATTATTGCCTAGTTGATTTTTCAACTTACAAGAATATACGCGCTGCGGAAATGGTTACTAGCCAAGCTCGCATCAAAGCGGCGCGGCACGATAGGAAACCCGTTTAATAAACATAGACGCAAAGTTTGTGGTAGTAGTCTGGTAGCTTTAGCCTGGCACGATGACCGTTCATTAGTGGCTTTAATGTCTCGTCAGATTGAGGAAATTAGGTACTTAGGGATGCGGAGAAACGTACGGATCTTTGGAATGTATGTCCAGAAGTAGCTTCCTACCTCGGGTTATATCGCAGATTTGTTTCACCGTGTGTATATGTCTACACATGCGCGTGTATATGAGTTTGTAATGTATTATACATCTCTATAAATATTCTTGTTAGAAATCTAATTAGGCAAATTCTGATTTCGTTAATTAAACTGCATATATATAAGTGATAGGAGAATCTCATAACTTGGAAAGATTTAGAGGAAGCTTACGCGGATTTCATCCATGAGAAAAAAAGAAACAACACCCCCTGCAAAATATCCACGTGGTACAGGTGTTAAAGTTATTCCGATTAGCGTAGAAAACCGTACACTACCGCGTTGTTATACAAAAATAATGTGGGATAAAGGGTCGAAAATATTCTGTGACCAGGTATCATCATATCCGGTAGCAATCTGTTCGGGATTTGAAAGAATTTATCGTTTACGAGGAGTCAAATAAAACGATCGAGGGCGCGGAGTAGTAGCCCGTTTCGAGCAGCCGCTGAGCACTCAGCTGGCTGGCTGGCTGGCTGGCTGGTCTCTGGGTGCTTCTACTAACGGATACGGGGTAAATAAATTTGCATACTCGCTTGTTATTCAAATGCCGTTCACTCTTGTGATTCTCAATGAAGGAAATTACCTGCCTCTCTAGACTTATCTCTTATATACTGAAAGACACGGTGCCGCTATGCGTCCCTTCTGTAAGCTTGTAAAATAAATATAATGCAGTAGAGAGTATCGTAACCGGTCGTATAATAGATATACCCGCATATCTGATAATTGAATGAACATCAACTCGGTGGTAAATGGTGGAATTAAATATTTAATGGCAAACCGTAATGCTAATCGTTAATAGGTGTATCATTATCACCTGCGTGAATACATACGATCATTATACACAGAATTATATGCATTATATTTTGTGAAACGTGGTGAATCGATCGGCGGAGGTTCTACCCTGCAACAAACCGTGAAATGAACAATATTTCACAAACTTATGTTAAACTACATAAAAACGCGGAATTTGCAAAGACTTTGGAAACAACTTCGCGGCAATCAGACGACCCGAGGTATAAGTACGGACTAAAAAAAGCAGCTTGCAGCTCGGGGGTCCGAATCGTAAAATGTTATAATAAAAGTGATTATTTAGTAGTAAATATCGGTCAGATACCCGGTAAGGCTGAATGAGCGAGTCTATAAATTTATCGGGGTAACTTCGAACCTGTATTTACTCTATTATGCAGGACCGTTTTTATAAGCCGTTTACGTTAACGGCAAATAATCGTTTAGATGCCGCGGCAAGATACGGGCGATAAATCGTTCCCGGGTTCTCGCGCGCGGTGCGGTGTGGAGCGGTGCAGTGCGTTGGTAACGTTGTGACGGCACAGTAAACCGGAGGGCTAGGTCAGTGCCGTCGGCACTTAACGACAAACCGAAAGGTGGCAGCACGAAAACAAGTCGGTTGCCATCTGGCGCGATTATCCCGAACTTAACCCAGCCTTGGTGTTTCAGTTGAAATACAACAGAGGGCTAAAGCTCGCGAGTCAGGGTGCGCATGCGCGGCTAACACTCCTTCAGGATCTGCGTGCGCAAACGCTTGCCTCAAGGGTTGCAAAATATTCCAATTCAAAACTTCGGACGGTCCGTTCCAAAGGCGGCACTTCAAAGGGATGCGCGAATTCCGTTTCTGAAAACTTACTACAAATTCTACTACGTATTACATACGCATCGGATATATCTAGGCATTCGTGTCTTGTTCGCGCGTTTTGCACGTGTCCGACATAATAAAAGAGATAAATAAACATCGAACGATCGACTACATGCCTCCTAATATGCAAGGTGCGATCTTTCGTGTATACCATAATACGTGCATAAATGGTTCAGGAATAGTTGGTTGGATCTATGGCCACCACGGGCGGTCTTGCGTCGCCTTATCCGTCAGCGTTTCGATTTGTCGTACGAGAGACGTGTGGCTTTGCTTATCAATCAGGGGTGATGGAATCGCGACCTACTCTCGCGGTTTGATTCCATGATTTTTGCTCGTGGTAGGCGCCTGGAGTAGTATACTATACTGAATAAGTATACCGTGGGTGGTCCTTCCGTCTCTCTACACTACACCAAGGTGTCAGAGTCTATTATTAGATAGGTGTGTATAGGTGCCAAGCATAAGAGGCGACCAGAGGCGGCCGAGCACGTATCTCAACCGAGTATTTCTTATAGCGTGGGCTGCAGATCCCCTGTCCCCTTAACCTCTTCACTACCAAACGAAATCCTTGCCTCAAGGAAGGCGCACTGATTTGTGTGCGGCTGGTGTACGCGTAAAATTGCATGCCACAATAGAATATCGATTAAGGCCTCTTAACCTCACCCTTTCCTCGCCTACCGACTAGATTCTCCCGAGGCGGATTGGGTATTCGTGACGTGATACCAAAATGCCCTTGTTTAAAAAAAAAAAAATCCTCCAAATGCCAAAGATGAAGAAGACGTTTTGATTTCACACGATATTTTACGTTCACCCTGACTTTCGAGCGAAATGAACGCCGTTCCTTTTACTTCGGAGACGATTAAAAAATTAACGATCCTAATCGCTTCTCGTTAGGCATTCAGTCGATCATATGTTACAAAGTTGTACGAACCTGTTCCGGTATACGTATAAGTAAATGCCGAATCGTCGCGTAGGATTGATGAAGAGTGATTCGTCCGTGAAATTTCGCTGGGGTATAAGTTAAATGGTTTTAGTACGTGATTTGCGATGTTGAATAACATAGAGACGTTCGATTGCATCGTTGTATTACGCGTTCAATGGGCAATTAACTTTTCGTCGCGACTTATGCGATGGTAAAACGTAGGTGGACGGGTGTATTGGTGTATGGTAACGCGTGTCAACGTCAGGGGTAGGTAATATGAATACATATACACACAAGAGCTGTTGCTGGGAATAAAATTGATCATAGAGATTGTATTTTTTGAACGATTCTTTTGAAACCACTCCGCCTCTGATCGTCGAGTAATATTAAAACACCGTACAATTAGCCGTACCTATAATTAAGAATTAATTACTCGCCGGCGACCTGTACCACTTTAATTATCACTGTTACTTCTTATTTATTGCAAAAGATATTAGCACATCGGTACATACAGATACGAAATTTACTCACATCTCTCGTGTGTCAACCGACTGATCGATTCCGTCCGGTTGCCGGTATGCGTGCATCTAAACCGAGTCTAGTTCGATGGGAAAATAAGTTCTGACATTTTGATTCGAAATTCGGGATAAACCGAATAGCGAAGAGAACCGATGTATGCGTAATACGGTTGACATTACCTTCGGCAAATTAATGAATTCGGAATCGAAATGTAACCGTTCGAATCTGCAGGGCTTTGACTTCTTCACCTTCTCGAGTGCCACGGGTTACGTAGCCGGTGGAGTACCGTTCTATCACGTTTCTAACAGCAATTTAGTATTCTCGTGTATATGTATACGGTGTATTTTGATGTTTTCGAAAAGGTCCCGCACCTCAGGATGATCGTGCCATTGGGTGGCTAACCTCTGTAAGAAGGTTAAACCCGAGGCTAGCACCTTAAAACGAGAAGATAAATGATAGCGAGCGAGGGGGCATCACGCAGCATCATCAGACAGGTAGTAATACAGCTCCGCAAAGGCTGTAACTCATCCAGCCAGTGCGCTACGGTGCGGCCCATGATACGAAGGTATAGAGAACAAGATAAAAAATAAAAAACAAGGAAATGAGAATGTATGAAACAAGGGAATAAAACGAGTGCTTGAACGAGGGAACAGAAAAAAAAATCAATGAAAAAAAAAAAACGTTAAAAAGGAAAAAAGTATGGTCGATCCCTCTGCGATCCAAGAAGATATCAGAGGAAGCAATTAGCCCACATAACTGTTATATGCAGCTGACATTACATCTCCGCACGTATAAATATATGTAGACGTATAAACGAAGGTAGGTAGGTATGTATCTGTTACCTTTCGAACGTTCGAAGTTTTGTTGGCCGGTTAGGCCCACCTTGGGCCCGGACCGAACTTGGGCAAAGATTGTATCTCGATATACCGACAAGTTTGTTCGATTCAACCTGTTCCCTCACTCGGTTGAGAAATTACATAAATAAAACTGCCTAATGACATTTTATATCGTTTCGTCAGTTGCGACAGGATTGATAGGACTGACCGTAAAACGGAGATAACTATATGTATGTGCATACATATGTATATAGATTACGATATTCAGTCTTTTTATGGGAGATTCATATCTTCCTGAACTCCTATCAAATAACTATACGCGTATAGATAGTATATACCGACGAATATTTATCTCCGAATTGTTTTTCTATTAATTTACGAACTTATACACGAGCCTATCCACCATAAAACCAATGGCGGATTTATAACCGCATCTTATTTCCACGTGGGCGCCCGCACAACGGTATTCCCCTGAAATAGTGAATATAAAACGCGCGGTTCTGGTTTCTGAATTTAAATAAATGTTACTCAACCGATGAATGCATACGTCTATAAATAGAGTCTAAACTTTGTTCCTCGGATCCTTTTTGAACAAGGTATCCGCATAATTTCTTTTCAAAAATTCCGAATTAATTCTCCCTTATTATTTGCAGAGAAAAAATTGTACGGAAACCGAAGCCGCAGGACGTAGACAAAGACGAATCCTCCGTCGAGGGCGTCGAGGGCGTCCATCGTGAAGAGAGACGCCGCCTCGTCATCAGTCAACTGTCAGACGGCTGACCAATCCTGTTTGGAAGGTGCCAGAAATCGTAACCAGAAAGGTAACCAACCAGCAAGCAGGAAAAATTCACAAGGATAGATAGCAGAAGGTATCTCCAGGTCCGCCCTTCTCCCTCGGCCGAAAATTTTCGTCAAATACAGAAATTTGGGGAAAAAGAGTAGAGAGAAACAAAAGAAACGGTGCGATTCAGTGAAGCTACGATTGCCATTGGCGGAATTGAAACTAAAAAGAAATCCCCAACGTCGAGAATGCACTAGACCTATGAGTAATTAGAACCGTCTATTGAAAGGTGTTTGTATAGTTTATAAAAGATAAGATAAATTTCCATGTCTAATTGTTGATTATAAATGAACTCGGTGCATAACTGCATATATTAGATTTATATATTTTATTGCATGAACGCCATGCACTCGCGCACGTGTCGGCTCAACATTATGCGTATAACAATTAGCGTGATTGTCCATATGCCGCACTATCTACGTATATGTACGTATATAGTTATCCGAGTACTCCCTGAGGACACGCTAATGAACACGAGAGTTGGGTGTATGCTGTATAGTTTCAAGTTTCCATAGTCTTGGAGTAATAAACGTGTTTCAACGGATGTAGAACCATGTCATCGGGCTCTGGGAAGAGCGACCATCATCAGGTGGTATACATAATTAAAATCCTTAACGATTAAGCCATGTAAATTTTCCACGTACAACCATCTTCCTCCTCGGCATATAGTCCAGATCTTATATTTCCACGTTTACCTTAACCGAATGAAATCAGAATCGAAAATGATCTTGTATAGCAATTAAAATTTCGTACCAAACGATCGAAGTGAAAGAGAAAAAAAGAAGATTTCTTTCAAACTTGAGTACGTGTTCTCAGCCAAGTTTCTAGGTCGATCACGATGCTAATTCAGACACGATTAGGAGCCACTTCTATCTTATAGTTCTCAATGACACGAGTCCCGCTGCTGTCACCACCGACTTAGTTTATTCACTGAATTTACGACCACTTCGTGCCTGGCACGCGTTATCTTCAAAGCTACTTACCAACTCTACGTACTTTCAAGGCCTATGCAATGAAACGAAGAAGAGGCACTCACCCCTTGTGCCTCGACCCGAGGGTCCCGAGGGAACCGGAACTCGGCGATTCTTATTATTCAAAATTCTCTCCTCTTCATCCTCTCCACTTTGTTACTTTATGTTTTCGAGCAGCAACAAGACGTGGGATAAAATTGAAGAACAATTCGAGGGAAAATAACGAAAACCCGCACAAGTTTATTAGGCGATAAGGGGAGGAAGAGGCAAAAGGGGAGTAAAATAATCAGGGACGAATACAAGCTCACGCTGACTAAGCAAGCCAGACACGATCCAGTCTCGGCGGGCCTTCCTCAGCGGTCGAAAGCCGAGAGGGAACTAGCGCCGCGGTAGCTATTATTGTTTGTTGGTCAATTCCCGCTCATTTCGGCGAGTGTTCTTCGGTTCTGAAGCCAGTATATACACTCCTATATATACCTATAATTACTGGGAGAACAGAGAATGCTTTTAAGGGGGCTACCCGGTCGCCCTAATCCAAACTACCACGAACCTTTGCGAGGCTACTGCAGCCAGAACCTATCAAGGGTAGTAAAACCCTCCTGACGGTACCAAGACGTGTGTTATTGTTCTAACACTGGTGAGGGGCTCGTGTAGTTCTGATAACTTACCACCTAGATGGCTAGACTGTTAAATACATGACACGGAACGAATGCAGCGTTTCGCTATCCATTGATCAACCCTCGATCGAATGAATTCGTTGACGCAGGGGTGGAGCTTGGGGCTAACGAATGAGTTCTCCTTGTCCAATGTTAGATTTAGACATTTGATGTAGTTATACGTGAATTAATTTCTTTTTTTTTTTCTTCTTTCTTTCTTTCCTTTTTTGTCTTTGGTGATCTCGGAACGGAATCTTGTATAAAAGAATGGTTTAATTGAAATTTTCACGCGTGGGAAGGGGAGTAATTAAATGATCTGTAGATAAGCTATGTTTAGAAATTAATTAGCGTTGAAAATAAAAGAAAAAGAAGCAAGAAGGAAAAAAAAAATTAAAAAAATTAACTTGAATATTCCGTTCTTGTTTTTTAAAATTCAAATGAATATTAATACGGTTGAGATACCGGGAATAGTTATGGAAATGAAAATACTGAACGCCAAAACGGTAGTAGTCACGAATCGAAAGCTTCCTATCCGTTCACTTTAGAAAATGAATTCATCAATCTCGAGGGAGAGCAGAAATATGAAATTAAACTGTAAAATTGAAGAAATGACGAGCCGCGGTAGCCGCACGTCTATCGTAATATATTATACTTATTAGCGATATATACAGACGTCCGTTATAATATGTTACATATATAATAGTATATATCGATCGTTATTTATATTTGTATCACGTTTGATAAGAGTGTGTAAACGCGGGGCAATCAATGTTTATGGATTTCTCCACACAACCGTTTCGATCCACGCGAAATCGCGTACCTGTAGCAATTACGAATCGCGTGATTTGTGGCAGTAACTCCCCGCGACGGCGGCGTCGTGACGCTCCCAGGTTATACCTGCAGGTGGCCGACACGAAGCTACCTGTGCTATGCTCTGTTTTTGGAAACAAAATATTATTTCAACATATCGCGGTGCAATGGAAAACCGGCAGGACGTAGTTACGTTCTACTTGCTCGGGAAATGCGTCGTTTGAAATTTCAATTCGACATTTTTATTTTTTTTGTTTTTTCTGTCTTCTCTTGTTTCACGCGGCAGAAAGTTCGCATCGACGAAACAAAAAGAAGAACGGCTAGAGCAATTAGAATAAAATTATGCCTCGGAACGATTTACCTACTTCAGGTATGAATATTAGTATTTATTAGACCTGGGCGATTGTTCAAATTTATTATACTCATCTGCTATACGGAAAGTAGGTAAACGTTTGGGCTATAACGCGAGCGTTGTATATTTATGAAAGATTTTAGTTACCCAGTAAAATATTTAATATTATAACAAAAGTTAAGCTGTATAAAAGCGTTTTCATACCAGCTCATATTTTACCCAACTAAAGTTCCCGATCGGGCCTGAAAATGACTTGTTGAAACCCGGAATCCAAGAGTGTAAGTGAAAGGAAAAAGAAGAAGAAAAAAGAAAAAATCTACGCCCCGAAAACTAGGCAACGTAGTTTTGACAAAATGGAAGAATTGTCAAACGTCACAAGAAGACTGAATACTTTTTCATAACGCATTTGATTTACAGCCTTGTTTGTAGGGGAAGAAAAAAGGGAGAGAAAAAAAAAAAAAGAACAGAGAGACAGAAAGACGGAAAAGAAAGAAAAAAAAAAGAAGTGACCAAATGATTTGTGGTGTAATAATTTTGGGACAGTCGTGTCTGGGTAGAAAACGCGTTGTAAAATTTCTTAGTAGGTACCTAGTCTGTTTCACGGGTCAGGTCACGTGTCGGACATTTGGTCTTATACTGCAATGAGAAAGAAACTTTTAGCTTGTTAAAGACAGACGGACGTCGGTATACTGGTTAGAGGTGTATACATACCTACGTGCATGTCTCAGAAAAGATATTTTGAGTAAGTTTAGTGGTTACATGCCTCGACTTTTGAGATATGAAACCGAGATAAGGTATAAAGAAGTTTCGTGGCTTAGTACCGAGGTAAAAACTACCTCTCCAAGTCCTGCTCAACTCTTGATCTCTCCGGGTTTGCGTAACACGAAGAGAAGCTGAAAAGGACTAAATTTGTACGAAGATAAGCCGACTGAATTGATCGTTGAGTGAAAGAAATGCATACTGCTCATTTATTTTTCAAACTTTCCGAGGAATTACGGGTGGGGTACTTTCCGGCTTTCGGTAGCAGGGGTGGTCCCTGTCGAGTCCCTGTTTATTCAAATGAGCTTTCGACACTCTTGGAATGATGTAGCGTGCTGGTAAGCGCTGTCACCCACCCGGGCTTCGAATTGGCCCGAAATCGTAGCCGAATTGGTTCGGCAAAGGTGTCGTGTGGGGCAAACATTAGCCGACCGGTTTCGGCGTATTAAAATTCACGCAACCTTACACGCAACTTCACGGAGGTAGGTATATGTATATAATTACAGTATTTAATTATCAAGTATTATAATATGTGTACATAATAAATAAACTTCAAATATATTCACTATTCAACCGCTGCATATACCTGTAGTTACTCACTCTGTAATATTATTCGATCCGAAAGGTCGTGCCGTTCGAGCCAATCAATTAATTATCGAATTTATGTCGGACTGTCTTGTGTGAACTTGAGACGATGCGATCAGGTTGATCTCCGGGGAAAAAAAAAGATATCGAATAGAGGAAACGCGACAAGAGATCAAAGTATGGGAACGAATGAATCGAAGAGTAACGGATTTCACTTAATATGTGAACACGTACGGCGTTCCAGCTGAAATTGGAAAGGTAAGATCGGAGTATTGATATTAATGACGACGATTTATATTATAAACACTTTTTTATGAGACAAGGAGTATCAAGTTCGATGCAAATGGGACGCAAATCAATTGCCGAAATGTTGAGAAGAGGAAGCAAAAAATCAAAGAAAAAAGCTCGATGACACGGGACGACGAACTTTTTGCTTAACTCAACGGACTCGTGGCTCTTGACGGATTCAAAGAGCATATATATCGATACCTGTATCAATATTCAATACCTTATATCCAATCATCGATACTCTAAAAATTGCCTCAATAGGCGTCACTGTTGAATAACACCGCGAATCTCTGTATGTAGAAGAAGAAAAAGAAGAAGAAGAAAAGGAAAAAACCCAATACGAGTTTCGACGAAATGGCAATGAGATAAGAGAACGTATGTATCTAGCGTACCTACCTACCTACACGGAAATAAAAATTGAAGATAAAAAGGAAGCGGGTAAAATATAAGAGAAGGCAAAATAAATAAGAATAAATAGTGAAAAACAAAAACACCGTCAAAAAAACTGGTAGACTCGACAAATACGCGCGAAGCTGGTAATTACCAGAGTCCATTTGAGGGGAGACAATAATTATAATGATTATTGGGGTAGGAAGGCAGGAAGGCGGCCGCTCGGGGGTAAATTACAGGTTAGCTGCGTGCGGCCAACGTATAGAAGCATAGGTTCGATAGATAGATATCTGTGTATCACACACTGCCTCGCTACACATATACTTTTGGAAAAAGTCTACCTGGACTCCTCCGTGGCTAGTGTATCTATTTCGTACACCGAGAACCCTTCGCTCATCGTCAGTAACAAACACTCGTGCACTTTGGTAGCTGGTAACGCTGAAAATTATATACGACTGTCCAGATACATCCTTATACCGAGAGACAATCAGCGGCGAAGAAATTTTACACACCGAATAATTCCACCTTCGGATAGTAACAATTCATTCTTGATCAGGCCTGCCAGTTGTTCAATGCGTGGGTGTCAATCGAGTGATTCATAGCGTCATCGTAATATAAGAGATTTTTCATGTTTTTTAATGAAAATTACTGATACAAGGATAACGTGTACGTGTGTAAGTACTTCCCCCGGTTGGAACGGCCAGTAGATGGTTTGCCGTAGTTATAGCAGATAGTATACAATCTGAAAGAGACAAGCGAGGAATATTGCGTGTAGAGTTTGTTCGCGATGTTCGCGGTGTTTGCCTGGACACCTAATTATACGATTGTCGTTTGTTCGAGAGTCAGAGATATCAGGGCGAACCGGACAGTCGCTCGACTCTTTCTTCGCCTTACTACCTTGCCTTACCACGAGTTGGTCTGCTTGACTTTACTTTACCTACCTACCTACCTTCGCTTCCCTCGCGGAGGCAAAGATTGTCGCGCGATTAGCGCTCGGCTCGTGATGTCACGCGGGAAGACGCATGGTGTTCAAGTTTATATGGGCTAACGCCGCAAGTGCGTAATCGCCGATCGCATCTGCCTGCACTTTGCGTCAAGTCCGGCACCTTGCATTTACCTTGCAATCGTTTTTAGATCTCTTTCTAAGTAATAGTCAGCAAATAATCGTTTCTATATTATGGCCAGATATCAGATCCTCTAAGCTGCACTTACGATTATTAAGGCAACGTGGAATGAAGAAGAAACACAGAGCTTGGAACCCGACGTAAAATAAAAACGTTAACTACACCAATAACATAAAAAGACAACCCCTTGAATAGGTTCCTAATTGTTTTCGATCAATCAAAGAGTTAACTGGCTCGATCTGCGGTTTGTCTCATCTCGTATCGTAACGTAATTGAAATTTAATCATCTCCACCGCACTGGACCATTTGTCTTCGGATACTTCGGAGAGCGTTGAAGATTAGTTCCCGTTGTTTTGTTCCTCGAAAGAATGAAATCGCGCGAAAGTATACATACATATATATATTTGGATTAATAGAAATGACACAGATCGCATTTTGAGTCATTCTCACGGCTTCACGAGCCAAGGTATCTCCAAGGCGTAAAATTTCATCAAATCGGGCCAAGACCAACCCAACAAAAGCTTTAGTCATGGTGAAAGTTAATTTATTACTTAGCTATGCCTACGCGGGCCTAAAAGCTACGACACCAAACGCGAACTGGACCTTCGCGGGTTACTGAGACGTGGGAAAATAGCCATAAGAAATCATCGAATCCGGTAGCCTCGAGGTTTACCGCCCTCGAACAAGCCAAGAAGGACGACGTTCCACGATGTCCGAGTAAGTATATGTACATATAGGTTTGTTCGCAATCGACGGGACATTTGTATGGCAAGGCGTTGGCAGTTCTATCGGCGGCTTCGTACCTGTTACAACCATGCAGAGCGTTCGATTCGAGCTTCAATATCCCATGAACGCAGATGTCCAGCTGGGGAACGTTGGACATTTTTTTAAATTTTATTATCCTTTTTCTGCTCTTCGTACATCGTATACAAAGTTTCTTGAGACGGTTCAAGCACTTGCCCTTTATCTTCACCCTATTCTACCGCCATTCATAGCCAAGGAGTTGTCCAGCTTAACCCTCCACATCCCCCACGGGGATACAATCGAACCTTTTCGCGTTTTACCGCCTCTAGGCGAATTGAAAAGAAACAAAGTCAAAACTGGTAGGAATATCGTAAGAAAAGATTCACTTCGTGGGGTTCATATAAATGGCATGCACATCTATAGGTATAGTTTCCCTCATAAGTGGACTGGCTGATTTTTTACTCTTTTTTCTCTCTTTTGAAAAAATATCCGAGGGAGTGACGAGGCGAAAGAAACAGGCGCGCCCATACCGTCGAGGGAAAATTTCGAAGTGCAAAAAATGTAAATAAAATGAAAAACTAAAACGAAGTGGAATAAGCTCGAAGCGCGGAGAGCACACGCCTGTGAATGATTCACCGTGTCTCATTACTCAGGCAGCTTTTTACTTTAATCACATTAATGAAGCATTTAATCTCGCCGCGTGTCTTACAAGCCGACGGTGTGTGGCCCGGCTCGGTTTGCCGTTGACGAGAGCCACTGCGAGATAGACTGAGAGGTTGGAAACGATGAAGAAAGAGGAGAAGAGTCCGATCCCTATACCATATACAACAAACTATACATCGCCATGGACTGGCCTCGACAGCCGGCCTTATTATATTCTTATTTCTCACAGGCCCTCTACCCTCCCTTTCCATGCCCTCCTGCTGATCCTTCGTTCCCTTAGTTCTACCATTCTATCGTTTCTCGCGACGGCCTTTCGTCCCTCCCGTGGGGCCCGCTAATAACCGCGGGCTTCTTTAAACTCGTTTGCACCTGTACACCCGCGGCCCTCTCTAATTATATTATTATTATTTTTTTTTTGTATCATTTTTGGTACTTATTTACGCCCTTTTTTCGTTCGCTAAATGATGGCCACCCCTGCGTCTACATTGGGGTGATTTTCGGGCTGAAGAATGGATATGTTCGAACATGTCGATTCGACGGATTTGATCCGTTCAACTTGGTGAAATGATGCAATTAAGTTTCAGGATTAATCGAGACTCTGTTACCTTACACGGTGCTGATATACTTAGTGGAAGAGGAAGAGCTAGAGGACTCGCGTTGTCATGGTAAATGTAAACCGCTTGCACGCATGGGCGCAAGCGGGCGTCGAGCCGCTCTGAAGCGTCGCAACGTCACTTACCTGAAACAATAAATAACCCAGAGTTACAACTTGTGTGTATAGATGCGTAATGCTATGCGTGAATTTTCCAACTACGGATATAGAATCGAGATGTGGTAATCGATCGACGCCTTATATCATTCAAAAGGAAAGAATCTGGGATCTTGAGACGGTGAGAATTATTTTGGCATCGAAAATTGTCTCGACATACAGAAATCACTTTGTTAACCATAACGACGTTCGGGAATCTATCTAATTTCTGGGTAACTCGAATTTTTGGCGTTTGGATCTGTGCCATATGTATTTGTCATTCTACTTCTGAGACTGTGAATCATAGACCTCGGAAATTTTTGAATGGGATTTTTTTCTCGTCAGGAGATTTCCAAGTCACGGTATGTAAGCCTGAAACTGTACGGAGCCATGTGGTACGCGTATGAAGATCTACATGATCCTGACTGCAGAGTCGTAGAGAAATAAAACAGTTATACTTTCAAAGTTTTGGTTCAAGTTTCTCATTCCCTCGCGACGCTTTAACGCGGAAATAAAAACTCGTTTCAACGGACTAGATAACATGTGCGATAAACTTGTCTAGTGGAATATTAGATCTATTCCACTCTGAGAACCCACACCTAGTTATAATTTTTCATATCTAACCACCGAATTACTGAATTTTTTCTTCTTCTTTTTTCTCACTTTTAACTCTATTTGAACAAAAAAAAAAAGACCAAGGATTTTTTCTCTCATTTCATAAAACCAAACTGTTATCTCCGTTTATCGCGCTTCCGCTTCCCACGAGCAGCTTGGAAATTATTCAAATACTGAAAAGGTTTTCAAGTGGCAAGAATCACGGCTTCGTACCGTAAGCCTTCCTTTTTCTATCTGCACTAGTCACAGTTTGGTCTGATGATCATTGTGCAATGCTTCCTGTGTAATTTGAAAACTTGCATTTCTTCGTAATCGCGAAACTATAAATGCAAAATTCAGAGACTGACAGCCCATTATTTATTGGCTATCAAATTTCGTCGCGTGCTTTGTTTGACATTTCGTCAAAAACTGTCAATCCAATTGCAGGTCTTGACGTCAGATCGACGTCCTAGTTGTAAATCGATTAAAGAAAAAGTATATCTAAAAAAACTTGCGAATAAGTAGCATAGAACGCGAACTAACCGAATCGTACGCGTAGATTGATGACGAAGTAGTAAAATCACTACAGCGGGGTATAAAATTCTCTGAATTCCGGGTACTTCATTATCGGCTGCATCCAAACTGGGTCCATTGAGAATCTCGTAATCCTATTGGCCGAACGGGATGCCAACACTCGCGCACTTATTGGCTGCACTTGGCACGTGGCACAGCACAAGCACACGCGGCTCACTGGGGCTGCATGCACCTACCGTTCTACGGTCTTGTAGTACATATATGAGTCAAAATAAATGAATAAATAAATAAATAAGGCATTTACAATCCCGCGATTCAATTGTCTTCTACTACATTCGGTACGGCGTTGCGTTGCGTTGCGTTGTGGAACCGTGCGGTGCAGATGCAGCAGCTTATGTATTACAGTTATACCCTCATAATATCGCAATCTTCAAAAGCGTTCTCAATTTGTTTGTTAAAATGTATACCTACACACCGCGAACAGGTGCACGTACATAGACACACTGGCAACATAAACCTTCTCGGTTGCGAGCGCTCGCATAAATATAACAAGGAGGAAGGTAGGCTCCTCGTGATGGTCGGCATTGCCCGCCGAGCCGTCACGACGCGAGGGGGGGTGGCACGACGACGCGGATAGGAGAGAGAAGGGGTGAAGGGGGGAGAGGTGGCGTCGAGGGGGCACACACGGAACACCGACGTCGACGCCGACGCCGCGAGTTCTCCAGTGTACCATACCGCAACCCGCATGTGTATGTACGTAAGTATATGTATATACACGGATCTACAATAGATATATATATGTATAGCTATAGGTATATATGTGAATGTATGGTGCGGTGCGGTGCGGTGCAACACGGCGGCGTGAAACACTGGGAAACAGCGGAATGATCGATGGGATTCTGCGCTGTGGCAGGCGTGGGTGCCCCCTCCCCCTCTACACCGCCGGTTTAGCCCCACGACGCTAGGCGTCCCCCACCATAACGTCGTTCTTTCCCCACCGACGCCGCCGCGGTCGCGGCCCTTTGACGGTCAGCAAAAGCTCGCGGGCTTTAGGAGGGGATTGGCGCACGTGGTCAGAACGGGGTTGCGGCAGAATTCTCTAGATGGCGTGGCGACGGAGGCGCCATCGGTTTTCGGGTACGGGAAAAGCCGCAAGTTTGTTGTTGGCTGTCACGTTTCTATCCCGGTATCACGGAAGAGAGGGAAAATTTGAAGAATAAGATCTAGGCGACGCAGAGGAAGGAGCAAAAAATGAGCAAAGAATATCGTAGCCTATAGTTATACGCGTCACCGATCGAAATTGCCTATTCGATTACAATACGCGCGCGATTATATACAGGCGGTAGTAATTCGCGGACGCGAGTGAGAAGAAAAGAAGAGAAAAAAAAAACAGAAAAGAAAAATCGTAGGAAACCTTTTACGGAAGTTTATACGGCCTTTTCAAACGCCGCGACACACTCTTGCCGCAGTTTGGTAATTAACGCTTTGCGAGGCCACTCACGCACGGCTCAGTGCCACACACTGATATAACTATCCGTCTATGTACGAGGGTGCCGCGTGACCAACACTTGAATACCGCATGGCGCACGCGCCCATAAACCACGGACACCGGAGGCATGCGAGAGCGTTTTCACCCGCACGCAGTACGGCCACCCATGAATGTACCCGTGACCACCCGCGGCCTCCCGCGACTGTCCCATGAGTTTAAACTTCCTATAAACGAATCCGCGGTATGATGAACTGAATTTTATTTATTTTAATCAGGCTGCATCGAAGAATTCTTACTCGGGCGATTATATAGCGTTTTAATAGAGATTAAACCGCGTGCGATTATAATCGTGCGCCGTTGGATGGAATTTAGTTTGGTTAGTGTTGCTTTACGCGCGTGAT
Organism: Rhogogaster chlorosoma; assembly: GCA_944452935.1. Lineage (NCBI taxonomy): Eukaryota > Metazoa > Arthropoda > Insecta > Hymenoptera > Tenthredinidae > Rhogogaster > Rhogogaster chlorosoma. Next base: position 19,047,257 of record OX101804.1, read on the forward strand.
ACCGAAATATATTCATGTAGGCTGGTCAGCGTAGCGTATAGCGTAGCTATCTCAACCTACTCGCCTGCATCAGGTACCGTGAACTTTACAACCAGGTATAAACAAGAAGGGGCAGGGCAGAGGAGTGCGAGATACGCTCAGATTATTAATCGTTAATTTTCAGGTAAGAGAAATTCTAAAACGTTTCACCGGGAATGCAAATGATCGTTAGATACGCGATGCGATACGATGCCTTTTACATACGGACCTACATACATTTACGTACATGCGGTAGTACGCCGGGATGAACCCGTGGACGAGAGTAGGCCTGCAGCGTGTATATACTCGTCGGTCAATAACATTAACGAAACGAAAATTCCTAGCTTCATCACGCGCCGAGTAACGCCATAAACATGTCATGCGTGATCGTCGTAGCCGGTAGCGATACGTTAGAGAAACCCGGTTCTAAATGAAATGATAACTTTCTATCGTTTTGTAGTTCGTCGTTAATCAATCGCCAGCGGGAAATTCGCGACTAGCAATTATCGTCGCGATTCAGTCACCTCGCGCGAATGTCACTCATATAGTGCGGTTCGATAAAATCTGCATTGATATCAGATGGATATATATGTCTTTCGGGTTGTTTTTCTTTCTTACATAAATAAGTAAATTAGAATAATAATATGTGATTAACTAAACGAGTATAAGTAATCGTTATGGAAATTCGTCATGTGTCACTGCTCTCGGAGCCGGATGATTTATAGCAATCATTGCTACATATTTTCGAACCTCACTTTACCCAGTCCACCACAGAGAACCTGAATTACATTTATCAAGTATGGAATATACGTACGAGCATACCTGAGCTACACACATTCGCGGGTAATGATTCATGGAGCGTGCGTGATCGGCATGATATAAAACCCTGTATAATCGTACGAAACAGGGTATGGATACGCGCAAAGTATCGACGCATTGTAGTATACGCACATCTACAAGAATTGTCTGAAATTCTGTCAGTTATCTCAGCGTTGGTATTTCAATCTGGCCATCCGCCAATTTTCAGTATACCTACCTACATATCTGCTCTACACACATGAAATGGTTTTGAAGCCCGAATCCTTTCAATGAAAAAGGGAAGGCTCTATTTCTCTGTATTAGACGGCTGCAGCAGCGAGCTTCGTGCACATTAATCTGCAAGGGATCACGCAGTCTCGGTGGATAGTCTTCTGTCTTTGAATCTTTAAAACGGATCGTCAAGTTTCAGTATTAATTAATTATTCTAAAGCACAGCTGCGTAGTTGGAAATAAAAGAAACGGAGACAACTAATCATCCCTCCAACGTGCGCGAGAAACTCATGGCTACCCTTTCCTCCTCGTATTAATCCCAATTGTTTTCTAATTAGACTCGTTTCCCCGTGATCGTGGGAGGATGAGGACGAGGATAAGGACGAGGACGAGGGTGGTGGTCCGGGGTGCCGCAACGCGTTGTATTTTATGGCTGGAAAGTAGTGCAAAGCACGGCGTGCTAGCAATTGATCAATATAGCGCCACCACCACCACCACCAACCCCTCCACCGACACTCCTCTCTTCTCTACTGCCTAAAGCCTCATTCTCTCTCTTTCTCTTTCTCTCTCTCTTTCTATTTCTCTTTCTCTTTCTCTCTTTCACCTCTTCCCATTTTCCCTACCTTTATTCTGCCCCCACTGCCCCCTGAGCCGCGGGTGCGTCCCCTACCGCCGCGGGGAGAACGAACGAACCCCCATAACAAGTTTCTTACTCATCTTTTTCGTTCAATAACTCTCCATCCAAGATGGCCACCACGGGTCGTCCCTCATTGGCCGTGGGGTGGGGTGGTGTGGGGTGGTCGCAGGGTAGCCGTGGGGTTTCGGGGGGGTTTTTAGGGGGGTTGAAACCAGTGACGCCATCTATCTTCCGTTGCCTTGGCTCGGAGTAACATAAGGCAAGATAAATTGCGGGATCTCCTGGGTTCTTGAACCTTTCTGGCAAATTGCATAAGAATATCCACCCCCGTTGGTGCCACCAGCCACCCAAAGACGCCCGCCTTACTCTTGCCTCGTGGCTCCAATGGAATTGGAATTAACTCGAATAAATCAGCCTTGCCAACGTCTCGAGACATCGCTATACCAGCCACCGTCTTAAACCCCTATAGAAAATACCAAAAAAATCTCACGTCTGTGGGTTTCTTTGAAAAATGACACAATAGCAATCCCGAGATATTCCCTGACGCGATTCTGTGAAAGACAAAACGAAGAAAGAGAAAAAGGAAGAAATCCCGTGAAAATGACTCCAAAACGAAGGAATTCTCGCAAATTAGTATAAATGTATGAAAACTAGCTAAAAGTATGAGAAATGTGGATGTCGACATGGTTTCCTCCCCCTCCGTTCCAAACCGACGTGTACAACTCGTCGTCGTCTCGCGGTGTAGGTGTCAAGTTCCATTCAGCCGAGCAAATGAGCGATAAAACCATTCATGGTCTAACCACCGTTCGCTGGTCGTTCGAGTCGTTTCAAGGGTCGTAAAGTAATGCTGACATCTGGTGGGATTCGTTGGTAACAGTTCGCCGGCTCCTCGTGGAAAACAAGGACAAACCCATACTGGTTTAGAGGGCCAAAAGAGCCGTAGACGAAGTATAACCGACCGAGAACCGGCGCACGCGCCTCGCACCGTCCCATTGATCGAAAGAACTTATAGCTTGTAAAATTGGTCGAAGAAGAAAGGAGGCCATAAAAACACTCGAGCTATTTCATCCTCAAGATCACATCGCAGTGCTTTCCCTTTTACACTGTCAAAATAAAGATAGAAAGTAGGGTCCTCGATCAAAGGGGTTTTTTGACAAAATGAAAAAAAAAAAAGAAAAATTAATAAAAAATGTCAATTATTGCAATGTTTCCATAATGAATTTAAATATAACGTCTGCATACGGCTACTTATCGCGAATTGATTCGAACAAATACCCATCGGGTTCTTGTATGCATTAGCATTTGTCTACATAGAAATGGTAATGTCTGAATATGTGTAGGTATAATATATAGTTTATGCACGCGTCGTACGTACGGCGCGTGGGTAAGTAATAAGACGTTTCGTGCAGCGAGTTTAACCGAAGAAAAATTAACCACCGCTAACGAATAGAGTTAGGTAGGGTATATACGCAATTAGTTTGAATACAATGGGAATACGAACTGCCCCACAGGCAGGCTGTAGGAGATCAGCGATCTCAGAAATTAGATAGAGTCGAAGAGTCGAGCCCAAGATCGAACACACACATGCATTGTATAAGTGCGGTAAGAAAATTCGGTTGGGAAAGGTTAGTGAGCTTTTGAGGCTCACTTTACGATTTGTTTACTCCGGGTGAACCTCGTGTGGGTATATCAGTGCGGTTATATCTCAACCGGGCGGCGTGGCGCGTAAGCTGCACACGTTTACATGCCGAGCATAAGGTAGTAGGTGGATTTTGATCGCGGCCTGGTATCGTACGTATACGCATACATATATATTTATACATACGTGTGTCCGTATATGCGTGAATACGGTGAATACTCAGTGTATAAATATGCATGTGTAGAGGTACGTACGTCGGAGGAGGAGGAGGAGGAGGACGCCACGTGATCGTATGGCTCCATAAACGCCCGGTTATGCGCTCGTAAAGCGAACCCCACTCAGCGCCGGCACTTCGAGCTCATAAAACTCTTGTTTTACGATTATACCGCGGTGCCTATCTAGTCGCGTGGTCCCGCGTATACCTAAATCGCGAGCTTCGAGTCTGTTGCCGGGGTGCGTTAGCCGGCACCTTAACCACCTCTGATGTATACAGTTCTACGGTGTCTAGCCACCCCGGTCTTCTGACGTGTGACGCGTAACGTAACGTAACGTAACGTCGATGACGTTTAAAGCTCGTGACGTAGCGGAAGGAGGAATAGGGGCGACACGCCAGAACGTCAGAAGGCCAAAACGCCAGAAGGCTAGAAGGCTGGAAGGCCAGAACGCAGCAACGTCATAAAAGCTCGAGGTTTGCGCGGGACAGAAAGAGATGAGTATATTAAAAGAGAGATGGAAATATTGAAGTGAAAGCAAGGCAAAGGTGTGACGTCACGGATGTGACGCAACGAACAAACCGTCGGATAGAGAAGCCATGTTTGGTAGGGGAAGGAAGAACGCGAAGCCATTATAGAAGGGGCGCGCCTAGCCCCTCCGTCCGACCGGCCCTCCGTGGAACAGCTGTCAGCTGAGGACCCACCCCACCTACTCACCCACTCACTCACCCACCCCAATGTTAAAATATTCTGGAAGAGGAAGGGAGAGAGAGAGAAGGAGAGCGAGCGAACGCCCGAGAGTTATGGCCGCCTCTGAGACTCAAATAACTCTCTAATCCACCGGCGCGTGCATACATATATAGTTATGTACATTTATACACGTGAACCTATGACCAGGGCTTCTGTCTACGTATCCATACGTGTATACACACGCGCGATAATGCGTGGATATCTCTAGACGCACGTGTCGTGCTTCCAGCGAGGTTGCACTCCGCGAACTGCCTCATGAACTTGCATTCAATTTTGCGGCTTGACTTTAACGACGAAGTTTAACCAGCTCGCATCTAAATTCTCCACGATGAATTACGAAGTCTGAAAGTTATACGTGTAGCGGACACGAGATAATGATTATGACGAAAATTCATTATACGCGAGTATAATTAGACGATATTTTTAATCCACCGATCGATCTTCGCGCTTATTCAACCCCCCGTAACTTTAATAAGGGTTAACGCAGGTCACGTACAAGTATAGAGCAGAAGGATATCGCTTAATAGCTCCGTCGAGACTCCGCGGATGATAGAGTGCGAATCGAACTATATACGAACAGATTACATGTACGGTGAAATTACTCGAGCCTGTCCTGCGATTGTTGGATGAGACAAACACTGAGGGAGTAAGAGGAAGTGGCTCTTTCTCCCCCTCTCCCTTTCTCTCTCTCTCTCTACTCTTCCTCACTCACTTTCCTCTCTCTCTCGCTTGTTGGTTTCCTCCGCCCTCTTAAGCTATCGGGACCCACTCGCTCGGTCTCACCGCTTCTCTCACTCGCCCACGAAACTCGCCTAACAAGTTAGAATCCAAAGTCTACATATAGGTACCTACCTACCTTACACCGTCCGCGGGAACAGTTTGGTAAGTCGCTTAAGGCGGAGCGACTATATAGCTGCCGGCTAGTAGCGTAAAAAGGCTAGAAGTTACCTGCGTTTAAACGTTATACACTCAATCTTTTTCGCTATTATTATCTCGTAACTCGGGACTCGGGAGTCGTAATTGTCGAGAATCTATTAGTCAAACTAAAATACCGACCATGTGATACAGAAGAACGGCACGCTATTAATTCAACCACTTTAACATACCGCGAGTCATTAGGGTATAACTTGCCTAAATCTTTTTGTCACCTAATTAATCATTTTATCACTCGCAGCTACGCGCACGCTTATCGTATATTCATGCAGCGATTTCATCCTGCTATGGAAGAGCGGAGAGGGAATACAGTCGATTTTCAAATCGCGCGAATACGAGCGTAACTGATTGTTAAAAAACGAGCTACAACGATTATAAAATTTCTGTACGTATCGATGTTAAGCTTTATGTATAATGTATACGTGTTCGATTAAACTGCATTATCGAGGATCGATAGGGAGCGTGGTACCCACAGCCGTACGATGCCTATGCCGTATATATCACGCATCATTCATCACTCATTAATTAAAATTTATTACCTGTTGCATGGGTGAGCCTGGCCGGTGTTAATCTACCTGTTCGAACGGAACAAACATTTGGACAGTATTTTCAGATCCGAGATACGGGGGGTTTTACGAGGTCGATTTCAGGCAAAGATTATTTCTTTACTTAGTTGGTTAGTTAACAAACGGTTTCATAAATTTCATAAAATTGGCCAGTGAGACGTATAATACTGCAGTCGCCTTTTTTTTTTTTGACAATATGAAATAAGAACAGGGTGTAAAAATAAATCCTCTCGACAATATATACATATATATATATATATATATATATGAAGTCGCGTAGCTTCCTGCAGAACTGAGTCTCGGATACATACATACATATATGTATAATGTATATGACATGGTGAAATATGGGAAAACATTTTTCTCTCGTATCCATTAATTTCAGTTGTTTTTCGGTGGGAAAAGAACATAAAAAAAAAATTGACACCTCGAACTTTTCCTACACGCACGGTGTGTGTTTCCGTTGAAAATAAGAAGTAAAGAAAGAAAGGAAAAAAAAAAAACGAAGACTAAAGTAAAGTAAAGAAGGAATAAATTCACGTTTTCCAACACGTATAGGACTATAGGTATGTCTCTGATGCAGCACCAAAGGCCCCTTGGAAAGCCGTCTTCAAGGTCTGGAATCTTGAATGAAACGGAGACTGACTTTGGCACCGTTATGGCCGAAGGTGGAGGTTTATTGCCTGAACTTCTTAGCTGGGCAGGTATAAAAAGGTAAAAATGTTAGAAAAAAGTAGTCGCCTATTAGAGGCAAGGTCAGATTTTGGATTAGCTTAGCTGCAGTTGCCGAGAACGAAGACGAAGAAATGTGTACGCGGTGAGAGGACTTGGGGTGGAAAAGTTTTGCCTACTATATACGATATGCGGAACGGCAAAATTTTTCGCAAGTTTCGGTACCTACCCCCTGGATGCGAGGCTCGTCACTGGCAATACTTAGAATAGCGAAGGTTAACGGCGGAAAATGACTTCTACCGATCGGGGAAAAATCGTGGGCAAAATACCGCAAACGGTCAACCATAAAACCATAAATCGACGCCTGGTGTTTTTCGGTTGTAAAAAAAAATAAAGGCACATATACCGTACCGTGGGGATTTGCTATAAGAAGCGACAGAGGTAAAGAAGAAGAAGAAGAAGAAGAACCACGAGGCTCGGCACCAGCCCCGGGAACAATGCGCGTCGCGACGAAGAATGCGGTCCGTCGGGCTGGCGATCGGCTGAACCGGCGAACGAGCGAACAAACACGCTCGACGCACCAAGATACTTTTCTACCTCTTATATTACCGTTCGAAGCGAGACAAATGCTAAAAAAAATTCACTGTTTCCTTATTATAGGTTATGCGTAATCCTGGATAAATTCGTTCGCGATTAATTGGACGGATTGGATATTGAAGAAAAGAAAAAAGGGAAAAGAAAACGAAAAAAGAAGCTTTTTTCTATTCAATTAGCGTCTGTATAAACATGTCCGTGTATCAGAGCGTGAATAATATGTGTAGGAGATATTAAATCATCCACAAGTTTCTGTCACTTAATTATTATTAATTTATATACTAGAGTTCGTTGGCAATCGGTTCCGTCGAGCCACCGCAGACGCGTGGGGTGTGTAAAAACGTGAAATAGGTCTTTGGCCAAGAGTTTAGATACAGAACTCGGTAGATGTGTGCATGTAATTCCCAAGTGTACGTATACGAGTTTGCGGAGAAGTTGCTACAGCCAGCATACGTCAAAGTTCAAAAGACGAATGGCCAGTAGCGTTGACCGACGTTGCGTGTACGCGGACAGATTGAAATACACGAGCTGGAAACTTTGAAAGCATTGTTCGTTTCTCCGTTCTTTCATGTTGCGCAAACGCGCAACGAGACATTTTCATGGATAGAAAACTACCGGGACTTCATGTTCCCATGAGTCTCGAACTGTTTTATTTTTCTCTATATATCACCGTTTCGCGGATAGAAAAAACAGGAAAATAAATCCGATGAAAGAAGAAGAAAAAGGAGAAGAAAAAGAAGCTCCGGCCATAATGAGGATCGTTTCGTTTCATTTGAGGATCCACTTGTTAATTCGATCGCCGACGACTCGGAGCTCAATGGGATAAAGACGTCTCTCGCAAATTCCCGATTCGCGATACCCTGCACCGCGCTGTTATTGATATAATTGCAAGATACTCGATGATTTATTGAGACGCTCTTCTGTGTATCGTTTATTACAGCGCGGGGTAAGAGCGGCGAGAAAGTTGAAGAGAGAAAGAAAGAGGGGTCTTAAGTAGCACGAAGAACTGCTACGGCAGCGCTAATGTCACCCCCGTCTCGGGGACTTCGAGATAAGAAGCTGCCCCCCAGCCTCCTCCTCTTCGCCGACTGAGTTATGGGGACGATTTTTATTATTCGCTCCCGTACCTCCTTCCTTCTTTTCCTATCTGTCATGGCTCATAGGCGCCGGTTTCGAGGGGGTTGACTGGTTATTTTTACTTCCCATCAAAAGGGATGCTCCCTAAATTCACGAACTCTTATTTAAAAATAAAACGCTACTGTAAAAATAGACCCCGTACTCGCATACGGACGGTGGACTAGACGCTGGGGCTATGCAGCCGTCAGAAATCCCCAATTCTAATTTCTGGAACCGAGAATTTGAATCGGAGTAAATTCACTCGTACCTAAATTCGTTTATTAGGCAATTAGAGTTGGTAGCGAAATTATTTTAAATTCGTGTGAAAATTTTACGGAAAGATTTATCGCACACGAAGCAGCACAAGAAAAGTTTTATACAGAGGACAGAGGTATAAGGGAGGATCTTGCGGGGATGAAATTTTTCACGCTTACTACAGCTGCGCCATTGCTGTTTCTGTTTCACTAGCTCTGCTATCTTTTTGCGCACTCTTGAACGCTCCCTTTTCTTCCCTTTTCTTCCCTTAACATCCTCCACCCCTCCCCCGGCGTGCTTAAGCTACTCCGAACTTTCATAAGGGAGCTAATAACGTTGAGTGTCTTTTGAATAACCACGCGGGGAGTAAATTTTCATAAATTTCATAAAGATTGTGCCCAAGTCGAATCACGCGACCCGCGCCTGCCTAGCCGCCTGTGTAATGGAAAAATCTTGTCCATTCCTTATTTTCAATAATTAACGCATCGCGGAGGAATCGAGATGTGATCGCATTTAGTTTGCCCTAATCTACGGCCTTTAATTTCTTCCCTGTTCGGAAATTCCTTGAAATTTAAGAAAATACACCTCGGGGAATTTATCGGGATAGTAAATAGCTTCTTTACTTAGAGAGAGGCTCGGGCTTAGATAAGGTGAAATAGTGCGTGACGGGGCTATACCGAGATACCAATAATTGAGAGATAAAGACTAAAAGCTGGAAAGGAAGGATCTACGAGTGAGGACGAGTAAATTTGACAAATTAAAAACAGGGGAAAACAGATGGACGAATGAACGTATGGTCAATAAAGCTTCCGGCGTTCGTTCTACTCCGATCTGCGCGGAGGACAAAGTCGCGTACGAAAGGGAGGAGAGCGACTCGCCGTTGCTTAGCAACGTCTGCCGCACAACGGGGCTACATTAATTGATCCCGAAAAAGAGGAGAAAAAATAATAAAAAATCGGTTTGCTCTGAGCCCGGAGTCCCCGGCTGGCGAGTGGCGAGTCGCGAGTGCCGCGGCGGCGCTGCCGAAACGACATAATTAAGGAAACTTGGAGATCTCATTGACATGCCTGCGCCGAATTAAACCAATGTAACAACATAATCCGATGCGGTGAGATTTTTTCTTTATTTTCTCTCTTGTTTTTAAAACCGCGATCTTTCTCATACCCTGTTCGTTTTTCAAATTCATAACACCCAAGATTCACGTTCGAAAGGTCGGAATCTCTTTCGTAAATCACGAGGTAACTAACGAGCTTAGTAATTTATGATTTTACTGTCAAAAATTCTGTATTTCCCTGCATAAGTTTTCAACGAAGAGCATCTCGCGATAAGATGGTGAGATTCGACTGCAGTATGGTTGAATAAATTCAGATCCTGGTTCGACTTTGTAACTCGTTGAAAAAAAGAGCCGAGGGAACCGCAAGAAAGAATGAAAAAAACCAAAGACAAGAACAAAGTTCTCAAGATGGTTGCGCTTCATATATAACAAGCGAGCGATCGTCAACGGTGTAAAAAAAATAAGAGAAAACGGAATTCGGTAAATAAAAACTGGGCAAGAAATGGTTTGTTAATTTACCAACGCCAAGCCGGCTGTAAGTCTGGCTAGCAGGTTCACGATCACTTGTAGATACGTACAGCTGTATAGGTAGACTCATACATAACTCCTAAACGTAAATTACACTCGTACGGTACGGTGCAGATGCGCGTTTACGTCTCTCTGCACGGACCGATCCACAATATCAATTTCCCAAGGGAAGCCAAAAGATTCCTTATTACTTTGGCTCTGATCCAACCAAAGTAATTAGGTACCTACCTACTGCCTATACCTATCTACCAAAATTCACCAGACTCTATTAGTAATTCGCGTGTTTACACAACAATCTGAAACATATACCTACACGGTATGAAATCGGGATCGGGATCGGTATGTAGGTGTAATCAATGAGTTGGGGGTAGGTAGGAATTATAATCGATGAGAATTTACTTCAGGAGCAGAACAATGATTGTGTAATATACCCGAGGTTCGATCGAACTCCTATTTTAGGAGTAAAGAGAATAAATGGATGTGTATGCGGTAGCCGTATGTATATGTGGGGCACATCGTTGTACCGCGAGTACGCGAGGGCATGCGAGGGGGCGAAGAGGAGAGTTATGACGCTGCACAATTAGCAGTTCGCGTGAGAGAGATCGATTGCAAGCGACAACGTGGGTACCTACATCAGCGATGTAACGGCGCGTTGTGTACCTGCAATTACAACTGCACCACCGCGGCATGCGCCGTCACTTGCGCGGATTCATTCGCACGCGTTTCATCGGAAACGTGAATAACAAAGCAAACGAAATGGGAGAAACTTCATTTTCGACGCTGATTTTTATACTTTTCACCCTTTCTCTTCGTATAGAAATTCCGATCGTTTTCCGATAGAATTGTCGCTTAGAAATACGAGATTTGAGAACGTGAAAGAATATCAGTTCGGAAGAAATGATTACCTGCGTAATGTCCATCCAAGCCGTCGACCGTCCTCTGGGAGCTCGTCGTTTTTCATAATTTAGTCACATTACAGAACTGCACATAATTATTTCTCGCCGCACATTATCAACGGATCAGGTAAAACTTGGATAAACTGTAAAAAGTCCCTTCTTATACCCGACGGATACTCGTGAGTTCGGAGTTCGGAGTTCGGAGTATACGCGCCTCGTATCTCACCGGCACGTGGCCCCGAGGTGACTAAAGAGGCGTTTATGAGCTATATAAGCGATTCCACGGAACAGATAGAGCTCCTCGACCGAAACCTGGATAACCGGGAACCAGGAACCGAGGACCAAGAGCCCAGTGAAGACGGTACGTATTTTACTACTTTCGTTTCAACCCGAACTCCTCCCGCCGTCCGGGATGCCTGGTCGGATCAGAAGGACCGCCTGCGACTGTCTGATTTACTATGGTGGACTAGCCACATCCCTGGTGACTAGTGGAGGGAGGGAGAGAGACTGGTTCGTATAACCGGGACCCATGGTATGTATGGGTTGCCATGGGATGGACGGGGTGCAACCAGGACGATGGGCCAGAGGGGTCCTGGCTTGTTGGTTCTACTTTACGGGGTGGGGCCAGGGTTTCGTAGACCCCTCGTCATTATCCCGGGGTGGACCCCAATTTGGAGTTCATCTCTGTTGTCAAAAAAGTCAGAGGTCCTTTTTTTTACCTGTGGTAATTATTATCGAACGAGTTGAGATGAATATTCGAGTTATATGTTGAATGTCGGATGAAATTTTTTGACTATATATATTATGCATATTTATGAGTATGAACATTCAATCGAGTACGTTTTTCCCTACTTTTTTTTATTATCTGCCGTTGCAGGTTCGGTTGAGAAGACTTACATTTCAAACGTCATAAATCTATAAATCGACCTGCATTCGTACACGGATGATATTTACGAGAAAAAGCCGAATCTAGCTGCGTCCTTGTTGGATAGAATTTTTATCATCGATACTTATGTGTATTAATATTTCCCACGGGCCTGTTTATGTTTTCTTTCCATCTTTCGATCTCGCAGATTATTCTATGGAATTTTATTGAATATTTTTGTCGCCCCTGAAGGGGGAATAAACGCGGTGGTTTCAGTATGAGCGAGTTCCTCGAGGAAAACTTTTTCCAACAATCGTCCCGGCGCGGCGCGGCGGCATTTTGAAAAAAGGAAAAAGAAAAAAGAAAAAAAAAAAACACCCTTTTCGTATAAGAACGGAGAAAAACCTGAGCCAAAAAATATTTGAGAAGTCAGGTATAGGGTGGAGCCTGAAACAGTTCATCATCCAACCCTCATCCCGATGAGCCATGGGTTGATGGTGGCTGCAATGGTTCACAGATATTCTACAATAGGCCCCAGGGTGCGTCCCAATAGACGAAGGTCTACGAACGGGGCACGGAATAAATTCTCTTTTTCTTCTCCTCTATGAAAACGCTTTTCACGGGCTGGTGAATTCCTTTGGTGAAATTAATAGTATTTATATATCAATAGAACGCAAATGTATGCCGAATTGATTAACGGCTTTTCGAGATGGGTAATTTTGGTCTTAGAATATTTGAAAATATTCGAGGACGTATATACATATACTGCGTCATCGTAATGTCTTTCGGCTCGAGCAATATTTCACTCGATATACATATCAATTCGAGGATGATTTTACTCGCGCATTCACAACCTACAACCTTTTCCCTTAAACGTGGGTACAACGTATCTACAACATGGAATATAACTCGCGTGATAGAAATCGTGAAGAAAAGAAAAAATAGAAAAATAGAGAAAAAAAAAATCACACGCCATATGGTAAGTGCAAATTACAGATAATCTCTCGTAGAATAGGGTGGCTGAAATTCGGCACAAATTAGAGGAATTTTAAGGCCGAAAGAAACTCGGTTATTAGACCAAGTATAGAGCGGAGAAAATCTGAGAGATTTAAATCTAACGAGTGTTTATGCGGTCTGTACGGTGTAATAACCTAATAACATAATTGCACTATATTTCACCGCCCTTAATAGCTACACAGATAGGCGGCTATAGGTTTAGCCAATTTAAACGGCAGACAATTGTTTAGAATATGGAGAGTTCTCTTTTATATGAACTTTCGAGCATTAGTTAACCCACGATCCGTTCGGGATTCATATTCTCGTACATTGCGGCTTTTCTTTCACTGATGCCCAAATCAATATTCGGAGACGATAGATCTTGATACCCGCACTGACAGACGGGTAGCTTTGGCCGACCGCATGTGAATTAAGCAATCGTCCCGCGGAGGCAACGGATCGTTAATCAATCAACGTCAGCTGCACTTTTAAGCAGAACGCTATACGTATACTAGCTCGATTGCATTCTTATTCAGTTATAACTGTACCGCGAGTTGTTGCCTAGCTTAGTTTAGTCTGCCAAACTCTACCTTGGTATATCGCCCATTATAGGTATAGGCGCAGAATCTTCGAACGTAAACGTCATTTAACTCGAGCAGATGCATATAGATCTAATCCATTATGAATCGACGAAGCGTTCAAATCTCACACATCCAGCGCTCTAATGAAGGGCTCAATTACAAGGGCATAACTTGACTATCAAGCGAGTTGCACGCGCGAGGACACGGTGGATGGGTTTAGGGTGTAACGTTGTTTGCTAACGAGAAGCAGCCAGTTTATCAGCACGTCGTCTCGTAGGTACCTACAACGTAGGTTCTATGTACGGATACATAACGTACGTACCTTCCTACCTACCTTCGTGGTACCCGCTACAACCTACTCGAGAGCGAGTTGTCAGCCGTGTAGGGGATGGCCAGGGTGTGCAGGGTAGAAACTGCCATCCTAGCTAGTGGAGGAGTAATATGGCGGCAGTGTATTACGCAACAGTACGCTTGCCTGACTGCAGGGTTAGGACCTTCAAGCACCCCACCTCAACTACCCCTACCTCACCTTACCGTATACCTACAGTCGACCTCTCTACTTACTCGTAGTATATCACTAACCAGTGCTGGGGGCGTGATGAACGACATTACCCCTTCCATTTAGTGTGATTCATAACTGTCACCACTTCTAAACTCCAATCTCGTGGAAACTAGGCGATGATACGTCACCAGATGATACCCTTTTACGCATATAGTACTACGACTACACCGGAGATGATCGGCTTACATAGACACGTGTGAATGTGCTTTTTTTCTATTGCGAGCTAGGAGTACAGGTCGTTAACGCATCTTCGAAGAATATGATAAGATTACCGTATTTTTTGACGTGGAATGAAATACGATTTGGAGAAGTCGAGTCGGGGCAAGAAACACCTGGACCGAGTGCAGGGTAAGCTTTTAATGGAGTGCCGGAAACTACGTTAAGAGCAGAAGGGGTGTTGAGAATCACGCGTAAATGGGCCGAGCTACGAGGGGAGACACGACTCATAAGCCAGATATTACCTCTGGAGATCACACCTTTGTTCAAGCAGACGGAGAAGCGATTATCCGAGATTTCCTTTGCGGGTGAAAGCTTTCAATGATCAATTATTTTCCATACGAATATAAGACCGCGAATTGTCTCCAATAATTTTCGTACCGTTTTACATTTTTTCAAATCTTCGAGAGCCCCGATCTACTCGTGTGTTACTACGGATTATTAACCTGGGATGATGTTGTGTTGTTCAAAAGGGAGAATCTGGAGCCAAGCCAAAGTTGAGCAGGTTAAGTTATCCAACTGGTGCAATTAGTCATGACGGGTGAAACGGTGGATGGGAGATGACGTGGCTTATATAGGTATATGTATACGATATATGTGCGCATGTATATACGTCGAAGTGTCGACTCCCCCTGGCTTGGCTGCGATAAATTTGAGGAATCGTACGCGAGGAGAGTATCTCGTCGATTGCATGTCCACCTAATGGCATTTTTCTCGTGTTTTCTTACTCCTAGTTATTCCGAAACTGGCGATTCTTGGTCACGAACTTGAGAGCGCGGTGACGGGCAAGGGAGAAGTGGCTGATATAGGAGCGCAATTTATCGAATGATAAATTCCGCGGAGATAGGATCGCGGCTAGATTAAACGACAATTCCCTCTTCCCCGTTACCCTCAACCTCCATCTTCTCCATGGCTCACCCTTGCCCTCCTGCCACTACCGCCACCGCCGCCACCTCACCACCCTCGAAATAAAATATAGGGTGGAATTGCAGTTGTGGCGGCTACAGAGATATAGGTACCTCATTCTCCATCTCATTCTCTCTCACACTTTCATCCCCCATCCTTATGTCGTTCCGATTCGCCCTTCCACACTATTCTGTCCTTATCTTCTGCCACAGACTCCCCTTCTTTCCTTACCCCTCGTACTTCTTCGACCCTCCCTCATCCCCAAGGCCCAACACGAAAAGTCGCCCCCTAAACCACCTCTCGCTTCTTGTATCAGGAAGCCACTCAGCCTGCCAACCGCGATTTCAACCCAACCCACCCCTAAGTCGCGGCTAGTGTGGCAAGAGCAAAGTGTAGGTAGAGGGTAGGTATATACCCCTTGCGGCAGGGTCGGCGGTAGACCGAAGAAGACGACTTTAGCGGTGGACAATTAACTCCTTTAACGCGATAACGCATCGTTTATAACGGAAATAAGCAATCACGGCGGTGCGGTAAGAATCTAACACGTTTTACCCTGCTTATCACTTGCAAAATGTATCATGCACGTAGTTCTCCGAGGTATTTCGAGGGTCGGTGGCTCCGCGCCAAGATATTATAAAGTACACAGCTGTACGTTGCTGAGTAAGTATATATCTAGCTGGCTGGTTTTTCTTGAAAATGCCAATTTTCGGCAACGGCTATAAAATAGCGCGATAGATAATGTACAAGTGGTCTTTGAGACACTTCGGAATAAGCCATAGACTCCAGAGTCCGGTTGGCAGCCAGTTGTCCCTCGGACTCACCCTCGTCCCTTGTTTCGCGATTTAATTGCACTCGTGCCTTGGGAATAGAGGAGGAAAAATAGGGGCAGTTAACACGTACTGCAGCCTACCATCGCCCCGTTTCCGTTTACCCTCGTTCGTCCCCGTGCCGAAAATATAGGTCTTTTGTTTTTGAGCGGGTAACGACGTGCGCGCGACACCGTCAAACCGCTTTATTGGAACACCAGAATGCTACTAGCCCCCGGAGGGTAGCCAATTTCTGGTCACACCGGTATCACCATAGGGCAAAACTCCCAGTAACCCATACTTACATATACGCGTATCTCTATCTACACCCATATACGACCGATATACGCAACGAAAGGGCATAACATCTTCACGCACGATACCGAGGCGATAAAACGATCACAAAATCATTCCAGTTCATTCCTATAAAATAAAAATGATAATTAACCGGTATATAATGGCTGTCTTGAACCACCTGCTCCTCGCTTGTATATCCTGGAACTTTTGCTTGTTTACAAGATTAGCGATAAGACGTTAGCTCCTTAGGGACATCGGTTGGCATTTCTCTTTCCGCTCTCTCGCGTATAGCCTTACCGAATGAAACCGTCCGCCCTCTATAGGTATTTCCCGGCAGACATACCCCTTGCTCGCAACCCTCGGAACTCGCTCGTATATGTGCGTACGTGTGCGTGGAGGTGTGGGTGGATCTGTGTGTGTGTATCCTACGTGAGTCTGTGTTAGGAGGGTTTGAGTAGCGAGCAGTAGCAGCAGTAGCAGCAGCAGCAGCAGTGTGCTGCCCGCACCAGGCGCCCCCTCGCATATTTCACCGGGAATTTACGAGCCTCGATACGACAGGGAAATTGCAAGAATGGCGGAGTAATCTATCTCTCCTTGCTCTCCGCCGGCCCACTTCTTTTCTTGGGTCCCTTTCGGACTTCCATACGCCCGCGGATCGAGGAAAACTCCTCTATCTCCCTTATAGATAACTGGGATTTGTCCTCTATACCAGGACGCGGGGCTGATGTGGGCAGCCTAATTGTGTTCTGCCAAGATAACGCTCGATCTATCTATCCTTATACCTATACCTATACCGCCGTATCGGCGACCCTTCGCGACCAATCGAAACGAATACGGAAAGAACCACGAGCAAAGACACAAACAGAATATCGTCGACACTCGTGGCCTACTATAGCTCTCTACGTATGCTCTATGCACATTTGCACATCGGAGTTAGAAGACAAAGTGCAGCGATCACCAGACTCGATTGTGAATATTAAACGTCAGAAATAGGTCCAACGTTCGTATCAGTGTATTCCGTCATTGATTAGATCTAATTGGGCTTAACAGAAACGATTTGACCCAACATTCTTATGCCCGGGAACAAAAGCACCGCTATGAAACAGCTGGGATATATCTCTCGAGTACAGAAAGATATTTAGCTTTGACCGTAGCGCCCGCGCCGGTTAAAGTTGGAAACAATTAGTCTACTTTTGAGAGGAGTGGTTGTCAGCCAGGAGTCTACAAGTTCCTCATTCTGAAATACGATAACTAAAGTTTATACATATACGAAATTTCTGCAGAATCAATAAAAGTGCGTAAGCGAGGCGTAAATCATCGTCAATTATATGTTCATTTTTTTTAAATCTAGTAAGTGATGTCGTGGAATATTCCCATGGGCATTCGTCTTATCGTCTGTATCGTAATTGATCTTGGAACGATGACGGATTTGTATGTAGAAGCGAGGTGACAGATAGATAGGAATATCAACGTAGAGGTACCTATAAAGTTTCTACATCGTATACGAGGGACTAGTATACCTAGCTATATCTACATAACGTAGCGTAACGTGGCGCGCCCTGGATCCACCCCCACCCACCCACTGGTCGGTTTAATTTAACACAGCAGCTGTAATCCCATCCATTACGCTCGCGGTAATATACGATCGCTCGAGATTCATACTCCGTTTTTTCACTAATTAACAGACGGGACAAATCGCTCCACCGAACTTCCCTGCCCCATCCCAAACAACGAATCCCCACTTCCACTTCACAAAACCCCCGTTGCACCCCGTTACCACCCTCTCTAACCTAACCCCTTCGCAAGCTCTCACGCCCGCTGGGAAAACCACCCCTATATTGCTAACGCCCGCGCCAGGATTTCAACCGACCAATAAAGCACCGGTTCTACCCCTTCGCCCCTCACCCCATCGCCCCTCGCACGGTTCGTGTCCCTAGCCGATCTGCATTTCTTATTCAAGTACCTACCTCGGAATCACCCCGTTTAGGTTTGTTACCGATATAGTCATTGACTCGGCTCTCGGCCGCACCGAGACTTGATTAATAAAGTGTAGTCGAGTGAGTTCATATATCTTCTCTCGCACGCCGGATCATTCCCACAGGACGAATACGGGACGAAGAAAGAGACGCGTAAAAGGGAAATACGAAAGAATTTGAAAAAAATTAAACAAAAAGAAAAAAAGAAAACGAATGGCATTCGCCGGACAGCTGATGTCACCGCTGTTATAAGTGTGTGTCCCGGGGTATACCTTGCGGATAATAATTACTTTCACGGAATTTACGCAATTACATTTTATTACAGCTTATCAGAGTTTAGGTGCCGCTCGACCCAAGGATTCGACCATTGAACGAGGAGTGAAAATTACGGAATCTATTAAATGGAACGGAACCAAAAAAAAAATAAACGAGAGAAAAAAGAAATTTATCAAACTTTCGAATCTAAAAAAACTTATCGGTATATACTATTCGTAAATAATTAATTCCTCGATTTTTCTCGACGCACGTGGTCCGACAGGACGTCGTAAAAATGCGTCTCGACAACTATATATACCTATACACCTATGCGAATGATGGACCTTTTTAAAGGTGATCGCGGTTACAGACACAAGTGGATCAAGAGGAGCGGTGTATATGAGGCTGGCAGGGGGGCTAGTAAGAAGAGAAAAAGAGATCGAGTGAGGAACACAGGGCGGTGGTAAAAGGGGCGATGGTCGAGGGGAACGAGAGTTGGTAGTTCCCGGTATAACGCGAGCCGCTCGGATGTCGCGTCTGCGCAGTCTCTCGGACACGGCAGGGGATTTAATTGGATGGACACCATCACACGGTGCTTAATTAACTAATTAATTTCACGCGGGATGCGAACACGAGACGATCCGGCTAACGCAACCAGCCTATACCTACTTCGACCGCCAAACAACGACCGCCGTACACCTTTACGTACGACGCATCTCGCCCTCTCTCTCTCTCTCTTTATCTCTCTAGGTATACCTAGAGAAGGAAATAGGCTGCGGGATCATGTCAGATCTGATTGAAAATGAGTTTATTTTCATTCTTCCTTCGATAAATTCGCTTGTTTCGGAAAAAAAATTAATTATATTTCGACAGAGTACATTGCAATAGGTGTTCAAGAATATTCGGTAAAGATTGTCAGCGTTGGTTGTCGCCAAGTGAGACAATAGCGAAAATAAATTTCCATTATTTAGCATTTATGTATTAATAATTGGAAAAGGGAGATCCTAGTCGGTGACGATAAAGGGTTGAGTATATACTTATTCACGCCCATATACCTAGTACAGTTCGCTAATATCCTCGAGCTCACGAATAATAGACGCCGCCGTCAACGGGAACGGCGCCTGCAGACGGAAGGGGTTTCGGATTATTCTTGGCAGCAGTAACTTTGCACAGGGGTGGAAGGGGGCATATACTGCTACAGTGAAATGAAAAATAATATAAAAGGAAAAAAATGAAACGAAATGAAGAGAAAAGAGAAAAGAGAAAAGAGAAAAGGAGCGAAGAGGGGAACCAGAGGGATGGCGATCGAGCAGTGATACCAAGCCAGGGTATGAGATGTTGGCTACACCGGCAGTATATCCGTCCCGTGTCGAGTCAGCTCGCGCGCCCCGCCGACCAAAGCAAATATTTGGAGCCTCGCCACTAAAAACTCGCGCTCGCCAGCAGACGAGTCGATTTGTTTTCCTACGTCATGGCCTTAAGCGTATTCTCCTTGGACCATGGCAAGACCCCCATGGCAAGATCCCTCCATCCCTCCAAGCTTCCCTAGTACTTATCCCCGTCGTGTATGTATGTACCTACGTACCTTTATAATCCGCTATTTTGATCTTTGCATTAAGCGGGACATCAGGCTTTCGAGATAGGACATATCAGCTGTTCTACGACCCCTCGTTAAATAAAAAAATCAAATATTTTCAACGTACCGGTCTAATGACTGGGGATTCAACGCCTGATGTTTCTCTGACTGATAAATTTATCGAGAATTTCATTTCCAAAGTAATTTCTCTTATTAAACATAATATCCCATTTAGTATGCACCTCTGCTCCCGCGTCCCTATATGTGCCTAACCTATCCTGACGAGGTACGAGTGTGTATTAACGTGTGCGTCGTCGAGCTAGCGGAAGTATCGCCTGGTCTCTGTTCTCTTAGGTATTCGAAAGTCCGATCCACGACCCTCTGGTCTCGGATATATGTATAGGTATATAATCGCGTTGACGAATATATTTTGGCGAAAAGTGATCGCAAGGCGCAATGTTTATGCGACTTTAAGGGCATATGAGTTCTGTATAGTAGGTATAGTGGCGGAGGGGATCATCGAACACGCCTCATTTGCGTCTATTTCTCGACGAGGTGACTGCGCGAGAAGAAGAATGGAGATTGAGGACCAGGAGGAGTAGACTTTCGGCGACTGAGACCGCGGAACGAAGGACTGAGAGAACAATAAGAACCGGAGCGTGCGGCCTGCAGCGATCGGAGCGGAGATGCCTTGCGGCCCGAATGTGTGTTGGCACGCAACGAAACGCATTAGCTATATAGTCGCACTTAATTCCACCGCGTATACACGGCGTCTAAAAACGAGATCTCTTTTCATCGCTCACTTCCAACAATCCTCCAGCTCCTAAATTCAGGTAAAAAACGCCGAGATTATACCTGTAGCTATAGCGAAATTTATCTCTAGAAAACAAAAGGATGAAGATAAATTTCCCTCACAAGATTCGCTGAAGCAGTAACCAGCGGCAGCAGCAGCAGCAGGAGGAATTAGTCGTTTAAAAAGAAACCGGAATGCGAGTAAAACTAACTAAGAGTATAAGTACAACCGAGCTGCAGCTAGCTGTCGCTCTTCAAAGAAACATCGGGTTCCCTTTTTATCCATTCGCAGCCACAACCTCGGCTTAAATTTACCCTAAATTTTCTTCAAGATAAACAGTAACGAACTAAGTTCGAGTCCTGTAGTCCCACTCGGAGAGCGCGCCGCTTCTTCTCCACACTCGAATCTTGGTAGCTGGCGGGTTTCGAGTGGTTTAACTTGACTTGTACGCGTTTCGGGTTCTAAATCACTCGACTAATAAATCATAGGCCCATGATTAGCTGTGATAATTGAATATTGGTCATTCCTATAGAGCCACTTCGGCTTAAAACCTGGTTTATGTATGTCCACATAGATATTTCTAGGCCTGGCTCGAGGCGCCTGATCCTTTCTAGCCCGGAGCGATTTCCTACTAGACAAAAGCTCCCATATACGTATATGTGTGTATATTTGAATTTTATACCTGTGAGTTCGAACCGACTGAGTCTACAGAGAAACTTAAATGATTTCACTGGCCATTTTACTAGCGTGCGAACTGTGTCAAGGATTTCTGGAATCGAAACTGAGGCTATAATAAATAAACTAAGTGGACAGTGAACTCGGGGCTTTGGGAGCTTGGCGAAGATAACGACGTGATAATAATCTTCGCGTGTTTTAGGGATACTCGTTATTTAGCGATAGAGCGAAACGGACCACCCTGTATGTTCCCGGCTAAAGTAATATGGAAAGGGAAAGGATATGGAAGAAAAAGATCAGAGGTGGTCTGATTGCTCCTTTTGGACGCACCAACGATCGGCGTGTGTAAGTTGAACCCCGCATCATGGAGTTGGTAGACGTTTCAGCTGACTCTACCGCGGCGAAGAGGTTGGAGTGGAGAGGCAAGAACTTAGGGAGTTGGCGAGAGGTTTTCGCACACGTATATAGAGAAACGCGTACGCACGACATGCACGCGCTCATCCATCGCCGTTCAGAACCAAACGCGGCGTCACGCACGCGGTCGACAGACCCGCCGCGATGTGTGTTGGTCGCGGCCGCGAGACCGCAAGAAGGCAAGTAGGTACATGGCCACGGGACCCATTCGTCAATGTTGCCCGTCAGACGATAAAACAATACGATGTTGCCTCCATAATTGACGGGAATCCATCATCCGCGTTTCGCGACGCTTCAGCCCTCGCTAAACCCTCCTTTCAACAACCACCATAAAATCTCATCATCCGCGCGAACCTACACTCCCAACACCACAATAGCCTTTAATATGAGTCGAGGCAGGTATCCGATTCAATCGTACTTCTTCTCTTTTTTCTTTCTTTCTTTTTGTAAACACTCATCAACACGTAAGTAGACGTGAATTTATCTTCGATTTAGAAAGTTGTCGGATTCTAAGTCGACAATATTATTCCGAGGTATGATAAAGTGCACATTTGCAAAGCTTAAGAATTACGGGATAATAGTAACCTGACAAATTTTAATTACCCGTGACGTACGTGTAACTTGTGTAATTGCGTGATGTAGAATAACTGGAGAAAACTCACCGTCCCCCAAGTCTCGCACGGTCAATTACCACCGGAGGGATGAAAAGTGGTTGAACTTACCTGAAAATAGAAATTGACATATAAGTTTAATCAAAAATTATAGCGACACACCAATGCCTGATGAAACAATAAAAAATATGATATTCGCGTCGAGAACAGGGGGAGCTGGCGAAGATGATCACGTTTTAATCTCTATGCTCCGGTGCATGGGTACCGATTCTTTCGAGGGTCGGTATAACTACGTAACGAATTTTAGTGTATACGTATTATTATTACGGCTCTCTCGAGAGAGGGCGAAGGCAAAAAGAGGAGCCCAACTTGGGAGCAGTTTCACCTGATTTTGCTATCATCGGCCTCTTGAGTGCCAGCCTATAAAATCCAACTCCTAGTATAGCCTAACCTTGCCTTACCTTAGCTAACCTGAGCCAACCTCGTCCAATCTAAGTGCCAGTAGGCGTAGGGGTTGGTGGCTAGAGTAAGCGAGAGCGAGCGATAATGCGGAGGGACGAAAAGAGAGGCAGAGGGTGAGAATGGAGTCGGAGAGAGGAAGAGGGGTAGAGGGAAAGATAGGCAAGCCCCAAATCCTCGGGCTTAACTAATACCCGCATGAGTTACGACCATGCTATACGGCTAATTCCAAATAAATATTCGAGATACAGATTATGTTAATCGCTAAGGATGCAAATTAGATGGGTGAGGAGATACATAGGTCTCCCCGCGCTCTCTCTCTCTCCCACATTTCATATACTCGTTTGTGGTTTCCTTTGTAGTTCCTCTTTGATGTCATTTCATTCCGGCTACACTCTAACTACACTCATCTTTGAAGTTGCAAGAAAAGAGCAAAAGATAAAGACGAAAAAAAAAGAACGAGAAAGAAGAAGAACGACCTGTTTGCTCCGGAGTTTTCACTGCGAAATGACAAAATGAGTCGAATAGTAGGCAGCTGGAAGCTCGAGTAGTTAGTGTTAGTTCTTGGTCGGACGAAAGTTAGAGATACAAGGGTAGACGGTCGGGGTCGAATTGCAGCCGAGATGACACACTTTTGTACTCGCGTATAGCGGAGTTACAACTACACCTTTCAGCCAAGAAAGTAAGTACGCTATACGGGCACGGGCGTAGGTGCAGGATATGCGGAGGTACTACACAACGCCCAAGAGTCCTCGGCGGTAAACTCGAAGCGCAGTAGAAACTAAAGTCTAATGCAGAGTAATGTTGATTTATGCCCAACTTGGTCTCTCCTTCCCTTTCCCTTTGCCATCTACTCTGTACACCCGGTGTTTCCGTCTTGCCACGTCCTGCGCGCAACACCGTGGCAATGTATATCTAGATTCTAGGTAAAACAGGGGCATAAATCCACGCAATTGCGATTTTATATGGTGTTTTTGCATCGAATTGTGAGAAATTCTGTTGTGTTATACCCACGTAACTGTTTTCTTCCTTGACTATGTTTATTTTTTCCTCCAAACTTCGAAGTTAATTTATGGGGAAAGATTGCGATATTCCGTGAGTAAATGGATTCGGTTATTTTACTCGATTTTATTCCACATAATTATTCTTTATTTTCTCTCAGTTTTGTTACGGTGAGGTGGGACGCGATAAAAAATTAATTGCAAATATGTAGTTGGAGCAATTACAGAATTAATTGGAGGAGCACGCGGGCACGTGTTCATGGCGTTCCACATTTCATTGAAAACACTCACATACGGTATTATATATCCCACATCCACTTGAAACACAGGATTCTTAATCCGCGGTAACACGAGTTGGTATTCATATATATTCGCGATGCATACGCAGATAAGCAATATATGCAATTGCATGCATCGGGGCATACAGAGGATAGATGTGCATGCAACGCGTGGGTAAATGGTTTATGGAGGACTCGTATCCTTGCGGTCCGCAAGTCTATTGGTAAGGTTACGCTCGGTTATATATATGTAGATAAATGTATGGATATGTACGTACCTACATACGTTTGGTTACGTGTACGAATACCGCTGCTACGTCACGAACATGAGCATATATCTGTTCACCTATACGAATACGCATACCTATACCTATACCTACTTTGTACCTGTATAGATTCAGCCGCGGGGCCGCGAGCGATACAAATGCATCAGTTTCACGGCTCGTCGGACAAGACAACGAGATTCAGTCGTCCTCATGCATGAATCAACAACCTTTTCCATATTTACATAACAACGCCTGGCTTACCTACACCAAAGAAGAATGACAGATTGGTAGTGAGTATGTGTATCGCTAAGGTAGGCTCATTCCTCGGACCTTGCTTAACCCGGCAACCTACGCTTCCATCATTTTATTCAACTTTACGGATTCGCTTTGATGACAATTTCCCATAAACGATATAAACCGAAATCTATCCTGTTTGGGTTTAAATTGACGTAGGTACATAATTTCTTTTTACCCTCATCGGAAAGAGGATGGGAGTCCATCGACCGTGTATGTCATATGTTGAACATATACCGATGCAGAGTCGAGTAGACTGACGAAAAAAAGAGTGGTCGACCTTTGGACTTGAGTAAACAGTTATTACTGCTACATCTTCGATACATCTTATCGCGCGGAGACGTGATTCGAGATGATCTTCGAGGCTGATTTGTGAGTATAATATGTCTGGCAATACCTGTAAGTGCCACGGAGTTCAATGTCGTGGGACTCTAAATACACAAGCATCGTTTCATTTTCTAGATTTAGCCAGCCTCTCCCGTGTCACGTTGACAAGGGTCGATCCGCGAAGCGATTGGTCCAGACTCTTGCTGAGTAAAACAACCGCGAGATATTTTTGGGATATGCTAAGAGGAGGCGTGGTCTTCTTCAGCAGCATCTGTGATCTTTATGTACCAAAATACGTCTGATTTTTATTTCACGTCATTTTTTCCTTTTTTTATTAATCTTTTCAGTTTACGGTCACAGGTACGTAATTTTGGTGTAACGTTGAATTGCTTATCGCGATTGTGTACTCTGCAGTTTGAAAAAAGACAAGATTTGAATTATACCTTATGTTTGTCAACAGCTATAGAGATACGAATGACTAGAAAACGATATTTGACTGTCAATTTATTTTTGTAAAATTTTTTACATCACGGAGTTAATCGCTGCCTAGAGTACTCCGTGAAATTCGGCTTCGCATACCGTGCCAAGAATCTTTTGCAAACATTGGTGATTAAGTCTCTCACTGTCGCACCGTGCATCAATAACACTTTAGCTCCTTTTAATTGCGCAAAATGTTCACGTGCCACTTGTCTGCCTGTTGACTCTTGTCATGTTTAAATCGTGACTCCTGCCTCACGTTCATCACCACTACTATAGAATCATTGGAAATAAAATGATATCAAGAGTAAAATACACAATAAATCACAGTGGCAGTGATTTTTGAATTTCATCAAACTTGAACGCTCTCCCTTTTTATTTTTTTTTATATTTTTTGTCTTTGCGATGATCGTGCTCGCGAGTATCTTTCTACATATCAAAGTAACGCGAAATATATGTCCTCTGGTTCGGTCGCAGTAAGAGAACGCGTTCGGCAGAGGCGTGACGACGCGCTGGTGCAAGCTGCAAAGTAAAAGGAGTGCATCGCGCTCTACAGTATATAGAGTCACCCGCGCAAAGGGTGACATGCAGCCGAGCCGGTTATCGCTGTTCAACCGCCGCCGCTGCGGCCGCCAAGAGGCAGGTGGATATAACCGAACAGAAACTGCTGCACTCCTGTCTCATATCCCCTCTGCAGGTACTGCGGTATAACGTTCTGTCCTCTTGCCGCGTGATGTAAATGTGTCGATGTATTTTACTCTCAGTCCAGGAGCTAAGTTTATGCAGGTACATACGTGTATATTACATATGTGAATACATGTATGCTAGCGTGTATAAGTGTAGAGAAGAACTACACCTATGAGTATCGGTACGTATCCAGCAAAAGCGGCTTCGGTTGAAATTATTGAGGCCGCGGGAGGCCAGCGGTGCAATTAGTTCTCGCAGCGACAGGGGAGATCGTCTTCATCGTCTTCATCGGAGCTGGTACTCCGCGGACGCTGTGGGCCACAGGGGCACAAATTACTCGCCCCATGAATCATCGACGGCACTTCTTCCTTCTTACTTCAACTCTCCCGGTTTCCCCTCTTATTGGACGAGTGTGTAGCGAGGTTTGCGATGAGAGTAATAGTAAAGGTATGTACTAGCAGGTAGATTGAGCGAATTTTACCGCGTTAGATGCACACAGATTTCTAGTCAGTATAGACGCGAAACTTTCGAGCTTTCAATTATCGATATTGAAGTTATTTAGAGAAAGGAGAATTCCGATAAATTAATTTTCTGCCCAGTGAGGAAAAGCGTCGAGGATGAAGCTGGACCGGTGGCAATGTGATACGTGTGTACTAATTGCTAGATAAATATTCTGATTAGAATTTCATTGACAAATGCTTTCATGCTGATTAAAGCGCATATATAGTGGAGGTGGATATTGACGTGATTTATTGATGTGAAAAACGATGAGGCTGATGATATTGATTTTCTTTAAAAAAAAATCATCATTTAGTTTATCCCTGTCGATGTAATCGAGAGGATTTCACGATCTGTCATCCAAATTGGAGATCGAACCGGTCCTCCACTGCATCCAATCCGAGTACGGTGAACGCACACTCCGCGTAAATATCATCCGCATCGCGATTTACGAATCACGTAATTGAAACAAATTGCTGATGCCAAGTTTGCAAAAGCAATTGAGCGGTTCCTCATCCGTTCACTAACTCCACTCACTCCACATTCACGCCTGCATAATAATCTGAAAATAATCTGCACGCAGAATTAAATTGTCGAGGAATTATTTAATCAAACGTTTCGAGATTCACACGATGTCGATTATTCAATTAGTATATACTTAAATCACTCGTGATAAACGACCAGAGTTTAAAATAAAGAAAGAATAATTTATGCCCACACGTCGCGTCGCGTCATAGATACCTACATCCCATGCGCGTGGATATCAAAGTCATCGTGTGAAATAATCGTAAAGCGTTTTTAACTGTCGGATAAGATTTTTGAATACTATTAAATGTATATGGCATTGATGTACGACCAAATAAATTCCGGCTTGTTGCAACAGCCTTTCTCTCCCATGGCCTAGGTATATAACAGTACCAAGGGAATAATATCTGTCTAATTTTTATCATTAGATCGTGCTTCACGCTCTATTGAGTTACGGAATTATACAGGCCAAAGATTACTGCAGCCACGGTCGCATTGTGCAGCAGGTTTCACGCACGATTTTCTTATACCATATATAGTCGTAATATAAATAGATACGTTGCTATACGCAACTTCTTCGTTTTTTTTTTCGCTTTTAACTAAGTCGCGACTTATCCGTACCGCGGATCGGGATCGGCAAAGATTACGAAAGACTTTTATACAATTTTCCACGCGGTATTTGAATCTGCTTGTCAAAGTCACGAGAGGTGTATAAAACTACGTGGGTTTAGAAATGAATAAATTCCCACACACAGAAGTACACGTTTATATTTATACCCAAGTACAGAACGAGGAATGAAAAGGTAGACGGATAAATACACATAATCAATTAAATGTGATTCACAAATGCCAGTTGATTTTTTTTCCCCCGTCTCTGGATAGATCGGATATGGTAACTTGGCAAGGTTATATTTCCTACGCTAGAAAGGCAGCAGCATTAGCAGCCTCAGGACACAGATATATGTATACCTATTCTAAGATCTGAAGAGTAAAAGATTCGAGAATGTGTTGAAATAAAAAATACCTAAATGGTACCGAAAAACGCACCGCATCTGGCACCACGAAGACAAATCACGTCTTCGGTAGGAGCTTTTGTAAGAACGGATAAAGTAAGTGCAAAAATTTGTTGAAAAAAAAGTCCATTAGCGTGACGAATTAGGCGATGGAACATCCTGCGAGTCCGTGCTAAAGAGACATTCGTAATTGTGTACACGTCGTAGGTATATATGTATGCAGATGTCGAGTCTGGACGTGGATTTGTCGCCTTATATTTCAGGTTGCAAAACTCGCGTCTGGGATGTTGGAAAAAATTAACCCAAGATGAACTTGGCGACGGATCCTCGTTCGAAGTAGTACGAAGCAGGTTCTCACGCGAAAGAAGAACCATCGGAGAAGGAAGGAGGGAAGATGGCCGCTGCCAAAGTCGCGAACCGGTTGGTATCTGCTCTCTAAGCCGACGGCGTGCAGGCGTAGAGGTTCGCGATTCGGCTATATCCTGGCCAAATATTCTCTCCTCAGAGTTAACAGCGCGCCAGAATTTCCGGCTAGGAATACTATTCCACGGATTCTTAATCCCCGCAGAGGAATATTCTCCTCCTATTATTAAGGCGGGAAAATCCAAGAACCAAGCGTAAGCCGAGCCGCGGTACTTACGGTGTTACTGCAGCATCCCATGCCATTCCCATTATTGCAGAGATTTTGCTTCGCCAATTGTTAACTCGAACAAATCCTCGGTGTACTTTATCTCGGGCGTGAGGAAACGGCGCGAACACACATTCGGGTTGCGGCTTGTTTCAGAACAGTTCAGTCCAAGTTATCGGTAAAGTAAATCGACGATCTTGATGAGCGAAAGCGATCGCCAATTCATTTTTATCGACCTACACTGGATCTGCACTGTGACATTATCCTTGTTAGGTTGAACACACTCGTGCGCGTGTATAAGGCGCACGTATGTTACGTCCGAATCGCCGCGCGGCTAAGATCGGCATATTTTTCAAAACCGTGCGCAATATTATCGCAACTTTTCCGCGCCGGTTTAGACCGATGCACACGTAGCGGTCTGAATTCACCAAAGCACTAAGCACAGCGGCCATAATGCACTGCGCCGGCACAGAAACGAATAGGTCAGCACGAGGCCCTGACCACTCCTCCGCTACGTCTTTCCCCTCTCTTCGCTTCCTCTACCGATCGCGTTCACTTTATGTATACTGCCTATACTATGTATACTTGTGTCCGGTCTCTACCTGTAGCCTCTCACCTACACGCCACTCTAGGACCCGGAGATGGTAGGTGTCTGTGATTCGACTTGCAGCGACCGTCGCGTTTTTTTGATATTTTTAATTTTTTTTTCCCCCAAACGAATAGAATACGAGAAATGAAGAAAAATGTGAAAATGTGTCGTGTGAATAATTCTAAGAGGCGAGGCGTTGAATGATTATCGCGAGGATTGAGACCCCTGACTAGGCGAGATCAGGATGCCGTATTTTCGGACACCTGTGTAATTTATTCCCGTAGATTAGTATGAATATTTGAATAGGCGAGATATCGTGTTTACTTCTCTACTCGTATTTCAGGAGGCTATTCGATAGTGGCTGAACATCTTTTCTGGCTACTAAAAAAAAGTTATTTTATTTATTTTATTCTCTGTTTATTTGATGGGGAATCGTGAATATACCATTCGATATTTATCACCTTAGGAATATCGAGTTTCGACAGATGTACATGGATACGGTTGGCGTTCATTGAAAATCAAACAGGATTCACAGCTAGCCAATTTCGTATTGTAATTAAGTAATTATTTATTTGTATATACAACTAGACGTATGTGTAACTGAAACAGGAATAGATAATTTCCCTCGTGGAAAACGCGTTGCCTATACCTACTAGATATAACGATTTCCGGTTGATACTATTCGAAACAGCGATTACCGCGGTACGTTGTCAAACAGGCAAGGTGAGGTACGAGATTTGTACGTATTATCCATAGCCATTACTAGATAAAAAGAAAAAAAGAAATGGTAAAACTATAGACAGTTTTATGAAAGGAGCGAATTTTTTCCTGCAAAGTTGCTCCGTATTTTCTTATCCAGATGTTTTTCTCTTTCAATATGTAAGCCGAGTGCTAATTTCTAAGTGAATTTACTCGCGTGATAAATATATTCTTCTCACGAACTCCTTTTAACGAACATAATATGTTTTACGAGCAATAACGAGACGTAATTAACCCTCTATCTGATTAAGAGGGTAAGGAAGCGATGAAATTCTCTTAGGCAGATTGAGATTACCTTCAAAAACGTTAATACCAAAACCTTGGGAGTATCGGTGGTGGGGAGATCGGAACCAGTTTTTTCTCTTGAACGCTTAATTAAGGACGAGCTGTATGTAGGTACCTAAATCCTCGCGAGACAAGAGAAGAGGCTGAAAGGTCTGAGAGACTTGCTTACTTGCAAGAGAAGCCGCGTTCGATAACCATCCACCTGCCATATTTGTCTAATGGAAGAAAAGTCAACGGGTTAGGGTTAACAAACAGAAGAAAACTACAGTTTGTTATCGTAGCTGTTCTGTCCGACTTTGCTCACGCCGATTCTCCTCACAAGATTCAATTTTCGGCACTTTCAAAGTGCCAAATCCAAGAGGCAATCTTACTGATTGACTCACGAAAAGTGCAGCCTTTCGCATTCAGCGAATTTGGGGTACATCGTGTGACATTGTCGATGCAAAACTGGATTCGCTCAGTTTAAGGGCTCGGGCTCACCGACTTGAACTTCTATACCAAATTATGGGTTTTCAAAAACCTGACAAACAGAAAGAAGACGGAATTCTGGATTTCATATGCGCCGATCTTCAGGTAAAAAAATTCGAAACTTGAGTCTGATATTTTTGAATATAAGACACGTACCTACTAAGAACGACCCGATTTGAAAAGAGCTAAATTCCTAGAACGGTCGTAAGTGAATAGTGAAACGTTAGGAGGAAAAACTTGCCGAATTCGATGTAAGCGTTGGAGTACGGGGACGTGGTTGAATTGTTAAGAGACACACGCGCTCTGGTGCAGGTGGTTCACGGTCTGGTATATGTTAATCAGTATCTACCCGTTCGATACTAGCCGCTTGTCCAACAGTACTACAAGTATGGATAAGCTCATTGAGTAAAAGCACACATTCGCAGGTAGCATAAAACTTGCCGAACTAGAAAAGTAACAAACGACGTGGGCGAGAGGACTTTAGCGGTTTCTCGAAAGGACGCGCCGTTTTCGCCACTAAATTCACCGACCAATTTGCAATTTGACTTACAAGTTCGAAACTACTTTGAGAAAGATAAGACGCGGACGTGCCTCGGGACGTTCTTCACTTTGAAACACACAGGCTTTATGTAAGCGAGTATGCAGTTAGCTCCTCGTTGCGAGTAGCGATTTTTTACTATTTACAGGATCGCAGAATTTATACCGACTCTCGCTCGCTGGCTGGCTTGCTTGCTTTGGTTCTCGAATAAGCCTCTAAACGATAAGCTTAATTAACTCAGACGGAAAAATAACAAAGTTCATCAGTCAATCGACGTCATTTCACCATTAATCGAGACTCCTATCTCTGGCTGAGATCGCATCTGTTTATCCGACTCTGAAAACAGGACCGCAAGGAACTCCGGTCTCGCATAAGACCGAGCAGGAAAGACCAGACAACCGACGCGGTGACATCATCGACCACCTATGTCCTCGTACCTGTCTAGCAGTCAGAGCACGTACTTTTACCCAAAACGAACAACGAAATATTATATTGTCCGCTTAAACCTGAACTTCTAAATCAACGGGCTAAATTTTCGAAAAGGAAATCGCGACTGCAGACTTGAAACAGTTTAGGTATACAACAATTCTACAAAAAAATTGCTTTCATTATTTAAAATTTCCCAAAAATTTTCTACTTTTAATCGCAGCTGTTCATCCCAGGGGAAAATATTTCGCGACAAAATATTCTGCCGATACTTATAAACAGCCTTGAAGAGGCACAAGAGCTGGTGATCGGCCTTTGGGCTTAGCGACGGTCCGACGAAGGCCTCGCTTACCTTATGTACCGTTACGATCCGTCACAGTCGGCATTGCGCGGTTTTTACGGTACGAAATTTTTTTCTCCATTCTTTTCTCCTCTCTCTTTTTTTTTCCTATCTTTTTTCCGGAGGGAGGTAATTTACGAGGGTATATTTTGAAGCCAGGTAACACAAGGCCCTGAAGTACAGGTGACGCAATTACGTTTGACCTCACCCTGGGACCAAAACGCGGACATCCCTACGGGGTGCCAGACCTCCCCCGTCTTAAAACCTCCGTTCTAGCACCGGAAACGGGCCAGAAACTTGATAGTGTATAAAGCCGAGGTCATCAGATCGGCGGTGATTGTACTCACAGAGAAAGTGGATAGGATCAAATCGCGAGGGGAAACAATTGCAGGCATGTTGAATGATTGATGCGAAATAATTGCAATCGCAATTGATTATTGGTAATCAATCATCTTCGATATGCGACGATAATGAATGATAATCGAGTATAAATATATATATATTTTTTTTATTTTTTATTGTGGCGGCACCTAATAGGAGTGAGCGAAAAAATTCCGTGTGAAAATCAAGAGATCGAGGGCGAGACTTGAGTCGGATCATAAATACAAGTTGCAGTGCTTAAATCGAGACATACCCATTAACGTCGGGAAGTGAGAACGCAATTTATTGTATCGGGCGTCCAGATCCAGCAGCGTCTGGGAGGCATACCTTACCCCGTTACCGAGGGGGCGACATAAGGAACAACTTACTCGCTTGTGGGGGCCGTGGACTCGACGAGTTGAGAATCATTTTCAAAATTAATTGCCTACTCTCGATTCATTATTCTCCGTACTCGATGGATATGTCGACGACTCGATTTTCTCCCGCCGTTTCTCTCTTTTTCCTTTTCTTTTTCCTCTGGGTTTACCGCAAGCAAAATATCATAGGCACGCATTTTTGACTGGGTTTGAACTACCAGAATGGTCAGAATAACTTGAAAACGATTAGATTTATCGGAAAGAACCAAGAGACCTTTTTTGTAGAGCGTTGAATTTTGGACAAAAGTAGCTATGCAGAATCTTCCCATGCAGATTAATTCTTGAGATATAAAAATCTAAAAGTGCCACAAGCATCCCTTAAATATTTATTTTGAGAGCTGAGTTTTTTTGAGGCTCGTTATTCGATCATGAAGAACAAGTTTTGGAGAGTAACTTTTGAAGAAAAAAAAATAAACGGTTTACTTGGCCCACCGTAATATACATACGAGTTACAATCGACGGTTTAAGTTATATCGTCGCGAGGCGCCTCCTTGTTTCGTGTTAAACGAACGATTCATCGGTTTTACGGTCTGTTACGGTCAGCTACGGTCAGTTAGAGTCGGTATCATAATAAACCACGCACGCAAAAGTCACGTTTCATTTCAACGAGTCAAATGCCCGAGTACTTTCACTGGTGACATCGTGCTCGTTTGTGTTCGGGATGTTTGAACTCCGGCTTGAACAGCCAAGTCCGATTATTTGACAGATTAGGAGAAATTAACCATCCGTATAACCACCCCGAATAAATTGAAGCGATTAATGTAGTTCCCTGGCACTAAAACACCTCCGAAGACGAGTAAAATCGACTTTTAATACCCGCCGACGGGAGGATGTCAGAACCGGGATTTTATGCGGTAGAAACGCGCGTTTAAAAAGTCGTAAACCCTGGGCAGAGAGTCGGGGCACGAGGCCGCTGGTAACTGCTACTCAACATTCAACAGTGGGGTGCGTCTCGCAGTCGTAAAGTTCCTCTAAAGTGAGCAGAACTGCTCTATTAATAGAGGGGGTGATACGAGGGGGAGGAGGCTCTTAAACCGATTGTTGAAACGTGTCGGATTTCATATCACCGTTTACACTAGTTCAACCATATAACTATACCGCGTTCACCGAATCGTGGACAAAGCGGGTATATACCTACGAAATAATACATAGAAACGGGAAACGGTTTCGTTTACACGTGTAATGAATTGTCGCCGATACACCCCGGGCGACTCGACTCTGTTCCAGGTTTGAATTGACCTACGGTTACGGATCGCGCGAAATAAATCCCCCGGATCATTATGTGAGGGGATGATTAATCGGGACGAACGAGAGAATTAAAAAAACTACAATCAAGTTTGAGTCCAACACGCGCTGTGCGGGGGGTTAAATTTATGAACCTCTTTTACTCCGCTTAGCTGTACATAGCTGCGATTCTCATCGACTAAACTGCACCGCGGTGGGTATACATAGTTATAGTTATTGTTAACAAAATTGTACAATTACCTCGTTATACGAGCATCGATAGTCACGAGCTAGAATCAAGCCAATCATTCTTACCCTCGGAGGGAGGTGTATACACGTCGATTACCTATATAGCGGGTAATTTTTACCTGGTTCGATACAGGAAGTTGGAATACACGTCCGGATGAGTCGGGCGTTCGAGAGCCACTTAACTATAAAATGAAGATTATTACAGGCAGACGTTTCGTACTCGCTTATATCAATTCTCCATAGCTCATCTTGGCGAATACCTAAAAACGAATTCGTCGGAATTTACTTTCCCCATTTTATGTGGTAAAGAATAAGAGAAGAAGAAAAAGAAAGGAGAAAATGGAGAAGGAGAGAATAAGCGGCTCCCGCGCGGTATCCTCTTTTCGCGTTGATATAGGAGCTCGAAAGATGCTTTATCATACTCGGGGGTTTGTTAAGTTTTGGGCGTCACTTATCTCTGTGCCTCGGGCGTCGAGCGTCCCGACGCTCGTGGGTGAGAACCAGGTCCAGGGGTGGCTGGTCGTGAACTGTGTAGGTATACGGGGAAGGAGTCTACCCCGGCTCGAAATGTAGTCCGCAAGGGTAGGTAGCTAGTAGCCAAGGCGAGGGGCGAGAGGGGCTTCAAGGGTTTATAAGGGCAGGCGTCGGGTGACGTCGCGACGCCCCAGGCACGCCAAGAGAACTTCTCGAAAGTGTCGGCTAAACTGATATGAGAAATGGCCGTTCCGTGCCGCCCGTAGGGGTTCGCCGCACTGGCTACCTCTATTCGTTATAGCTAGAGTTACGCGTTGTGTTGTACTTGCGACGATGCGGTACAGGTTTCGCGACACCGACACCGACTCCGACGCCAACGTTAACGTTAACGTCGTTTTCCACCTAGGCATATAATACATGGTATACGGTAACACTCGGTCTGCCCTTCGGCGAGAAAGACGACGAAGATACCGCGCAGGTGGAGGATGGGACAGGGACTGGGAATGGGACTGGGACTGGGACTGGGACAGCGACAAGGATAGAGTAAAAGAAGATTCCTGGTCGGTTATCACCGCTTGCAGCCGCGCCGACCGTCGGATCTCAATTTATGGCCACCGTCATGGCAGTGAGACCGGGTCGAGTGTAGCGCTGGAGAGTCTAGAGCCAAACTTGCTACTTTACTTATTTCTTCTGTTTCTTTTTTCCAGATAGAATCGACGGAAATAGGTTCCAGGTTGGAATTAAGATCGAGAGGAAATGTCTAGCCTGAAAGCTAGGCGAAGTTACACTTCTGCTTTTCTACGTCCACTTGACAGAAGTCATTATCACTCCGATGATAGAACATTCCTCTTTTTTTCATACACCCTCAACATTTTTATAAGGTAATATGAAAAAGGCCAAATAACTCTTTCTAAAACACCTTTATTCTCTCTATAGAATAACTTGAGCTATAAATATTGCGATAAACTGAGATTTAAATCGGGAAATTCTATTTTCATGTTAATACTATACTCTTTCGTCGGTGAAAAACCCCTGGGAAATCTTGTATAACCATAGAAACTGGTCGAGGTTGTGGTAGTAAAATCAAGTGCTCGGAATTCACCTGTAAAAAACACGGGTGTCGGTAGTTATAGGCGTAAGGTACTCGGGCGTACGGAACCACGTGTCTATGAAAATTAATTTTTGGCGGGAGCTGCGCGGGAATTTTCATTCTCTTTCCTCTTTCCTCATTTTTCTCGCGCTGACAGGTGTCACCTCGTTGAAAATTTCACATACGATGATAAGAATTTTTGAATGACATGAAAAAGATGAACAAAAAAAAAAAATTGAAAAACAATACGACTTACCGTAGCGGCTAAACCGGGCGTAATCTCAGCGAAACAGGAAACTGATCAGCGGACGACTCCGCGCGCACGCTTCCGTTGCCATGCCCGTTGTCTTCCTCGGGTACGAGGTAATGGTAAGGTCGCAGAATATTACCGCGTTTTACGTATACGTGTACATGTATAATTCTACACGTGTATTATATCATCTACATGTATGAATATATAGTGTCGCGGCAAAGTCGAGTCTCCCCCGCGTATGTCTCGCGCTCTCTTTCCTGATTATTGTCTTTTTCGTGTTTTTCGTGTATTGGAGGAATACAGTATAACCGCACGGTAATCCGCGATGCGATTTTACTACGTCTAGTACGGCAAGTATTGGCGACAATGTGGTTCTATCAAAACGTAGTTATAACGTGTCGTAACACCACTCGCAAATATTCAACCGCGCGTTATCACGCGATAGAATATTTCGGAAGACGGTCTCGCGGGGCAAAGCAAACTTCTCCGATGGCAATACGTGAGTTAAATGTTCACCGCGGATGGTTTACGGCCCGGACTCCCCACCTCCGTCCGCCACGCGGCGCTGCCTCTGCGCTCTCGCAGCGCGCGCTAGCTAGCTCTCTCGGGCACGACGTCCGACCGCCGGCCTCTCCGCACCCGGCGCAAGCAAGCAGGAAAGCAGCCAGGCAGGGGCGTCGGGACGCCGCTACAGAAGTGGGGTACGAGTGAGTAAGCGAGACGAACTTATCGGCGCCATCCACCACGGGGAATGAGACGAACGAGGCTAGTAGGCCCCGCTGCTCCTCCTCACACACGCATACTTACTCCGTCGAATAAAAGGGGGATTTATATGCAAGGGCGTTGTTAACGTCGGCGAGGGGGCCGCTGCCGCTGCCGCCGCCGTCACCGTCGCCCCGTTCGCCTCCTGAGCTTTTCGTCTCGCTTCCCCGCAACCTGAAACCGTGTCGTTTGTCCCTGTCGTATAAAACCGGCGCGGAGGGATCGCGGATGGTCAAAATGACGCAACGTACCACGTGAGACGAGCGCGGGCCAATGGTATCTGAGTATTTTAAATCGCGCGGTTTAAATTCCACGGGACGGACGGAGGAGAGAGAGAGAGAGAAACGGAGAGATCAGAGGCTGCCGTAAGTATCAACGTGCTCGGGGTGGGATTGAGCCATTACCTGGTGCTTCGCGTTATAGACATAATTATATACCATCCCGATACACATCGAGTAATGGTGATTTGTGGCTATGATATCATGAAAGACTGTGTATACATACAATCACCACGTGCGCCCACGTGCCTTTTGTTTAGACAATTAGAGGCGGTATCACTGGATCGACGTTCCGCTTCATATTCCCGTAATTTATTTATTTTCAATCGTTTGGTGCTGAATGATCTGATCGTTCAATTTATCGGACCCCGTTTTCTCCTCGTTTCATACCGTTTAAGAATATCTCGAGAACAGAAGGACGCTCTTCGCTACACCTTTCGTAGAGCGTATTCGAGGTAATAGATTACAGGAAACTCTGAGCTGGATACCGTTAGAACGCAGCCCCATCCGGCTTTTAGTTATTTTATCTAAATTATGTGAAAACGTCAATTACGGTAATTCTCAGACCATCTGGTGTCCTATAGACATACCTAGATACCCGTACAATATATCTGCCGGCTACTTGATTACGTTCCGAAATACCCGACCCATGATGTCACCATTGAAGGTGCGGGAGAAATTATGCTAGGCTTTGGGACAAATTTGGTTTTTGCCAAAGATGACTAACTAAACAGTTACCGTGTGCCCACGCAAATTCTAAAACGACATCGCTAGTCTCATCATCTTGAATTGTGATGCGATATCGGTAATAAAAATAATAACAACCGTGACAAATCGATAAATTTATCCGATTTACGTGAACCGCGACAATTATCAGAAATTAATTGACAATAGAAATGAAACTGGTGTCGCATCCACTAGAGTCTCGCCGTAATACCGCAATTGAAACAGTCAAACTTAAGTTAGAGGTTCGCCGGGGCGAGTGTAATACTAATAACTTAGCAGCAAGCACCACGTGGATTCCGGCGCGAAGTGTTCGGGTTAGGTTGAGTCGATTCGAGTCGAGTCGTGCTGGAAGCAGATTCGCAGTTTGACGGAATGTTATTGCGGTCATAATCGCGGGCGCCAACAGGTGCTGGCTGCGAATAGAGAGAGCGAGAGAGAGACGGGGAGAGAATTCTGATACACCTAGATAGTCGCGGGTGTAGGTGACTCGCGCATGTGTCCTTATGCTCGTAGGTGTAAGCGTATACACATGTGAACGTATGTTTGTATGTAGAGCGCAGGAGCGAGTCGTTCCGGTGCTACATATTCGTACATACGTATAAATACATATGTGTGAGTGTATGTAGGTGTGAACATATAGGTATGTATATCACGAGAGCCACGAGCCACTGGCAATAAAGAGCCCCCTGCCCGTACCCCATCCCTATATACAATCTGTGGCGGAAACAATAACTAAACAGGCAGCAGACCCGTAACTGACCCACTGTCATTCATAATCTTAATGGAGTTCAGAGGTGTAAATATTTTGACGGGAAATTAAGATTAGTCGGTGATTAAACCAGCGGGAAGTTTCGCGTCTATGACCCTTCGCGTGGTAGTATAGTTAGGCTATTCTTTTATTGAGGCTGTAAAAATTTTACGATTTTCTGAAGATCCTTGGGAATTGGGATTGATAGATACAAGTCACTTCTTACCTGTAAGCTTACGATTATAGAAATATATTGAAGGGCTATATTTGGCAATGCGAAATTTCAACTCAATGTTTACACACATGCGATGAAAATTTATCTAAAAAATCTATACGCATGTAACTAGATACAGCATAATACTGCCTAATATATATGTATGTACATCACGATATAGAGATAGGCAGCTACGTACGCGATGAGAATAGCAAGAAGTCCGTTACTAGTATACCAAGCGGATTTTCCCATATACGCGATTAGGGCCGAGCAGCGTGGCGCGGCGTGTCGCGTCGTGGCGGACCATGTGGGCAGTGAGTATTTGCTAGTATCTATAAATGGTCAGATGCTAGCCAGGGGATTCCGTCCGTATGGATATCCAAGGCTTTCCTGGCTTCTAACTTCACCGCGATACACAGACTCCTAGGTATACTCCTGTATAACGACCCACTGCAGAATACCGTTGCTTCGTTTCCGTACTCGCGGAATGCATATCTTCCGCGAACACCGCTATACGCGCACTTTATATTAGGCAATGTTAGAAAGACAAAGACACACGGAAATGAAAGCTTGCGATAATATAATTTATATATGTAGAATGCGTATTCATTAAGGAACTAACATGGAATTTTTTTTAAGGATCAATTTCTCCATAACTTTCTTCTATCCCTCGTGCCACCCTCTCATAGTAAAAATACAACAGCTAGGTATTTTTTACTTTTATACTTTATACATAGTTTTACTTTTATACTTGAACAGAATTTAAAGGACTAGTAGAGTGATTGGTAAAACTTGATTATGGAGCAGAAATTTTAAAGGATTTGGAAAATTAGATGAAAGCCGCGGGTATTCGATAGGTATAGTTGAATGGGTTTCATTAGACTTGGAGGACTTACCTCAGCTGAAAGAGAGAAAAAAAAAGGGGGAAAAAAAAAAAACTATGCGAAAAGAGCGGAAAACGAGGGAGGGCAAAGAAGTGAGAGAGTAGGAAGAGTCTTTGGAAGTATCTCGCGCCTCGATCTGTTTCCTTATCGCGGCGAAATTGTCCTCTGCCTTGGCCGTGGCCTGCAGGCAGAGGTGCCGTACGTTACAGACGGGAAAAAAGAGCATCTCCAAGACGTTTAATTTCCGAGGCTCATCCGCTACGGCCATTCACGCGGCGTTTCACCCAAAGACACGACGCCGGAGGATTCTGTCCTTCTGCGGATGGGCGGCGGACGGAACAGCGCAGGGAGAAAAAAACCTTTAGTCGCCAAAACCCTCCTATTCTGTTCGGATGTTTTTTCCTAGATAATCGTACGTCATTGTCAAACACTTATCCGCCCTGCGATTTTCGCCTCGACGTTAATCCCGTGCTCGGAAAAGTCGTGGAATTTTTTTAGTTTTTTATCTTTTTTTCCTCATTTTTACTAACGTTTATCAATCATAATCCTGACCGCGATTGCCGTAAATATATATCAATGACATATTACC
This sequence comes from Rhogogaster chlorosoma, assembly GCA_944452935.1. Lineage (NCBI taxonomy): Eukaryota > Metazoa > Arthropoda > Insecta > Hymenoptera > Tenthredinidae > Rhogogaster > Rhogogaster chlorosoma. The sequence continues at coordinate 19,087,831 of OX101804.1, forward strand.
TCCGTCCGATTTGTCGCGAGATGAGATGATCGTCTCGCATTTTAGGCACATGACTTCCGAGGCAATAAAATGTCCGATGCGGGTAAGTGAAATACTGATCGTCCGCCAAGAGTGGACTTTTTCGGTCCACGAGGGTTCCGAGGGTCCGCTATTTCCCGATTCTCATAGGAATTGAATTGACTATTTAAACTAATTTTCGACGTATTGCGAGGATCTTGCATACGATGTATCTATCCGATATACTCGAGGCGTTTTTTTTTTTTCTCTTCCTTCTTTTTCTTTTTATCGTACCTTCTTTTCGCCTTGTAGAATTATTAATTAAAACAAGTATAAAGTTAAACATCAGCGTTAATGAGATCTGAGATAATTATTCATGCCCGACTCGGCCTTTGGCTGATAAATAAGTATTTCATCTTTGGTATTATAGGCTGGTAAAAGGTTAAATGTATAAGGTATGGGCGTAGGGTATATCTTATAATCTTATCAGACTTCCGCTCTCGTAAATTGTAGGCTAATTTGGTAAGCAAGAGAAATATCTTGTAACAACCCTTCGCGTAATGGTTCTGCTAAATAGTACGTAAGGGTTCTGCGACAGGATCCATCCCTTAGTCGTTGAAATGCACGCGTGCTTTTCCAGCCCTAAAATTTTATGACAAAAAAAAAAAAGAAAAGAAAATGGAAACAGGAACAAGAACTGCAGTGCAGTTGCTGATGCAGTATACTATTGATGGAGAAATAAAGTATCAAGCTCAATGTTTTAAATGAACCGTGTTAAGTCGAAGCACATTTTTGTTACTGAAGTACCCGGGGTGTAAAATAAAACGCTAACAAGATATGCGGTAGATAAATAAGATATGTACATAAATATGGAATTGGGGAAGTTTCGTAGAAGTGCTAACAGGTTTTATGTCTCTTTGAACGGTTTTTCGAGTCTTTGATTTGCGAGAAAGATCGCATATTTTTCTCTTACCGTAGTGTTTTTACTTACACAAACTCACTTGTATAGATACGTATACCGGTTACAGCTCGTAAGCCCCGTGCCACCGTTTGGTGGTAACCGTTTGGAGGGCGTGAAAAGCTGGGCGATATCATAAAAGTAAATGTAGCAATAAAACGTATCGTGGAATATTGAAAGAAATCGATAACCCGCGTCCCGTTTCACCCGTCTTTTGCCCGCCACCCTGTCGCTCGGTTCACCGAATCCTATACATTTTTCTGCAGTCCAAAAATTTTCACAAATTCCGCACAATAGATTTTACCGAAGGATTTAATCTTCTAAACGCCTATTCATCTCGATAGGATGAATAACCGTTCTGATTGTCGTTAGATCGTCGTAATGAATTATTGAACAGAATTAAAAGGGAATAAAAAAATCGCCGAGGATTTTACTCTACTCTGAAATAGACGAGTCAAATTTCAAAAAATACTACCATAATAAATTTTCGAAATTGAAGGGCTGCACGTCGTTGATAGAATATTTTATTCCAGCATTATTCCTCCCCTATTGTAGTACTCGGGGAACGGGCCGGGCATATGTCATTTGTAAGCGACTGTCGTCATTAGTAACTCGTAAATATATCGCTATACACGAGGAAGAAAAAAAGAAGTCGTCTAGTCAACTATACCCGAAATAAAAGGAAGCGAAACGTGAAGAACTTTGGGGATTTTTCACCCCTATTATTATTATTATTATTTTTCAATTTTTTCAATATGATACCCAACAATTTGTCTTCGGTGTTAATTAAGGAGACGCGCGTAGCTTTCAACGTGTAAATACATAATCCGTGGGCGTGGATCGGTCCCACCGTGTACGTAGGTCAGGTTGTGTGTTTCAAAGGTACCTACAGAAAGCGGAGTTAACGGCCCTATAAAATCGCGGATGGTGGCACGCGTTTCCCCCTTGCAGGTTTCCCTTCGAGCTATTTCACCAGCGCACGCGTCCCTCCCGTCCTTAGAACACTCCTTCCACTACGTATATCCTCATTTGGTTGTCATGTTTTACAACTCGTCTCTCATTTCACGACCGCTAAACTTGATGGACGGCGAGAACGCTTTCTTTTCCACAAATCATATCATGCCAGGCAGCAGCACGGGGATGGTACTACTACCACTGCTAGCGGTAGTAATGCTTGTGAAAGAAGTCATGGTATTGGAACCTTCCAAGTGGGATTTCATCGCTGGCGTTAGCCTAGCTCGTTATTTGGTGAAATATCGTAGGCCTCGAAGTTACGTAACAAACAGCTCGCCTCCTTTAGAGATCTATAGCTCCGAGGACGATCTCGCATCTAGACGTATGCGCATATGACGCCCACCATATATAGTTTTCCTTTTTCGTTTATTTTCATTTTCATTTTTTTATTTTTATTTTTTCGTCTTCCTTTTCCTTTCCATGGCACACGCGCCGCTTAATTAAACACCGATATCACGTATGCTGTAACTAACCACAAACGCACCGGGAGTTTTTTCAACGGCTAAGTATATTCGATTTATACCTCAAAACACGCCCAGCTTAACTATAAATGAGGAGCTATTTAACCCGCCCAGAAAAAGACTCGTTAACTAATTTCCTCCAACCAATCATCAGCTGCAGGTTACCTTCCATAACGGGTGTAAGGAATCTTCGTCAATGATACAGACGTGGGGTGTAATTTGTCCTGGAAATAAAATTTACTCTGAATGCCATCGTAAATTCGTTGTAAAAGCTGAGCTTCTGATCTTCGGGTGCTCAAAGTTTTTTTTTCTTTTTTTTTTCGTTTACACTTCATGGTCTACTCTGTATATGCATAAATACTTAAGCTCCGAGTATAGTGGTAGGTATACTAAAATTATACACGTGTAGAAGCAGGTGTGATATAAAGCAGTGCGGCGCGTCGTATTATACCGGGGGGTAGAAGAATGTGAGCTTAAACCGGGGAAGATTAAAATTCTTATACACTGTCACCCGGTGTCACATTTGTTAAGAAAATATCAAAGTTGTCACATCTACACGTTATACCTACACCGATATACCTACACGAAGGAAAACACGAGGGACTGTAATTCAGGTAGGGGATATGCGGGTCCCGTTGGTATCGCAGAATGCCAAACTAGAGGGAGTGAAAAAGGGGGGTAGTTCGTCCCGGGGGAACCTGGCGTTATCATATATATTAATAACAATAAAACTTATAATACGCGTCGTCGAGCGGGTGGCGTGAATTAAAATGTTAATTTTAAATGTCAACGTTGGCACGCAACCCTCCGGCTCTACGTCGCTACCCAAAGTGGCGGTCCTCTCGCGTAGCTAGGTACTTCCTGTCTCTTCCGTGATTGCGTCAAAAACTAATCAAAATGAGAATGAAAAAAATGCAGAAACAAAAAAGGTATGAACTTTTTTGTTCACCCTCACTTTTCTACATTTCGTTCCCCAGCGGTTTTCCTTCACTTTTCATTCTTCCTTTCTCTCCTCGTGTAGCACCTACCTACGTCAGTGTTTATCATCCCTCATCGTCCCTGGGAATTAGAGCCGTTATGGAATAAGGCGAGAAGAAATCAAGGAATGAAGGTTTTTCTATCAGTTTTCGAGGGAACAAACACCAACGATCTGCATACATGCAGCTGCTTTAAACCGTATAAACTCTCAATAAAAACAATAGACTGGGGTATACATTCCTATGGGTACTTATACGCGGTTGCTACCAAGTTTATACACGGCGACGGCGGTCGCGGCTTAAGTCCGTCGGATACATAAGGATTAGTAAGATCCCTAATGAATCTTGGAGCAGACCCTGACTTCGGTACCCAGTACCTAAGAGATGCGGAGGAGGGGTGTAAGTTCAGTACAGTTCAGTTCAGTTCAGTTCAGTTCAGTTCAGTTCAGTTCAGTTGGGGGCTGGTGTGTTGTTGGTCTCTTGGACTTGGTACGGCGTTGGTATCCAAGAGAAGACGAGGGTTTTGGCCTGTGGCTTTGCAGGTTTGCGGCGCGATGCGATGCGGTGTGCGACTCCCTTTGTTTATAGCGCCCACGTAATTATTGTTATACTTGTTGGCCAGGTTCGGTTCAGTTTCAACCATGATGGCCCCGCCATGGTCGCGTTTACGGCCGTGAATGGAGAGAGGGAGAAAACGAGAGATAGTGACCGATCGGTCGACTCCCATAGCCCGTTCTTCGACGCGAGACCGCGGATGTAACCGCAAACTGCATAATACGTACTTCAAACACTTTTACATTGATTAATCCTTTCCCCGAGCCTCGTACTGGTACTCGTACTTGGTATAGGTATATAGTTATCTCCGCGATGAACGAAGCGACATGACATTGCTGTAATCATCTTTCACCAACTATAATTACACAGACCGCGGGATAAATCTCGGTTGTAACTTTTAACGAATAGTACAGGTACGGAGGATTCTTACTTCGGTTACTCCAGTCCACGTACACACACCCATATAGAAGCTGATAATAATCATTGCGGCGAAGAATAAACGCTTGTGGTTTAATCATAATTTGATTTTGATTGTACAGAAATTGGTCTCGTGTATAATGCTTTTCATTTAGCGCAATTCATACAATTAGTTACAGATGCTTAAGGGGATATTTATATTGATGGAAGGAGCTGGGAGAGATTCGAGTTTCGTTGAATTTATTCACTCGACTATATGGGAGCGTGTCGAGTTTTCTAAATTCAGTACAAAGTTATTCACGATATGGTATATAAGCGTTAAGAATATAAATATATATGTATTTATCATAGCTGATATGAAAAAACACACCAAAGACATCTTCTGATTATACGAATTTAAACAAATTTATTCCCATACACGTAACCGCAGATAACATATTCATGCGGAGGCTGTGAGCTCGGCTACGTATGGGTATTAGGTATATACCTAACTGTACAATTCAGGGGCCGGTTGGATCCGAAAATTTAGAAGACACCTGATAATAAACCAAAAGAGAGGAGAGAAAATCACTCTGCGGGGAGAGAGCCTCGAGTCGTTCACGTTACGAGATGCGTCAGTGCACACGCAACGACTCGACGTATGTGGGTATACCTACCCGGTTCTCCTCCCTATTTCCTCACCGTCTCCTGCATTCTCCCTCCGCGTCCTTTGGCTTCGGTGGAAGACATCCGAGACCCGGTGTTGTATATAGGTAATATACCTACGCGCATATAAGAGTCGGCGAGATCCCGAGACGCGAGTATAATGTAGGTATACGCACACGTTTGCACGCAGTCCAGGTATGGCGGCGTGTTGGTCGCGATAAATCATGGGTTACCACATTGTAGCCCAGTAAATCATCGGACGCGGGGAGTGCGAGAGCTTCCCAGCGTGAAATGAAACGAATTCATCTCTGTCAACCCCCACTACCAGCTTCTACGTGCCTCCCCCTCGATTCCCTCTCTTGCTTCCTCTTTCTCTCTCGCTCGCTTCTACTCGAACAGCAGAGGGTGGAGGGTGGAGGGTAGAGGGTAGAGGGTGAGGTAGACACCTATGTACAAACTTTTACATATGTATATGTACGAAGAGGATATATAGCGTAGGAACCACCCCCGATGCTCCCGATCCTGGTTTTCCCGCATCCTCCCATCCGCGACCGAGTCTCGCACGCACGAAATTTTTCCCTCCCTATAACAGCTGCACCTGCCTCATTTTTCGCCTTATTCCGTTATTCGCGGGTATTTCGCGTGAGATGAGATCGTAAAAATTGTTCCTCTTCGGACAATGGCTTCTGATGTATGTACAAGGTACCGAGGGACTTATTTTTCGGGGCAACAATTAATGTCGTTTCACCGCCGCCTCGCTTCCTGCAAGGGGTACGATTTTCGCCCGGATATATCCTTACGCGAATCGCACCAGGATACGCACAGCTCTTTCTATGTTCTTGGCTTCTCGCGTCCGCGACTTTTACTCCATGAGCCAAATTTATCTCGTTGGTATATTATTTCGATGCGGTGGGCGTTGGGCCGATAAAATTTACAATCTTAACCGCTATTTTACCACCGCCCAAAACGCGTCAAGCCTTTTCTGGCTCCGTTCATCGAGATTTTACCACTTGAAGAAACTCGAGAGCAATTCATGCAGTCAAATCGCAGTTATCTATAAATAGTGAATTCTCGTAAAGAGCGTGATACACCATTACATGTGGACGTGTCCATTTACATTCAAAATTGAGTAGTGATCGTACGATCCGGTCCTGCAACCATGTCGATAATTACCGCAAGGACAAACGGCGATCCAAGGACGAGGCGGGTTCACCGCGCGAATTACAACGTCGTTATGCACCCGGAGTACAGAGAACGAGATAGAGGAGAGAGAAAGAGATAGCGAGGCGTCGCGACGCCCCCCTGCGGGGTTCACCACGTTCCCGTGACGATACGCGATGAAGCCGGTGGCTGAAGGCGAGTTCGAGTCCTGGAAGCGCCCTCGCGAGGTGCACGTCAGCGCGGCAATATTTATCGTAATTTGATACAAGCGGGCGCGGACAAAAAATTGCTGCGAGCGAGAGAACTGCGGAGGCAGGCCATTCATCGCGGCAGCTCAGACGCAGACGCGTCCCTCCTGCCCCCACGCCGTCATTTCGCCCCTGTACAGCCGCCCTTATTTCTCCCGTTTCTTCGACTCGCTTGGTACCAGCGCGCTTCTTCTACTTCTTCTTCGTCCTTCGCCTGGTCCTCCGATGCCTAGCCTCGCTCTTACTCAGAATATTTGCTTTTTTATGCGTCATCGATCATCCCGAATAAACAGTCAAGGACTGGTGTTGAAAGCGAGCGTTTCCCCGGATACCTCTTCTCGCGCTAGCGAAAACACGACCGCGAACGCTAATGCTTCACGCTGTACATCACCGCGGTCAGCATAAACGCATAAAACAAAGCTCTCGGGGGGTTATTTTAATATGGGAAATAAATAAGTTGGAGTCTTCTTTTTTTTTGTCAAACGAAACAACATTCACAAAAAACGTCAATATACTTATATCTGATGATGATGATACGAGTTCGATTTAGATTTCAATTTATTCTGTAAACTCCTGGAGCCGTCTTTCATTATTCTCTAACAACGAATTTTATATTCAAGTTCTTGTTCGCCATCTTCGAATTCAGAAAAACCAACTCAACACAACATAACATCTTAAAATCGTTAGAAGTAAAGTAATTGTTGAGATAAGGAAAAAATACGTCCTAAATTTATCAGGAGTCAATAGACGGCTGATAAATCGCGTATACATAAGCCATACATCGTGTATATGAATTATTATCGTATTATCAAGCTATCCCTAGCGATAACAGCCTGGCATTGTTTGATATTCCCAAATTGGTTACCTTTAGTGGTACTTTGTCCCCCCAGAATGCTGCATATTCCATCTAAAGCTTGAGCATTTTCACAATCACTTGAAGCGCTTGCCTTGGTCACAAAATTCTCCGAAATCGGTCATGCTGAACGTATATGCATACGGTTTTTTGTGCACTAATTTAACTGATTTAACAGATAGTCCAAAAATTCGACGATTACATCTTCATTACTGGACCGGGCTAGTGTCGAGCAAGTAAAAGCAGTGTGCGATGTCACCGCGTAGCACATAAATCAGAAGACACTGAACTACGAGCCACCAGAGCCAGGAGGCATGGCAGTCGTATTCGTAATTTTGTAACAGTCAGGTAGTACATAGATCACTGAGTAACTTTAAAAAGCTATTATTCTTCTCCTTTCTTTTGTCTTTAAAGAAACTTGGCATATTCGAACGACATTATCATTGGTCCTTTGAAAGTTTTGATCACAGTTTATCGATAAGTTAATTTTTCTACACGTCGGTACGAACCCAACCCTGCTAGGTAATGCCTGAAGCTTCAAGACATTTAAGAGTTCATCATTCACCAGATACATTGGAAATTGGGAGAGAAAAAAAATTTGTGTCTAATTGGTAAATTCTCATTTGCGATTGGAAAATCGAAGGATAGAGGGAAATGCATTGTGCAAATAGATTTTACTACCCGGGTAACAATTCCAGCTTGGCCGACAGAAAAGCTATCAAGACATGAGATGACATGACATGGCTGTCAAGACACGAAGCAACGTAAGATCCTGGAATTTTTGGATTTTTGCACCGAGCTGTTTTTGAGATCATTCGGCAAAATTGTCGTACAGAGTGAATGCGGACAGGCTGAGGCTGAAACTAGTAGTCAGAATTTTTTACATTTATTTAATCAAACCGCAAGGGGTAAGTTTCTCGCGGTACGTTAGCCGACCATTACGTGGGACTCCCAGGTAAATTGGACGTCGCTAGCTCTAAAATGTATGTAGCAATAAATCCCCCGGTTAAAAATAATGGGTTCTCATTTTGTAAATGGTGCAAAACTTAAAATTGTGCTCATATATTTTATGGACGAGTGACGCATCGCATCGCATCGCATCGCGTCGCGTCGCTTCGCTATCACGCTATCGCCCATTCGGCAAACCGACGTAGACACACACGCGTATGGTATACATACATGTATAAGGGAAGGACAAGCGTAGGGGAGGAAGAGGGCTGGCAGCTCCTTTCCTCCGATTCCTTATTTTCTTTATCCGTCGACCAATTCTCAGCCGAGCTGGGCCGCCAGCGCGAGATATTGCGAGGCGGCGATAACTCACTCCCCGACCTCTTTTTACTCCCTCTAAGACGCCCTCCCTTCTCTTCTCAAACCCCTGGTTTCTCACCCTCTCGCCGTCACCCCGAACCGAACCGTGAACCACCCTTATAGTCGACTTCATTGCGCTCCGCGCACGTTTGTCTCTGAACGTGTATGTCACCCACCCTTCTACCCCTAGCCGAGACACTCGGTGCACCTTAACCATCTCCGAGGCCGGGCATCCCAAACACCCAGCCAAACTCTTTCCTCTTTATTGCACTCTATCCGTAGACCGATGCTTTTTCCAATTTATGCCATGTCTTAGCTGCAAACCAGACATCTTTATCGCTCTCGGGGTGGGTTTTTCTAGAGACGGTAAGCTAACTGAGAGAAATGATTATCCAGTTGAATATATTAACATTTCGGGTCGTTCATCCGCAACAGCCAACGAGCAATCAAATATCAGATATCGACTGATCGTGACGGAATCGTCAAAAAAGTATATCCAAGATATTTCATTGAATCGGAAGGCGGTTGAAAATTGATAGAAGTTGACGCGTTCACCGTTTCACTTCGGAGTGGTTAAATTCGTTTTGGGAAAGGCAAGGAACCATTTGTTACGAAAATTAAATAAGAAAAAAAAAAGGTAAAGAAACGTAATTCGTACACGAGGCTCTTAGGTCCGCTGAAGAGGTTAGGTAGGCAATTTAGCTTTTTTGCGGGGAAGTAATAAAAACCCTCAGCGAATATAAGGCAGGGTGGGTGGCGGCGCGGAGGTGCGGAGGTGCGGAGGGAAGCTGCGTGCGCGAGACAGATAGGAGGTCCAATTTTGGAGCGCAGGGGTGTCCAAGAGTGGACGAACATCCCTCACTGTATTATTTATATCCAGCCAAAATTGGTGCCTGACTATGCCGGGCACGATCCAGCTACGACAGGCCCTTTATTTCCCACATTCTGGGCACCGCGGAAATATTTCTTCTATATTTGACTGCTGACTGAACTTTAACAAGGATTCACGGAAACACAAAAGACTTGTCAATATTGCGCGACTCCTTTAATTTCTCGATATAATTTCCGCATACCTCTCTCAGTGACGGATCGAATTACGCGTCGAATCCGCGTAATCGTTCTTCCGTCTTGCGAAATGAACGCAAACGCGCACACAGACGAAGTGTTGGAGGAAAAAAGGCGAGGAGAAGGAGGCTGGCTGATCGAAAGCCAATAATTGGAATAAACCCCGCCGATCTCGTTTCACGGCTCGCTTCTGTCACGAACGAAGGACCGCATTCTCTCCCTTCGCGGACCCCCTTCCGCCCCGCAGCCGGGGATAACTAGAAAAGTTCTTTTCCCCCGTGTCAACCTCCCCTTTTCCTTTTGCCTCCCCCACGTCGTTCACGGTCTTATCCTTTATACCCCTTGTATAGCGGGAGCGGCGAGTAGGTATCTCCGGGCGGGACGTGTTCACCCAAATGCGCTGTTAAAATTTTGGACACAATCTCTCCATTTGTCTTACGAGACCTAGAAATAAATCTCCGGCGGCTCAGCCGGCTAAGAATAACCGCCACCCTTCGCGGCCTGGTGCAGCCACCCCCCGTTCTTTTTCTTCATTTTGTTACCAGGGCACGACGCGGCGCGCGCAAACCCCACCGCCTGCACCCCCGATTTCTCTATCAATAAATCATAATGTTCGTATTAAGATTCCTACCACTTCCTCTTCCCGGATATATCGACCTCCCTCAGCCTATATACACCTATGGATATATACTATAGATTTTGCGCAACGACAGGACGTTTGTCCACTTTGCCGACGCGGTGGATGATAACCGCGCACGATCTTTTATGTGCCTGGGTTTAGTATACATATACATCCTATAGTAGTACGATATCCGGGCAAATCATCTTCCACCCTATAAAATTATACCGTCCATTACTCCTCCTCGAACTGACTTCAGCTACCGGAAACGCCTCGCTGATGGAGGCCTGCGTGACTCGAATCCTTAATTCAAATAACAAATCTCAAGTCTAATTGATTCCGAGTTACCGATCAATCAAGGAATCTTACATCTCCTTGGCGGTGGGCGATTCCGACGATAAGAAGCATGCAAAAGATTTCAATGAACAAGGATCAGTATCGTATGGATATTCGATGCGGTGGGGTTTTCGGATATTTTTATCCAACTCAAAAAGTGACTATACGATGTTTTCAAGAATTGGAAATTTTATTTCGAAAGAATAGGTTCAACCCCGTCAAATATCCTGTCAAATATTTCAACCCCTGACGTCTAGCTGCCAATTTTTCAAACTCTGAGTAACGAGTTGTTGACCGGCACCCACGCCGACCGAACGACGAAAGGTGGATACTATGAACCCAAAGAATGAATGACAATGACACCGTATATCAAATCGACAGCGGGGCGTGTGCGGCGAACCGCAAAGTAGGTACGCCCGATCGCGTTTGTGCAAGCGTATGAAATACAAGTTTGGCTCTCGTAAAATCTTTCCACCTGTGTGTTAGTGCGCGTGTCTGTGATACACATATACATAATATATATGTGAAAATGTATGAAGCTATATTATCCACCTCAACCTCTCTACGATGGCGAGACTCTATGGGGGCCTACGGGGGCCCACGCTATTTCGTCTCGTTGCATGGTGGGGGCATAGCGCGCCCAAAGACGAATGTATATTTTGGCCAAGTGCTTTATATAACGATAATTCAGCAGATAGCATTGCGCTGGGCGGAATGCTTGGCCCTGAAGAGTAGGGGTATAAAATATGTGTCTGGTATCTTATTCTTCACCCAGTTCCCGGCACCGTTGAGGGGTTGAACCTCGTCCCCTGCACCACCGTCACAACCTCTAGTCGCGTGTACCTACAACTCGACTCCAACATCTCATAGCGTCTCTCTCTTCCCTTGTCTCTCGTTCTTTCCTCCCTTCTTCTATTTTTCCTCCACTCTACTCGCCAGTGCCATCGTCTTGTTGTTAGTATTGTTATTATTATTATTATTATTGTGATTATTATTATTATTATTATCATCCCTGTGATACGGGGATGGCTCCTAGATGTGGCGGCTGTCACATTAGCGTCCCGGGTCTGAGCATCAACGGCGTCGCTTCAGTGGTCGCAAACTTTTGCCAGTCGCCAACCGGGCGCTTCGTAAAACTTTCCTGGTTATACACACATGTATGTATAGATATACAATATGTATTTATATACGAGCCATGTGCAGCCGGACAAATTTTATTCCCTACGAATATACTTATATGTATACTATATTATCGTTCTACCAACTTAGCGTTTTATAGATTCGAAACAGGAAGTAAAATATATACATACTCATAAGGAATTCTTTCGCTATCATAATATTTGGTCATACATATGTACGTAGTATTTTTCCATTTCTCATTTCTCCACGTTTTTTTCTTTCTCACAATTTTCTTTGAAATTCTGTATTCCTTAGTAGGTACGACGTTGCACGAGCAGCGCTGCAGTAATTACAGCAGGGAGTCAAGTGGAGTTAGATATTCCTGGTTTATTCAAATGCCAGTCCTTATTCGAGTAGGTAACTCAATTACTACCAACACTCTCCAGAAGTTTGAAGAAAAAAAAAAAAAATAAGTGAACCCGTGAAATTTTCGAGCTACATTTTTCTTGCTGTCTAATTACAGTATTACAGTTGTGCAGTGCTCAGACCCTTCGACCTGCCACGTTTCGACCCTTGAATACCAAAATGAATCAAATGACAGAGAAAAGGTTTTACCAATTCTGTTCAAATAGCCTGAATCTATTGCTCCCGGTAAATTAAAGAGAAAAAAGAAGAGTCTGGAAATTTTGCCAGGATTCAATTTTTCAGGCTACAAACTGGCCTGGTATAGGTAAGTAGGCGAGTTGCACGCTTCTTTCGAGATAACGTCTGACGGATGGGGAACATTCTCTTCCTCGTCGCGCATCCCCAGGACCAAATTACGTATCTGAGCTAACGCAACATCGAATAAGCTTCGGAGACCAGAATCTTGTAAATGTATGCAACGACACGTTCCGTGCGCCGGTACTATACGCTGTATATCTGTAGCTGTATCAACGTGTTAAATTCTCGAGAGGTAGGTAGGCATATAGTAAAACCTACGGGAGAAAAAAAAGGATTCTTTTAACCTCGTAAAAACTGCGCAAAATTGGCAAAGTTTAATAAAACATTGAATTGAAACTGGATAATTTACATGAATGAATTAGAGACTGTTTTGTGACGTTTTGATATTTATTATTTATTTATTCATTATACCCACACTATAATGAATGAGCGTAGTGCCGCGGTGTTGTCAGCGATATAGCATTGAGGAAATCACGTTAGAACGATAAATCATTTTCGACGTAATTTGTAATCGATTGATCACCTTAAATATATGATCGTGGCTTGTATAAATGAAACACCGATAATTCAACTTGCCGTAAATAATAAATTGTTTGTTGTTATGTTAAAAGTAAATATGACCTCGCCGTGATCCGCGTACCCACCTACCTGCCTGCCTACCTACCTACCTACTCGGTACTGTACAAAAAAGGTGTGTAGATATACGCAGTCAACGGCCAATTAATTATAAATAAAAAAGGCACTCGTTTGGCTAATTTAAACAAACCGCGGTTACAAATAAATAAATATTGCCAACACTTTCAGCCTGCCGGACTTTAAGCCCCATGCTGCAGCATAGCTGCAAAGACCCTATTTCATGCTGAGAAACAACCTCGGATTATGTAATGTCTACAGGGTTAGGTGGACTGAAGAGAAATTAACTCCTTTTACAGGTAGTGAGACCCGAACTCACGTGTATGTCTATCCAGGAGATAAATCTCATTTTTCAGGAATAAGATAGAAATAGGGGAAAAGCCGTGAAGGGAGGCAATTATGTAATCCGCTACTTAATCTCGCGCGATAAATAGCCGGACGTTGTTATACCGCGTAGAAAAACCTGTCCCCAAAAATTAGACGCGGGTGCCGATCGTTTAATGTTTTTATAAGCGAAGTGAAAAGGCAGTTCCAGGTACGTGTTCGTCCCTTTATCTCCGTCCGCATAGACGCATAAGCGTCCAGGGCCCCGGGTTTAAACATAGGAATAAATATTAAAAGCGTAAAGGGTACCCGCTACCCATCGAGGCCCATCGCGTGGCCCATCGAGGCCCATCGAGGCGCAGTCCTGATAAATCCCGAGCAGAGTCCCGCAGACGCGAGCCGCATGTATTTTACATTCTCAATTTGGTAAGAGTAGATTTATCGAGGCCTGCCTCTGGCTCCCGCTTACACACCTCGGCTTTTACCCCCTCATACATATACGGGGCTCAATCGTACGTGTATTCATCCATACATTCGCAAGTTGTTAGGTGTGTGCGGGGTACACAGCCATGGGCGGTAGCCGCGTGCAAAGGGGGTGAGAAATTTCAGTGGCAGGATGGCGGGGTGTGGGAGGCCTCCGTCTATTCTCCATTTCAAGCCTAAGCGCGACCATTCGTCAGGATTTGGGCGCGTAGACTTGCTTTATTGCCTCGCTCTGGAAATTGCTATCCTACGACTCCATTCCGGCTTGTGCGCCTGCACACGGCTTGTGCGGGAGCTGGATATAGTCGGGCAATGCATTACAACCTTATATACCGAGATCCAATCCGCTAACCGAGTTTAAACCAAATTCAACCTACCTATATACCCAAATCTAAATTCTAACGCTTCGCTATACGCCAAGAAACGATTCACTGTAGGTACAATATTGTACACGCGGAATGTACCGCTTTCACTATCCGCCCCAAAACTACCCTCCTTCTCTACCCCACGGAAGGTTTTCGCAATTTTTTTCTCTTCACACCTATTGAACAAGGGTTGAATGATTGATCGAACTTTCGCGGGATATCGAACGATCGTCATTTGACAATGATTAATGCAAGGTATATTCCTGGTCTGAGAAGGGAATTCCACGCGTACGATTAGTTGGCGAATCTCCGAGAGTATCGGCTCCACAATCTTGCCTCCCGTTTCAATTTACAGCGATAAGATTTCGGATTCCTACGATATATTTCCGGATTAAAAGCCCATTCGGATGGTATAAAGTGGGTAGGTATATCTCACCGTCGCGTCCCGATCGATTGGTACAATTTTACTTCGTTCGCTTCCTCTGGAAGAAGTGAAAAGAAATATTTCCTCGTCAATTCCCGAACGGGAAGTTTTTTCCTCGTCGAAAATATTCATCGATCGAGAAACTGCACGTCTTCGCGCGTCTGCATCCTGGACCATATCTCGATCAGATGTCAGACTCTGAGACGGGAGACGAAACGCTTTCGTCCCCAGCGAAAAATATAGGCCTGTAGATTAAGGGGAATGGGGTGAGAGAATCGGCAGTGATTTAATAAGAGAGCTGTTCAAGGATAAAATGCTCCACAGGATCCAAGTGGGGTATCTAATTTTCGGAACACTCGGTATGGCAAGAGGTTCACAAGGAGGTTACAGGAGGCAGCTAGTAACCTATAGCAGCGACTGCTGGGCCCCTAAATCAGCCTCCGTGTCGTGATTCATGGAGGGCAACCTCTCTCTTCCCTCTCTCCTCTTCTCCCCTTTCGCCCCGCCGCCATCCTCAGCAACTCCTTCGACGGTGACCTCCTCGTGCGACCCTTTACCACCTACCAAACCCTCTTTCCTCTTTCCGGACGCCACGTGGCCCCGCCACTTTTGATTCCGCGCGATTCTCACCTTGCGCTACTTTTCATTGCACTGACTATGAGAGTCAGGAGGTGGGATTGACATTCTTTGATATGTTTAATTCGTTGAGAATTATCAGCACTCTGTATTCGCCACGTGACAAGGTACGTGGCTTTTTTTAAGAGCACGCATTTACCGCGAGCTTGAAGGCTATGGATTTTGTTTGGCAACGAATTCAGAATGAATTTACGATGAAAAATCGATCGACTAAAAATTAGATCAAGAATTGATTCACTCGAAAAGAAATACTGGCGTCTTGTGTCCGTTGAACCGGTTAGAGCGATTGATCTGGGTATAACCTAATGCCGTCAAGGCGTTCCAATTCAATTTCTATAGATGCCTCGATAATGAGATAATTAAATTCCTTTTACCATAAGTCTGTCCGGCGCAAGGATCGGAATTAAGTGAGCTAGACGACCTCACGGTGTTAAGTGAAACGTCGATCATTTGGTATTGGAAAGTCTGCGTGTATGCACGTGTAGTGCAATATAGGACGCGGTTTTACTATGAGTACCGAATATAATGCAGATGTAGGCGAGTTAGGTATATATACCAGCATAGGTACCGGTAACTCAGAACCCTTACAGAATTCCCCGAGATATCTGAACGAGGAGCCCATTTTCAACCTCATTGAATAGACAGCCATGATTCTATGACCGCAGAGCGTGCCAACTCCATTGTAACGTCTCTGCCACTTTCCTCTACCCCTAGTCGTCGTCGTACCATACTCTCTTCCTTTTTTCCCGTCCTTTTTTCTTCTTTACACCCGTCCCTCCTGTTCCTCGCACAAATTCGTCGCGCTATATATTCCCTCGCTCCAGGACCTTCTCCGGTAGGTCCTGATCGTACTAAAACATTGTTAACTTCCTTTTTCTTCATTACGACCCTCCGGTTGTCCCATTGATGGCAAATTGCTTCTTTTCGTTTGGCGTCGGTGCCGTATGACGACGTCTGCTTATTCAGCTACTTACCAGGTGCATTTCTGCCCTCGATTTTCATACGCAATTTGGAATCTCGCTGGCTTCTCGGTTTGAAAACTGCACGAAAGACTTTTGACGGTAATCAACGATCGTAAAATGCTAATTTTACCGGCGAAACATAACGAACCTGTTCATTTCGTTATTATTAAAACAATTTATTCCCGTTGGGTTGGCCTAATTCTCCTCCTTTATTCTTCGCATACATATTCGACCGATGAACAAACCGAGGCAAAACTTTTTCTCTCACCGATTCCACAATTATTGCATAGCTCAAAGCTCAACGGTTGTTATATTATCGGTAATATATATCGTAGTACGCGTATAAATTGCGAGAATTTGAAATCCGTTACTCACTCGGGTAGGTGTGTAGTACGTAGGTACATACCTATCCCGATCCTCGTTGCACGTTATTTTTTCAACGATTAATTAACCCACCCTCCATACTTTCTATCGTTCGTTCATTCGCATTCGTTTGGTCCTCGCTATTCTCTGGGTCAGTGGCGGCCATATTTTCATGAGGCTTCGCCGATATTTAGCTAGTCAGTATTATAGCATGTAGCGTGTATGCGCGGAGAGAGAATCGAATATATACATCTATATATAGATATATGCGAAAGCAGCGAACGGTGTGACACGGACATGGGAATCGGTGGTAATTAATGGGCCTCCATCCTCACCCCGTGCTCCCGCTCGGAGCGGACTCAATTATTGTCGATGCGGCAAGGGCGTAGCATCAAGCAAGTGTGGAATAATACGTATGCGAATACGCATGGGGATGAGGTAGGGGGTTTAGGATGGGACGAGCGGGGTAGGCGAGCCGAGCCGAGCATGAGCAATGGCTGGCAGCGTTCCGTAATAATGTTGTCTTCGTCGGGGCAAGGTTTTGTTGTACGTTTTATTCCATTCGTTCGTTTTATATTCCTTTTATTTGCCCGCGGCACAAGAATGTAGCCTACAGTCAGCTCCAAGATTAAAACACGGTTGCGCAACCCCGCAGCATCCAACTGCCTGGTCCAGAGAGGCGCGTGTTGCGGTATACGAAGAAAGGAGGGGAATCCCAGATTCCCACTGGTCCACGATGACATACACTGTACTCACACGTACTCGATACACACGTGAATATCTCGCTGCAAAGTTCAGACTCGATTCTCGCGCGAATATAACATTTTTCTTCTTTTCTTTTTCTTATTTTTTCGTCATCTTTATCTCTTTTTTTTTCTCGTGGCATGAATTTCCGAGAGGACCTAGCGAGCAACTATTGACAAGTACTCAGACCACTTCAGAAAAATAATGAAGAATCTAAAAAAATTGATAGAGTATTCGCGTCCGGCATATATAGTAGAATTTCTTCTCTCTCGACGCCTAATAGCACGATATTAAATTGACGACGAATCCGGTTGATTTAGCGTTGTGTAGTTTGTTATAACGATAAGTGGAGGCATTTAATCGTCCTCACACGAGATAATATTAGCAGGTCTAGTGATCACGATGCAGAATTATGGAACGAGCTTCTGATAGCTTGTATTCAGAGATAAATTACTTTCTTACATGCATTTAGCTTTTCGTATAGCTATATTCTGGTTTTGCTATGTTCCGGAGGAGAGATCCAGACATCGAATTTAACAAGACGATCTCAAATACTTATCTTCAGGTCTTCTGATCAGAAAAACTTGGATTCATATCTTCGAGATCATTTATTAATTAATTTGTGTTGAAGATCTGAAGTAATTATTGCGGGTGACAGTAAGTGTTCTTATGAAAGTTTTCGTTTTTGGATAGAGAAAAGAATAAGTAGATGTGAAATTTCTTGCCCATGTTATATACCTTAACAGACCGCTGGTATTTTCGTAAAGTTAGCAAATGACGGGAAGATTCACAATGAAAATGCCGTAACCATTGATCACGTGTCGGATAACGAGGGGAATTGGCTCTTGCAAATACATTAAGAACGCGTATAGCGAACTGAGGCGAGCGGAGGGGGTTTGAAAAGAAGAGAGAAGAGAGAAGAGAGGTGGAAAGCTAAGGGTACGGGAAGGGTGGAATGGGGAAGAGGCGTCGGTACTTGATATCAGAACTCGAGAGCCAAGCAACCAGCAGCGACTCAGATAAAATAGAAAAATCGTCACAGCTTGCAAGGGGGTATGGCAAAAAGTATAAATTTCTTTAATGGCGCTAATAATTTCATATCGCATAATTTACTTACTGCGAAACGCAACGCCAGTAGCTACCCGGGGCATTAACGAGGAGCCTAATATTTATGTGATACTCGCTCGGCCGTCCGCCGACCAGATAACACACCCACTACCACCCACCCCCTTTCTACGTTACCGAGACTTGCCAGGCAGATAAAAAATAAAACTCCCTTCTCGCGAGAGATAGGTATGTACTATATACAAGTATACCTTACTACCTTCAGGATGTACCGGGGTGGAGCGCAGCCCCTAAAAGGCGAGCTAACTGACGAACAAGATAATAAGAAAACGAAAATCGAGCCGATGCTAATTCAGAGTCATCCCCCTGTTTGGATAGCTATGATATTTTTCTTTTCATTAGAAAAATGCAATCTAAGATTGTGAATGTTGTATCGATTTGTTGGGAACGACTGAAATACCGGATCTGCACCCTCGAAATAAATAGTTGGTATAAGTTTCTCGCGTATGTACGTTTATTCTGAATTCTGACGGACTCGCATTTGAATGGTTTGAATAGCAGCCAACCTCTAAATCTCAGTGGACGTATGCTTTTCTGGTTCTTTTGAAAAGGCGTATTGCCTTGGCATTCGAAAGAATAAGCAATATTATTTGCCAAGTGCGAAGCTATAGTTGCAGGACCTATCTGTCTCTATACATCTAGATTCTAGATGCGTCGAGATGACCTATTAAATTTATACCGAGGTAATGATTATCTCTCCGTATCGCGAAATCCTACCACTTCTACTCCAGTATTGATATTCAATCGGTTTTTAAATACTGGGAAACATTCCCCCATTTAATTTAGACGCATCCTGCCGCAGCTACTCGCTTTCTCTCTGACACTTTATTAATTCATCTTGCGCATCTTCCTCTTTACTTACCATCAAGATCTACCTACACTTCACCTTATTGCTCAACTCCGAATTCTCTCTCTTCTAAAGATAGAAAGTGGAATGATAACATCCGTGAATCTTCCGAAATCAAGAACAGAACTGAAGAAGCATCATAAAAACTGGATTTAGGTGACATGAATAATTATTTTACTCGGTGATTTTCAAGTAGGTACCTAATTAAACGACGGTGGTGGAGAGTCGTAATAACCTGATCACGAGCATGTTGGAATGAAAAAAAGCTTAATGTGCAATTATTTACTGGATAGCAGACAACCAGAAATGGGTATAAGGGTAGAAGTGAGGTCGCGGCCCACGTGTTCGCACCATTGCAGCGCAACACAATATGACGTAGAATTTTGTCGTGTTCGAGTGTAAATGTATCGTGTGGTTTGAACTATTTGTGACGCTGCAGCGGCGTGCATTACCGAGCGTAATGTGGCCGCGCGGGGTCCGGTTCATATATTTTCTTTAACTCTGACGTGTGGCTGAATTACGGAATAATTAATGAAACTAAACTATTAATTTAAATTCCATTGTTTGATCAGAAATAATTACCCCCCGGCGCTAATAACCATTTCCGTATAATGTGACGGAATGGATAAAGAATAAATGAGCGTTTATCAAGCGGAGATTTGCGGTCATTATACAACTCGTAGCTGTGACTTTGAACCAATATTCGAACCGCCATTCGACAATAACCACTTTTTGATCATGATTGATAAACGAAATACGCTGCGGCGTAATGATAATCTCAATTTCCAACTGATATAGGTAGTAATTCAAACGTACGTCGATTAATCCTCTGGAACGAAATTCGCGATTCAATGCTCGACCACCGCGCACGTAGGCTTACCTTTCGCCTTATTTATCTCCCGCCGTCTCTTCTTGCGCATAATTCAATTAATCAAAGAGTCCTGCGCCGCGGCTCGTCACGGCGCTGATCACTCTCGCGATGCGTTTGGTCGCGTACGCGTGATTACAAGCCGAGAGATGGACAGACCCAGGTAGCCAGAGTTACGTGCTCGCAGTTAATCTTCCGGGCGACAAACGTTACGCGGACATTGTTGGCGCCCGCGAAGTGTGCGCTGCATCAGCTATACAACAATGAGGTACGGAGACGATCATATGCCAACGATATCACTTCTCTCGCGCGTTTTCTCGTCCTACAACCGTGTAGGTATGTTGGTTTCATACTGTTTTGGGTCCTCGGTTCAACACAGGCGTAGATCTCCTCTCGTATATCTTAGCTAGTGGGTTGTAATAACGCCTTGTACATCAGATGAGGTCGCGTCCTACGATTCTTACATATCAATGCCTTCGTCCTCGGTTTAGTCTTCGTTTTCTAACGCCGGAATGCCTGGCATACGTAGGTGCGATAGGTATGCCCTATCGACGGGACGCCGGGAGTCAGGAAATCACGATCAACATTGCTATAACTGTCGACGCCAGACACAGTCATCGACGCGTCCGGAGAATAATTCAGTAGCACGTTATACCGTCGCGGTCGCTCCGTACCTATACGCTCTTTGATATATCGCTACGCGTGCCTAAAATCCCCCAAGGCAGAATACGCTCGGGGATGTTTCACGCGGTAAAACACTCTTCACGCCCGTATTCCTCCGGGAATTTCAAGCGACAAGTTACAATAGACAATGGACGGAAGACAAATACGGAAATATACTATTTGTCCAGCTACATCACGCGCCTGTATCAATATTATCAAGAACCTGGTCTCTCGCTCTGTTATTACGATCTATAACGACTTGCTATAAAGTTCACAAATTCTCATTGCATAAGGATATCCGCACTTTTTTCCAATCCAATATATCAGAGAGTATGTAATGGTTAATTCTACTTGGAACTCTACCAAATTCTCTTCTTCTACTCTAAATATCGTGAAATAATTTTCAGGTTATTCAGATTATTGGAATTCTGTATCATATACGAAAATATTGGAAGCGAAAGTCGATTAGCACGGCGAGATCAGTTCGGTTTAGGTTTTTGCTAAGTAATAGTATCTACACAATCACAGCGTGGACGATACTTGGAGGATATTTATCTCCTCAGTCGTTGCATGGACTGTTGTGACACGTAATACCTACTTGAAGCGATTTTAAAATTCATTGCAAACACTCCGTTATTGCATAATATGAACATCACTCTCCGATGGCGAGTGTCCTGTAAATCTCGGTTACCTATAATACTAAAAAACGTTCAATAAACCGGAATGATTGCATGTTAATAAGTAGAATTTGACACTTTGGAACACGATTCTAATCCCGGCAAATATTTATCAGTAATTCATTTCAACATTATCGCATTTCTGACGCGTAAGAAATGACACGATTGGATGACACGTGCAATAAAGTTCATCAATTTTCGTATCTAGGTACATGGAATATCGGAATCGGGGTATATCAATTACCATCTCTCAAGTGTGATATAATGATCGAATATATCGTGGCTCGTGGAGGAAGAGTACGTAGTCAGTATAGCCGCTAGGAGGACATAAGGAAGACGGAGTGGTTGTCGGAGGCCGAGAGGAGGACGCGGAAAAGGAAGATGAGGACGGGAATGGGGATGGGGACACGGCGGATGAGGACGAGGACGAGGACGAGGATGAGGATGAGGATGAGGATAGAAAAGGCAGTCGAGCGAACCACCCGCACCGGCGCCCTCACCGGCTCCGTCGAGGCTCCGTCCAGGCTCCGTCGAGGCGCCGGCGTCACTTCCGCTCCCCTCCACGTCGGATCTTGCGATGTGGCATAGAAGCCCCCAAAAAGTCGGTGAAACCGGAGGAACAGGAGGAACGGGACACTCCCCGAGCACGCGCCAGAATCGCGACTTGCATTCTACGCGACTACGACGAGGACTCCCCACCCTGGACGACAAATAAATACGCGATGCACTAGCTAACCAAGTCCGGGGTTGTTGATCCTGCACTTTCTCGTTCAAATATACGGACGAATCTATCCATCCTCCCGGTCTAGCTACCAGCTACCGGCTACCCTCCTATCGCTGATAATAATGAAAATTTTCGAACGCCCCTTTCTCATTACAGATAACGAACGAACGGCGCGGCGCGGTGCGACGCGACGCGACGCTTCTTAAGTTACCGGTTAGCCGTCGGTTATATGTATGAGAAGATAGCGGTTAATTAATTCATTGTGAAATAGGAATCGAAAGACTGCAGGCGAGTTGGTTTAAAATTATGTATTTCCTCGCTGAAGTACTAGATGCGCGGCGAACCAGGAAACAAACTTTTCCAATTATTTTGTCGCGTTTTAATCTTGATTTACTACCATTTGGAAATTGCTCGGTCCTTTGGACTTTGGATCGAACCGGTGATGAAACGTCGGTAATTTATTCGTCCGCGCTCAGCTACTCTTTGATGACTTTTCGTTGGTCCCGTTCAACTCTTGTTGCCTGTCAAGGGGCGCGAAGTTATAAAGCCTCGCATGAGCCGGTACTTGTATCTATACATTATGCATACGAATACGATGGGCAGATGTATAGTTTCCTCTCTCTCTCTCTCTTTCTCTTTCTCTCGACAGTTTCTCTTCCTTCTTTTTTCCGTCACACTTTTTTCCCGGTTTTGCCACTCCTAGTAGATTTGATGTAAGACGATAAGGTGTCACTAAATTTGGGCATCGGTATTTTTCGGATTTATAACTACCTATAATCCTCGCGCGTATCGCAACAAGCATCGAAGTTTCGGGATTTCTGGTAGTTTTGAAATTTTTGTCCAGTGACCGCAACACCTGACCTGCGGTCAAATATTCTCAGGTTTAAATATTAAACGGCGACATTTCTTTACCGGATGAAATTTAATACTCCATCGCAAGGCCAAGCCAGTCTCTACTTTTCTAATATAAGCAACAGCGAGCCGCGGGTATACAGCTGAACATGCTTCTCGTTCGCGATACTATCGCTTGTCTATTCGTAGGCATCTCGTCGCGGTCGCGAATAGAAGCGATAATTTTTGCTAATTAAAAACACGTGCATAAGGAATTGCCGGCTATAAAACAATTGATCGATATGGTTAATTATACGATTTGTAGAAGGTAGTCGTTAAACTAGGAATCATTCTCATGTCTGCGATTTTAATCGATGCATATGTATACCAAATTCGTATTGGAGTGTGGCTTTTGAATCCTCGAGTATACAGACGGCTATAAAAATGACTACGTAGAAATAAATCCATACGATGCGTAGGAAGGCGCGTGTTATGATTACCGATGTATGGGACGAGTAGCACCAGCACCAGCGCCAGCACCAGCATCAGACATCTTCTTTCGTAAGATGACAAACGTTCCGGTGGGCCCAGAAGCGAATGAAGGAATGAACGAACGAAAGAAACGAATGAGCGAGTATAAAGCGAGCGAATGAACGGCGGCGCGAATCTCCGGTGGAAACGAAGTCGTTCCAAACCGCACGAAGGTGGCATGCGTTGCATGCGAAATGAGCTTGTAGGATAAATAACTGGCAGCAATAAGCTTGGGCGAAATTATGAATCCTGTCATCCCTCCGGCCTCCACCGTCCTCGACCTCGCGGGCCTCTACACCACGACCCTCTCAATTATTATTCTCATGCCAGTCGCCGCGACGCCCATCTGCCTATGGATAGAGGGTGAATTTTTTTCGTCCACGGGTTCAACCTTACGTGACATACTGACCGGGACGTGACCTATCGTATATTCTCCCTCGAAAACGGAGCGGAATTGAATATGTTTTTTTATAACGTAAAATGCGTCTTCTGCGATTAGAAGGAAAGTCTTTGTGCGAAAATCTGGAAGCCACTTGGCACCGTAAAAAGAATATTCGATCACATTTTCGACGAATTCTTTCCATCAAAGTATTCTGGAAAAACTAAAATGACGCACTTCGACATTTGCGAATGGCGACGCGTTTTGAGTATCCGCGAATTCAACGAAAACACAGAATATTTCGGGACATTCCACTGCGCCGAAGGCAGGAACTCGGGGCTAGCAGACGCTTGGAGGGATATTTATTGTAACGAGGACTTATGGCGACAGATTTAGGAATTAGGGTATCGCACCAGCCCCGGCAAGGGTTTCCATGGAACCCATGCACGGGCACGGACACGGTGGCCCTAACACCCACGCACACGCTATCGAGTATACATAGGTATAAGTATGTGTATGTATAGTAGAGATATATATATGTATGTATATATATTTTGTATATGTATAGCGTATACAGTTACAAGTGTAGGAATCCCGTGGCCTCCTGGCGGGTATATGGACCCACGTGATACCGCAATAATCCACCAGGATTATCCTTCGTGTTCTGCACGCTTGCGAGGGGCTTCCGGACCGAACTGTGTGAATACTGTTACATATAGGGAAGGGTCTTACATGCGATGGGCAACGATATATTATACAGAAACGTAAGGCGTAGGGCATGAGTTGTATAAGGAATAAGCGATACGCCATTCAGAAGTGTTGACAAATTTTTAGTGCATCAGTGATTTTTGTTATATGCAAATCTATGTAATTAGCTGAGAGGTTTTCCGACTGTTTGATACGGACAAGAATGAATAATGAAGCGAGAAAAAAGTTGGAAAAAAAAAAGGAAATGTGATGCTAACGTAAACTCGATAACGGGTAAATTCGCGTCAGTAGAATCGGACCTCAATCTCTTTTTTACACCAATCTGTATACCGAAACGTCATACGTATCCATAATTCAATAAAAACTGGGCTACCCCACGGCTGATCCGTAGGTATCTGTATGTATATAGGATCTGTACAGGTGTATAACGTTGAGCTATAAACGCCGAACCCCATAGCAATTCATTAATATATTTTCCCCTTTACCTTCGACGCTCGTAAACGCAAAAACTCGTAATTATTACCTACGTCTCATTTGGAGGTGCGATAGATAAAAATCCACCCCGGCGTGAAATGATCCGCCTATAAATCTCGTAATTAATGCCTACCTGCTCACGGATAGACGTATACATATACACGTGTACAATAGCCTACACAGGCATAGATATGGACACAGAAATTTAAGCGAGAGACAAAGAGAAAGAGAGAAAGTGCCGCATATTCTCGTCCAGGACACAAGTTCGCACGTGGCAGGTCCAGCGAGGGGAAGGGGCGAGGGAAAACTCCCTTTTCGCATACACGAGCATCCGATGCTTGAAGTGGAAGTGAGGGGGAAGAGGAAAAGAGAGGTATATCCAAGGGATGGAAAACGCCGGGGTAGAAGGCGGGGAAACAGGCGGAGGCAGGGGGTGTGCATTGCGGATTTATTCCCGCCAACACATTCATCACGGCGGATTTAGCTGAACCCGTAACGCATGGCCGAGGATATATGTCTATGCTGCCTGCCATACACCCCATTCTACCCCCCAGTCAACCAACCTCCCTCGAGTACCGCTTTCCGCAACAAAACCTACCCGTGACTGACTTTCCAACTCTTTCGCGTTCGGTACTCGCGCATAACGAATTGGCATGTCCGATGCAATTCCGAAACGTTTCGGTAAGGGAAGGATTCGGTTGACAACGCGACTCGCACGATCCCCGTACGTTTTTCTCTCCCTTTTTTTTTCTCTTTCTTTCTTTCTTTTTTTTTTTAATTGAATTAAATATAGGTCGATGAAGCGAAGGAGGGCGATACCTTTTTTCTATCCACTACTGTAGAAATCACGTTGGTATGTGTGCGTGGGTGGATGAATCTGGGTCGTATATACGTATAGAGCACTTATACGCGGAAGGGGTTGTCAAGGTCGTAAAGTGGCCTGGCGGTGGGGCGTGATAAATATTTATTTAGTTTAAACGAGGAAAAGAGTAAAGTGCAAACGTGTTGTTCCTGTTGCGGCACTAAATTTAACTCCGTACTCTTTCAGCTTTTTCTGCAGCCCGTAGCGAAACTCGATAATGAGAAATCGACCTTTCCAATTTCGGAAAAGAAAACAGCGAAAAAATGGAATCGGGTCGTCTGATCGTCTCTAGACACATCTCAGGCCAGACTGAATGGCGTGTAAAAAAGCATACTCGTACATTCGCCAAAGAGGTAGGTATACCAAGTGCAAGAATGCCACTTTGGTACAAAACGAGTATAAATTCACGGCAGGATATGGGAACGGAGGAAATAATGCATTTCAAGAACAATAAATCAATTGATTGAGTCGATAAAAAATAATTTCTAAAGCCACGGCGAAGATATGTAATAAATGTAAAATACGGAAGCTCCCACCATAGAAAGAGCCGCCCGTCTCGCCATCCCTCATACAGCGTATAGCTGAAAGCCTTCGATAAGACCGCTATTGGAATCTCGATAGCACCGGATGGTTCTTCTTCGGATTTGAATTCTCGAGAGGCAAAACCGCGCACGGGTGGGTGTGGCATCCCCTGGGACATCGGGTGACTACAGAGCCGGCGAGGAGGCGGCGGGGGCGATAGGAAGAGGAAAAGAGGGACAAGCAGAGTGAAGTACCTTTCGCGGATAAAATGTAGATGAATGAGCCATAGATTATTCCCAACCCCGTATAATGCCATATCTGCCGGAGGGCCCCGTATACGCCATGCCATAAGAGTAGGAGGCAGAGGGTAAGGGAAGGGGAAAAGGGCCAGGGAATACGGGGGGCTCTGTCAACGCGCCTTGCCATGACGCATGGCGATCAGCTGCTGATAACATTCAACGATTTATTAAAGAGTCATGTGCGACCATACTTCTCTTCTTAAATCACCTCTAGTCGAGCAATGCAGCAATGGTGACAGTTGACCATGGCGATAATTTAGCCCCCTTTACCCTAGTTGCACTTCATATAATCCCCCCGCAAAATACGCGCGCACTTTTCTCGTCAGATATCTCTAGAACGAAATTCACTACGTTTTGTGTGATTTGGGAATACTTAATGTCGGACAATTATTAACGTTTCATCACTTCTTTATTCAATCTTTTATCTCCCAGCTATACGTACATCGATTGATCTAACTCTACGACTCTTTTGTACAAACTTGTGCTTTTTATTTGTGGAAAAATTACTATTTTATGCTTCTGTAGGATTGTAATTATATTTTCATATCCTGCAAACGTTTGGAATCTTGACAATTATCGTATTTTCGTGACGAAATAATTATTACACTATATATCCGTTTGTCTGTTTCCAAGATTCAAGTCAATTCTAACAACTATTAGGTTCCAATATCGTCAGCATTTGCAATGAATTTATTCAGCATTGGGAGCCGGTTATATTCACGGAACTCTCCTAATATCTAACTCTCCACAGAATTACCTAAGTTTTACCAAATTTAGTATGATCTACAATAATCTTTGATCGGATGATAAAATGTTTAACTTTTTGAGAGCACGACTCAAATACTCACAAGGTACTCTGACTTGCTGTGAGAAAGGTTTACCTCGATCTTAAGAATTCTGAACAGAGATCTGTTAGCTATGATATTATACTATTTTCGATAATTACATATAATTTAATATTTGCACTTTACTTTGGGAGACCAGCACACACCGAGTACAGCCGTGGAAAAATGCCAAGTCTTGAAGCCTCGACGCCATTCTGTAAATGGAGGGTGAAGCATATTAGCTAAGGTCCAATCTCTGGCTCATACGTTTTTTTTCTACAGTTCGTCTCTCTGCGAATTCTAGCCTCACTATGCGAAATTGCTATTCCCATAATCGATCACAATCACAAGGCACAAATCTCTATCTGCGGTATGGGGTTTAGCTAATTGCAAGTAAGAAAACTCATTCACGATGCACTACGAATCTATCGGCATGCTCACGCAACACTGCAGCAAAGTACAGTTTTTAAAACCAAGAATGGACACCCATGATGGCCTGGCATGGCATCGTCAGTCGAACCCAAGGTGCCAGCTTCCATTCAATGGCAGCTGCAGCATTTCTCCCCTCCTAGACCCAAACATCAGGGTGCATCCCGTAGCAAAGCCAAGGCGAAGGGATGGCCCATAAAAACATGGCCTACTCTGTTCACAGCTGAGCTTGAAGAACCTCCTTCGATAGCTGTTGATCATTTTTTCACGTTCTACTCGTATTAAATGGACTTTGATGGAACTTTGTAACTTTTGATGTGCTGTTCCCATTAGTTCTTCTCGGATGATATGGTTTCTTACGATTCGAACCAGTCCGAGATAAGTAGAGTCGGAAAATTATGTGTAACGTATGTAGATTTGAAGTCTGTTGTATTTGAAGTGAAACAAATAGTTTATTTTTCTTTCAGAAGAAAGGTATATATATATATGTATTATGTATAGTATAACGACTTTGCCGGACAGTTAGAACAGTACAGTGTTGTGAAAAGAGGAGAGAGAGAGATAGAGTTGGAACGGACTTTGAGACGGGGTGAGGGAGTTACAGATCCGCTAGAAGGACGTGAATCCAAAAGAATATAAGAAGAAAAACTCGACCCAAATCCGAGGGACGCGAAAAGTTGGCTCGTCGATCAGATGGCGGAAGGAAACGAGGAAGGAAGGAGCGAGGACATTGCAGGAGGACACGCGCGCTCGCCTCTCGCTGCTACTGCTGCTGGTGCTGCTGCTGTGTATCTTTCGCACGATTCCATCCTCTCGCATATATATGTGCCCCCGTATATATCCGTCGTTCCATTGCTTACTTTTCGCGAGATGTTTAATATCAAAGGATTATCATGCGACTGAAAATTTTCCATATTTATTTTGAAATTGTGTAAAACAAGGAAATTGATCTCTTAGCAAATTTTAGAAATTTTAGGTATATAACATTTGAATAAATTTCAAGAAATTGATAATCTGATGACGGAGGATTTGATTAACGCGACTTACGACTCGGGGAGATAATTTCCTCCGAGCGTGTTCCACGAAGAGAGTTTGACCCCGGGGCGTGGACCTTGAGGGATATCTCTGCGAAGGCATCACAATTTTCCAACTTGTCTCGAATCCCAGTGACGTAAGTAACAACATATATAAAAGTAAGTGACTCGCTCGCGGGCGGTGATGCACAGTCCTTCGCTATCTGCCGAGTCTATCGGGCAGTAAACAGCAAGCGGCAGATAAGACCGGAGATATATTATGGACGCTGGGTTCCATCGTACCTACCCCCCTCCGCCCCTCCACCCAACCCCCCTCTCTCCAACTCTCCTCTATAACACACCACGGTTGTACGAGCTGCTGAACCTAGAGTTCTATACGGACACGTATAAGTATATAGTAGTAGCTACCCATCGTGCTCTATATTTCGCTTTTTTTGCTGGGTTGCCTGTAAAAACGCCACCGGCGTCTGAATAGTCGCGCAAAGGACGGAAGTCGGTTTGCAAGCCAAGCATGGGGCGGCGGCGCCAAGCGTCGTCCCCTACCTCTAGCCCGCGAATTTTCCCCTATTTTCGGCGTAGTCATCGTCGTCGACGAAGTTCGCTTCGTGTATGTGTTGTACACTATAGGTTTCTGGTCCCGATGGTAGCTCGAGTCCTCGAATCTCTTCGAGTCCACGATTCCGCGATGCTGCGATAGATCACGCCCGCCGTGCAAGCCAAGAAACCCTGCGTATCCCTGTATCCTGTATCCTGTATCCTGTATCCTGTATCCCGTATCGCGTATCGCGTATTCGCCGCGTGTTCAGCGTGCCCCTTAGTAGTCGAAGAAAATGGATTCGAGAACGGGGTGAAACCCTCCTCAATACGCTGGCAAGTTGCCCTCCATCTGTGGCCAGATTCGGCTGGACCAACACTTTGTATTGGCACCCTTACCTCGGACCGATGCCGACTGGCTACGACGGACTTGGTTAATAATAACACCGATAATTCCGAGGATAATTCTGACCTTGCGGTATAATCGCGTAGGTACGTAGCCTAGCTGGAGCTTCTAAGCTCAAGTCTGGGTATAGATGCACACACACCGCAGACCATGGATTCGACACCTCGCTTATTAACCCACACGAATTTAGTTGAATCACCTACCCCCTTTCTCCGAGTCTCAAAATTCAAACCAACCAAATTCAAGCCGTATTCAACGATTATAGAACCCATGGGATTAACTCGGGTACATACCTACCCGTGATGTACGTAATCGGTATGTTATATACGTTATGCAAGCTCCGCTCGTTTCTGGGATCGATTTATAACTACCTTGCAGTTTTTAACGCGATGTAATCCGAGAGCGTGATCAAACGGAGAAAAGCCGTCGAGTGATTGTTTGTGCGAAAATTTGGAATTTAGGTGTGAGACTGAAACTGAGGAGGATCGATCGGTTCTCGCGAAGAACCTTCGGTGATGTAGTAAGTATAAGGGGATCGAATAGGCTCTTGATTGGCTGCGCAATAGCACACCTTCTTACCTTATACATACGTAATGATGATTATTGTAGTTTGATTGTCGAAGGTGTAATGTTTTGGCGCGAGGGCAATGCGCAAATATGTCTGTGAGTAGGCAATTCGAGAGATGCGTGACAAGAGGCACGTTTGATTTTCATACGCAAAGGTATTTTTATAGCCTGTGTACACGCGTTGCATATTTACGCACCACTTACCTAACCTAGCGCAACCTGGTTGACACTGATCCTAGGCCCACCCGCCGACCAGTAACTTGGCACTTGGCAAACTGCCTCCCCGAGACTTGTATAATACCTACTCCAAGGCTCGTTGTGCTTCGTTCCTCTCTATCCTAGCTTCCATATATTTTAATTGTTCGAGCCACGCCGCGCCACACCACGCCGTATGAAATTGCCACTTGTGGATTAATATTTCACCCTGAAATTCTACCCCCGTATAAATCTCGCTCGATCTCTAGATCTTGACGACCCTGCGGCACTACGAAATGCCCGTGTGTCCGAGTGCGCGACTCCTAGCTGGACGTATACGGATATCTAAATGCCCATCATCGGCATCACTGAACAGTGTACTCTTGTTTCACAGGAAAAGAACCACGGAAATAATTGATGCCCTCACGTTCGTCAAGATTCGTTTTATCTTTCGTCAATTAATCAGTCATAATAATTGATAGATCGTGGAATTAGGAAAGGAGAGAGAGAATACTCTGGGAGAATCTGTGCGGGGTTGAATTTGCGCGTAGCTTTATTTCCGCGTTGATTTCCCTCTCAGCTGATATGCATAACCATGATGGTTTCCCTTGTAAGTTATACGGTACGTCGGCACCCTTCCCGCACGATCTGAACATTGAACATCCCCCGGTGGAAAGCCACTCAATGCAGAGGCGCGCCCATCAGCCAACCACAAAAACGATTACAAATTAACTCGGCGCTTCTTCGCGCGTTATTATTAACCGCGAGGGGTATCATCCTACCCTCCAGGGGGCTCTCCGCAATTACGAAGCCTTTTGTTTCGCTTGGAAATCTTCACGAACCCGTCTGCTCAACCATTCTGCCTATCGTCAGACTAACGCTGCATTTTTTATTACAAGGTGTCAAGTTTCGTCCCAATGATAATTACGAACTGATGCAATTACTCCAGACACTTAAACCGAGCCGTGCAATAAATTACACAGAACGCAACCGATCCTTTTCCTTTTTTTACCGGAATGTTAATTGCGAGAATTAATTCAGCCTATTACGTTCGCAGTTTTATTAAAAAATTCTCAACTTCGGAGCGGATATCTTGAGTGTGAAGAAACAAAATACGTCCATTCTATATTTTATTCCCTGCAGAGTTTAAGAGTGTCAACGTCGGGCCGAAGGTCGTCAAGGCAGGCGTCCACGGGAATAACCTGCAGTGCTCTAGATTTACGAGGTTCCACCTTGTAGAAAAATTAAAGAACCTTGAGACTGTCACTACCTTAGTTTTGTTTAGGGACAACGAGGTCCCGTTTTTTGCGTGAGATAAAGAAAGATAAAGGCTCAGGGTCCGCGTGACGGATTGACCGCGACCGCCGCTCCCGTAGTTTCCGCAAACAGTATGCCGCGCGTCCCGTTAGGTCGGCAATTGTTAGTTTGCGAGGACGTCGACTCGGTATGTGCCCTATTTTGGGAAAAATAGAAAAAGATCGCCCAAGGTTTTTACGAGGTAGGTATACGAGTTTGCATCTCGATCCCGCCGAAAAGGAGGCTCGTCCGAATGGTAAAACTGTCAGGCTTCTGAGCCTAGTGCGAATTTAGTGTCTCTCCCATCCGAGGTCGTCTCATTGTTGACCACCTCGCGCACTCACCGAAACTATTCGATTTGCTCTAAACACTAATTGGACCGAAGCTAACAATGAGTCGTAGAAAGAAGGTACAAGATTCCAAAAATCGTTCTGTGACCTAAAAAGACCCACTGCTTTGCCTGCCGGTGGAACTACAAGCCCGAATCCGAATTCCTGAATAAACGGGGAAAAGTCTCTAATTGTAAGTTTAATACCTAAACTATAGTTTAATTATAGAAATTAGTCTTCGCCGGGTGTCGCATCGTGACAAACGTTTTGCGGCCAATATCCTATCTAATAATGCTAATAATTTGTGGAGCCAGAGAGCTGAGCTGAGCTGAACTGAGCTGGTGGGTTAGGGATGGAGGGATGGAGGGTGGCACTTCCTGGACCGTTGCCCGGTGGTAAGGACGAGATGAAATGAGATGAGAATAGCCGAAGTTGGAGAAATAAGACGAGGAGGATCGAAAGGTGCCGGTGCGGCAGAAGAGGCGAGGATCGAGACCAAGAAATAAAGGGACGGCCAATTAGAGGGCGAGAAGATTTATCTACAGACGACGGGTGCGCGGATGGCAAGGGGTAGATTTCCACGGAGAAAACCTCTGGCCGTATACGTACCTACGTATCTACGAGCCTGTATTATCCAACGGACGACCCCGACAACCCGGACAACGCCGGGCCCCGTTCGGGACAAGTTTAGCTGCCAATACCCGATGGTTTAACCGACGTCTACCCCGACGCATAAATTTGTCCATGTATAAGTTATTCGAGCTCGGGGTAACGAGTTGATGCAAAATTAACTAGTTTAGTATAGCAACGAGAGTGCAAAGAGTGAAAGATTGCCAGTGGAAAAAAGGAGAAGCGGATGAATTTGAGGAAAGCACGAAAAAGGGAAGAAAAAGTTGCAAATTTTGGGGCGAATTGTATGAGGCGTAAGTATTAGATATTTAATTGCATTTTCTCGCAAAGTGGTGGAAGAAGCTCGTAAATTTTGAGCAATTACGAGAACGGGCTGCGGGAAAAGTAGGTGGTAGGTATACAGCGGTGTATTTATATATAGGCGTAAAATATAGGGTACGAAGCTTTCGTGAAAACGCGCGGAACGCGGTGGAGCGCGTATAGAGCGAACGGGTGGAACTTAAATTATTTTAATAAGAACGCTCGACATCTTAAGTGCCGGGATAAGCAGATCAAAGCGTAACACAGGTGTTCTAGCATCCCCCTCTCAATATTTACACGCCAAACAAAATGCGACGGAAAGATAGATGCGCGTGTGCTTTCGCGCGCGCATGTACCTATGTGTACGACGTGTGTACGTGTATTGCAGAAGCAGAATTGATGCTCGCAAAAAATGACACAACGGACAAGCCCACCGGTTCGTGGTACTCGATGTATAATGCAATAAGCGTTTTTCACCGCTGTAAAAATGAGTGGAAAAAAAAAATAACGTGCGGCATAAACGGTAGTGGGTAGTGGGCAGTGGGTACGCGTCGTGTTACTTTACGTCTTTTTTATACGAGCAAGAAAAACAGGATATCAAATTACCGAAGAGCAAAGTCAGAGGTATACCGTTGTTGCACTGCAAGAAGAAGAAGAAGAAGAGGAGGAAGAAAAAGGAGAAAAAGGAAGATTTCTTCGTACAGTACCTGACGCATTATATTCCTTACAAGGAAAGAAACATCTCTCAATCATCCCTCTATACAATGCACATAAGTTTGTGGGTAAAACGAGAAAAATAAATCAGTTTCCTATAATATACGTATCGCATACACGGAAAGAAATTTTCTTTAAATATTACCGTTAAAATCACAGTAAACGTGGGACGTCCCACAATTCCTTATCTAATTACAATTCTTTCAATAATTATTCACAAATACAATGTAAAAAATACAGAAGAGTACGATTAATTTTTACTGTAGTGTCCGGTAAAAAGTAATAAACGTGAAAAATTTATTAGATTAATAGTTATTTCTACTATTTTAATCTTAAAAATTACAGTAAAATCAAATGTTTTTACTGAAACTACTGAAAAAATTACCGGAGTCTCCGGTAAAATAAGTAACGGTATTGTCCACAAATTCGGAGGTGGCGATGCAATCGTCTTGCGATCTCGATTGTCCGAATGTATCAGTCGTCTATTTCTAAATGTCACAAACAGCGAAAGATTGAAGCGAATACTTATTCTTTCTTCTAAGATATTTCAATACTATTAATAAAACAAATATAAGTAATAATAACTTAGAAGTAAGTCGATTAGCTGAATATAATTTGTACATACAAATTTAAATTGGATTTTTAATTTTTTTGTCACTGAATGTATTGTAAATAAAAAACGTAAAGTGACATATAACCTAATAAAATTCTCAATAAATGAATTCATGATAGAAAATAAAATAATTAATAAAATTTACAATAAATTTATGACACTGAAATTGGCAGACACTTGAGAGTTTTTGAAATTTTTATAGGAAATCAAAGTTTAATTTTTACTGTGGGCTACAGTAAAAGTTGTGTAAGAATCGCTCTCTAGAAAATTTACAGTAGTCTCCGGTAAATTTTACTCACACAACTTTAAAAAATATTCTTGTTAATAGTAAGTGGTAACGTAGCGCCCTAGCGTCCCACGATTACAATACAGTCCGGTAATTTTTCTCGTTAATTTAACAGTACGTTTTAAAGAAAATTTCTTTCCGTGTACATATATATGAATATATTTATTACGGATGCAAGTACAACTCGACTATTACACTATTATTTGAGTTACAAGACTCGGATACTTATTTTGAACGGTAGACAGAAATGTGCCAGCGTTGTTGGCGAGCAAATATAACCTCTGTATGTATATATCTGTACAAATATACAACACAAGTACACACAGCTAGCCCTTTCTCTCTCGTATATACACCGGACCAGCCAGTCAGCCAGCCAGCCTGCCAGCCAGCCAGCCAGCCAGCCAGCCTGCTAGCTAGTTATAGGCAGGGGGTAGAGGGAGTACCACCCCCAGTTCGTTCGTTTCCGTGTTGTTACATAATACACGATGCGGCGCGGTTACGCGGATGAGGGATGAGGTGCTGCGTTGCCTAATAACCTCCCCCTAACTTCACCAACGCTCCCTGTACACAACCAAGTCTCGTCGCATTTCTCTATACGTACAAATACCTACGGTTTAACGTACTAGTGAATACCCATACTCGCTCACCCCGTGCAAGTAAAACTCGAGCCGCGCGCGCCAAGTAATTATATGAGGGCGGAACACGCTACACCCATCTTCGCACGTCTTCGCCTCGCACCTCACTTCGCCATATCGCGTCGGACTGTCTAAACTAATCTCAGAGGCATATTATCTTCCGGCGATGAAGAATTTTTTTCACCATAAGTGAAAATCTTTGTTCCACGTCGTATTTTTCAACCCTTACTTCAGAACTGATTTAAATGACGCGCCGATCCAATGACGACTGTTCGAATAATCGATCAATCAGTTTAACCAAATCCACTGGTCAAACGTATCGCATAATTTCGATAACTCTTTTACGGAAGAACCTCTCCTTTCGAACCGCGCTCCTCACTTCTCAATTGAATCGTGATAATCGCTCATCTGCAGATATTCAGGTATAGAGATACGCGAAAGACACTTATTTGCTGTGGTGATGTGTATGTACGCGGTGTATTTGCGTGTGTGTTGGATACACGGGAGATCCCCTTCTCTCTCTACCCGCGCACACGGAGCGAAACTTCTATATTTAAGTGGATCCACCTCCACCTCCATCTCCGCTTCAACCTCTCCTTTACCTCCTCACCGCACCAGGAGGACTTACTGGGATTCAATTACCGCAACGTCTGCGAGGCACGCTATTCCATCCCTCGGGCGAGGAGTAAGAGAGCTTACCTTACTCCTCGTGAAAACCACCCACTCAAACCACCCCCTTCTTACTTCACCCCCCTCCTTCTTCGTTCCATCACCCGAACGAACGAACGAACAGGTGCTCTTTTGTCTGCTGTAAATTGCGCCCCTGTAATCCAAAGTAAAGCGGCGGTTTTATCCCATGGCCCCTGAGAGATGGATGTGCCACATTTTACGAGGAAAATTAATCGCCTTTACGCTAAGGCGTGCATTATCTTTCACCTGTATGGAAAATGACTGAATCCCGGATTCTTATATCGTTTGGAATGACTTCGCGAATTAAAGAAGACGAGAGGAATAACGACTGATCATCATTCGAAGATGCAGGACGACCTGCACTACTACACCTGTCTCGCAACTCGATGCTAGCCGATTTATCTCCACGCACCCTTTTCTCCTAATTGAGTATTAATATGGTTTCAGTTGATTGGTTGATTGTGGAGGGCAGGGTGGTGTATAAGAAAAAAAAAAACTTGAAAATGAAAGAAAATAACATACGAGTGCGTGTGTGAAACTATATGATCAAAAGCTTGATAGCTTAGCAGGGGTATATAGTAACTAAGCTGAACAGCGAGTTCGGTTTCGATTGTAGGTACATAATTCATCGGGCGTGCACCATTGTTGGAGCTTCATTAATACAAATGGCGTCTGCTGAATTCTACCATCCCTTCCCTCCCTTTCGCCCCCTTTCTCCATCCTTCTTC
Source organism: Rhogogaster chlorosoma (assembly GCA_944452935.1). NCBI lineage: Eukaryota > Metazoa > Arthropoda > Insecta > Hymenoptera > Tenthredinidae > Rhogogaster > Rhogogaster chlorosoma. The sequence goes on from OX101804.1 coordinate 19,124,941, forward strand.
CCCTGCCATCCCACCCGACGTTCGGTCTGTTCGTTGTATGCAGCGAATCCCTCGTATCCTCGCCCCGAAACACACGGACGCTATAACACTGGAGCGGTTTTACCCTTACACGCACCCAGTTTCAGTTCTCGAATTCATTCCTATAACGTATACGTATGGGTATGGGTACGGGTAGAGATATGGATATAGATATTATAGGAATGAATGAATGTATGTACACGAGACATATTTTCCCAGTCCTTGTCGACTTTCATGAGACCGTCCATCCGCAATAACATATTAATATCCGCTCTCCCGGAAAGACTTATAGACGTTAGTAGGTACCTACGTACATATATAGACGAAGGTCGAGCCCGGATCAGCCTGATGGCCGTTACGAGGGACCCGAAAACCCACGATGACACTCCATTTTGCCATGATTTTAAGCGTCGTAAAGCAACCGCCACACGTTCCATACATCCTATAACCCACGCAGGATCTCGGTACCCCATGCGATGCCACCGAACAAGCCGATCGACGCCGCGATCTTCCTGCGGTTAAACGCCAAATTGACCCTGAGGAATTTTTTCAGGGTCTTTCAAACACCGGGATCAATTTAACTGTCTTTTTTTTCATATAATTTTATTCATTTTTAACTCGTATGCGCAAAAATTGGATTAAGAATTGTATGAACCAATTTTCGGGTGACTTTTATGATGCTTAGGTTCGGGATTAATCGGGTGTGGAAAAGGTCTTTTTGCCAGGACGGTCAGGGCCGCCAGCAAAGAAGCGTTAGACATTTGATTATAGATTCAATTCGCATTTATTTCTTAGCAGTTGTATAATTGTTATATAATATTACAATGGCGTTCAGAACGTCAACCGCCCCTAAAAATTCATACAATACAGGAAGCAGATGCGGCCCTGGCCGCTGGGATACAGACATTAGATCAGATCGTAAATAATTATCATCTATTATATTACAAAAACAAAAAAACAAAAAAAAGATAGAACGGAATAGAGAGAAACAAAGTGTGCATAATCATGTGAAAGGAAAGAAGAAAATGAAATAAAAAAATTCAAAACGAGAAGAAAAAAAAGAAAAGAAAAGAAGGAATAAAGTTTTGCACGTAAATCGTCCACACTTATACATAAAAACTACGATACGGTAATTAAGTTACCTACGGCCTACTAGCTAGTTACGTATTTAATAATATAGTACAGTGGAGCAATGGAGATTCGTTTAGAGATCCACAAAATAAATAATTAATAATATTACATTCCTCTTAGAAATACTTTTTTTTTTTTTTTTTTACTTTTTATTTTTTTCCATTTTTCATCATTTTTCCTTGTTTATCTATATATGCTTAGCGGCTACTCGTATACATTCGTAACTAGAATAAAATTACTATTTAGGGTCTCGCGCCTAGCCTTTAGAGCTATAGGCGAATAGGTACTGGGTAGGTACGTAATCAAGGTATATATATTCATTTCTTTTGCATTCTCGCCGGGGGTTATTTTATCAATAATAATAATAATAGTAATAATAATAATAATAATAATAATAATAATAATATTAATATTAATAATAATAATAATGATAAAATAATAATAATAATAACGTTATATCTTTCAGTACGTCGTTAGTAAGAAATTTTGCTTAAAAATACTTCAAAGAGGCGTCGCAGGAAAGCAATTTCATATTCAAGGTGTACTCCGTAGTATAATCTCGCGGACAGCGATCGTATTGCAATCTTTCCATTAGTATACCTATACTATACTGTAAGTATTACAAGCTAATAAGTATTAACAAAACAAAAACACTCGAATATTTCGATAATAAGTACCAGAAAGATATCGTTTTCACCATTTTTAACTAATCTTATCAATCGTTGTTCGACAATTACGAATGGTGGAAACGTTTCTCTAGGCCCAAGACTCATTCTCTCATTCTCTCATTTTCTCATTCTCTCACTCTGTCTCTCGAATCTTTCATCAGTTCAACAACAAAAATAACAAAAATATAAAACAACGATTAAATCGAATTACTATAATATTAGGTATAAACAGAGGGGACCGCGTCCGAGAGTTGACAATATAAAGTACACAGGGAATAATTGTTGTGGAGTAAAAATTGTCAAATAAGATCGGGGGGGAAATAAAAAACGGAATAAAAGCAAAAAAAAAAATAAATAAATAAAAATGAACAGAAATCCGACAAATACGGATCTTAAACGTGTGTGAAGAATGATTTCAAATCACCTAACGATTTCTATTCTCATTCGTAATTATACCTAATTGGTAATTTTATAATTTACAACAATGTTTATTTTATTTTATATATATTTTTTCTTCCTTTTTCATCGTTTTTATTTTTTTATTTTTTTTTTTTTGTTTTTGTTTTTTAAACACGTACATGTCAGCACGTTCGTTTATAAACTCGTTTTAATTACGTATTTTCGGTTATACTCTCGTATCCTTTATTATTTTCGCATCTCATTTCATCTGAGAGTGTATATATTCATTATTTATATATATATACTTACGTATATATTATCAAATATATATACACGGATTATTCTAATTGCAACGTCCTTGAGCCCCTGATCACCTTTACTCTCTCTCCCTCTCTCTCTCTATCTCTCACTCTTTATCTATTCTACTACTGCACACTATGCTACAATAGGCCAAGACCTACTGTATGCGGCTAATTGATAGGTGTATACCGAACATGTTGGTTGGTTGGTTGGTTGGTTGGTTTTGGGGTGTTGGGCATGTGAGCTACAGGAGTCCGGGATTCGTCACTCACCGGAGCAGCAGCCCGCTAGCCGCAACCGATTAATCAGTTGGCCCTCGTCTATCGATAGATGCGATCGATACTTATTTGGCATTACAGGATAGGAATACTATAGCATTCTATAGTTTGGTGCAGTCTGCCACTCACCTGGAACATGAAAGGAAAAGGATTTCTTTTTATTATTTCAATCAATTAAAACGTCTTCTTATTTATCAATTTATAGAACTGACGCGGAGCGAAGAGCTTACGAAAATCTTAACGTTAGGTCAACTCTCCTCTTTATACATACGTAAGTTACGTAATCCCGTAAAAATCCCCCAACGAGACGAAGATATTTAGAAAAACATACAACCTCGCGTAATACTTCTTCTATGGGTACTTGTGTTACGGAATTTAGATGGGATTCGAAGTATGTGTTTCGAAATGTCGCAATACCCTCGAGTCTCTATCGCTCTGCGAATTCTTGTGGAGTAATCAGACGATGGTTATGGAATTACGTAATGGCTTAGCCACTATTTCAACCGCGAGAAACACGCGGAATTATTTCTTACCATATTCTAAACTCCGTCCTTTCATTTTCGATTGAATGAAGAGTAATCATTTCCACCTCTAAGGTATGAATTGATACATTGATTTAATTATGGTTTTTGTATTGGGGTAAAAAAAGTGTTGAAATATATTTAAGCATCATTCTACCTACTTGGCGATCTTTTGTTCGCCTTTTATACGTGTTATTCGTCTTTGAAAGAGCCATTTTTCATGGTAATAAATTAAAAACTTTTCTATCCACAGCCATTTATTTGTATCTATGCTAGAGGTGAAATATATAGCATGATCTTAAACCCATAACTCAATAAATTTTTCAAAAGTATATACCTATATACTACGTATGTATCCGCGATTTATCTCGACGTATTATACCTTCGGAGACGAAACGTCGCCGTGTCCGAAACTCTGAGAAAACTTTCGACCGGGAATTCCATTTCCATGAATTTCTAAAACCGGACGCTCTTCGACTTTATAATTTCTCTCAAAACTTACGTTATTACGTACAACTAAAGTATCATACAACACTGAGTCACTCAGCAACGTAGAACTGCATTGAAAAGATCCAATGAAAGAAGAAAAAAAGAAAAAGAAAAGGAAGAGAAAAGAAAAGAATCGCTTCGGACGCAGCCACATAGTCGATACTTCGCATCGTATCATCGACGAAGGAGGCGAGGAGCTGCAGGGCGAATCTCTGCATCCGCGCGTACGCTCACCTCGTCCATGCAGAAGGGTGGCTTGGTGGCTGGTTCAGCTCCTTTCGTAATGGGGGCCGATCGCACGTGGTGCCTTGTCCGACACACGCACGTTGCGTTGGTTGCTAGTAGACGGTTGTGGAGATACGTGCTTGTATTCGCCGGGCGAGGAATATCGCCGCCGGTAGATATAGAGCCTCGCAAATCCAATACGTCCTTTTCATACCGAATATAGAAAGAAGAGCGATACGAGAGGGAAGAGGGAGGAGGATATCCGTTGCACGAAAAAAGGAGAAAAATGAAGGAAGAAAACGAGGATAAAAGAAAAAAAAAAGGAAAGGAAAGGAGAGGAGAGGAGAGGAGAGGCTCTCACGTGGCGTGGCGAGCCAAGCGAACCACGACCAAATATCCTCCCGAAAGTAGAAACACCATTACTCATCCTTATAGAACGCGAAAAAGTTGTTTGTCCTGCATCTCTTCGTTCGGCCGGAGCCGGAGCTGGAGCTCGAACCCCGTCGCACCAACACCAACGACTTCAGATTCTCTCCTCTTGGCAGAAACGGGCCATTTTACCACTGCGTGTAGGCGCTATCTTATTCTGCCGCAACGTCTATCCCCGCTGCAGTCTAGGTCTATATGCGCTCCCATTTCCATCCTTTTTATTTGCCTTATTTACTATTTCTATATCTCTTTATTCCGCCCCAAAAATCCAGGACGTTTAGGTACTACGCTAGAAGCAGACCCTCAGACGTTTCTTCTAATTGAATTTCCTGCAGCTCTTCATTTCCACCCTCGATTATTTCATCGCCTGCAGTTTTCCTCGTATTCGTTTCTTGCTGTTTACAGAGACCTCCGTGCAGCTTCGTTCGTCTTTCAGTTTGCCTTTCGGACTAGGAGTTCCAAGGCGTTCACGATCTGCCGCGCAAAGGTACCTATACGTGTAGTTTAGGTGTGGGTACGCGTATACGAGTATCCGGAGAAGACATCCCCGCGCATTTATCAGGATTTCAAAGCAACTAGACTTTTTAAGCCGCAATAAATTCCTTACGCGCGTAGGGTATACAGTACCTACATACGTATGTAGGTATTCAACAACGATAGGTACGTTATACACCAACTACCTACTTCACGTTTCATGGATACGTAGGTAGTCAGGTACGTACAAACTTACCATTCTCTAAAGATTCGATAAGATTTATTCAGTGCTGGAGTCTATGACCATTCAGTTTACCCGATCCTTTAACTATTCGCGTGTAATAATATCGTGTCGGAATTTCCCTCAGACTATATAAACGTGGAAGTAAAATTAGAAAAGAATCTTAACTCACGATTTACTCTTTTCATTCTTTCCAAAAAGATACAAAGACTTTTTACCCTACTGTATTATAAGACGTTTCTTTCTATTTCTGCTACAATATTACCCACTCACCTCGAGTAGAACTAAAAGACTAACCAAAGTTCATGTCTCTGTGCAGACGGAAGAACCGTAGGGTGGGGAAGCAACGGTTATTATCTATCGCCCTCGTTACCACAGGTTGCTCGTAAACCGGCCGGCCGACGGCCGCATTGGGGGTTCGGGACGCCCGGGTGAGGGTAGTCGTACCTACCCACCCACCTACGGGATGTTACGAAGGGTGCCAACCGACGACACAGTCAAACGTGCTCGTGGTACGGGGTGGATAGGTACACTTCACCGTGCGAATATGGGTTCGCTAATAAATTTTCAAGTACCCATTAAATTTTGCTTTGTTCCCGGGAATTTTCAAGTAATCCGGATTCTTGAAGCATCGGCTGGTACTAATTAACTGCGTCGTTTCCATAATCGCGAATATCGCGAACAGACCTCTTCGTCTCCTTTATATTGCGGATATTATATTGGACGCTGTACCACTTGCCACTGGATAAGACGACGGGTATGGAAAGGGGATAGAAGATCGGATTGAGATCGAGTAAAACTTTTTATCGAATAGCTCGGCGGTGCATGAGCGCGAATTGCGCGTAACCCCTGCGGGGCAACAGCGCGGTGATCACGACGGGGGTCCAGCCACGGTTCTGCCCCGTATACGGACCAACATGGACCAACGCGGAGAGAGAGAGAAAGAGAGATAGTGTGAGAGAGAGAGAGAGAGAAGGCTGCAGGATCAGAGAGGAGCGTCGCCATAGCCGACACACCGCAACGTGCCAGCGTGTAGCGCAGGCTGGGGCAGCCGTTGCAACGGAGCCCATAAATCTCGGGGGATATAGATGGCTCCGGGTGTCGCGTGAGCCCAGAGCCAAGAGCCACCCCATGCGGGGTACGTACCTCGGTACGACGGACCGCCTATCTTCCACCCTTCGACCCTGCCAACCCCGCAAACCCTCTTCCGAAACCCCCGCGCCCGCCCACTTGTTCAGAAGTGTCTGAAACCCTATGGAAGATCCGACCGACCATGACCAAATTGGTATTGGTAGTTCATCTTGCTAAGCGATGTGAGGAATTTGAAGGCATTCAATCTTTCATAATCAGACATGCTCGTAATCTTTTGTGATGATCAAAAAACAGAGAAAACGGGAAATTCTCGTTCAATTTTAAAGTTTTCATTAAATAGGTTCAAACTGCCACCCTTTTCACATGCAAAAGCGTCAGCTAAACAAATAGGATACCGAGATATAAGTACTATACCGAAAAGACATTTTTTCAATACCGGATCTACGAATCATGCTAGATACTAATTCTACGAGAAATTTCTTCGGCATTGTGCTGAAGAAATGAGAGGTTAACACCTCGAGGTGGGTATTTCCGGTCTGAGGTATCTGGACCCGTGTGGAAATTTAAATAGGGCAATTGTCAGGTCCCGACTAGTATGCCTGATTATAAATAGGGTCCCCATCAGGCAAACGCATGAGGTCCCTACTAGTTTTGTAACGCTGGAAACGATGAGGCCCCTTACAAGGGATCTGGCGTGGGCCTGATCAGGCAATTTTTTTATACCCTAATAATAATACAGGTCCTTTTCAGGGCCTTATTAGTCCCCTATCAAATCCCAAGCATATTGATTAGGGTTAAATCGGCACAAATATAGCTGTAATAAATGTCAAATGCAGCTGATGTTCACATTTTGTAAAACAATTGAGTTTTATTATTTCGGGTGTTTTGGGTCATTAAAATTGAATGGTAATACAGTTGTGACATATATCTTCATATTTCAAAGTATTTGGAATCTTGCTGCTTCACTATTTTTTTAATTACTTAGATTTTAAAATATCAGAATCACATATTTAACCATATACCTAATGTTTATAAAATTATAAATCGAAAAAGAAATTTTATATTCTACATATTGTGTCTGTAAAATCGTTCACGCTTCAGCGACATCCATCTCGTGATCTGGTTCGTCATGATCTGGCTCGATACGATCCGACTCTGATTCTTCATTCTGCATTAGTCAAAGTCACTTTAGAGCAATATTGATATTGAATATATTTCTATTAGGGTAATTCCGGGGGAGATGGCCATACAGGAGAGATGGCCGACAATGATATTTCTCATGCTACTCGATACACGACACTTCCTACATTTTGTGTATGGCCATCTCCTCCGGAATTACCTCATGGTGAAAATATAGGCTCACCTTCTCAATTATCTGTAGAAGATGCATAGACGCGGATGTCATTTGATGAGGATGACAAATCGAACTCTCCAAATTTTCGCAATTGCTCGATGCTTTCTCACGCGGATACGTCCTTGATTTCGTTTACGTTTCTGCGAGTTCATTATTCACTTTCGTTTGATCGGTGTGCATCAAATTCTGACCGGTATGAATATAGCTATATATTTGTCTTCCTCTTTCTTTGATCGTGGTTAGATATATCGACAAAAAAGACGGAAGATTGTGGGGTCAAATTCACACCGGTTATGAATTAAACACATTATCAACAGCTGTAAATCGATCGCGCGCGATATCCTGTAGGCAACGGATCGGAGCCTTAAGAACGGAGCCTGTTAGTGTGCCATAATAATTAAAAGGGCAGCCTGAGTCGTACCGTGTTAGGGCCGGATCGGGAACATCATGATATTTGATTATCACGGCAGCCTGATCGGGACCCTACTAGCGCCATTTTATAAAAAAGGCTTAAAAAGGTAATTTCCACACGGGGAGGCAAATTAATGTTAAGAATAAGAAACGTGGTGCGCTGTACAGTGTGGCTGTGTCCCCGGCGGCGTTATATGCCCAAGCGACGTTGCGGCGTCTGACGAAAATATTATACCAGGTATCTCTCTTCGTGTTACGGTGATATCGCCGAGTGACGCATTGCCTTGGCTATATTCTACAACCACGCAGCTCGCAGCTCGCAGCTCGACGGTTCTCGCACACCGCAGGGTTGCCCTCGTGCTGCTTGGTCGGTGGATCGCGTATGGTTGGTATATCCACCTACCTACCTTCCTTCCTTCCTACCTACCTACTATACCTCAGAATTCTTAAACATACGCGATATCTTTTGAGGGCCTCGCGGTGTCCGCGAGTGCTCGAATAGCGGCGCAAGAGCTCCCTGCCGAGACAGAAACTGCATGTTGGTACGAATTCAGTGTGGGAGTGAAACGAGTACGGGATAGTGTCTGGCAGCCAGTGCAGCTAGCCAGCCAGCCCAGCCCAGCCAGCGAGGGAACGAAGGAACGTACGAAAGAACGAACGAACGAGCCAGCCAACCAGCCGACGAAGGGAGAGAGGAAACCGATGATGAATCACCCGCCAAGAGAGTGAAATAGAGAGAGATGAAGAGCTGGAAGGGAAGCGAGTAAGAAAAAGGGAGAGAAGCAATAAGGGGCAAACGCAAAAAAAGGTGGAGCGAAGACGGAACGCGACAGAGCGAGGCAAGGACTTATCTGTACGACTCTCTACGTCCGCTTTTTCTTTTTTCAGTATCTCTCTAGTATAGGGTATTGTAAAAATTCTAGATCTTTGGATACGGAACGAAGCATTTACACATATTTCATCCGAGGGATACATAGATTTATCGTCACTCATCCAGGAAGATTTTAACCCTGAATACACTGTCGTGTTGGGCAACGTGATGTAACACTGAAAACATGAAATGTACCCACTAGTTGCGGGTGATGTGAGTGTTGAAAAATGAATATGCCCACTGCATGCAGCGTAAGATTTCGAATCGTTTGATTTTATCGTTTCTATCGATAGTGCAATTGGATGGGAAGAAGAGGATGAAGGAAACTTAGTTAGTTAGAAACCTGCCTATATGGCTTATATAGCGACCCATCGAGTCCGTGGAATTGAATTTTTCCCACGGGCACCTGCCGGTCGTACACCTAAGAGACTTAACTTTCTATAAAGAAAGAAATTGGGGTCCTCGTACTGGGTGACTGACTGACGCGACGGATAGGGTATACGGGGCGATAGACGAGGAAGTAAGAGGAGAATAAAAAAAGGAAATGGAAAAAAATAAAAATAAGAAAAATAAGGAAAAACGAAAAACTAAGAAGGGAAGAAAAACAAAAGAGAAGAGAAAAAGACAAGTTGGTATCGCGTCAAAGTGGAGCGACGAGTATAGGTATAGTTTATATGGATAGAAGTTGTGTTCGCTCGGTCACGGGTAATGGTTTTATGAGCGTCAAGGGTGATATAAAGAAAATGAAAAACACCGTGCTGCCAACATGCACGGCCCCGGCGTATATAACTAACTACGTTCTGTCCCCTCCTCGCATCTCTGCCTTCTTCTTTAAGTTAGGTTCGTTCGTTGTTGCAGCATCCACCAGAAGCCACGAACGAACGAACGAACGAACGAACGAACTAAGGTGCCTCTGGTTGGTTGTAGAAGTGCGAGTTGGCGATTGCGTGGGTGTATAGGTGGAAGTTTCCTCTACGTAGTATAAGACCCCATACCCCGAGACGCTGACTCCCTGCGGAGTGTATCACAATTAGCTCGCGCTCTTTCCCTCCACCCTGTACAAGCCACCCGTCCACCACCCCATGCAGAAACTTTAGAAAGCTTATTTCAATATTACGATGAATAAGCGAGCTTGCAGCGGGACCCTGGCTGTATTAACCCACGGTAAAAGTTAGTAGACGCACACGCCCCACTGACTTTATACTTAAATACGCTTGTACGCATCTATGTATACATGCATCTCATCTAGTTAGGTCCGCTCGTCGTTTCCTCAAACTTTTGTATACCTAAACACGTATTCTTCACCAAAATACCACGAATTCTCACGTCTCTCAATATCGCATAGACGCGTCCACGTTTACTAGCTATAAATTTACTAAATTAAAATACTAACGTTGCACTGCGATTTTATTTCCCCGTTATACTTTGGGGTAATACGGTACGCGACTATAAATTCTAATTGACTGTTTGTCTTTTTTTTTTTCTACTTGCTTTCTGTATAATTTCAGGTTTCTTTGAACTTTCGACAAAGTTTTGGTGAAAATTTCGATAATCGATTCGTTATAATTTGGCAACGCTGTAGTGTATTCGAAATATCTACCCATCGCCGACGTATGCTAGCTAGGCTCTGGCTAGCCGGGTCTGGTGAAGTAAAAAAGAGAAAAAGAAAAAAAGGGAAGGCAAAGAAAAAGGTATATAAATGAAAAAAAAGAAATAAAAGTAAAAAGGTAAGGTCAGGCTGGGTTTTGTGTCCGGTGGTTCTCTAGCGAGCGGCACCGTACGTTGGTGCATCCCATCCCAGCGGGAGAAAGAGCCGCCCTCCGTCACTCTTCCTCTCTTTCTTTCTCTCTTTTACTCCTTTGACCACGAAGCACGGGGATTCTCGAAGTTTTTAGAGTGCAGCCCCTCATTGTTGTGTAAATGCTGCCCAGTGGCGTCGAATATACGTGCCCCGAACCGCACTCGAGTACCTATCCTACCTACCCACCTGCAGAGTGCGGTAGACCACTAATTTAAAAAATGCTAATATCTCCACCAAACCGGATATTTCGCGGTTAATATACATATGTACGGAATTTAAAGCAGCCCCGTATTTCCCTAATTGCAATTAATTAGTCCTAGGTGTACGTGCCGTCAAATTTTACTTCAACAATCAAATTATCACTCCCCGTTGGGTTTCCTCGCACATCATTCGTTTTTTCCAGTTTTTTTCCGTCGGTGGAATGAAGAAAACTTTGTCCGTATACACGACACATTCGCTAAAATACACTTTCGCTTAAATTTGAACAAGATTATATCTTCTTTCGTCAAACACTGAAATCGGATTCCGAGCACAAATCTAACTTCTTCCCTGACTGAAACCAATCGATACAACTTCCTTTACCAGGAATGAGGCACCCTGTATATTTTGGGATCCTCTAAGCCTGGTTGGGCCCGACCTGGGAAGTCGCGCAGCATCTAGCGGATATTTCGTCAACCCGTAGGCCTCCCTACTCCGGTCGTTTTTCAGCTATCTGTCCTCTCTCTCTTTCTCTCTTTCTCTCCTTCTCTCTTTCTCTCTTTCTCTCTTTCTCTCTTTCTCTCTGTTGGCGGTATCCTTCCCTTCGCGGGACTTTCAAAGGCGTAACACTTTACGATCGTTCGAGTGGTATCACCTAATAACTGTGCTCATAAATGTCACGATAAAATCAACAAAGAAGATTTAACGTCAGTCGTTATACCCATAATGAAAGGCGTAACATGGTAATGAAGCGTAATCAAAACAAATCGTAAAACAGCAAGACGCGCGGTAAGCGTAGTACCTACTACGGCGTTCCGGGAACAAGATCTACGTGCAAGACAGTAGGTACTACTCATACCTACACTCGTTGTATCACCTGTTCTTTGTACCTTAATGGGCACGTCGAACAGACCTGTCTTTATCTATGATTTCCATCTTAACATCCAAGTGCCGATATGCCCGTCCATCAAACTCTCATCAATAAAGAATGATTTGATTGATGGTGTCTGATTATCCCGACTATAATCCATGGTGTAGGCTTCGAGGCGTGAATAATGACGAAAATCAATTGCGGACCATAACGTGTCTTAAGTAAAAGGCAAACATGTTTCTCTACAGCGTCGTGTTAGGGGGGTTTCACTATCGGCTAAAGCTCGACTACCTAGTGTAGGGTAGGTCGGGAGATGATTGCAGGAAGGAAGCAGTTAGGCCCGGTTGAAGTCGTTAAGCCAAGTTTACGAGGTGCTACTGCGGGAACGCAACCTGTAAATCTCGAACGCTCTCTCGATTCGGTTGGTGCCTCCGTAAGAGGGGTATCCCGCGGGCTAGACTTTCGTTCGTTTGTTGCTCTCGGAAATAACTGGTGTAAGAGGCAACTGGCGACCAGGCATGGCGCGTGCCTATGTTGGAGTAGGTATTGTACGGTCATTGTTCGCTGCAAAAAGGGAGAAAGGGAGAGAAAGAGAGAGCGAGTAACGCACGTGGAAATTCGAAGAATAAGAGAAAGAGGAAAGAGGAAAAAGGAAGAAGTAATGGGTTGCAGCCCGAGTCATCCAAGGGTAGGTTTCTGCGATAGTGTCGTGTCAGAAGAGAAGGTAGCTACTTGTCGCACCGCCGACGCCTTTATGGATCGTAAACGTCTCCTTTTACAACCAATAAAGATCACCGGCCACCGTTTGACGTCGAGGCTTCATCATCAATCTGTCGAAATCACATTTTACTACCTAATAAAACGTCCACGGGTGGTTCCAGTTTATTTTTATTTCATAAAGCCAGACTGAAGCCAGACTGCGATATGGTATTGAACTACACACCTACACGTATTCATATGTGTAGAATAGCAAGGGTAATCTCCGCGCATCCGACTCACCCACACTTCCTATAAGCACACGGACACGTGCCCATATAACACGTGCCTCGAGCTTTAACATGTCCTTAGTTACCGGCTGAACGATGAAAACAAACCATAAAGCGCAGTTACTGGTGATCGTCGGACTACCAGCGAAACGTTGTCGCTTAGCTGGTAGAGAAGGTCTCTAAATTGACTATTATACCGATCGAGGAACGCCGGATGAGGCCAAGCGGGCAAGGGGGGGACGCCGGTAAAATAGGACTGGATTATTGCCAGCTGAGGAGTGTTAAGTTAGTGCTGCCCTCTCGTAAGTAAACGATGAAACAATAAAGTAGTCCCTTAAGGCGTAGGGGTACATCGAAGCTCGTCGTATGGCAAAATTAGACAACTTTTTCAGTCAGTTTTTGTTCTGTTTCGCAAAATTAATGATTCAATTTTTTTTTTTTTTTTCTTTTTTTTTTCTATTTCCCTCGAGGTGATTACCACGAGCATTTTTTTTTTGTTTTTTTTTTTTTGTTTTGGAAAATTATTTTCGAAAAATTTCAAGTATTTGAAACCAAGAGACAGGACCCTGAGGGCGCGTAATATTACATAACGCGAGGCCAACCCTCCTAGGAATCCCTCCTCTCTATGCCACGCCCATTTTCCTCCGGAGGGTCAAGCAGCCATAACTAAAACGACGACAGTTAACGCCGCTAGATGGCACCGCCGCCCTTACAGAAAGCTCACTGTACACACACTGTTCCATAACCAGCCTATAAAACCCCTTAAACCCCTGCTCACAATTAGTTGTGCTTCCCTCTGTTCGGATTTTCTACCTCTTGAGCGGCTCAATTAACTACAAAATTAGTCAATCCGCGATGGAGTTATGCGCAGCGGAAAAAGACGTACTTCACGCGATTCACAAATAGAATCCACATTATATTTGGCAATGAAATCTTTGGATAGTTTTTTTTTTCCTCTTCTTTCAATTTCAAAGACACGCTGTCATACGATGCCAGACGTGTAAATGCAAATGCACAAGGCTCGTGCATTTACGTGCGATACATCATTAGGTGTAGTTCTGAAGCATCGCAGATCGTATCTCGATCGTTCTGCCGGTCCAGCTCCACTTTCAATTTCTCATATTGTACATTCATTTTATTAAAGAAACTTCGTTCGTCTGGCGTCGAGGATTATACCTCGGTCCTTTTGCCTGCCTAGCTCTCCTTTGTTTGTTTTCTTATTTTTTTTTTTTTGTTTGTCATTTCTTGTAAGATGACTTTAATACTCAAAATCGGTTCATCTGGTACTGCAGATCGTGCCTCGGTCTTTCCGCATATCCGGCTTACTACAATTTTTGAAAATCAATAGAAGTGATTTATGGCAAAAGTTTAAGACTCTTGGAGTATAGTCGCCCATTATCTCCAATTGCACATTTTCATGTGATCCTCTTCAAGGGCCGTTGATAAAACAGCACGTCCTTATAAACAAATTGTCAAGCATGTCCACTTGAGAAATAATAGTATTCGGTTGTTAATTGACATTCCCTAATTTCTTAGTCTTATGATGTCTTGAAAGAGCTACTAGATCGGGTGGTTTGGATATGAGAGTGATTCGTCCCGTGGTAACAATATTAATATCGATATGGTACTTACCCTTATATATAATATCCCGTTTTCATTCCCGTCATAAATGAAAATTCAAATAATAGTCAGTAAAATGTCCGCATGTCCTTTCTCCCACAAACGATATTAAAAGATCGTCTGTTCCTTTAGTTTTTTTTTTTTTTTTATTGGTATGAGATACTTTCTGACATCAAATTATCTTCGTAGTCTTTTACTTCGTTTAACCAACGCTTCGACTATTAGATACTTCATTATGATTTTTGTTATTCATCATTTAATTGGCATTCTACATCATGATTCGTAAAAATCTTTTTTAAAGTTTCATGTTACCGAACGGCTTCAACCTTGTTAATTATTCTTAAGCATAGTTTTGATATTCAAGATATATGGGATGATTGATAATAGTAAGGCGTTTATTTACAACGATTTATCAAAAAGCAAACATCTCGATTGAATCATTTATATACTGGCTGACCTTCTGATCTGTCGAATATGAGATAAAAAATTTTACAAATGTTTTTATTGACTCAGGTATGATGGTAACACATTGCGTAACCTGGACTGGCAAATAAATTTCATATAATCAGCACTCATAGAATGATGAGATTCTCACCAAACTTTTCGATACGAAGAATCGCGTGATTCCGAAAGATATCACTCTGAACCGATAGAGCGAAGCTGCGCCTCAAAAAATTTCAAGGGTGTTAATAGATCTACTCGACGTCGTTGACAATTTCTACAACCATTCCCTTCGATGAGTGCGGCCTGGCTAGCTGTTGCTCTCGTTAATCGGCATTCAGACAAACTATAGGGCCCAGATGTAGCGACCATTCATGTGTAGGTATAAGTGCAGATGAAGGTTCGTATCGTAATAAAACCCGGTACGTCTGGTATTTGAATGAAGTTAGGTTGAGGATCGAAATCGGAGCTGATTTGTCGACAGAGTCGTAAAGTATTTATGAATAGAGCAAATTTGATTTTATAGATGGGTCTCGTTCGGGAGGAAATTATCGGCGACAATGTGTTGTGTAGTACTGCAAGTTTATTTACTTCTGTGCAACATTTCGCAGCGGAATAGGTATTTTTTTTATCTTTAGTTTGTACGCGGCCGTATTTTAAAAGTGAATTATTGTACGAAATTGGTTTTTACAAGCGTTGAGAGATGAGATTTGTTTCGAGTATTTACAAAGTAGCTGAGATAATTTAAACACCAGTAGTTTTAGGTTTCTGCAAGCGGTGAAGAGGAAGAAAAAAAATTCAGTAATTTATTAGACCGGGTGTAAATTTCTGCAGAACGGTGATATTTTTGTTTGAAATTTTTGAAACATTCTCAAACCAAGCCGTCTGTCGTTTTCGACATTATTTTGCCAATATATAATCTGAATAGTTTACGTCAGTGTGTGTGAACAGTCCTAGTTTGCTACTGCAGGCCCTGCCACTTCACAACGATGCTGCGTGATTTAGTATACAACATAGAAATCGCTGTCTATTCGTAAATCCAACAGTTCAATAACCAGTAGGATATTTTAAAAGACAGGCAAACGGAATATAGAGACAGTACAGAGAAAAACATGGCAGGGCGGGAGCCGAGCCCACGTTCTTCTATAGGTGGAATAGCGGAGGACGTGCTTATTTCAGGGTACAAAGCAGCTACACAAATCAGGGCCTAACCGGTGCAGCAATCTCTCTTTTCCTTTTTCTCTGTTTTTCTTTTTTTTTTTTTTCCGTATTTTCTCTCTTTCGTAGGAGAGCCGGGATATCGTTATTTCTGAAAACATCTGGAAACAACCTCGACTTCCTCCGACGTAGCGGCGCTCACTTCAGTATCCTATAGGGGCTTTCGCAGCAAGATGAATGACTGACTGACGCGAGGACTGCCTAGTTGACTAACTGAGTAACTAGTTAGTTCGTTGGCTGGTTGTCTGACTCATGACTAACTAACTGGTCAGTTCACTTTCTCGCTCTTCGTTTCTCGCATGGGATATATAATACCCATACCAACGCACGATTCAAGAATTTTTGTTTAAATTTCCTTTGTAGGATTTTTTCTTCTCGTATATTTCTTTTTTTTTTTTTTTTGTTTCTTTCAATTGCCCTTTTTCGTTTTCTTTTTTTTTTTCCTTAAACCCAGACGAATATAAAGAGTCATAAAACCCTCCATTCCCGAGAGAAAGTCTGCAGCACCAGTGAGGAAAGTGTGGAAAACGTGAGCCTTTTTTTACGACCGATATTGTCGAACCGCGTGTCGACCGAAGGGTCGTTCGTTTTCCCAGAACTAAGTGGCGCTGGGACACAAGGTAAAAAGAAAAGTCCCGAAAATTTCTCCGGGCCTTCTTAGACTTTTTTTTCTACCTTAGTTTTCTTTTTTTTTTCTTCTCTTTTTTTGTTCATTCTTTTTTCTTCGACTCCCGAAACTTGGAGAAAGCAAATCATCTCACGGATTGCTGCGATGACAATAAGCCGCGCATAGAACATTCCTCGCGAAAATCTACCTGAGAAAACAAACCGCTGAAAGCTTTCTAATTTTTCTTCAGCCATACCGGAACCAAGCCTTTGATAGCAGGTACGGAAAATGAGAAGAAAATAATGAATCGCAACATTCATTGCGATTGGGATCGAATTATAACGCCGGAAATGAAACGGGGTAAGACGTGGCGAGAGACCGGTTCTAAGAAATCGGTCGATCTGTATAAGATTCTGAAAGGTTTACCTGCGAATGCAAAACGTCTACAGGCTGAAAATAGACACCCATGCCCGTTGAGCGCGGAGAGCGATGGAGTGCGAAACCGACGTAAAAGATGATAGTGTGTAGATATTCCTGCGGGCGAGTTAACATTTCATAAGCCCGAGAGTAGTTTGCTCTTCTATACGTATGCATATATGTATGTATATCGCTTTCAACGGATATCTAGATCTCTGGCTTGCATATTATACACATCGCGGTACATGAATATCCCTCGTGTGATTCCAAAGCCTCAAGTAGCGATGATAAGGAAATATCATTGAGTGGCTGCGATATGGTAGAGTGAAAAAGAAAAGGGGCAAGGACAAAAAACGAAAGATGAAGAATTTCCACTTATTCTTGCACGTGAATGTAGGTGGTATATGTATCTGCGTACATTTGCCGTAAGCCACATGATGCCGAAAGACATATTTCACTTACGTACTCTGGGTCGCTTTATACCTACGTATAATATGGGAGATCGTAAATATCAGGGTGGAGATCCCTTGCGTTGAATTAATTAAAATAATTAACTCAAACTGAAACGAACGGCTAACACGATACCTGCATAATTCGTAAATATATACCCTTCGATTGATCGCTTAATTACCGACTTACACGTCTATATCTACAAGGACATACGCAAACGGGTTCAGAGGAAGATGTACCAATCGCAACATTCACATAATGCGTTGAAGATTCTGATCAACCGGTACATACGAGCCTTCAGCCGTATGCCTGTGGCTACGTACGTATGTGCACAAACGCACATGCCGTGAAAAATGAAGAATAACAACGTAATCACGAAGCGGCAACATTTTAACATTATAAGCGTTAAATTTTTCAACAGCAACGCCGCGGCACTATCTTCGCTTGCAGAAACGTAGGTAGGTACATGTGCAGACCACAGGTAGACTTAAATATCTCTATATACCTTATGCAGGGTCGAGGTACGTGTTTATTGCAAGCGCACTGCATGCGAGCTGAATAACTTTACAGATTATGAAAGCACGGGTGCTCGCGGTTTCGTCTCGTTCGAAGACACTTTTATAAACGCATTTCCTGCTGAATAACAATTCCCGATGCAGCTACACGTAATATTCTCTCTTCTCTTAAAATTCATCAACATTTCTTTTTTCCTTCTTCTTCTTCTTTTCTCGTTACATTTATCGTCCCGCAGCTCTTTATTCTTATTCCATAGACAAATTTGAAGAGGATAAACTTTGATATCTTACCTTAGTATAGCTGTGTACATTGCGGTGCTAGCAGAGGATGGTGCGGGTGATCTGGGGGTGTCCGGTGCAGGGCGTACCCCTAGTTCCCCGCTTCTGGGCCCCCGCCACCCCCTTGCTGCTGTTGCTGTTGTTGATGGACAACGGCAGCCGCTGCCGCCGCCTTCTGTGCCTGCGCCTGTTTTTCTTGTTCATTTAATTCCTTGATAGCTTGTATCTCCTTCTTTAGCTTCATCCTTCGGTTTTGGAACCATATTTTTATCTGTCTTTCCGTTAGGCATAGTGCGTGCGCCATTTCGATTCGCCTCCGCCTGGTGAGGTAGTGATTCGTGTGAAATTCCTTTTCCAATTCCAAGGTTTGGTAACGCGTATAAGTCTGGCGGCCGCGCCTGCGCAGTCCGTTGGCTCCTGTAATCATTGAGAAAAACAAAAAAATAATCATAATTCAGCATCAAAATATCCAAAGTATAGAATTCATCGATCACCATATGAAATGAATCCTAACGTCGATTGCGAGCTGCAAGTGTGTCATGGATATAGTTGCGGTAGAGTCAGGGCTGTTTTATCGCGTAGTGTAAATGGTTTTAAATAAAGTGTATAGCTCGCGTTGCAGAGTAGTGTATACAGGTTTGATGGCGTTGGTATAGAATGCGAAAAACAGGAAGCGAGGTGGAGATGCGCGAGGGAGTGAAGAGGATTCATTCGCGTATGCATCCTCACAGGCTATGGCGGTATACCCACCGTTGAACAGCCACTTGGGTACGGTAGCAGCGTAAGCTCCGTTGGGGGCGCAGGCTCACCTTATCGGCCGTTACTGCCTCGTAAAACCCCGTCCTCTTCCACCAAGTCCTCGTACGTACTTTCTCCCACACATTTGCCGTCCTGGCTATACGTACGTCCGTAATACATACCTACCCGCCTACCTACACGACACTCACCTACCTATACCCGTAAACTCATCGCTTTCCGCACCCGCGCCCACCTATATGACCCACGAGTGTCGCGTGTTGTACCTAGGGGATTCCCCGTGCGATGCGACTAATTGGCGACAACGAAATATAAGCGTCGTGAAAGGCTGAAGCAATTCTTGTCCATTTTTTTCACCACGAATGTATGTACACGTGATACGCACACATTCCCCATCCCGAAGGCTATGCAGGAACATATCGGTATAGTTATCATTATCTATGATCGAGTACATGAGGTGGCGAGGTGATCAAAATTCGATGTATAGGTAAGATAAAGTAGGTAAAGGTGTAATATAATATACAACATAATATCGTGTGTTCGATGTGTTATTTATGGTGTGTACCGTTCAGAGATTTGAATGTTATAAACATGATCGTGAAGTGTCGATTTACCTATCGGTAACTCAATTTGAAACATCCCCTCCAATAAATGCATTATATTCATACCAGTATCTACCCAATCTATTATTGGCGGGACATAAAGTCAGGTTGGTATATATGTATACATGTAGGTACAGGGTAGATGCGTGTAGGTGTATATGTATGGGTACAGTGAAACAATGTTGCATTACACAACGCGGTGTGCCGGGGAACGCGCGCGGGAGTTCATATCGGGCGCCATGTTTATTATCGCGACGTAATCAAGTGGCCCGGCGCCCAACCGTCGTCCCCCTCATCCCCCGTTATTCTCTCTCTCCCTCTGGGCGTCCCTGATTCCCGTTCCAGGGTGCCACTGTTGCTGCTACTGCTGCTACTCCTGCTCCCTGCTCCATGCTCCATGCTCCATGCTCCATGCTCCATGCTCCCTTTCCCTTCGTATACCAACACCTACACGTGGACTCGCGGCATGAGGCAGGAGTTATGGAGCGGCGTTTATAAGGGTTATTTGTCACACGGTCCGCTTGCGGGGTGAAGAGGGATCGGGGAATACCACCTTCAGCCCCGGCGTACCACGCCATACCCCTGCAAGCATCTCGCTTTGCCACCCTCTTTTGGCGTGAGGCGGGGGCGATAGACTCCCGAACTTATAAATAAAGGAGGGGGTTCCCCCAATTAAGCCGCCCCCATACGTCTCAGCAAAGTAGAAAATGTGACAGGTTCGCGACTCTCTCTCACGCTTATGTACTCTCTCGCTTCATCTCTTGTTCTTTCCCTTTCCCTTTCCTTTCCTCCTTTTGCTTTTCCTTCACTTCGCGTTTCTTTCTTCTTCTTATCTCGTTCTCTCCCGCCAGCTCCTCAGCGATGGAATGGGTGAAGAAGGGGGAGTAAAGTTAGGTTGGGGGTTTGCCGGGGAAAATAAGAAGAAGCGTGCGTGGCTGTTTAACCAAGAGGGTGGATAAATTTCATGCGGGGATCGTGAAATGTGTTTCATCCTCGAGAGGCAGCTTGGCCAGGCCCTCGGATGGCTGCTACTGCTTTTTCCCTTGGCTACTACATACCTACTACGCCGGTATAACGTATAACGTTTTATTCGCTCTAGTACGATTAGCGAAACCGTGAAAATATTCGCTTTCGAAGATCAATATCAACCGCGTGGGCGGTTACCCGACTACTTTTCCTACCCTTCACAATCGAAACTCCCAGTATAACATCCCGGTATATATACGTCTGCCTATATACGTCTATATAAGGGCGGAACGATCATAGTCGGAAACTTTAAATGCTCTCAGTAGTCGACGTTTAAAGTTTAGAAACTCGTAAAATTCATCGCGAAAACCTTCCATTTTATGAATTTTCAACTCATACCTAACCCCGTACGTCTGATTTACTGGATAAACTCATTGGAACTCTGCACGAGCTGATTCAATCGCCAATGAATGAAGAAATAGTCATTATCATGTTTCGTCTTCAATGATTTTATTCCAGTTGTCGATTTTTGTCGATCGCGTAAAAAAAAAAAAAAAAGCGAAGCCTTAAAGTTTAGGGACTAAGTAGGGTGATTTTTTTCTTCTTCCTACAAGTATACGGATTGTCTAAAGCTAAACTAAGCGAACGTAGCAAATACCGAATGTTAGATGTTCCTCGGCGCAATAAAAGGGGAAAACCAGGGAGAGTTGTTGCCAACTCTAATAAGAAGAGCCAATACGCTGATTGCTGCCAGGACTCCCATAACTTTGTTCGTGGTTCGCAAAACACGAGCTAGCCAAAATCCTCCCTTCACAATATCAACCGTCTAGAGTAAACCCTCCCCCTCATAGACATGGATCTATTATATACTATTCGTAAGCTCAGCGACATTGATATCTATATATCCGTCTACAGGCGTGTGTCACGGCTAGTGTATACCTATATACAGCCAATCAAATCAAAGTAAGTGAATTGGTCCGGACCACGAGAAATGTCTCTGTGCATGGAGACGATTTTCCTATACATACGTATATTCTCGTACATATATATAGGCTTAGCCACGCGACTGACGACCCTCTCTTTACTTTGCCGTGTATACGAACGGACCCGGGCGCACGGAGCGCGGACCACCGAAGCTCGAAACTTTTGGTTTATAAGATTAGTCTGACTGCGATGCATCATCCCCGTCCAAGGATCGTCTATTTGGTGGACGAAATTACGTGAGATTGGGAAACCTTAAGGTTTTTGTTATACCAATTTAGTATCTGCCTACACGGATATATAAATAAATATATAGAATAGGATGATCCGGTAGCGAAAAGTTTATGCGTACATGGGGCACTGCCGGGTTGGGAAAGAAAAACGATTGCTACGAAGTTTCCTACCGGCGAATTATTATAATAATCCAAGATCGTGGATAGTGCGTTCGGCAATTGAGGAATCTGATCCTCGACAAAAAGGGCTTTGTAAGAAGGGACGATAATCTTCTTGTTTTCGAAAATTCTTTCCATTTTTATCATGGAGAAATTCACCCTCGTAACAAACTTCGCGTTTATATCGTACGCGTGTACTAGTGTTACAGCTACATCTACCTACCTGCTATCACATGATTACTTTCTTCCCTGTTAATCCGTTAATCCGTGAATATAACGTTCGCGCTTCGTTATATCTAGGTATAGAGAAATTGCTTGAAACAACGCCTTGGAATTAGCATCGATCGGCATGTTCTATGCTCCGCATACATCCACACTCCAGTACTTCCGTTTGTCCATCCGTCCGTACCCGATGCCCATGAATAATGGATGTATCCAGGTACCCACCTACGTACGGGTATCCTCGAGTTACATGCAGCTAGCTGTGAATTAACCTCCCGCGTATAAGAGAATCAGGCTAATGTTCCTCCCTTATAATTATCGCCCTTGTATCGAGCCGCAATTTTTCTCTCAATTTTCCAAAGATTTCTACCACAAATGGTCCTGAGGGTGTATAAGAGAGGTGGCGAGCAAACCAGATGCCCGTAGTTAACCCCGTTACCCTAAAGGTTCCGGAGTACGACCCACCCTTACTCAGTACGTATTTACGAAAGGCCTCACCCTGCCGTCACAGACCCTGAGCTTTCCTCAACTTATGAGAGACACGGTGTGGCCCGGCCCCTGTGGTGGTGGCAGTGGCGGGAGTGCCATCGGTTTCCTCGTTAACTCTGCAGCGTGCTATAAGTTATTAATTACGGTTGACAAATGTGCTCCAGCTGTGTCTTCCTTGCCCTCTCGGTCTCCCTTTCCATCTCGCCATCGCACTGTAGCTTTCTTCGTAGAATCTCTCGCCATCCTTGAACCCCGAGGATGTAGACGACGAGAGAGAACGAACGAAAGAGAGAAAGAGAGATAGATAGAGAGAGAGAGAGAGTAAGGGCAAAGGCGGGTGGGCGGCGGCGGCAGTGGCCTGGAGGATACGGAGGAACAGGAGGAGAATGGTGCGAAGAGAGACCAGCGCGCGAGGCCGCGGGTCGTAACTCACGCCCTCCAGGGGATTACCTGCCTCGAGCTAGGGAGAGAGAGAAGGAAAGAGAGAGAGAGAGAGAGAGACAGTAGGAGAGAGGAAAAGAGAGAGGAGAGAAGAGGGAAGAGTGCTACGCTGAGCTACGGTCTCGCTGCGTAGCTACGCGTATCTCATACCGAAGAGTTTGTTGGGGATGTTCTGCCCGGCGTCCGCTGGGACAACAACGCGGGAGCTCCGAACACACAAGACGTGGACCAGCTAGGGAGGTGCGGGTAGATATTACGTGCTCGCGTTTCTGTTTCCAACACGGAGAGACGAGGCTCCATCCCCCTCCTTGGAACGTCAGCCAGAGCCTTCCAGTTTCCAAGCTCTGAAGAGAGGGTGAGAAGCTCGAGGGGTCCGGACGAAAGGAGGAAAGGAGGAAAGGAGGAATAGAAGGCGAGAGAAAGCTTCCGAGCTAATTACCGTAAATATTTTATGCCACCCTCGGTAATCAAATAATGCCTAGTTATATTACGACAATTCGCGGCTTAATTTGTGGTCCGCTATACCGCCCGAACACCGTTCAGGGCAGGTCTTATTTCGCCCATAAACTCAAGGAGATCGTCTCTATTATTCATTTGGCGAAGGAGAAAAAATTGGAATGAAAAGGAGAAACGAATCCAAAGATTAATGTCTCGTTCGTCGCGCATGCGGTTATTCCTGAAAATCGTTGATTTTAAATATTTACAATCCTTGCCAGATGGTTGCAGCCGGGTTGTTGTACCCGGTATGGATTGTGCAGCAATTGTATCCGTAGTTTTCGGCTGTACCCAACCGCCCGGTGCCGACTTTGGGTTGCCGCAGTAACTGTTATAATTATGCAAAGACCGAGCTCGAGACCGGTGCAACGGTGCATTGCAGGCAAAACGAGAACGAGAATGAGAAACTTGGGTTGGGGATTCGGAGGTGGAGGTGGAGGTGAAGGTGGAAGGAGCAGGAGAGGACGACGGAGAAAGGGGGTATATATGCAAAAGGAGTAAAACGTCGAAGATGGCGAAGGAGATGGAATGCAAAGGAGGCTTTCGCGCAGGTAAGCGAGCCGGTTGTAAGGCGACACCTCGTCCCTCTCACCTCTTTCTCATCCTCCTTATTCCTCACCCCCGAAATGCCCAGGGATTTTTCTCTCGCCTTCTCTTTTCTTGAGAAAATAGTTTAAATCAACGGTTAAGGTATACAGGCAAGATATAACTCGAATTTTTCTCCATAGCTTTTCTCTATACCGTAGAAAAATCCTCCAGAGCTGAAAAACTTCTCGACTAGATCCACGTATCTTGCGGTACCATATACCTACTCCTACAGCATATCTATCTTTCTCTCGTAATTCGCCTTCTTACGCTTTATTTCTCTTCTTCAACTTCTTTTACTTATTCTTCTCTCTCACGCGGAGATCTTCAGCCCCGTCTACCACCTATACATGTGCATATAGGTATATAGGTGCCTAACTGTGAACACACTCGCAAAGAACAACCATAGGCACGCATGCGTCGGACAGAACCGAACAACGGCCAGCACAGACCGTATATCTGCGTCCTAAAAGGAATTCCAGAATATATTTTACATATGCTTTATTGCCGCCTTATTTCTCGCTGGAGGCTGTAGAATCCTGGTCCACGCGCACGTCCGCCTACCTCTGAACCCAGCCTTTTTTTCCAGCCTTTGAAAACTTGGCAAACTCCGGATCCTCGGCATAGGACAAAATTCAGCTGGTTAAGAAACGCTCCGGTGGATTTCTGATTACATCGAAAATCGTCTGGGGCCAGGGGTAATGCACTTGCACACGCGGTTCGATCGAAACTCGCTAATTTAAAATGGAGTTGCACTCTGTAGCCTCGCAGGCTTTAGTCGTGTTTCGGGTAATCGTGAGAAAAAAGGAAGAAATAAAAAGTCGGTAAAGTAGCCGAAGCGAAGTTCGACGTTTCGTGCGTATACGTTAGCTTCCTCGAACTTCCGAAGCTTCGTGGAAAAAAAATGCTACGCTTGATTTACATACACGACGGTATATAGACAGGCAATTACACACGAACCGAGATTATTTTCCGCTAAAAATTACATCGATTGAGATATTCGGTAAGTTGAATAAATACGCTTAAACGCGACTCAAACATGCTAACAAGTAAATTCCACCGCAGTCGACATAATTTTTGTGGTAAAAAATCCCCGTCCATATAATCAGAGTCACGCATGTAGGTAAATCTTTTTCTGCGTTTGATTCTACCTCATTCAACGGTCCATGTAATTAGTGTTACCGTAATTTGCGTTCTGTATTCAAGGGTACAGGCAGTTGAGTTCAAAGCCGATACCAAGTGTCGAAGTGACTCACGTCGTGTGAATGAATAAAATCGCAGTGCGTATTTGGCGAAACGTTGAAATAGGGTCGAACAACGTGTGACAGGTATTGAATCGAGCCGGAGCTGGACCCGCGTCAAAGTATATAGACATTAATGCATAATTCATGCCACCGCGGCTGCATTCCCTCATAATGACTTAACTTGGCTCAGTTAACAAGTATCGGCTAGATGATTTGATAATTTGCAAGCGGGATTACACAGGCGGCTTCTTCGCCTTAAAGCCGCACGCGGGACCATGGGTCCGTGTCAGAGGAGGGACCCAAGTCCCTTCAGGCCCCAGGGGGCCCCGTACCGGCTTCAGGACAGAATCCAGGGTGGGGCAAGCCGGTTCCATGAACGAAGACGCCATAGCTCTTCAACGACGATATTCTGCACGAGTACGTAGCTATAATAATTGCAAAAGGAAGGACGTGCGATTTATATCTTGCAGATATATTTTTAAATTGTCTGATTCACAAATTACTTGATATCTATATAGAAGTTTAATATATCCTTTTCTCTTTCTTCGCGGTATTAAAAAAGAAAAAAATATAATAATAACGATAGGATTTACGAATGAGGAGGTGACAATTTCACCCCTTACATATATCGAGGGCGTGACACTATTGCAGTTCTTTGAAAACCGTGATTCTGGTCATATTTATTAACACACGCGAGGATTATACGAATAGCGTTGAATGTGATAATGAACTACGATAAATCACAAAGTTAGCAAAACTAGTGCTGCAGCATAGCTACTTCATTCACGGTTCGCGTATAACGCGATGGCCGATTTTCATGCCAAAAAATACTACTAACTCCAACTTTTCTGGCATACCCACTAGTTACACTTGACGTTTCGGTTGAAACGTACAATGAAAATGATATTCGGTTCTATAATTGTAAAAATTATTCGCGTTCGTTGGTAATTGCCAACTCCAAACATTCGTTCATTCTATTACACATCATACGCCAACTATAGCTGATGTAACATTTTTTCAACTTCTATTCGATTCTTCCTTCTTCAAATCCTTTTGGATTCAATTTCCTATACTTTCCATTCTGAACAACCAAACGCAGCTTATCACACTTTACCGGTTTATCAAATAAATTGTGACATCTAATGTTAGATTCAGAGGACTTCTTCCGATACCTCCGGATTGATGAATAAACTCTCGCGTTCTGATCTGTGCGATGTTCTTTACACCCGCAAATGAGGTGGATATGTCGATCCATACACATTTGGTATTGAAAAAGAATTCTCTTCGGTACCTTGAACCGTCGCGAGAACTTGGGCCTGAAAGATAACTGCGGCTAGTTCGAACCGACCCAACTACCATCGTCGAAGAACGTACCCGCTATCTACGAACAAGTCGAAGAAACGGAAAGGATTGTCGTTCGGCTGGTTACGTACAGGTTGGTTCGTTGGTTCGTTGGTTCCTTGGATGGTTGGTTGGTTGGTTGGCTGGCTGGTAGGTTCGTTGGACGTTGGTCGTTGGTCGTAGTAGTTTCGCTGTAGGAAGATGAACGAGGCGGCGGAGCAGGAGATCTTATCCCCTGCAGCAGCGGCCACTGAATCATCCGCTTTGAATAGAGGGCCTCGCTTCACTCCCTACATAATACGTGTGCATATACATGTACACGTACGCTAAGAACACCACGCGAGTCCCTAGGTGTGTAGTATGTCGTCGCACTACGTACGTACAATTACATGCACACATTGTGCACCTTACACACCTTATACCTCAATGGTAGGTGGTGTTGGCGACATAATATAACCCCGACACTTATACTCATACCTATGCAACTATCAGTTATACAGAAACCACGGCACGCACTAAATCGGACTCCTTGGCGACACTGCAGCGAGCACACGCGAGCACCTTGCGACGCCCACAGCTCCGATCCGAGGGTAGACGGTTATCCTTGCCGCGTCCGAAAGCGTTATACTTGCGGAGGTTTAGAAGTCGACAATGACACACAACGCTGGATGATCTTTCGAGGTTCTTGCCGTGTCTTCGATCCGACCGTTCGACTGTAATAGAGGGTTTGGAGTGGCGGGGTGCGCGTGCGATTATACCTATACTTCCGAAGAATTAGCACTACGGCTCGGAGCACATCAAACTATATACCTACACGAGCGATTAGTAACGACGATGAAAACCCCTGAAGTAGGTAGAGAAACTAGTAATACGAGTAAAACGGGCAAAACGGACAAAACGGATAAAACGAGCAAAACGGGTAAAACGGGTAAAACTGGTAAATATACGCGTTCGCAGTTTCACACGTGATCGAACGGGGCGGTAAGACATCGTCCTCAGGTTCTAAACAGGTGTAAAATTACTTTTGAACGAGACAGTTATTGGGCATATGACTACCTACCGCGTGTACACGGATATATTTGCATTGAAACTCGGCCTAGATTAATTTAACGTTTGTCCGTACAATTTTGTGCCCGCAAATGTCGGAGTTAACGGTCCAGAAAATCGAGGCTATTCTGTCTCGAAGCGTGGATAATTTCGGATTCTTATCCGAATCCTTTGCGAATCGTAGGTAGGTAGGTTACCTGTGTTTTCTTCCGTAATCATTTAATAATATGATTCAACTTATCGTATTTCTCAAATCGCGTGAAAGAAAATGAGTGTGACGATGAAGTTCGAGAAGAATTATGAATACCTGTATTTATGTAGTTCAATTAGCGAATAATATATTGAGGGAAACGTGATTCGCTAATCGATTCCTCCTTGAAGTGTTATACACTGCAGTGCATCGCACAATTACCTTGCGTTTAATTATCTGCACTCGCGTATCACGTATGGGCATATATGCGCAAACGGTAATAACTAAGGAAACAATTAAGAAACAATTACCTATCGATAGTAACCAATTAGAGAGGCTATTTTTTACACGGAAATATATTATCTATACAGGAAAGTACTTCAGCACGGATCAGATCAGGTTCAGAGTTATACCAGCATGGCGGATACAGGTAGAGTGTATCGCGTCAGATTGTTTTACCGAAGAGTTTGAAGAGCGATAAAATTAGTAAGACGAAAAGTTTTCCAATCCTTTTAAAGTCATAGTAATTATAAACATTGGATTAATGCAAATGCAAGCTTAAAAGCTTAATTGCTTTGATAAAGTATGGGGTGGGCATTAAATTCAAATACATGTAAATTAATTCAAATTTATGAGAAATAGGTGGACACGGAGCACTTACAGAAAAAGAGAAAAATAAAAATGAAAAGATTAGTCCCTGCAGAGGCCGTACGTACGGCCAGCCCTCGACAACAAATTCTTTTTCATCTTTTATAATTTTACTCACGCCATCTTGGATCCTGCGTTTGCTCTCGAATACCACATTGCCAGAGCTGCGTTCTCGCGGTGGCATGGTTTGGTATATAGGTACCCTGCACTGTAAGCCCGACGCTAAAAATGACCAAATGCTCTTTTTTACCTCCAGAGTGCAAAGAAAACCGTCGCAATAATCCAGGGACAGATTTATGGAGCAATTACTTTTTCCCAGTGATTGCGTTACGGCCGTAGGAATAATCAACGAGTTCGAAAGCGACGTTAATATACGAATGACAATGGGATCGGTAATGTTTTTAGATCTGTTTTCACAATTCTCAGGGGGTATCGGCCCTGTACAAATACTTCTCTGTAGGTAGGTACATATATTTCCCGGAACTTTGGAAAGAGACAGATGTGCGGGTCCCCAGAAGCGATAGGAGAACCCCATCAATTTTATAGTTTGATTAGATAGGCGCACTTTATTGCGGCAAAAACTAGCCGCAGTTGAAAAACGCCAATCGAGATGCGACAACTTTGTCATAAATATAATCCACTCCGTAAAATACAATCGGCATTTACCTTACCAACTTTACATATCTGCGAATATATCTAGGTATATATTTACTTTCCACGCATATTATATATATATCTATATATACTCGCACCCTCCGCCATAAGTAAATGGATAATGTATGGGCATTTGCCTACCTAAATGCGGCTACTATCATAGAAATAGCTACAGACAACTATATATACCTAAACTTAACTTTTTCCCCTGCCTCCTGTTCAGAAATGATATGACAAACTGATCAATAACTTCAACAACCCTTAATGGACCTCGCCTGCATTTACCTACCATTTATCATCGCGCATCTCGTCAGCCACCAAGTATAGATCACTCGACAGATACGAACACATACTGTAGTAAAAAAAAAAGAAAAGATGAAACTATATCTATAGAGGTTTAGACATAGGATATGATTATGTTATAGAGCGTAGGTAGTCATTAGCGCATCCCACGCCCCACAAATTAAGTTCTTATAAAGATATCTCCCGACCTTTGCGCGCCGACAGGAATATATCTAGTATGCTATACTATACCTATACATGTGTACATTTAGGCGCAATATCACCTGCGCACATCTAAATAACAAAAATATAGTGCAAAGCGGGTGAATAATTTTTATATTCATATATTTACGTCCACATGAGTGCAGTGGTTAGAGTTGAGAAAAATGTATAGTCGAATGATGTGTGGAAAAATTAGATGTTGGGAGGTTTTTTCGTCCCTCTTTTTTTATCCTTCGCATTCGTTTTGCGAAATTTTTACAGTTTTTAGCGGCGGTAGCGATAATCGACGGCGGGGGGGAACTGAGGCTAATATCGGGCTACAAGGAACATTTAACGACGTGCAGACAAATATCCCATATATATACTACGTAGAGATTATCTTCGGAGAGCAGCGTTGATGGCGTTGGACATTTTTCGAGCAAACCTCTTTCGCCCCTCACGGCGCGGCACGCGGAACCTCGTACCTCGTACCTCGCAACTCGCGATCTCCGTCCTCTTTTTACTCACAGATATCCGAGCGGCAAATGCCGTCAAGACATAACCGAACGACCGGCCTCGAGAACCAGCCAACGCGAAGCAACCCCTCTTATAGCAATTACCCCTACCCTATCACCGGATCCCGACCCGTTCACGAATGCCGGCTACGCGAGCTGCCTAACTAAAAGTCCTTCTCGCAAATTGCCGGTTATTACCGGCGTTGCGTTTATCGATGCAACGATTGCGCTTATATGCCAAACCTCTTTCGCCTCCCTTCAATTCCCCTCCCTTTCCCCCCGGCCCCAGCTCACCCCTCGGTCAATTTATAATGGGCATCAAAGCTGCGGACTAAGTAGGTGTAACGTACGGAGGGCGCTTTGAGCCAGATCATTCCTCTTGTATGGTAAAAAGAGTGAATTACTCTTGAAAATACCAAGACCATTTCTTTTCCTGAATGCCTTCGTCCATCGCCCGAGGGCAAGACTTTTGGCTCTCACTGCATCTGCGGCCTGAAGAACTGTATGCGAATACTGCAGCCGACTGTGTCTGTCCACCATTTTCATGGGCTTACTTTTCTGCCCTGCTGGGACACAAAAAATATCATCCTCGTCCTCTGAGGTCTGATGCGTTCCCTCTGCCCCCTTATACCATCGCGACTCTCTATGTCTTTGAACAGACGTCTCTTCAACCGTCTGGACTCCGGAGAGCGAGAGCCTTCTCGAAGAGGACCGCGGACCAAGGAGAATAGAGGTTTACCTGTGCAAGAAGTGCGAGGCACGAAGAATCGAGAGAGATGAGAAAAAGAGGAAGAGAAAAGAGAGCCAAGATCGGTGGAGAGAGGAGAGGAGAGAGAAGAGAGGAGGCCGGTGTTCGAAAGGGACTGACCGGTACGGCCGAGTCATGGGGGGCTACAGAGGGGGAATATCAAGAGCGGACCTCCCAAGTTGCGGCGAGATGGCGGCTCGTCATCATCGCGTCATTTTATCAGAGATGAGAAATACGCGTTGGAAAGAAACCACCGGAACTGATGAAACAGAGGAAGAACAACCCTTTGAGGTAGAGAGAGAAAAAAGAAAGGATCCCAGTTTAGGTTTTCTTCCAGAAATTTAACGAAATTCTATATGCAATGAATCGACTTGTGAACCACCTGGTATAAGCGAGTTTTTTCGAATGACCAAAACTTTCAACTTCTTTTGGATTGAGTCGCAGAATAAAAGGACGGCGGCTCTCGGTCCGGGACAAAGCTTCCCCCGAGCCAATCTTGCTCCTGAAATTTCAACGATCCGTGCAGTTCGTTGAGCGGTGCAAAAATAACGACACGCAAGAATCTAGGGGCTCGAGTATATGGCAATCGACTACCGGGGACTGATCAACCCGCAGCGAATGGAAAAGAGGAGAAAAATAATGAAAAAAAAAAAAGAAAAAGGGTTAACCAAGAAGAGAAAAACTCGGTGCACGTGAGCTGTGCGCTGCACAGTTGAACACAATTTTCTCTCGATGGAAAAACAACCCGACGATTTATCACCGTTCAACCATTAACGAAGACTGATAGCTCCGAGGAATGAAGGCTTTAATAACCGTTATAAAGCCCCACAGATTATAGGACGCATCAAACTATATAAGGATCTATTAAAACCAGCTCTTCTGTGTACCTCGTATTTCAACAGACTTATATGATTTAATTTATTGACACTGAAGATTGCCACTATTTTCTTGCAAACTTTCTGTCCAGCCAGCGGTAGGAAGATTGGATGTAGAAATACGTATGAAAATGGATCTTCCGAGAGGGAATAAGCACAACATGTCGTTTGCTGTTCTAGACTTATAGGTACGTGATACCGTTTACACGAGGGAATATGACTCACGTACGAGTCGCTCGGGGGTCTAAATTGATGGATATGCTGTGCCGGACGAAGAGATATTAATTTCGGGGATGTACCAAGATATTTCAAGGTTAGGGGATTTCGAACCCCGGGCGTGCAAGGGGAAGATAAGACGCTGGGAGCGCACACTCTGTAATCAATGGCTGACGGTATTTCAGAGTTATGCGACGAACGTGAAACTATACCACGGCGAAAAACCGTGAAGTAATCGTCGAAAGTAGGTAGGTAGGTACAGCACGAAGTACGAAATTAAGTACGTCGCCAAAATAACGTCGCGCAGAGTTCATCTCCTACCATCATTTTGACTTCAATTTTCTACTATACTTATATACGTACATGGGAGGAGAAATAAAATCACTCTCCTTATTTTCCACCCCAGCTCCGAGCGAGCGTTCATTTTGTGAGAAATGAAAAACAAAGAAAAATTTCTCAGTGTATTAAAATAAAATTAGCATTAATAATGGCGAGCTGATATGCGCGAGCAGAGGATCACACACCGTTACGACCTGGTGCACGAGCAGTTGCGTGTCCGAAGTATTCACTTAAGAGGTAGAATTAAAACGAAGGGGACTGGTCTTTGATATTCGTTGAAGATTTGATCAAATTAATCAGAAATTTATAAGATATACAGGTATTAAACAAGCACGCCCAACACAATGGGTACGTATACACACAGGTATAACAAGCTCTATTAAACTAACTAAAAAGTAATACCATTATCCGACCGCAGGTATGGTACACGGAGCGTGTTCAATTTCTGCATTATTCGAAACTTCCATTTTCCCTATAAATAATATAATATCTAATTATTATAATTGTTGAATGTGGGACGATCGCGCTCGCAGCTCAGGGGTGGGGTGGGATTGCACAGAAATTCGATGCGAATGAGCACGCGGATTATTAATGTTCCAAAAATAGATTAGTTCGGTTTCGGGTTCAGGGAGGTGAGAGATGTGCCCTGCATATGGCGGCCAAACGTATACCTTTCTCTCTTTCCCTTTCGTACTTGTATGCGTAGGAATATATATATATACATATACAGGAGAGTCACGTGCGTATATACGTATACATGCATGTGGGACTGCGGTCCGATGGCAGGCGATGCTTTACGGGTTTTTGGGTAAATTGGCAAATTGTAAGCCAGTGAAGCTAATCAGGGAAATTGTTGCGGATGTGGGCGGTTGTTGTATTCGAACAGAATACGAGTTAGGTAGGTAGGTAGGTAGGTAGGTAGGTAACCCGATCTGCCCGTCCGTCTGTCTGTCTGTGTCGGTTATAGCGGAGGGTTAGAGGCTTCGGGTTAAGGTTTGGGTTTCGGGGGTTGGAGGGTCTGGGGCGCAACCCCAATAGTCAATCCCAAGTCCCAATGGATTCTTTCCCTTGGATATGGCGTCCGCTAAACATCTGTCGCTCCTGTTACAGGACCTCGCCCACCGCGGGCGACTAAAACGCCCTAAGACGCCATTCCAGGAATACAGATGAAAGAGTGGCGTAAACTCCCCGAACGTTAGAGTTGTACAGAATTTTAAGTACCATCCTGCATCAAACGATCGTCAAACGACTATCCGATTCAAGAAGAAAAAAAGAGAAAAAAGAACCGCTATGGTCATCCAAAAAGCCATATCAATCATTGCTAGCATCGACGATCTTCGTCTACGTTCAATATTCCCTCCCGGAGATATTTCTTAGAATTATTTATCGAGGTTACAGAAGGATAATTGAGCGATAAAAAGTGCGGTTTGTCGTCAAGCATACCAAAAGAAGTATACAAGACATCGGCTATAATTTATTAACCATTTCGAAGGAATAGATTGAAATTACCATTTTTTTCATGATTATTCTTATTTTATTGAGCTACCAAACAAAGATGTGGTTTTGACTTGTGATTTCGTGATCGTATAATCTATTCTCGCATACGTGACCGCACCACTCTTCATCTGTCTCTTTCTCCTCTCTGCCTTTTAGTCTCTTTCCTCCGCGGAATTTCCCACGCCGAATCTCGTCCTTAGAGTTGGCAACTTTTACTCTGTGGCAGAGTTAGCTTCGAGTTGAATTTATCTAGATATACCTAGACTTGCGGCCGATATTAATGTCTTTATTAGATACAACCTCCTGTCTTTCTCCCTCTCACGCTCTCGCTCGTTCTTCATCCCATGGTCGCCACTACACAACACCAATCTACAGGGGATGTTCGGTGCGAGAGAGATAATGAAAGAACATCGCGCAAAGGGGTGATTATGAAAGAGGGGCTGACAAATTGCTAGGAAGTAGGTATACCCCATACGCGCAGCACAATTCCATCGTAATAATCGGTGGTTCTAATGAACGGTGATTTCCAACAGTTATACGCCGATTAACTGCATGTGTGCCGTTATCTCACAATCTCACGAAGATTTCTATTCAATCATCAATTTTCTCAGCTGGTCAGACTATAAGCCGCGCGAAGACTATGGATTCCTTGAAAAAATGAATACATCAGAATCGAAGCAGCGTTGCAGAGAAAAAAAGACACCTCGGTTCTATCCTTGCCGACTAGGTATGTCTGACCGAACGCTGACTCACTTCCCTTTAGCGTAAATATCAAGCATATATATCCAATCGTTTGATACTTCTTTTTCTCCATCGCTATGCGGCTGACCTGCGAGCTCGTTAACCTTTCGAAAAGTACTTGCTGCCATGGCCCCGCAGTGGTGGGAGGTTGAGTAAGAGAGATGAAGCAAGGGATGAAACGGGAGGGTAAAGTAGAGAGAGCGAGCCCACGCCAAGCCTTTAAGCTTCGACGGGAAGTTTCCCGCTGATCCTCGCCGCGCACGCTTAAGCCCCCAGGATTCCGGAGTTACTGCCATCACGGCACACCATGCACCAACGCTACCCCTACCCCTCTTTGCCGCACAACTATATCTATATGGAGACGGGTACGTCCCAGTATACCGAGATATAGATATACCAGCAGGCATCTAGGGGGTATAGTTTGAGAATGGCGGATGTAGGTGTACCTAGGTAGGTACTCGTCGACTGTACTCCCAGCTAGGCTACTACCTGGTTTCTCTTTGCCTCTACCTATCTCCCTCTCTCCTCTTTCTCTCTCTTGGTGAATAGCTAGCCCCACTGGAGAGCGGAGAGTAGCCTCGATCTACTGCATCCCTATGGCGACAACGAGCGTATCTCTGAGCTACGGTAGCCGGTAGGTGCCTATTTACGAGTGCTGGAACTCGGTGTTCAAGTAGTTAAATTATACCTGATCATATAAACGTCGAGAACGTAGCCGTGATTACCATGCGGGTTGATTGACGGAGGACGTTCATTCGCATCATATTACAAGGAGTAATCTAATCGTCGACAAATCTGCCTACAGGGGGATTAGCTCAGACTATCGTAAGGGATTACAGACTTGTATCATTTGTAAACAAGTTTCATGGGGTCGACAGATAATTGATTTCTCAAACTTGTTATGGGGGACTCGAAAAACCTATTCAACCCATTATTTCACTATTCGGAAGATCATCCGATTAATAGGAGACAAGAAGTCACTTGTCACAAGTAAAGTGTCTGACAGGTTGGTGCTTAGACAGATCATGGTTCTGATTATAGTGGAACCCCGTGGTCGCACGGTCAAGGGTTACCCACTGCGGAAGGGTTGTCATTATCGGGGTCAGAAGCGGTCGACTAAATTACATGGAATTTTCACGGAGAACTTGGGGTCAGCAGAAGCTCCAATCCTCGTCGACGTGAAGAGTTAAGAGAATTTTCCACATAGCGATGTAGAAATGGGCTTAGAACCTGCCGATGAGAAGTGTAGGTATCCGTTGAATCCGATAAAGTAGATATAGGTTGGTTGAAGAACGGAGTTAGTAGAGGAAAGAAAATCGCAAACAATCTGATTACATTTGCATAAAACACAGCATTGCATACCGGCGGTGATACGCGGAGAATAAGGGCGGTAACCGAGAGGGTGGTTTTTCCTAGTACGTTGCAAGAACCAAATAAGATAAAGAAAAGAAAAGAAAAGAAAAGGTAGGACGGTGACGTTAGTGGTGGTGGGAGCGTCGCGACGCCTAGGTTTACCCAAGAGCGGTTTCGGGAAGCTTCGAAGCTCTCATACACATCGAGGAACGCCTTATTCCCCATACGTTGGTACGGCATTGCCGTAAGCTTCATGCAAGGCAAATCGAGCGCCAGAAGGCAAACGCTATTCCTGGATTGTGCCACCAGACCTTTTAGTTATATTTAAATTTTTCCTCGCAAGGGCGCACTGGCAGCCTCTATATAACCCGCTCATACGACGCGGGTAAAAGACGCTTCGCGTACCCAACTGCACTCAGAATTCTTCGTCAAACATCCGGTGAATTATGCCGAGACGGAAGAGGGTAGGTAGAATAAGATAGAATAGGGTAGAATAGGGTAGATAGGTAGGCTGGTAGGTAGATAGGTAGGTACGGTTTTACGCGTCTATCGGTTGGCTTTTAGTATATTCCAAAAGCAACATTGGCGTGTGGCGTTCGTTCGCTTAACCCCAAAATGAAATCAGGATACACTTAAACAAATTGAACAGCGCACTCTTATAAATCATTGGAAACAGCCGAATTGATTTGCATACCATCACCGAGCTACCGGGTAAATTGATTGTTCGAGGGGCCTATACAATCAAGCCCGTCGCATTCTACAAATTGGCTATATTTCAAGGAAACTCGGGCTTCTCTACTCTGGCTGGTGTTTCAACCCTGTTCCAATCTTCTTCGCGTGGCTTCGAAAACTTCATTAGTTATAGTTATGTATAATATATATATATACGTATATATACCAAGTCGCTAAATAATCCGGTTTCAAATTTTCTGCCGTGTCGTTGAACCTGCAGCAGCTACTGAAATATATCTCGCCTGTGTGCCTACCTACCCCCTCTATCCCTGTTGTTTGTCGCGCCCTTTTATATCCCTTAGGTATACGCATGGAGCCAAAATCTCCGCCCCCACCCCCGATCCCCACGTTTCGCTATCTTTCCTGGCGACCCTCGGATATCCCAGGTCGCCCATAACAATAATAGTATCAATCGAAACGCCATTTCGACCACGACTGCCCGTGTCATTTTATTGGGCAATAGCTCAGACCATCACCCTGAGGGTGCCGCTGAGCGAACTTCCCTATTCTGCGACCCGTCGCACTTGCGATCCTGTCCAATTCCACTTTAATTACTATACCTACCCGGAGAAGAGGCACTTTCCCACCATAAAGTCACGAGAAATCGAATTATTCTTTTAGAAAATCATTCAGAAATACGTTCATTCGTGCTCGGCAAGATCGGAGGAGAGCCAATCGGTTAAACTTGTTATAGAAAAATAAATATAAGAGATTTTATCAATTTTTTGGAAGGAGCCTGCGACGTGGTGCAGAATATTTCTGTTATGGTATCGATGCCATTTAGACGTGAGAAAGTCTTGGAAAAGTTCCAATATATATATACCTATACAAAAGAGAGTAGGTATGCAAAAAATATGATATATTATCAGTCCAGACTATTTACTCGAGTAAATCAGAAACTGAAAAATTCTCAGTTTGGAAATAATTGACAGTATGATTTTCTCCGCAAGGATAACCCGCTGTGCATACCCGTATTGTATATCAAATAGTGAGAGAACATTCGGACGCTCATAAATCGCGTCCTTTTCATTTCGCTTTATTTTTTTCATTTTTTCATTTTTTTTTATTTCTTTCTTTCTTTCTTTTTACACTCAGTACTTTGGCACGGATATGCAGCGGCGAAACGGAATTCTAAAATCGGTGAAAGTTGGTAAACAATGCATCGAAGGGGCGTGAGGAAAATCGGAGCCACAAAAAAAAAAAAAAAAAAAGAAAGAAAAACGGTGGGTAAAAAAAGGTACGGGCATAATAGCGGAAAGGAAAGACGTTCCCAAACTCTACTTGCGTCTAGGTACGAAGAGAAATCTGGAAAGGGTGACCTTGCCGTTTCGCTTGAGAATGGTCAGTGCGGGTCACCAAGGGTCAGGGGTGGCCAGGGATGGTCAGGACTGTTTGCGCGAGGATCGTAGCAAAACACCTCTCCTCTTTGGTCAAGCTGGGATTTCATTATGTCTCGGTGCACCGCGAGCAGCCGCCATTACTCAAACGCCCCTGCTCAGAGCTCTCAGATATAACCGGAGCTTGCAGCTCTGCACTGCCGTGGATGTGGCTGCGGTTGTGGCTGTGGCTGTCGACGATAGCGAAATACGGGGCCGCCGCAGCGACAAAGGCTGCTCTTATTATTTCGGATTTTTCTCCGGTATCTGCTTGTATCCCTTTGCTTTATAGATTGCCGAGTATAAAGACCGATTTAACGACGTTGGTTGCCTGCAGCAAGCAAGCAAGCGCTGGAGTATGCGCGGCCATACGTACGTCTAGAAGGTACAGCGTACAAGGCATTATACCCCATCGATACCTTATATACTATATTACAATATCATTCGAGACGGTCTGCTGGTGGCTGGCTGGCGCCAGTTGGCTTTTTGTTATTTTAAAATTATTAAAACTGTCAACAGTATCGGTGTGTTTTCTGAATGAAAGAAAAAAAAAAACGAAGAATAAGAAGAATAAGAAGAAGACGACGACGACGACGAAGAAAAGGGAAAAGATATGAAAGAAAATAGAAAAAGATCGAAATCGTCTAAACGTAAACGATCATAAGACGTTGAGAGGGGAATGTTGTTTAGTTTGAAAGCTCTGCAGCGTCGAGTGAAAGGAAGAGATTGAGAGCAGCAGCTGTCTTTTTTTTCTCCTCTTCTCTGCAGTGACTAAGAAACAGAGGCGTACTTACATTAGACATAACAGAGGACGCATTGAGAGTAAGGCTCTCGTGTATATCGACAATGTAGATATATATGCCTATATATAAACGAGGGGCCACTGGCCGCTGTATACATACAGCCGAGGGATTGGCGAGTTCTTCGGTCCAGAAGAGGAAGACGACGACGACGTTGCGAATGTAGTTGTATAGAAACTGAACTGGACTGGATCGGACTGAACTGACCAGCACGTGGAGCCAAGGGACCAGCACACTTTCATTTCAAACAACGTAGAGGTATATAAAGAAAATAAATAAATAAATAAATATATAAATAAATAAATAAATAAATAAGAGAACAAGAAGCCGAGCTGGCGATCTTTCTTGAGAGAGCGGCTCCTCGTCTACCAACGAAACCCAATTAAGAAATGTTTTGTCCGCTCCGGGCGGGAGGCAAGCGGTCGGACTAAGGCCAAGGGTATACCGCGACGAAGAAGATGAAAGGTGAAGCAGAAGAAGCAGAAGAAGAAGAAGAAGAAGAGAAGTAAAAGTAGAAGAGGACTAAGAGGAAGAAGATCGAAGAAGCCACGACTCGCGATCGCGCATCTCAGCATGAGGCGAGTGCTGCGGATCCGATCGGTTGAATCGGTTGAATCGGGTGAATCGGGTGCATCGAAGGTACGGACGTATGGGCCAGGTTTCGCATAGGCGGCAGAACGGCAGCTGTTTGAGCCCAGCAAATTAGTAGCCGGCGCGTGATTGGTCTGTTGCCGCCCCGTCCATATTCTCCCTTTACACATACCCATAGACTTGCATACATACGCAGATATTCCACGCGTTCCGTATACCCATAGGTGTGCATATTGCACAGGTATAC
Source organism: Rhogogaster chlorosoma (assembly GCA_944452935.1). NCBI lineage: Eukaryota > Metazoa > Arthropoda > Insecta > Hymenoptera > Tenthredinidae > Rhogogaster > Rhogogaster chlorosoma. The sequence continues at coordinate 19,164,811 of OX101804.1, forward strand.
AGATTTATACGGGGGGTAGTAAAGAGTGTGGGTAGAAACGGTTGGTACAACGACGATCGACCAATACGATCCAGGTAGGTATATGCCTCTACTACAGGATGGACTGCATCGTCGGCGGGACACGGGCGTCTCGCAATTTACTCGCGATATCTTTATACCAGGATTTACGAGCAGATAATAATCGAAGGATGTTCCGGCGTTTTTCGACTAAATTATTATTATTTTTATTATTATTATCATTGGCATTATTATTATTGCGCGTATACCTACAGTGCGATACGACTAACGTAGACATCTATATCGTATATTATAAAAGAAGAATAAATCTGCTCTCTCGGTTGATATATATACGCCTGAGTATAAAGTATACGACTTTATTACAAGATATGATGATTCTTTTTTTCTTTTCTGTTTTCTGTTTTTTTGCTTTCTGTTTTATGTTTTATGTTTTATCATCTTCACTCTCCCCCTCTGGGTGGAACTAAATGAACGAAAAAAATAACAGATATATCGATTAACCGCGTGCGAAGTCCTCGAATACTCTCACGCGATCGGCAAATGATTTATCCCAGATCCCGTTTTTGTACACACTTGATATCTGCCTAGGTACTTTGAATAAACAAATTTTCTCAAGGCGTCTTCCATACATGCATCGACTCGGATGTTATAAAAATTACACGCGAATAATATTTTAGCTGCAGCACGATCAATTTATACGCGACGATAGTTTATGAAATTATGAAGTTTTTTTCCGAACATCCTCATATTTTTTTTTGTTTCTTCTCGTTTCTTTCCAACCCCTTCTTGCGGGGATGCTGCCGCCTCTCTCGCTCGGCTAACTTTCCTAACTCGAAATTCTCTTCCAAGAATCTCGATTAAATAAAAAGACATGAACGAAACTGTTTGCCCGATGAGCCCAGCTCCCGGTCCAAAAAGAAGAGCAGAAAAGAGAAAAGAGGGACGTCACGAAACTCACGCGGCGAGAGTGGTCTCGCGAGGCACGACTCCTGGGGCTCCGTTAGGTAGGTAGGTAGGTAGGTAGGTATAGGTACTCGCGAGAAGAAACTCGAGGTATCTACCTATCTTGATACGATACGAACCGCAAACCGTAGGTATAGAAACCCCGTAATCCTATTGGTCCTGCGATGCCCATGCGACCGATGAAACCGCGTGCAACCGCAACGATGCTTCCAGTTGAAAACCTAGATCGTAAATCCTCACTAGCTGCTCCTGTCACCCCGAGAGAATCCTGGCCGGCCTAGGTACGCGAGAGGGAAGTTCTAACCAAGAGGAGGAGAAGAAGAAGAAGAAGAAGAAGAAAAATAAGGAGAAAAGACTGGGTATGCATCTGTATACTTCGCGTGCTCGACTTCATCTTGTCGCCTCTTCTAGGCGAGGAGGTATTCCTCTTGGTAATGAGTTCGCTGCCGGGTAAAATGCACCCAGGCTCCAGGCAACTCTGCAGGATTGTGTTTCTTATATATCTACTACGTCGCGATTCGCTTCTCTACATTTATCACATCGATTGAAAGGAGGGGTTGAATTTATTCGTGGACGAAAACTCGTCAGAATTAAAAAAAGAACTTCTATATCTTCGATAATTTTAATGCTAAGGGTAATCGACATGTAACACTGAGTTTTGGGTTGAGACCTGTGTTTGAATCTTCTTCTAGTTCGAAGATATACTCGGACGCAACTTTGAGCCAATTTAAAAAACAAAAAAAAAAAAAAACGTTCTTGACCATGAGACTAACTTACCGAGATTGAACCACGTTTCCATATAACATCTTACATCCGAGATATTCTGCTTACCTGAAACACACACAAGAAACATGTCAATAGTTTTGACATACGTAGGTATAACCAAAAACATTTTCGATTGGACACTGCAGCCCGGTGAACGGTGAATTTAGAAAAGGAGACAAAAAAAATTGGTAAAATATTGAAAATGATATTGTAAGACGTGAAAATCTCTGCAGTATCTCAAAATGAGCCAAGATCGATCATAATCGTTAATTTATCTAACAAAGCTAGGTATTGTATATATCCTTAGGAAATATCTTCTGACATAATCTGCACGCCCTCGTTAAACGGAATCGTGAAATCCTCGAGTCTGCAGTAATAGTTTCGAAACGATGAAATCGCGAGATTGCAGTCTAAGCAAAGAATAAGAATGTTTCGAATAATTCCGCATCTTGTATATATATTTCGGCATGGCGGACTCGATTCGATAAAGAATAAAAAATTCGCAGCCCATGCGGAGCTCGGCGAACGATCCGCCATCGCTCGTCGTCGGCGTCACGTTGGCATTACGTCACGTACGAGAGTTGAAGGGGGTAAAAAGGGGTGCATCCAATAGCCGTCCGCAATGCACGATCAACGTGTAACGAACTCTCGCCGGTGTCCCGGTTTTATTTAACGGTGAGAAAAAGTTGGACGAGTTTCGAGCACCATTATATCTACCTGTACCATTGGAACCGGGATGTTGGTATCTCCTCCTTCACAACGACAACGACAACGACATCGACATATCCTTGCCAAGTTTGTATCACAAAGTGAAGACGAGGGGCGCAGAAATAAAATGGAGTATGTATAGGGAGAGAGAGATAAAGAGGAAGAAAAAAAAAAGAGAGAGCGAGAGAGGAAGAGGCTCTTTATACACATATACTTTGCCGACGAGCTAATGGGACACAATTAAACGATTTCGTATCAAAGAGTGCCGCTGTGGTTCCGTTCAGTCGCATGAGAATGCCGCGCGAACTAGAGAAGAAGAAGAAGAACAAACCCGCGTGTCTGGTGCAGGACGCGGCTGAGACCTCCGCAAGGTTCGATCGAGTCTAGAAAAATCTTAGGCTACGTCCAATTCCATCTCATTAGCGAGAAAACGGCAGCTGATGCTTGTCTTCGAGTCTTAGTGCAAGAAGAAGAAGCCTTCGGAAGCCATGTATGGAACCGGTCGTCGCTGGTACCCTTGCGGACTCCGCGTATTCCTATACCCGGTGTCTTACCTCGATAAAACGTTAACGGTGCATCACGCTTTTTACATAATTCCTAGCTTGGTAGTAATCGAAAACGATAATTGACTCACGATTTACGAAATCGTATGAAAAAAGGCCAGACTTCGACACAAGAAATAGAATATTTCATTCATTTCTAATCGATAATGTATTCGGCTTCAAGATTTCTCAAATATAGTGGTCGCAATTTGAATAAGAAACTTTTCTTCTCTGACATTTCAGATACCGGTAAAAATAAATTCCGCTGTTATTGTCAATAAAAAATAAGAAAGTTATAAATAATTCCGTGAATGTCAAATATTCGACAACGATTCACAATAAAATGTGTACAAAATTGAACAAGTTATCAAATACTAAATAGAATTAAAGATTCGTCCAATTTATCGGAATTAATTTCTCTGTACGATCAATTCAAATTCTATCGATACTAAATCGCCCTTCTTTCTTATCTTTATGTTTTTCATAAAAGCCCTTTCTCGATGACGCCCTCGGCTATAAGACACCCTGTACACTGTACAGGGAAGCGAGTATAGCCCTAAGGTACAAGTAGCATGCGCATGCACGGTCTGCAAAACAAAGCGGGCTCGTTAGGAGGTGCATTGCAACCGCTGTAACCACTGAGACTGTATACACACCAGGCTCTCTTATTCGCCCATACGTAGGTAGGCACTGAAGCCTATACCTTTTCCTTGGTACTGAGTGAATACCTATAAGTATACCTGTAGCTGGCTAGCTGGGCTACCTGGAGCTTCGGCCACGACTCCTTACCTTCTCGCGTATACGTAAGCTCGAATGGATAATTGTCCGTGTCTCTTGCTTCGCCTCGCTCTGTAGCCTCTAACCACTTCGCTCTAGAAGTTTTTTTTTCAAACGCATTCGCGTTTTATTCCCTTCGCCTTACGCTATTAATTCTCGTATATTCAGTTTACAAACTCGATCGGTACCCGATCGGGACTTAATCGCACGATTATTGCTATATTCCAATGCGCGAAATGATAGAGATCGCGCGTATTTCTATATCACATAACCGCGCAGGTAATAACTACCCTAGTAATCAAAGACCGGCGGCGACTCCGAGGTGTTCGCCACGATATGATCGTAAATAATTGTATACTTCTCCGGAGTCCAGTCCGTGACTACGAATTGACTTATAAGTAGCCGCTACGGCTGTAATTCTATCGACTAGCTGTACAGATCATGACGATTATATACCGTTTACGGATTAATTAGAGCGAAGACATACGAAGACACGATTCGCGGCTAAATTGAAAGGAGAGATAAACAAACATTGGGAAATAATACGTATATTTCTCTTCTGAATTTATATCGCCTTATCGAGGATAACCGATCGATCGATCGCCAAGAGTCAAGAATAAAAGAGGAGAGATTCGAATAATTCCAGATATCTCGGAGGGAAAATAAAAATAATGTCAGTCGTAAGTTCGTTCTGAATTTCGGCGCAAAGATGATAACTATATAGGTACATATCGGCACACATATAGATCTATTATCAGCACGATAAAATTTGATGTCGTCAAATTTCGGGGGATGTTAAGTATAGGGGTTCTAGAATATTGTAAGCGATAACCGATAAAGAGAAGAGTCTCCTTCATAAGCGGTTGAAAGAACCGCATAACTCTGCGTTGGGGCAGACAAGTAGAATAAGAGAAAATATGAGAGGTGATCGGCCTCGGCGCGAGGTGGAGCCGAACCGGGGCCTTATAGTAGCTTGCTGTTATTCTGCGATGCAATGCGGTGCGGTGCGATGCGGTTGGACCCCGTCCCGGAGTCTGCGTCAGTAGAATAAGAGGATCAGCCGCAGCGGGACGAACAGCAGCAGCAGCAGCAGCAATAGCCAGAAGGACGAGGACGAGTTTATGCGATTTTTACACTCGATCTGATTTTTTGGCGGCGCGGTTCGCTCTCGCGACTATGGACAGATATATGTCCCACGGCGTACAAGGGCCCCGCGTATAAAGACATCGAAGCGAAGCCAACGAGAATTCTTCATCCCGTCCCTCGCCCCCTGACCATTGGTCCCGCCGTCATCCTCTCTTTGCCACCATACTTGGTATACCCTTCCCTTCTCTTTCCCTGCCTAACCCTAACCACCGCCATACTCATAGCCGTCTTTATCTCTATACGACGAAACCGAAGAGAGGAACAAGAAGACGAATAAGTAAAGGGCCTCGCCCATATAACCGGTTCACTACTCTCTCGTCATCGCGTTCGTCCCTACTCGAATCCCACCCCCTGCCACCTACTCGACGACGAACTGCACGCGAGGACCAAAACTAAACTGCACTTTTCCACCCATCATACGAAATTGATATATCAGTCTAGAGAAATTCGTCCACAAATGTATAGATTAAGTGTAGCAAGGAAGAGACAGAATAGGAGTTCCGCGTGTTAGCTGGCGACCTTCTTCTGCCTTCGGATGAATAAATCAAAGATCGATATAGAGTGCGAATTGCCTATTGTTCGCGATATATCCTTTCTTCTCGTTATTTACTTATTATGCAGATACATACGGAGTGTATGATAATCGAGTGTAAGAAGAATGATTGAATTGTAAAAGGGGTGAAAAAAAAACTGTATATACCTGCGTATGTTTTTCAAAGATGTAACCGGACATGGACCCATATCTACGTGCCTACTTTATATCTACAGATGCATGAGAAAGGCGCCCCAAGGGATTCGCGGAAGAAAGACCTCGGGCTCTGAGCGAGCTACTCAACGCAAAGTGCGAGCGAGCAAGCGAATCGAGCGAGCGAAAACCCGAAGAAGAACGTTGGTACAACGTCGACTCGTCAAGCGGCATGCGGCCGCCCCGCGCTGCCACCCCGATCCTGATCCTGCTGCAGCCTTTACATAAGCAACCGTGTGCCGCCTCGGTGCCTGCCGGCGAGACCGAACGACCGCTTTTACAACTCAATGCAGCGATGGGCCCGCAGGGGCCCCCCGCGCGACTTGCTACGTTTGCTCGTGTACCTACAACGATGTACCTTCCTCCTTCGTACCGTAGCTGCTGCAACAGACTCGCGACTTGAGACTCGAGACATTGTTCACTCGCGATTTATATTCCGCGGTAAGACCGTTCATTCAGATTTTCTTGTATAAACGAAACAGCTGCCGATTAGTGTGCAAAGATTTGGTATATGCGTACAGCATGGGTATGTGTATAAGATACGTGCGTGACTATACTGGAGCGGGTTACGAATTCGTGGGCGTTTTCTTTCTCTGACAATGAGTAGAGGATATATATATACTTATACATATATATATATTCCGACTTTTGAATGTCGGCGTCTTTATGGAATAGACGTTGTCGCTTCTCGTCACCTCGTTATCCCCGCGAGGTTTATCGCATCTAAGAGCTCTCGGGGGCACGTCGTCCGTTCGTTGAATCTTGAATAAAGAAAGTAGTAAAGTGCAGCGCATGCAAGTCGCCGAGAGTTGCGAGAGAACTTGTGAGAAATATTTACGAGACAAGCTGAAAACGCGGCGCGGATACTACAGGCTGGGGATTTATACCACTGGGAATATATACAATTAATAATCTATCACACTTTTGATACGGCGGACTTTGACGCCTTTCAAGAATCTACTCCGACGCTTCGGTCTTATCGGTGGAATAAAACCATAGATATGATAAGAAAGAAAAGAAGACACGAAGACTAAGACGAAGACGAGTGAGAATTAATGAGTCAGTAATATACTGCGGGCGGCAAACGTTGAAGAATAAAAAAAATCGGATTCACAAGACTGTTCAATAACGAGTTAATCCGCGATTACTCCTTGATAACGGGAAGTAGGTGGGTATATCCGTTAATTCGTATCCTGGATTTAAAATGATAGTACAGTAAATCTGGGGAATTTATAACGCTCGAGGCTAGTAGTTTAGCTGGATCCAATTTTCCGTGAATGGTTCTCTAAATTGATTTCGAGATCCAGTCCCCTCCGGCCCCCCTATTCCTCTCCTCCTAAAAGATAGCGCAGTTGCTTCCCTTATCTCTCAATGCCTATCTCCTACTTGGTCCTTCGTCTCTCTGCGGCCCCCCATTACATCCACCTCGCCCTTTCTCTCTTTCCTCTTTCCTCTTTCCTATTTTCTCTTCTCTCTTTCCATCCCTCGCGACCTCACAAGTCTCCTAACAAGATCCAAGCCCGAGTTTCACTGCCCTACATACACGAGTATAATCTGGGCTGCAGCTCGCCTGTATGCCTAGACCATGACTAGCTTCTTAGAGCCCAAGTTCGGACAGGACCATCTTTCAATTAGGAACAGATTTATGACGAACCGAGGTATCTGTAACTACTTTGAGAGGCGTATGCTGCCGGATTGTTATTTGTTACGAGGCATAGCACTTGTGCAGTCGAGAGCCTGCAGACTCCGTATTATACATTGTATGTATACCTAGTATGTATGTAGAGATATCGCGTACGTATATGTGAGCGGGTGTAAACTGTAAATAGAGACTGACGGCCGGACAGGATCTGCTTATATACGACCGGGTTCTTGCTGGAGATGACTTTTCAGATTGGCGGAATGATAGAAGGTTTATGGCGGATACGATGATATATCGCCTTGGAAATCTGGGTAATTAAATAAGACGCGTATAGCTTATACCAGGCTGTCGTGACTGACTGCCATTAATTCATAACTCGATTATTATTGAAGGTCGTTGATTGATAAATAGTCTTGGATAACGTTAAGCGTATCTTATGCACATGGGAATTGCTGCATGGATATAAATTCATATCTTCCGGAAATGCAATTAAGATTTTAATCCCGAGGCGAACAACGAATGGGCTTCGAACAAAATTCAATATGTTCCAAATTCGAGTGCAATCGCCGATTCTCCACCAATCATGTCCATGGAAAGCGTGAAACGACGTACCTACGCCGACTTTTAGGATGAATAATATTTCAACTCAAGTTTACGACTTCCTAATGTTTACAGAACCTGAAGTAACAGTAGTTTGACAAACAAGCTACCTATCGACGAGAAGAGACACATGGAAAAGTAGTTACATAGTAGCCGACAAAATAACAGTCATAATGCTTCTGCAATGTCAGATGGTAAATCTACCGTCAGATAAGCAGTTTCCTCTAGTGCATTCGGTTATGACGAAATAAACAGCGTACGTTCGATGCTTGTTGATTTCCTCAGAGTGTTTTTGCACTGGGAACTAATTATATCCATAATTTGAACAAAAGTGAGGTACAAATTTGCGGATATACAATTACAAATCAATTTCAATTTTCCTGTAAATATTTCATCAAGTCGGAAGAAATCCGGGGTTATCTTTATCTACGATGAACTTTGATCGGGTTCAAAGTGAACTGAAGTCTAGTGAAGTTTTAACTGGTCGAGAGACGCATGCGCGACGGCAGGTCAGCTGCCTTGTGGAACCTTTCCGACGGCCGTAAAATAGCAAACGTAGATATTTATTAGATATACTGTTTCTGTTTACTCATTAGAAATGACCAACGATTTACAAAGCTGGTCATTTTCTATTAATTTTCGTCCAAAACTGCGTTTCTCGACAAATTATTCGTGCAAAAGTATGGATTATCAAGCGCCAGGTCATCGAGCCACCAATCAATTGATTAACGATTACCGTTCGATTCTAGACGGTAAAGTTCAGACTTGGATATTGATTCAAGAATGCGAGGAAATAAATTTATTTGTACAAATGTCGCAAGGATTTTTCATTATTTTTATTATAAACGAAGATGTAGTGGGATGTACCTATATGCGGTAGCTGGAGAATTTCCATAATCGGTTTGTATAATTAATGGTTGAATTATATCAATTAATATAAAATCCACAATCCATGATCGCGTACAGGATGGTTTTAAATGAGTAGCTATAGATAGCTAGATATCTGGAATCGGCACTAAACGATGCGGTTATTCATGAGAACCATATAACGACGATTCGCTAATTAAATGCATTATTAAAGTGATGGTTAGACGGTTGAGGTAATTATTCCCTTAGAATAAATTCATTGTTCAAAGTCACGCTATATACCCTGCAGCCAAGAGACGCACGGTAGCTACTTGAAGAGTAAACAATACATAGTCTAATCGCGTTTATTCCAACGTCTAATTATCGGAGAACAATCATTTAAAAAAAAAAAAATGACTAAAAATAAAAGAGTATTTCAATTTTTTCAGAAAAAAAAAAAAAAAAACAGAACCTATTATTACCCTAAGAATTAATAAAGCATAGATTCCTATGTAATTATTCATATTGCTACATCGTAGCTTTAAATTGCTGTAGAGCTGTTCTATATCTAATCAAGATTACACGCTTAATGAGTGATGAATATTTCTCTGAGTTAGACGCACGAAGATATATCTGTACAGGTACTTATTCGTACATACGTCTCAGACTCTTGTAATAATTATTGTATCGTTATTGAAAATATCCAAAACGAAGGACAAAAATAAACCGCTTTATATGCTATATAGCCGCAGTTATCCGTGTAGCGCGTAGGTGTGGGTCAACTACTTGAAATTGTGTTTAGCAATTGCACTTGGCAAAAGTTGAGCCCATTAATCTTGGCGTCCAATTAAAAGCAGAGCGCGAGATAATTGAAAATAACAAACAACCGCTTACGAAGCTTTTTTGCAGCCCGAATAAAATATCTATATATGCAAATATGAATTTGATGCTTTTGTTTTTTTTTTCAACATAAAGAAAATTGGACAAAAATTGGTAACACGCAAAAATACGCAGTAGAATTTGAACCGAACGAAAATAATTTTTGTCAATATTTGTAAAACGAACTAAAAAAATTTATTATTTACATTTTTTTTTTTTTTTTCTTTCTTTGTGTTGCGTGGTTTGCAAAATAAATTAAATCGGTTCAGTTATAAAAAAAAATATTTATTAACCCGTACCAAAATGAACGGCAAAATTTTTTATTTACGATTCCAGTAAATTATACACACGCGCACGTTTTCGTCGTTCAGTATCACAGTTGTGGTTGAAGATGCGATTTCAATTCGTTATTCAATCTCCGAGGGCGAAATAATGGAAGGAAGTTAACGATCGACTCACCGCATGAGAGATGATCACCAATAAGAGAGAAGAATCTTTTCAAAATGTATAAAAAAGTGATTAAAAATCGTGAAAATAGCACATGTTTGCTTACCACGATGTTATGGTGGCCATATTGGAATATGGTGGGCTGCCCCACCCCGGCTTGTTGAGCTCAGGCTTCGGGTCCACGAGGAGAATCAACGATAGCCGCGCCGCGGCGCATCGTCGTCGTCGCGTCGCATCGACCGGTTTTTCTCGTGAGCCGAATATACCCCCGCCATATTGGTTTGACTTTTGGGATGCGCGGGTCTGGCCGCGCAGAGAGATTCTTCTCTCATTTGGACACGTTCGACTTTCGTCCGCATATCGTATCTACCGACGCCTACGCATATCGCGTATTAAAAACGCCGGCTACAGTCATTCGTTGTATAGATTAACAAGACGAAAAATAAGGACGAAAATTAGAGAGAAGAAAAACGAGTTTCCAAGTCAACGCGGGACATTGAAATTGGTATACGCGGACCGCGAGTGTCACTAATTCCGTAATTGCAGTTGTAGTCGCGGAGCGAACCGCGACTGCGTTCGGGGCCGCATCTTTTACGGATGCATCGTCGCACGTGGCGGAACGGTTCTGCATAATATTTTACCGCGTAAATAATATACGAGAGATCTTTTCTTCTCTCAAACATTTCTTCTACGATATTAAGACGTGCGATGGTGGGACCGTCGACGCGTTCGAGTGCACTAGTGGCGGCCATGCTGGCTCCGAGGAGACTAGCCAAGTCCTCTCACACGACCCACCGCACTTCGTGCAGGGATTTTGCTTCCACGCTCGCTGCCAACGCGCCACCCGCCGCCCACACCTATAGGTATACCTACCTACCAACTCCTTCTCGTCCCATACACCTAGGCCCCTGCAGCTGGACACGTGCGTTTCGGGACTACATACTCAACCCCGAAAACCCACCTGTGTGTCGTATGCAGCCTGGTCACGTGCGCGTTGAAAACGCACGAGAAATGTTAACACGTGATGTGTATAGGCAAGCTTTGAAGAAAAAAGATATCACGAATACACTATATATACGTTTTTTGAAGCAAGACAGAATTTCGTTGGAAGAAACTGTTTCAATTTCTTCTTTGTTCTTTTGATGCGATAGTCTGGAAAATCGTCGGACTGGAGCAGATATGAGAAATGTTTTTTTTACCACACCAGCATGGAAAGTACGAGTTTTGGCCCCTCGCGGATATCGCGGATATCGGATATCGGATTAGAAAACGGATTTTCTCAATTATTGTGCGAAATATATAATGAATAAAAATCATAATTTTCCGAATAATTAATAAACCGACGTTTGTCTAAGAGCCAAGACGAAATGGTTTATTATGCGTGTAACTGCAGGTATAATGAATATGATTAAGATATAAAACTTCACGGTCTGTTTGTGTATAATGGAGATATTTTTCTCGCGTGAATATTGGCTTGATCATTAGACAGGTACTCGTACTTACATTTATTCGAATTTAAAATTGGACCATTCGAGGTGAGCGATAGCGTCGATCCGACGCATCATAAATTCTTTTACCTCATAAACGATATATATATATATTCCTGATAGTTACAAGAACCCGGTTATTCATACAGTTAACGAGAATTTTAAGCGTATAACTATGCATGTCCGTCGGTAATTTAACCTGACCGTGACCAACGCGAAACCTAAACCGCCCCTCGTTAAGAACACGGCGTACTAATTACCTCAGTAAATCTATAATCCCATTCACAATTCTATGACTTTTGATCAAATTTTTCGAATTTTCTTACGCGTTTATAAAAAAAATCTGCATTGGATTCTGGCTTACACATTGCCAACCCTTTGATTCATTACCTACCCCAAGGCAACTCAATGCTAATACAAAAAGCCATCGCTTCCACGTTTCCCCGGGACGTAAACCGAGTAGAACGAGAAACGCCCGATTTTCCGAGAGGCGAGAAGGTTAGACGTAAAGAAAATACGAAAAAGGAGCAAAAGAGAAGAACGGAGAGAGGACCGAGGAGACTAATTTACGCAAACAGGACAGGATTCGATGCACGCTACTCGCTAGAGGATAGTTTTCTATACAGCTATACCTTGCACCTACCCCTGGCTAGCTTGTATAAATGTTCGTGTGTTGGTCGCGAGGTTTGTGCGTAGGTACGCACTTTAACGTGTATTTATATGAACACATGTATGCGGGTATAACGTGGCTATATGGGAACAGTAGCGCCGGTTAATTAGGGTTTAAGTTTACGAGGTGCAGGCGTGGGCGAGCGGCCGTGCGCCCCGCGTCACACCACCACCGTCGCGGCGCCCAGTGTCCCTGGTATATGCATATATATGTACATACCGACGTGTGTATGTACCTACTAGTATGCGCGAGTCACATACGAAATATCAAGAGTTTTCCACGCACGCAAGCTGCGATAATAAACGCTAGCATTCGCCACCGCGTTTCAAACTTTATCACATCCACCGCTCGAGTGCGAGTGGGAAGTGCGAGTTAAAATTCAGCGGGATTGGGAACGGAAGGAGTCCGAAAATAATATCGAATTCAAACGGAGTGGTGCAGAACGCTGACCGTCGCGAAGCTTATATATACGTGTATATACGTTTATTTCTCTCTCGCATACGCGATCTTCTGCAGTTCAACTTTTGCAGCTGCGACTTCGAGAAGCCGTTAATTTGTTTTAGGTTTTATTCATTTTATGAAGTTATCCATCCTCCGACTCGGCTCCTGGCCCATAAAACTTGAACAATTACCATTTTGGTATAGGAGCTACAGGTTACTCTGCCGAGTGTTTTATAGATCGCGAGAGAATGAAGCAGCTCGCGTGTGACGTTCGCCGTTCTTTCGAGGAGTCTAACTCAGAGAGAAAGAGAGGTCTGCTGCAGGACTTTCGTTCGCTGAATCGTAACAGAATTTGGTTTAATTTAATCCGTCGAAAAGCTGGGTAAATGGTTCGCGTGTCGCACTATAGACCGTGTGCTGATATCAAGAGCGAGATCTTCCGTCGTGGGTTGGCAGACGCGAGCCCACACCGCGCCGCTTGCGTGTTGCCACGCGGCTTTCCTCCAGCCAGACAAAAAGCTTAAAGATAAAGCAGCTCGCCCTACAAGACCGCTAAAGATATACATATGTATAGGTGTTATACCTCTATGGCCAACTTTCGTATGTATAGTACACTTGCTTGAAACAAGTGCATTTCGTCGCTGCGAGCTAAAGAAAATTTTCGTTCCGTGCTCAAACGCGTATAAATACTTCTAGGAAGTATGAGAGAATAATTATCGTCGTTTTCTTCGGTTGGAATTTTTAGTAATCAATAAAATACCAGTTTAACTACGAAAGTGGTATTATACCTATACCTATCTTGAAAACGTCCGATAAAATTGTTTCGGTATTTTTATAGTCCTTTTTTTAAGGGTCTTTGAATGTCTTTTATGGCTTGTATATAAGTATTTTTAAAAGAGGTGCACTATAAGGTTATCAAAAACCGTTGAATTATATATCCTCCTATACCTTTTACCTAATTCAGAGAAAAGTTTCGGTTTCTTTTTTTTTTATTCAATCTATTTTTCATTCTCTTTCCTATTTCTTGGCTCCTTCAACCTCTAGTCCTCAGTTTCGCGCTCCCTCGCTTGCTAGTCCCGCCGTTTTACTTATTATTACGTAGGCACTGTGCCGCGCCGCGTGTAATTAAATCATGCCGACGGTTTTGCAATTAAACTCGATTATTTGCTCGTCGTTGGCCCCATTCCCCGCTTTAACTCTTTCTCCCTCACCCTTCGTCCCTACCTCTCTCCTACCCTTATTCGGCATCCCTCTTTTACTCTCTCTCTACCCCGAACTGAATATCCGTATAGCCAACGGCATCCGCGTCTACCCCATCCGCGCAATATTCACAGTAAACCTTTTACGCAGGTGTAAAGCTATAATGTATACTATATCTATATCTATATCCATGATGTCGACAAAATTCAGGAATCGAACGAAAGGACCGTAGAATTTTTCACAACGAACAAATGCTCGGCTGAATGAAATTTCAGAATATGATGGAATGATTACGTAGGTGCCTACCTTTTTCCGCGTATTTTTGGGCTGACGAAAATTCGCGATCTCTAATTTTTGATATTTCTTTTCTTGTCGGGAACTGTTTCGACGACGAGCGTCAATCGTGGACTGACGAATTTCAGGAACAGGTAGTTCACCTGAGGTTGGTATTTCGGTCTTGTTTATGGATCCTGACCGCGGTAGGATAATAAAATAATTTGAGCGTAAAATTTTTGAGGATTTTTAAAGGTTCCGTACGAAACCCTGTGAAGAGTCACCCTCGACTTTCCCGGCAGTAAAACACGACTGCATTCTTTCTTTCTCGTTTTTTTTTTTTTCTTCTTTCTGCTTTGCTTTGCTTTTCCGTTATAATAACAAAATGCTAAAGTATTTGGTATATACGTGTAAGGGGTGGAAATAGGGGGCTAACTTTCACCGCGTCGAGGAAAGTTGGATTCATCTTTTTACAGCCCCAGAGGTACCAAGGTGCACTAAAAAAGAAAGTTTTCAAAAATGAAAATCGCCCGTCCCCTGGCCGTAAAGAACCACTTTCGGATGTCGGGCTTAGAGGGAGGGCTGCTTTTCTAAGGACAAAAAAAACAAGCGATAGTTTCTTCCTGCCCTCCTTCCTTCCTTCCTTTCTTTCTTCATTTCGGAGTAACGCGTACGTATACCTCTTGTCACACTATCGCTCAGCGTAGAAAATCACAAGATGAAAAACGGAGAAATGCGAATGAAAAAAATTTTCCAGGCGTCTGGTGAGTGTTCAAAGGGCGCGAGTTGACTCGAGGTGACGTACCTCGGAGCCGCTACTTTCATACGTACTTTGATTTCCTGCAAGGGTTATAAGTCAGCGGCGCTTTAGATGACTTTTGTAAAAACCCAGAGTTCCAAAATTAACCGAATTTGTTCATTCGGGGGTTGCGGTAATAATAACCCAGCGCTCTCTCTCTCTCGGTCTCTCCTCTATATGACTTGGTGTAAAGCGCCGAGGGACCTAGTTGCTGTACCGCGAGTTACCGAACGCGTTATATTCTTCTCTCTCACGCTTTACCAGAATCTCGTTGGTCCATGAAGAGAGACAGAGCCGGGGAGCGGAGGATGCGACAATATCCGGCGCCCCGGCGTCCGACAACTGATAACACCGTGCCATGTTTATATACATGTATATGTACGTTCGAGTCCGTATAATATGTCCAGAATTTGGGCGCTTCCCTGTTGGTACTATATCCCGTGGTAACCTTCGGCCACATCCCTTGTCCCTGTTTTCTAAAACTAAAAAAGAAGAAGAAAGAAGAAAGAAAAAAGCCAAAGAAGGTAAAGGAATATAGTTTCGGACATTTTCCTTCCCGGAGAATCTACGAACCTAAGACTATCGCTTCTAGATCGGTGTTTTTCAAAAACCCAACAATCTCCGAGTACGTATCTCTCTCTGTGGGAAAGTAAAAGGCATCTCGATCTCGGATGGCTGCTTTGTCTCTTATCCGGTGTCACTTGTCGTACCGTAACGTGGGGGAGAAAATTTATATCACTGTAATTTGACAAGGCTAGTTTCAAGCTCAGGGTTCTAAATTAAATTTTCTTTTTTTTTTTCTTTTCTATTTCACGATTCGACCGTTGCCCAGCCATGCCTATGCGACGTGACCAAATCTTATTCGAAACCATTGAAACCGCAACGATTTATAAAATATCTTTTCATCATTTGAAAGAAGGATGAATCGCTGAGCTTGTAAATTAAAAGCAAAGAGTTTGACTGGATTTTTATTTCACTCACCTACCTACCTTTCTACCTTTCTACCTTTCTACGTAGGTATAGAGGAGTGCGGGTCATGCGGACGGAAGTTGATAGCGGATTCCTTGGAATCCTGAAGGCCAGGATGGCCGTGTAGCGATTACGCACCAAGTTTTAATTAAACTTAAGTAAAGCGTTCAAAATTGTGTGTTATTATTTCCAGAGGGCCGTATACCTTTTCCGGGTTAGCTAACAATAATTCCGGCATTTTTTTATTTTAATTTTAATTTTTCTTTTCCTTTTTTCACGCTCAAGCTATGGAACTCGGGTTTAATTAACTGAACAACTATTCGAATCGCTCGGTTCTCTCTCTTCCTCTTTCTCTTTCTTTCGGATGAATGTAGAAAAGTTTGAAATTCTTAGCGCGAATCTTACTTTAGCTACAGCTCCGGGTTGGTTTTAACTAATAAGTCGCGGAGGCGAGTAACTATAAGAGAGTAGAGTTTTATTGACGTCGAATAATTAAAGTGGCACCCAACAAAGGAGGGATAAGGGATGTGCGATGGTACTTTCCGAGCCAAGGCGGCGCATCTATATGTAAATACGATAGAGGCTCGTTCCTTTCCGCCACCCCCATCTCTACTCACTTCAGTTCCTCCTAATTTATGCGAGGATAACGTTTCTCGATACCTATACAGCTACTACTAGGTAGCCGTCGCGTCATCGTTACCTGAACGTCGTTCAAAGGAATGAAATTTACCCGAACTTTACCCGAATATCTAATATTATAAATTCTAGAATCCACGAGAATGCATTTATTGCGCTGACGTCTCCCACTTAGAAAGAATACCATACCCGGTGCTTTTAAGGACTCGAAGAACCGGGGATTTATTAGACCCGTAATTTTTATCGCAGTATTTTATTCCCCGTACCTACATACATGTATATGGGTGACGGAGCCGCCACTGCAGTTTGTCTAAATCACAGCCTAATTACATTGATAAGTAAGTGTTCTCGAGTGGAAAATTTGTTCACGCGCCACCAGCCTCGAGGATAAATTCTCCATCTCTCCCTGCCCGAGCATATAAGCGGTATACCTAGATACCTACATACATACCTAAACTAAACTAAACACGCCTAAAACAGTCAAACAATTTTTCACTCTCTATTTTTCCTTCGCCCTCTAAGACGGCTTGGGTACGAAAAAGGGGCTGGGAGACGCGGGGGTAAAGAAAAAGATGGCTAAAACGAATAAATTCGTGGATTTTGGCCAGAGGCAGTATAAGGGAGGAAATCATTTGCCTTGTCTTTGCCACGCCCAGTATAGTAGTAGGCTAGGTTAGGTGGATGTACGTGTATAAATATCAGCACGTAGGTATATGGGATAGGGGTAGGATGGTAGGAAGGTAGGAAGGTATAGTGGTGCACACAGTGCCTTATGTGCCTGCTTCGGGATTTTATATATAGGTAAACTGATGATATATTAGAAGATATATCACGGTGGAAAGACGTGCGCGGGTGCAGGCGACGTGGCTGGGGCTGCGAGATAGCGAGATACGAATATAGAGGGGTATTGCGGAAGGGATGGACCAGGGGTTCAGGGACCGGCGGGGCTTTCCAGTCTCGGGTACAGGGGGGTGGTTCGTGCGCTTCTACGTCCCCGCAGACGTCCACCGGGTGATCTACGACTCCCTTGCGCATAGCGGAGCGCATAACTTTTATCTTACCTCCCCAGGATCTTCTCGCGAGGCGAGCGAGATCCAGCGATATTATATAGGTAGCTGGGGGTCGGGGGTTGGGGGTTGGGGTGGGACAGGAGGGAGAAGGCACCTATCTACCGACCTATACACCTACCCACAACCTACACCTACTCCAAACAGTCTGAGCGAGCATTTCTGCGAACGAGTCCCGAGTCCCGAGTCCCGCAGCCTCCTCTCTACTCGCCGACGGGGGATGGCTTGTCGTTTTGTCGTCCCGAAGGGAAAGAAGGGGCGTGTGAAATGCGAATGGTTAACGCTCCCATTTCACGCCTCGGGAAGCATCGAACCTCGTCATCTAACTCATCTCTCACGTCTTTGCGAGGGTTGCGAATTATCTTCAACCGACGAGTGGGTTGTATAGACGTATAGATTTCAACTATTTGACTCGACAATTGCACTTTTTCACAGGAGAGAGAGAGAGAGAAAGAGAGAAAAGGAGCAATTGAATGAAGAAATCGAAAGATTTCAGAAAAGGATTTTTCATTGGGTTGAAATATTCCTAAGCTTCAAGCAACACATGCTAAGAAACCGTGGTCCAAGTTTGTTTCTTAGCTCGGGTATAAGCTGGCATATGTATCACCGTTCGGTATGTATATAGGTATACAGGGAAGTTAGGCCCATAGTAGAACGTCAAATTGTCGTTAAACTGAGATTTTTCACCGTAGCGATTGCCTACCGCTGCTCGATAAATCCGTTCCCATTCCTCCCCTTTCGGATCAAGCCAAAGTGAGTTTCGATCAGAACTTACAGAAGAGAATTACAGTCTACGAGCGATTCTCGATTGCCTTCTGGTGGCCCTACTTCGTATATATAGGAGGCTTCTTTCTCCCTTTCTTTCCTTCTCTCTCTTTCTCGCTATCGACGGATATAGCATACCTCGATTTGCCACCATACGTCGTATGCCAGGGGGCTATAAGGGGTGGCAACCACAGCACGACTGTCCCCGCGAAATCCACCCCAATTTCACTCCCTACCCCCCGCCGCCCCTAGAGGAGCCAATATTTATTGATCACCCCTAGGGCTGGCTGCACGAGGATAGTACGAAACGCTTGGAAAACCATCTTCCCCGAGTATCGGCCAGCTGCGAGTCCTTCTTTCTTTCTTTCTTTCTTTCTTTCTTTCTTTCTTTCTTCCCTTCTTTCGTTCTTTCTTTCAGCCGCCATGATTCTCACGCGTGAACGTCTATCTCGCTTAGAAAACTTCACCCCAAAAGAAGAAACTTTATTTCAGCCCCGAGTAGGTATACTACACATAGATATACCTTATACCTACCCATACCAAACTTTTTATGAATTGGCGTTAAAATACGTACGTAGTTACGTGTTTGTTTGTTCGTCTGTGTATGTGTGTGTGTGTGTGTGTCATGTTTACATGAAGATATGGTTATTATATGGCCTGTAAATTAGGAACTAGCACACAAAACTCGTCGAAACTAATTGAAAGATCGATATTCGCTCTGTACATCATATACACAGGGAAAGTTCAACTCTTGCAGTGAGGTTAGTACCGTGCTTGTGCAGTAACGCTATTAGTGCATGTATAGGTATACAGAGAAAAGCGGCGTTAATTTTTATACACCTTGTTAAAAATCATTTCACATTCTAAATCTCCGAAGCTAATATTTCAGAACTAACAACTATACTACGATATCTCTGTTTTATTCCTCTTACTCTTCTTTCGACTTTGCAACAAAAAAAGAACAGCACTTCACGAAAACCGCACTAACCTTACCTGAGTTTAACTTTTCGTTAAACCTTTTTATCAAACTTACCCCCTCGCCAGAGCCAATCAATCCAGCCGATAAACGTGCTTACCTGTAAAGAAGAGAAGATTATATTTTAGTTAATTGGAAATCAAGGCGGTTATAGAAACAATTAGCAAAAAATACATTATTGGGCTTAGAATTGAGTATGACATAAGCTAGAATCTACGAATAACCAGCAAAACTGATCGCGCGAGATGCAGCTCGGCTCCTGCTATGGTGCAAGCATCCTGCATTGTTGGATTTGGTCCTCGTGCTACCAAACTGGGTACCAAATGATCCAGAACACCACCGGGGATTGGTTCAGTGCTCGTTACAAGCTCGAGCTACAACTAACCGCGCTGAGCTACGGCCTGTCTATTACTGGTTCTGTGGCGATCACTTGGTATATCGTAGATCCAAATGTACGGAAGGCTGATAAACTCCTGGCAACACGAACGAGGCTGGAGGTATTTGTGGAAGACTAGACCTCTGCAGGCCTTTCGAATTTATATACCGCTGGCGCTTATTATATCATTTAATTTTCATATAATTGGCGCAAAAAACTATCCTCGTGGTTTCGCGGTGTTCAAAGATCGCAAGAAATAAAAGTCTTTTTATTCACGCAATGGAATATTACGAAATATATCTGTATCTGAAATATATGGGTTTCGAACGTGCGGTAAAAAGTAGGGGAGTTATGCCGATCGATCAGCACCACCCACTAGTGTCGTTGAAGGAACAAATTCGCAAAGAATAACCCGCCTCGTATGGCATAAGCGAGGATATCGATTATATCATATGAGCTTCGTGGATAAATACGCTCCTCCATATATGTCCGATCAATCGAATGCCGTTCAGGTCATAACGATTATTTAAGTATAGATTTTCTTCTACATAGTTTCGTTGTTATTTTAGATTTGGATTAAAATTCGAACGGAGTCTTTCGATCTATACTATACTTAGTAAATGGATTGAAAAATATGAAACAAAGTAGTTATATGATATACAAATAAAGTAACAAATCTGTTCCTCCCAGTTTTTGTTCAAGCAAAAGTCTTACGGCTAGGTGTATACCTACACTCCGAGTGAGCCATAACTTAAAATAACAGGCTGCAAAGTTTTGATTTTATGGATATTATGTAAATAACAGCTTCCAAACTCTTCGCGTCTATTTTTCGCCGGTCTAAACTCATATAATAATTTTAATATCGATATCTTATTCATAGTCCACGCGGAGATACATTGACAGCGTTATAAATAACGAACATTCAGATTTCAAAAATTCTATAAAAAAAAAATACAAAAAAAAAAAATAATAATAAAAAGATGGAAAAAATTCACGTAAATTTATGCCATTAGCTGGTATACGTAGCGCGGTAGCCTGCAGCAGCGTTTGCAATGACTTACAGCCCGCGATGCAGAAGGTACGAAATACTGGGGGCAACTGGTTATTAGATTATTGGCCGTATCGACAAGTAGCACGGTACCCGTAGATATACGCTTTGATCAGGTAGATGAGCGCACAACCGGCTACCTCCTCTATATCTACGGTCATATCCATACATGTACACAGGTAGGTATAGGCAGGCAGATATACGTATATGAACGTATATACCTGTCAATGCACGTTCCTACCTATGTAATACAGATTCGTACACACATCAAGGTAATCCGCATATGTGTGGATGCGTCGCACGCACGGCGTACCTACAAATAGGTGCGACAGGGTGGCAAAAGGGTGATCCGCAGCTAGTGGTAGGGAAACTAGTGATAACGGTAACATACGATCGGCATTAGCCGCTGGCTTGCTTCCGCTGATGGATGCACTAATTATCAGCAAGCAGGAGTTACGGCGTTATTCCCATATACCCATAGAGTCAGGTGAGAGTCCTTCGCACAACCATGTGGTCAGGTTTCGATCAGATATTATACCTACCTGCCGCACTATCCAAGTGTCAATCGAACCGATATCTCTCATTACACAACGATTATTCGATCATTTTTTCAGATTTTTCAGATCCAGATTATATCTGGATAAGCCCTAACATTGAATGATGAATCGATTCCTCGACTATTTCCCAGAAATTGATTCGTAGTTCGGGTTATGGTATAAAAGTGTTTGATAAGCGATTTATCTATTCGAAAGCGATAAATGGTGGAGACCCGTCGGTCCTTCGAGAACGGTCGGACGTCCGTCTCTGAAATTTGGTCGTTCAAATGGACCAAGCCGTTCTTTCTTGGATCTGGAAACGGAAGGAGGTTGCGGTAGCACGTGTGGACACCCCTAACGCGCACGGGGTCGAGGGTTACTCGAATGGGGCGACCGTTACGGGAGCTAGCCGCGCCCCCGCGTCCTTGTCTCAACTTATTGGCTTCTAAGAATCGTTTCCAGGAACCTTTGCTTGCCGCGGGGTGATTTTCTTACGAGAGTATAGAAGAGATAAAAAGAAAATAAAGAAAGAAGAAAAAATAGGGAATGAATGGTATCTGTAGTCCCTTATAGCTGTTATACGCAGAAGTTCCGACGCAAATGTTCAGTCTTGGCTATCTTAATTAACTCTCGTACATAACACCTATACCTATCCGATTTCTAAATACACTGCGTGAATATTGAGAAATTATCACCACCGTACACGTATAGCTCGTCGCTTCTGCTCGATCGTTCGTAATCGAATCAACGCGCAGTTAAACTGGTTACTATACGTACAGTGGCACACGTCATGCAAAATCTCGCGGAGAGCTATAACCGTTGACAATGTCAGCTAATTTGAATAATAAATTATACGAGTGTCGAATCGAAATGAGCTCCTCGAATAATTCATTATCTCTCAAAAGTCACGGGCTTCGGAAACAAAAACTTGTTTCTCGCTACTCCGACTCTGTGGTTTTCTCAAAGCTACTCCTGCGACCCTCTATAAGTGAATCGAAATTCTCGCTCATAATCGGTGATCGTATAGGGTGGAATTCTACGGGATGTAAATTGGCGAGGGATTTCCAAGGGGGTCCTGGAGTGTTTCTGGAATTTTCTTGTACACTCGGAGAGTCCTTTAACGATGTTGCATCGTCTGGTGTTCAAAGTAAACGTATCCTAGGATACGTATGTATCCGGAGGTTGTAACCGCGCCTACGGGACCGCAAGTTCTTGTGTATAGGATTCGACCCTCTGCGTGAAGGCCTGCACCCGGAAAACGCGTCGGTATTGTTGGTTGGAACTCGCCAGCCCGTAATGAACATTGCGTTTGTTTATTTAATGGGAAATTCGGCGGCGCCATAAAGCTCGAAGGAGGGGCGCGCGAAACCTATTAAATTTATGCCCTTGGTTTACCCGCTCTGACGGATCGCAATGCCCAACTGCCCCCCGTCTATAGATATATCTACTCTCTCTCTACCCGTATCGTATACCGTTAGTTTGCGCGTGTTTGCACGTTAACCTATCCTAACTCTAACCCAGTCGATCACTCTCCTCCTCGCTACCATAGCTGCCCCTGCAGGGTAGCACAGGATTCGCGGTACGTAACTCTGGACCAAATTTCCAGGTATATAATATGTGTATGTTATATTTGTACAAATTCATGCAACTAATTTACACGTATGTATAATGTATTTGTGAAAAATGTATATACCTAGTTAATGTATATACTAGGTGTAATAATTATAGATAGATTTGTGAAGAGGAGAGAGAGATGTGGAAGAGTGAGTTTGCGCGAAAACGTTGTAGAAGCACGGGTCTTTTATCCCTTTTGAATCCCTCTAATTACCGAATTTTCCTCGCCCTTAATTTAGTGTTATAATTGCTTCCTACCCTTCATAAGGTTAGGGAGAGGGGGTGGGTTTTCCCCGTGCAAGAGGCTTCTACGCGCCATTTCTTAACCCCCGCCCTGGAGTAGGCAGAAGTATAACCACCTTACATAAGCCCCTTTCTATAGGGCTTACCGGGGGCCAACGTCGTATCTATCTTATATCACGGCGTCGACCCCGTTGCCTTAGGGGGGATGGAAAATTCTTCGAAAATTTATGCGCTCCCTACCTTAATAATAATATATCTGCCATTACGCGGGTGCCAGCTACCTACTTATTATTATCGCGTTCTATTAAGCAATTAAACCAACGACGGGAGAGAGGCTGCTGGCGTTAAAAGTTGGCTGGTTAAAGAAGTACCTACCTACCTACCTCACCTACCTACCTTATGCCTACGTCGGTTCAAAAACTTCAATGCCATCTGGCACGCGGTGGTATTGCCAAAACCGGGCTACGAGGACTTATTAAAAAGTTGTTTTTAACAACTTAACGTCTCAATACGCGGAGATCAAACCGCTCGCGATCGTTAACGTACCATTAATTAGCCAACTATTATTATTATCTTCATAATTATCTCATACAGTTCAGAATTTTTTTCACATCCATATACCTGCCACGTAGTATTTCTGTACAATATTAAACCTCACGAATAAATTCATCGTCATCGTAAAATTGATGATTTATAAAGATAATCGTCCTCATTCGTTCTGACCGGATGCTGCACGTGGTTGATCATTTTTCAACTGAATTTGCTAATTGTTGCACCTCGCGTATATTCCCGTACCTTATTATACCCACTCTATACCACTTCGCCCATACCGCCTAATTATAATCTCCTCTGCAGTGGGTCAGCGTGCAGTGCGTGCGGCGCGTGTGGCTCGTGAGAGTCTGTTTGTCGCAAAGTCACGTTCGTTTGCTCTATGTTTATTCTGCCATGATTCTTCGTACCTTGCGGAAGCAAGCCTACCGGAATAACCATGTGTCACCATGTTGCAAATTTTACTACGGCGTGGCCGCCGCTAGTCGAAACTTAATTTCGACTCGACGACTTGGAAACATGAATAATCGCGTGAAGAATCGCGGAATCTGAGCATGAAGATTAAAATTCTATATCCTTTACAAACACGGGCGAATCTGATCCGCGCGCGTATTACCTACAGCTCCTTCCTTTCCATCGCGTTAAACGGGCCGTCAAATTGCCGATAAGTATCTCACAACTCGTTCCTGAAATCTCTCAATTTGACGGCGATGAAAATGGATTATTCACTCGCTTCCAGACACACTCACCCTGAGGCTGGAGATAAAACCACCACAACAGAACGGCGGTGCGGTGGCGGCGGCGGCGGCGGTAGTGGTTGCAAATAAGACAACCAGAAACTAAAACCGCGTTGCATTCGTTGGTGGATCGGATTTTGGCACAACCTTCCTATAACGCGTTCTTATTACACTCGCTATGGATTTTTGCGACAGACTGGTCGTTAGCTAGATATACATGACTACCGCTCTCTTTCTCTCTTTCTATCTCTCCTTGCATATACTCACTACGTATACAGAAGAGTATACATCTTGTATATGTACACATAGGTATATGAATGTGAGCCGAAGAAGTCGACAGTCAGCATTATGTGCTCGGTGCAGTGTATTATGCGCGGTGAAACGTTCCCCGCGCGTAGTATATAAAAGTTGGTTTACTTTACGTAACATTTAAGGTGGTGTGTGGATAGGTATATATGTACATTCATACAGGATCTCCTATCCACCTACATCCCATACAACCATGTGGTTACATACACATAGCGAAGAGCTATTCAACTTCCTTTGTCCCCTCCATTCCTTCCCCGTGCTGCAGCTACCATGGATTGAGTGCTCCGCTACTTTTGCGACGGCTATAGTCGTGTCGTAGTTGTGAAAACAGAAATGGGTAGAATTCCTCGACGGTTATATATGTACGTCCACAGCTCCGTATTCCTATACCCTTTCTAACTATACTTGGTATATATAGGCAGGAATTCGCTCGTGCAAACGGGTAATGGAAGGAGCTTGTACACCGCGAGAATCTCATTTTATTTCATCGCGTACTGTAACGAGTCATTCTTTATTTTCTCCTACTTCCTTCTATTTGCAACCACTGCCCTATACCGTACCATAGATACGATAAGTAGATACCTTCGAAAGATAAACTAGCCCATCGCTCTATACACACATAAGTATACTTGACTGTTTAACATAACTGCACCCGTGGAAAATACATATCGACCTCAGCTAGATCTACTTCACGCCCATACGACTCTATGGAACTATGTAGGTGCCTGCATACACCCTCGCAGGAATAAAAGTGCACCCGCATCTTATTTATACCTGTCTGTGATGTAAAAGACAAAGTTTCACAGCGATTTTTCATACCTAGTCAGCGTGGATACGCGGTTTAAAGAAGAATATTTATAAGTCTAAGAAGCCCGCGGAAGTTAAGAGTTTATAAAGCTTCACTAAACCCTCGGAAAAGTTTGGGATAGGTATAGAGTGGAATTTACACTCTTGGTGGTAAATTAGTGCAGTGTATTCTTGCAGTAGCGGTCTTGATGGCGCGAGTCATCCTTAGAACCAACCCCTGGCCAAGTATAAGGTGTTTGTGTATAGAAATGCCTTTGTAGCGATACGGAAAGTAGCGAGACGCACCCTCTCGCCTCTAGCCTCTAGCCTCTAGCTTCTAGCCTTGGTCTCTTCTCTTGGGGAATCGCGTAATTACATCTACGAAATAGTTGCATTGTTTGGGATGCCTGGGTCGCGCTACAACTTACAACTTAGAAATTAGAATCAGGATGGAAGGGAATAAACGCCAACAGTTAGGGTTACTCACTACTTGATGGCGCGTAATTAAATTTTATGAAACTCTGCCGGCGCTGCAGGCTCGACCATTTAACTTACGTCGCTGTGTAGAGTTCAGAGGATAATGGCGACAGTAGCTGCAGGGACACGACTGCACCAAAGTACGCGGCTCTTGATGGTCTAAAAAATAATTCAACCCTATACTTTTTCACGTATTATGCGCAGGCAAGAGTTACACTGTTAATTACGTACTCCTACAAGAAGCGATCATCGCTGGTGCACCGGACAACTAACGAGTGCAATAAGGAATTGAAGCTCGTGCGGTCTTATCAGCTTTCGCCAAGATCATCGTTCGCTTACGGGAGGTCCGTTATCTAGGTCCGTTCCCCACCCCTTACAGCGAACAGCTTTGCGAACACGCTAACTAACTAACCAGCATTTACATTGCTAATTGCACGAGCATGTGAGTGTAAACCTTAGAGGTATCTCACCTCGCATTGGCTAAACCCTATACCTAATGAAAAAAGGCTGCAACGCTGCCTTCGTACTTTCGCATACACAAATCTACTCCTTCAAGCTTTGGGGGTTCGTTCAATGGCCTGCGAGTCGCTTAAGCTGGATGAATATCTCGACGGCGTAAACTCAGACCGTTTGGTATTTACCTGGTTTGGTAAAGGTTTGCGTCATTCGACGACGCCATATCCCACGATCGTTAGGTTCCACACTTGTTTAAAAATCTATACTATCGCGGGACTCCTTGGTGTAATTGCGTAAACACTTGCGGTCACTCCGTCAATCTCCCGAGACATTCGGCCGTAGAATATTTGAAAATAATTAGAATCGCATAGGTACAAACGGACCGCGTTTCAGATGACGATGGAACGGTCGTATAGCCCGGAACGCGGGACTCGGTATCTTGAACAAGTTTTAAGGACGCGCTAACGAGCCGCTACGCGTATTCACAGCGCGGTGAAGTCTCCGCGCGGTGCGACCACAGACTGTCTTTTCTTTGCTCCTTGAAATTCCACTGTGGGACCCTACTATTTTTTTATACTGCCTCCATAGGTGGATCGTACACCTATGGGGTTCTGCCGTGGTCGTGGCTCTCAAGACCGGAGAAGCCATAATGCTTGCAGGTATGGCCGCAGGGGTGTTTCCCAAACGCTGGTGAAGGGACCTCCCTGCCCCTGCATCGGCTCCCCATGCGTCTAACCGCCTAGCTGCTGCAGTCCCTTGGCCCTTTCCGCTTTCGTACCCCATGGATTTTAGTAATGATCTCTTTACCGGCTTTTATTGCCCAAATGGCGTTTGACTTTTTCCCCTTTCTCTATTACTCGAATTAATATGATAA
This sequence comes from Rhogogaster chlorosoma, assembly GCA_944452935.1. Lineage (NCBI taxonomy): Eukaryota > Metazoa > Arthropoda > Insecta > Hymenoptera > Tenthredinidae > Rhogogaster > Rhogogaster chlorosoma. Next base: position 19,192,177 of record OX101804.1, read on the forward strand.
TTACCGGAAGTTTTGACCTCGGGTGATTACGCTCGATATACCTGGTATATGATGAGAGCTAGGAGTGATCTAATTGAACGTAAAATGAAGAGAAAACAAGGTTTACTCGTTGTGTAGTAAGGGGCTGTGATAAGATCTGGAGATTTTTTTAATAACAGAAAATTATAATGTCCAATAAAAATGTGGGAGCTAATTAATACCAATTAAGACATTATAGCCGTCGCTCTTTATTTCATTCTTATTATTTGTTAGCCTCTCTAATTAACGAGACAAATCACGAAGGCTAGTTGCCTTCTGTAATAATGCGATAATCAAGTTCTGGTTTCAAACTCGTACTTCAATTAAATGGCCTGACCACTGAAAGCGTGCGTCGCAGGACATAAAACTCCTCGTATAAGTTTACAAATTTACAACCCTCGTTCGGTCTCTATACACATGTGCGCGGTTTAGGTATGTATATATACCTATATACCTACATAGTAATAAAATCATACTCGCTTAACACGGAATGGGAACGACAACCGCATAAAAACTAAAATTAAGCGGTTTGCTTCACTTTTATATCATGCCCTCGCACACATTCGTGAAATGATAATAAAATGTAAACGAGCCCGTGTAATGACACGTGTTGCGTCATACGAACAGACTACCTTACTTACCGACCGAACCCTACTTTAGAAACAAACAAAAAAACGCTCTTCTCCCAACAAGGTACCGGCCACAATGCCGAGATGGCGTTCGCGTGGTTTAAGGCCACACCCGAGGCCTTCTTACACTTTGACTCAGCCACGGCTACCTCATGCTTCGCTGTGGACGTTTATGGCTGACAACTTGGGCCGACCACGTGCTTACTCGACTTTCGTATAGCCACATATGTATGCGTGTGTATACGCTACTCGATACGCTCCGTATTACGAATCACTTCTACCTTTACAGAACTAACTTTACCTGAAGCTCTATACCTGTTCCTTGTCAGATACCTATACCTATACCTCACATCTACGTTTATACCCACGGGCTAATACGAAAGAGAGCGATGTATGTGGCGAGGAGGAGGGAACTTGGGTGTGTTTAAACATACGCATACAAGAAGGCACAGGTTTCGTTAGTGAAAATGGTTTATTGTTCGAATTTATATTCATTATGTACAACGGTATGGGGCAATATTTACATTGGTGCAATTAGGCGGTCATTAGTGAGTTCAATTCGCCGATGAAATTCTCGACGTTATTAACGATCTTATGTCTTGATGGTTTTTCTTCTTTTTTTTTTTCACTATTCGAAAATTTACTATATGAGTAATTCAGACAGAAGATGAATAAATAAAGCCTGCAGAAAAATTTTAAGGACATTTCTATCGTTTATTTCGCTAGTATATAGAGTAGAGTACATACGGCGATACGTTATCTTGCGGGTGCGTGAAAGAGTGCTTTCTCACCATCAAGTTATACCTACTATACCTTAAAACACCCGGGTAATTTTATCACGAGTAGAACTCACGCGACGTACCATACACGTACGCATACGTTCGTTGCTGCAGTGACAAGCAGCCCCTTGAATATTGTCAGAGTTAGGTATAGGTATAAGGTATGGCCTGGTCTGGTATGGTACGGTATGGTGTAATATAACTGGTTCAGGGATAAACTAAATATAATTTTCTAAAACGTGATCAAATGCTGCTACAATTCTGCCTCGAATACGAATACAGGGTGTGCACGTCGCTGCCAATGAATGAATAAACAGGAAGACGATTCTGAAAACTTGTGCTACTCAGTCATTTCTTATTTACTTATAACACCACTCCGTCTCCCTGAGTAGACCTCCTTTAATTAGAAGCAGTGATTATATTTTTATTTACCTGCCGCGAGCGAGACCGGAAATAAAATTATGGGTTCCATTCAGGTATAGACGTAGCATTCTCTCGGTTGCTTTTAGAGCACCTACACAGGTTGGCTTTCGTAATCCATGGTTGGACGAAGTGAGAAAGGGAGAAATAATAAGCGAGGTGAAAACATTTGGACGTTTGAGGTAATAAAAGTAACAAATACGGAGATAAACAAGCGGTAGGTATATGCAGGTAGATGTAGAGATATTAAATGTCTTGTTAATTTGATATGACGGCTAATTTGAAGAGGCAAATTTATGCGCCATGACTTTTTTTCCACCCTTTTACACTTCGGGGTTGGCCCTAAAATCCCGTAGTTCCGGAGGATTTCACGGCACAATAGACTTCCGCGCGATAACGTCGAGTCAAGATTTCGCGGGTGAAAAATTTAAACTCTGTCTCTCACTCTATATATTTCTCTCCATTTCTCTCCCTCACCCTTTCGCGACCTTTCTCTCGCTCGCTCTCTTTCTCTCTCTCTCTCACTATGTTGCTGGGGGCAAGGAATACCGCGATGACAAAGTGGCTGTTATTGACCGTCTCTATTTTGTGACGAAATTGGCCTGTCCGTGAGTCGTAATATTATTTTTAGCCCGTTGCCTCCACCTCCACCTCCGCCTCCACCTCCTCCTCCCACCTGATCGCCCCTGGTCACCCCGGTGCCGCGGTCGTCCCCGGAGCCGTAACCATAACTCCTGGTGGCCCGCGTGGCGTGACGCCGGCCATCCACTCGAACGAGTGCCCTCCGCTCACGCTGCCGCAACGCATGCCACCAACTGACCAACTCCATCCAACGACACTAATCTCCTCTCTTTATTTTCTATATCTATATGTCTCTTTCTCTCTCTCTCTCTCTCAATCTCTCTCTTTACCTATTTCAATTCAATTCATCAAGAAACAGAACGCAGGGAATACTTCAGTTCTGGGTTATATATTGCTGTCCAGTATGCCCCACAGCATAACGCACTGAACGCACATCGCCGCGAGGAGTAAATTAATTTCCTCTAATTCGGAGGGTCGCTTCGTTTAGAGGAAATCGTCAGGCGTCGAGAAGTGAAATGGTTTTCCGTATGCGATATGCTTTATCGTGGGATGATTCCGAGGCCCTATATCGCAGAGAAATCGAAAGAGAGAGAGAAGAGCATGTATGTATGGAGTGTGGATGGTGCGGTGGTCCTTATGGGAGGCCAAGGCGCGCCTCGCAAATCATTCTGATGCATCACGGCGCAATTACACGGTAAGGCTTCATTTAAATGCGATAAATAAAGGCGCCTCTCGTTCCATCCTACCATCTATCTGGTATATCCACACAAACATATCACGCCTTGTGCACCTCTTCACTTCAAGTTGACGGTAGGTAGCCTTATGCACACCTTTCCGTACACCTATAACCCGAACAATAATTCTATGAGAGAGGACGAAGTCTGAGAAGTTGGGGGCAGTGAGCTCTTTGATGTCGTGGGGGTATCGGGCAGTCCATCAGTGACGCTCCCTTATAAACGAGGGTTGGTTATTTGTGAAAGAAACGAGAATTACCTACGTCTGTGATGTACGCTATAGAGTTGCCGAGTAGATATACCTACCTACCTAGCTACCTACCTACCTACCCTACGTATACCAGGCGTCGGGACGCCTACTGACGATCGCGTGCCATGTGACGTCGTTAAACCCATACGAAACATACCTTTACCTTTACCATTACCCTCCAGTATAACAAACACTTACCTATCCCTTACCCATCTGGTCTATCAATCAAAGGGGTAAGTAGTAAGGTGTGTACAGGTGCAGAGTAAGTATATTTATGTATTTCGATCGGTGGTCCCTTGTGCAGAGACTCGAGTTGTTAAAACAAATCGTCTCCCTCCGGCACAAGGTATGAATATTTTATTTCCACTTATTTTTTCTTCACACCATGCATGTCTTCAATACTGGAAAGTCAGGGCAAGACTGTCGCCGAGTGATAAGAGGTATATTTCGTTTCGCACTGATCATAACGTCAAACAATTTCACCCACGTTTACATATGGCATAGATAGGTATATTTATTGCGGGCTGGTATAATCGGGGTGGTCCGATGAGTTTAAACAAGAGGAATGCATGGTATAACAGGAATAGTCTGTATAGTCTCGTTCTTATTATTATTCTTTTGGGTTTGGTGGTTGTGCGCGGGCAAAGCATAGGTATAACGTCGTAGGTATATAATACCTAATGGAGCGAGGAAGAGGTGCAGGAGAAGAAGCGGGACGGGGACGAGGACGAGGTAGAGATGCATGTGTGTAACGCCATACATCATCCCGCGTCGTTCGAGAAACCAAAGGCCACCGCAGGGTGCGTTACCATACTTCTTAAATATATACATATATACGAGGATACTCTAACCTATAGCGTGTTCCATTGGTCCTGGGCATTCTGGGTCGTTCCACCTACGATCTGACCATCGCGTGGGTACTAAACCATAGACTATCCAGACTCGACACTCGTTCTATACAAACAGTTTTAAATTATCATCTCCTTAAGAAAAAATGAAGATGAATAAAGGAACGGGAGGAACTATGTACCCCGAGGGCAGGGTGCGTCTCTCCATTGCGACGTATTTATTCTATCGTAAATTCGTCGACGGTCGATGGAACACTCTGCGGCGAGTCAGTCGAGAGGAGAGTCCCTCGAACGTGGCCCGCCTAGGTTTTAATTTTGCGATTTGTGGCGCCAAAGGTGGAGTGCAGTGTTTGTGTTCAAGTTTGATACGGGCTTCATATATACGAAGGGTATTATATATTATAAAAGCGTCGGGTGAAAAGGAGTCGAGATCTCAGCGTGGTACCTGAGCGGCAACCTGGTAATGAGCCGGCCCCCGACCAAGAGGAGTTGATATCCCCCGTGTAGGTTGTTGGTGGCTAGTGGCTGGCTGTGGTTATGGTTGGTCGTGTCGACGGGTAAGAAGAGAAACAGGGACTCGCCGACCGCGAATCACGAGCCGTTCGTTCACCAGGTTTGAGTCAGGTGTTCGGTACGAGGTACGAGATCCGAGGTTCGAAGTTCGGAGTTGAATTCCTTATGATTTATCTCAGATCTAAGATCCGACGATTGTTTACCAGTTCTTAGAAATTATTTCCTGTACACCGATTTCTGATCCCGCGGAACGTGACGACTTTTATCCTTCTCTTCTTATCGCCAGACCCTAACGAACGAACCAACAACTCGATGAAATACACTCGTCCTCAGTTCTTCTTCTGCTATATTTTGTTCATTACGTTCGATGAGTAGGTATCTACTTACACGCGAGTATTCCAGCCATGCCAAAGGGACCGAGGTAAGACTTAAAAGGAGGGGACGAAGGCGCTGATTTTCCCAAAAACCAGTAAGGATAATGTGTACCCCCGACCGACCAGCCGCCACTATAATCACTAATGATGACTGACTGAATTAAATTATCTATAATCGGCTCCCCGATCATCGCTCAGATCGCTCAGATCGGATGCTGCGAGAATGGGTGGACGTGACTTTGTGTATGTATGTACGTGTATGTACGTGTATGGGTAACTACAAAGGCTGCCAACCTCAACCAGTGGATCTCATTTTCACTCGTATACCTATATAAATTTTAATTCATATTATTTCCTCATCATTTTGTTCCAAAGTTAACTGATACTATCAAGAAAATGGAGGGACTCACGGATTTCGTCTCTGAAGCAAATTGTTTAGATATATTTTATCGCGATAAAGATGGAAAAAATAAAAGCAGAGAAAAAAGAAAAAAAGAGAGGAAAATAAACGTCACTATCGCGCCGCCTTCTCATTCTCCTACCGCCTTTACGTTTGTACCATGATCCTCAACCCCCCACATCGGTTGCCCCCGGATCCAATGTACTCGACGAGCAGTTTGATGCACGGTTGAGATACCGTCGAGCGGTTGGTCGAACCATTGCGGTTTGTCGGAGGCAGAAAAGGCAAGAGAGGCAGTCAGGAAGGCCAAGCGCGTTAAAGCGAATGCGAAGCGTTCGGCAAACATCATTAAAATTTTCGCTGTTGAAACGCACGTAACGTAATGTAGAGTACCGTATAACGTAACGTAACGTAACGTAACCTAACGTAACGTAACTCGGTAGACCTCTACACCGTCAACCGGGTACATAATATATATAGGGAGGAAGGCATAGTGGGGGAATGTTCCAACCGCGGTGTTCCTCCCGGTAGTTATTTCACAGATTTAGTGGGCACACAAAGGCGGCGCGTGCTGATAATGCTGCTTGAACCACCCCCTTTTGCCACCCTTCGTAAACCATCCCTTATACCAGCTACTTCTCCCGCGAAATCCTATCTATCTCTCACTCTCTATCTCTCTCCCACCCACATTTTTGTTCTTCTTCATTTTTATTTTTATTTTCATTTATTATTATTTCTTTTTTTTTCCTCTCTTCCGTTACCGTCCACAAATTAGTTCACCGAACCCCGTCTTCCAACCAGCTACCTTATACTATAAAGCAACCGCGTACATTTTCCTTGATGGAAAATCTTCTCTTGGTTAAAATAAAATTAATGACGAAGTGCTCTACTCAAGTGTGATGTACCGTTTTCGTTTATATACAACTATATAATATGTATACACGTATGTATAGATATCGATGCCTACACTGTAGTTATATAAATAATTCGGCGAGGAAGCGATAAACGCTTCATGTCGATGCATATATATATACCTATACACGTATACAACAACTCTTGGTAAGCGAGTGTAAGAGAATTCGTAATTCCGAGACAGTTTTACGAGTCTAACTTCGATCGGACGGGACATTACGGCGAAAGAGATCTGCCTACCCCAACACAGTATATGTTGGAGGGTAGGTATATCTATAGGTGAGACGGGAATTCAATTTACAGTCATTTAAACCCCTCCAAACCGTAGCCGCCGTCTTAATTCTATTCCGGCACCAGTCGTACGCCTTTTGTCTCGGCTTACTAGACGGTAAATTACCGCTATTCTCGGTGGTTAAACTCGATTCTACAAGACGATTATATTAACTTGTGGTGGTAACGTTATTCCAACGAAATTTGATCGGTGATGTGGATTTTATGGTGTAAAAAAAAAAATAAAAAAAAAATCATAAACGAATAAGATTTCGATCAATTTTTTCGAACGTCCAATTTGTTCAATCCAAGAATTGATCACATCCGTAACGTTATGTTAATATGACGTTATAAAAATGTCCACGATCCCTGAGAACATGAGGTACAGACGTGAGGAAAGCTCTCCTTAGTTGGGTACCTGTAACACAGGACGCCTTGCAATCATGCAAACTCGATAAATTAGAGGTCTATAAGAACGCGGTTGCTCGCGCACAAGATCGGATTCCGCGTATGATAACCAGGTAGGAAGAAGAACCTCGGCTAGAGCAAGTGCAGGGTATAGGGTAGGTATATAATTCGATCTAAGGTTAAACGCGCCCTTTCGGTTAAATAGCAATCGATAGTAGCCATATATCCTACCTATGTAGCTACTTAATATACTATAGATATACAGTTACAAGAGGTCCGTATTGCTTAGTTCGAAATCGCATCTCGCATCTCGCATCAGGTGGTCGGGCTGGTCGGTGTGTTCTTGGGCCGATTGGAGCGGTAGGTTGTAGGAGAAAGGGTCAAAAGTGGTGGGAGTTTCGGGAAGAGCGAGAGAAAGAGAGAGAGAGAGAGAGAAAGAGGAAAAAAGGAAAAAAGGGGCGAAGGAGAGAGGAAGAGAGGTTTGGGACGGAGGCGGGGAAGAGGTAGTCGGTGATGGACGCACTCCGTTGCACTCCCATCCTTCCCTTGCTCTGCCTTTGGTTATGCTAGTGCCCTGGCGTTGAGCAACTTTTACCTTCCTTGTCTTTCCTGCCTGGTATAGTAGGTACGATGCCGATGCAGTTTCAGCCCCAACTAACCGCCCAATAACTCCGACGACGCTAAATGGCATTCAGATTAAAAGATCCGATCGGATGTATGCCAATTCGTTCCTTAACAGGTGTGCTGTGCCTGTTAATGCTAATCGTATTTATTTTTTATCTCCGACGTTTGTAGGGCATAGTTGTCGCGATAGAGATGAAAATTAATTACACTTTGATAACTTTAGAAGAGCAGAAACATCGATGACCAAATGATATAAAATAACTAAATGTTGACCTACGAATTTTATCATAAAACTTCAAGTTTAGCTACGGCTAGAGATATGACCGAAAGTTGAATGGCTAGTGGGTGTAGGTGGGTATACATGTATATATATCTGCCATCTAGTAATATAAAAGAGACCACTGAGTGAATACAAATATGGTGTACCGCCGGTCTTTCATATCTATGGATCTAAATGAGACAGAAAACGCCCATTAGGGAAGGTGTTACGAGGAGATAGTAGGGCTAGCGACAAAACGTTAAATATATATGCAATTCTAATTTTAATAACCATCGCGCGATGGCACACATGTATATGCAAGCTCAGTATTTGCCCATAACTTTCAGTCCGCGGCTTGATTGTTAATTAAAGAAGGAAAGCTCGAGTTTCGTTCTTCTTATTCTACTTCTTTCATCTGCTTCTGATTGATTCGATCAATGAATGATATTTTGACAGCAAAGTAGTTCCACGAGTGTAGTAAACGAAATCCGTAGATAGATTCTGCGAGTAGGATTAAATCATAGGGAAAGTAAATATCTTGAATAACTTCTGAATCTATAAATTATAAAATTTACGGGACACATCAAAGCTCGCTAAAAATAAATCCGAACTGCGCTAGACGCGCTATTCGTGGCTCATTCATACCGCAAAATACCAAAGCGCGTGGGTCTTGGAAAGCAAACGCAACTGTACATATTATTATACACACACACACACGGCGGGAACGGCGCATACCTACCATGCGCCCAACTCTCTTGACCCATAAACTATAGAAACAAGTTCCTATGCTCGTTCTTCTCGTAGGATAATATCACTCGCGTTCGCCCAAACCCTTGAGATTAAAATTACTTCCTATTGTGTTACTCCCGACTTATGATACACGCATTCATCAGAAATCTTCACATGCTTATGGCTACAAGATTTCCTCCGTCCAAACGAAAACCGATAGAATTGAATAAAAATAGAAAACTAAAGGAACAGCGAACTCTTTCATTTTGTTTAGTGGGAAATTAGAAATCTGTGTGTGTAACCATAAGCTTTCTTGCGTAAATTGAAAATTGGTTCTTATAATTAGATCTGAAACAGCGTCGCGTGCGGGAGAAATCTTACTCACGGAATCCGTTCTTCCGGATAGCTACATCGGGGTTTAGCATAATTGATAGACACGGTAGCTTATCGTACGCGTATATCTGTATATCGACAGCAACATACGCATCGAGTCACGTTCGTTGGTTATCCGATAGGTGAAAAAAGAGAAAAGAAAGAAAGAAAAAAAAAAAGAAAAAATCGAAGTCAACCTCTCGATGATATATCTATGTGGGGTACGTATATAATATTGTATACAGAACCTTCCTGCAGGAGAAATCCATACCTGTTTATAATATGACCGTGTATATATGCATCGTCGGTAGGAATTATGATGATGTGACTTGAATAATTTGTCTCGCGAACGTGAAGAAAAGCGATAAGTAAAACAGAAAAAATGGATAACCTGGGGCAGAAAATGACGTTGAAGGAGTAAAAAATAGAGCAAAAAAAAAAATGCAAACAAATTAAATAAAATTACGCAAAAAGAGATCGAGAACCAGATCAAGATCGTGACCTCGAGCTTGATCCGAAGTATTACCTATATCGTATATAAGTTCACAGTCTCGACCGCGTCTCTTGCTCTCTATACTTCTCTCGTTCTATCCGACGCGTCGCTGCAGTACTCATGTTTATAAATATTGGTAATAACGTGGTAGAGAGAGGTATAGGTCCGTGCTGGTATAGCAGCTGTAGCAACTATACCTATCTACCTACCTAAAACACCTACGTGTAATAAAATATGCGCGCGTGTCTTTTGCCGAGGCAAAACTGCCGCGAGACGCCCTTCGATCAGAGATTCTTTTGGGCGCGAGACTATATAACCCCGTCCTCATCCTCGTCCTCATCCTCATTCTTCTTCTTCTCATCCTCCTCTTCTTCCTTCGCTGGTGCAGTTCTCGTCGCTCGATAAAAGAGAAATAAAATCGTCCGGTCTATTAGCATACGATTGGCACCGTCCGTCTTAATGTTACAGAGGGCTCTTCCCGCGCGCTTTGTTTCACCGGCCTCTATCTTCCGGACCGAGTGTTTATGTCCGTGTTTCCAAAGGCAGCAGTGCACGCGCCAGATCGCAGATCTCGCAATCTTTTTAGTTTCTGGTCGCAATAACGTTCGACCTTCCAACTTATCGCGCGTGTCATTCGCAAACCAGTATTTCGCGAATGAAAATCAGTCCTAAATCATGGTCATCGATTATTTGGCAATAAAAATTCTTCGAACTCTACGAGAAGAATTCAGCCTACGGAAATCTTAGTTTTACGCTACTTTAACGGACCCTCGACTCGCACAACGATCCCAAGATAAGTATTGATTCCGTATTTTTTTACCACAAAAATTGTTCGCCTAATTATACAAAGTTCCGTTGTTTTTCGACAAATAGTATTCTTTTGTCGGTGCAGATCTCTTTGATTACTTTTCATGTCTACTCTAATAAAAACTTATAATCCAACGAATGTCTACAAAATTTTCCGAGATTTTAGAATGTTCAATAGTTTGCCTCAAAAAAAAAAAAAAACAATAATTGTATACTTTTGTAGTTCTTTAGATAAAGTTCGACATTTTTGTCGATCAAACAAGAAAAAAAAATTACAATTTCTGAAGTTGCAATTTCCCAAATAATTCGTGAAATTATTTTCACCAGGGTACACAAAGATTTCGCTGATTTTCTCCTATCTCATCAGCAGCGGCGTATGCTGCAGATAGTGTTTGTTTTCGGTACAAATAAACATTGAATGAGTAGGCGGGTATAGTACACGTGTCGAGCGGACTTTTCTATTTTTTCTCCAAATTTCTTACTGCAGTATAATAAGTGCGATGAAAGATTGTGGAAGATGCAATATATCGAGGCCCTTCACGCAAGGTATGAAAATGACCGCGAAAATTGACGAAATTCCAAAGATAAACTATATTCAATGAAAGATTTCCAGCGGAGAGAAACCGCTTTTGATTCGGTCTGTACCTTCGCTCGGGCGGCACCATAATACCTCATCTTATATCTACGAAAATCGGCCGTCGGAACGCAGGCATAATAACGTTGAAAACTTGACCCAGCCGTGGTCAAGTTAAATAACGGCGTTTTAAAGTTGACGGTGAAAAATGTGTAAAAAAATAATGAAAAATTCTCCAAGATTTCTCAATCTCCTTATAGCGGTTATCGGCATAAATAACAAGGCTTATTCGTCCGTTCCTACACCCATATATCCTGAAAACTGTTAGAAACTTGATCCCGATAGGAAAACGTCGCGTGAAACTATTATACCCACGTTCCGAATATGCGATGCGTGCAGCAGCCACCGCGTTGGGAATAGGAATGATATAGGTTCAAGTTATTTGACGTGAACGTGATTCCTCTAGGTATATGGATCGGAGAGTCACTCCTATAACGCACAGCTCGCGAGCGCCTTTTGGCGTGGGTATAGATTCTTTGTTACTAAATAACAATGATTTACTACGCTTCGAGTATGAGTGATGGCGTCGCGCACCTCGCAAAGATGGCTATCGTATCTCCTGCTCTCGAGTATAAGATACCTACGAACGCTGCGGGATTCGATGCTCCTTTCGGTCCATTCTTCGTATCTTAGTTTCCCTTCCGCGTCAAAGGGGTTGACTTTGCTTCAACTCGCCTCAGACATTATGTCACGGCACGAGCTTACCCGATTTATTTATACCCACTAACGTAGGTATCTAGGGAGGTTTTTTCTTCTTCCGATGCTAATACCTGATACCTATACTCACTGCTCTGTTTCGTCTATTAAAACTGTCTCAAACGCGACTACGGCGCGTCTCCTAAGTCTATTTTATTCTTTGTCTCGGTTCACGGCCGCTAACGAGAAGATCGTGTACAAGTTTCCACAGCTCCGAACCGGGAAGCGGATGAATAAACCGAATTCAATGGTACGATTTGATTTACGACACGGTCCAATCCGAGTCAGCATTATACCTACCTTCCTTCGTTTTAGGCTATAAAATTCATTGCCCCTAATTAACGTTGTAAACCAATGTTGAAACTGCTATGGACGGTAAACAAATACAACGTACACAGATTAACTAAGTAGGTGCGCGCAAACCGAGATGGACTTTGTTACATGTATATATAGTAAGAGATAAAAAGTTTTAACAAAAACGCGTGGGGTAAAAAAACGCACTATAATAACCACGCGGATCGTTATATCGTGTTTTTTTATTCTTTTTTATTTTTTTTCTAAAAAGTCTCTACCTGCTTACGTTACACAATGTATACTTGTTTCAGCGGACACACACAACGCGCGTTAATCTAACAGTTCTATATTCAAACCAACTTTGTCACAGCTCGTGAGGCACGCCAGAAGCTAGAAGCTAGAAGCTCTAGAGTGGAGTGGTAAAATAGATTTCCGTACGTGAACCCGCGATCAAAAGTCTGTTCGTTGTGACTACGAGCTAGCTAAGGCTACAGTAACCACGTAGGATGTAGGATAGGTATATACGCGGAGGGACAGACTGACTGGTGGCCGTAAATTTTCAAAGACCAACTTGAACGGGACGTGTTAATGCTATGCAAGGATAGCGCATAGACTCGAGGACGGATGCACCCAACCCTCTTTAGCATTGGCTTATACAACGATTTTGGATTTGGGTAAGTCTAGCTTCTATAGGATCTAGATAAAGCCTTGGTTAGTTTGATTTTTTATTATAGTAGCTAGCCGATATCGTCGGCGTAACTCGCGGGACTTTGATTTGAGGTAATTTTCTTATTTACAGCTACACACTGCACGTTGAATAAATTTCCTTCACTATATTATACGGTAAAACTTTTTCTCTCGTTCTATGTTACAGATGAGGATAAACGATCGAGGTACAGAACTGCTGCAACGACTTAGGTATACGAGCACGATCAGGTTTGCAACGATCGAGGGATGCGAAGTGACTGAAGCTCCGACGCGAGTCTAGAACTTCGAGGAAGGAGGCGAGTATATAAGGAAGACGCCGTACTTTTGGAGGTAAAAATAACTGTAACTGTTATTTCTATTGTAGCTAGAGACTAGACGGTCGTTTTACGACTTTTCCACGGTAAAAAAAAAAAAAAAGAAAAAGAAAAAAAAGTAACGGTCTTGCACGCGGTATAGTTGTAAACGGTTTATAGGAGGGCCTGGAAGAATTGAGGTTCAGAGCTTAGCGCACCTTGACACATTACATTGGGTCAAATAGCCTCCAGCACGCGGACGAGCGAACGGACACGAACGTGACTACGGAAACGGAGCCGCCTTATTAAGCTATTTTATTGCACCTGGAATAAGGAGAAAGGACAAGAAGAAGAAGAAGAGGAAGAAGAAGAAAAAGAATAGAGCGAAGCAGCCTTGGTAAGTATGAGTCGGAAAAGAATCATATCACCCAATTGTAATTTAAATATAATTAAGATATAAAGTGAACATAAAGATAAGAGCTTTTTTTCTTTCTTTTATTTGTTCATATTATTTTCTCCCACTAAAATTAACATAATATTCGTAGGTATGTGTAAACCGAGTGATTCTTTGTTTTCCTTTTGTTAGTTTCTACGATAGCTAGCAACACGCCAGTTGAATATAACAACTAGTTAAGCTACATGACCACGTTTAGTAAGCAGTAAATCAAAGAAAAGGCTACTTACAATTCTAGTGAAACCAATTTGGTATTTAAAAAAGGTGAAATAAACACGAATATATACGAATTACTATAGCGGTTATTAACACTAACGCTAATCAACGGTCATGGGCCTATAATTATATACACACGATCCGAAATGTGCCCATTATGTACATAATATGGTTTACGCTTCCATATATTACGTGTCTATAATAGATAAATACCCATACTCCTGTTTTCTTAATAGTTAAAAAATAATAAAAGTCTCGTAAACGAACTATATATATATACATCATACATATATACCTACCTAACTACAGCGTTAATATAATAAATGCTTTCGAAAAATTGAAGCCGGAAGTTGTTTGATTTCAAGGTAGAATAAGCCCGTCTAGAATTAGAACAACTATAGTATACTTAAAGCGAAAATATATTTCTTGTTAATTAATTACAACGGCATAGAGGATTTAATAATCGCCTAAATTGTGATCATAAAAGCACGTGGAGTTGTTCCATCGTACAAACTCACGAGGAAGATTTTCACCCGCGATTTGATCCAGCCGGGGATATATACCGGTACGTCTAAAGTAAAAGGAGAAAGACAAACGGTCCCGGCTCGGTGTTCGCGCGCGGTTCTTATGGCATGATAATAATGGCCGTGTAATGTTAGTTGTCGCCCTAATAGCCCTCAACGTGTTAATAAATACGCTCTGTGAACAATTCGTCATAATTTTTGTCCACAGGGATTTGATCGAGTGCGTCGTTTAAGTCGGCACGTTCGCCCGCACCACGAAACCGACGACAGGGAATTACGATCCATTTCATCCCTGCGTACATACGTAGGTACGTACTGTTTATTTTATACGTATAGAGATATGCAGGTATATATTACACGTACATGCAGTCTATCCTTTCACCGAGGTCCTCCTATACGAGGTCTGGTAAAATCTGATCGGGGATGAGAAATAAAGACTGATATTTTTCACACAAAATAAGTTAGACGAACGGGATCAATCGCTTACTTATTCCATGGGTAGATGAAAGTATACTGGTAAACAATGTGATTCTATTATACGCGCGCGACGTATCTGCTCTTGGACTAAAAGATTTATTAAGTTCTACAACTTTTCAATACGCTTTTAAACCTCGAGTCATTCGCATTTGTCTTTTTTTATATTCACATCGCGAAACTAAGTTTGTAGTTTGGCAACCCTGCAACGTTTATACATTTTAGATTCGCTTGCCCACCCGGCTGACTTCTAGTAGAGAATATAACTCACCTTTTGTTTTCCTTCATTCAATTCTATATCTATATTACTATGTAATAGACGGTAAAATTTTCCCTCGGCTAAAAGATCATTCGCCAAAATGATGAATCATAGACTCAGGGGATGAGGAATAAAGCCAACAATAGACCAGCCTACACTTGTATGGAATTTTTATCATTATGGAAAAGACTTGAGGAAAGACAGAATATATGATTCTTAGATATATATATAGGTACCCATCTTGGGGATATAAATTAAATTTTAATTTCTTATGTTCTCATACAAGGCTGCCCTCGCTGCACAGTTAAGAAGCAATTGTTCTACCGTTTCCTGAATACATTAAAAATATTCAAATTAGAAATAACTCCATCTGCTGTTGCCGATCTCGTATAAAGCTACGTCTATAATAAATTTCCAACATTTTATTGCTCGATTCATTTATTCTGAATTCAAATATTTTTTTTTTTGTTTCTTTCGGTTTGTGGCTTCATCTATTTATATATTTCATTGGTTATTACTTTTTTTTCGTAATTGTCATTAATTTGATTCAAATTTTTTTTTCTTTTACTTTCTTTCGCCAGACACATCACGCTGAGAATCGTGAGCACAATTTTACAGCATAGCGGTAACAGCCAGTAGAAGGTTAAGCCTTAAGATGCGACCTTTTAACGGTAGTGGGCACTTTTACAAGATAGATAATTGCGCCGAACGGTTGGGCAACGTCGCTAAGCGTTTCTTCTTTAGTCAGGTTTTAAACTCTCAGGGTGGCAGGTGCTAGACGTAATGGCCGCCCATCGGGGGCAGGCAAAACCGGGAACTCGACGGTGCAGGTTTTTATATATACCCATATATATCGTATATATACATGCAGTATGTACATTACACGTAGGTACATCCTCAGATATTGAGATAAGAAAAAGTATGTAAGCTATATGAACGTGGATATCTATTAGCTAATGCAGTAACTAAATATGTGTTTTATTTTTATTTTTCTCTTTTCATTCATTCATTCATTCTGATTATAAATTTTATTAAATGTTAATTAAATTCAATGGCGATAACCTTATTTAATTCCCAGTATTTATACTGAATATAGATATATATATACTATATAGAAATAAACCGACTGAATCAGTGGACCTGTTTCTCTATTTCATTTCCAGTTTCCAATCACTGACGTCTTTCACAATATGCTAGTTTTATTTGTAGATTTGGAATTAATACTCGATATACCTACTTTTTCTTTTTAAATATATTATATTTTATTCATCTTTACTCATACGTACCTATCTATAGGTCAAACACGCGAGGTATTCACTTATCTTCAGAATTCTTTAAAACGGTGAAACTATTTAACAGATATAATCAATTTTTATTCAATTCATCATCATCTCTGTCTCTCTCTCTCTATCTCTCTCTAATATATATATATATATATATAAATATTCTACAGTGTTGGATTTCATTCGTGAACTCATAGTTAATTACCTAATTCGCGTTTTAGTATACGAAACATCTTTTTCGTACTTTTTTTTCTCTCTCTCCTTATTCGTTTCGTTTTTATTACTTTTCATGACCACGGTAGATTCCTGAATCTAACGATATATATATCTTAATATTAGCAAGCGAGGCGCAATTACATCTCTGGCTGATAGAGACATTCATCTGATACAAGTTGTAATGTTAATTACGAGTATCGGTATACCGCCGTAGTAGTTAATTGCCATTACTGCATTATAATGATGTGAAAAGAAAAAAGAAAAAAACGAAAAACTAACTCATTTTATAGCCGAAAATTTAGGCACAGTTGTTGACCTACGTATATGCATAAATAATTATCGCTTGCCGCACGAAATAGAGAAACCATACAAAAGAAAGAAAGAAAAAAAAAAAATTAGAAACCAATCCGATTACGGAATGGTCAGCTTAATCGACTCGAGTCACGTAAAAATATGGTTAAAAAAAAAAAAATCGTATATGAACTGTAAATTTGTGTTATTCCAGAACCAAACTAAATTCTCACATCGCATAAGATACGTCTAAGCGTGGGAGTTAACGCTGAATGGTCATCCATCGCTTTGTATGTACATATATGGCCGGTGCAGAGCCTCAAAACAAGACTAATGTTTTTGGAATGTATAGTAGCCGCTGGTTTATACGCATCCAACCAACGGTGGAGTCATAAGAGGGCATTGTAAGTCATACAGAGTTACCCGTACGTCAAACTCCTCCATCCGGACATTGGTTTATGCAGCTACACACAACGACAATCGTCCTAACCGCACTGATCTACACGCACTTAGACACGCACCGGCTCACCAGGTCGAACGCCCCAACTTCCATCCCCATCCCTATCCCTATCCCTATCCCTGCCCCTTTATCTATTATGGTAGAACCTCAGAACCTACCTGTAAAAATCTACGTCTACGCCCTGTGTATATAAATCGAAAGATATGGACTGAGCCAAATGGACCAAATGGTCTCGCCGCGCCGGTCTGGTCTTTACTTGTTTCCGTAAATTATTCTAACCGATAAAATAATTAATGAGTATATTGACCCGCCGGTTCCGATAGCTGTGAGATCTTTTCACACGATTTGAATCACTTTACGAATTTCGTTGGTAAAGTCGTTATATCCAAGTATATAGTAGGATTGATATATATTGGCATTTCGACGACTGATCTTTCCAAATACAGTTATACAGTTAAGCATATTATACAGTGTCGAAAATTAGAGAGTTCTTTTCTTTTCTCTCTCTTTCTCTCTCGTTTTTTTACTTTTGGGACTTTGGGACTGATTTTATTCAGATAAGCCTGCTGATATCCGACTATAATTAATTAACCCTATAGTGGGTAGATCTTATCGTTGATAGATCTAGATATAACAGGGTATGCTTAACAACGTTCGATCGTTACAAATTCCTACTGTCTTATTGAATATGCGTATAAGTACTTTGCTCCAAGTCGAGGTTGATAAATTTACCCAGGGCAACCTGCTGCTCGTTTACCTATATAGCGTATAATCTTGTTACTCGCAAACTGGGTGATGAGATAACGCAAACAATAGACGAAGAAAAAAGCAGAAGAACATGGAAAATGAGGAAGGTGAATATATAAAGTTCCTTTCGTTAATTAATAATCTTGTTTCCAGACAGCGTAGTTCCTGTTTATACCTTCGCGAATAAATATTTCAATTACACATTTGTATGTATAACGAGTTATACACCTATGTGTATATAACAAAATTCCTCAAACGAATACGATGCAATTTTAATACGAATGTACAAAAACATTCCTAAGATCGGCGTATCGCAGTTTAACGTACGGTTAAAGAGTATAAGAATCCGTAGGGAGGATTCCTACTCGATAAGACATATATAGAAAAATAAAAGTTTCACGTTACGAAGCAGCTATCATACAGTGATGTGACGCGATGTGGTTCTGTATAAATGCGTGTAAGACACACTCGAGAAAGTTTATACAGTATTCCTTATACACCACCTACGGCGTGGAAAGACCTGTACATATTACTGGAGAGTGGAGGGCCTCCCGCGCTCTACGTCGGTCGGATAACGTTGGTGGCGAGTAGTAGCACGAGAGTGGGATACGACTGAGGGGTTGAAACGAGGCAAGCTGCGATTTCGCCGTCGTAAACGTCAGCGTTATACGGTTACAGCGCTGTTCGTAGCTGGTTTATATTGAACGAGCTGGCGACTCCCAGAGGTATACCCGCGGCATAACACCTACCTCTCTCCCTCTACACATAGGTATACATATCCATATCCATATCTATACGTTTATACCTACATGTACACAAATGTTACATCCACATTCAGCAAGGTCCTTCACTGCCGCAGTGTCGTCCAACGTCTTTTCAACAAATATACAGTCTTTAATAATTTTCAATCTCATTCGTGTCTATCGTTATAAAATCAAAGTCGTAGGTGTATAAATTCTTTCTGGAAAGTTCATCATGTACAAAATTTTTTATTTATTTTATTTTATTTTTATTTTTTGTTCAATCGATTCATCATTTATTTATAGACTTGACGGAGGTTTTATTTCATTCGAATAATCACTCGCTTGTGTTTCATGCCTGTGTTTTTCGTGTGATTCTAGCTGCGCCTATACATCGGGCCCGACCGCAGAGGTGCGTGAGAGTGGGATATATATACGTGGAGGAAACCGCGTGGCATTTGCGCGGGAAACGAGGACCTACCATCCCAAGACTCTCAGCGACGTTTTCATTCATACGAATATATCTGTATGCCTGTGTATAATACGAAACTGATATTCCTTGCCCTTTTACGATTCTCTTAAAAACAAATCTCACCAAGTCAACAATTTCTTATCACTTTCTTATCGTGATTATTATTACTGTGAAGAGAGAAAAGAACGAATAGAAACAACTGTGGTCTTTCCCTATGAATAGTCGGACGATTCAGTAACCCAATTCCATTCCCAGATATTCAGATCTTTCTTTCCACTTCTGTTCTACTTGCAATAGCCACGAGCAGGGATGAGTTCAGAGTCGTTTGAATACGCGAAAATTACGGTATCGCATAAAGGACGTTGAATAAGATATAATGATAGTTTATCGAGTCGCTGTCTCTTAATGTACTTTTAAAAAGGTATCCTCTCCAAAGTCTGACGTCTATAACGAGGCGAATTTTGGGGTGAGAGTAAAGAGTCTGGTCGCGGTATGGGGTGGGTATATTCAGGGGTTAAAGATAGCGCTCGTCCTGTCCTACTCCTGCAGTCTCACGCCCTCTAATTACCCTATAGATGTAGCTTCTTCAAACCACCCCAACTCCTGCCGGCCCTCGATAGGGGACCATAAATATAAATCGCATCTGCGGAAGGTTCGGTGAAAGTGATCCAGCTACCTACCCAGAGAAAGCTACTCATACCACGCACCTATACATACACGTACCTATTATATTTCACGATAGGTCCGACAAGGTAAGCGATTTTGTCGCGTAACATATAATGTAGGTAACAAACCCGAAAAGGTGATCGCATAGGTTATATACCATCCGTTTCGCTATATACCTACTATAATACGACTCTCTATCAAAGGCGCCAGCCAGCTCATACACTTATTCACAGACATCTCTATCTATTATACACATAGGCACACAATCTATTACACCATTTACCTGAACAGTAGGTACACCTACCGACGCGTATAATGGGCTTATTTTACGTCCCCAAAAGCAACATGGGGACTGGAATAAAGTGGATTCAGAGGGTCCTCGACGAGATGGGCGTGAGCCCGTTTTGTATCTATTATTTTCCAAATGCACACCTCTGTACGAATACGAATTTAATAAGTGTATTTCTTTTTATTCCTGCGTCGGGGATTCATTCCTCGGCAAATCTCCAAACGCGAAATATGCAATTTCTCACCGCGGTCTTTCGAATCAGAGACTGAGCACACGTTCGAGTGGAGCTGGTGCAGTGTAGCGCATCTCGCGCGAAGTAGTGGATGAAAAAAGAAGGAGGAAAAAAATTCCAAGGGCTCGGACCGAACCGGACCGCAGGACCGGCAGCAACACTAGCACCAACAGCGAGAGGTTGAGAGAGGGAAGGAAACAATTCGGTGCCGCGGGTGGGTAAGAGAGATATAGAGAGTAGTCGAAAAGTGAGATCAAGCTGGGCTCTTCGTTATGGTATATACGTATAGCAGTGATTATATCTATACGAATGTGTACGAGAGGCGGCGAGAGAGAGGCAAGAGGACCATGACTCTCTGCCATACACAGCTTCTACGTGGGACAGAGAAGAGACTAGAAACAGCTGACTGCCGGAATTCGGGTTCCGGAGGGGTGAGTTGTTACGGGAGAAAGGCACTTGAACGTTTGAACCCCAATTGGATTGTCTCCCTCTGCCCTTAGCGCTGTATCTCTTCCCTGTATAGATACGATTATACATAGGTACCCCCGTATCTACACGCATTATGCACCGTATAAATGCAATTGATAGAATGATATTTGTAAATTCTATACGTTAGAGACCCAATTTATATCTACTCACGCGGATCTCTAGAGGTGAAAATTTACACAACACGCACTTGACTCGACTATGAGGTTAGATCTGAGCCAGTATCTATGCCTGCATTATCTTGTTAGCGTAAATTAATCGTCGTGAGTAAAATAATCGCGTTTATACTTGGCAAGAGACGAAAGCGAGAGAGGGAGAGAGATAGAGAGAGATAAAGAGATGGAGAAACTCAACGGTATATAGCGGCTCGTAGACCAGAAGGACAAATTTACGATCAATTTATCTTTACTACTGACTCTCTGCTCGCACCCACGCCTCGTCTAGACTAACCCGATTGTTTTTATTACGATTCAAAGTGGAATTTCGGTCAAACTAACGACCAAAAATCCCCTATAACCGCGTGGTGGCGGGTACCTACACTTTGTCACCGTACAATTATACACTTACGAAGATATACGCACAGGACGCACGCTCGCACGCCGGGATACTACTTTGAATTCAATAAGCAGTCTTGTTTCGCCTAGGTGTGTATACCCACAGCCGAGACTAACGGAGCGTGATCCACGTGCTTTTAAAACTTGTACCAAAGACACTTAAGTCGTGACACCCGGAATAGAATGGAGATGCAAATGGGGTTGAAATGAAATGTAGACATGTATACATACGTATAGAAATATTGTGGAGAAACTCACCTGCTATGGCCATCCAAGGATAGAAGGTGTGATTCGCGGCGGGTTGCTGGTGAAGTTGAGTAGCAACCGGTTGACTAGCCGCAGAATTAAGACTGCATGTGTTCCAAGAAGAGGCTAACGATCTCGATGATCCGTTGTTGCCAGGACTTGATGCGGGATCACCACCCACGAGGCTTCCGTAGCTACCGACTCTCGTACCCTCAGGTGTACATGCCGATGGTCTAACAACAGCGTTGCTCTGTCCGTTAGCGGCCGAGGTAGCGGATTGCCAAACGTCCTTGACCGCTGCCGCGGCCATTACAGCCGCGTATCCATTCTGGTGTGAAGATTGGTCTTGTTGTTTGCAGTCTTTAGCTGTCGACGATGAATAAGATGAAGTCGTATGTTCCGGGGTAGATGAGTATATCTTGCAAGCTGTCGCAACGCTGGCGTCGTACGGCGAGTCTTGAGGCGGTCTAGTATTCGTACCGCCGCCCGGATGTATCCCCAACGATGACGAGGTGTGATGATGGTGTTGCGTCGATGCGTACGGTGACATTCCTAGGCCTAGGGGAAAACTGCGATATGCGGCTGCCGCTGTCGCTGGATCATGATGTTGGGCACCGGCTCCACTCTGATGATGGTGACTTCCGTAGAAGCCACCGGCGGTTTGCTCAAAGTAAGAGTTCATTATACTTGGACAATTCTGTGTCTAGTTTATTTTTGCTTTATAAAGATTTTATTTTTTATCACTTGCACTGTCGGAACACCGTCACTCGAAAATTGGTAAGTAGGTAATTAATAGTTGCGTTCACTAACAATGTAACATTTGATTAATATAATATACGTATAAGTGTATGCATATGCATATGATGGCAAAGTTCTCTGATACAACGACGCTTTATCGTCTCTCCTTATCTTCTTCTCTATATTTTGTCTTTCTCTTCCCTCTCCTTTTATTTTCCACGCGCGTGTATCGGACGAGAAACAGGTGCAGTGTATATAATACGATTTTATGTCAGTGTTGGTTTGTCCGTGGTTATAGGTGGGGAGTATAGAAGTAGAGGAGGCGGTTCTGTGAGTTAAAAACCGTTCAAGAGGCCATAAAAAAAGAAACGATCAAGTGTTAGGCATAAGCACAAATGACCGGTGGTATAGTAGTACCACGGTTTACGGTGACGATGATGGTGATGGTGATGCTCGGTGAACGGGGGCCACCGTCAATGTCAATAGCCTGACGAAAAGTAATTTCGAATGGGACCCATGACGTAGTTTTACGAGCCTGTAGGTATTATAACGCATACACAAACGCGTTTGTTACGCCACCGTTGCGGCCCGCGTTTACTCCGAGCCCCGAATCCAGGGTTGTGGTGGGTGTCTAACTAGTCTTGGTTCGCGGTGGCCGAGGGAGTGATGATCGTTAAATCGTTACGACGTAATAAAACCGGGCAATAATACGAGCTATAAAAGTTGCCTCGTCTTATTTGACTTCTTGTAGTAACCGCGCGACGCGCTGCGCCTGGCACGCGACCTTCGTAAAACGCCAGCTCTCTGTATCGTATTATCAGACCCTCGCGATTAAACTGCACCCGATTTAGCAGACATTTCTCTCGTTTAACAAGAGAAAGAAATAAAAATAAAAATAAATAAAAACTACGGTCTGTTATATATAATATCTATTATAATATCTATAAGTATAATTGACGTTTCAGGTATTACAATCTATCATATAGACAGCGGCCGTACGATTATAATGAAAACTTATAAACGCTTATCGCCGCGCGACCAACTCGACTCGACTCGACGGTCCAAACTGCACTATCACTCGATCGAGGGTAACGTGGTGAATCGTTTACGCGGACTCGAGCGCGACTGGCGCGGCGCGCTTGTCCCTCCGTGTCGTACCGCGTCGTTCCGTTCTGTCCCCTGCGTGTGTCCCGGGGGCAGTGGCGGCAGCAGCGTCAACGACAACGACGACGACGTTCAGAACGACGACGAGGACGACGACTACTACGACGGTGGGTTTATATAGTTACGCGAAATACAGGCTGCGAAGGGGATCGTAACTTGGCCCACGGTATGCCGGTGCGGTGGTCCACGGCACACTGCTTTTCTCGCGCCCGGTGTACCGCCGCGCCACTCTGTACGACCGCGCGCCGTTCAATCTATCTCTCTCGCTCAACTATCCCTCTCTCTATCGCTCTGCCGTGCGCCCCCAGGACCCTCCTAACGACGAGGAGAGCGCCAGCCTCCCCTCTCACTCGCACGCGTGCCGTACCCCTCTCTTCGCGATAACCGGGCCCGTCCCTCACTGGCTCTCTATCTTTCTCTCTCTGTCTTAACCGTCTCTCTTAGTTTCTAGTGCACTCTGAGAGGGGCTTCCTAGCGCCCCCTGTCGGCCACTCTAGTAACTCAGCGACGTGCCGCCGGATTAAATTCGTGGCCTGCACGCCGTGCCGTGCTACACCGCACCGGTCTTCGTGTTGTTGGGCTCTCACGGGGAGGAGGAGGGGGGGTTTGGTTGTCGGTGTCGGACGTAGTACGTACGTACTCCGTTCGTTGAGTAGATAGAGAGAGACGGGTACAGATATCCGCGAGACGGTCAGAGAGAGAGGGAGGGAGTGAAAAAGGTTCGGAAGAAGAAACCCGGGAGAGAGGAGGACTGCTTAAGGACCAATCGGAATTGAATTCGTCACGAGCACGGCGCGCTGCTACATTGGAAGGTTCCTACTACGCGCGGGAAAAGTAGTTCCCTGCGGGGTGAACGACGCCAATAGGCCAGCAAGGACCGCCCCGTTGCCCCCACCATAACCGAAAAGGCAAACTCACTCAGGAGGGAGGACTGTTACCTCGCACGCGGATACTCGAGAGTGCTCGCACGCGTTTTCAGACTACGACGACGAGCCGCGGCGCCACCTATGAGAAACGGGGTTAACTAATCCTTCACATACCCATCCGAGCGTTCAAACGACCAACATCAACGTCCGATTAGAAATTATATTATTATTGAGATGGTGTCGTCGTTTTTCAATCTTATTACTGTACGATCTAGTCGCCCCGCTACTGTATAGTGATGATAGAGGGATACACCTAATGCAAATCGTATATGATATACAATATCGAGCTACCGGAATTGACGTTCAATTTCCGGTTTAATTACAAGATCGAACGGCCCGCCCGCCGTTGAAACTATAGTGATATAATTTGTTAAAAATAAAGAAAACTACTCAATGAAAATAATCGCAGAGATAACCGGTCTCGTGCCATGCCAGGCCCGGCAAACGTATGGTAATAATATTATCGTAAAAGCTTTTACGACCGCTTTATGGTTTACGGGCCAATTAGACGACCGTACAATTAAAATGTCGTAAAAGTGAGTTCTTCGCGATGGTTACTATGTGTACACACATATCTACGTTTGAATACGTATGTACGAATGTGTATACTATCTGCAACATACTATACAACTATACCGATACGTACAGTATATACCCCGGTTTAACATAGATGTGTGCCACAGATGTAGACTTATACCTACGTACGTCTACGTATACTACTCGGACCCTGGTATCGGTCGAGTGTTTATTGGGATGTAAATGTCGTTGGATTATCGCCCCCGCGGTTCGCACCTCGTAAATTATTCCATAACGATCCGAGTAATGCCTATCATAAGCCTCCCGTGCCGCCGCTCGCTCGCTGCCCATTTGCTCTTCTATACCTACCCCGCGCTCGCCAACACCGTACCAGTATCATATCATATCATATCATATCATATCATATGCGAATGTATTCGTACAGAAGCTCCCCAGGAGCACAGTCGTAATGTCCCAATTGACTCGCCAAGAAACGCTCTTTTGTGTGTATGAAAATATGTCTCAATTCATTCACTCGTCCATTCATTCATTCGTTCGGTCTTTCGTCCCGTGGCCTCTCCGAGTCCTATGGTTGAAAATCTCGCGTTGAAATCTTTGACGTTTGAGAGTAGTGAGAGAGCGCAATCAAGAGATCGTTGAGTATAGCTGTGTGTAGTCGAGGAGGGCTGTGGTCGGGACTCTTACACGGGGCTCCGACAGGTGGTAGCGGCCCGTTCGCTTGACAATCATGACGGTAGTAAACTTGGGTTTTATGACCACTTGAACAGAATCGTAAAAGTCAGGCAAGCAGGGCCTTTAAGCTTATAGCGTAGAGTAGTACGAGGCCGGGGCGCGTGTCGGTCGGTTGCTTGCTTCGTGGGGGCGTGTGCGAGCCCCATAGCTAGTGGTGGGGGGGGCTGGTTTGATCCTGGGTAGCCAAAATGGGCCTAATGCCCCTTTTAAAGACCCATCAAAGATAACCTGCCTGCAACTAAGGGGTTTATTTTATAACCAGCTCATTCTCGTTAAGCCACTCGTTAAACAGACTACTGATGAGCTTCTTCACTGTTATATATATTATAACTGACAATTACAACAACACTTTATTATAATATACCCTCAGCGTCGCCGACTGTCGACACGGATTCGCCTCCTCTCTACATATCCGACGACTTCTTTTCTTTTGCATCTTATGGAGGAATGAGGTCCCGATCATTGATACATAAATTAATACTTTATACGATATACTGGTATTGTAATTCGCACAAGGCTATAAATAACCTCGGGTAATATTCCGATTCGATATGACATTATGGTGGTGTTCGGATTTCAATAAAACTCAAGAGAATTCACTTCTTGATATGTTTTAATCCGAAGCTTCGCGTATCTCTTCGAGGAATCAAACGGCATATTATACCAACACGTAAATGATTTTTTAGACAACGAAACCGTGCAAAAACAATTTATCAAGTTTATTTTTACGTTTTGAAATCTTCAATTCGAATGTTAATATGCAACTGTTGTACAGTTTTTATTTACTTTTATTGTTTTATAATAGACAAAACTGCTACGACATGGGATAAGGGAAAGACGATTGACAGTGGTGAGAGAATCGTGTAGTCGGCCAGAGCCGGACTACCTACCGCACGATAGAATGAAAAGCACACATCGAACTACCTACTTACTGGAAAAGTAAACGCGGCATGAAATTTTGCGATAAAAATGTTGATCTTTCCTTCCTTCCTTCCTTCCGTAGTAGGTATAGCTATAAGTCATATTTTTGGTCGAGGAATTGAGCCCGTGAAACTTTCGCCAATAGGTAGGTATACAAGCGCGATGTGTGTATATATACCTATCGGTATATGCCACGTAGGTAGGTATGCATGGCATTTCTTACGCGTTGCGAATTCATCATTATATTCACGTTCGATCCCTCGTGCATCAAGATTCGCCTCGCGGTGCACCGATAAGTCAAAAGATTTAAGCCAAAATCATATTCAAGTATTTATATCGCGGAATGGGGAGAATAATCAGGTCCAGGTCCAGGTCCGAGACGCCCCATGACTGATGTCCTCCCCGAGGGGCCAGCGAATAAAACTAACAAAAATAACATAAGACTCTACTATAGGACGAAGAGGGGCCCCCGACTAACCGGGGTGGCAAAACCTCAGCCTTACGTTATAACCGCGGGTAGGTAGCTATAGCAACGCGCTTTAACCCGAACGTAAAAGAGGCCATTGCACTTGCTGTTCGCTGACTCGCGCGCGGCCGAATCTGCACTCTTGCTAAACCAGCCCCCCGGATCCCCCGAAGTATCAGTCGTCCTTTGCTGCGATTTCATGCGCCGGTCGTTGGTCGCTCTTCATCGCCCGCGGCTCTTTCGCTTCGTTTCATTTTGTTTAGTTTCATTTTCTTGCGGTTTTTGCTGCCGTCAAAGCGGGGGTTCAGATGGGGGCTAAAGGGAGAGAATATAATCGCGGTCTTTCGCTCGCCCGTTAAGAAGAACTGTATTTTTCTGTCCCCAATTTTGCCGCAGCAAACTCCGCGCCGCTGCAGCTTCCTCAGCGGGGTTCAAAGCTGCAAGGATCAATTCGTGATATATTATCGATAACTGTGAGCTTTTTATTTCGAGTAAAACGCTCCCTCTAGACTGAGGCTGAACGAAACCGTATGCGTTTCTTATTTCGCTACGTTTTCTACCCCCGAGGATTTGCGGGATTTAAACCTCAAATCTATCGCCGTTCGGAAAATGAACTCTACGCATATAATACCTATACAACTAGCTAAGGATGTAGAATTGAAGACCAACGCGCACTAGATCGAACGAAAGCAAAACGCGGCGAATATTACGAGTTAAGATTCACTGACTTTTATGCAACGCAGATCTTTTTTTCTTTCTTACTGATTTTCTTCCGTGGTTATATTGACTACATGTGTCCGCGAACATAAGAAGGCATGTAAACAAAAAAATTCGCTGCGGTTCGATTGGTTACACTCTTTGCTACTAGTACGCGTTGGCCTTAAATACATCCTGCAGGAATCGAACTTTTGGAAAACCGCAAAGTGATAGCTTTATTATATTTTCGCAGTAGAAAAAATTCAACGACATAGTCGGCTGCAGTCGTGAACCGTAAAAGGATGGCGATTTTTGCACAAATTTTGGCTGCGCTTCGCTTCGGTTCGCTTCCGAATGGTGTGTCCGCGAACATAAGAGATCATGTAAACAAAAAAATTCGCTTCGGTTCACTGACGTTCGCGTCGGTCCGATTCGTCACGCTCCTTGCGACTAGTACGCGTTGGCCTTAAATACATCCTGCAGGGATCGAACTTTTGGAAGACCGCAAAGTGATAGCGTTATTATATTTTCGCAGTAGAAAAAATTCAACGACATAGTCGGCTGCAGTCGTGAACCGTGAACGGATGGCGATTCTTGCCTCACTCATCCCGGGTTAAACCTTATTAAAAAATTATGAATTGTTATTGGCGGAATCCTACATTGCGAAACGTATCTTATTGACCGTTTCGAACACAATTGTGGTCAGTAATTGCATCCTGTGTTCTTTTCGAACAAAAGCGCACAGAAGACGTTGGTCGCAATAATTCGTGAAAAACTGTATCCGTATTGTGCGATATCTCTCTGATCACTCATAGCTGCTGGTGAATGGAGTGGCAAACTGGCAAGGAAAACAATACAATTCACTTCAATTATATTCTATTTTTAACCGTTTGTAATCATCATTCGTTACACGTTTCCGTTGTTGTTGTTGATTTTGCAAATTACTTAATCGATTCTTGGTATCGAGGAGCGACGTACTTTCTTTGCAAAGAAATTAATTCATAAACGCCTGAATTCGTCAACCTTTCCGAACTGAATTCTTTTATCAGTAAGAAATGTAATGACGTAGATAATACGAGTCTTGGGCGTACAAGCTTTATCGCAAGTTTCCGTCGCGAGCTGGGTGGCAATTATTAACATTTCTTCAAATGGATGAATAATGAGACTTTTATCTAGTCTTGTTTTATCGCACATATATTCAGCATGAAAACGATAATTGATTTCACCAGCATGATAACTTGACGCACATTTCATGTGCGAACTAGCCAATAATTACGTTACGGTTTATAACATGTTTTGCATATTAGACTAGTATGGGAGGTAAATATTTATGTCTGTTACCACATCAATCTTAATTAAACAAAATTATTGAGCAACTCCATTAGCACTGATATTATCGAACGATAAGTGTAATTTATTACGAAAATTCAGAGATTCGTGATCGTTTTGCTTCCCGTATACGTGTCTAATATCACGAACGAGTATATTTGGCATTCGTTTCATTGACGTCAAAGTTTCTCGTCATCTTACTCCTCTCGCAGGTCACATATTCATACGAAAATCGTTAAACGTACTTGAAAAATTCTTCGGCATAAGATTTCGTGGCGCGACCCGCAAGTCTACGGGCAATTTATCCGCCATTGCTCATTATGGGCAGCAAGTCATTTCATATAATTATAGTAATCGCCAAATTGTTCGCCTGCACAGTCTGACTATACTTCGGTAGTCAATTTATACACGCAATAATTAACCGTGGAGAATAAATTAGTTTGAAACGATTATCTATTTACAGGATATCGAATATTTCGTGTACGAAGTCTTTCCTTGAAATTTAGCGGTATAAATATTGGGCGTAAAAATTAAGGATTAAAAACAGAGAAAATAACGCGAAAAAATTGCAGATAAATAAAATGTGGTAAAAATTTATATTGATCAATAGCGTTGCCCAGGACTCGCGTGCTAGGGACGAGAATTAAGGACATGCGGGGTGAGGCGTCTGGCCATCTGGCGGATGGCTTTCGCATTACCTGACCGTATCGTAGTGCAGTTCTCTGCAACTTTCGCAGTCGATATTTTGCGAAATGGTTGATAAATTTCCACCCGCGATTTTGCGCCCAGCTTCTGACGCACCTTGACCACTTGCCCGTGAAGTTTCGGCGGGTCGAAAGCTCAATTAGAATCATTCTGCGGCGACAGATGCTGCAGGTAATTGCGAGGCCGGAAATTTGTTGCCTCGTAATCGGATAGCGATTTGCAAAAAAACAAAAAAAGATGCATAAAAAAATAATCGAAGGTATACGAGGTAGGTAGGTATCTATATACGATGCGAAAGGCTGTATCCGCGACACAGCTAATATTAATGAATACAAATCTGCATATAGCCACTCGCCGTTGCCGGTGGCATAACCGACATTAAACCACAGGCTTCGCTCCTCCATAGTACTTGCGAAGACAGCTCGCTCCGGCAAGTAATTGGCGACCAATTTATTTAAACGTCAGTTTAAAACTCGTTAGACCTCGGGCTACCTACCTTACCGAGAGAAAATCCTATGCGGAATATCATGGTTCGGAAATATCAACCCTTATACCTACTATATGTATAAAAAGAGCTTTCTGCTCCTAGGCATATCGTTTGATTTCAGGTATATGCAATATGTGTACATGACGCACAATTTTATATCATTCCGAATGAATTTTTATTATTTACGGCAATACCCGTAAATACGGTGCAGCAGTATCGAAGATAATACGAATAAAAAAGAATATTTTCCTCGTAAACGATTTTACGCACCTATAAAAAAAAGCCTGGGCAATGACGAACGATGCTTTACTATTCATTGCGGACAACCATTGACTCCGGAAATATAGATATACAAGATTTATTTGGACTACTGTTTGACAGTTAAGCGAAAATCATTCAACGCGATGCATGATTTATGTTAGCTCATAGATCATGGCTTATAATTGCGAAAGACGATTTTTAAATTTCCGTTTTTTATATTATTATTATTATTTTTTTTTTGTATTGCTGTTAAATACTTGCGGATTTTAAAATTATTTCGGAATAATATTCGAGCAGCGTTCTGCACTTGACGTTCATTACTCATCAACGTTTTTACAACCTTTTCTACCTGTGATATATTATTTACCGTTGATTCAATTATTTCAATGATTTTCACCGCGCGTATATCTTTATGCGCCTGTATATTATAACCTCACGGAACATGACGTGACCTATCGTAAAATCCTCGTATAAAATAACATAGATTCTCTGTAGAGGAATATAATTTGTTGTTTAATTAATTCCCGTAGTTTCTTGACACGCAATTTTCCTCTCAGACGTACGCCAACGACTGTAATACCTGTGTATTAGGTGAAAATACATGCCTACGCATGGTATGGACGAAAAAGAAGGAAGTATGCCGAAAATCGAACACTTTGCGAGAGCCTCGGTGCATCGCTCTGTATAATTTATGCATTCTGCGATGCCATCGCTTAAAAAATAAAACTGTAAAAAATAACCTGGTTTATTACACGGGGAACCAACAGCAGCCTTCCTCGAGGTGGCCAGTGCAGTGGCGTGACTCAGTTCCTCTCCGACCAATTATTTTCGAATTTAACGTTTCACGTAGTGGTCTTTATATAAAAGACGGAAATAAGTGTCTTCGAAAAATTCCCAAAGCCGTTAAAAAATGTACGTGAAATAAAATCCGGACCGACAAAGCTTGCGCGGTTAGAATTTTTTTTTCTTTCTTGAAAGACATATACTTGTTCTTTGTTGGTAAAATTTTTACCGCGATCGAAAGAAAAAGAAAATAGAAGAAATATACGAAAACTAATAATCTGCAGGTAAGCCCACAACGATTTCCGACGGGTCGCGTTCAGATAAAATGTCGCAGATTTTCGCAACGGGTATATACCCCGAGTGCAATGGAGGAAGATAGTTAGGTTGAACAATAAGTTACTCGAGGAGGGAATAAGCAGATAATAATGGTTGGTTACGAAGAGTAAGTGAGTGAGTGGCAACGTACATGTAAACAAACAAGTATCAATGCATCTAAATTGAAACATAAAACGAAATGAATGGCCCATAAATGCCCATAAATGCCTAGAGTTAATGGTAGGGTGCGGGTAAGCTATTGCTTTACGATTGATATTTATGTCTACAGGCTACACCAGGAGAACGTACGTACGTACCTACGTACGTAGGTACCTACTTTATACCTACCTACCTATCTACCTAAGCGAAGATGAAGCAGTTCTTGATTTCACTTTGACGAGAGCGTGCGAAATATTTTTCGCCATTTGTTAAACCTCGTGCGAATACATCGAGATCATGTACGGGAATTCTTGCGACGATGAGAAATGTCCGCTTTATTTTTATAACGAAGAAATCTTCATCCTTCAAAAATTCGCATGCGTAAATTCATATTTCTTACCTTTTTGTATTTCACGCCCGAAGCCACGGTGAGTTCAGCAGAACAGTTTTCTCGCAAAAAAACTCAGTCTTCTCAAGAGATTTCCTCGGCAATACTCGCGTCGAGTTGAGACCCTGAAAGAAGACAATATTCAACGTTATGCTAAAGCGTGAAAATAGTTTACGTTTTTTCTTTTCTTTTCTCTTTTTCTGCAGATTCTTTGAGGTACGCGATGAGAGATGTTACCTACATGTATGTAGCCAATCCATTCTCCTACACATTGAATACCTCCGAATCTGATTGCACGAATATAATTGCATCGAAAGCCGACTCATGTCACATAAATCTACAGCTGAGTGATCTAAAGCCTGTTAAAAGGCTGCATTGATACGAGAGTTAAAATGGTAGGTAAATTACCATCAATCAATGGTGCACAACGACAACCAGTGTGTTCGGTACTGTGGACAAGGGATTACTTTGTGCATCGACCAAGGAGTCACTGTTCAAGATTCCACGAGCAACACCGAGTCGATTGGTAATTCGTATAGATACTGCAATATGTGTCACACAGTATTAATAAGAGGTTAAATTTTTCGGTATTTTAACGAGGCGAATAACCAGCCACTCATACCGAGAGAGTATAACGAATTACAATACGGGCCGTGGATAATATCGGAATGAAATAAATCACCTGGGCAGCTAACAGGAGTGGATTATTCACGGCCTGACAAAGTTCCAGCAAGTTGCCTACACAGTTATCTTGAAAGCCTTGTTCCGAGCTTGGAAACGAACACTTTCTATCAAATTGAGCGATCGATCTTATGAAATATATCGGCAGTACGTGCGGTGGAGTACGTTCCAATTCTCTCGCTGTGGCACGGTACAGATTTGTGTTTACTATGCATCCGCGTGCGCAATATCAATTTCCATAATCGAAAACTATACGGGTAAAAGTAACCGGATGTATGAAAGACGACATTCCTTTGCTGTACGAGCAGATATAGGGAAGAAAGTTCCGCTGCAGAGTCACGTTCAGGTAGCCGTTCACAATGCTCTCGGATAGCAATGGTAAGGAATGAATGAAAAAGTATTCTGCATAATACTCGGTAAGATATTATACCATATAGGTACGTAGGGACGTACGTAGCCGATAGGGATACGTACTCGACGTAGTCCAGTAGATTTGCAATTCAAAGACTCGGATATGTAATCCGTGCAGAGAAATAATTGCCTCTTCTCTCTACTCGATCGAGCAGAGAAGAAGGAAATCATTGTTCTTCCATACGAACCACGCGCGCAAAGTCTACATGGCATTCCCCGTGGTTGCCACAGCTGCAGACCGAGCTCTTGAAATAAATAGACACACACACGCGTCTGCGTGCTGCATACACGCACGAGGGATCCTATAGACGTATGGAGAAAACGAAAGGTTCAAGACTGAAGGTTTGCCCTTTGGGCATCGAGCGAGACGAGATACGAGGGGAGAAGGGGGCTCGATTAAAAGGGCAGAGCTGCTGCAGTCCTGTAGTCGGCGGACCATGACGCAAAGGGAAAGAGGAATGTCTTTATTAGAGCGCGGTAAGTCGAATTCGGTTCAGGATCGCTTTCCATCACGGTTCGTCCTTCCTCGGTCCATAGGCTGGTCCACCATCGTTGTATTCCTAGAGGTTACGGCGAGAATGAACGGGAGAGAAGGATGAAGATAGAAGAAAGGTGCAGGTAGAAGGATTTCGAAGAGGGGAGGAGTGACTCGGAGGTTACTTCTTCTGGGTATAACCTTGCCGCGATGGAACCTCGACGAAACTCCGCCCGTTTTGTAGACTCCTGAATAATCGCGGTCGTAGTTTCTATCCACGTCCTTTTCCCACCGATAGATA
This sequence comes from Rhogogaster chlorosoma, assembly GCA_944452935.1. NCBI lineage: Eukaryota > Metazoa > Arthropoda > Insecta > Hymenoptera > Tenthredinidae > Rhogogaster > Rhogogaster chlorosoma. Next base: position 19,226,307 of record OX101804.1, read on the forward strand.
GATGCACGCTTGCCCTACACCCTACTAGTCATTCTTTGGTAGTTCCCAAAAAATTCCTTTCATCTTCGATATATTGCCACAGGTACCAAGGTCAAGGCTGGATCGAGAATTGAAATGGATACCAACGTACTATAAGTCTTCTCGAACTCCATTAGTCTCTTATGGCGTTACCAATCGTACATCATCCTTCTACCTATGTAATACACGCATAATAGTCACTGAGTTTTTGTTGTAGTAACCATCATTCCAAACACCCTGTGCATCCTACAGCAATAGCTCTAAATTTTGGTGCTTTCATTATGTGGACCCATCCGGGGATCAAATTTAGATTTTATTGCAGTTCCGTTCGCAAAAATTCTCATGGTCTGCTCTGGGGATTTTATAATCTGTATTTTTATGCTGTCTTTTCGAGTTTCCTATTATTGTGAATTTGAGCTACAGGGCTATCTAATATAGAACGAACGCGATAAAAAAAAAAGAAACGTGTATTACGATAGGCCAAAGTATTTATCGAAGAAATTACCTAACCCGATAATGCGGATGGCTATTATCATACCTGTAGAAGTAGAACGTATAGCTCATAAAATTCATAGCATGACAGAGTTTGATTAGGTGTGAAATTTAATGCCGTAGCTCGTAAACTTGCGAAGGCCTGTTTAGCTTAACGCTGGTGTAGAAGAGTTACGGAACTTGTAGTGGCACATATAATCACCGGTCTAATTGTTACTCGCCCGTTCAACCTGTTACTAATCATTTTTCACTTTTGTCAAAACAGGTAGGTAGCCGTTTCATTCTTTTTATGACCTGCAGGTATAATTTTGACATGTACATGGCGGGCATTCAATTCACTTCCGCGACTGATAAGGATGACGAGGATTAGAGGCGAGGAAGTAATTGCTTAACGCTTGACAAATTGGGCTGTTTGAAATTTCACGACGTATGTACATAATGCATCGATTGACGGTTTTGCCTAGAATTTCACCCCAACGGTCAGCAAATTGGCTAACCACAATGACAATGAAATTCCCATGATAGCTACGTAAGCGGTTCCCTATTACGTTGTTCCCTTGTCCCTATTATTACGTAAACAGCTATCAGCTGGTCGAAAGCTCTCGTTGTTAGCCACGGCTAGTTCACCAAGGAGTCAAGAGCGCTTTGCCGGACTCTCTCGTTGTCTCGTTTCGGGATGGATAGGATAATATGGATAATAAAACTGTTGACATAATAAGAAGAAAGTCAGAAGTCGAACGATTTTTCATCACGACTTTGATATTCCGTCCCTACCTCGAATCACAGTTGAAAAGTTTGCCCAAATGTTCATATCTAAGTAGGTATATATGCACAAGTATCTATATGAGGAAAGTTTGGCTAACGGAAAAGAAACCGTAGGTACATACAAAGTTCGGAGCTTTGTATAAACGAGTTTCGATATTCGAGATCGGCAATAGAACTTTATTCAAATACGCCCTGATGCTCAGGGAATGAGAAGCAGTTCGAGATCGGCATTATCGGCGAGTACAACCTGCAGTATAATGCAATCGTAAGTCTTTTACTCTGACGCACGTTTACATCTCCAATGTACAATCTGACACGCACCCAAGAGGCCTTGCAACTCGAACTGTTCGCACTGCAGATACATATTATACATACTCGTAAGTCTCAAGTGCACAGATACATGTGTGCATGCATGAGCGGTTGCACGCCGTCTATTGTTTTATTCAACATCCACTCGATCTTGTTTCGTTATAAACAAGTGCATCCTGTAGCCTAATTATTTCAGCTCTTCTTTTACTCTCGTTATTGATCTTCATTTCGTTGGTAATTTACAAATTTTGACCCTCTTCGACGACTTGATCGAAATATTGAATTTATTTTCAGACCCGAGGATCGTCGATTAAATTTTCTAGCGCTGATGATTTTTGGGTTGAATTGAATTGGGAGTAGATATTCCGTGTGTGTGGGTGCGTGAGAATTAGGTACTTGTTAAGGGTCCGTCGGCCACGTTGAAACGAAAATTCTCACTAATCAGAAGATTTGAGAACTCTTGGATTCCAGAAAGTAGGAAGACACGGGACGCGAAGATAAAGCTGACAGGTACAAGAGTGATAAAAAAATCTACACGTACCTATAGTTTGACGCGAGGAAAAGTGATCTAAACGAAGACTGGTTTATCGATGTTTTATCACAAAACCGGACCAGATAATTACTGACGGAAGACAGAGGAGCCTGGGAAGATGCCGTCGGACGCGACGACGCGACATCTCCAAGGCATCATGAAAACGTATTTCAGTCTGTCTGTATGAAAGAAAAAGGGGAGTATATGTCTATTCGCCTATATTTTTTACGTGTTCTCCGTAAATTAGACGCTAGTTAACGTCGCAGTCTAATTACAGTATTATCATGTACCGTTTCCGCACATGTGCATCGAGACGCATCACTGATCGTTAAAAGATATGCAGAGAAGGCTCAAGCTCCGCTGTTGGAGTGCGGGATAGGTAACCGAATCTCCTTGTTGGATTGCTGACTTGTTCTACAGCTCATTCCGAACGTTTTCAGAAAAACTTGTACCCTTTCGCACAAAGGATGCGCACAAAAACTGATACGGTTGTCGGTTCTCCTTTCAGCGGTAGATCTATAGACTAGAAACGGCTCGGGTCTCATTCCTTTACTGTAGACTCCAAAGTGAGCCGCTGAGTTCTTAAAAAAAGCTTAACATTCCACAAATCCAGTTGGAATTTCTTTCACGTATCAAATCCGAACCTCGACGTCACAGTTTGAGCTTTTAAAGTGATTTTGCTCCGAAAAAATCAGCGAATAGAATTGGCAACGAATTATTCAACCTGGCTGTCTCTTTTTCTCCGACTCCATCGCGCACTTCCAAAGCTCGAAGTCTTTGTGAGATAATATCGCAATATACATTTCTCCGTCGATTGTTTTAGATATTCCGCGAGTTTCCTATGGGGGCTGAAAATAATTGCATAGATATTGGAACACGGTTGATATTATCTATTACAGTTACATGTCCGTAGAATGTTGGCCGACAGAAACCGAGCTTGTCTCTAGACCAGCTACACGCATTGCTTACTGGAAGGTCCTATCTTAACGGCACTCTCACAAGGACCAGCCTCCATGAGCCTCACGACGTATTGTACCAAGCCGCGATCTCTCAACCCGAGACATTGTGCGATACCGTCCTAAGTCTACTTCGCGGAAGTCATATTATCGTCTTTCCCAAATGTAAATATTCTAACGCTATGTCACAAAATTTATTGCAAGTGTTCCACCGAAATGTCTGTGTTTATTCCGACATCGTTTCGAGTTGAGGAAACCTCAGAATGACCACAAAATTTTAATGAATCTCTTTCAGGACATTAACATGCTGCGTTTTCGACAGATTAACAATTATTTCACGGTGGGAAGTGGCAATGATGTGTAGTTATGTGATTTCGACTCGGATAGGTGCAAAAATGATTGAACATGAAGAGTTAGAAGCTAATCTATATTCAATGAACATACAAGTCTCTACTTTCGCTTTATTCGAGCCGTAAGTAACGTCTCTTTAAATTGTATCTATCTTATCTTCGGTTATACTTAGCTGGGAGATTTATGTTCGTGACCATGAAACGTTCAAGTCTTCGTTGTCGCGGGTCACTAACCTAAGGCCATCGGATACTGGCTAGCGAGTTTGTTCAACGAATTAGCGGAGAGAATTTCCAGGCTTGCAGAAATGAGGAATAAAATAAGATTGGTATCACGCTGGGACGGGGAAAAAAAAAAAGAAAAATATTCACCCGCATGTTTATTATAAGGAATTAATAAGACGCCCCTGATTTTATTCGGCAAATTTTTTTCCAATAAAATAATTGCAGGGTTATCAACTCGATGAGTATTTTTCTACGCAAATTAACCGCGAGGCCCTAAGGCCCACCTTTTGCTGGAACAATTTTGGTCGAGTTTATATTCGAGCCTGGTAATATCGGCAGGTAAACACGGTATCGCATTCTTGAAGGCAACGTGCCGAACAATAATGTTTGGACAAAGCACTGACGGTGGTAGAAAGGTAGGTAGGTAAGCAGGTAGGTACGCCTACCTAATTTCCCTAATCTACTATGCAAATCGGTGCTATTAGCACTCGTCTTATTGTGGTAACGCGAACTGTCATAACAACGGTCAATCGACCCAAATAGGCGATGGTTTCCATGGAAATTTTGCAAAGTTGAACGATGATTTTATGGGTCAAGAATTAATTTCATACCTGATCTATTTGTCCATGAGAAAGAAAATTAGAGTATTCAATTTTGCGAGTGCCTATATTTTTAGCCATTTCTTTATTGGATATTCTCTTTCTCCTTTGACCCTCTGCTCTATGTGCATCTTAACTGTAGGTACATCTACGTCTTGAATGTGCAGTATATAATTTTCGAGAGTTGCACTGCATTGGCGTGTAATTAATGGCGGTTATGAGTACGTGCCCGAAATGAGGACAAGTGCCTTTTGATAGTTTTATCATCGAGTATCTATATAGGTACGCAGAGGTAGTTTTTTAGCGAAAAGGTGGGTTTATGAAAGTGTAATTATAAACGTTCTGAATCACGCGAGACCGTCTAACGATAAAGCTTCAGTAAATGCGTGGTAGGTCGGAGAATAGAACCCAACGAGATAGTTGTCAGGTGCATAAATATGAAAGGTTATTTATAACTGCAACGTGCTCTGTCGTCGCCACGTCGACATTACTATCTTACGATAAACTAACACGTCGTGAGGCTACTGGTACGAAATCTCGTGAATTTTAGACAGGGAATCAAATATCTTTGCACAAAGAGCATAACAGCTGCTTGATAAACCGGCGTTACCCATTCTATAAAAAGAATTTCAATTCAAGTTCAAATAGTTTTATTATTGAAAAAATTCATCCAAAAGTCAGAAAGGCAGCTGTCTATATCCATTGTTGAATTTTTTTTTTTTTTGAATCATACGTGTTATTCGAGCTTCTTTCTCGTACATTTCAGCGACTTTAGTCTCCCAGATCGTACAACCAGCGAACTTCTGGGATCTCGAGTCTTCGAGGGTCTCCTCTGATCTCTGGGTAGCGATCTCTGATAGCAACAACCTGACGAGTCTCTACAGAGCCTACAGCGTAGGTAGATATGCAAACAAAACCCACGCACGTACCTACCTACCTTCCTTATACCTAGGTTGGTTGTTTGGTAAGGTAAATCCCGTATCCAACGTACATGGGAATACCTTAAACACAAGGATTATACACGCAGAGAAAGGAGACGGAGGGAGACAGAGACTGAGAGTTCGTTGTAACTTGAGTATGTGTAATCGCGTTGGTGTGCGTTTGATCAAGGGGGTTCATCGCGAGGCCAAGTCTCAGCTACGATGCGGGTTTACTGATCATTCCGAAGGGCTGCCGTCACCGAAAGGCAAAAACATGCCGTCCACTTCTGCAGCGGAGCTGATACAGCCAGTTTTATTCTGCTCCATTTTTCCCTGCTCCTTTTTCATTACTCCTTTTCTTTCTCAGTTTATTCGACTTCCTTCTGTGCGGCGATCGGACTCGCCTGGACCTTCTGACCAGCCAACCCGTATTATAGCTGTACGCCCCCGCTCGACGCTGGTATAATAATATAACCGCAGAAATGCTCTCTCGCTGATTAATATCCAGATTTACTGCACAGATATACCTCGCCACTTTGGATAAAGCAATTCCAGCCGGTTTTTTTTCCATACCGATATATATCTGGCTCCACCAAAGACTCGGGTATCCTTCGTTCCTACGCCCCCACAGTTATTGCTCCAGGCCTCTGTCGCATCACGCACCTAACAATAAAAGTAGGTACTACCTACCTATTTTACGATCTAAATGGTTATTGGCTCAGGTAGCATATTTCGCGAACCAACTGTCCCAGTATTTAGATATTCCCATTTAACGCTGCAGATATCGACATGCTGCATATCGTAGCTACAGCAGATACTGTAAGAATTGGTATTGCTGTTCATTTCCTTAAATCCGCGAACGATTTATTTCTAAAAGTTTCGATACACTTTTCAAGAAAGGCAATACCTCATGAAATACCCTCGCCTGTAGGCATTGAGTGATGATAAGGTGACGCCTATGCGCGCGTGCAGGGTGACGAAACTCGGCACGGAGAATAAATTTGACAGAATCCGATTTATCGGGTGATTCAAGCCGCGGGGGAGTTTCTTTCATGGGGTTAGTTTAGGCGTTACGCTCGCTCAGCGGGTGCAAACCTAAGCTGGATACGTGATTGAAACACTTGGGTCAGGACCGGGTAGTTAGATAGGTATGTATGCTTATACCCAGACTCGACTGTGTAGGTATAACTGTACGCACGTATGTACACACATACGCACCGGATCTCGCGGAAGACAACGTCTAGTCATCGATATTCAGATTTGTGCTTGCGTATGCGCTTGTGTTTCTCGAAGCAGCATTGCCGACCTAACTGAATCCACCAACCCTCATCTACAATACCGAAAATCGTATCAGCGAAGCGTTAAATTTTTTCCGAAAAAATCCTCAAATGCGATGATCTCCGTGTATTAAAAACAATCTACGATATTCCATGTAAAAGTTATCTACTATATTCTTCACTTTCTAGTGATGCGGTAAAATTTCGTTAATGAAAGCTCCGTACATTTTTTCTCTTTTCTTCTTTTAGCGAACAAGAACTTTTTTTTAACTCTCGATGGATTCAAAATCTTGTTTCAAAATGTAACCAAAAATAGTTGAAATACCTTGTCGAGTTCGTCGTGTAGCATGGAGTCTGTTACCGGGGTAGTTGCGCTCCCGCGGTGCATTGCGCACCGAGATGCCAAGATGGCCGTGTTCCTGGGCGTGGCCATTATTCGAACACGTTGTCGCGGTGATCCTGGTCTTGAACATCGCGAGACTGACCGTCGAGGTATTAAAACGATGTAAAACCAAGGCACACTCACTCTCGGCGAAGATCCACTAGGTTCTCAGGTGATCATTGATGTGAAAAATCAACCCTGTTCGTTCTCTTCTAGCTCTACGGTATTCGGCGTTTCTTCGCTGGCAGCCATCTTGAATGACGCTTTGCCCCACCGTCGCTCTCGCCTCCTGGTCCATCTGTCAGCCTCCGGTCTGGTCTGCCCCACTGGCTCGACGAGCTGCTGCGCGATGCTGCGCTTCAAAAACCTTCGAGGGATATTTGTTGAGCGTTGACAAACGCACAGCCGCGGTAGTTCTTTTACAAAACAAAGACAAAAAGAACCGAAGGAACAAAAACGTAACAAAAATAAAAAATAAAACAAAACAGAAACAGAAACCAAAACCGAAACCAAAAAAAAAACAAAAACAAAACAAAAACTACACTCAAATAGTTGCGCAGAAGTTAAAAATACCGGTAAGTGAAAATAGAATGCTATAGTTGTGTGTGCTTTCCGTGGGCGCAATCGTGTTTGAGTTGAGTGAGCATGCGGCATAGTGGGGTTGGCAGCCATCTTGGCATCTAGTTGTGTCTCTCTCGCTCCCGTTGAAGAGATGCGGTTTTATTCATTTTTGACACCCGATGGAGGAGGTGGACGAACGACATCGTGGATTTTAATTTCTGTTTTTTCTCGTTGCACGTTGCATGACTACCGATCAAATATAGGTCCGTTATAATTATCGAAGACCTTTCATCAACGGTGAGGTATTTTTGCACCTACAAACCGCTGCGGCACTGCAGCTGCCTACACTCCCGCGCGTGTGAGAAAATTTCATCGATCGATCAGCTGGTCTAGAATTTTCGTTCATAACTTCGATATCACGGTCCTAAATAACAATTATTTAATTCTATAGACCGAATAAAGATGTTCGACGACGAAGAATTCCGTGAAGCGTTAAGGGATCATCTCAGTGTGACCGCCCGAAAAATCACTGATTTTCGCGATTTTTTTTTTCATGGTTAGGATATCCTAATCGCTTTGGGTTTTTTTTTAATAAATTAAAGCAGCGATGAAGAATACAAAATGATTTTCGTTGCAGTGATTTTTTAGTTTTTTATTATTGTTATTAATTATCAAAAATGTTGTGAAAAAAACAACGGTGTCCGCTGCCGAGAGAAGAGTTTTCAAGCTATCGATTTCAAACTTCTACAGAACATTCTTCTTGTCATTCTCTATCCTCCTATGGAAGCTTTTTTTTTTAAAAAAAAAACTTCCTATTTTTTTTCTCGAAAAACTGTCGAAAAAAAAGGCCAAATTCACTACTTTTTGTTCAAATCGCCGCCATTTTGTCAAAAAAAATTTAAAAAAAAAAAGCTTCCATAGGACGATAGAGAATGACAAGAAAAATGTTCTGTAGAAGTTTGAAATCGATAGCTTGAAAACTTTTCTCTCGGCAGCGGACACCGTTTTTTTTTTCACAACATTTTTGATAATTAATAACAATAATAAAAAACTTAAAAATCACTGCAACAAAAATCATTTTGTATTCTTCATCGCTGCTTTAATTTATTAAAAAAAACCCAGACCGATTAGGATACCCTAACCATGAAAAAAAAAATCAGTGATTTTTCGGGCGGTCGCACTGAGATGATCCCTTAAGACTCCGCGGAATCGATGTACGATTCATTATTTTCCAACAAATTTGTGCAGCAATTAGGGTAGAAGTACCGTTTGTGGCCACTGTACGTTTTTTTGGCCACTTTAGGTTCAGATTAGTATGAAAAGCATTCTTAAAATACTGTAACATTATAAAATATATGTTCATATGATTGTAAAGATTGGAAAGTTCTATAAAAATAATATAGTAATTGTAGAATGCTTCATATATAAACCTAAATCTGAAGTGGCCAAAAAAGGTGCAAAGATGGTCAAAAACGGTACTTCTACCCTACTGTATGGATAAAGTCAAAACGTTTAGTCAATCAATTTTTACAATATATTTAGATTTTTGATTCGTTGATTTCATCAAGTTTCACATATCGTAGGTTTTTTATAGTTTTGGTGGTCAGTGTCAACAATTCTTCTGATCCAGATTTCTTTTCTGATTTATGAGCGTTTGATCAACTTATATTATCATACAGTTTCTTGCGTACGACGCCAAGAACAGCTCCGATAGGTACCTATACATAAACCAAACGACGGTATTTCTGCGATTATTAATTGGAATTGTGACGTATCTCCAGTTACGATCCGGAATATAATTTAGATAATGAGTTTTAGTGCAAAATAATAATGGAACATTAGCAGGAGCCTGTTTCATTCAAAATCTCATCATTTTAGGAATGAGACCGATAAACGACATAGAAATGAATATAATCATATCGTTTTGAACCCTTTGAAAAATATAGTGGGTAAAAATCAGGTCCTTTGGATCGCTTCAACGTGGAGAAGATTCGATCGCGGTAAAAGTAGACCAGAAGTAAATGGGTATGAAACGATAAGAATTTCGCAATCCTTCAGTTGGTCGTAGGAACGAAAACGCGCCGGCTCATTATACACGCGATGCGGTATAAATTTTCTCGTATAGGTGCTAGTGGAAATGAGTTGCCTGACCTTTTCGCAACAACTTACGAACGAGCGACAACTTGGGTATTATAGTGCCTATAAGGTACCTCAGAATGTCGGAACTACTATCCACCTAAGTTAAGAAAAACGAAATAATAGAAGAAAAAGTACAAGCCTACAATCTAAGGTTCGCCAGTTCAATTCCTCCATGGACCAAGGCACGACGCGACGTCCGTATATCCTATTCCAGCAATGTTTACCGATAATTAATTTCACCATATCGATATCAAGCGCCATTGTGCAATCACTGTGCGCAGCTGAGTTAAATCCAGCTGAAAAGGTGGCTGAGAGCACGAGACGTCGACTTCGCCGGGAGTAGGTATAAGTCTATAAGTAATCTGAATAAATATGAAACTTGGTCGCTGGAGTAGGTGGTTATGTATGCGTGGGGTTCGAAGTTGCGGATCATGGAGGAATAAGGAAGGGTACCTAGATGGAGAAGGTGCTCGTATTCATCACGACCACTTCTCCATTAACCCTCGGCGCGATGGAGAACAGCGAGACTTACTGCATATTGATGCCATCCATCTCATCCTTCCCTTTCCGAGTGGGTCCCTTCCTTTCTCACTCTCCCTCTCCCTCGTCATCCCGCTTTCCTCTTTCTCTCGCGAGCTCGATAGGAGCAATATACATCGCAGTTTCGCACTTTAAAAGCGAGTCTCGCGCGGCACTAGAGTCCGTAAAGCGGCAGCGGCAGCGGGGTAGAAAAGGCAGCAAGTGTCACTGAGAGCCACGCGGTCGGGCCTTACGGCCCAATAAAACTTGTCTTTGTCTGATAGGCGGCTAAATCGGGCTAGCAACCCCCTAATGCGTCATTACCGTCTGCCTTTACGGTCTCCTCGTATCATTTCACTTAGGTATATTGATATGGCAACGAGCTCCCGACCTTGCCCAACGAAAACAACGGCCCCTTTAAATGCCCAGCGCCAAATAGGGGGGTTCAAGTTACTCCATATAGAAGCCGGAGTACATTGCACAACTTTACACTGATTTTAGAGCGTTTTTAAAACGCCGCGTATCACCACCCTCGCGGGAACGGGTAGGTGTATGAGTATATAGCCGGAGAAAACCATAAAGAGGAATAATTCTCGCCTCAATTCACCTACGCCGGTAAACATCACTTGGTAGATTCTATAAATGAATTCCCAATTAACTACGTACGTCGTTATCTATTTAATCGATACGATATTATACCTTATACCTATCCTACGGAGGAGTGGTGTCGTGTAATATGCAGATGCACGCGGTCCACTACATCAGTCTCACGTTACGTTAGCAAATACCGATACACAGTATATGTTATGCACGACGAGTTGAAACTGCAAACCGTGCACCGGCTACAGGACGATTAATTAATCGGAAATGTAGCATGTAGGTACCTATACAGTATATATATACCGTTTAATAACTAACCCGGCATGACTTGAAGTATGAGGTGAAATTAGTTACGCGTACGGTGTAGCGAGTCGTTAATATCCTTGAGATAGACCCACTTGAATTACAACTATTAATATCATCCTTGATTTGACTTGCCCGTCTAGCACAGTATAATTCTGGCTGTTTTTTTTTTCTTTTTTCATCTAGCCTTGATTCCTCGTGGTTAATTTCTATATCTGTTCAAGTCAAGGTCGTTTGAATGAAACTAGAACCCATAAACTTGATAATTATCGCGAATTAAACGATCAACTTGACTACAACCGTTCGCGGTTTCATGCCGAAATGAAAAAGAAAAACCATTTTTCAGTGATGAAAAATCATCGAGGGAAAAACTCTGAGTGTCCCTTACCTTGTAGGAAAGTTATACAGTCGCCGAATGCCCTGTGTGACTAGTTGACCGATGGTGTTGGACGAGTGGTCAGTAGGAAACTAAACTCTGGTCTAACCCCACGCTTCGAATCCTCCTCACAACCCGAGCATCGTCCTTCAGACGGAAAAAAAAATGTACAAAATCAAAAAAATAGGCCTCCGAGGTACGGGTACAGGCTATTTGTTCTCCGCACGAGGTCACGTACAGCCCTCAAGGCTCATCTCACTACCGACGGACACTGGTCTGTCAAGTATAGCGCAGTGTTAGGGAGGCGGGTGACTTAGCCTCAACCCTCGTTACCCTCACGAGGTCCTAACGCCATAAACACCCGCTGGTCACCCCGTTAAATGGTTTTTTTTTTCTTCTTTTTTTTTTTAAGCTAAAATTGGGCGCCTCGCCTTTTTTAACAACCCTTGAGGTCACTTCGGTTACGGGACCCCGTGGCAAACCCGCACTATTGCAGGAAATGCGTTTTACGGACATTCTTTTCCTCGCGGTTTATGGCCAGCCTTGAAATTCTTTCTACAGGTTTTAACAACGGGTGACTGCTGCTGGAGGCTATGAGTTTTTAGCCTTTTTATACGCTGCGTTGAAAGAAAAAATGAAAATATAAAAGAAACGGGCAAGGGTGGAAGACCTTGGAGTTTTCTGTCTTTTCGTTTGTCACGATATTCAGAGATTGGCTGCACCCTCGGGTATTTTTCAGAGCGTTTAACAACCAGGTATAGGAATTCTTGTATTTCTTATAAGTGTAAAGTTCCCTGAACAGTAGAAATGCACACTTTATTTACAAAGTAAATTAACGGCGAACCTTTCAGCGCGGGATACTTTTTTCAAACCCAATTCCACGCCGAGCGCAATTTTCAATCTCGAAAATCGCTAGCCATACGAAAGTCGAGAGATCCACGAGTTAATATCGCAATATTTATGAGACGCGAGCTTATCCCCGCTAAACCCGTTAGATGATTATATACCCACTACGAAAAGCTACCTGCTGCGTTCCAAGGTAGGAATATGTAATCAGAAGCAAAGTTATTTCAACATAACCGAGGTATGGGATGATGTTAAATTTATAAGAAACAAAAATTTGAATTAATATCAAATGGTTTCTTTTTTTCATTTTTTTTTTTTTTTTTTTGAATTTCAAAATTATATCTTACACCTGCACCTGTATAGTATACCTAGACGTAACTTATCCCTGTATACATAAAAATGTGCAATTTACAGGCGGCAATTATCTGTTGTGTGAAAAAAAAATTATCTCTTTTTTTGAGTTATAAATTTGACATCCTGTAACCGTATATAAGTAGTAAAAGTCATTTACCGATCTTCGGTATCAATTAACCTGCCCAAGAGCCGTTAAACCTCGCGACTTAATATTTGCAAGCGTTGCTAAAGGGTGGGGCTTATCCTATCCGCGAACCGTAGCTACTATAACGCATACGATAGTAACTAACCGGATCGCTACCCGAACCGCTGCACTGCGGCCATACCCGCGTAGAATATGGGAAATCTATGAGCTCATATCCGGGGGCGAACTGTACACTGGCCAAATGGACGCAGCAATAACCGCCGTTAACGCTAATTCGCGGGATTCTGATAGACGACGGTCACGTTGACCGAGAGAGAGAGCGAGAGAGAGAGAGGAAGAGAAATAGAGAAAGATGGACGCGGATTATAGATATATAGATACAAATATGTATATATACAGAATGAGGGAGAGAGGAAGATTTCGAGATTACCAAAACGTCAGAGAAGGAGCAGAACCTAGTGCGGGCGAGTCGCATAACCGTGCGTAATGGGGTGACGATCGGGGTTGCCAAAGCATCCCTGGCTCACCCTTCCTTTGGCGATGATTTACGACAAGCAACCGTCCGGCCCCTGGCCTCCGGACTCGAGACTCTAGAATCTAGAATCCAGACCCGAGACCCTGCCACGGCGGAGATATACATACGTATAGGTAGAAAATGAGCTGGGTCCGGGCCGGTTCGCGATCAATCCCTACGGAGCAGAGTTTCTAGACCACCATCGTTTATTTCCCTTTCGTACAGCAGGATATATTGCTTTGCGTATTATATATTTACTTGGCAGAGTTTTGCGCAAGAATCTTCTCCCTTTTTTTTCTATATTCTCGTTATATTGAAACGAGGAAACCAGCGCCGGCGCTGCGATCAACGCTTACGGGATAGTATAAGGTGTCGTCGATCATTTTTTTAACCGTAAATCAGTATACTCCAGAAATAATAAATTCTTCCCGCTAACCACGTGATGTTTAAGAGTGATGAAAAAAATGTTACGTGCATATACATGTAATCGATTTCTTAATTAAGACTAACTTTAGAAGTGTGAAAATAACGCAGGTTGGATAAAATATCGCTTTGGATTTCTACGGTTTCCTTCTTTTTCTTCTTTTTCTTCTTTCTATTTTCCCTAATCCAAGCATTTCTGGCTGATGTAGATGTATACATAAATTCTGTATCACAGTAGCTATACCGATCTTACGAAAATCTTATAGCTTGTTTAATATACGGCGAAGTGATTTTTATATAAGTAGGTACATACCTATACGCTGCACCCGTTCAGAGATTTCTTATACAGTTAGCTATACCTACCTACATGCGTATATTTATGTTGTGAGAAGTTTTTCTGGAATTCAGATTCTGTAGAAGGCGTTGTGTTTCACTTATGGTTCCAGCTCTCACAGGTATACGTGTTGATAATATATTGCATTTCGTAATATCAAGTTTCATCAATTCGTTAAACGGTTGTTAGTTCATAGATCCACATGGTTACGTACGTTATGCGTAGACCAAGATGTAGACACTCGAGGAGGTAATCAGATTATAATAAAAATTTTCCAAACTTGTAAGAGCTCACTCAAATTAGCTGTAGATATATAGGATCGATGTATAGGAGCTATAACGATTATTCTTTTTTAAGCGGTGAGGTAATTCGTTGCGGAAATTCCTGGACGGGTTTATGTATGTATATACCAAACATCGCGTGCCAAGAAGATCTTGTCTAATCAGAACTGCGCAATTAATTGTGATTCAATAATTTATTCATAGACTTTTATTCCTCGCGAAGTTATCGATCAACGATAGTCAACGATCTACCGATACGGAAGGTAAAATCTTCGACATTTCTCGCAGCTGAAATAAACCGGGGACAAAATTTCCAACGATCTCGATACTATCAGGTAAAAGTTTTCAACGGGGCAAAGAACCTTTATTTAGCAAGATGGTAGAACCGCGCTGAGTTAGGGCCAAAAATAAAGAAAAGGTAAGCCTGAGACCCGTTCGACCAGTCCGCCATCTTGATCCCTGGACCCGCCATGCCCATAGGTTTCAAACCCGCATTCATGGGGTACTCGACTTAATTGTAATCAGAATGTTCCCTGGTTAACCTAATTGCTTGTTTCATTTGAATGCAGCTGTTGATCATAGTTACTACTCAAGGCGTTCGAGTAGATTTCAAAGCGTCTATTGCTATTCCGCATGCACTTATTTGACCATCGAACATTAAATCTCGACAGGGTTTCAAGCCTTACAGTCACTCACGCTCAGAAGCAAATCCTGAGAGTTTCATAAGTCGTAATAAATATCTGTTATTGAGCTAGAAAAAAAAAAAAACTCGAACAAAAAATCAATCGATGAATGAGGATGTGATCAACAGAATCTTGAATCGTATTTATCGAGGCATTTATCAACGTCGAATAGTATCTTCGGCGATGATGTTATGCGAATGGACTGCGAATCATGAATTCGATGTGAATTCTTGACGGTATACCGATCGATGTTTGCAGGTACAATTGAAACTCGATGAGTGAACCTTGGCAGTTCATCAGCTAGCAATTAGCAGTTATGTCATGACGCCAGAAGAAATCGTATATACACGATTGTTCACTAAGAGCTCAAGAGTTTTTTTTTTTTTGACAATAGACCAGTTACGTAAATTTTTCATCAAACAACACAAAAAGAAGATCTCAAATGTTATTACCGTACCTACCTAGAAAAATTTACATACAATTACAACGCCGAGTCATATCTCTAGCCGGCTTCTCTTATTTATCTAACAAACCATCAATTTCCTTAAAAACGCCATTCGAATGGCTAATAAAAAAAAAGGAAATTAACATTTCTATTGTACTTTGAGTTATAAATTTCATTCTTTAATTATCCTCGCTTTCTTTGCAATAACTCATTCGATTGCTGTGGCTATTTTCGTCTCGAATACGTTGAGTGTAATTAACGCGAGAGGATTCTCTCGTTCCGATGATAAATTCGTTGCTTTTTATCATGTGTACATTTTTCAGTGATCGCAATAGTCAATGAAGACATTTTTCTCGCTTTTACTCAATTTCCGAAGCGCTTCGAATGCCGCTAGCCGTAGCATTTGCCGTCGGAACTTTGTAGTCTGCAGAGTGAAATGCGTCGGTTTTCTCAGCGTGAAAACGGGCCGTTTTTCAATTCCAACAGAACGTAGAACGCGTGTCATGTCTACCGACATAAAACATGGACCATTTCTTGAGCAGGTTAACGTGTCTACGACGAGTAATGATCTTCGAGAGCAAGAGAAGCTGGACCCAATTAAAAGACTAATAACAGTCCTCGCAGCCCTATGCTGTGACTCGTTAACGCCCCTACTCACGTATCACTTTTTTCAATCCGATAAATTACCCGTTTCACGCCGTATCCCGTCTGCAGGATGCGTTGGCATTTACAAGTCCTACCTACCTACGCACACTTCTTCTCTTCCTCCGTAATTATGCATATTTTTACACCAAGGTATGAGCCCACCTTCCTACATTGTTCGACAATGACCACTCGCTGCCGAACTGCGAACGGTGGTAAAAACTTAATGATTATTGGCCTTACAGAAAACCGGTCGACAGACTATAAAATTATACTTCAACTTCTGCTTTCGATATTTTTACCCGGGATTTGCAGTCGGGAGGGATATCTACTCAGAATTATTCAATCTTTACACCTTTTGCTTTATTCCTGACGCTTCTTTCATATATACGAATAAATGCTACGGTAGACGGCATAATCGGTGATAAAACTAGTGGAAATCGTCCGAGTCTTGAGATCGGCGAGTTATCGAATAGGCGTGTACATACATAGCTGAGGACGCAGACCTAAGGCGAGACCTAAGACCAGTAATGGATATTGCTACGGTGCAGTTTGCGGAAGACGAGGGTCAGGATAACCAACGGAAGCTTACGCTGGTCGTATTGGTGTTAGTAGACTGAGATTTCGACCTTTGGCTTATTAACATTTGGTTCCTCTTACCGGAGCCGGCGCCCGCGTGCGACAAATTACGCATTTTACGAACTCCGAAACGGCCCATAACGCTCACACAAATGTCACTCGACAAGCACTCCACTCGAGTGTGTATATACGTATATATTTCTATATACACGAATTATATACCACAATGTTGTACACGCTACGTGGTACAGTACGATTCAAAGGGGGATTAACACGGATTGGATATTTTGGAATTTGCTGACTACGCTTCTCTCGTTCCGCAGGAATTGAATGAAAACACTTTTTCTACTTTAGCTGATTAATATTTATTAGGCACCTATAGTCGTCGGATCAAGTGGAGAAGATTCTGTGACCCGATATCAGCAAAGTACACATATCAGCCTGATTATAATCGTTAAAGCAACTGGTTTGCCCTTGAATCTTGATAAAGCAGATGATCGCTTCTATTTACTTTGAGGGAGTAGATATGTAGGTAAGATGCATTACGTTAAGCGAATAGAGGAGATCCTCCGTGATAGATAAACGGTAGAAAATCAATGGTGCACGTGCAGCAATACCCGAGACTCCAGCATCCCCGTGTTCGTGTTCAAGCCATGTTATTTTTCACGTCTCCTGTTTCAGCTCCACTCGTAACCCCCTTCCTTCCATCCTTGCAGGATAGTCTAGCTGATTTACTGCATTGTTTTTCGCGCCAATTTGACGTTAGCGACTTGAACTCAAGTGCTCCGTAGATCAACGGGCAGGTAACTATCGTTGCAAAAGCTCACGGAAAGAACGACTCGCCTAGATTCTCAGTTGCGCAACTATACGTGGTTTTCATACGTCTTGGTCATTTTTCTTCTTGTCTTGAATTATAAAATCACTTCTGCCGGTACGGCACGATATCGCTGACATAAAACTAGCGACTTTTTAGGAAAACCAGACAACATACGGGTACGTTACAACTTTGAAGCTTCTAAACAACTTCAAGCCGTCAAGTTCTGATCAACAGCCGTTTCGAGTTTCGCTGATACTTGTAATCGTCAGTCAACAAACCAACATTTCCGTCCACGGTACACACCGGGTTCTGTTTACTTTAATAAGTGCTTTTCGCCGCTTCACTTTACTTTACTTCATTTCACTTCGCTTCGCTTTGTCATCATCAATTTCTACATTTCAATAGCTGCTGTATCATCTTCTCCAGAAAAAAAAGGTTCTTGTTTAGAGATTCAGGCGTAAAGATAGGCGATGCTGAACCGAACCTCTTGAACTTTGTTCAACATTCTAGACCTCTCTGAAATCACGCGAATAAATACTTGTTCGATTATCTCGAGCCTAGAACCTGGCGAAACTAGAAGCCAAGGTAAGAAGAGAACCATAGCGGTAGTCCATGTCTAATGTAAGTTGGAGGCCTTACCTAAAGTAGCCTAACTAAACCTTGCCCAACCTTAGCTAACCTCAGAACAAACGCAGCGTCTTAGCGATGAATAATTCAAACGCGAAAAGCCAGTCGACGCGGCGCGTTCTCGAGACTCCGACATTCCTGCACGCATTTGCACTCCCGATTATAAATCTCGGGTCTGCGGGGGCTACACTCTTGGATGTTAGATAGGTAGGTACCTTATCTATATCTGTATATACGTACGTACGTATATACCAGATATCCTACGTGCGCCTACCTACCCCTCAAGTCACAAGCGACGAGTAGGTGTACACGGACTTGTACTCTCTCTTAAAGCTTCATCACAAACCCTTCGAAACTTGTCTCTTATTTCTTCGAGTTTTTCTTCGTGTTTCACGCTTACTGAAAACTATTCCATCAAACGAAAACTTCGCTATTAAATATTCTCTTCTTCCTCTTCTTTCCTCCGCGAAGGATCATTTTTGGCGAAAGTCCTCGTGTCTCGTTCCTCGCAGGCGTTGGTTTGTAGTCATGAAAGAAGTGAGCAAGCAGTACGCAACACCGTATCGGTCTTATGCCTACACATCTTGGTGAGAAACGTATGTCCATCTCTTAGAGCGGTCAGTAGCGGGAACATTTCTCGCGCCCGCGCGCTAGTTGGCGTGCACGTGCGGTAGAGGTAAGCCCGGATCATATTCTTAACGAGATTACTTTACGACTCGAAGGTCCTTTATCTACGGCGGCGGCACTGGCCGAGCTGTTATCCAAGCACGGAGCTCAGACTCGCGTGATGTATCTCGCACTCAACCCAACCCGCGCTGGGCCGCCGCCATTACCTGCATCTCGCCTTACATGCATGCGTGTTTTCTTCTTCGCGATAAAGGATGGCGTATAGGCATATGTAGGTGTATACACTCACCTCCGGCAAGGGTTGCCTGTCCGCGCCCTCGCGTCATCCATTCATTATAATACCTTCGTTAAAACGAAGGCAGATATGAATTCAAGAGATAAGTGGACATCGCGTTGAGAGGCTTTTCAATCATTTCATTCGATGATAAAATCGGCGAATTTTCGGCTCCGTAAGAATATGAGCTAGTGCAGAAGAGCGTTTCTTCCTTGAAGCATTAAACCGCTCGTACTTCGTTCGCGCGTCTCGCCTTACGTTGGGTTAACTTTGAAGCCGGGAATACTCGTGTCCCTGAGGAGTAGCGAGCATGTTTCTTGAAGTAACAGGGTCATTGGGGGTGTCTTTGTGGCGTAATTTCCATACGCGTAAGAAGGACCAGGCATGGTTCAGCCTACGCGTCGCGGAGCCGGCCATCGTTCAGGCCGCTCCCACCTTCAGAGTTCGAAGTATCTTCGTAAGGATGTACGGAGGTCCAGGGGGTCGCGGAGACGGGGAGGGTACTTACTCCGGTCTTGTACCTACTCTCGTACTTCGTTATTCTCCGTCCATATATCCTCCGTAGTCTCTCGTCGGTCGTGATGCATGTATACAGGTCCATGTATCCTGCAGGTATATATGCGAGCACGCAGGTATGCATACGGATTTTTACATCCACTACCGCCCAGCTTGCATCAAGGTATCCCGATCCCATATGTAACTGGAGAACTGTGAGCTTGAACAACGACCAGACAATGTTTTGGTCGAAGTTAACCAGCCAGACGTTTACGTCACCCTCTAGGCATCCTTTTGTTATATCTATTCACGTTCTACTAACTTTATCCACGGCTAATGGATAGTCAATTCTGTTTATAGAATCTCGAATTTCATCTCCGACTGAAGAAGGAATATCGAAATTGCCTCTGTCCATAAAAAGAGAGGGAAAAAAGTGGACCTCCTATGGGTTGTATAATTTGATGAATTAATTACACTAGACGAAGGAGCTCTCTCATGTATTGGGTAATAAATATAGAGATCTGATTATGACGGGCCGAAAAGTTTGGGGTAAGATATTCGAGGGTTTTATAAAAAGACCCCGGGGTAAAGCGAGTGATAATCATTGGTGTAACCTGACAGTTTAGGGTGATTCTTATGGCGGGTGTGTGTTTGATACTACGGTTAGTGCGGAATTGTATGAATGATCCATAGCTCCGAGGTATCCTAGTTACTACATGTGCCTGCCTACCACAACAAGTGGCAAGAACGAATTTAAACGTTGAGTTATTCCGTAATGACGGGTTCGGGGTTAGTTTACGGGGTAATAAACTGACGTCAGATTCCCCACCGCGACCCTTACCCGACGGCAGAACTCGACTAGGAGGTATATGAATCGAGGCACTGTCACGTATGGCTCTGATCATTTCTGCTTCGAATAATAGACGAGATTAGTATGATAAAATTAAGACCTACAGATTTATGGCCTCGTATACCTAAATCTCCCCCTTTGCGCGATTCGGCTATTTTTAAATAAGCATAATTATTCGGAGCGGCACCGAGGGGACATCGAACTCTCGGGATCCCCCGCGTGCGAAGAAATCTGCAATTTCAGTTACGATGAAATTATGAAAATTGGGTCCTCTTCCCTCCCGCGTGTGTCCATTTCACATCTTAATTCCTAACTCACACAGGCTACTGTGTTCATCTCGTAATAAAAACGAGGAAGTTTTTATATTTCTATTTTTCAACCCATAACCCAAGGCGAAAGGGTTTAGAATATAATTTCCATTGATTTAGTGGGGCTAAGATCCCGCAGGTCCAGCCTGCGCCGATAGAACAGAGTAGCTCTTCTCCGCTGTTGGCCCTTATTAAGACTTAACCAAGGGAAAAGGATGGATGGCGGATTCGGGCGGTATACGTACGGTGCATCTAGGCATTATGGCCGCCGTTCGTGGGCTCGTCGGTCGCCGAGGGCGTCGGGGAGCTTCGAGGGCGTCGAGGGACGCCTAGGGACGCGGAGGGACGCTGACTCGGGTATGGCGGGAAGGAGGTTGGGGTCCAGGACATTCATCTTATCCCCTTTGCGCCCCGCTCGACCCTGGCTCTCGCACTGTACGCCAACATACATCTCCGGGCCGGGGGGTTGCCCCTACGTCTTGTCCCATGCCTTGCTTAACTTAACTTTATTCCACGCCAAGGAAGCAGACAGGCAAACGCTGCATCGCAGGCAAATGCAGGCAAGACGAGGCGACGCGACGCGATGCGGCACAAACTTAATCCAAAGCGTGATTCATCTGAGACCATAGATTTGGATTATCTCACGTCATCTGCATATTTACGAGCTTCTTGCCCTGATTGCAGTGTGACCTACGAACGTCGCGCTAAGACGGGTGTATCTACATGCGGCACCGATCAAACCGTATAGATCAAACACTCTCAAGACCTACACACGGCGGTCCTCGAAAAGGGATGGCTTCTGTCCGTGACTTGGCACCGACATAGATATGCCTACTATTTCATATCAGTTCGGAGGATGCACCTGCGAAATATAACTTGATATTCTGCATAATGCTTAGTGGAACAAGAAAGTGAAAAAAAAAAAAAAACGAATTGGAATTCCAAATCAATAGAAGGGAATGAATGAGGTGGGGGTGATTCAGAAAAC
Organism: Rhogogaster chlorosoma; assembly: GCA_944452935.1. NCBI lineage: Eukaryota > Metazoa > Arthropoda > Insecta > Hymenoptera > Tenthredinidae > Rhogogaster > Rhogogaster chlorosoma. The sequence goes on from OX101804.1 coordinate 19,247,859, forward strand.
CGTCCATTACTCTTATAAAAATAAAAAATAATAATTTGGAGATTGAGAGCGTCAGCTGCTCGATCACAAATCGTCGCACGTAAGATATCAATCCTGGGAATATTTTTTACACCACTGAACGTCAAATATCATACAATATTCGATTTTGTCATCTCTCTTCTCATTCGATTTTTCCGTTCCACTCCGAACTTTCCAAGATAACGTGCCTCGAGAAATCGTTACAACTATGTGGAGACGCTCTTATCGAATTTCGCTGATATGCCGAACGGGGGAAAAGAATCTAATTAAGTGAATACCGATAGAACTTCATCGAAGTCTAATAGCAAATGGCCAGAATAATCGATGGCGTTTCTTGGCACCCGTATGTCACAAGGCACGCACATTGATTTATCGACTGCTCCGCGCTTCGTCACTTTGCTGCAGTATCTATGTGTGTATTTATGTCCAATTATGCGTCGGTATAGAAAAACGTTTATACATAGTCCCAATGGCCAATGGATTTTTGTAACAGGATTGGACTGCTGCAGCCACGATGAGCAAGCAAAGCTTGGTGAATTTTACGGGCGTCGCGTCGCCCCCGCATAACCCAATCACGTTGTGGGATGACTTACGCTTACCTACGCTCAAAACCAATCTGCGTCCACTGAGCTAAATTGGAGTTAAATTGAAACTAAATTGGAAGCTCGCACTGCCTGGCAGTGTTGTATATTGTAATTCGAGTATTATGTTTTTGCATCACGCGTTCCACTTCAGGCTTGCGGATGCACTCACTCAGCATACGTATACGTGTAGCTACGCCCGCTAAAGTTTCGATGCCAAAAGTCAAAACTTGTGCGACTTGTCTCACACACGTGTCATGTGTTACACATAGGACGTACCGCGAAAAATCTCTGCTACGCACACGACCCTCGTATAAACACCACGACATTCATTCATTGATTATCATTTGATGAACGATGGATTTCTCGAGGCGTTAATAACGAGCCATCAAAGAAACGTGTACATAATCGAAAAATCTACAAGGTTGAGAATGACGTGATGACTCGTGAATCGAATGTCGGTTGGCAATCAATCAATTACGTTTTTACCTTCGTTATTTCTTCTCGTTATTTGCAAGATGATCGACGATTTTGCGGCGAAAATTAAAACCGGTAGATGAATCGTATGCAATGTGAAAGAAGACGGCGGGACGTCGATGGGAATAAATTAAATCGGTAAAATCGAATATATAACCCTCCTGCATACATCTTGTAGGTATATCTTGTAAACGATTCGAAGGCTCACCTGCCGCGAGGATGATGATCGCTGATTAATTCGCGATTGGTTGCGGCGAGCACTGAGCTCCAAGTTCGCCGATCGGCAAATTGCCTACTCAACTCGTAATAGCGGCGACGTGTTGGGGGCTGAAGGGAATCGACAAAGACAGCCGAGAGCTGTTCGTAAACGCATCACGCGTGATGGACTAAAGGTAAAAAGTGTAAGACGCCGACTGAAAAGACTCTTATAACTCTTAATTGACGCGCACCTCGGACACTCTCGGCACATTTGTATGAGGATGGTGTACGAGCACTTGGCTAAAGAGGCGAAATTTATCTCTTCCGAACAGAGGAGAGGTTGAGAATGAGATGTACCTATTTTACGTCCGAACGTCAAGTGGTTTGATAAATGGCACAGGTTCGCATCAAACCTTTGATGCTTTATCGCTGTATTCGATATTGGTCAAAATGAACCTCCAGTCCGAGTGCGTAGGTATAATTGCGTCGTGGTTTCTCTACCTCGAAATTTATATAGGGCTACTTAAGCTATTCCGGTTTGAATTTTATCGTAGCTCATCGATCAGACCGTGTTGTTATTTTCCGCTCGGTTTTCCACCTGCAATGGGTTGCAGTTTAGTCAACATTCGGAAGCCATAGCATTTTATCGCGGCCATTCAAACCCCATTGGCCGTGCAGTAGAGATACCGCACATACCTACGTACACATAGACGCGTATACCTCTACCTCTCTGCCTCTTCCTACCCGCAAACCGTATCACCCTCACACATACCCACGTCTATGCTCAGCCTATATCTAGATCAGTGTGTGTATTCGTATCGCATGGTGTTAGTATCGTGGAATATAATATAAGTCTAGCCTCCGTTACATCAGAGCGAATAATTTTCACGGTAATACAACAAGCTTTTCCTTTGGGGATTATTTATTTCAGAATGAATTCTATACGGTGCGAGATTTTGACATGGCTAGGATATTTTTATTGAGTCATTTATAAGCTGGGCGTATCAATCGAATTATGACACTATATCATGTGTCTTAGAATGCTTATCAAGTAGACATCGTATAATTTTTGGTGATCAAGATTGTTAAGGGACCGTGTCGAATTTAATCTACAGTCGTTCGGTGAGTCGGACTGAATTCCTAACTCGTAAATACCAGCCACAGTTCATTTCTCGGTGAATGAGCTACCGGAATGAGCCTCTCTTACTTTCACACTTCGATTACACACCGATAGCGTGAGATCCATTGATCGCTTCACGGTTTTACACCATAAACTATACTAGTACTTACTAAACGATCATTATCCGTCTGTACAGTCAACTAACGCCTACCTATACCCGATCATTACACACCTATTATACAGTACGTGTACAATTTACGTTCGTTTCGTATCAATTCTCGTTATTCTGATCGGTACAAATGATTTATCTATCAAGGAGTGCAACGAGCGTGATATCACTTTATAATACGCAATGAAACCGATATGAATAAATTACTCACTCAATAAGCAACGAGCTTAACTCATGATTCGTTTTAATTCACGATCCACATAAAGTACGGTTCAAGAGAAAAGTCAACAACTATTGCAACTCGTTCAAGTTTTTCTCAACATTAAATATATTCCACCGACTGAAAATATTATTGGCTATTTTCTATCAGTCATTTCTAGCCTTCTAACATCTGCTGCTATAGAATTGCTCATCCACATATCGACGTCCAAGGACGGCGTGTTGATCTCCCGTTTGCTGAAAGACAAGTCCGAAAACGGAGCATCGAGGGCTAGTGGTGTTTGGGGGGTTGCGGGGCCTGGGATGTGAACAAGGACTGGTTATATGGGCCTTTCGAGCGGCCGAGTGGTATATAAGTTCGTATGTATACAAGTATTTATAGGTATCTATGTGGCCGAGGCCGGTATACGTGGCGATAAGTGGACAGACGACGGGCTGTTGGAATATTACAGGCATATCACGTAAATGCCGGCTATTCAATAATTATTCCGAACGTTCTATCTTTTTATTTTTCCTTTTTTTTTATTTTTTTTTCTTTTCTTTTAAACCTTTCATCGAACATCTTATACGTTTCTCTCAAGTCTAAGAATTTGTAGACACAGTATATTATGCAGCAGATATGTGAGAGTAATGCGATACGTGCGAAATGAACTCGTAACGATCCTGAAAATAAGAAAAAAGAACGAGAAATAAAGATTTCGAATGAAGACAGTATCAAAGTCCCTTTTCGCAACGTTCTTACCATTTCTTCGAGCATTCAGCTGCTTTCTATCGCGAGGATTGTTCTCGAGATACCCACGTTTCACGGGTCAGAAGCCACCGAGTGAGGATAGGCTTCAGAGTACAAAGAGCAGCGAGACAGAACTGACAAGAGTATATAACAGTCGTTTCATCCAGACTGAGAAGCTAGAAACCAAACAAGTCTCGCTGTACGGATAGTCTCTCGCTATCTCGCGAGTGAAAAACACAAAATGAAATATAAAAATGATTATCTGAGGTATTTTCAAAAAGTTGAAACTCCGGCGAAGAATCAAGTCGAAAGTATGGAATTGGGTTACTCGAGAGACGTCCAGGATTTCCGAAAGCATCAGGAATAAGGTATAGAATCGTCGCGAACCTCGTCATGGCGAGGGAGGGTCGCTGGGTCGGGAAATAAATATCAAGGCCAGCCCCGTGCGCGTATAGCTATCTCTGCAGCCCTTAGCTAGAACGGTGGTGGACGATTTGCTGACGTCGCATGTCGTCGGTTCGGAAGGCCCGGCGGCAACGTCCGGTTTCCGGTAGCAGAAATGGCTCTTTCACGTTTTTGGTTTCGGGCGAAGAAGCTGAGTGTTTTGCCTCTCTCCACCCACGCCTCCCGATCTTGGCGATTCGGCAGTACGGGGTGGAACACATCGAATTACTGGTGTCTACCGGAAACCGGAAGGAAACCAAACTGAGAGCTCGCTTTCCCCTCCTATTCCTGCAGCACCCTTCCCGCACTGTACGGAAAATAATACCCGCATACACACATCCACGTGCACTGCGGGGTAGAGAGCTACATGCGCGTGTTTTGGGGTGCGGATTCATTCAAACCCCAATTTCTTTTTTTCTGAATAAAATATGAAGTAGGGCTAACAATAAGAAGAGCTGGGTAGAGTCGTAAGTATGAGGGTGAAAAATAGAAATGTTGGTTTTCATATTCTTGACCGATATGTAGAGGAGGTTTTTTTTTAGTCAAATCTTGTTAACGGAATTGTCAGGAAATTGTAGTTACGTATCGGTGCAGAGTTTCGGTGTAGGTGTAGACATTGGTAGGTGGTTAGGTATAGGAGCTCAGGGAAGCGAAAGAGAGAAGAGATCCGTCGAGCAGGAAGTGATCGCAAATTTAGGGTATCTTTGGCGAAGGGGTAGGTAGCATTCGCGCGCGGCAAACGACCCAAATAGAGAACAAACAGGAGCGGGCGAGAGTATAGGTTTGGTACACGGAGCTGCGGGCCACGAAGGGTGGTTTGGGAAGGGATAAAATGGCGAACGTTACGGAGAAATGGCGCGGAAAGCCGGGATAGCGTCGGGCAATGGACGCACCCCCTTCGTCCCCGGCCTTACTACATGGTCCAGGACCACCGTGCACGGAAGGACCACCGACGCCAGCCTCACGATGAAGAGAACAAAAGAGGAAGCGAACTAGAATACCTTACGAGCTACGGCGTCACTCGCACCGTCCTCTATGTATATATGTACGGATCCTATGTACGTATAGGTATATACCTAGTTATACACGTTCGACCGCCGACAATTCTTTCTTCTTTTCGCTCAAGGAATATCAACTGAATGGGTACATGGAAGGAAAAGGGAGGTTGCCGAGCAGTTAGATATATATACGTATATATATATGTGGAGCAACCCCAAGCCAGCTAACTTGGAGCGGTTTTTGAGGGCCCAAAGGGCCCGAAGTCGAAGGGGACCGACTGTTCTTAATTGCCTGCAAGTAACGATCTGAAATAGGTATTTGCTAGTGGCAGCGAGTCAGTCGACCTTGCCTTGGTTCAACCCACATTTTCCTCTCTGCTGGGCTGACCCGAAACCTTTTTATCGCACCGATGGTGGGTAATGGTAAATTATATTTAATCATTAAAAGAATTCCGCTCTTTTTTTTTCCCTCCCTTATTTTCAGTTCAACGAGTCTCGAGTTAACCGCGAAATATTTAAACCACCCGCAAGACTTCATTCTAATGTTCCCTTCTTCTAAAGACTTCTGACCTTCCGAGTTACGTACCCTTCGTGTTCGGTCATATGGAATCTGTGTAATCGAAGCTTTCCTTTTGCCAGAGTGCAATGTGTCGATAAATAATTACGGATTCACTCTGATGGAGGTTTGATACGACGATGTGTGAATTCCGTGCTTATTTTTACTGCAACTAAGATCGCCGATGTATAAATTTGGCAGTAAAGTGTCACGAGCCGAGGACGTACCGAAGAGGGTTTAAAGACTTTAGACTGGCAGCGAAAGAGGATTATAATTACAATGAGGCGGCGCGAACGGCGGTAGATTAAATTAAGATTGCAGAGCGCTTGCAAAATGAGCCAATTATGAATTAATTGCGCACCACGGTAGCATTATGATCTTTAATATCACGATTATGTCTCAACAACCTAGCAGCTGGGGTGTACCTTCACAATTTATCCATATTTTATAAACTATACACCTATACACGTGTTTATCCGACTATTAATAATACCGTTATTAGTCGTACCAGGGACATTCCCTGGCACCTATAACTTGACTCAAATAAATTGAGACACGATTCTCGCCACGGTTAATTTCAAACACGAACGAAACAAGTCGCAGACGCGTATTTCTGGACTGGTAACCAATACGCGGTCCCAAAAACACCCAGGTGAAAAAATAACCTGATGCGGATATACGTCACGCGTACCTATGTACAACGTGATCGCAGGGCTCTCCGCAAAACACAGTTCCTGCATTACCTTCCCTTTTTGCGTTCCTCTCCCCTCATTTCACACCTTTCCCACTCGTTTCATTAACATCCTCGAGTACGGTATGTATACTGTACGACATAGGCGCTACACCATACTATACGTCCCATGCTCCGTATGTATTATTGTATGTATATGTACGTATCTACCCTAACTACATAGAATTTCTGTAGCTGTAATTATTCGTTAGCGAGAGACAGAGGTAACTGGCTCAGTCCGTTCGCACGTTGGTCCATCGTGCGTAGCGTAGGTGGTGCTGGTCGGGTTACACGCATCTGTACGTAGACGTGTACATATTATAACGTGGACTGTAGTGTACGGGCACGGGTACGGGTAAGGGTACATACACCCTATCCTCCAGGTTCATCCATTGCCGCGTTAAAGCCGTGTTCGCCATTACCCGCACCACCATCCATGCCCGTGCGGCTACATCAGCTCTTGTTAAGTTTGATATAGGACATATACTTGGCGGTGCACTGTTATTGCTTATTGTAACACGGGTTAAGTAATTGGAAAATATCTCCTCTCCGCATGTACGATCGATCTTAGGTGTACAAGCCCGTTGCTAAACCTTCGTTCACCCCTCGATTCGAATCTACGCAAATTAGTGATATTATTTAATATTTTTTATTCAATTTCCGCGGAACGGTGCGAGATTCTGGTCTCGGCTTTCTGTCCCGAATTTCCGATGTCCTAGGTATCCGGTATCGTATTTCCGCAGTGGCAAACCATGACCGCGTGATCCTGTTGTAAATCTTCCGTTCCGGTTCCCTTTTTTCGTTTCTTGTCTCTCGTTTTTTTTTTTCCTTTTTTCTTATCCTCAAAAACCCTTGCGGAACGAAGCGAGACAATCGTGTCTTACGCTTTTTTGAGGCAGGCCGGCAGGTCGAGGGTCATCCTTGCATCGTATAACCGAGGTCAAAGAACTCCGGTAAAGAAAAAAAGGGCTGCTTCTGCCCACGTAACGGCATTTCCTCCTCTGCACTATTGTTCGCGTCATTTTTTTACAACCCAAACAGAAAATCCAGCCGGATTTTTACGACGATTCGAACGGGTGTTGTTGACTTTTACGATGACCCTTTTATGACGGGGCTAAACTCGTAAAAAAAGAAGAAGAAAAAAGAACACACAAGATTCCCGTTGCACAAGGTCAGGGTGCTGCCTAGACTAGACCCATCGATTGCAGCTTACCTACTTTTGAAGTGACATAAACGCAGGTAACAATATATAGTCGAATTTACCGACCCTGAGAATTTTTTTTTCACAAATATTTTTAAGCTGCCCAGTGGTACGCGTTCGAAAATATTTTTTTCGACATCATTCTACATCGAAATTGATTGCATTCTTTGTTACGTCTATATTATTCGTATTCGGGTCTGTTACACTCAACTCATGTGATTTTTTCCGCTCGGGATACGAGTAGGATATGCACGGTCCTGCCCTCTAGCAAAATCCATTGGGGACTCGTAGACCGTTCAACACAAACATTTTTTCAACATCATGGGGCTACAGCCCCGCGTATCCAACTAATGCTATGAATATTTCGAGGGTGTTGAGTTAATATTTAGTTAGCCGTCTAACTTTCGCCTCTCATAATATATAGTCGTGTATGTCACACCTCCGCAGGCCACACGAGGGCCGTCAACTCAAAGTTCAAAACTTTTGGATTTTTAAATAGTAGAGGGAAAATGAAATGGGCTTGGTTAGGGTTGGAATTAGAAACTTTGATTAGTCTTTCTACAAAAGGAAAAAAAAAATACTGTAAAAGAAACAAAATTTAAAGGTGTTAATGATACAGACTATTCTGTGAATATTTCTAGATTTCATACATCTATATGTGAAGCGTGAGCTTGCGAGACCGAATATATTTCTTGAGGAATGAAGGGAAGGATGTAAGGCAGTGGTATAAACAAAACGTTCCCCCCGTTGCAAAACAGGGGCGAAATTTCAAGTAAATACATAATAAAGCTGAAGGTATAGATTCTGAGGGTGTGTGGGGTATCCATTTCGAAAGTTTAACGGTATGGAAATATCTGTGTCGTGGCTTACAGCCTAAAATACAGGCGGCACAAGCGTACGTACCTACACCCTACACCTACCTACCTATGCGCCTAATGCGAACGTATAAGTAGGCGCACTAACGTATATCAGCCTTTATATATATAATTTGAAAACGTAGCTAGGCTCGCAGTATACGCGTACTTATACAGCAACCTACGTACGAAAAGGGTGGAGTAAAGCGCGGGAGGTCGTGTACAGCTATGCCCCGAGATCTATAGGCAATCTTGCAAATGAGAATCGTGAGTTACGTAGAGCGTTAGCGCCCCGCCGCCAACCTGAGCCATGTATATGTACAACATTTATATACATACATGTATATATCTACATTCTCGTCCCTCCACCACACGGCGTAATACTATCGTCTGCACAGTCTATATATACATGTATATACCTTTATATACCACTATGCGATACTAGGCTTCTATAGAATATACCATGTGCCAAAACCCCTGGCGTTGGCTGCAGCAAAAGCCATACTATCGTTATACCATGGGTTGGGGTAGGTACTTTGACATTGTATAGTGTATAGGTATTCATTTTCAACGTATTTTTATATCGCCAAGTTTTTTCAAAAATAAAATGATATAGGTATATAAAACTCATCGGGTGTATCGCCTATCATTTACAAGAATTTCAGTTCCTTTTTTTCTCCTTCTACCTATTTTCTTTTCTTTCTCGTTTTGCGTCGCGGTTGGTAATCTTTTGCGTAAGAATTGTTCGCGCGATTTGAATATCCTGGCTTGGGAATGAAAGCTACTTTTTTTTTCTCTTACTCTCTTTCCTTCTTTGCTTTCTTTCTCTCGCTCTTTCCCTCCATAAATTTCGGATAATGGGTTATTTATACTGCGGACAAAAAACTGAAAAAATAAAAGAAATTAAAATAAAACTGAATGAAAGTAAAAAAAATTCTTAAACTAAAAGCTTATATCCAGTAAATTCTCGTTGCGCTGTAACGTGAATTAAGTACACCTACTACTCTGCAGACTCCCTCATACCGACTCCTCGCTAAAATACAAGTCAAGATATATTTTCAACCCCTTTTCGGCCACTTCTTAGGCTCTTTCTATCGCAAGTAAAGTTAGCCTCTTTACTTTCAAGGCGATCCGTGGAATGCTCGCTTTTCCCATCTATGCATTTTTTATGAATCACGTGCCTAAAGTGCTTCGAGACTAAAGCCGTGATTTTTCCCTGACCAACACGTACATAGAAAAGTGTTTATCGGACAGATAAGGGAAGGTGGTGAATGTAGGTAGAGACTGGCGGCACGCGGTCGGCACCGACACTTCGGCAAGCCCTTACCCATAGGGTGCCACTATAGAGGTACCTCAGACTTTGCCACTCTGGAACAAGTAGATACATACATATACACGCGGGCTTATAGGAAGGAAGGTGGGCAGATACACACATATCCAAGTCCCACACATATACACGTCTAAATTGACTGGGTACTTCTATATCTATATCTATAGGTGTACGACTGCATTGCCCATTGGGTGCTGCAGCAATGGCCTATTTCGCTCGAGAGTATGGCCCATTTCAGGCATAGGGGCGGTTCCTTGCTTCTAAGGGGGTATAAGCGGCCTTCCGTGTCTTTTGGCCCGGTACGGATTCTAGTGGCGACGCATTACGAGATCCACAACCACACGTTGACTTAAATTCCCCATAGAATTGGTCACGATGGCTGATAATACTCTGATACAATCTACTGAGAGTATTAAGATGGTGCGAAAACTTTGATCCCATAAAGAGGAAAAAATTTGTCCTTCAGTTTCGAAAATCTGGGAAATTGTATTCGGTATATTTGCACGAGTGATTTTCCACTCCAACTGTAGACGTGGGGAAGTCGGAATTGGATTGTATTCGTTGTTAGCAATATAACTAGGGAGATCTTCCTCCACTACTCCGGAGCTTATCTGTCCATAAATTTGAAACACCCGTAGGTATACTGCCCACCGCGTGAAACTTTGGAGTTTCGAAGTCCCATTAGCGAATAGACCCCAGGGTAGCTGCTCACTAAACTAATCAACGTTAATTAACTTAATTCATTGCTGTCGGAGTGCACTAGTCATCAATTTCACGGATATACTTGAACAGTTCAAAGACGTAGAGTCAGTAAGTATCCCGATGACCATAAGGTTGACGCATTCACTCTACAAATTAAATATCTCCACCTTCTGGCCAACAGTTCGTTAGCTACCGACAGTAAATTCAAAAAAATTGAACGAATTTCCCCAACTGGCCGGTGAGATGATAGAAGTCCAATTTTCCTGCCAATTAGAATCACGAATCAATATTCTCAATTTTGAGACGAATTTGAAAATAAATTTTTGTCACTTTTCTCTCAGACTCGGACACTACCAATCAGTTTCGAATCGAACGTTCGGTACTGCACGGGTATAACTGGTTACGGTTTATGCGTAACATTATCCTGACATTACCCCCAGCCCCCTAAAGCGAGGGGGCTTGTTGTTAGCCAGCGCATGGTATAATGATTAATCACGTTGGCCTGCAGGCAGCTGACTCTGTGTAAGTTAATTAATCAGATATCCCCCGGAATTAGCAGTGACGCGGGTACGATCAATCATAAATTACGTTCCTATACATACGCGTTATACCATATGATGAGGAGAAATGAATTAAACCTATAATTACCAAAATGTTATCATTCTCTTTGAAAACAAAAAAAAAAAAAAACAGTAAAGAAAAAAAATACCACAATAGAATTGTAATAAATGAGGCAAGTTGAACCGTGAGTTGAATTAGGAACTCTATACGATTCCCTCGTTGTTTCAAGTACTGCCAATAACCAATCGGTACTAGGGGTGGTTATAAAGCAAGGCATTCTTGGCACGATTAAATCATACTCATTTCCAGCACTCGACAGCACTCCGGCGGAGCTCAGCGATTGAACAAGACCGCAACAGGGGCGATGAATACTTTATTACACATAAAACTCGCGTCTAGTGGTACTATAAAACCACCGTACGTATAAAGCTTGCTGTTAGAACTCTGCGCGTGCCAGGCTAAATCGCAGGCATCTAGCCCGCAGTCCTCTTTCACCACGTGCCTACATCCCGTACCTACATGTATTCTTAGAACCGGAAATTGCAATTCACCTTCTATATACATGTAACGGCAACCATATACAATCGGGCGAAGTGCCTGTCCTATTGCGAGAAAAATTTAAATTTCATTTTCCTACTCGCAATTAAAGGCACTCGCAGTTTACTCGTTTGTGAGTACCTGTTTCGTACTGGCACCTACCCCCATAATTAATTACTCAGTGAACATCAAGTGTCGTTTGGGGCTAGTCGACTATTTCGTACATAGGAAGGTCCTGTGGCATTTTCAATGCAGAGATGGATACTAGGGGAAGTCAGCGTGCGATCAGGGCGGGGGTTGGCGGGTAGTTGAGGCGCATGAGCACCACTTTTATTGATTCCGAAAGTGCCGCCATGACTGCTGCGTGCGTGAGGGTACGGGGACGGGGACGAAGGTTTGGAGTTTGGGGTTTGGGGTTTGGGGTGGCGGCAGGGAGCTGGGGAAGGGGTAGGGTGAGGCTGATGGGGTGGAAACTCTGCGGAGATAAAAACGAACGAGGTCTATAGGCGAGGGGATGCGAGAGAGAAGAGGGAAGAGGGAGGAGGAATGAGGAAAGAGGAAAGAGGAAAACGGGAAGAGGGAAGAGAGCAGGACTGCGTGGAGTCGTATCAACATATCTTATTGCAAATAAAAATACAGCAGAAGTATGAATATATTTACGGCCTTCCTCCTCTAACGGTGCTGTAAATAGGAAAACATTGTACCTTCTCTATTGCTGTTGGGATTTCGGAAGAGTTTCCGACAATAAATCCTTCGCTTAGCTCGGAATACTTTTTTCTTTTTTTCCCGATTTTTTATTGACTCTCAGTTTATATTTTCCCGAAGGATCAAATTTACTCATTATTTAGATTTTTACTACTTTTAGAACGACTGCCAATTTAACTTCTAGCTGTCTCGCATCGTATCCAATGATCACAAAATCTGGGACAAGAATCGGGATGATTTTCTCTTTCTTATTTTTCATTTTTTTTTTTTTTTCTTTTACTTTTGCTCTCGTCGTTCCGCGACAGTTTATACATCTACATCCGCATGATTTACGTGTTTGATCTGTATCATTATCATCATTATTTCAGAGCCAAAACGATCCTCGAATGTGTCTGGGGTCTGAGCTCCGTCTAGGCCAGCGTTACGCAACGGTTGAAGGAGAAAATTTCTGCACTCTGGCAGAGACCCAATCACACGAGTCTGCGTTGTTAACGGTAAATAAGATAAACATCAGGACCATTTTATAGCAATAAAAACTTTTTCACCTCTTGGAAATTGCGCGGAAGTAATTTAGGCAATGCAATTCAACTTTGGTGATACTTTCTGCTTCTTTAAACAGCCTCTCAGATTTCTACGGCTCAGTCTCCTAGCGAACAATGAAAATGGCCCGCGTCACCTTTCCTGAGGCGATTCAAAGAATTTCCCCCGCATATATATATACAAGCTATGTTACAAAAAAAAAATCACTATACATTCTTTTTTTCTTCGTCTTTTTTTCGTATCTTTTATCGTCAAATTCTAATGCAGATGGTTTTACTCTCTTCTTGAAATCTTATTCAGTAGGTATATTTATTCTCTCTTCGCGGATTAACATATCTTATACGTGCCTATATCGTATCGCGTTTTTTTTTTTTTTATTCCTCCTGCGCCTACTCGGATATTTATTATTATATTTAGGGATAAAAAATGGATTTTCAATTTTCTAGGGAAATATCTAGCGTCTAAAAATTCTACAGATTTGTATCCACTGACGTCATAGCGTCTCGTGAAGTACGCACTTGCGATACGCATCTCCCCCGCAAAGTCGGGCCATGAAACTTTCAAGAGATAGACTCCCAAATCACCTCAATCCCCTCGAAGATAGCCTCTCTGTCTGATTATTTCTTGTTTTTGTCAAGCTTTGTCTTTCCATACCACCGAGAATTTTCTTCCTCTTTTTTCCCTACTTCTCCTCCATTTCTCTCTCTCTCTCTCTCTCTCTATAAGTCATTTATTTACTCTCTCAAATTTATAGAAAGGTCTTTTCTGCATTATCTAAAAGCACTTATTTTTTATCCACCGAAGAGCCTACACCTCGGAAAGACACCCTTTTTCTATAAATAAAAGCTCGTTTAAATTCTGAGATCGATCTAGAAGACGTCTCGTAAACACGTGATTAGAAAAGGTGTTCCAAGTCGTACTATGGAAATAAAAATAAAACGATACCACGATAGTCAGCGCATAACTTGACACAGAGTTAAGTTCTTTTTTCTCTCCTCCTCTGCGATACAGTCGACCCGGCTAATACCTATACCCACGAAACACACCCCCAAGCACATACCTACGATATCTAGTTATACGTGCTTTGGCAATCAAAGGGTGAAACGGCTTAGACTGGGTGCCGTGGGTGTAGTAATACCTACGGGTGGTCGGTAGCGATGCGTGGAGATAATTAAGCGGGGTGATGTATGGCCGTTTCGCGAGTTCGCTCGTTATCTCCTCGACTCCCTACCCCCTTTTCCACCCTTTTGTCGCCCCCTTGCATCCAGTTTCGGATGTATAGAGACAGAAACCTACGCGAATACCTCTGCCTCTTCCACTCGCCCGCCCGGAGGTCGCCGCGCGCTCAATGGTCCGGCACTTTCCGTCTCCATCCCCGATCCCTTTATCGCGAACCCTCTTCCTCTTTCTCTTTCTCTTCCCCTTACCCTTCCACGCCATCGGCTCTCTTTCGCTTTTCCCTTACTCTCTCGCTCTTCCTCTTTCCCTCTCGTCGGTCCTCCTCCCTTTTCTCTATCTCTCTCTCTCTATCTCTCTCCTTCTCTTTCTCTCTCGACTGCTTTATTGTCCGACGCTGCTCCATCGAGGGTGCATCCCATTCGACGCTTTAATTGAGACATAAATAAGGTTTGTTTGGCTTTGCTATCCGCTAGCGGCCGATTCCCCGGTCCTGGGAACTGGAACTGGGGATCGAGGCATTGCCAATACGCAACTCGTTTCTGCATAATGGTGGCGTTAAATTCTACTAGGCGTACACGCTGGCTACCTGTGCCGATACTTGTTCTATATATCTCTATGTATGCGCAGGTATTACGGCCCTGCAGCGACCGTGGAGAACGAGAAACAAAAAATTACTCCCTTCTTTCTCTTTTTATAACGTACTTCTATTCAAGTGGTTGTTACGAGTACTGGGAAGATGGGATACCGTTGTTCGAATTGTAGTTGGAAAAAAACTTTCATCGGCTTAATTGATGTTGGCTATACTTGGCGAAGTTTATCACTCATTCCTCTATTCGCGCTGAAATTTTTACCTCTCTCAAAAGCGAGAGAGTTACTCAGCGATCGAAGGGGGAAGCAATCCTCAAAAGTTATTCGATGACTACAGAGACAGTGGGCGTGAATAAATAGATTTTCGGTAGTTGGGCAGGGAATATCGTAAATCGAAAGGAAGGGGATCGGAGCTTTGATCTCAGGATGGTTTCTATACCTGGAACCATCGCGGAATGGCAGTTTCTTCTCCGTTGTCATTTCTAAGTATACGATCTTCATTAATCTAAGATTAAGTTGATATATTAGAGTGGGATCTGGTAGAATTATAATGGTAGTTGAACAAAGAGAAAACTGGCAATAAGTAACACCCTGCAGTCGTGGGCGAGAGAGATCCAAGAAAATAATGGTCACGTTGTGGGTCCCGTGCTAGTAAGATCGTAACTCTACACGGCCAGGTATCTCTCTGCCGGAGACTTACGACTCAAGTTCCCTTTGTATGGCGGCGCAGCGGCTTTACGCTGTACAAGTTAATCCCACGAGCTCGTTCGTTCGTATATATATGCAATATACGTATATATCTACATGCTCTCACCTCCCTTCACCCCTTTCACCCCTTTATACCTCATGTGGAAAACCCTGCGCTCGGTTTACCTAGACACTATATGTATATACGTGGAGTTTCGTGGGTAGCCACTCCGCTCCACTCCACTCCACTCCACTCCACTCCACTCTGCTACGCTCCATTCCATTTCAGTCCATTCTGGTCCATTCCGGTGCTCCTCCTCCTACGCGCGGTACGGCTATCAAAAATCCTGGTTTGAAAAAAAAAAGGAAAAGGAAAAAAAAAGGGGGCGCGGCCGTGGCGAGCAACGTTCGTCGTCCGTCAGTCCCGCTTAATCTCGTCTCTCATTTATGCTACTGCGAAACGGCCGAACAGCATCCCTCTACCTCTGGCTCCACATCCTCCCTCGTACCTACTCTCATCCTCTCATTCTGTCTCCCGTTCCAACGTGCGGGAACGTTCCCGTGACGTATCTACGCTATTCGGTCCCTTTTCGTCCGCAGCAACCCGATTATAAAGCTGCCCTCTGGCTCTCCGTCTCCCTCTCCCTTTCCCTCTCCGACTCTCTGTCTCTCCCTCTATCTCTCTCTCTGCGGTAAAGAGCGGCTTAATTTCTACCCCGCTTACTCTTTTGCGAACTCTCGCAATTTCTACCTCTGGGCTCTCCCTTACTCTTATGCCATTGAACCGAGAGCGAGAGTTAACTTCTGCTGTTCCCTTGCGGGTACTTAGCGTCCATATTGTTAACGGTTATACATGGATACCAGAGCCGTCTTTTCCACTGTATGTTGTTCACTGGTGCACTCGGCGGGGATTTTGAAAAAAAAAAAAAAACTTTCTTCCATCCCTTCGTTCTTAGGCCATTTTGGTGTGCATTTGTCAAGCGGATCCTGCATTGCTCGTAGAAAGAGTTCTTTGCGAGTTAATTAACGGATTTAAGGAATTTTCGTGTATACGTAAGGGTGGCTACATACCTATCTATTTATCTGGCAGTTCTGCCACTTTGTGAATCTGATTTATAATTAGAGCCACGTTATCGCCAGTTTTCAGCTGGGTATCGCTAAAATTGTCTATAAAGCCTGGGCTAATGGGAGAGACACGGTATTAGGTGCGAGCTATTGATCGATATAGACCTTTCCCCTACCTACACCCTCAACTTTACCCCTGACGGCACCAGTTTCCGTTCTTCCCTTCTCTTAGCCCAAGGCAGCTAAGCTCCCTGGCCTCCACCCCTAAACCCCACCTTGAATCTTCCACCTCCCGCTACCTCCGAGGGGAGCATCTTCCGCTAATGAAACGCCCGTGAGCTACTGCCGCCGCGTGCCTCGGGCCTTTGTTATATCTAGAACCACCCTCGCGACTTCAACTCTCTCGCTTACTACCTATAGGTATAGGATATTAGGTACGTACGTCTCTTACGTGAGCCGGGAAGTAAGATTTGTACTGAATATTTAGTAATTCGAAGACAGTGGGGCAGATTAGGTCGACCCTCTTCGAAGAATACTAAACATCTTTTGCGCCGAAGGATTGCAGAGAACGAAGATGCCGATTTTTTGTAGGAAGGACAAGGTAATACGGATTGGCAATTAGTTTAATTTAACACGTTGCAAGTAGGAATGTGAATAACAGTTTTCATTCCGTATAGATAATATATGCTAGTGCAGGGTTAATCGCGGAGTTCATTTTGCGGTCGATTCCTTTCGCCTAGGTTTGGGATATTGCTTTGTCGTTGAGACAAATGTCCTGGGCCCTCGTGCGAGACCCCGTAAGGCCCTATAAGGGAGTATTGCCAATATATCAGGGTTACCGAGCGGAAAGCTTTGGCCGTCGTATAAATACGCGACTGGATCTTCATTACGTCGACGGAATACAGCGGAAAACCGACTTCCCTTGGCGCAGGAATCGAGTGACGTAGGTGACAGGAGCCAGGCAATAACCGTGTCGTTTCCAAGAACTTACACCGCGCAATAACTATGGATCTGCCTAACGCCTATTTAAGATGCCCTTCCAGTAAGGTTGACATTAGCTATATCTAGGCAGGAAGGCGAAATATGTTCGCGGCCTGAGAGACTCGGGACCCTCCTTCGCCCACCTACTCACCATCCGCCAAGATCTTCCCGAACTTTCCTCATTTCCGATTAACTCACATCTAAGATGCGAGGAGCTTACGATTTCAAGATTCCTGTCTCCGACGCGACGTGGCCTTATTAAGCCCGTTTCATTCGCCTAGATTACATCGATGCTTCAAAGTTTAAAACTAGATCATATATAGACGATGAATTGCACGAGATTAACCGGGCAGTGCTAAACCATATTTTCGCTCGGTGAAACTTTCTATAAAATCCGTTCACTGCTCTTCACTTCATGTTCTATGTGTCTATGCAGCGAACGATGGATGTTTATAGACAACAACTTTCTGTGCTTGCGCGTAAGTACTACTAGTAGCAGTGATTTACTAAAAACACACAAGTCACTTTCATTTCCGTACAACTAGAACTAGATTTACGATCCATTCTCGCAGTAAAATGTAGTTGAAAATTTTCTTCAGAAGTTAGCGTAATTCGAAAGTCCTTTTAATCCTTTGCCATTGAGTTAAAAGGTTCGGTTTCGTTTCCGGGGTACGTGTATGTAGCTTCTCCCCCAATGTAAATTCCTCCGGGGTTATTTACGCTCCGAAAACACGTCCTAGTCGTTGGTTTTTATTTTCTTAGATTGTTGCATGCGCCACGTAGTGTTTAGTGCTCGCAGAACGAGTGCGGGTACGATGTTAATTATTAATCGGCTAAACGTTCGGTTGTATGGTGAAAAAAATCCAATGGCTGATATCAGCCGCATTAGTAGCTCCCGGCACGGTCTGCTCCTACGTTTTCTTCCGCCAGCCGGAGAACGGAAAGGAATCGAAAGTAAAGGAGGAAACGAAGAAATGGCAGGAAGGGAAACATAGGAGGATGGGAAGAAGGAAAAAGCGCCGGCAGTGGCAGCAGCAGTAGCGTTCGTGTTGGCGGCACGGAGGCGGATGTATGTCGGGCACGTAGCCACGGGGATTGCCTGGATGTGCCATAGAGGCAATCATGCCAGCAATGCAGAGGCCCGTCTTACCACCTTACCACCCTCCAGATGCCCCAGCCGCGCCACTCTATATACTTATATCTACTGTCTTCGCGGTTCTTTGCGCAGCCTGTAAAGAGCTTTGCAAAAACCCAGAAATCCCTGCTAGATTTAAATATAGATCGAGCCCTTTTTTTCACTTTTATAGATAGTTCGACTTTACACAAATGCCTGGATCTAGATCCTGCGGATTTCCTATGCTAAACTTGCTTACATGATTGTATAGTTCCGTTTCTGGTTGGTTCGGTCTTTCTTCTTACATCATTGCATCAACATGACATTCTGAAGGGGTATTTCACGGTATAAGACATCATGGGAGATTTTGAAGAGCCAAGCTTCAAAGGAGCAGCGTATACCATGGAAGGAGCGTGTAACTCTGGAGCGCATCAGCATTCAAAGTATCTCGGGGGTTGGGTGGACCGACGGATGAAGAGCAAGGAATGGGGGAGAGAAGGGAAGAAGGGAAGAAGGGAAGAGAGTGGAAGAGAAAGGAGGAACAAAAACCCCCGAGAGGAGGATGTTGCATTAATATTTATACCTACGCAAAGGGGAGGGAGCCAAGAGGAATGAAATGCAAATGCCTTAACGAGCCACTGAGGGACTGCTGAAGCAGTACCCACTCTCTTTGCCGCTCTTCACTATACCCAGACACTGCCCATGGATGAACACTCTGCTATATAAGTATATACCTATGTACACTTCTCTTGCTATATATAGCTAACTTTTCCTCGCCCTCATCAACGATCCCGCGGTAGGTGCCATTTTCTCTACTCTAGTCTGTTTCCCGCGTCTCGAGAGATGATGACTTTTCTAATTTCTTTAACTACAAACCACCCGGAGAACTCCATTCTTCGAGATATTCCTCTGAGTAAGTTGTCTGTCTATTTTTCGAGATTTTTCTTTCTCCACTCGACGTCATCCCCCTCTGATTAATTCGTAACCGACTAATTTCCTAAGGTATACTCGAAACAGTTAGGTTGCTTTTTCAGTAGTAAAAGCAGGCTCGACGCACCCGAGGATACCAAAACGTTTGTTATTTCCTATTTTCCCCCAGGGATCGAGCGCGCGGCCCGAAGGTTTAGCGCAGCCATTATACAGATCACGTGGCGATTGGATTCCTCCTCAGCTAGTGAGGCCTCTCCGCTTGCCACCAGGATGGCGGGAAGCATGGCGGTGGATGGAGAGGCTCAGGATGGGAACTGGGAGCCTGGGAGGGTTGCGATACCCTCACAAATCCAGCTCCAACTCTACAGCTTTCATTATAAATCCACCCACACCCTAGACCCATACTCGCCCGTCCCGTATACCTATATACGTAGATATACCTATACCTAGGGGGTCCCCTTGAACCCCTAACTTTCAACTGGGCACCATCCCTCCCCCGGTATCCTTCCCTCTTCCCTACGATCTATTACATCATTCCACCCTTCCTTTACCTCTACTCTCGACCCTCTCCAAGTCCGTGGCCAAAGAAAACATCGCGAATGTGTCTTTCAATTTGGATTCTTGCCAATCGTAGGTATACCCTCCTGCATATCCAGCTCAGCTCATTTTCTTTGTAAATGGAAATTACGATAACGATATGGGTATGGGCATAGGTACAAAATTTACTTAACATTATCAGCGCGGTTCAAAGTCTGATCTTTATGTATCAGTGCCCTTAATGGATGTCAATATTAGATGATCAAATCTAGATTGTATAAATGAGGAAAGCTGTTCTCTCATATGATTTCCTCTAGCACAAACCCTCGCAGCATATTACTCGAAATGAAAGAAAAGAAACATGACCGATTTCTTGTTTGTCTTCTTCTATGGAGTCTCGTATTACCCATCGACAATCATTTGCATGGTTCACATATCCAATCTTTTGCGGTATTTGCCTAAAGCATTGGTACGATGTCTGCAAGAGGGCAAGACGCGGTGATCTCAGACTCGTGGGTATGTAGTAGCATCTGGGACCATATCCAGTATTTTCGAACGAGTAAGAGGGGGTGGTTTGCGGGGTTGGGGAGATTAGTGGAGGTGAAACACGTGTTCAATGCCTTGGCCGTGGGGTGAGTTCCATACTGAGAGGGTGGCAGAAAAATAACGCGGAGCCGATGGAGTAGGTAAGACGTCGTTACGCACATCCGGTGCTCCCCAAAATTCGAAGTCACGACCTGAAACGGAACGCCATGCCACGTTTGAACGTAGAAATGCTTATCCAGCAGTATAGGAACGGGGAAACCAGCCTATACAAGCTTAAGTCATACGCGCGCCCGCGGCCATTAGTCTGAGTTACGATGGAGCTTTTCATTTATTCGTTTGCATAGTTTCCAACTGGCAGCGAACCAAATCGAAGATACCATTTTCGAAGTTTTCATTTCGTACAAACTCTGGCCGTTATACGCCACGTAACCTAACCTAGCGCAGATTAATCCCCTCGATTCAGCAAATCAAATTACATGCTTAGCTTAAAACGAACCCCCTTTTCAAGGAGCTAATTCAGTTATTGGGGAAGGTTAAGAACTACTAATCTCCATCAGTTTTACGGCAATCTTTATCAAACGTAATACCTACTGCTACTTCAAGGAGACGGAAATCATTGATTAACGGATTGGGGAAGGTCAAGAGCTAATTCTCAACAGTCACGACAAAGGCCAGACTCTATTCATGAGCCAGTGGTATAAGTTTGATCATTTTTATTCAGAACAATATAGAGATAAGGAGATCGATGATCGTAGAGCCGGTTGTTTTAGTCGATCGTTGAGGATGATGAAGAGATAATTCTAAACTATATTCACGGTATTCCACGATACACAAAGAACTGTTGGGACTTCATAGTCGTTTCTCTGGCAATCACGAGGCAATCTTTATGGAGCGTAGTTGAATGGAGACACGTCTGAAGAGGACGTGATAGTACGGGGTGGCTTTACGTACGACCAATAAAGGGTTGTTGGTCGGTTATGGAATGCCCATTGACGGGACTTTCGGTACCGCGGTAGCTAGGCTGCTGTGTGTCGGATAGCTCGAGGCACACGAACGCCGCGCGAATGGCCCTACTAAAACCAAATGGGTCATTTGATTCGGAAGCGATATCACCCTTATGAGGGATCTATATGTGCGTGCCCCAGGCACCGGGTCTCCTGAAAATATGCAATGTCCGATAACTCGGATTCCCGGGATACCGGACGCCCGTTGCAGGGGTGCAACCCTTTGGTTCTCGAAATTGTATCGTCATGCCTACCTATTAGACTCATCTTTACCTATGTCATAAATCATCCATATCGGAAGCTGTGATTACTTTCTCGAAAACGGATAACTCATAGGTATTTGAAAAATAAAAAAACCGACGTCATTTTTGTCAGAGTACTATATTTGCCGGAACGTCGATAGTATACAGGATATATGCTCTCTAATTCGGATTAACCTGCCCCTGGTAATGGCTGACGGAGCTTACCCCCGTGTTGGGGGTACGTGTACGCCCGTATGCCCGCGTGTACCCGTGTGGACGAGAGAGACCTGTCTGTGAAATGCCATTCGAGCGAAGTAACGCGGTGTTTATCGGAGCGTATCCCTCTATTCCCATCCCCCAACCGATCTTTCCCTCTCTCTCCAACTCTCTATCCCTCGACCTCGCCGGGTTTACCCGCTTAGACCAAGGGGTTAGACGTAATCCTCCCCGCTTCAACTATCATGGCTACTAGGTATATACGCTGCTGTTTGTTAGCCTGTTATCATATAGAAATGTGGTAGCGGATTCCAGAGGCTCGTTTAGGTAGTTGGATGTAGTTTGATAAAGTTCATAGTGTCTGTTTTTTTTTTTTTTTTCTCTTCTTTCTCCTCTCTCGATTTTCTTTTCCGTGAGTGAAAAAAGGGAGGAGTGATGGCTGGGTAGTTTATTCTTTGGGATAGTTTTTGACGGCCAGATTTGGTGCTCGCCTTATAGTTCGTGGAAAGATCCTTGCCGGTAATTGTTATACCTATACGTTGTATTTGAATTTCAAGCTCGAGTCGTTCACGATCGCCATCTTGTTGGGATAAAAGGGACCGGCTACCACTTGAGGCAGCGCGCGTAATTAATTAACTTTGTTTTCCAGAATGGAGTCGGGCCTATAAAATCGCCTCATTAGGGACCGCCTAAGTGCCAATCGGCAGTGCTCGTTAAAATACTCCCCGAACTTCTGGAATATGGGCAAACGGGCGCGGTGGTGCCTTCGCTTATCGCCTTCAATCTGTCGTTTCAAGTCGTTTATTGGATAATGCCAGACACAAAGCAGCCAGATTTTCTTTCCTCTCTATTCTTTATCTTTATTGAAATGTAGAAATAATACACTGCTCGCTAATGCCCTGTTTCTTTCCCTCTTTCCTTTTAATTTCTCTCCAAATACTTCGGCCATCCTCATCACATCGTCATGTCATCACAATAACACAAAATATAGATACAGGTACACATGTGTGTGTAATTACACAAATGCGTATTCGAAGACGGAAATTCCGATCTTAATCATTCCCAATACCACAAGCTATAATTCACATTTATTTTTTCACATTGCTGAGCTCAGCGCTCATGCTTGGCTGATCTCTTCGAAATTATACTATCTCCATGATCTTGTGCGGGAGGAATTTAAATTGGCAAAGTAATTTAGAGATTCTTTGCCTCGATCAGATCCCCGGTATTCGACTCGAACAGTTCTGTTTATTACTATTTTACATTGTTAATAGTTCGATTCAGACCGTCGTCGAATAGTCAGAACAAATTGTTAGCATCGAAAAGAGATTTTCTGATACACAAATGTTAGTGTAGATATGTCGCGTAGCCCGCGGAGCATAATTGCCTGTAAATGGAATAACCATTTGCTCTCATTCTCAATTTAAACGACATCGTGACATGTTTATTATAATTATTCAGGCAAATCGTACTCCGCTCTGCAGCTCGACTGTGACCAAACCGAAACGCGAGAGAATGGGGATACCGAGGTAGATAGAACAAATAGAATAATATAATTACATTTACATTTTGGTAAACGCAGCGGGACATGTATGTGTGCGTACGTGTGTATGCGTACCCCGGTAATCGAGTTACACGGGGCGTTCATCTCCACCGCGCCATAAACCAGTCGGCATACTGTAGGTACTACCTATATGCATACATACATATGTGTATCACCAACCTCTTTCCATGAAACACAAACGCCATATTACATAGTACAGTATATAGTGGGTTGATTAATGTTTAATTACATTTACACAAAGTATTTATACTCTCTATGGCGTAGGCGGATCATAATCTCACAGAAAATCTACACTTATATTTCTCCTTTGATCTTTAGAGTATAATTATGCTGCAATCATATTTGTGGAGTGTATACTTCCTGAAAATGGTAATTTCTCGAAAGTTAAACAATTTCCACTCTGGTTAACAAGATCGCGGTTAGTTTCAAAAAAAAAAAAAAAAGAAAAAATTAACCAAATGAGTATTGGCACCTGAAAACTCAAATCTTCCTCTGCCTCCCCTTGTGGTTTTTGTGTGTTTACGTAGGTGCGAATGTAGCTGGAAATATTGAGGTGAGATAGCAGCTCTCTCTCGCTTGCTCTCTCTTTCTCTCTGATACGCAAGTATCACGCGAACGAACACAGAGGGTCGGGGGTAGAGCGAAAATTCTCGTGATCTGCTCGCGTACGACTCCCAGGGCGGCCTTTCGCTGCTCGGGTGGATCTGGCCTGGAACGCGTAACACGCATTTTTATCAAACGTTATGGCCACTGGAACGACCAGGCTGAAAACCAATATCTTACTGCCGCATGGGAATACCTCCCTTCACTTTTTCTCTCTCGCGCTTTTCCTTTCTGATCCTTTTTGCCATTTGCCCACTTCTTTTCATATACCTATAATATTCGATCGGTAACCCAACTCTTTGATAGTTTTTTTTCTTTTTTTACTCCAAAACTTCATCCGCGCTCACGTCTCAAATGTTTATGAAATTTCAAACGTCCGATTTATTCCTCTTCCGAAAGAGTGAAATAAAAGTCAGAATCTGCGCTTACGAACCTCTGCGAACCGTCCAAAGCAATCGCTATTACTGGCATCATCCTAGGCACGAAAATTAGTGAGTCTCTTCAGATGCTGTAGACACTCCGGAATTACGCGCTTCAATAAAATTGCAGGCGAAGCCGAGGTGATCTGCGTAACAATAAGACGCCAGTCATCAGTCAGGTCGTACCAATTTCGTTAAACTGGTAACCCGGTAAAAGACGAGAGTGCTTCGCTGCGCTTATAAGAAGTCTCTAATCTCGGAGCCCCGTGGGCTACGGAAGCCGCTCTGGAATAGGGAAAAGGGCGGCAAAGAGGCCGTAACGCGCCCTCCAAGTATGGCAGTTAGCCCTTACGAAGGGGAGTTCGTTGCGCACGGGTTATGCAAATACGAGGCCGAAAATACAAGGGTCCCGATTTACAGAGCCATCCTAAGGACACCTAAGGACGACCTGCAAGGGGCACTTCAAGATCCGCTACGAGATCAAAAGTCTCATCGATAATTACTTCACTTCCACTTTTTTGGACGCCTCGCATGTAGGTACCTGCCTATCTCTGCCTCCATAGGCATGGTGAGGTATACTTTTTTTTTTCGCTGGAATAACTTTACCTATATTCAGGTACGTAAGACTGTTGAAACTTTTATGAAAAGTTTGTAATTCAGGTTTAAGGCACTTTGATATCATATTTTAGTCAAGAAAGCTGAGAGAGATCCGTAGGCACGGTTGGGTACTTATAGGTATGAATACTGTTGGTTATATCTAGCTCCATACAGCACCGTACCTAAACCCCCACCAACGTTGGGATTTAAACTCGAGCGTGGAAAGCTTATACAAAGCTTTGAATTTATTGGATGGAAATCCTCTCGGTATAAGTGTGCAAGTTCTCTCTCTCTACAGCGGCAAAGTTGCTCTATGGGATTAACACTTTCGTATCTCAGGGAGATGGCGCCCAGCCCATTCGTAGGTTGCCAACTCTCACCCGCAACTTCGAGATACACTCGGGGGTGTCCATGGTCTTATAGTCTAGGACAACAACCCACCCACAATCCCCAAACCAACACTCTACCAACTTGCTAACTGGCAATGCGCGTAAGTGTGAGTACGCAGTGCGACGAGACGCAATTTCCACAACGGATTTTTGCTATACGTGTATATCTACTCTTGAACTTTCTCCACGTTTATATTCACCGGTTTCAAAGTAAATTGGATTTTCTTTCAACTCCAAACTCGTAAGATTATTGAAAACACTGTTAAAATCGTATTCCGTTTTTCTTCTTCTCTTTTTTCTTCCTACTGTTTCGTTCTTTCGATTGTGTGTGCTGAAAAGTCAGGCTCTTTAGCGTACGATAATGGTATCCTGACGAACGAACGTTGAAAGTAATTTGACCTGTGAGCAATAAATGAGGAAAGCAACGACACGCGGATAAACAAAAGAGAGTTATGCAGCTATTTCGTTCGCCGCTTCCGCCGGGGTATTTGCGTCCCCAAGACTCCACCCCCTTTGTCTGTACAAATACAAGTAGTCACACACATATACGTGGATGGGAGGCATGGCTAGGTGCATGGCAGAGCACACGGCGAATAAACGGGATATAGTGTGCACTCCGCACGTACAATTATCGTTATAATCGTATTTTTCGAAAAGCTTGCTAGTACCCAAGCACCAAGCCTGGAAACTTTCCTAGCGGGATTTGGGAAGTGAAGCGAAAACGCGAGCTCGCGCGAGAATTACGGCTCGGTGGGGTTCCCGGAGGAACGAAAGAAACAGGAGCGGAGTTTTCTTAGGTGCAATAAGATTCCCGATACAGAGACTCTAAAATTCAGCTTCATTTGATTTTTTAATATCTTTACTTTGATTATAAATCTTCACTTCAAATCGCAAGTACGAGATAAGATGATGAATTTATAATCACCTGCATTATAATTAATCTAAATATAGATTGTTGAAATAATGCCCACCCCTGCGCGGTGGTAGGTGATTAATTTGATGAGGTAAATAAATTTCAACAGACAATTTCAAATTTAATGGAATTCATTTCTTTTCAGACGTCGCGACGCCGGCCAAGAAAGGCCCGGGTGGTTATACCGTGCGTTCGAAAGCTCACTGCCGCCCCTGAGCGCCGGGGGAAGAAGCCAGAAGCAAAAAAGATAGAAGCGGCGGAGCGAGATAGTGGTCGGGGGTAATGGCAGTCTTGGAATTGCGTTATCAATCTCCGGACCCCTCGGCCTCGCAGCGCTCGACTCCATTCCATTCCATTCCGTTCCACCCCAACCCTGGTTCCTTCTCCACGTCCTAACGTTCCGCCACCCCTTCTTCGTCGGGGGTTCCCCGTCAAACAGGACGCTTCCGGAAAAGCTACAGCGCAGACGCACTCCCCGCCCCCGATCCTTAGATGTATGCTTACACCAGCCACCCTCCTTGCCCTCCCCCACCTGGTTTGCCCTCCTTTGCCCTTTTCCGCCTTATTCCTCTCCAAGGTATCTCTCTCTCTCACTGCTTTTGCATTTTGCATTATATCTCTCCTTCTGGGCATCGCACACTGGAGGCTCAGTATCATCTGTTACCAATCAACTCTTGGACCCAGGAGTAGTTTTTTTTTTTTCTTTTTTTTATCCAAAAAAATAAAAAGGCAAGAAAAAAATTCAAGGTGCGTATTATTTTTCAAATAATTTATCAGTAGTCAGCCTTCTGCAAGTAACTCGGTGACTACATAGCCAGGGAAAGTGTATATAGGGAAACGTTCTTTTTTTATGATATTAACTCGTTTCAAAGATAATTTTCAAGGTTTCACAGGGGGTAATTTTTCGCTCGATTAACACTGTGGATTAAAATTTCAGCTATATTTTACCGCGATATAGATATATCTTTGTGAACGGGAAATATGCAATCGGCATTCAGAGAATGCGGGCAATCGTTTTTTTCCACTGGAATTGAATTGTTCGTCGATCTGCCGACGCGACGGTAGCAACAAATTTAACCCCCGAACTTTTAGGCTGTATGTATATGATGACATTGAACTTAATTCCTATGGGAACTGCTCACGCACCTCACCCTCGACGAGATGCTCCATGAATTGCATATTCATGGGAGACCTTTCGGTCCCGAAAGATCGGGCGTTGATAACGAAAGATCTTTGAGGTGCCAGCAGCTACCGTGTTGTCAGGCGTCAGGCCGTTAAGCGTAGAGGAAAAAAAAAAAAAACGCAGAAGAAAAAAACGAGAGAGAGAAAAAAGTAAACAGCTAGACAAAAAAGGGAGCGACGAAAGAAGAATAGAAGAGGAAGATGAAGCTGAAGAAGAAGCCGAAAACGAGGAATACGAAGAAAGGCGGCGGCGAAAGGGCGCGTCGCGACGCCCCGTTGGCCCCGTAGTCGATAGCGTATCGCTTTCACAAGCCCAAAGGTTACCGAATCGTTTCGAGACTATCTTAATGGTCGGATAGCTCGTTTGATACTATGGCCGAGTCGTAAAGGCTATTGCTTCGCCCTCTTTCCCTCGTGCAGTGGCACACAACCCTTCGCTACGGAGGACGCTGGCTTAGTTCAACCCCCGCATCAACACCCCGCACCACCTGATTCCTCGAACGATACTCCACTCAATCGCCAATCGACTCCTACCTCGCTTTATTAATTACCAACTCGTTATCGCACCCTCTTATATAAGACGGAATGGAATTTGTCATATTTTTCTACGCAAAATTGAGCCGCCTTTTACTTCTAATAGTCAATTCCGTTGAATAGATTATAAAATAAATCAAACTCGTCCTTTATTGCGAGTCTTGATTATTATTCCGATAAATTTTTCGATAATGAGGCTCTTACTCCTCCTTCTATAGTTCAACCAGCTGTTAGCTGTAGGTTGATAAGACGGCCAGCGATTTGCATAATCGTGAACGAGAACAGAAGGTTTTGGGAAAAATTTTCCATTCATGATATCCGCGGCTGTTTATATTGACGGAACCCGAACCGTTTCGCGGTTATAAGAATCGAACAAATGTACGCGATCGTATAATGTTAATTAAAAATCTGATCGTCCTCTAGCAAGGCGAAAAATTCGATACAAAAAATGCCAATGAAATTGGGGTTCAAGACTGCTTAATCACCTTTCAGCATTTCTTCGTTCAAGCCTTTGAATAATGTAGTTGAGTTGTTACGAAGGGAATATCCAGCCAGGCATTGCATAAATTAGCAGCAAAATATCTCACGGAGGTATGCATAATTAATAAGTACTAGTACTGGTACCTTGTACATTTTAAAATATATATAAAGCAAGCCTATCCAGCTGCGTTTGCCTACTATACATACCACTATAGACAAAGACCTGCAAGTCAGTGTATTCCGGTGAATTCATTGCACGTACAAATTCCCGTATAATTTCAACTCGTTCTCTGCCCTGTTATGAGAGTTTGAGGAATAATTTACACTGGATGAGAATAAACCGTCGTGATATTAATTTATCTCAAGAAATATCGCTAGTAATCTAATCTGCTTTTCATCTAGATTGTGTTTTTGAAACTAGTATCGTGTGCTTAGACCAAGTGATAAAGTCACTATGACGAGTGTGAGAACAAGTGTTTTACACTATATGACAAGACTGATCCAAATCTACATCTTGATTATTCACATTCGCATTTATCTGCAGACTGACAAATGATCTTGTAATTTTGATACGTAGGTATAGGTTAGAATAAATCAAGTTCTACCACGAGTTGGGGTAGGCTGCGGAGTTGGAAAACTGTGAAAGTACTACGGGATTAGATGTAGGCAGGTCCACGTACTTGGTATACATATTAAACTCGGTTTCATTTCTTGTCGGTTTTGCCCTACCAGGTAATTAATACCTACTCATTGTTTTTTGTTTCTGCGTTTTTATTTTTTTTGGATCCTCGGTTCTTTTGTGTTTTCTTTTTTACGACGACATTTATGTCCAACGAGCAATGTGGCCGACCGACGTATACCTGACCTAACTTAATTAACGCAACGACGCGGAGCAGACCGCGGTTTTGCGGCTACATTCCCGTGTACATGGTGGTGAAGGTGTGTCTCTATATAACCATATATATAGATACAAATTAACGTATACAACTTTACCCAGGTACCTGGTCCGCAATATTATCTAGTCTGCTCTTCGTAAACATTGGACGCGCAATGGCCGGCCGTATATATACGGGTTGTACAACGTGTGTTACTCTGGTGCTATTATTGTTTCTGAACATACTCTGGTCTAAGTAGAGATGGAAGTAAATTAGCCGGTACCAAGTAAGTCGGTTGCGTTAAATCAAATTTGTTAGAATCCACGTGCGGACATGTATGCCTGCCTCAGTTTCATCCTCTGTACGCATAAGGTTTGTAAACGCGTTTTTTAATGAAAGAAACTATCGGTAACGAGGTGACGACGTGACGAGGTGAGGACGCGGTTCAAAATGAAAAAAAAAAATAATAAAATCTGTGATACATATAGCGTTGGGGGCTGAGGCGATAATAATTTATTATGCAAAAGCGTTGGCGGCGTTCGGTGCGACTGCAGAAGCCACAAAATGTGAAAAGCAGGAACATTACCCGTCCAGCAAAGCACATAACTGCCTGATTAAAAGTAACGACTTAGGTATAAACTAAATTTATGAGCAATCGCCCGCGCTCGCCAAGGTCCCTTTCGCCTCCGCTTATAACCACTGAAAGTATACGTATATACAGCGTACGCTATACACCTATAGTAATCCGTCGGTTTTCCTGTAACCTGCGGGCCCGCAGCTAATCCGACATTCTCACCCCTGTCATTCAAAGCTGAGGTGTCAACGGGAATCGCTTTTACGAGATACTTATTAATTGTTACGACGGTTTTACGGTTCCGTAAAAGTGCAACAACCATACCCAACACCGTTTTAATACGCCGGGAGGGAGTGCCAATGGATTATTACCGTCGCTACGACTTTAGGTCCGACTCCAACAGCAGAGGGGGACGATCAGAGCGTGCCAAGAAACTACACGATGCAGCGGCGTGAGTAGGGTTGCATTCTATGCAGGCGTACGGATATCTCCTCTGGTTCGTCCAAGTCAAAGTGAGAGGGACCGTAGCTGGATAGATTTTCGTTTTTGGTTTTTTCTTTTGTTTTTTTAATACGTAAATTCAGAGATATGCAATTGACTCTTTCGATGCATGAAAGGTAATTCAATAAGGGAATGAAATGATGCGTTAGAAATTTCGAGGAAGAGTGTATAATTTAAGAATTGTGTCCATGCGGTAGGCAGGTATATAGCTACGCGGAAGTTTTCGGATAATTGAACGTTGACGTAATATTCTATTTACCTTAAAGCGCAGTTATGCAAAGTGCAGAACGGCTGGAAGAGCGAAAGAGCGAGGGAGCGAGGGAGAAGGTAGCTGGAAGGAGTAGAAATGAGTTGGAAGTGTGGGTGGCAATTTATACGATCCGGAGACTGAGGTTGGCTTTGGATAACGGGCGCGGAACGGCGACGGTAATGCGGCGCGCAAGTAAAAGAGAGTTTTTCTTTTCCCTCGACTGCGCCCGGAGGTTTCCATCCCTTCCTGGTCCAGCCCCTCGTTTCCCCCCTGCAAAACCCACTCCAGCTTCCCACTCGGCGAGCTTATCTCCCCACTAAATCCCGCGATTTTAATACGCGTTTTCTTGGCAATTTCCGCGCTACACATTCCTTGGCTCCACCGTGTCCTCCATCCTTCCCGCGCCGCACGCGGGGCTCCCCTTTTTAAATGGACTTTATTTTTACGGTGCTATTTAAAGCAATTTCTGATTTCCCTTAATTCATTGCCCGACCGTTTCGTACAGCCGCGTAATGCCTCCAAGAAATCACACTCACTTTTCATTAGCCTCGCGCTCTCCGTACACCGTGCTCTGAATAAATTAGAAAACGCTACCTACTCGGAAAGGCGAATGGAGCAAAAATCGAATCCAACGATACCATAAATTAGTTGCTAAGGACTTAAAGCTACATTATATACGCTGAGCATATAATACGGGAATTCAGTCAAAACGCTATTACAAATCACTCTTTCGTGATTCACGATCCCCACGTCATATCTGATGGTTAATTGAAATCTAACGAGAATACGAATGTATCGAATTGCACGGCTGACATTAGTGAGAGCTACTCGACTTATTTTCGTTTCTTTATTATTTCGTGAATCGCCTTTTGCAGTTATAAGCGAGCGAGTCTCCGATAGGATTATGAAGTCTCAGGGTGTAATACAGACGACGGCTATTCCGACTGGTGGCATGGGGTTAGTACGTGTAACGCGGGGACACAATAATCGACCATAAACAAGAAGGATAATAAACCGGTAGCCGTGGCGGCCGCTGCGCAAACTTTCTTCTCGGGAAATTGAGTCGGATTTGAGTTATTGAATGGCGTCCATCCCTCGTGTAGCCCGGGCCACCGATCCTGTGCCCGTCTTCCTTCTTCCTTCTTTCTTTTTCCTTTTTCCTTTTTCCTTTTTCCTCCTCCGTTCTCGGCCCTTGGAGCTATTTCTTCGCAAACCCTACCGTTGCGGTGGTCACCCTCATACTCCAGGCTAGTCTGTTGCCATGCTCGGAATAACTGGGAGAAAAACTTGTAAATAAAAAGAAGTAACGCGACGCAAGTGTCGTTTTGGGGGAGTCCTGCAGGCGCCAAGCCAACGTCAATCTAGACGCGAGCGTTAGCGAAAATCGATTGTTTGTTTTGCTCGCCAATTCTATACGAGGGATTCTCTCATCTTAAAATTCATTTCCACCCCTCATGTCTTATAGGAGAAAATATTATACGCTTTATAAATATACATATCATATTTAATTATTCCAAAAGCGAGATCTACGCATCTTCAACAAGAACGCTATTCAGGGTCCGTAAATTTAAACTGACTCATTCAGCACCGCACCTTGAATATAATTATGGGTAAATTTTTGGCGGCTACAAATGGTCGTGTCTACTATTATGTGTATTCAAAAGGGCCAGGAAGATTCGAAGTCGTCCTCCTAATCTCTACATGCATTTGTACAGGCAATTACACTATTTCATGTTATATTTTTGAGCTAGTCACCCTTGTGGGGTACCAAGCTGTCCTCAATAAATTGAACCCGGGAACGCAATTACTTAGACAGGTTATAATGGGCAGTAAGCGAAGATTAAAAGAGGGAGATCTCGACGCAGAGGTGCATAGAACGTCTCTGTCAGCTGTCGTAATTCACAAGGCAGGTAAGCAGGAGGATAAAAATTATTTTTGTCTACCAAGCAGCGCGTTCCATGTTCGCCCAGGACTTGTTCCTTTATTTGGCTGTGGGATTCGATCTCCAAGGGTGGTCCGCGTCCTCGTACGTCATTTGAAGTGCGAGATTTTAGTCCCGGGTCCTAGCCCCTCCTTTCTCGATGATGACCTGCAGGGATAGGAATTGAACCAGTCGCCAGAAACGCTCCGGGATTCAAAGTCTACTAAAGGTCGTACGTCACAGGAGGAAAAGAAAAAGGGCACCGCTCCTCAACGCGTCTTAATCTGGATGTTCCCATCCGCCGAACTAACTAATCTCACCTCTCGACGACCGCGACCATCTTGGATCTTTCTTTGTCTATTTCCGTTCTTTTTTACCTTTTTCTTTTTCTTCTTCTTCTTCTTCTTCTTTTCCTCTTTTTTTTCTCACAAATGGCTGCAGCAGCGAGCTAGATCCCCGAGTTTTGTCTACTTTTATTATACCTTCTATAAGGCACCAGTCTTAGCCTACGAATCCCACGTTTCAAATCCTGCCGGACACTGAAGAGCAGTCTAAGGAATTAACGCAGCTGGAGACAAAGATCTTAACGATGGCTTCCCTCTGAGGGGTGTGTAGGTGTTTGTGAAGGTACTAAAACTACTCGTCAAGGTTGTATAACGATCACGAAGTTACTCCACCGATCAGACCAACTAAATTAGTTTAATTGGTTAGATTCTACCTACGCGACACGTTCATTCGAATTTTCTTCAAATTTAAACGGTAATCTTGAATTCCTGTCGTCTATTTTATATTTCTTTTTGTCTCCATCGTTCCTCAGATTCCCTATCCGACTTGGACTCACAGGAGTACTGAAATACCTCTAAAATAAGAAAAGATGGTCCGATGGAGGTCGGCGTCATCAGTGAACCGCAGAGAGAGAGTCAAGGTGGTCGTTTGCAATCCTTTGAATATATTTTCTCGGAAGGATTCGCGGGCTTGATGATAAGTAGGGATAAAATGAAGCAGCTTTATTCCCATTTCATAAAATATACGGTATATGAGGTGTCTCTATTGCCCCGTGCAGGTTACGTTACTTTGTAGAAAAGAAGTGGTAAATATTTCGCGTGACAAAGCTGGTACTCCCTATACCTTACCCAAGAGATTACCACTATCTGTTGTTGCTCTCGGCAGAGACCTTCCCACTTCCCAAGATTCACAAGATTTACGAAGCCAGTATAAACACCGAAGAGATTACGGGAGAGCTTGTTTTAAGTTTTAACGAGATCCCCTCAGCGCCGCGTCGGCGGCATTATCAAATAATTGAGAGGTGTAACTCACCGCTATCTGGGTCCTCGGCCCGGCACGGCACGGCACGGCGTTCCTCTTGACTTAGCTTGGCTTCAATCTCTTCTCCATATAGGTAAAGCTACGTCCCAACAAACTCACCCTCTGCAACAAGGAACAACCACAAAATCCATATGACTCTTTTCAATTTTACATAAAAACATCCTATCATAGGTTACATGTTAGTATCGAAGATCTTTCAAAATGCGCTCAAGTAGAATATCGCACAATGCTGAAATGTCCTTAGTGTATCCTGAAAGTGGACAACATAATTACATCGGTCCCTGAAAGCTCCTTCTTGGTATCTATGGGTTATGGAATAAATTTGGGAATTTCATGACTCTCCGATGTATAAGGGTGGGTGAATTTGGTGGGTTGGTTGGCCGAACCCCGTGCTGCAGAGAGCAGTCAAAATAAACAGCTCCGGTGAAATGGCGGTCGTACATCTTCGGGAAAGATTAAACAGTTAATAAGAATAAGAGTCTTGCCCGTTTCCCTCTCGCGCCGCGAACCGCGCGAGTTGGTTTCGCGAGGGGGTCGAAGAGGGGGGAATGAGGGGAGTCCCCCGGGTGGTTCGCGGGTGGTTCCCCGGGTGGTTGGAGGGAAATGGCGGCCATCTTTCCCGCGAGCTCTTCTTGTGAACCAATCGCCTCTCTCCTCGAGGCATTAAGGCGGCAACTCCCGCTGAAGAATTGCCCGGTACCACGTTAGACACATTTTTCTCGCTTTCCTTTATTCTCCGGTCGACCCGGACCCACCCGGAGCGACCCGGAGCGGATTCTGAGCGACCCCGGCGTCGCGACGCTCTGTCTTCTCTCTTCTCTCTCTTATCTTCTCTCTCCTCTCTCTCCTCTCTCTCCTCTCTTCTTTCTCCGATCTTCTCCGAAACGTCGAGCGAAAGGTCCTTTCTCCGGGCGTTCCACCGTCCTCCGCCTCCACGACCTTCTCCTTAGTCGCCTCGCATCTCTTATTCTCTTCTTTGTTCGCCAGACAACCCCTACGACGTATAATAGTGTTCATCCTTGAAGTGGGCTTCATCGAGCGGCAGGTGGCTGACCTTAATAACGCGCCGAGCCGGGCCACGCCACGCCGGGCACCGTAACCAACCCCCCCGAAAACGAAAACGTATCGCTTCGTGTATAAGTAGGTATATAGACATATAATGGCTTCGACTTGAGATGAATCTTGAGATTTACGCGAGCAAAAATAACAGGAGAAAGGGAGAGGGTTCGTTTTGGACTCTGTGGGAAATTTCACTCGACCAATATATAGGTCTGAGGTATATAATACCTATGTCCTATTCGTCCCATAACGTAGGTCTGCACTTCTTACCTGCCCGAGTCGTATGTGTGCTGTGACAAAGTATAATACTAACTTATGTGTAACCCAAAGATCATATACTCTCTCCGTTCGTAACGGTTAAGTATTCATGACGAAGTAATAACAGACTCTGTCATACCGTTACGAAACGAGATGACTCCGAGTTGCATTGTCCGTTCTATTCGAATCGCACCTATGTCCTGTCTAATAATATAACACAAGTGCAAGAGCCATTGAAATATTACGAGACTCTGTGAACGGGGGAAAAGTTCTTCCCGTCTAATTCAGAGGAATAAAATTTGAAGACCTTCTCATGACTCGCGTTAGGTGGGGAGCTTCGGTCACTCGAGAAATTTCCCGTGAAAAGCACGATGATGAATGCACGTGACTCTGTATAAAACGGTGGATGAAATGCAAGCCAGGAAAGCGTATCCCTGGTGTAGTTTGCGTTTAAATTCAAGGAGCCACCGTAAAACCCATTCTCTATGCTCAACCGAAAGGTATATAGAGAGCTGGATGCGATGTAGGTACTGCCAAACGACTACCGTGTCTCATTCAATGATATTTCAATGTGGCGGCTTTATTCGTTTTATGGGTTGTTAGGTTCGTTCCCACCGATATTTCCAATTCATGAACGGCCGCGGAGCTCGTTGCGTCGATGCTTATTCGACCTGGAGGACCTTACGCGATAGCTTCCGGAGGGATACGCGCGAAGGTGAGGAGAGTATTCTATACGGCTTGTCAAGAGACCCTGTATCGCAGATAATAACGATGACGATTTTTACAGAGTAATTTTTCCACGATACCTTTGTGCCTCCATGATATTTATCGAGCCCAAATCACGGAGAATATTCGATCCTAAACCGTGCCAATTATCTATATCCACTCTCAAAATAAAGACAGTTAGCAAACCTCCACTGCCTAGCTGTTAGCTACGTTTTTGTATCTTCTCTTCATGCAGCTCAACAGACCCTGGGATAATTTGCCATTTAATTTTTTCATCCCCGCCTTAATCGTCCCCTTGGGACCTTCCGATCAGTCGAGCTCCTCTGCTACGAAAACTTTTAATTCCGTTCATATCTTTAATTAAGAATTTATACTCGGCGTAATAACCGTCGAATTACTTTTTTGGTAATCGTCTTGGTCCCCCAACTCCGTGATGCCGATTTTGATAATCGCGTATATCGTTCTGGCGATTAATTCTTCACGTTGGCACTTGTCACCCTTGTATCTGCCGGAACTATCGCAAGGACCTGTCAGAAACAGACCATAGGGTGTTGTTTCCGTCTCATTCTCCGGGTCTCCCCAGCCCTCCTGAGTTTACGGCTGCCAGCCGTTCAGTCGCTCGCCCGTGCCAAGCATGGCTCCTCCGACGAGTAGGACGAAGACGAAGTCGTCAAAGTCTTTTACGAGCGCGTAACGGGATTTAAAGTGACGATGATGCAACCTCAAGGTGCTCACTTTATCCTTCATGGCCTCGTAAATGTAACTGATGACATTGTCGGATACGTTTGACTGCGCTGGTCCGCTGGCCCACTGGTCCATTTGTTGTCTAGTTGTCTTATGTCCTTCTGCTCTCTCCTTTTGCCACCCCTACGTCTCTGAGCACCCGCACCCCGCAAACTCGCATTTAGCTCTTGTCTTCTGGAGTGGTGAACGTTATTCTGACGTAGTTGACTCCGGACGCTACTCAACGCGCTCATAAACGGTCTATTACCTAGAGGACCGGCTACCTTTACGAGATTACCAGAAACATTTTGACGAATTGCGAGGCGCCACTTAAACGCCAGGATCGTTGACATGATCCCGTAAAATCTGTCAACCTGTCATAGCAGTTAATTTTCTTAGTTTTACCCGCAGGTGAAAATTCGATATGAATCATCCGTGACATCGAGAAATGCTGTTATTCGAAGTCCATAGTACAGATTTACTGTAGAATTCGGTGAACATATTGTCAGGAATTCTATCCTTTTTGAAAACGTGCTTTTCGATGGTTCCGAAAGCCCAACGTGTGACGGAAAAGATTTGGAATTGAATATCTCGGGTAATATATCGAGGGAACACTGAAGCTTTTGCATATGCGTGTCATAACCTATATAATAATGGTTTAGTAAATAATGAATAATGCATACGCGTAGTAAAATATGGGCTGTGCCTTTGTCGCTTGGTTAAATTCACCTCGGAATTCCAACCACGTTGAATTTGGTATGTGCATTGTAATTTGTTGCAATGCTAGTCGTACACGAACGGTTTGTGAGCATACTCTGCAAAATCAATACGCCCCGTGTGTTAACAGATAGAAATTCAGCTCAATTGATTAGATCTCGTTCCACTGATATTTTACTCTTTTCTACCAAATATTCTCTATCCTTTTTTGTTCCCAACTATATTATATTGTGGTCTAAGATCATTGAGTTTTTCATTTTTAATGTCTGATGTTTGACTTCCAAAGAAAAAAAGAATGGAATTCCCGATTCCACGTAGAATATTTTTATCCCAGTTTTATCATAATAGTTTACAAGAGCAGTTCTGCATATACAATTATTAAAAAATGTCCTTACATTTCATCTTTCCTAGGGAAACCCACTGATATTTTTCTGTCCAACAGCATGGCATTCTCTACGTGCCTGAAGGGGTTTTTATTGACGAAAAGAAGAAATACTTCCTCGCAATCTCGACTGCGAAAGCTCGTGGACAACGGAATGTCAATCATAGCGCAAGCATGAAACGCTTTGGTAAGAGCAAACTACAATTCTGCAGACTGCGCCGAAGTAATGACAGAGCAACACGTACTTGTGAACAGCAAACGGGGTAACGAAAAAACTTTAACATTTCTCATAGATTCATAGACCACAAGTAGTAGTACGAGCTTTTCATGACAAGCACATAAGTCTTGAAGATTTTATTAATGTCATCCGTAGTTTTGGGCCGGGTGGACCTGGGCCAAAAAAAAGTCTAATTACAGAAACGATTTTGTTACGTATCCGAGGCTTCTTATCTCATGAAACTAAACACGCCAATAATTTTTTTGTACATCTTGAAGCTCTCATCGTTCATGGGTCGAAGATAACGGAGCAGAGAAAGAGTTCCTTGTGACATCGACCAAACAGCCGGTCCATGAAGGAATGCCAATCATGGAACATGCATACAGACCGTCGGGAGAGAACGAAGTGAACTGAAGCCTGCATCAATGAAAAGGCTGTTTATGAACTATGTAAGTCAGGAGGTTGAATGCCTGATATTCTGGCCTCTTATAATATACGGCGGTTTGATTTACGCCACGAATGAGTACCGTGTCCATATTTCAAGACGTACTTGCTCTTTCAGAAGCCTTAATTCATCACTTGCGTTCCCTTTAGCAGATAGCAATTTCGTTGATAATATCGTACCCAAAAATCCAGAACAAAAATTCTATAAGCTTGAGTTATCCACGGAGAGTATTTTAATTTCGACGCTTAATTTAACCTACGGTAAAGTACGTTTTGCGAGGAAGCCGTGCGTTAATGGATTGCCTCGTATCAATATCACACATCTTCTTCCGTTGTGAATTATTCACACCTAATTCAGTTTAACGCTCGAGTAAACGGAGCGACTAACTTTTCCAGTTTCTCCACTGTAACTTGTTTAATAGCTTCTAGTAATGTTAACTTTGCTCTAGTTATCTGTGTTCAACTTAGCTGTTTTACTTACTTGACTAATTTTCAAATATACCTACTCACATGCGTGACTCGTGAACTTGAGATACCAGTTAGGACAACGACTGGTTGTACCTTTATGGAGATCAGTACTGTTTGAATATCGCAATCCACTGACTGAGTTCTTCTGCACTTCCTTTTCATTTTTGTATAGAATTTTTATATCATCTGAGAACCTGAGTCAATCATTTCTAATTTTGTACCCTTCAAAAGTCACCCCAAACCACGTCACAGTAGCGTGGCGCCATCGTAGGAGGGTGTCTCAACCCTCTACGCAACTCCGTGCGTAACGAAATTTCGCATTGATTAATCTCGGTCGAAAACGTCGTTCAAATCGGTATGAAATGGTAACAGATTGACCGTTTTTCAATTAATTCACGGTGCTATTGCGGAAGTAGGAAACACTGGTTCAACGATTTCCAGAATTTATTCATGAACGTAATTAATACCTCGCCGACTACCCTTTCTGGAATCAATGTTTGTCCATTTCTTGATTATTCATTGAAAATAAGTTGTCGAGTTTCCGTACATTGGATTCTTGTTGGAAATTCCTGACGGAAATTACGAACTGAGTTTAACGATTGGTAGTTGAAAGTCAGGGGATGCGATTAACCCCTTCGGATATTGCATACGGATAATAAACTGGCTACAGGGTAACTTGAGCGGCAAGTTTCACGTCGTCGAAATAAACATAGCCAATAATATGAATTCACGTTTCAGGTACCCATCAATAGCTCCATCAACAGAAATGCGTTAGAAGAAAACAAACTACAAGCATCCCACGCAGGGGTTGAAATCCAAGACGAAATGAAATCGCTACGTGACAAGCATCGTCGAAATAGCACTTCGGACGAAGTATATGTGCCATTAACCATGAAAAAAATCACATATGTGAGAAGGTGGGAAAATAAAAAGAGAATGAAAGGAGGAAAGAAAGATAGAAAAGGCTGCTCCTTCCTTGCTGAGAATTTTTACGATCAACAATCTAAAACGTCTCTCAATGAATAGTTCGCACATATAATCATGGTGCAAATTTCATTCCTCTGTTAGTATATAAATTTCAGGATTGTGTACCTCATCGCCTAAATTGTGACATGCTCGTGGAACTTTACTACATCGGATTTTCACTCTATTTTTCAAACGCCCCAAGAGCTTTTTATCGCTTAATGATGCCCACCCGCCTGCCTGGCCACGTTCTTGCTCGCTCGTTGAAGAGTTATAGTTATTATTTTCCACAAACTGCTCCTAGCCACCCTTCTGCCCCTGGTCCACCCTCTACTCTACCTACAGGTAATTTACATAATGCGGTAATATCGTACGTTATATCGGGAATAAATATCGGCAAAGCTGTTACCAAGGTATGCGTATACCCTGTACCGGCTGACGCACTTTTAATTCCTTTTTTCATTGTTTATACATTTTGCCCGAAGATTCTGCCATTCTCGCTATACCGTAACTATTCATTTTACACTATTCGTTATACACCGATATACTGTACATACAGTTAATAATTCTACGCTGTTGGGACGCGATCGCGCGTACACGGATACGTTATTGGTTTGCATATATGTACCTACGTATCGCGAGAAATGCAAACGTGGACGCTTAATGAGGTGTGTTTACGACCTCATGTCCAGTGCACTTTACTTTTGTCGCGAACTTCGAGTGAATTACGTATGCTTATAATTAACAGCTTGAAGAACGACCGTGTGC
This sequence comes from Rhogogaster chlorosoma, assembly GCA_944452935.1. Classification (NCBI taxonomy): domain Eukaryota; kingdom Metazoa; phylum Arthropoda; class Insecta; order Hymenoptera; family Tenthredinidae; genus Rhogogaster; species Rhogogaster chlorosoma. The sequence goes on from OX101804.1 coordinate 19,288,471, forward strand.
GTCGTCGTATCAATGGATTCATAAATCTGTACGATAATGAGGAGTTGCCAGTACTAGCATTTCATTTTGTCTATGGCTGGGCTCAATCCGTGTGAAATTCTTGATTAAGTAATAGCCACTATTTTCTATCTTTCCTCTTCGGCATGGTACCGTCAGCAATCAATACTTGTAAGCGCATGCCACAAATTTGATATACCTACGATTAGCATATTCATAAAGGTTGAAATTTCGTGTAGACGATTTGAGGAATGCCGTCACTTTAGGTACGGGTTTGATAACGGTGGTGAAATTAATCGCTAACTGAATCTCGCTTTTCTGTGTTTCAGCTGGAATCCCACTCAGCAGAGATGTGGCATTGTTAGAATTAATGATTCTTGGAATATACTTCGCTGAATTGCTCGTCGTAAATTAACGTCGTGGAATAAATCGACTTAGAAATGCTGAACTTATGGTACGAGTAATAATTTCTATGAATGGTCTTCGACTTGCTTTTCCTTGATACATTTTATAAGCATATTAAAAATACCCAATTGATAACGAGATTATGACTAAATGAAGTATGTAGGGCTCGAGTATTAAGGTAATATTATAATTATGTTCATTGATGATTGAGCGTAGATATAACATATAATATCGAACTTCATGATAAGTGTAACGCCATAATGAGATATCTGCCTACATGGTTGCAGCGAACTAGGGTACCGACCAATCGCATGGATACCACAGTTAATGCACGCCTGAATATAGGCAGTCGGACACTCTACGCTGTGAGACAGACAAAATCAAAACGCTCTGAGTAACATGCTTGCACAATTGTTAATGAATTGGAATGCAAAAATTAGTGGTGCTACTACTACAGACGGACTATTGAAATCACTGACGACAAGCATGATTACAATTAACAAAGATTGTAATACATCCATCACTCAGTAAATTATTCAAACAATTAGACAGGAATCTTTTTGCATCAATGAGTGAATTGTCAATTTTGCGGCCACTCCTGCACAACGGAGTAAGTGGCCCCTGTGGCGTCCAACAGTTCGGATGGGGGATGCGTTAACGAAATTGTCTGAATGCATCAGAGAGATTGCCACAAACTAGATGACGTATTTAATGACGGAAAAAGATGTTTGTTCTCTAGTTTTTTGAGTAATTTACAGAATGATAACGGTATTATAACACTCGTCTTTCTGTTGAGGCGAACCAACTTCTATGAGAATACAAATATCTCCGTCCAACAAGGATTCTTTTTTCAAGACTAGAAATCTAGTACATATTTATTTTCAGGAAACAATTATAAATTATACGTATGTTAAGTCAATGAATAATATTGTATGTATGCTAGCAATAAATTCACAGATATGTCAATGATGAATTGCTTCTTTACTTTTTACCTTTTTTACCGTGCAACCTTAATTTAATAAAATTTCCGAATCTTTCCTCGCATCAGATGGCCTCTTGATACCAGGAGCTATTTTAGACTTAAAAATTTTCCAATCCTGGAAGAGGGAAAATGGAAGAGGATCTGTGAATGCATACGTGTCTTCATGCTCGTCTCTATACATGTATCCACTTATACTAGCGTATTTCGAAGTTGGGCAAATTTTGAGTAGAAAAATGTATGCTCCTGGTATCGGGAGAACATTTGACCCGAGGAGGTGTGCTGGAAATTCTGGTGCATAAATATAAGCATGCATACGTGTCTTCATACACGTCTCTATGTGTTTAACAATTTATACTAGCGTTTTTCGGAGCCAGAAACATTTTAACTCGCAAAATTTCTGCTCCTGGTATCAGGAGAACATCTGACCCAAGGAGGTGTGCCGAAAAAGGATATATGTATTGATTCATTCATGCATACCTCTCTCTATACGTCTCTATACCTATCATTCATTATCAATAGCATTTTTCGGAGTTAGGAGGATTTTAACTCGCAAAATTTCTGCTCCTGGTATCAGGAGAACATCTGACCCAAGGAGGTGTGCCGAAAAAGGATATATGTATTGATTCATTCATGCATACCTCTCTCTATACGTCTCTATATCTATAGTTCATTAATACTAGCATTTTTCGGAGTTAGAAGGATTTTAACTCGCAAAATTTCTGCTCCTGGTATCAGGAGAACATCTGACCCAAGGAGGTGTGCCGAAAAAGGATATATGTATTGATTCATTCATGCATACCTCTCTCTATACGTCTCTATACCTATAGTTCATTAATACTAGCATTTTTCGGAGTTAGAAGGATTTTAACTCGCAAAATTTCTGCTCCTGGTATCAGGAGAACATCTGACCCAAGGAGGTGTGCCGAAAAAGGATATATGTATTGATTCATTCATGCATACCTCTCTCTATACGTCTCTATACCTATAGTTCATTAATACTAGCATTTTTCGGAGTTAGAAGGATTTTAACTCGCAAAATTTCTGCTCCTGGTATCAGGAGAACATCTGACCCAAGGAGGTGTGCCGAAAAAGGATATATGTATTGATTCATTCATGCATACCTCTCTCTATACGTCTCTATACCTATAGTTCAATAATACTAGCATTTTTCGGAGTTAGAAGGATTTTAACTCGCAAAATTTCTGCTCCTGGTATCAGGAGAACATCTGACCCAAGGAGGTGTGCCGAAAAAGGATATATGTATTGATTCATTCATGCATACCTCTCTCTATACGTCTCTATACCTATCATTCATTATCAATAGCATTTTTCGGAGTTAGGAGGATTTTAACTCGCAAAATTTCTGCTCCTGGTATCAGGAGAACATCTGACCCAAGGAGGTGTGCCGAAAAAGGATATATGTATTGATTCATTCATGCATACCTCTCTCTATACGTCTCTATACCTATAGTTCATTAATACTAGCATTTTTCGGAGTTGGAAGGATTTTAACTCGCAAAATTTCTGCTCCTGGTATCAGGAGAACATCTGACCCAAGGAGGTGTGCCGAAAAAGGATATATGTATTGATTCATTCATGCATACCTCTCTCCATTCGTCTCTATACCTATAGTTCATTAATACTAGCATTTTTCGGAGTTAGAAGCATTTTAACTCGCAAAATTTCTGCTCCTGGTATCAGGAGAACATCTGACCCAAGGAGGTGTGTCGAAAAAGGATATATGTATTGATTCATTCATGCATACCTCTCTCTATACGTCTCTATACCTATCATTCATTATCAATAGCATTTTTCGGAGTTAGGAGGATTTTAACTCGCAAAATTTCTGCTCCTGGTATCAGGAGAACATCTGACCCAAGGAGGTGTGCCGAAAAAGGATATGTGTATTGATTCATTCATGCATACCTCTCTCTATACGTCTCTATACCTATAGTTAATTAATACTAGCATTTTTCGGAGTTAGAAGGATTTTAACTCGCAAGATTTCGGCTCCTGGTATCAGGAGAACATCTGACCCGAAGAGATGGCCGCAAATTTTTTAGTCGCTGAAAATGCATGAATTATAATTACCTACTCCTCTCGCGTGTTAAACGTTGTTCCCTCTGTCCCTTATTCGCAATAAAGAGTCGTGGGGAGGAGAAAGTACAAAATAATGAAACAATTGATTATTAAGTTTATGTGAGGATTTATTGCGATAAGAAAGATACAATGATTGCTTATTTTGAAAGTGATGTACAATTTATAATTATTTCCTAAAAATAAAAATGCACTCGTCACGGTTAACCGAGCACCTTCATTCGCTTCCTGGTATACAATTATCCCCCAAGAAGCACCTCCGGTGGAAAAGCCTCTCGCCAAGTACATTATGTGTACGTTATATGATATGAACCATCCTTGTCAATAAAAAAAAGTCCGTGCTCGAGCGGAAGACAGTTGTAGATGCATTTTCGTGCGCCAGCTTATTCCAATTGCCATTTTGCAAGCCAAATTCTCGCTCGCCAAACCAAATTCCGCCCTGCCGAGGAAAATTCTTGCTGGTCTAGATCGATATCCACTTTTTGAACCAAATTCTTAGTTGCTGAATCGACTTCGTTATTACTAACCTCCACTTCGCCTTCAAACAAGATCGGAAAGAATCCAAACAGATATGACAAGAAATTTGGGCTATTGGTAAACTGAAAATTGAGCAACTAAGATTTTGGGGGATGTTCTTCTCGACAGTGGGCTCTTGAAGTTGAAGAAGAGTAGGATCAATCTATGCTGCAAAGAAAAAAACTAATGAATAAAATTTCAAATAAATTTCAATGGTATGAATATGATTCCAAAGATATCTCTGGTTCTTCGATGCAATGCTAGTTTTTTTGAAAATTTCTTCGAAAAATCGTTAAATGGAACGTTAAATGATAGTCGCACCATCTGTGTTTCACACAGTGCACTGAAAGACTCGACATCGCTCGGTAGACTGGGCATTATTTCAGCCCATGATACTCGAGCTACATTGCAGATGGTCATCTTATGGATCGCTGCACTCGAGTGCTGGAAACTTCTTTACCCACAGATTTACGATCAAATTAAAACTGACAATTATTATTATTATACTAGCATATAAGGAGGTAACAGATAATAAATTTGGCCATAAAACATTAAGCTAGTGGCTCGCATTTTGTAGGGTCGGTTTAGTGCTGAGTCGCGTGCGACGTCGCTCGTTAAACCGACCGTAAACTGACGTAACCACCAACTGACAACACAGCTAGACCGATGCTCTGGCTTGCTTGCCCACGATTGCTTGACGGGTACGAGGGTGAAAAGTACCCTTATCATGATTCCTCGATGTCAAGCACACGTTTTACAATTGGCGGGTTCTTCGATTCATGCAATTCTGGAACCTGGGCTGAATTCTGATGTCAATTCTCACGCGAAGTGACGTTATCCTATCTTGTCGTGATTCGTCTTTTTATGGGATCGACGAATGGACATTCGACCAACTCCTATCAATCTTTGTTCTACTCTTAACCGGAACCACTTGCTGCGGTACCATTCACCGCATTCCATTTTATTATCGATACTAGGAAATGAGATCCAACCAGTCAAAATGTAAGACAAGTTGGACTCTGTTGATATCGAAGGAGTGTACAAACTACGACATTACCATCTACCCAAGGTCTGGAACTGAGAATCTAGTTTATACCACGACCGATAGAGTGTCTTGGTCCGTAATTCCAATCCATGGGCCGATGGGCGTAAAGGATTAAGCGCCAACTAATATTTCAAGTTTGCTTCTCTCGTATTCTAACAATAAGAATTCCGACGAATCACTCCAAGCCGATGATAATCGACCACTCTGTGTTTCTGACTTTAGACTAGTGAACCTTCCTACCCATAGCGAACATTGTTTTGGAATAATCTCATAGAATTTTACAGGTGACTCGGACCGAACACCATAGGATTCCTTGAATCAATACATCAGTTTGCAGCTCGCATATATTTGGAAATAATTTAAATAAAATTCGCATGTGAGTTTGCAGACCAATAAGCCGATGATCTGTTCAAGAATGTTGAATGTGTCATATCAGAAAGTGAAGAAGAGAAGCAAAATCAATATGCTAATAGAATCCAATTAAGAAGTTCAGGTTTAAAAGTTAAATCATTTGATTCCCGGCAAAAAATACACGGTTGTTATAATTTACTGGCTAAAATATCGTATCTCATGAATGAAGACATTAATTTGTAAACTTGTTGGGATATTAAATACATATCGAAGATTTATATGGATCATTAGAATCCGGTATAGGGGTGGCGGTATGACGGAGTGCAGAATCTGTTAATAAATGGCAGCGACATCAGTTCTTTCTTTGCATCTCGCTTCGATTAGCTAAATATAGATTTACCGCTTGAGTCATGAGTGTAATTGAACGAATTGATCAAATCCTCAGTTGAGCGATGAATATGACACATGGAAAAAAGGGAAATTCATTTTCAACTGCGGTCAATCTTTAAACAATTGCCAATATTTCGTTCAATTCAAAAAGTGACTTGATTAGTGCAGTATAACAATCCCAACCAATCATGGCAGTGTAATGGCCTCCGAGTGACTTTTCGAAGTTCACAACGCTACCACTAGATGCCACAACCTTCACTGGTCATAAATCCTTACGAACTTCCCGCCCATTTTATGGCGGGAGGCGGTGCTTCGGCGCTACATGACGTCAGTTTACCCCTACAGCGCCGAATTTTATCCCTACCAAGTAATACCTCTTGGTACCTCTTTCACCCTCTCATAGCTCCGGGCCATCCTGCAGACCGTCAGGACGGGCGACTCTCCTCCATCGAGTAAGTTCGCTTGCCCACCATCACGGCCATCTTCATGAATGCAGCAGAGCGACCGTTTCGAATGGTATTGAGGCTAATTTAAGTGCCGTTTAAGCGATATAGTGTTTGTTTATTGCTTGTTAAAGTGTTCTGGATTAAATATAAAACGTTGACAGACACCGACGCTAGACGGAGTGGCGCGCGTTCGCCACAGCAATGACTTTCGTGACGCACGGCACGCCGTACGAATATATTCGTGAAAAATAAGCTCTTCTCCAGAGGCTCGACCGCCGACGGCGTCGGGAACCTCTCCTTTCCATATGTACATACGTTTACAACATTGCTGCAAATCCTCGTTGAATAACCACTCGCTCAAAGATATTATTTCCATTATGCTGTACCTACGCAGGTTATTACCACAAGTGCATATTGCAACAGCAAACCGCGAGAAGAATATTATTTATGAATCATACGTCATAACCGTTTCCGGGGTAGATACTGAAGAAGGTACCATGCGAACTGCAATAACTGCAGAATAGCAAACCACTGCATTGCCCCTCATGATTTTTCTTTAGCCTTGCAGCAAATGTACCAAAAATGCGCAGACTGGTCTAACCTGAAGTGGTGCATGCCGAAAGAACTTGCTTTACATAGTTTTGGTTCGAATTCAAATTGAACCATTGATCTGTTTTACGAAAATTCCATCCGACACCGAGACATGATATTCAGAGGACTGCAGAGCTGGTAGGTACATGTGATTTATGGCAGCGGGCAAAACGACTGACATTATAAACGCATATTTTACCTGGGTCGCAGTACGTAACTCAAATGTAGGTATTTGCAGGATCAAACGAGATTAAATTTAGCGTAAGATAGATAGATAAATTTCAGGTAGCTGTCTAGTGTAGTGACCTGAATTACTATGCAGCGAGCCCGCATATTAGCCTGGTGACAACAACAGGTATAATTGCGCCGAGAGAAACGCCTGCGGAGCCGTATTGCCGAGTTTCAATCCTCACCAATATAATGATTATCAACAACACCTACGGTTCAAGTATCTAATAAATTCACGCATGGTCTGCATTCGAATCTAATCATACGATCTAGAGCATTATAACCGCATGCTGGAAGAAATAAAGAAAATTTGATCAAAACCGTTTCACAGCTGACATTATCTCTTCTATGGAAATAACATTTCTAATATACATGTCTTAATGGGAATAGAATCGACACATCATACCTGACTATTAATGTGACAATTAACATCTCAGATATTGGCATGAGCGATCTTTCAATTCCGTTTACAGTCTACCATAGGAACGAGGCCATAACTTTACGGAATAAGCTGATCTACGGTCACAAGTGACGGGCAGAATAATCGGCTGCCTTTTCCAAACCTTGAAGCGGCTCAATCGATTTCTCAAAGCTGTAGACTGGCGGTGTGATAAGTAAATGTTTATTTATTCCGAAATGCTAATGATCCTTTGATAAACGCCTCGAATATGACTGAGGGAAAGGATAAGGCGAGAATGAATGGGGCTCGAATCGAAGATGATACCGAAAGTTACGTGAATTTGAGAGTTTCGCTGAGATTTTATACTCAGTATGTTTAGAATGATTCTTTTCCACCTGGAGAACACCGTTCGGCCGCCATTACCGCGGAAGCAGCATCAATGCCTCGCATCACTCGGGTGTTCCTGCTCGAATATAAATTCGGAGCACAATGGCCCGGGCAAATTGTGTTTATAGGAATAGTGAAATGTATTTGTCCCGCGGGAAATATAGACCTTCAGTCTGCACCAGTTGGATTGCGTCTGTGAAGATACCAACGCTGGGCACTAAAAAGATCAATACGCCATACCCGCGCCATTTCTCGCGTACCTACCTTCCGCGCGTATAAACGTAGTTCTCACAACGTAGGTACCTACCATACATACCTATGTATACTTATCTACCTTATATCTTATACCTATGTACATAGGTATAGGTATGCATACATATGCTTATAAGTGCATGCACACATCTATTGATTTATCTACTACCTAGGGCATGCTTTTTTATACCTTACTCTATCCTGCAGCAAAAGTATAAAGCTGTACCTAAGTTTACACCGAGTACTTTGAAGATGGTGAAGTTTTATGTATAATCAAGGCTTTTCCGCCCTAGCTGTACGAGGACGCAGACGTTATACGAAAGTAAACGTATATTTCTACACTCTGTATATTTTATTTCTCTATTGCAACGATTAGATATAAATATATATGCATATATGCGGCTAGAATATCGCAGGTCGCAGCTGATTTATGATGTGAGCTTTTACCGCGATTGCCTAAACACGACACAAGCTTACTCAGACAGTTTACTTTTGGCTAGGGCAAAGCGCTGTAGAGAGTGAAACGCGAATCCTAGGTATACTTAGGATCTATCTATTTCTAAGTGCTGACAGAAGTTTGCACCGCGGTGTCCAAGTTTCTTGCTAACCGTGGGCCTAAATCACAGAGAGAATTAGATAGTGGACACTATGTTGGCGAATATTGCAGTGTAGCTCTGCGATTAAAGCTTTCTTCACCGAAATTCATCCTGGTTTTAATAAATTACTAAAACTACTGTTGCATATAGATTTGTTGCGTAACGCAATCGTTAACGACCGGATATTTGTGCAATAAATTAGTGATAAGTCAAGTACCCATGTGTGGATATGACCAATGGATGATGCGTAAGACTATACATCAATCCCTGTTCAACGTGTGATTGATTAGACAGTAACACAATTTTAATGTGGAAAGGAAATAGACATTCAAGTTAATGAGATAATGAGAGTGAGTAATATACTATGACTCTTTCGCTCTGGGTGATGGCCACGCGTCTAATTTTACGAATATTAATCATCCTGGAATTACTCGTATAAATATGGTACCTGCAGTTGGTAGATGAATGCGCTAATTAGCGGAGTGAATTAGTCGTCTTTGCTTTTTAAGAACAACACTTGGCCTTCTACGGTGTAATATATGCCTCTTGGATGAGTAGGCGCAGCTTGTAAATTGAAGAAAACCCCAAATGTGGCTCGGAAAGAGTATTAGCCGTGGTTCATTGCCTTCGAGACTTGTCATAAATTTAAAATCAATTACCTTTACGTCATAAAAATGTTCATACATGTGAGTATATATGATGCGAGGCAAGAAACGAGGCCCGATTTTCGACAGTTGCGTGGGCAGAGACTGAAATCGTAATCAAGGACCGATTCCTCGCATATTACGTTCAAAACGCGCGTAGTATGGAACTGACAATGTGACTAGATGTAATGAATCCTTCGGTGGAAAGACGTACGTGTAAGATTAACGCGAAATAGAAACTGGCAGCGAGTATGTAAATAAAATATTCCACCTACGTCGAAGAGAGCAGCCATGCAGCCCGCTGCGAGTAATTTTGGGATCTAAATTAAAACTAGGGAAATTAAATTTATGAGTAATTAAATCAGGCTGGGGCGTGGGCCGCGGGTAATTGCATGCACGGAGCGCGATCACACGCAGGTTAATCTCATCAGCCATGAGGCTTTTATTTCTAAAGCTAAGCTTGGCGTCGGTATTTCAACACGTTTACTCGACATGTTTTCAAGCATCTTCACTCGTCGTGCGATTAATACCTGATATTAACGCTTGAACGAGTAGCTCCGCTCCTCCACTGATGCCTACGCACCTTCCATTACGTTGGGTCATCATTCACCGAAGATAACTATACGCGATGGTCCACCTATACAAAGCGTATAGTGTTTTTAATTGATCGTCCTTATTAGCCCCGAGAGCTTATCGCGAATCAAGAAAGAATTCCAACCGGCAAATTAACGAGGAACTTAAATCACTGTCAACGGAAAATTTAGGACCGAGATGAGAGTGAGGTGGAAGAGATTCGAGGATAATCCATGGCGAAAACTCTGCGTACGTAGATACCTACGTGTAACAGTATAAGCTCTTCTTTACTGCGGTTAAAAGGAAAATGTATATACCTACGTGAGCAAGGGCTGTATTATATACGCGGTGCTTGTAAAGCGATCCGACGCAGAAGCTTCGGGAGTTTTTCTTCTTTTTTTGTTTTTCGTTTCTTTTTTTTTTTTCTGTTTGCTTCTTTTTTTTCTGGCTGGATATCTTCGCTCTTTACACACGTGCCCGAAGGATCAACTCAGGATTGTTAGTTAGGATCAACTCACCGACGTAGGTTGAAGTTGTATAGACTAGCGCGGGTTGGCAGAATAAGACCGTTGAGAGGGAATAAATTAACTTTTACATCTAAAAGGCGAAAATCAACCCAGGAATACACCGGGCGTATAAGATATACGTAGATACACACTCACCTAGTGCAGGCTGCACGCACAATTTACATGTTTGCGCGTTATTATATTTTATAGCTTGTAGCCAGTACAACGCCGTGACTCGTCGTACACTTTTGGCCCAGACCTGCTTTGGGTGCGTTAACCGAGAAGTATAGGTATACCATACAGTCTTTGTAACAAAACTATGTAAAACACGGTTTTAGATCATTTTTAAAACCGAGATAATCATCCGCCGTATGATAAGGCCTTCATTTGCAATACATATTGTATAATAGGTGTTTACGACCCTTTTAAGGTAATATAATTATAATTGCACGAACTGACTGTGTCGCAATTCCATTGTTAAATGTTTACAATACGTGAGGATGATATGGCGACTGATTATTATCGAATGGAAATCACGTTCAGCGTACCGTACACGTATATGGTCTGTACTTATGACGCTTAATTGCACATGTGTGTCTATACGCCGTTATATAATCCCGCAGTGCAGAGGGATCACGTTAAGGTTAACGAAACTTATTTTGTTAGCACGAAAAAGGTCCGAAAAACACGTATGGGGAATCTGGATACACGAATAATTAGGTGTTATCTAGGTCCTCGAGGCAACGTAATCAGCCATTTACTTAATCAGCTCACCGAGGCCTAACGCTGCAATTTTACTTTTCAGATATAACCGACTCGCCAGAGACATCGCGTGGGTGTATACGCGACTCGTACTTCTGACACATTTTATACCTACAGCGATTTTAGTCAATTGAGAAATATCACGTTCAATTAATGAATGAATTGACGAATGAATGGACTCCCTCGCGTACGCAAAGAAGTCGCTTTTACTCACCCAAGAAATGAGTATGACTACCCATATCAATGATCTACAGATATTTATTCATCGATCAGTCTTTGCATGGAAGTCGACGACACGATTATTGGGAAGATATTTCTAATCGGAAGGAATATATTCGCGTTAATGAGTTGTCAGGATCGAGTGACAAATTCGTCGCTAGAAGAAAAAAAAAAACGCAGCGATGAAATCGTGTGAGTGAATCAGTGTAAAAGTTCGAAATATTTACTAGGTTCCAAGGAAAAATGAGTAATAACAAGAATAATGTATACGGATGTAGTTATTGGATGGAAAGTAAAAAAGAATATTCTCCAATCGCACTGTTTCAATCTAGTTTTACTGAGTGATGAGAAAAATGTGAACGGAAGAACGAATACAGGTTAAAATGATTGGGTTCGCGCAGTTTATCGGTAAAAAAAAAATTGCACCTATATACTTAACCGCGGGAATGCATAGTGAGGAAATGTGCAGATATGCCACTGACGTCATTCAGCTGTTTATAAATTTAGAAGCCTTGACTGAAAAAACGCGAAACAACGGCCTACTGACAAATAGCTCGTAAAAGCTATAGCTGCAGTCGCAGGCAGGCAAATAGGGAAGCGATATCTAATCACTGTTTCAATCTTGTTTTACCGAGTGACGAGAAAGAAAAACAGTAAACGACACGAAACTAGGTGCACTTTGGCGACAGATAAGTGGGCTCAAAATCCACGTAGTCTAGTAAATTGCAAATCGATTTCCCTGCCGACAGTCAGACAGCTTTAGTCAAATATACGAAGCAGTTAAGTGTTCTGAGGAAATGAATGCAAATGAGACGACCCAACACCCTAGTGTGGGACGGGTTCTTCCTTACACTACAGGCTCGTCTATGTATTTCAAAGTACAAAACGTTTCGTAGCAGCGATGAAGAGACTATCTAATAATACGGAATTGACTCGGCTGCAGGTTACTGTTTAAAATGAAGAAATGAGACCTCACCTGATCCGAATAAAATGAAATTCGCGTGTCTCACTCACGTCAAACAAGTCCACTCATTTCACGATTTTGTCACTTTTTCTTAACGAACCGTACACAGTCGAAAAATAGTCGCGAGTCTGTCGCTGGTCACTCGGAAAGTGAGGGATATTACCCTGGCACCATAAAAAAGTGAAAATGCAAGCGCCAGCCCTTTCGAAGGGGCTAAAGGCACGAAATGCTGTTAGGTAGGTAATTCACCATTTAACGGACTCACCCAACTTTCTACTTTCACGTTCGATTGTTCCCCAATCCGAAAGGTTTGGGAGAGAATATTTTTTACTCCCTTCGCCCTTCGCCCTTCGCCCGCAGGCCCGACTGGTGTGAATTTTTGTAAGAAAAAAACTTGGTTAGTATGACGCAAAAAGATGTACAAGTTTTATTCTATTCGTTGAATGAAGATCGGGTGAATCATATATCATGTCGTTCACCTCACACTGCGAGTTCCTTGAAAATAGCGTGTTGTTTAATTGTCCGAATTTGGCTAACGATTGAATAATTATGAATAATACGGCGGAGAATAGTGGCGAGCCACCGGTGCAGTGTTGGTGATTATCTGGCACAAATCACTCCGGATGTTTGAAATAACTACCTAAGTGAAACCGTATACTGGCCATTTATCATTCTTAACCCCTTGTCTCGGAAAACAGTCTAGCAGGTCTTTAAAAAGAAAGCATTATGTGATTAAACAATTAAGGATAAAGGATAAGCAAATAAAGATGTAAACCGACCGTAATAAGTAAGCGCACTTATCCAAGGGGCATCTCTCGAGCCGTTGACTACAACATCCTGCCCTGCACAATATGCTGCACTCGAGGCACCGAGACGGCCACATATTCAACAAATTCATTTCCACCATCATGGAATTTCTGTCACGGACTCTGAAAGCAATACTTTTGCTGGGAATTATACACGCGGTATATTCGTATTCGGTAGTAACTTGATATTTTATATCGAAACTGACGTTTTCCACTGATGGTTTTTACGAGCTGGATGACACGTTTGTCACAGTTTCGAGAAGATCATATTAAGATTGACTATTTTTTCTTCGTCTCGAGTACCCATACCTACGCCTCGTACCAAACGGTCAATAGAGAACGTTGGGGTAACTAAATATACGGATGGTAACCGCATAGAATAGTTTTATTTATGTCGGTTGAAAGCTGCTAAATAAATAGATTATACAGTCAAGTCGGTTTTCCCCTTCGCCTTCAATTACCATTTCTTATATCATGGCACCGTCTTACAGTTACCTACTTCTGCCTGTAATTAAGGCGGCTTGTCTTCATTAAGAGATATCTATAGCGCTTCTCCCGAGCCCGACAAAGACCCGTATTTACAATGAATCAGAGTGCATAAAGGTTTCAGATAATAACTTCGCCTATTTCCCATTGGTCAAGGTACAGGTAGGTGGGTAGGAAGGTAGGTGCCTTTTATAACGCTACTATTTCCAAATAAATTATAATAATAAAAGTCTTCAAAAACACAAGAGGGGTGAAGGAAAGGGGGGAGGAGGAGGGCTCGCGGCTCGTGCTTTGCGGACAAGATCTGATAAAATTCAAATCAATATTATATAGTTTCATGTATATATATATACCTAAATAATAACAAGACATGTTTTTATCGTGTTCTGTTACGTTAGTGTGCGCTGTCCTGCCGGGAACATAACTGAGCTAATTGTATGCTAGACATGCTATTTAGAGAATAATAAACATGCGAGTAGTTTCACACGATACAACTAAGATAAGCCTAGTTTGACCAGTACCGACAATTATTCTATCCTACGATCTACAAATTCCATGCAAAATGTAATAGACATTCTTTAGAGTTAAAATAAAAAAATAATAATCGGAAAGGGACTGTATATATGTACATACATACTTCAAAAAAGAACATCTGTCATCGAGGTAGGTGCAAATCTGAGCTATGTATGTAATCGACCGCAAATTTTCCCTGATGTGTTATATGCAACGATTTCGCATCACGGTATCAAAATACAAGAGGGGTGGCCTTATGCAGGACGAAGCCAGCGTGTTGCGGGACAGTTATCTGCGGCAATAAAAAGCAACAAGACAGACGCCCCTCGTCAGGAGTGTCAACGGCGCTCGTCGACGGTCGACTCGGCGCGTAACGTCGTACAATCACGAGCTTAGGCCCGCTCCGTTGCGTGCCGAGAGCTTTGTCAAGCTCGCTAGAGGAAGCCGGAGAACCCAGGGACCCCGCAAACCCTAAGGCCTACGCGTATACCTTATCTCCAGCTCGTTACATAATCGTTCTTGTATACTTGTTGTCATTGTATCGTAACCAGGGTCCCGTTTCTGACTACGGTAAGCAAATTCTCGCAAGCCAGTCCCTCAAAGCAAGACCTTTTTTCATTATCTCGTTAAATTTCAGACGTCTGGTATATCTTTACCTATCCCTGGGAACATGACGCACGAATTGACAAGATTTCTAATGAAAATTTTGCATTTCTATCCATTTATTATTCATGGTTTATAAAACGGAGGGCGATTTCTCGTTGAATCATAATTTTTTAGCTTGATTAATTCATCTTGCTCGTATCTGAGCATAAAATAGCCGCATGTTTTCTTATCGCAATTCTATACCGAGTTGGTATCCGCGCAAGAAACGCTCATATATTTCATCGTTGATATTGGTATTTTTTCTAAGGTTTCTAAATATTTGCATAAAAATTTCCATCATAGTTGAAAAGATATGGAATACGGTGGGAGCGAGGAGGAGAGAGAGAGGGAGAGGGGGTGGGTAGGTAGGTATAGCGAGGGAGTTTGTTCGTATATAGATATGATCGCAACAAGACCGAATGAATGATTATGGACGCATTTCTATTCCGGAATGCCTGCCATACGGATCCCGAAGCAAAGTCCGTAGAGAAGCGGAAAAGAAAGAAAAAAAAAAAGAAGAAGAAGGAAAAAAAACGGGGGGATAGAGAAAATGAAGGAGAAAGAAGCTGCGGAGGGCGAACTACGAACTAGACTGTAGAAGTGTGGAGAGAGTTTTCTACTACCCTATACAGGAGAAAGGGAAGTATGTATAGGTTTCGAGAAAAAGGCCGCTGGCTCGCTCTCACCCCATCTGTGGGGCGTTGTAGGTGTCCAGGGCTACTAGGGATGCTGGCAGGGGTTGTGATGTAGTACGGGGGGTGGGTCCGAGCATCCTGAATAAATTGCGGGTCCTCCTACCCCTTTGCCGCGGCTATATTCCCGCGTCTCTCGAACCCCGTGAATTCTACGCAGGGCCGCCGATGAGGCAGATAGCGCCCTGGAACAGGCAGCCAGTTCCACCTAATCTGAACCGCACGATTCGATGCTTCGATGATATCGTAACCACGCCTATACGATACCACCGAAAGATTATAAATTCCAGGGCTTGCAGGCATTTCTCTTTTCCTTCTTCTCCTTTTGCCTTTTTATCCTTTCGACCTATAAAAATTCCGGTAGATCGATATAGGCGTCTACCTATTTCCTGTAAAGGTGATTCCCTAGAGATAGACACGAGCGAAATATATCTGAGGATCATTTCTTTTCGTTTAAAACACATCGCGGACGAATATATTTAAGAAAGCTTTTTGATTCTGCGACAGCTAAGCCGCGCGGGATGGTTGAATTGATATTTACCATAAAATTTGAAGCAAAAAGAAAGAGAGGATGAAAAAGAACGAAATTGCAGGGATATCCGAATTTTAATATCCACAAATCAAAAGAGGAAGAAAATATATTTGGCAGTCTAGGCGCCGCTACTCCCCCGTCCAGCCCTGGGGCTCTCACAAAAACCGATAAATAAGGGAAGAAGAGCGTGGGGGATACGTCTCTGCGAGCCGCTCCGTGGCGTAGCCTAGCGTGGCGTGGCGTTCCCCGTGCGTTAATATTTTACGCGCATCGCTTACACGGGCTTTCGGATTGCCTTCACTGCTTGGGGGAGGATGCAGACTGCGCGGGGTGTCACGGGGCATCGCGGGGCGTCGTAGACGGGTTCTCAAGTCGAAAGGAGCAAACCCTGGACCAACCAGGCCTCGCAGAGACCTGGCTTGCACTCAAGAACGGACAGACGTATGTGTAGCCGCATATTGTAAACGTACTGGGTGAGCGAATATATACCTGAAGACACTACGGAAATTCTCTCTGATCACACTTCGCGAACCAGATTTTAAAAAAAATCTTTTTTCAAAGATTTGCTAAATTTTCTGTAGACGAATTGAACCGGGAACGGGGAAACTCAACCAAACAGGTTAACGAAGTGTGATCTATAGGTATATCGGTACAGTACGATCGTTATCTCCGAGCTTGTTGAGCTTTATTGAGCAAAGGAACAAGCCTCGAAGATTTCTAGTTGTGATCAATAAGAGAAGGTAGATTAGGATAGTCCCAGGGACAAGTCCCGATCTCTGATGTAAGATCGTTTATTTTTCACAGCGTCACGGTGTATATACCTGACAGACGGGTATTTCGTAAATGGAATCGTTAATTTACATAAACGTGGAACGTTGGTATTTCGGGGCCAGGCTTAATTTCTCTGTTCGTATAAGAGCGGTAAGAATACCGTGGCGGCCGTATACTGTGTAGCAAGGAAAGATCAGTGTTGTCCGCCAGCTAACATAGGTATATGTATATATATATACGTAGATATATGTATATAGCTACACGTATAGTTACCATGGCAACCGATGGCCGAAGCCACGAGGTAAACCTGCACGGTGGCTCTCAATTCCATCGTAAAAAGTATAAAAGTGGAAAACTGCGCGGAGAAGAAGAAGAGAAAGAGAAACAGGAAGAAGTAGAAAAGTAGAAAAGTAGAAAAGTACAACGATCAAATGCTCCATGCACCTTCGATCTCTTGCAGAGAAGAAAAACCTAGCTGTGCACAAGTCGAATCAGCACTCCTTCGCCAAACTCTTGGTTTCGCAGTAGTCTCAGATATCTCACTCGAGAAGAATCACCTCAGATAAGCCCTAAGCGCATCTCATTGTCAGCGACGATAAATAAACCACAACCCCGCATAATATACAAACTCGTTGTTGTCAGGTAGGGAGATAAATAAAAACTAGTATGTGTGTATAATGAGATTACTCTGATCCCTAACACAATGCGATTTAACCGCTAAATAACAAAATCCAGAAAAAAAAAGACGAGAGAAGGGAAGGAAAATTGAAATGGACACGGTCAAAGAGTTATACTTGATCTGCCACCCTAGAGGCGTTCTCTGTACCTAGACACCCCATACCGGGTCCAGTGGTTCATCTTCGGACATCTGGGAGTACAAAGGGCTTTCGCACCGCGCGCGCACACCTATATTAAAAAAAAAGAAAAAAATAAATACATCACGAACTCCGGCCGCGTTGCTCAAGGGTGGGCGAGGCGGGCCGTTCTTTCTACATGGGAAAGGTGCGCCATGGTCTTCGATAGGTCGAGGTGGGGGCTTGAAGGGAAGACAACCAGAAGAAGGGCATGGTCGGAGCACCGTGAGACTTGAGAGGATCACGGTGGGTCGGCCGACCGCTATCGGCCCCTCGCACCAGAGTGCCGTGTAGCCATTCTTGTAACATTAAATACATATATTACCTGTACCCGAGCTTTCCCTTGTAGCTCTTTCTTCCTCTCCCTGGATTTCTCTCATTTTGCTCTCACAAAGCACGTGAGTGCTATACAAAATGCCGATTAAGCAGCACAAAATTAATGAGAATAAGGTGAATCGAGTCAAGATCAAGAACATCAGAGGTCACTCATCAGTGTCAGCGACATGCACGATTTTTATGACCGTTTTTCCGAAGCCAGAAACCTGTGTATCAGTAGCTACTTGAATCTTATCGTACCTGGTGTGATAGTCCCGGAGATATATAGACGTTCAATGCACGCAAGTGTATCTACTTGGCGTTTGCCAATACGAAAAGAATTGCACAGAATTTGAATGGAATCGAGGTGACTGACGGAGGGTTGTTCGGTGGAGAACGTCAGTTCGAAATTTATTCACCGGTCTGGAGAATATCCTAGGAATTTTAACTACGAACAGGCACATGCGTACGTCGACATCGACGTTGACGTACACAGAGAAAATGAGAGAGGTCTGGGTTGAATCGTGAAAGTACTTCCTTGAGAAAATTACAAAATGTACAACACCGTGTAAATGACCGAAGCGAAATGATTGACTAGCCGCGTGTTAGATTTAAACGATGACTATACTTCTATGCCGTGCCTCTCGGCTTTCATATGATCTGGGTATTGTTATACAACGGTTTCGGATCTTTAGATACTCATAGAACGAAAACACCGATTGGCTTCCCGGCCAACAATGTACCCGAATCCACTATTACCGCTGTCTATCATGACAGCAATACGAGGCAGTTATGTTCTGTTTATGTTGTTATACCGCGCACTGGCGTAGCCACAAGTAGGTATATATCTTCCGAACCAGGTTTTAATACTTTCTGGTAAAACGCCTCGTACACCAGGTTCTACCCTACATTATCACGAGCCAAGCTCACCTTGATTGTCTGTTAGTAGGTACCTCCCAGCACGCCATATCCGCCTCTTTTATTTCATCTTTTTATCGGCGATGCCATCGCCATGTTAATTATTGCAATGTCTTACCCACACGGCAAGCCTTGGGATATTTTATGATTTACGAATATATTTTCACCGAGATTTCTCGGGCTTGAAAACGGCTCGTACCTACCTAGAAAGATACTGCACCGTACTCAGGTGTTGGTTTAATAACTATGGCCAAATCTCGTGCTACTGGCTCGTTGTCACTTGGTTCATCATTGCCACGCTAGCCAATGTACCAGGTATGTGAATATTTATCTATATTACTTTCGGGCCTTCCGCTTACATTTGTCAAACAGCTGTATAAGATGCGACACCCATCCCACGTAGTGAATAATAATCATGGTAAGTCTCGTTGACGTTTTACTACATGCGTAGTCAATTTAGGATGTATGTTTCCATTCGCAAATCAACGCCTCGTGTACCTACATACATCTCTGAATATTCAACTCACTAGATGAGAGTTTGTTGCTCGCTAGGTGGTTGTCGAATGATTTTTTTTTCTCTTCACCCATAGTACCTATCAACTTGTGATTCAGTCTTGTATCGCACCAGCAGATGCTGCTGGATTAATAATGTCATCGACACTCCAGTTGCGGTAGGTCAGCCTGAATCGTTGTATGTATCGTACTCGTCGTTTGCGCGGTATCGTTGCCTCGGAAATTTAATACCCAACGAGTCTAGTCAATTATATAACGAAATAAAAGATTCGATTATACAATCTACAACGAACAGCGTTCCATACGACTCTAGATATTTCATCAACTAATAAATAACACCGGTAATAAATTCGAAATTATATCGTGAAACTAGTACGATATTGTACACTGTGCACTGAATGTACAATTTTTCAAACTCAGCCGGGTTATCGCTCGGAGTTGACAGTTTGACGCAGGCCGTATCATACCAGAGTCTGTCTATTCTGCTTCCAGCTAATGGATTTATAGCTACAGCCACATGTAATTGTCTACTTTAATTTTCATCCTTTCACTATGCTAGCACGATACTATTTTAAAAATGTGGATAAATTTAGATAAGCTTAAAAATCATCCGCCTCATTTCTCTATTATTAGAAGAGAATTTTTTCCTCCCATGCGGAAGATCCAAGGCACTATAAACAATCCTGAAAGATAACGACGATCGAATTATCGCATAAAATTAGATGAAATTTAGAGGCAAAAGTAGCAGCGAAAGGCTTAGCCTTCGAGCAGTTTAGCTGTCCATATCCTCTCGAGTACGGATAGGTATAGCTTTCGGCGATCGCGTCGATAGAATTAATGAATAGGAAGGATGCGTAGAATAATAAATTGAGTTATACAACATGAGTCAGCGATGAATTGATAGTTAAGTCAAGAGAGATGCGTCGATGTGTCGTCGATACGCAGAGGTAGATCGAATCAGTTACATAGTTCTTTTACTATTTGTCTTTTTACAATCGCGATCAGCACAGGTTCAGGGCGTATTTCGTATAGTTGAAAATCAGATACGTAAACGGTGGGGAATTTGCGGATATGAGGGATAAAAACTAGGAATTGTGGCCTTGGCAATTGCACCAAATAGACCTTGAGCCGTGCAGAGGGGAATGGACCAGGGCCTTGTGCGTGGAAGAAGCTGGCTAACCCGAGAGCCAGGAGGACACATAACCCGAAACGGTTATTCGGAAATATCTGGAGCCATACGCGGCCGCTCAATGTTTCCATTTCAATTTTCCGCCCCTCGGAGCGTAAAAGTGGCGAAAACGGGAGATCGTGAGGGTGGACGGGACGCAAAAGGTGGACGGAGGCGGGAGAAGAAAGGGTGAATATAGCGACGACAGGAATGTTACTGCTGTGCGATCAACAACGACCATTTGCCGAAGACACTCTAGTCATATTCTCCATCCTTTTCTATTTTTCTTATTTTTTTTCTATTTTTTTTTTTTTTGTTTGTATCTTCTTTCTGTATTCTCTCCCTATTTTCTCTCCCTTTATACTGCAGGGAAAAGACAGCTGTGCTAAAATACTAAAGCAAATAGTATAGCGACAGGGAGGCGGGGGAAAATGATTTGTTTTCGAATTAAGGAGAAAATTGACCTGACGCGTCGCTATTTTGCATTCGATTCTTTCGAAAATGGTAATTCACTGTGCTTCGGATCAGGTATTGGAGAAAACTACAAATATTGACGTACAGCCATAGGCAATAAACTGTACCTATAACCAAAGCTTAGAGCCTAGTGGCCACAATGATTCCTTCGTCACATACCACAGCTGTCTCTTGGGATTTTCGAACCAGCAATAGAGGAGCGGTGACTCATCGTCAGTGACAGTCGACTCGGTTTTAGATAAATCATGCAAACACGAAGACATGGAGCTTTTTTTACAAGCTGCAGCAACTCCGACTAGACACTGAAGTTTGACTTTATATTTAGATGGATATACAAATACGTGAGAAAACTGACAGCGATTATTTAAAATTTTGATTTAGGATCGTGACACGAGTTGTGAATGTATTTTATACTGGTGAAAACGTATAGTTATACCTGGTAGTATAATATAGTAAAGTGAAAGGAAAGTATTGACTAATTTCGAGGTTTGCTCAACATTTTTACGATTTAATCGTAAAATCCCTATATGCAGATATAAAACGCAGGCGAATGCAATTTTGCGTTTCTTTTCCTTTTATCCTTTTTTATTATATAGGTATTATTATACGGTAGTATTTGGCAGGAGATCTTTTTCAAGGAAGTTACGAACGAGTCCCTCCAGGGATGTAAAAGTGTGCCCATTATTTTTGATTGGAGTGAAAAGTTGGAATGGCAAATAGCTTTTCGCTACAGTCCGTTTGTCAAAGGCTTTTTATTTTTTCATAGCGTAATTTTTCTTCGTTTCTTTTTTTTCCTTTCGTTTTTTTGTTCGAGTGGCGCATTGTCTTGACACGCACGTTATACGTCGCGAGGTCCTGTGATCGTCCAAGAACCCTTGGGCCGAGCTTTATTCTCCTTTATTTTACGCTAGACCAAAAGTCGACGAGGAAAACGATCGGAAACTTTTCTTATTTCCGACTAACACGTGACGCCAGATGAAGACGAAAAAAAAAAAAAAAAAAATGAAAAATTAAGGGAAAATTGATCGAAGAATTTGGTCAACAAAATATTTTTAGCAGGGATGAGCGTGAAATTTTTCGCAACACTTATACTCGTACCTGTTATTGTTTCATCTGAACCAAGTATTATATAATCGCAAGAAAGGAAAGAAAAAAGACTCATTAAAAGTAATAATGTTTGATCTTTGACACGATGTTTTATCGAGAAGAAAACAGAAAACTTTAAAGTATTGCTAAAGCTTGAGAAATCCTTTCGACAGACTCCTATAATGGCTGTAATTAAAAAGTTTCCACTTACGGAGGTATAAGGCAGAACTCAACGTATGCCTATGCTTTGCGTAAAAGCGCGTTAAAATTAAAGAGATTTTACACCCGTAGAGCGATAGAAGTTATTACCTTGTAATTGTTGAATATAATGTAATAAGTAATAACTATAAGTATAATAACCAGTAATTTGATAATTACTTCACTACAGGCAGCGTGACTTTATATCTTTGAATAGTATAGCTGAGCGATAGATCGAAGTTACAAATACAGCTATAGTTATCTAAATATTTGTTCGAAGGGATCATAGTCGGATCGGATTTATGAACGGTGATAATCTGAATGATAATAGAGACATAAATTTTACTATATTATGTTTTTATTTCGTTTGTATATTATAGATATAGCTTATGAGTATAATTCTACATCAAGTTTCGAAAATGGATACATTTACATTCATTGTCAACGGATTACTCATCGATATTATCCTTACCATCGCATGATCATTATGTCATCATCAACTTCATCATCATTATATAATCGTTATCATCATCTCGTAAGTTTTTGCCTTCGTCAGCACAATAATAATACTAGTTTTTTTTTTTTTTTTTTGTTATATTTATTTATTTATTTATTTTTTTCGTTTTTTTTTTGTTTTGTTTATAATAGTCAGTAGACATGAGATTTACTTCGTTACTTTATTTTTATTACTTAACGTGGTATGTAGGGTTTTTTTTTTTCTTTTTTTTCTTCTTTCTTTCTTTTTCTTTTCTTCTTTATCATTATTATTATTATTTTAGGACAGCTACGCATTCTTATAATAATAATATTATATTAATTAGGTATTTATAGGTCGCGACAACCCTGCAAGGACTATTTCTACGAAATGTCCAATAGGGTTCCACTTACTGCAGGGCACGTTAATATTAATTAATTAATGTTAATATTTACACCGAGAATTAGGAAGTAGTACACGGAAATATCCATTTAGTACAGCAAGACAACACATAAAGTAATTTTATTTTTATTTTTTTTTCTCTTTCTTTCCTTATCTCTGTTCATTTTCATTTATCTCACCAGCAAACTGCATAAGGATGCGCACGAGAAGTATATAAGGTATGGGGGGGATACGTAGGTAATACCAATAAGGTTATTTAAAACTGTTACAAAAATATGTATAAGGTGAATTGCATAGGTATGAAAAATTCAACGTATAGGTATATGACACCAATTCTAAGATTACAGAAAACAAGAAAAAAAAAATGAAATAAGAAAAGTTCAACAATCTCACCGGATATTACACAAGGATACAAAAGATAAAAAAAACAAACTACAATTTTCCGCACGATGTAGTTTGCAGGCGTTTAGCTCAGCCTCGTATTGCATTCGGGACTGTTTCTGTCGCAATTTTCACAGTACAGAAACGTTTAGGAATTAGTTAAAATCGTCGGGAATACGTGTTAGATTTTTATACAATCAATGAAAACTTTAACGATAATAAGCTATCGATGTCTACGTTCGGAAATATTCATTCAGAACAGAAAAACTTAGTGCGAATACTATTTCGGCGTGTACTTGATGTTGGTTCGATTGCACTACGAGGCATATAAGGGGAGTAAAGAGAAAACGTATAACAAACTGCAACGAGCAGGAAAAAGGGAAGAAACTAAAGGCGAAATTACCGCGTTGGGATATTTTTATACATATGAATGTAGGCGTATGAGTTGTTGTAGACAAAACTGACCCCAGTCTGCTTTGGTACTTAAACCTATACTTATACGGTCAGCTATATAGTTATTTTATGCACGCCAAGTAAAGTAATTATATTACAACCAGTCGTTCGTAAGATTATAAGTTGTGAAAATATTGTATAGGTATTATAATCGAGAATTATTTAGACGCTGAGCATTTTGCGACATGGACAGAACTTTATGATCTGTAACGACGAGGAAAAGCGAAAAAATAGTGAAAAAAACCAAAGAGGAAGAAAAAAAATGTAGAAAAAAAAAAAAAAAAACAGTAGAAACAGATGCAATGTGTATTATTTTATATTAATTCATTTTTTCCTTTTCTTCCTTTTTCGTTTTCGCTCATTACTTTTCTTATATTCATATATTCAAACGTATGTATATGCAATAGCTTTACTTAATGAAACAAGAATATTGTTAAGTAAAGTAGAGAGAAAAAAAAGAGAGAAAAAAAAAAAAAAATACATTTTTCTAACAGAACTGCTGCAGTTTCTCAAAGTGCACGGCACCATTCAGATTTAGGCGTTTAATATGAACGATTATCCACAAAATTCTGAATATTCGTTAACTTTAATTTACGTTTACGTTTGAAACGTTTCGTCATGTAATCGTATATTATGTATATAGTTTGTATTTATAATATGTATAAAAACAGATGAAATTCGTAAAACAGAATTATTAATAAAAATTGTCAATACCTCTTGACACTAACAAAAAGAGAGAAAAAAATTAGGAAAAAAAAAAAAAAAAAAAGGAACCGACTGAAGACAATACGAGAGAAATATGTAATACGTAAAATAAACAGTTCATAAATAAACAATGATATCTAGTAAAGAAAATATAACAAACAATTTCAACTTGATCCTGTGTTCCGTGAGACGGATTCAGCTACTATTCATTAATATTTCTTATACCTTCCTACTTAATTAGGAATTACTAATTTATTCGTTTACTCAGTTATTTATTTACTCGTTTATTTTATTTTATTTTATTTTATTTTACTTTACTTTATTTTACTTTATTTTATTTCTTTATTCATTAATTCATTTATAGTACGCGTCGACAGCTATGCTATTCATTCACTCGTTAATAATATTCTTTCACTCTCAATCGTAATTACCGCATATATTATATCACTCACTCGAATATGTAGTTGCAATCATGTCCGTTGCTTGAGCCACACTCTACTACCATTTCTCTTTACCTCCCGCCACGTGAATCCTCATCTTATACAATTTTTCATTATTTTCTTTTTTCCTATTCTTCTTCCATTCACCATCTTAATTCGGATACGAGAAGTTATACATCTCTCGCGACGTATTCCTCACTAACTCGCTTATATATTTCATCACGAGTTCAAATCAACTCAATATAAATTTATAATTCGCGAGTTTGGCAAGTTCGGCAAGTTGTACTCTATACTATAATATATATAAATATAATATATATATATATATTATATTATACGTTATTATGTTACTTAATCTTTACATCAATTTCAATATAATACATTTACATAATATTGGTAGGTTTATATAGGAGGTGATTTCTTTTCTTTTCTTTTCACTTCATTTTTTTTTCCTTTTCCTTCTCCTATTTTTTCGTTTTTTTTTTTGTTCTCTCGTTTTTACGTATGAACGTGATTGCGTGTTGCGTGTGGTACATATGCATACGGTGTGTGTCTATAGCGCAGGTAATATATAGTTGTGAACGTTGTTTTTTCTTTTTATTTTTAATATATGATATGAGTTGCAGTACGCGTCGCTATTATTCAATAGTAACCATAAAAAGTGCCTAAACTTGCTTAGTAGTAGTTAAATTACAGACATACATATAATTATGACTGTCATGATAGGAAGCTTGGAGGTGGACGGCGCCCGCACTATATAGGTACAATTCTTTAAAAATTTTATAATCAGCAACTATAATAACCTCCGCGACGAAAGTTATCATTTAACAATAGTTTTATAATAATTGCCTCATTATTATTCGTCAATTCATTCGTCCCGCGTATAATATTATTCATACGTGCCAATCTTTGCGTGCCATATTTTTCATTTGTGTTATTCAGTACACGTATATAATATATATACATGCATACGCCCGTGTCAGCACGTGTTATTGTATATGTATAAATATGTAAGTATAATAATGTGGTATGTAACGTACAGTATATAACTATACAAGAATTAAGCGGCCTAAAAATTTGCTTGATTAATTTTTTTTTTTCTCTCTCTTTCAACATCGCTAAGTAAAAACTAATTTTACGTGACCAAACGTCAAATTTACTTCTTTTCGTAATTGTTCAATTTTCTTCTTCCATCTTCCTCCTTAGTTCTGTACACTTCTATCTCTTTTGTTGTTTTTCAATTCGTTATTATACGTGTTATATAATATTATAATATAAGATCTACCTGCCTGCACACACACGGGACGCTTAGGCGCCTGCACTGTCACATAACTACTATACTTAAATACGCGTGACTAATTAACGACATAACATCAAACGTAACTAGCAATAATAGTTCGTAATAAGAGATAAAGCTTTCTACAAGTACACAATTTTAGGACTTAAACTCGTAACGCATCTTTTTTGCCGTATACATCTGCCGGGGTGAGTTCAGGCATGGATCACACATTTTGACGTTTAAACGCGTTTCACAAAATTTCTTTTTTTTTTTTTATTATTAATTTTTTAGCTTTATTTCATTTAATTTTTTATGTCTTCAATTTGTTTGTTTTTTTTTTTTGTTTTTTCTTCAAATTTAGTAACTGAGAATACTCGGAACGGAACTGATATAGGTACGCACGTATAAATCTATACGTGCATATTATGTAAATTGAAGTATAATTTTATACTTATTACATATACGTATATATTACGTATGTATACGTTTGATTATTTATTTTCTTCTCTTTTTTTTTTTTTTTTTTTAATGTTTCGAGCCATTTTCAAGATTTCTAAATTTTATAATAACTAATTGTATGTCCTCCTTGCTATTATAAGGTTTTTTTTTTAACGGGTATGTATATATGTAGAATATGTATGGATATCATTTATACGGTAAATACACGGTTATTTTTGTCATCTTTATCTTTTTATTTTATTGTTAAAAGTGTTTGAATTTTCTTATTATGTGCTGTTTGTTTGTTTGTTTTTTTGTTTTTTTTTCATTTCTTCATTTTTATTACACAAAAATTGAGTAAATCGAGTACTTGATTAAAATACGGTATGTTTTAATGATCGGGGCTTGCAGCGAGAGTGCGGCTTCATAACGTACGGATATTTATAATACCTATTTTTTTTTTCGTTTTTTTCTTTTACTTTTAATTAATTAGCAATATATATATATATATATGTATATAATAGTTACGGTTATGCTTGCGTTGAGTTGGGACGTCTATTAGAGCTGCTCTGTAAGTTATGCTTTTTTTTCAACTATGTACGTATGTTTTACGTAATAGTAATTATCACTCCACCTATATCCTAGACTTAAGTTACTATTTTCAGAGCACGATACAACAAATTTATCATTCATATAATAATAATAATAATAATAATAATAATAATAATAATAATATAATATACTTATCATTTTTTAATAACATATACCTATTTTTGTATGTTATAATAATTACTATATATACTAATCAGCATATTTCAGATTCTAATGCTCACAAAGAAACGCTCCTATATTTGTATTCAGTATCAATTTCCTTCGAAACGCAATCAATATATAAGTCTAATTAAGTACCGTTCAATGTTTTCTGAACCTTTTTTTTTTTCGTTTTGCTTAGGCTTTTGATATATGTATATACATATATATTATATATATATATAAATTCTTTATTTAGTCTTATGAACAATAAATTCATTTTATTTAAATATGTTTGACAGAAGAATGATATGGGTTCCTTGTATGAACTATAGAATCCGAAATGATCTGCGAGTGTGAACGGAAACAGGAAGAAAAAAAAAGAAAAGAAAAGAAAAATTGTATATATAATTTATGTATAATATAATTCGAAATGTTTGTGTTTTACAAGTACTATACGTAGTTAATACGAACAATAGACTTCATATCTACGGAAATGTCTACCCTGACACCAAATTACGTATTTAATGTACTAAGAGTGAAATACTCGTCCAGTTATAGTTTCTGTGCAAGTACGCGTTAGCGCCTCTGCATATGTGTGCATGTATGTGTGTGTGCGTGTGTGTATGTGTGTGATTCGTAAGATCAATTTCTTACTAAAGGGTTGACACCCGTGTTTTTTCCTGTATACGTGTAAGTGTGCTTGTTCTATTATATATATAGTATAGTCTTGTCCAGGGTAAAAAAGTGTAAAACTGTATTTAATAGGGACGTATGATAATAATCATAATAATCATAATAATAATGATAATAATTGTAAATTGAAAAGTACGAGAGGAATAGGGCTATAGATTAAATAAAAACTATAACGCTTTAACTTGAACACAATAAAACTCTTGATAATAACTACACAAAATTAACATGGCCAATTGCAAGGGGGAAAGGTGAGCCGAAAATTGTTTTTTTCTTTTTTTTTTTTACTGTTTTTTTGTGAGTGATTCTTAAACGTACAATTTCATGGGAATTAGGGTAGGGGATGGATGAGGAGTAGAAGAAGGATTCGAATACGCGATATGGAGGGACTAATAATTAACGAAGGTGAAGAAAAATGGTTAAATCCGCGTAAGTTACTAGTTATAATTACATCGTTCGATCGAAACATTAAAATCCGAAGACAAACAAACAACTTTGTTAAATTGCAACGAGATAACGTCTATGTGTACCTATATAATGAGATTGCACGTGATTTAGGTACCGCGAAACGATCAAATTTATACAATAATAAAATAACGAAACAACGAAACAACGCGTTATCGCAGATATGAATAAAAATGAAACCTTATCAACGTGATAATGAACAAGAAACAAAAAATTCCATAATAATAATAATAATAATAATAATAATAATAATAATAATAATAATAATAATAATGATAATGATAATAATAAAAAATACGAAAAATGTTTTCCTAAATCTTGTCGTAAGAAGGTTTAACGCGTGTAAAACGCGTTCTATAACATAGCTCGACTCTATTCGACTCGGCCAGGACTTGTACACGGACGAAATGTAAATTGTATGTCACATAGTTCGAGCCGTGAGCCAGTTCCTTTGCTTAGATAGATGCGTGCGTATGTGTACGTGTGTTCGTGTGTGTGCCTCCTTGCGCACCTATATGCATTGTTGTATATTACATTTGATACATATGGGGGCGAGGTGCGTTTACGAGAACGAGACAAGACCTTACGCACTTAGGCAACACTTACTATACATACCTATTTATTCTCAAGTCGTTCAAGTGTTAAAACGTTCTCGTATATTATACAGTGGCGTATGTATTCTATACGGTCCACGGTATTTTCATAATATTTCGGTGGCTCGTAATCGTATCCGATTTACAAAATACATTCTAGGAATCAGTCAGGCTCCGGCCCTTGAAATATATAATTGTTATTTATTATATTTATTTATTTGGACCGGCCAGGTAAGTACGTAGTTGTGGGTGTAAAGTTTCACTTATGCGCGTCTACAATATATATGTCCTATGAAAACGAAATAAAGAACTCTCGATTACTCCCAACTGTCTCCTTCTATGTGGGAACCTTACTGACTGCCTTTAGGAGATCACTCTGAGCTTTGTCGAGGCCGGAGACATGGTGCTGCTGATGTTGGAGGGCGTTTTGTTGCTCCTGTTGCATCTTGGCCTGTTTCTCTTGCTGCTGTTGTTTCATTCTGTCCTGTTCCTCTCTCTCGCGTCGCGCCTGCTCGTTTATCTCCTTAACGGCTCTCAGTTCCTTTTTCAATTTCATTCGCCGATTCTGAAACCATATCTTTATCTGTCGTTCCGTCAGGCACAACGCGTGAGCGATCTCGATTCGCCGCCTCCTCGTTAGGTAGTGGTTGAAGTGGAATTCCTTCTCGAGTTCCAACGTCTGGAACCGCGTGTACGTCTGCCTGCCTCTGCGTCGCGGACAACCATTTGGACCTGAAATAAATTCGGGCATAACACCCACCCATGCGTGATAAAAACTGGACCATTTTATACGGAGAATTCGGGATATACGCTGCGATACACATTCGCACATCTTTCACACCACAAATTTACCTATACATATAGAGTATAGACGATATTATATTATATCCGTATACGGCGATCACGTGGAATTAGATGAGGATAAAAATCGTTCGTTTCTTTTCATTTTCGATATGATTTATATGAGCGGGAAATGAAACCACCGCATGTCTGATAATAACGAACAGCTTTGCGTTTACCTTTATATATACCATACCGCATATGCCAGACGGTGGCCGGTGCCCGGGCTCTAGAACCCGACTCGTACGTTACTAGGAGACATGTTTACGAGTTAGGACGTCATTTTTCAACTCTACGAATCAATTCTCAAGATCTAACGTGTGGCAAGCAACTAGCCTACCTACCTCCTACCTCCTACCCACCTTCCCAACTCTGCCTACGTTAAGGTCGGCAAACTTAATTCATTAAAATTTTATTTCGTGCACAAGGGGCACTCGCTATATACCTTATACCTACCAAACCACCTATACGCCTGCCCGTAGAAAATAGTAATCAACTATACGAACACGAATAGTATTTCATGTCGTACCTGCTAATTACTTTCTCAGAGATACTTGAAATTTATGCCTTTAATTTATCAAATAACAAATCTTTGGATACGGTTAGCTCAGCCCTCAAGATCTGTATCGACTATTTCTCTTTTCTCTTTCCTTTTTTTTTGTCTTATTTTACTTTTTTCTGGTTCGTTTTTTTTTTTTTGTTTTTTTTCTTTCGAGGAAATGGTATAGCTACGTAAGACGACCAGGCACAATCTAGGTACCTAGCTAAGCCATGACGAAACTCAGACGGGAGAGAGAGCAGAGAGAGAGTTAAAAAGTTAAGAAGAAAGAAGCTTTGTCGTCAAGCTTTACCCATGCGGTTCGGATTTCCACTTACGCGGTATAGCGCCTCAACTTTTCCCATTTCTCAACCGGTGTCCACCCTTCCTAGAGACCAAAAAATCTTTTTTTTCCGCTCTCCCTCTCGCTTTCTATCTTCTAACAAAAGGGTAATTCCGGATGGTCGGTTTATTGCAGGGGTTGAGAAGCGCAGTAAAAAATATAAGAAAAAAAAAAAAAAAGAAAGAAAGGAGAATGAGAAGTAGAGGAAAAAAGAAAAGAAAGTTTCTTGAAAATCCCTTGCAAAAGTTATCCCTTGTTACGACGACTGGACAACGAACCCTTTTCGAAAAATACACGGAAGACCTGACTGACTTTCTCCACAGGAGCCAAAGTCAAAAGTCGTAAATACCCGTGGCATGAGCGACTCTGCGGACTGACCGGCTGACCATTTTTTACGATGTTTGGGTACCTAAACTTTATCTTCGTGCCATCGAATGGCATTATAAAACCAAGTTAGAGGTAAACACCTGCCCTAACTCACGTTCGAAACATGTATAAAAAAAAAAAATTA
Organism: Rhogogaster chlorosoma; assembly: GCA_944452935.1. NCBI lineage: Eukaryota > Metazoa > Arthropoda > Insecta > Hymenoptera > Tenthredinidae > Rhogogaster > Rhogogaster chlorosoma. The sequence continues at coordinate 19,320,099 of OX101804.1, forward strand.
AAGAATGAAACTAACGAAATTGAAGAGACTAGAAGATCAACGCTATACAAGATGGAAATGAACAACGTGACACCTTAGAATTAATAAACGAATTTTACCTGAGCCCAAAGTTGACTCTATAAATATCGACCGTGTATCGTATAGTATCTAAATTTTCTCAAACCAGTGAAAAAAAGCCACTTGGCTTGGCTTGTCACGTTCAATCGTGAAAACTAAAGAAAAATGAGTTTCGCCTGGAACTCCTCGCTTTATCTTCCGTCCGGTCGGTTTGAAAATAAGCAAAAGACAAAGAGTTTCGAGATCCCTACTCACTTTGGGATGTTAATCGAATCAGCTCGCCGTCTAAATTAGAAATAATAATGGAATTTGTAAGTACAGAGGTACAGGGCTTCGAGATGGTAGCGACGACGCGCCAGTCCGGCGGCGCCGTGACAAGCATGCAACAATTCTTTCTTCTTCAAGCAAGACTCGCTCACCAAGTCCATACTATCAGGTCTAGAGTTACACCTATACCCGCGCATCGTACGTAGCTAAGACGCTTGTAAATGTGGTACGCGGACTCGGTAGCCTTTTCTAACTTATCGCGTAGTCGCGTACACTTATCCTCAACTCGCGATTCACCGCAGGGTTCATAGTCCGTTTAAATATTTCTATCTAGCAGGGAGCATGAGCCGAAGAAAATACCTGTTTACGTAGATGGAGTAGGTAAAGATTGCTGATGGACTGATGTAAGTAGGATGTAACGATGATCGTTAGATGAATCCCTCATTTCGCGAAAAGAATCTTCCCGGTGAAAAAATCAATCGAGTCACATTTCTGGCATGGAAGTATTTGTGGTTTAATCAATTGAATTTCAGCGATAAACTGTGATACGAAGGAGTGCAAGTATAGTCTTGCACTATAACGCGATATGACTTTCCTCGGATTCTATTCCAGCAAACAGTTACGTTCTAAGGTCGTCGTCTCATGGTCTTTGGAATCTGCGGTCGAGAACGACTCAGGAATGTATATCTATGACAAAGGAAAGAAGAAAAAGAAGAAGGCGAAGAAGTTCGTACGAGAAGAGTTCTGTTTTGAAGACGTTGACTTCGGGAACGCCTCGCCGCAGAAGATTCAAAATCGAGGAGGGAAATCCTCCTAGTCGGAATTCCCGGAACGCCGATATTGAATTCAACATGGCCGTTCCCGTAGTCCTCGACGCCGCTGCTCCTGCTCCTGCTCTTTGATCCTGCTCCTGCTAGTCGAGGTCGGTCCAGATCGTGTGCGTGCGGTACGGGTACAGCGCGGTGCGGCAAAGTTTTTGGGATGGGGTGGAATTCTCCCCCCGAGTTTTCCCCGTCGGTATATATACATAGTCGAAAACCCTAGTCGTTCGCGAGGGGCGGCGGTTGTCGACCAAAGTCTGAGGGAGGAGAGCGAACCCGGAGCCACGGTTACCACGGCAACCGAAGCTGAGGGGAGACCATTTCATCCTGCTGACGGCAAGCATCAGAGGGGTGAGAGCCAGCCTGGTTCGGGTATGGCGAGACCTGCACACCACCCACACCACACCACGAGACGATAAATATATCTGAAGATATCAAGGTGCGCTGTGCCAGCTATCAAAAATAAATTCAACGAAATTAGCCTAATGCGAGATTTATTTAGATATCTAGATCCACCCCCCTCGGGTTCGCCCTAACGTGTTTCTCGTCTTCGAGGACTCCCTTTATTCGTTGACCCTGAAGGAGATTCACCGGAGGCGGAAAATATCTACGAGCCTCCTGGCTGGATGGCGAAGCGACTTTACTTATGACTTTACTTATATGGGGCTTATATGAAGCGAGGATAATAATTCGAGCGGAGAAGTATCGCTTGAGCATATTTGAAATCTAACCGACGGGGAGAAATTGCCTCGAAACGAAATTACGCCCAATCATTTTCTCAAGCTTCTGCAGCACCGTACCTACCTACCTAGCTATACCTATATCTACTACCAAAATGTCGCATAAACGTGGCCTGGTTATGGTTCTGATTTTATTTAACCGAGCGTTAGTAAGTCGAGACACGTAAATTGACCCTACAACTTTCATAGCTTGATCGAGCCGAAGATATCGGTAAATTTAGGAGGATATCAGATCGTTTACGTATAAAGAAGACAGATGGGTAAGAAAAAAGTAAGGAATAAGACTTATAACTAAGTTCCGCACTTCTAAACCGGAATTTAATCATTGTGAATATAATTTAGAGAGTAAACGAAGCTAAATAAAAGTCTCTTGAGACAAGGCGTAATTTTCGGTACATACATGCGTTTTGTACAAGAACAGATTTTATCGACCATAGATCCTCAGGTTATTACACCCATTAAACGAAATCACTGATGTAAGACGAGAGCAAAAGAAAAAAAACTAGAACTAGAAATCTGATGTATGTAGGCATACCGACAGCGATTTTTAGCGGACTTTATCAAACTCTCAAAGAAGCGATCATTAAAGGTGATACAAACTCTGAAAGAATGTCGTCATCGAACCAACGCCGTAAAATAATCCGCTCTGATCCTTCTTTCCACCTCCTACTCTTTTTCTTCTTCCTCGATAAGCTATGGATCGGTCGATGACGCGTCCGCACCCTCTCGTGGAGGATCGCGTCCTCGTAATTCGCGCTTGGGACTATTTAGCATTTTGCCTCTCGAGATTTAAGCTAGCTGAAGTTACGGCTGACAGCAGCTCGGGGATGTCAGGGGCAGCGAAGGGACGAGGTGGTAAGGGATAGCGAGGGTGTAGTCAGGAGGTTTGGGTGCAGAGGCAGAGGCAGAGGCATGTAGCGGTGGAGTGGTGTGGCCTGCGCCTAATTGCGGCCATATATTAAGTTTAATATCTGCTTTCGGTTCTCGCGCGCTGGCTGCTGCCAGGGGGTTGTAGAGGCGCGGATATTGGGGAAGTTTGCTCGGCTGCGTGCCTCTCTCGCGCGGAACCCCCTTTCGATCTCCTACTCGACCCTTTCCACCGTCAGAAGGCCCGAGCCAAGATATCTCGAACGGCAATAAATCGTGGTGCTACGGTTAACGTCAGAGTCAGCCCTCCTATCTCTTCCTCTTCCTCTTCCTCATCCCTCATTCCTCTTTTCTCTTTCCTCTTCACTCTTCGCTCTTCGCTTTTCGCTTTTCGCTTTTCGCTCTTCACTCTTCACTCTCAGCCCACCCCCATTTTTTCCCCCTTGAATCCCCTCGTAGCTGTACTCACGTTCGCAGACATAAAGGCACTCTCGATGCCGCATTGAAAACAGCTTTTCTTCGCTCATCCTTTCCCCCTATTCCTCGCCACCCTAAGACGCCATCGCTCGGCAGCACACCCCAGGTCTCATACTTTGGATACTTTGGATTCGAAAACGCCCCGATACCAAAACAAGCCGGCGTGATACTTCCTCTACTATTTGAGTGTCGATCTACTGCAGTTCGCAGTTTTACACCCCTTTAAAATTAGGTTACGGAAACGTTGAATATGCATAGTGGAGGAAGAATGCTCCGTCTGACGCGGATATAAATTCATGGAATAAGTAAATTTCGTATATTTTATTTCTGAAGATGCAATGCGCCGAGTAATTCAACTGACAATGAGACATTTTCATTCTTTGCATAATTTCTTATACAGTCGGAAGCCACGGTGTATAAAATGATCTACTTATCGCGTCAGACAAAGTTTGAACAGTTTTCTTCAGCGTATAGATATGATAATTATCAAGGAGGAAACGTGGACTAAAATTTGTTTCGCTACCTAATGCAGGGTATAATTAGGCAAAGTTAATCTGCAATTTAGAGGTATGTACTGAAAATTATCTTCTCCTCTCATCGTTTTTTTTCTTTTTTTTTTTCCTCCTAATTCCTACAACTAACACCGCGCAGAGCGGTAGCAGTTCAAACGAACAATAACTAGCCCAGAAGTGTTGTAAGTTGGTTCTAACAATTAGCCGATTATCTCGGGTAGTAAAACTCGAGAACGTACCCATTAGCGCATAATTAAGCATAGCTCATACAGACTTGAATGAGCGTAAAATTAAAACGTTCTCAAACTCTAAGCTTCTGTATATCCGAAGAGCCGAAATATCATCCGAATACTATAAATCGATACCTAGATGCCGACTCCGCACGATAAGCGCCGATTGGCTGGGGGCATTTGGCGTCAAAAACGCCAAAATCAATCGTTTCCAATCCCAGATCTACGATTGGCTGGAAGCATAGCGTGGCATCGAATCGTAAATGCCTATTTACCGAAGAAAAAGAAAGAAAGACAGACAGAAAAAAGGGAAGAAATAAAGAGAAGAAAAAAAATCGGGAATTTCAGGCTCAGCGTCGCGGTTTCGCGACAGATTGTCTTCCGATAGCAATTCGGTTGTCTTCCTCTGTAAAAATCATCCGAATCTTTGCTGAAAGAACAATCGTCAAACGGCACGCGATCATGACTACGGAACTAAATTCCCCAAACGCGGTGTGCAAGTCGCAAATGGCACCCGATACCAAAGGATACTCGTAAATCTTTAACGGCGATTAAATGTCAACCACGCGCCTTAGTCATCGGCATTTTACCCCGTCCGGGATATACTTCTACAAAACGACAACTAAGACACAAAAATATCGAGGTCAGGTTAACGGCTGTAATTTAATCCAATCAAACAAGCGCAATTATTCAATATTCCTTGCACCGATACTTGAAGCTGTGCATCACAGCGTGTTTCATGTTGTTTCCTCGACCCTTTAGCCGTACAAATTTCAAGTGCCTTTACAACACAACTTGCAACTCTATCAAGTGTGTAAATCAAGTGTACTGATCGCTTTTAACAAACACAAGTTCGGTTCATACGTTAGCCGCACTGCACTTATACGATACATGCGTACGTGATGGTTGCAATGTGTTGCCGAGAAGGATAGAGGAAAATAAAGAAAAACAAAAATAAAAACCCGATGCTTGACTAATGTTTATAGCCTCTTACGTACAAAGTCTCGAACATATTCGTACAATTCATACACTCGAATGTGAAAATGAACCTGCGGCGATAATGTATAATGCAGAGATAAAATTTGTCGAAATTTGAATGTCAAAGTGAGAAACTATGCTTTCATTATAGTCTGGAATGCGTTGTCTGGGGTCGTAGTCCGAGGGACAGCAAGTCATGAGCCTCCGAGCCTTTCGCCGTATCATCGCGTCTCTCCCAGTCTCGATAGTCTCGACATAGTCTGGGTTTTCTTTACGCGCGTGGGACTCAAGACAGCGTTGGTGTTCGGTAGTGTCGGTAAATTAAGCCGTTATACGATATATTTATAACTCTGTAGATGTTAATGGGACGTGGGGTGGATGGGAAAAAAAGAAGCATATTTTGAAATAAGGTGCAATTTGTTTAAATTGCGAATAACTAAGGGCGAGGATAGAGGCGAGTGGGATATAACGGGGAAAGTATGGAACGAGGAAGTGCAAGGTGCGGAGAAAAGTCATACTTATTTTATGGCAATGTTTTAGAAGAGGTTATCGGCTTTACTGACGCCTTTTCTTTGGCCTCAATGCCTGCAGACTACGACGAGTAGGCGGGCGAGCTAAGGCACGCGTTTTACCAGCTCTACATTCAGGAAAGAGATTAGCAGGGGCTAAGTGTTCAACGGTTCACGGTTCAACGGCAAATGAACTTGTCAACGACCTTTGGTCCCTACATTTTGGTTACAAGTGAAAATCGCCCGTTTCTCCTTGTCTCATCCCGTTAATTAGACGCTCCTGACGACCTTAGTTCTTTTTCATACCTTTGGTGCTCCCCGTCGTTTTAATGAGAGCAAAGTACCTGCCAAGTATAAACCGGCAGGGTCATAAAAGTGCGAAATAATTCTGCTACTCAAAAGTCGTACTCGTCTACCTGCGATTCTTCGCATTTTATATCCGCCCGAAGTTCACATAGGGCATATACCGTATAAGTATAATATGAAGTACAAAGTGATATTTTTACACGCTATCTGTACCATAACATTTTACGAATATAGATAACGATTTTATTATTCAACTAATTGAATAAGATATTAAAACCACACAGTGAATACTCCAGCGAGGATTTTATCTCCTCCATTAACGCGAGCTTGATGTGTTCCTCGTTCCGGACCCAACACACACTGGATTACGATTTATTAATTTTCTTCTATCATTTTGTCGCTCTTTGCTTATTCATCCCACATTCTTAGAGGTCGGAGTGTAAACAGAAAAATTGGGTTGAACTAAATCGATCGAACGTAAGGTTATCCCGGTATGTTTCAGAAAGCTTTGCGATAGATAGACAAGATAGGAAATCTGATAATGCATCTGGTGATGCGCGAATAGGTATCTGTGAACAGTGAAAGGTGAGTAAATTCTTATGAAAAACATAAGAATTACCTGTCTTAAAAATTGACCACTAATTTTTCCCAGGTTTAGATCTCGCCGAGGGGTTCAGAGGTTCGGGTACGTGTTTGTCACCCGCGTTTGGTGCCCACCAGTAACGTCGAGTGGGCTTATGTAGGCTCTAAGGATCTAGACTTTAGCCAGAAAAAAGTATGGCCATAGACAGAGGCGACAGAGACTGAGAGTGAAGAGAGGAGAGAGAGGAGAGAGAAGAGAGAGAAAGAACGAAAGAAAGCCGGGCGTCCATCACGCCTCGCAATAGACTTAAATCCTGATTGGTTGGACAGCTCATTCCCTGCCTGGGCTGTCCTGTTCGTGTAGTGGTGTATGTATACGAGGGAATAGCGTTCGTATACTCGGCAATAAAGGATTCCGACAAGGATGGATAGCGCAGAGGCCAAGGGTGGCCAAGGGGAGAGCCAGAGAGCCAGAGAGCCAGAGAGCCAGAGAGCAGTCAAGCGGGAGGGGGAAGAGGAAGCTTCCATTGTTCCCAGCGGTATCCAACGCCATCCATAAGGGTGCGTCCTATTATCTGGCGTGTATCTCCCTTACGCACACGCGTGACGAAGAATCGTGAAAGAATATACATGAACACGATGCCTCACCACTATACCTCGTACCTAAGATTCTTTCCGAGGCAAAATGTTCCTCTTATATTCCTTTATAACCGTCGAGACGATGCAGTCATTTCTTTTTTTTTTTTTCTTTCTTCTTTCTTTTTTTCTATACCGAAGTCTAATCTTTTGCGAAAATATGGAAATTTCATAGACATTTATATTGCGTACCTAAATCTTGTGGTATAAGATATTTATTGAACATAATTATAACGATCGTGTAGCCTTTTAATTGGCACACATACGCAATATATTCGAGTATATTTGAGTGGGTTGTATTTCGCCTCGGATAGAATTTCATATCGAATAAATTGTCGCGATAAAAAGCGCGAGGAGGGGATTTTTTTATAGTACACAAACGTAAGATATATATGAATGAATATATGAATGAATGAATGAATGAATGAATGAATGAATGAATGAATGAATGGGTTATTTGTTCTCAGTGAATTGATGTGAGTAGAACATGTATTGATCATTGCTTAATGAGAAGTGTGACCGTAGGGATGAAATAGGACGATTTGATGAGGATAGCGAAGGCCTAACTCAATCGAGGAATAAACAAATCGGGGATGAGAAGTACCGAAGTATAGAAAAATTATAGACCTCTATGGTGTCGTGTAGGAAGCATATATAGGAAACTGTAGAACAAGGCAGAAAAATCGTATCATCAAAAATGCAATCACGTTTCGGAAATAAATTTATAAATTGCGATTCTACTAGGGGGACCTCTACTCGCCGCTATACCCGCATGACTTTTGAAATAAACCTATCCAATGGGACGCCATTTCTAAGCTAATTGTAAATGTAATTTGACTGCAGAAGCAGAGGGGCGCGCTCGGGATTAGATTTTAATTTTAAAATAAAGGATGACATATTGAAACGATCTTACCGAGCGGCATTCCCTTCGCGGGGGGTCCGCGCACCCTTATCTTACTTATGCATATATATATACCTACAACGGTATTATATATACGTTTGGAAGAATAGCTCGAGAGTATACTACCCCACCTCTTTTCCTCTTCCCTTTTCCCTTTTTCCTTTTTCTCGCCCTCCTTTTCTCGCCGGCTGTCTACCCCCAGGATCACCAGCTTCTAATTACGGCCCTGCGCAACATTTTCGTTCTGGGGTCCCCCATATTGCCGTCACCCTCGGCATCGTTACGTACAAATGCCACCATGCTGTTTTTCCTAATAAAAATGCTACGAGAATATGTAAAATACAGACAAAATGTCTCAATTCCTACGTAGGGAGATATACGTATTTCAAGTTTGAGGGTGCGTGTGTGTGCGCGTGTATATACCTTATATATTTAACGACGATTGTAATTTACATCTTCTGACCGTACTACACGACTGTTGGAAACTTCTAGTTGAATTTCAAAAGGAACTCTGCGTATGCTTCCGCTTTTTACGATGCCCTTAATTAGCCGGGATTGTCACGTTCGGCCCCTACGTAACACAGGCCGTGTTTCCAACGACCGATTTACTATTTCAAACTCGTATGAAATTATAAAAATGAGGAAATAAAGAATAAGAAAGGCTATCGGAGGCTGTGCACGATGTTCAAAATTATTGTATCGTCTAAAAACAAACCAGGCTGTTCGTGGTCAAAAAAGTATTTCCCTTATCGTATGCCTATAGCTGCCTAATCTTTATATACCAACGTTGAAAGCGAACCTTGGTAGTTTGACAAAGAGAGGTGGACATATCCGAGCGAATAATTTTGTGTAAAAAAAAACAAAAAAACTGTCCGCCACGACGGGATGTGAAATAAAAGAATTCCGGCATCGTGCGGTGTAAGTATAAATTGGTTCGATGCGGGGGCTGGTGCAGAGGCAAGTCGAGCAGCTCGAGACATATAGAATAAGAGAAAAAGGAGAGATCGACTGCTGTTTCGTCGTAACAAGTTGGTGGCTCTTTATGGAGGATCCTGCTGTTTCTTTAGACAAATCAAGAACTGCGACCCGAGCACCGAGCCCACCTCACACCTTAACCTCGTGCCCGTGGTTGGCCTTATATTTCTTGCCAGTCGTAATATCGCTACGTATAACGCTACTACCTACATACAATCTACTGGCTGTACCAACACATAACCAGCTTCATGGGCTGCCTCGCGAGTACACCTATGGGTAAAACGAAGCTAAAAGGAGGGGAAAGTATTTCCTCGAAAAACGGCAATTTTTCTTCTTTTTTTTCTCTCTCTCTTTTTCTTTTTCTTTCTTCCCTTTCCTTCCCTGCCTTATTTTCCTCCTTCTCTTCTCGCGGACCGGCAAGAGCTCGCTATTGAAAGAAATGTGGACCTTAGCGACCTGGGTACGAGAAGAGAGTCGGGGGACGTCGGAACGGTGAGAAATGCCACGACCCAACGTAACGTTTAATCAGGCCACGTTGCGGCTTTACGATATTGGTCGTCTCCGTACGCACCCGAGCCCAGCCCGAGCCACCCCTTTCTCCACCCGTTTTCCCCGTCTTCCCCGTTTCCCGGCTTCCCTCAAGCCTTCAAACCCCGTTTTCCCCGATCCTGGTCTATCCCGATCCTCGCCATCCCCGTTTTATCCCGCAAACCTGCGGCTCAGGGCTAGGGGTCGAGGTGGCGGCTTGCTAAGTGTGTTTGCAGTACCTACTCGCACGGCTGCAAAGGGTACCTACCCTAGGAGTACATATTGGCTCAGCTATTACTGGCCCATCAAAATGTCGCCACCGTGTTACTTCAGGCTGTGTCTATGCCATTGCGTTTTCCGCAGAATCAAAACTATTGCTAAATTTCGAGCTCTTAGGTCGCACTTAACTTCCAAGAAACACGATCTGTACGTGCCGATTCTAAAGAAGTAAAAGTAGCCCTATCCTCCGTAGTATTGCTGAAGGAAAACTAAGCTAGCTTTTGTCTTTGTTCCATAGTTGTAGCAGCTGTATAGAAAATAAATAACAGTGCGTTGTGAGGTTGAGAAACAGTAGGTGTAGGTAATACCCGATTGAGACCATGCATTGCGTTAGCTGAGTTATCGTGAGTACAGAAATGACGAAGTTTGGTTAGAAAGTTAGAAGCGAGTAGGTGAGGTAGTTTTTAATTGACGATCATTCAAAGATTAGAATTGATGTTTAAAGACACGTTGTCACGAGAGTTTTGAGGCACGTGTTTAATCGGCGATGGCACGTACGTTGGAGAATCAAGCAATTTATTTATTAATGCCTAGAACTACTTCGTAATCGATTAAATCGTCGTAATTAGAAGGCAAGTAGTTAGGCTTACACAAGTCGACAACACATTAGGGAAATAACAAAGCGGTGTAATTATCTCTACGCGACGGGGGGCTGGTCGCTGTTTGGTCGATATGAGCCTTTTTGATGTTCCAATATAACGGATCGTTTCACATTTATACAATGATAAGACCACGTTATTATCATTTTTTTTCTACACGAAACGTGAAGCTCCGGGAATTTGAATAACGCGATGTTACATAGGTATATAGACCGGCACGTTAACGTCACGATTTGATATCTGAGAGCAGCAATTCCATAAATCTATTTCCTAGTTTTGAAAAAAGTTTCTCTTCCCTACTACCAGGCCATAACCGTTCACCCCTCTATGAATGAATCTCCTCCCATGTACGATATAAGGATTTATTAATGAAAACGTGGCTGCGGCTCTTGCATCGACCTATAACAACCTCGTAATCGTATATACCACGAGCTGGCCAAACTGTACTTTGTCGGGCAAACATATAATAAAAGCAGTAAGATAGAAAAGAGGCAGGGAACCTGGACCAGTAAAGAGGGAAAGAGGTGGTAGGGAAACACCAGCCTGTCCGCGGCCCGCGTACGGACAAAGAGATTCGCCCAGCACCCCCATAGCTCCCTCTTTGGCGCATGCGCCCGACTACTTTCAGCTTGTAACGATTCGACTCCCGTTTGAACCACCCCTATCGCGCCCACGTAGGTATAGGAATTGTCCGTATGCACATACGTATATGTCCTACCCACGTATATGAAGAGACACGGACATGTGAGTCTGTGTATTCACAGATATATGGAATCCCGTGTGATACATATAGACATAGATTCTCTGGACGTATAGAGTATGAGGCAGGTGCACCGGCAGCACCTCGAACGCTCGTGCACAGGGTTAGGAGAAAAGCTGGGAATGGAGCCTTTACTTTTTATCGGGGGATAAAGTCGTGATAACCTATATGGAGAGTACACCACGATGGTGGTTAAGGAGGTGAAGTTGGGTGCAGAGTATATATACCGACATACCTACATTGAGCACACTGCAGCGTTTCTGCACTCCTCTGGGTATTCGGAAACTCGATTTTCAGACAACTTCCATAAATATGATCCCACAGAGTTCCGCTGAATGAGCCAATAGGAAAGAAAAAAAGTGAACGTTCTTACTTATTTGCATGATTTCAAGATCATCCGGCATCATTAGCAACTCCGCTTATATGGCAATTCAGTACCGTACAGTAAATCGTCAGTTATACCCATTCTGTAAACGATCTGATTTCATGCACAACTTGTAAACGTATCGTGCATTGGCGATGAAATTTATATGGAGATCTTAAAATACCCCATTATCTGATATAAAGGTTAAAGAGATCCCTATACAGGGTATAGAATAATAATAATAAGGAAGAACATCAGTAAGACTGAATCATCGTTAATAATTCACGAATGAAAAGATTGAGTTAAAAGATGTTGAACATCAGGCAAACCTGGGGTAATGATAGAATCGAGGAAGCCGGGTGATAGTCATCCCGCGCATTGTTGAAGGAATATTTCTTTCACCGTCCAAGAGATAAGAGAGGAATAGAGGTATATACTAATGCTTTCATTGCGGCCTTGGTAAACTCACGGTTTCACCATTAAACCTCCTGGCTCTTTGGGGAGACATCGAACTGGTTGGCAAACGTTAGCGCCGTTGTTTCGACGCTACGACGATGCTATGGGGGTAGCTAACAGAAACCACCACCACCACCACAGCTACCATCAGTAGCCCAGTGTTTCAAGAACGGTGTAGTAGCCGGGTATGCCACTGTAGGTATGGGTACGAACCGGCGCCCCTCTTAGCCACCGCAACCCCCTTCTTCACCCCCGACCCAGCAACCCATTTGGTATTGGCTATCTCGCGCCCGTAGATTACACGAAGACCCCTGGGAGGCTGTAGGTTGGGGGTTGGAAAAGGACGATGGTGAAGGGAAAAAGGGGGCAAATGGGGAAGAGAGGGACTCCCATTCACCCCATTCACCCCGTCCGCCCCTGATGCCACTCTATATAGCTAAAGGTCTATATCGCGCGCCGTCAAGCTCGCCGGAATTGCTCGTCGCCGTGTTATGCAAACGGCCGCATTTGTTACGATAGTGCTCGCCGGGGGGCTGTACTACGCTACGTCTACGGCCCGTTCGAGCTACGTCACGAACTTAGACCCCGTACGTGGTTATATACCCAAGTTACCGTATAGTAGTCGATACTATCATGGACAAACAAACCTTCCCCTAAATTCGCCAATATTTATTCTTACCTCTCATTTGCGACGATTTCTCTAACCATATAATAGAGAATTTTTCTAACCACACGCGGAATCGGCTTATCCGAGATTGGACTAGGAAAGTAAAGGCAATAGCTGACCCTTGAGCGGACAAACTTTCCGACAGATTTTTCCACGGTATCGAAAAAGTTTTTCCTAGTTTAATTGGGTCGCGACCCGTGAAATAGTCCGCGTCTAAGAATTGTCTCGTGTTTATTCCTAGTTTGAAGATACACGCGACGAACCCTTTTCTCTCATTCAGATTAAATTCCCTAAGAGAATGTTATCTATCTTGAAAGTAATTTCACACGAAGATGAGTTGCAGTGGGTACATAGGTATGTGTATATTATTCTCAGGTCATACGCCGCATACAGATTTACTCGTACCAAACACGGGCGTAGACACACCACCGTGGAAACAGCTGATATTAATTTCAGAGGTCGTCAACATCCCGCGATAAGGGCCAAAACAAAGTTTGTTTGAAATAGTTCGGCGAGATTAAAGCGGCCAAGACGAGGGGGGAATGTTGGACCATGTCTTGGTGTACGGTTATGGTTTATCGCAGCTCTTGAAGCCTTTGACTACCTCCGAGTATGCCGTTTCTCGTTACGTATCGCATCTCGAGTTACGAATAATGCAAAATAATGCAACGAACCATTTATTAAAAATTACAGTTCGAATCGGTGTCAATCAATTCCCGATCGGTGTATTGAATGGACAGTTTCCTTGAAACTTGTGCACAATTTTAGACTCGATAAGACAGAGAAAGTTCGGTGTCAACGTCCGAAACATTAAACTGTACACAAAAAAGCGTGTAACGAGGTGATAAGTAGATTAATGTGCAATTGAAGTGCGTAATAACAACGACGGAGCTATAAAACGAGGCATTATAGTCACTTGAAATGTTGGAGATAAACTAAAGATAGGTGTATCAATGTCACGTAATATTTTTATCTGTATTGACACTGAATGAAGTTGTATTCTTCACCCAGGAAGAAATAGGTACATCTGGGATAGGTACAGATAAGGCATTTATGTGTTTTACGCCAGGATCCTACCACATGGCAGATTACGTATGTGATTTCAAGTTTGTAGCTTGAACAGGTGAATGATTTTTAATCATGTTCAAATAAGGTAAGATGCAAATAATATCGGTGTGGAAATTAAATGGCGTAATAAATCGAGAAGATGTGCATATTTAATGTATCTTTGAAAATTAATATTTCGAATGTATAATGAAAGAAATATTCAAGGTATAATTTCCATCTGTAGCATGAGAAAGACAACTCTATTTCCGAGCACATGCATCCGCTTCAGAATGAGTAGGCGATAAATCATGGATATAAATATGAAATTAGCATAAAAAAAGAAAAAGAAATGTCTGACTTTGACGGTATAGTTCCGTCTCACTGAAGCAGTATATGAAAACGGAAGGAAAAAAAAAGTACTGAAACGATCGAGGATTTATCCGTAAGCTGAAATAAGAACAAGTTGCGTTTACGTTAGTAATGAAGTTGCGAGACCACGATAGGTGGGTTAAATTTATTCGAGCTAAATTCTGATGTCTCTGATAGGGAGAAAAGAAAAAGTACCTATGCCATTAACAAGCAGATTTGAATTTATTGCGTGTAGGTACGGGTACCTACCGCCTCGAGAGTCGGAACACATTGCGATTCTCTTATTTATTACCGAAAACAAAATGCGAGTATAAATTTATTTTCGAAAAATCTCACGTGGAAAGTTTCCGATCAAGGTTGGACGGGTAAATTCCAAAAGATTTTCAATCCAAGCACGTAAATACCCATCTACCTACCAATGTGAGTAGTGGCACTGAACTTAATCGTGAATATATCTCTTGTACCGACAGATACACACTATTTATCCACAATTCGTAGGCAATACCCTATTTGAGAACGGTTCAAATAAGTCGTTGAATTACCATAATTACTACGGTTAAATATTCCTTAAATTTCTTTTCAAGTCTTTCGCGGCGTGGAAGATAGTTAAATTCTTATTGTTATTGTACAATCAAGTCCAGTAAATGTATACCTAATAATTCCTATGCTCCTCTTATTCCCATTCCCCGTGTAACATGCTCGGGTATAAGGTATAAGCTAAGGTAATTCTACAGATATGGAAGATGCCTACAGTCTTCCAGGTCCAATAACATCTACATAGGTATTTACACTATACAACGAGTATTAGTTAGAGCGGTAAGATCTGGTCTGCCTCTTAGTCGCGGAGATAACGTTGACGGAATAATTGCGGTAAATTGGTACAGGATGATAATTACTTTTGCAAAAGCTGAGTGCCTTAGTATCTCCGTACTTTGGCTCGGAATTAACGGACATGATTATTATTATTATTATTATTATTATTAACCTAGCAATCTGTATGTATATATAAATATATAAATTCATACACTAAGGACTAATTGTAAGAAGAAAGATGTTTTAAGACTTTAGAGTTTTCCATACCGATAGAAACCGCGTCGAGAAAACCCCTCGGGGTAATAGGCGATTAAGGATTCAACGTAATTCGAAGACTTCTTGAGTCGTTCAACATTTTCAAGAGTTGAAACTTCCCAGCGAGCTTGTTCTACACGTCCACTATTAAACCTGACTCATTTTACCCTTTTCTTTCCATTTTTCCTGCAGAATACCGTGATGAAATTTTCGCGAGTAAAAAGGATACGCAGAAAAAACGGTCGTAGATTTTAAAGAAAAACTAAATTTCGCTTTTGGCTTATTTACGACGGGCTTTAGAATCTTGGCTGACCAAGCCTTTACTTTCTCTACGTGTACGTGGCCCAGGCGGTGATTTACAGACTCAAGAAACGCCGGGCTTTTTTACGTGCCTTTTTTTTTCCTCTTTTACTTTTTCTTCTTCTTCTTTTTCATCGTCTGCTTCTCCATTCGTTCTCTCTCTCTTTTTCACCTTCCCTTTCCCCCCTCCCTGGATCAGGTAAACTTTATTGGGGGGGTTCGTTGCGTCCAGGCATTAACAAAGGGTGCGGAGAAAGTTACGAGTGGTGAAGAAAAAAAGAAGGAAAGAAAAAAAAAAAAAGAATTCCGGACCGAAAGGGGAACTCAAAACTAACCCCGGGGAAAGCAGACGGACAGAGCGGGTTGTAAATGCCACGTAAGCTTTCTAATGTCAGAGTCTCATCGTAGACTAAGGCAAAGGGCGAAACAGTCACATTACGCCAACCGTCTATCGTCCCTTTCACGCAATGTAGCTACGCCCAGGAATTCAAGAAGAGCCGGCTAAAAAATCCGGCTTAATTTTTCTCCAGAAGCCCAGTAACATCTTATGATTACATTCGTCAGTCGAAAAGACACACCAAGGGTTGAGAAGGCTTCTTTTCTTACGAGTTTGGCACGCGACCATGTGCAGTATACGGGGTGCGCACGCATCACCGTGACCATAAAATAAATGTTTGGGGTAGCGCGGCGGAGGCGGCCTGTGGCAGCACATAAACACTTATATAACGGCAATTAAACTGCTTTTAAGACCCATAAAACTGCAGTTTCAATAATCTCTGTGACAACACGATCCTGACCTGCCCGCCGTTGGCCTTCTTCGTTTTCTTCTCCTCTTCCTTCTCCTTCTTCTCCTTCTTCGTCTTCTTCTTCTTTCAAGTTCCCACGCGACAGACCTGCAAGAGATGGGTCCTGCTCTACGTCATACGTCAGCTACCCGCTTACATGTATAAATCGCAGACACCACACCGCCCGAAACCCAAACAGACTCGATCTTGGGTTACGTGATATAACTTTACGCTCGTCTCAAAACAGACACTTTCGTCTCTCGCCTTTCCAGACGAGACGATCGGTGCGTGAAGATCTTGTGACAAGATAAAATGGACCCGATTATCGCGTATTTACGTTTCAGAAGTGGCAGTAATTGGCGATTTATATTATCAGAGAAACTGGAGGGACGTCAAATTTGAGCTATTTTCAATTTTATCAATGAAAACCAGGGACTGAAGCTACGAAAATAGAGTACAGAGCTGCACTAATTTATGTAACTTATTCAAAAATGACGGCCGATTGTTTGAAGAGGTTGAGATCCGTCTTTGGCGGAGTACGTTTTGAAAGAAATAATTTAGCAGACCAGCTGGGCCAGGTCTTACCTCGGTGTGTTTCGAATAGACGGGTTATTTATTACTGACGAGATGAACACTAAACAGTTCGGAAAGAAATCTGGGAACTTGAACTGACGATTATAGAAAGTTTTGGTTCGAGATCGAATTTACTAACTCTACCCTACTATAGCTTGTAGATTTTATTCTCTTAACTGGGCCTGTAGGAATAATAACATAAATTACAAGAAAGGTCCACGGACTCTGGAAATTTCATGTAACTAAGCTCGCGCTAGTGACGGAAAAACAAAAATTAGATACAGGATCAACCCTGCGTATTGAGTATCTCTGAACAACCGATTCGTACGCGTTTCCACGTATTCGAACGATGGTATGTTATCGAGTTCGTGTATGTACGCATCTATCGGTATATATGTATGTATATATATATATGTACTACGTGTACAAAGAAATATCTACATATATGTTATTCACACTGTGAAATTGTTCGTGCGGAACTTCGATTCGTTCCTGCGTTCCTGCGTTCATTCGTTCGTTAGTTCCGTTGTGCGGGTGAAATTGGGGTGGAATTGAAGAGGCGAGGGGATGCTGCTGGCGGCGGGGGACTCCTGATCCCCAGGCGAGTTGGGATAATACCTACAGACTCTGCACGACGCGGCGGCCATCATCGAATGCTAATGAGGGGTGGGTTCGTTGGAGCTGGTGTTTCATCCGTGCACTAGCTGCCAGGAGCGAGCTTCGATAGCAGCAGCAGCAGCAGCAGCAGCAAGCAGCAGCAGCATCAACAGCAGCAGCAGCAGCAGAGGAGCAGAAGAGGAGCAGCAGCAACGCCGGATCGGTCTGATTATAAATTATACATTATCTCGGGCTCCGCAGCGTCCCCGTACACCCCGCCACCATCATCATCCCTGGACCCGGAGCCGAAAACGTGGAATGTTCTCTCGTACATGGAATAGATTAAAACCGCATCGTCTACGTACCTATACCAACGCTGATAGGGCACATTGCAAAAATCTACCGACCTCAACCAACCCCTGCTTTATAATTGTACGCGCGGTATTTCTTCATGGAGGGATTATACCGGGAGGAAATGTAATTGCTGAAGCTAGAAGAGCGATTTATAATGCGTGCTAAGACCGAACTTATTTTTTCTCTTTTCTTACATTATATAGAAGCTGCAAGAACTGCAGTTCATTTTAATGTTTGATCTGTTCGGTTCGCTGGCTTATTTCTTAGAGAGAAGTTGTAATCACAGTTCTTGTCATCTTCGTAGAAGAAAATTACTCTGTCGGGTAATACACAGATGTGTTTCTACCTCGAGTTCGAGTTTTTTTTTTTTGTTTTTTCTTTTCGTTTTCTTTTTTTCTTGTAGTACCTCGAGGCCGCATCCTGAGTTTTCTTTGTCTAGACGTCACGGCGATTAATAGCGATAAGTGTGAGTATGAGGAGCGGTAAAAATAATCGTCCTACATCGCGCTATACGTGTTTTATACAATTTATACGTCTGAGGAGTTGGGGTTTGACTTGTTATTCCATTTGGTTAGGTGTGCTCGAACAACGCAGTTGTCCGCAGTGACGCCTACGTCGGATTAAAGATAAAAGAATACGAGTAAGGAAATCGGAGCAAGAACGAGAGAAAAAAACCGAATGAGAAAGATCAGTATTCAGATGAAGAAATTCTCTGATATATCGTAAGTGTGTAGGAAAAAGATCGACCGAATTATTCAAATCGCTATAAAATTTCATCCTGATATTAGAAATACGACTTTCCAATCGAAATATATGACTTATTGGAGTTATTTATGTACTTGAAATTCTTTCGGAGAAAGGAGGATGTAAATATGATGAACGTGGTGCGACTTCAGAGTTTGAGGATTGATTAATTAGGATAGAAAAAGAGGAGTGGCATCTTTACATTTTCCTAAAAGCAACGAAAAATACACCGTTCTAACTCCTGGACTATTACCCTGCAACGTTTAGATTCTAGAAGTCTGATTAGTGGAGTTTAAGAACATTGGCAATATGCAAATCGGCCGCATTCTGCAAATACCTAAACACCCTAACCTTCCAGCGAATTGAAGTGGGTTTGCGAATGGAAATTTTCTCGTTCGTTAATGCAATCCTCTACAGCAAGTAACGAATAAAAATTTCAACTAACATCGAATGGCCAATTCGCTTGCCAATACTTGAGTACATTTTACGAACCTCGCGCCTGTACGTAAAATAATGAAGGAAGAAACCAAAAAAAAAAATTAAAAACAAAAACGGAAGGGCGCCTTTCGTTCAACAGTAAACAACGTTCCAGCCCTTGCAGCCGAGGTACGCGGAGGGACTATGATTACAAGGGTGTTAACGGATTAAGTTCAATTGTCCAACGGAAGGCACACTTCAATCTCGGTTCATCGGGCTGAACTTTTTAGCCAAGGTGTCATTTCCACGAGACACGCACTCCGTACATTTCGCAGCTCGTAATCTCGTTTTACAAGGAACGTTCGAACCGTAAACACATAAAGTCTGGGGCGGTGGTAGGTATAATGATTTTATGAGTTTATGGTATCTCCGACGCTACCCTCTATCAATCCTATACCTACTCGTTTGCTCGTCACCGAATATCACCGGCTTACTAAGTCATTCATAAACACGTCGTATAAGCGGGGAATTCCGAGTCAACCTTAATTGTACCTCAAGGCTTTCAGGGGTCCTCTTGGTCGGTTGATAGTGCAGGTTTATAAGTTTCGCGCTAAAATCTACCTAGATGCTCGTAAACGCTTTTCCATTATTTTCGCCCCATCTTGGGGGGGTATATATATTTTTTTTCGTCAAATTTACAGACATAGATTATTCAACGAAAACTTTTAGCCACCGTTAAACAACGCATAAACGTAAACTTAGGAACAACAAGAAAAAAAATCACACATTTCAAAAGATAATAATTGTGAGTCATAGACTCGAGTATAACCGCGAAAGACACAGTGTGAAGATGAAACTGTTCTACGGAACTTCACGCATCGCGAATAAATTTTTTATACGCTTTATACACAGCGGGATAGTCACGGCTCGGATAATCGCAAGCCTACGAGGCGGTAAACCTCTGGCGATACTCCGGAATCAAGAAACAAGTTTTATTAATTTTATACACAAATTTAGTATGATTTTTAACGCCAATTTTGTCCTTCTGCGATAAGTTAATCCGCCGCTGTCCTTATTTATATATATCTCCAGGAAGTAACAAAAAAAAAAAAAAAAAACGACATTTTTAACCAACCTCGCCATATTGTAGCAATAATTGACGATACTGCGTTTTTGCACGTGTTAATCACTCGCGTTTGTAATGTCGAGTATCTCTCGAGACACGCGGTTCGTGGCGACTAAAAATATCAAATTATCTATAATCATATGGGTAATATTTCTTATCGTTCTGGTCTTCTGAAAGTTTATCCTCATAACAAAGTGTCGATTAGATAGTTTGAACAACGAAGCAACAGAGAATAACGGATATCGTGTATACAAGCGATGAATCGCGTATAGACGTATGTCGAGAGGTTAATTGACGCTATGCTGTGGAATATGATTAACCACATGTGATTACGTAATATTCGAACGTAAACAAACAATTAGAGATAACAACAAAGAGGCTCGAATCGTTGCATATAAATTCCAGAATATGTAATTATTTCGCTTCCCCGCTGTACTGCGTTATAGTTTCATATATTTGTTCAATTATCTTTCGGAATTACACCTTTTTCCGCCAGAATTTACATGACATTACCAATTTTATCATTGCACGATAAGAGCACCATATAACGAACAGCAATGTGGCTGTGCCATAAATATTTCACCCACATAGTTACTGTGGGTGCTTACTGATACATCAACGCAGTGTAATACAAACAGCTATCGTTAATCTGTGTGAAAATTGAAAAGCCTCGTGTTATATTTGACGAAGTATTTTGGGAACTAGGCCATTTCTCGTAATAAATCGCATTGAATATCTAAGTTTCCGTTATAACAAGAAAAGAGTGAGGTATAAAAATTCTCTCACACAATCGTAATAAAATCTGTATAACAAAGACACTCGTTAAAGAAAACGACTGGTCAAATCTTAGGCGAGTAATTGCCGATCAAAGTATACATTTTATTGGGTATAAATAATTCAGTACGTGATTACGATACTTGGATGACCAATAATTAGATCTTAATTGATAATGACCACTCGAATGGCCATAATTTGGAATTCATTGGCTTGTAAATCGGTGGCCAAGGTCATAAACCGAATAAACTGCGTAATATCGTTATATATAAATGTGTATTACACGAATGAGTCGTGGTTATGATTAGGGAAAGATATTTCAAAGTTTGTTGCTACAGAGGGATCGATCTGACCAATCAATTTCTTTCATACATTCTCGCAGCGTATATGTAGATTGGGGGTGTAAATAAGTGGCGTAATAAAAGAAAGTATGTACCTATATACTCACCACACACGACTCTGTCGAAGGGGCTCATCCAATCTAAAAAATAAATGAAAAATTCAGATTACCAAAAGGGGTTTGTTCGTCCCGACAAACTCCGGGGCTAGCTAACCAGGTCTTAAACAAAACGCATGCTTTGGGCAAAGTCAACGACCGGAAACACACGCTCTAGACAATGTTACGCCAACAAGATGCAATTAGAAACGGGAGGGTTGGTGTCCTAATGAGATACGCAAGGCTCAGGGTTGCTAGCTCAGGTGGGGGATTAAAGGGACATGTACAACGTCGCGACGGCCCTCGCCGACGTCGTAATCCTCACCGTCGGTGAACTGAAAATGAGTATAACCATGCACTGGCTTGTGATGCAGTCTCTGCAACATTTCCTCTTCGTTGATAGACGATTACTATAGTCTATTTGGGGCCTCTGTTAATTGATGAGGACTCTACAAGGTTTACCAATTTCAATACCAACACATGCTGCTAATTCATGCAACCAACAAACACTTGGGTATACTAACAGAGTAACTCTTGAATCTACGATCATTAAACGTTATTAAGCACAGATAAAGCCATAACTATAAAACCGTTGTGTAATAATTTTATAACTCCACGCGGTTGGGTCAACTCTGCGGCAATCTGTGTTATATACGAGCTGTGCTCAATGTCTTCCGACGGAAAGTTTCCCGTGCACTCTCGAATATTTTACAAATCATTTGAAGACATCTGAATGAAATTTTATACCGAATGATAAGCTGAGCAACAAGCGCAAGATATAGGTTCACGCGACATGCATCCCTAATCCCCAAGAAAAGTTAAGAGATATGCATATGGGTACCTTAACGATCGTGGATTATCATAGAACTCATAGAACTCACCGGTAATAGACATCCAAGGATATCGGGGAATGTCTGGTATTCCCGGTTGCCCGGTTGTCGGTTGTTGACAAGAAGCCAGGGGGTCGACAACCGCCGAAGCCGCTGCAGCTTGATGGTAGAATTGCGCTGCCGCCGCCATAGAAGCGGAGGCCGCAGATACCGCCGAAGAAGCGGAGGCTGATGACACCAAACTCCCGGGTGTACCGCCATTCTGATGGTGATGACCAAGGGTGTAATTTACCATTGGATCTGTGGCCGATGGTGCAACATTTCCAGCAAGGCTTGCCGTGTACCTGCACGACTTGTCGCCTGCCGTCGCTGCGTCAACGGCTGCCGCAGCGGCCAGGGCTGCGCTAGACGCTGCTGATGACCCAAAGCCTGGTACCATTGATGATGTTGCTCCAAAAGCAGCAGCCGCAACGGCTTGTTGTTGTTGATGGTGATGGTGTGCCGCAGCAGCGCTGACGTAAGGATACATGGCGGAACTACTGCGTGCCGCCGGTGACGTAGAGGCTGAACTCCCCGAGTGTTGAGGACTCGAACCCGTCGGAGATGGGGAGTTGTGTTGAGCGTAGTTTACGGCTGCGGCCGCTGCGGCTGCCGCAGACAGACTCGATTCAAGGCTTGATGAAGCGGGGCTTGTAGTGCAGGCCTGGACCGATGTTGGATTTGTTGAACTGAACAATTGTTGGTGGTGAAATTGTTGATGGTACTTGGGTAGCATGCTATCGATTATGAATTTCGAACTCATCGCTGCTCAAGAGCGGACGTCCGATAGTTCAACACCCGCACTGCACGCCCTTCTTCAGGTCGCACCGTCTTATCGACTGCCACATTATATTCGCCGCACTTACTTACGCACTATTCTTATTTCTTCCCTTCTCTATAACAACGCTGCGGTACGAATTTGGTCCGCTTGAAGAGATCTCTGATTACCGCCGGTTGTTTACCTTCTATCACTAGGCTTGCTATTCAAAGTAATATCGGATTTTGGCGCCCAAGCGCCGGCTCACAGTGTAAACTCTTATACCAGCTGGTTCCTGGTTCGTTTCTTCATTAGTCGCTGTACTTTACTGCATACGATAATCACTCAAACGCCTTCACCCCACTTTTACGCAACTCTCACACCACGCACAATAACTGTATAATACGCGTTCGTTAAAATTTCGTCAACCCCGGCGCACTTCAGTCTGCTATTTCGACTGGTGCACAATCGAGGATTAGGATCAGATGCAACGAGTCCTCGCGCACCTGCGTCTAGTTCGGTTTTTCTCGATAAACCCGCGTTGTATAGGAAGTATGTGTGTACGGTATTGGGTATATTGTCACGCGAGCCAGCTGACCGTTGCCTTTTTGTAGGAGGGTTATTGTTGAGCCGGGTTCCGACGCGTACAATACAAGATCACGAAACGAGAGCGTGGCCTGTCAG
The DNA here is from genome assembly GCA_944452935.1 of Rhogogaster chlorosoma. Lineage (NCBI taxonomy): Eukaryota > Metazoa > Arthropoda > Insecta > Hymenoptera > Tenthredinidae > Rhogogaster > Rhogogaster chlorosoma. The sequence goes on from OX101804.1 coordinate 19,343,510, forward strand.
ATGGTTGGAAGCAGTTTCTTGCGTTCTTCTCGGATAGTCGACGAATCCTTTATGGGCCATGCATGAAGGTACTATAGCCCCCTATCCCGAACCCGGCGTACTACGCCACGGCCAACTAAATGTAACCCCTTACAATAATGGCGCCGCTTGTCTCACGGTCCCCTCTCTCCCGTAGCACGGCACAGCTGGTAAACAGAGGTGGCCAATCAGCGGGCGTCCTTACCCAGCAGGGGCCAATGGAAACCGAGCTAGGCGCGCCAAGATGAATGGGTCTCGAGCTCTCGCCTCGCTCCCACTCGCTCTTTCTCTTTCACTCCCTGCTGGTTATCACGGTTCACCTCTCCCTCTAACCATACCGTTCTCACTCCCTCTGTCTATCTGTCCTTCTCTCTCCTCTGCCCTCTTCGTGATGCTAGCTAGCTCCACGGTATATCCACTTCTACGCCTCTTCCAGCACACTGCAGCTCCGTGCTCACTATGAGAGCGCGCGAACCGACAGTACCACGCCGCCTGTCATCCAAGTCCACCGTACACACCCAGTCCACTCCAGTCCAACACAGTCCTCTGTCTCTCCCTATATCAGTGCCTTTCCGCACCGCATTCTCAATCTTCTTTCTTCTTTCTTCTCTCTTCTTTATCTCAGACTTGATAATTTTCAGGGATATCCCACACTGCACGTGTCACCTCCGTTATCATCATAACGTGGGTGCAATCGTCGTCGAATTCATGATGAAGAGCGAAACGCTCTTCTATGATCACTATGCGATATTAATGTAAAGCAAAGCGTCGCGGCGCACTCGGCGTCGTGGTAGTTGGTACTAGCAACTCTTGGAAACCACTGAACCGAATCTCCTGCCAACGGCACTCGGGCAAAGCTCACGCCCCGGGCGGGAGGGTGGCCACCACTTGCAAGGGCAGCTTGGGTAGGGGTGCAAACGGGTCTCAAACACACTGAGGAAACCTGCTTTTCACGCGTGTCATTGCCTCTGCAGTCTAACACCTATGCATGTGTGTACTATACAGTATACACGTATGCTTGTATGCACGTCATACATACGTCGGTATATCTGGCATGCGGTCGTAAACACGCTCTTGTCTCTCGAGTGAGAGTGCATATCCTAGCTGCTATAGGTATAGGAGAAGGTATAGGCATGTGATATGTGATGTGTGATATGTGCGTGCGCATACGCGCGGCACTGACAACAAGCCTACTGCAAGCATACGCCATGTAGTAGTACCAGTACAGAGATACGTGTAAGGTTTGCCTTGGATATAAAGCAATTCGCCTTTCAGATCTGTTAACCGAGTCTCCGCCAGGATGGAAACTGATCTTGCTTAAATTCTATTTCGCGGTTCATCCCAGTCTTTGTTTTGACGGACGGATGAGAACGAGTGTAGGTATAGCTCAAGGCTCGTGCTAAGCCTTACTATGGTTGGGGTAGGTTCTTATTAGACGAGTACTCCGCGAACCGTTTCTACGGATTACAAGGATTGGCTAGATGTTCCTAGCCGCGTCTTCAGACTATTTAGAGACAGGATATTAAATTATAGTCCAACTACTCACCATCCGTAGTCTCGAAGTCTGGAGCTGTACCTGAAACAGTACAAAAATCATTAACACTCTCTCATTTTCGAGTATTTTCTTTTGTATGATTCTATCGTTACGAAGAAGCGAATAGCTTAATTGCCAATCGAAATAATAATGACCGAGTACAGATTACGATTTCTTCTCGAATGACCAATGGGCATTCTTCTTTCCTCCTTTCCTCGTAACATGCCATCACTGGGCTATTCATATAATGATGATCCCTCTCTCGAGAGGGACTCGATTTGGTACCCCTGAAACCCCTTCACCCCCGCGCGGCACCTGTTCCTAAGGGATAGGCACACGAGCCGCAAAAGGCAGGCGTGGCTCAGGTAGATATACAGACCCACAGGACCCGGGATCTCCCCCCGCAGGGATCGGACACGAAGAGGAGGCCTCGGTAGAGCGAAGCGAAGTGTGGGACGGGTACCACCCAAGTCTAATCTATGGAGATGAATGTTGGACCCTGCCATATCCCACCCACTTGAAAACCACCTGATCTTTTTGAGAGGCCGCCCGTTAGATGATATTCAATATGGCCACGAATAGAAAGAGAAGAAAAAAAAAGCAAAAAAAAAAACAGAAGAAAGAATAAGAATGGAGAAAAATGACTTCAGCCCTTTGTCGAGTCCGCGCGAGTTAATCTTCTTCTTGGACAGGGGGTCCCAAGCTATCTGCAGCGGTACGATGAGAAAAATTCAAATGATCTTTTAAGATTTGTGGCGAAGTAAATGGGCCTCGATAAGAATTAAGAGGCCCCCTTTTTTTTCCTCTTTCTCTCTTAAATATATGTATATATATCTACCTGTGTAACGCCTCTCTGCAGGTATAGGATTAACGAAGCAAGATGCGGATCTGTGATTTCGCAAGAAATTTTAATTTATTGACGCAGAATTCTATCTGTGTGCTGTTAAAAGACATTCTCACTGCAGCCGCAGCCGCATCCGCTACCTCGATTCTCCGTATTACTTTTGACTAAAAATCATTCAAGTATATGAGAGAGATATTTTTATATACCAGCACGCGATGCAATTTCATTAACCAGGTATAACAATTATACTTTTACGCAATACAATTACCTGGTTAATTCATTAATGACTATATCTACATAAAAATTGAGTAACCTAAATCACAGAAGAGTTTGGAATTTCTCAACACTCTCTTTCAAACTGAAATTCACTGAATTATTTGCCTCTTTCATATTCATCAGTGTGTCGAACTGCACTAGATCGCACGCTTCAACACCGGTTTAGTTTTATCTATCCAGGTAGAATTTTACATCGAAAGTTGAAAGACTACCTTACTTTTGACACGAATAATTTTAAACTCGTTTGACGAATAGGAAATTTATTTACAGTTACGTTTTACCTGTCAAGTGTCACGATTATTCGGTAATGTATTTGGAGCGAAATCTTGTAGGAATAAATTTCTCCTGTACCAACCAATTCCATCCTCTGTATACGTACTTGTGCTCATACCGGGAGTTTCACTTGCTGCTAATAATACACAACGAGGCAAATGGAAAAATGTATTTTTCACAGACCTCTCACATATTTATTTAAATTAAACTACGAGAAAACACGAATCAAGCTTCTTTTATTCAGGATCTACCGGGACTATTGATCTTCCCTTGGAGATTCAACCTTTCCAAGACGGTTGTAGTCTCTTTCGCGGTGACCCTATCTCATGGATAATAATTAATCGCGGAATGCAGAATCCAAAATTCTGTTTGAACTAAAAAAAAAAACAAATAAAAAAAAAAGAGCAGATTAAACCCACGTCGAATCTCAACTCCAGCTGTAGGTACAACATACTTAGCATATTTTCAACCACGTTTAATTATACCTCCGTGAACTAAATTGGCTAGAATTAACTCCAAAATATTGGCACGAGTGCAACGAAATTGTACAGTCAACGAGAGTGCAATGCCCCCCGATTCCTTGCGACGGTGAATGCTTAAGTCGAGAAGAAGCCACCCATGTCGGCTGTCACCAGGAATCGCCAGCCTACGTGACACGTCGCCTGCTGATCAACGGGCCATACCTTGTCTGGGCGCAGATTCCCAACACGTATTAACCAGCCAGAGCCACGAAACCAAGTGTGCGAGTAGGCCGATAGGCAGGTATATTTAAGCATTCAGTATTGGACAGAATAAGTACTCACACGTGATCGTGGAAACAGGTAAGATGACCGGGTCTCTGTCATTGAAATAAACTGTAGGAATAGACCTGTGCTTCATTTTTCACACGAGAATAATCGTACCTACGTGCTAAGCTACTAGGTAGTTAAATGGGCACATAGATTTCAACTTTTATCTGATGTTTTCCTTTTTTTCTTCTTCTCTCTAAACCGTGTTGCTTAGGTTGAACAATTTATATTTCGGAGTATACGAAACGCGTGAGTATTTGGTCCTATTTTCTCCTATCCAGATCCAGATGTAGTCGGTGTGTGCGGAAAGGTTAAGCACCCCGGGGTGTAAATAGTGACCGTGAGCTAACAAAGCGGGCTGTGACTAGATACAAGGCGATAAGAATGATCTTGGACGTGTCTTATGGGTGAGGATTCCGATCCAAGGGATGTCAAAAGTTTTGTCAGGGAACTAAAGGTACGTAACGGGTAAGGTGTATACGTATAGGTAAGGAGTGAAAGGAAATGGGCGGCGTCATTGTCAACGTAGCCGATGGTGGTTAGAGATTCGAATCCGATCGCTGGACCATCATCGCGAAGAGAAGACGCCCCAGAGATCGTACGAGGCACCTAGCGCACCATCTACGGGAAGATAAAGCTAAACCTAAGAACCGTAACGCAACCCTCGACGCCCTAGGCCTCGGCGAAGCCCTCAGACTCTTCAGAGAGTCGAAAACGCTGTAACGAAAAAAATTCAAGGACCGTTTCCTTCTTCACCTTCGTCTGTAATAAATGGCTAATGATGATTAAAGCAGAAAAATAGATCCTCGCTAATTTTGCATTGTTTTCTATTTGACTTGAAAATATTGGAATAACTGATGAAATTTATGTGATACCTATCATTTTTCAAAAGACGAATTTCTTCGTCGATTCTTAAGGATTCTGTAGATTATTTTGTATTCGATATTCTTTCCTCTCGTTCATGAGACGGCTACTTTCATTTGAGTTGTTACAGACGCGCATAAGGTGGTTCAAGTGGTTCTGACAGAATAATTCGAAGTTCCTATAGTATTCTCTTATCGTATTTTACTTGAATGACGTTAAAATAAATATTTGTTTGAAAAATAAATAAATACTAGTCAAAAGGAGTAGAAAAATGATCTTTCGAAACTGGTTTATTTTTTGTTAAGTAATTAGGTGTTAATTTTTTCCCCTCTCACAAAAAAGACAGCAAATTCAAGACCTGCTTGTTATATTGCCGTTTGACTAGGAGAACGTCACGTATGCGTGACTTTGAATTCTGAATACCCAATTTAGATAATCGAAAAATTAGTCTGGCACAAAATCCACGATTGTCAAAGTACCAGACTGCAGCTGTGGTCGTGAAAACACCAAGTCTCGAAATTCTAAATTCTCATCAATAATCGCGATGTTTTTTTTCTTTCGAAAAACGTAAAGCAGAATCTCCCGTTACCAACAGTATTTGGCACGCATCGAAGAAACCTGGCGATGTACCAGAAGAGTTTGTTCCTTTTCTCAGGTAGTGGATATCTTACCGACAGTGTTGCGCCTCAACTTTATGAATCGAAAGCACGAAATGCATTCAAAATGAATAATCCATTGGATATATGTACATACACTTCAAGCCCAGCAGACTCAAAGCTCGTGTAGAATACCCGAAACAAATTCTTCACTCGAAAAACAAGTTTGTTCAAATTCCTTTCGCCTTGTGTACAAGGAATGAATTCGTACCAACCGTTGTATGAAGTTTTTTGAAATTATCTTCGATAAAAATTTCTAAAACGAATTTCGATCAAATCAAAGCAACTGCAGTAAAGTGTCGAAATTTGTAATAAAATAAACCCGGTGAAATGAAAAATGATGGGATCATCTATATCTTTGATGAAGATTACTCAAAAGGTTGATTTCTCTTCTAATGGATAGATACATCGCAGTTTCCATAATCGAGTGTTTATTCGTCTGCCTAAATGTTCTGACGTAAAAGCTGCTTCATAGAGGACATTTCCAATTAACGAGCCAATCAAGATGACATCAATAATATCGAGTGTAATCAATAGCCTAATGAAAGAGTAATAAAAATAATTTCATCCCTCGCCACGGAGTATCCTATATTTATCCATCAGCGTAACAAAATTATCACCGCGATATCAGGTAATAGGGTTGACCAAATGCTCGAAGTTTTCAACTCACTCCGGCTTAGAAAAGTTGAATGTATAGAAATTCGCTACTATCAGCATCATTCGAGATATTATGAGAATAATTTAACGCCTGCTGATTCACTACCCCAGATAAACTCTGCCTCGGAATAGTACGAAGGCAATAATTTAATTATAATCGTTTAGTCAAAAACCAGAGAGCGTATAGCCTAAGGTTTGATAATCGACTAAGTTTCAAGGGTAGGAAAATTTCGCGCGGGTAAGAGCGACGCGTAGTAAATCCGGCATTCAGTAAAACGACAGTATCGTAAATCGCGGTGCTCCGTTCTTATGATTACTTGAATAATCATCTTCTCCGACTAGATACGAACAACCATATATAATAATTATGATCATTCTGTTAATTATAGTCGAGTCATTAACTCTTGAATCGATCAGCGAGGCAAATATAAGTAAAAAATCCGATCAAAGGGTGAAAAAAGTCCGATGGAAGGGTAATAAAAATTGATTCTCTTGACGACGGCTCAGCTAGAACCAGTTGACATCACGGTCCCGGAGATGGCCTCTCGAGGCCGCGGGAGTAGGAAGGAGGGATGCGAAAAGCTGGGGTCGGTGTGTAGCGGTTCTGCTGGTGTAGGCGATCCGTCGTCGGACGTTGACGTGGCACAGATAAGCTCTGATCTCTCGCTGCGTATTCGCACCCTGATTCTAATGTCAGCTTTATATTTTCTCTATTCCGACAAAAATCGGCGTCGAATTCGCGGCTTAAATCCGGCGCGAAAACTTACTCGAGTGTTTTTTTAGCCCTTGGTGTAACCGGAGTACGTCTATACATCGCCTCCTGAAATTCACCCCTCTCGCCCCAAGAAGCCCTTTGTGTTGACTCAAGAGGAGAGTGGCTTTTTCACCAATACGCAAGCCTCTCGCTTCCAGGTATGTACCGTACTCTAAACCTCCCTCAAGTTGTCCCCATGGACAATTCTACGTCATCGACGACCACCCGGCGCCGCAGTCGCCAACGAAATGCGCGCGAACCAGTCAGGGGTATCGAGTGGGCTTTTCTGACGTCACGGAGACATACGCCTCTACGTGCTTAAGTCTCATCGTCAGTTCCGGAGATGGTTGCTGGACCGGATTTTACTGAATGATCATTTTCACGCAGATGTGGATTCGTTCCAATTCGCTATTTTTCGTCTTCGCACGCGGTCCTCGTGAAAAACGCAATCGACAGACGAGTCCGCCAATAACCGAAGAACGAAGCTAGCTTGCGACGAAAAAATTTCCCAGACATGTGACGTGTCGAGTAGGACACGTTGTCGACGGGCACGTGACACGTTGTGACGTAACCGAGAAACTGACAGTCCTGCGAACCACTTAACGACATCAGCTGAGCGGACTTGTGACTCAATGCGTTTTACTGCTACTTTACGACGCTTTACTGCGCCATCAAAACATAAAATACCGGCGGGAGCGCGCACGCGCTCTTCTCTCCCACTTCTCTAGTCCTCGGTGTCTCTCTTACTCGCTGGTCTTTTTCTCTTTCATTTTCTCTCTCTTTCTCTCTCTTTTCTTCTCACGACATCCTCGACGCGACTTTTGGCCGCCAATATTTTCGGGAAAACGAAACTGACAGATTTTTAACGAGAATACCTTATTTCGAGAGGATTGTTCTATACAGAATCGTGACAAATCAGGTAAATTAGAGTAGAAAAGTATTTTTGTCTCGATTCGCTTCTGATTTCACCGGAATTTCTGTTTTTCTTTTTTTTCTTTCTTTTATGATGAATAGGGGCAAAACCTTTTGAGTAGTAATCTATACCTGAAAAGGCAGCTTTTTGAAACAGTATATATCTAAAAGTAGTGAAGAATTGATGCGAGACTTGTGTGATCAGCATTCCGAATGAGAGTTTGATAAAAAAAAAAGCAGAAAAAAACGAAAAAGAATCTGAAAGCTTTCGGCGTTTCGAATATAACATTAAACTTGTATAAAATCACGTTCGAAAAGCCCTGGTGAGGACTGGTTGGAAATTCGGCGTTGTAGAAAAAGGGGATGGTTTTGTCGGAGGGCGTACTTGCGCGGGGGTGAAGCCAAAAGCTGTGGTAGTAGCTTCGAAAGGAAGGTTAGAGAGGAGAGAGCGGAGAGAAGAGGGAGATTTGGCCAGGGGCGGGAAGCTGCGCTTTCCAGCGCGGAAATCAATAACCCTGTAGCCAGAAGTGGTCCCTCATTCGCCGCTACTTCCGACTTGCCGAAAGCAGTTTCTGAATAAAATAATTACGTAACGAAGAAAGTAAATCTTATACCTAGGTACGTACAGCTACCCCTGCGAACCTCGGATTCACAGCTTTACTTTAATATCCACGACTCCCCGAAGTACTTATCGATATCGTATTTCAAAACGCGATGTTAATATTATCGTGGATGCCAATTAGAGACTTTTCCACTTTGCAAACCCCCGCAATCTTTGCTTTGCTCGCGCGATTTTTATAACCAGCAAGGGTAAAATTTAGTCAATCATTGCTAGGCGGAAGTATATCTTCGGCAATATCCAGCTCTTGTTAATTTTTCACTACCAAATAATAATCCAACGTTATTCCATATGATTTTACACATGTATAGGTATATATATGTATAGAGGGGGACCTGCGTGAAAATTAAGTTATTCGTCAAGTATACGATAAGAGCTAACAAAGTTTTTAGACATTCACAGTACGTGTAACTACCTAATCAGAGCCACAATCGTAAGCGTGTAAATTACACGCACTATAACTCGACACGACACGCACAACGTGGATATAAATGTGATTATAATTATTTTTTTTTATACGCGTAATGAACCTACTTATAGGCATTAATTAATTTTACGACGACCTTGCTCCAGAATTTTTATTTCGAAACTCAAGATTCCTTCACTCAAAAACCAATCAGTCATTCAGTTACCGCATTATTTGCAACGTTGACCAATAATTTTCGCCATTGTTGTCAATTTTTCGGCATTTTTTTTTTTTTTCTTTTGCCTGGATAAAATTCTGTATTCTGACGTTCGAGGATATTGGGGTTTATTTCATTTTCAGCAAAAATTTCAGCGACTACCTTATTTTGGGCTTCAACAACTAGCGTATGAATTTTGGTTTCGGGGTACAGTGGCGTCATCCCTCTCGGGGTGGGCCAACAACTTGGATCGCGCTGTCGGGTAGATCGCAAACATATTCCTGCAACACCGACCGACCGGAGAGACCGAAAGTTTGGGAGACGATTGGCAAAACCCTCCCTTACCTCGCACCCCGTCGCGATGCGTACAGGGTGGCGAAACCCAGGGAGCATCGCCAAATGCATTCAGTTCCTAAAAATGACGCCAGGGTCGCGAGAGATCCTCCAAAATTCGCTACTTTATTTCAAACTCAAAATAAACTCGAATGATACGATCTATTTCAAAGTTCGAAATCGTAATTCCGCAAAAATTAAAATGGAAATAAAGACCGAGATGATATAATTGTCAAGTGTACAGGTTTGGGATAAGAACAAGAAACATAGCGATAAAAGCTATTTTCTTCAGCCGACTTTGTGTGAGTTTCAACGATTTTTGGATCGGATTAAGAAATAGGGGATCAGGATACGCGAGATACGTGATATCTATGCCTAATTTTGAGCCCGATAAGGTGAAATTGGGTCGCGTGTTACTGGGATGTAATGCAAATTAAATTTGAAATCGATGATTTTATCTAAATAAATTTGTATCCTTAGTATCAGATTTATACTCTGTATGGTATCGGATCGAAGCTTCTAAAGCATTCGCCGACATCTCCTGTTGGGTGGCCGAAACCTGGAACGGACACCTCTGCTTAGTCAACAATACAGAGCGCGTGCGGTAGCCGCCGACACATTCATAAAACTGTAATTGCCTAATAAAAACGTTATGACCCATTATCACACGGACAAACACTACCACGACACTCGTGTCTGAGGTGCTATTTTATATACGCTCTTACTTCCGAGCAAAGAACGGAACGGCTCAGTTTATTCAAATTATACTGAATGACAGTAGTGCGTACATACATGTGCAGTGAACACGTGGACGTGGCTTTTTTTAGTCCAAAAACTATTATTTCCTTTCCTTTCCTTTTCGTTCATTTTTCCGTTTTTTTTCCCTCCAAATTAGGTAAACGTACACTGAGTTTATCCGACGATAAATAACGTCAATAGATTATTCTTCCAGAAGAGTAATCTGTTATGTACCTATACGAGTTCCTAATCTGTTTAAACGACGTATTTTTTTTTTTTTTTTTTGTATGAATCATTTTCGGGGCAAGTATACGCGATGAACTTTACCGTTACCAAGTATACATGGTATGGTTTATAGTATGGTTTTGGTACTTATCGGACTGAACTTGAAATATATTTATTTTAGTCCGAAAAAGGTCCTCGACCTTTTATCTTACTGAAATATCATCTCAACGTCGCTGGAGGATAGAAGGTTGTACGTTCTTCCGAATGACTAAGCCACTTCGTCTGAAATATACGGGCGTTAGAGTTATCGCTTACGAAATTTAGCTGAAAAAATTTTTTGGTCTAGGAACGAGAGGTTTACGGGATTAGCTGTAAATTATAGTTGAATCAAATTCTAACGTTTTATGTACCGATCGTCGGAGGCGTTGGCTTCTTTGAAATTTAACAGATTGTTTGCCTGCCAATTTCTGTCCGCAGAGAGGACTTGGATATCTTTGAAATAACTCGGGCTGACCGACGATTTGAGTGCCTGCCAGATATACGCCCGTATGTATGTCTGCAGCTATGCTATAAGTCTTATCTATGGAATGAGCTATTAAAAAATCGTAAAGCTACAGAATTTCAAACTCTGTATATCTACCCACTGTAGCTGCAATGTCAACGCCATATTCACAAACTTTAAGATTGGATGTAATTTCGTGTTGGAATCTCGTCTCGTATATAGATGTAGCTGATAAAAATCAGTTTGTAGATTCCTAGGAATAGAATCAGGGACGTCGTAGATCCTCAGATTTTCAAACTTCGTAATTTAACATCGGTTCCTTCACCCACGCGCAGCGGGTAAATATCTTCACGTTTCATTGAATAGTTACGTAGATACGTCATAGAAAGTCTGCATCTCGATAAAATGGCACTGTGCAAATCGCGGACGAGGACTTCGTTCGTAAAAACCTAAGAATCCCAAGAGTATAAATTGTCGATCGTCCTTTTAAGCCTTGCAGGATTAGCGGCGAAAAATGTAAGGTATCCCTTGAAAAAATGGCCAAAGTGCCTATTTTGTACTTTTTTGCTTTGTGACGCGAAGGCTGCAGTACTAAAAAGATAAGTTGAAACGACGAGGGAAGGGTTGGGAGGTCGAGTTGGCCTTGGAGGGCCATTTGCACCAGAGCTGGTCGTTCGTTCTTTTCTTTCATAGTCCTTCTGCAGTCCCTCCTTCCCGAACTCACTTCTTTGTGGAATGTAGCAGCAGCAGCAGTTATACAAATACAGAAGACTGTCGACCGAACCAAAGCATATGTAAAGGCTTTGGGAACACGTCACACATCGCAGAACGTACTGTCATTGAGCGTAGCGTAGTGCTTGGCTACAGCGAGTTCTGCATCCTGTCTTATCCAATTCAGTTGAAATTAAACGCGAACTGCATATCATTATACCGTGACGAGAATACAAAGGCTACGTCACCTCGGCTGAAGAACCATACGAATAATAACCAACCGAGAGAACAATATCATATCCAATCCTCATACGAACGCCTGGGCGGGATGATGTCTCGGATTGATCAGCGAGCCGAGAACCGTACAGAATGAGATTTATTGAGGTATACATCGATTCACGCGACACAACGGCAATTTAAATCACCGCGAAAGTCTGATGAGAATGTGAATCCGGGCGATCGAAGAACAGAACTTAGAGTTTCGGAAATAGCAACGAAGCCAAAAATCATGATCGTAAAATAATACTCATTGAATAAATAGCTGCATACATATTGTATGGATAGGAGAGATATAAAGTGAAGTATGAGGTTGAGAGCCACGAAAATTTATGAGTTAGGGTGGAAGATGATTGCTTGTGATTGGCGCATAATGCACGGCCTTGCCTCGTAAAGTCTCGATCCCAGTATACCAGTGACGAAGAAGAGGAAGAAGAGGAAGGAGAGGAAGAAGAAGAAGAAGACAAGCTTACACGATGCTTATATGCGGTAGGTATATCGATGCCTGCGTAAGTTGTCATATCCACTTGCGTGTCCACAAATGTATAACCGCGAGAGGCTTGCACGAAGTAAAGTGGCTATATGTCGGATTTAGAACTCAGGGGGTGAGCCGAAAGCTCAAAGATGGTACTCCACGAATGACCGAGATACGTAACCATAGAGAGGGGTGAAAAACAGATTCCTTGTTTACAGTCCATCAAACTCGAGCCAAGTCACAGCAATACGGAGAAAGCCAACCCGTCCAGAAGCCCAAGAGGTCCTTTAGTACTTTCATGATGGGTAACCATAGTAAAACATTTTTAATGTGAGACAGCGCACTTATCACACCGGCTATTATCATTCTCGCAACTATATAGTTCAAACCTATACCTACGTCTTTATAGGTACTTAAATATATTAATATGTACGATATATCCGTACATGCTCGTAACTCTTATAGGTATAAAGGCTTGAACAATGAAAATTAAGATCGGTAATAATATGGCAATGATTTAATAGTTTCACTCCAAGTTTTGGTCCGAAGAATAAATTGTCGGAAACCATAAACTCAAACCTGCTACCAAGTACAGTTATCATTTTTCTTAACCATACCTGCGCTCAGTACGGATGTAGGTAGGTACTATTAAGTAGGACGAAGCACATCAACTGTTAGGTTAATTTGTGGGTATGAAATGGCGTGACTCATGCGAGTAGGTTTGACCCTTATATGCCCGCGATACAACCGTAAGGACTAATGCTAACGGCTTTGAAACTAGAAATAAATTTACCGCACGTTATGTGACGGTGGCTTTACCGTCAGAGGTCTTCACTCCTACTTCTCGTACAGATAAGCAAGATATTTTCCTTCGTTTATTGAAGACAATGAGAACATTGATTACCTTCTTGACAACCTTTCGAGTACGTGGTCTCGAAGTTTGGACTATTCACCCATTTACAAATCGTTTTGTAACGCACCCACGTCTCTTTTGACCAGCAGTAATGCCAGCCGGCAAAAATTCATGCTAATGTGTTAAATGCTTGATAAAAGTATGCCACGTGGAGGTTTATGCCTACGAACAGCGCCGTGTTAGCATCATTTTGCGCCCTAGGCTAGGTAGCCGCCGCCGCCCTACCCTCCGGCGAAAGTTTTTCAATAAATTAAATTTTTCACGAAATAAGCTGCGTTACCTGTTTCCTTCGGACTTTTTTCTCTGCAAATGATTTTATGATGTCATTAAAATCGATTTTCCGCATGTATTCTGTCTCGATGTAAAGAAGTGAAAAAGCATTTAACTTGGCCGCACGTGATTTTGCCGCCTCTGAAATATTGCCGCCCTAGGCTTCAGCCTAGTTAGCCTGTGCCTAAACACGGCGCTGCCTACGAAGGATAGTTCGAGGTCGTTAAATAATCAGCCATGGGGTTATGGCATTGCGTACAGAAGGTTCGATTAACGGCAGAAATTTTTATGTTCAAACTATATACTAGAGCGAAATAGCGAGATTTCCGTACAGCTGGGTACCTAATTCTAGCTACTTCCTACGTAGAATCGGTGATGGGATGAAGGACCGAATTTCGAGTCACGTGCAGAGTTATACTGTCGTGGCAAGAAAATAGTAAAGGGTAAAAAGCGAGAAGTAAGAATAGGAAGAAAGTTTGAGATCGTATTGGCTTAATTTCTGCCAGATATTGCAGCCGTGAATAAAGGATATTCGGACCTTTGGCAAAGCTGCAGGGTATATGGACCGACTCCCTACCTCTACCTATTTTTCTCCTATCATCTACGCTCGGCGAAACTCCCCACCACTCCGAATGCCATGCAGTTCGAAAAAAGGGGATGTAAAAAAGTAATATATGATAATGTTTGGGGGTTTTTGGGGAGAAATGGGGGTGGCTCTGTTCGGGGGTTGCGATCGCTAGCTGGGGGTTGGGCGTGGTGCGAACCCCAACCGTTGGTCGATATCCTGAGACCGCGTGCCTGACAGCGACGCGACGCTCCGTGACCGTCATGGCCGCCTCCTAGTGTTTCGCCACGCCGTGTACCAAAACTTTGCAATTTTCTTCGATCTGAGGTGAGTGGATATAGTTTTTTAATTTTATTCCTAGCTCATAAACTGGCCGGAAAAAAACCGCAGCAATCGCATCGCCGTCGAGACGAAAATTTCTCGTTCGGAGCCGACGATGAAACGCGTCTGAAAGTGAATTCCTGTCCCGTTTTTAGTGGATAAAATTCATTCGAAAAAACGGGGAAATTTTTTCGTGGCGTCAATTCCAAAGCCGGTGAAAAAGACTTCAAGTATTCGAAAAGTTTCGTTAGATTTTTCTAATAGTTGCGGCAGTTTTTTGGGCTATTAGATGATCCGAACGGTCAAGTTCAAAGGAGTGTTTCTAAAATTAGGTATTTACTATTCATAGAGATAGTAAAAATTTTTCTCGACGCAGGTAATATATATTCTCTTTGGAACTGTTACTTTTACGATGTGGTTTATTGAATTGGACGGTTTGATTAGCGAATCAGTATTTTACTGGACCGATGAACCAGCGTTGATGATAAAAAGTTAATAAAACGACGTATTTTTCACGCTAACAGTAGATATAGGTATATGTATATTGTATAGCTGGTACACATCGACGAACCGATATATATTGAAATGGACGTCTCGTATAAGTTCATCAACTTTTACCTCGCGGCGAAAAAAATTAAAAAACTAGACAAAGAACGAGTTTTACAATGTATATATAGTAATTACTAATTACCGTGAGCACGCGCAATGCTCATTAATTGGAACATGAGTCGTGTAGATATATAAGCTGGTTACAATGATATAAATCGTTTTTTAACTAGAGCTGATATTCTATTAATTGTGAGTAATCCACGGGCAAATCGACGTCCGTGACATTTCACTGGTTCCAATTATATGACGTTGAATGTGACAGCTGTAGTTCGAGATATTAATTCGACGGAAATATCAGCTTTTAAGCTCTCGTCACGATGCCTGAGAAAATATTCTCAAACCACGAGACTGTTAGAGCGAAGAATGAGAGAGAGGAAATAAATTGAAGAATTTATGAATCAAGGTGGTTTTATTATAGGTAATAAGTAGCGTATAGCGGTCAGTTGTTAATTTGCGGTATATGTGTATCTTGACGAGAGAAAGAATCACGCGTAAGACGCATCGCAGTCATTCAAGTTGGTACGGAAGAACTCGCGCAAAATACGAAGGAGTCAAGTTGTTTATTTGATGGGATCATAAAAGCCCTCTTTATGTTTATCTCCCATTTAAAACGTTCACATAAAACTCGCGACTGCACACACAAACCATCAAACGGACGTAAATCATCCCATGAAATGGACTTGGCTTGCGTCGGGTCGCGAGCGTCGCGACGCCCGGCGGCATCGGTAGTTCTTAGATTTTCTACCAATTTTATCGATAGGAAAAACGCACAATATTTTTACATACAACGTCACACAACTGTGACGGAAACGGAGCTCCCCAAAACTTATAGAAAAAAAAAACAGAAACAAGAAAAAAAGCTCTTCTCTTCTCTTTTCCACATGCGGACGGACCAAAGCCCGACTACGTGAGTCAGGTAATGCCGAGGCGAAACTGACGCTCTTGCGTCGACGAGAATGACAGCCTTGTCCGACTGACCTTGTCAAAATAACAACCCTTTCAAGGAAAGCCTTTCTGAGTCCCAGGACCACCTAGTAAATTTTAATCGCCGTATAAAACCTTGGATCTTTGAAGCCGAGAGACGTCAGTAATTCGAGTTTGTTCTATTCCACGTAGTTTTTCAGTTTATTTTACGAGTTAGATCCGGGCCTTGGATATTTTTAGCAATTTCATATTATTAGTTGAACCTCTTTCCAATCACACCACTTATCTACTTAAGCTGACGAACCAGATTTCAAATGCGATACTATTCGCGGTGCCTTCTTATCAATTCTACGAGCGTGAAAAGACGAAATTCATTTTTAAACGAGACGGTGTATATAAAGTATGACAAACGGTTGTAATTAGGATGACTTAAAAATGGTTTGTCGTTGCCGTTGGCAGTCTATAATGTTAGACTTTCTTGAAATGAAATAGTAAAATGAAGAAAGAAAGAAAGAAAAAAAAAAAAAAAGATTCCTCCGCGTTTGTCCCGTTATCGCGAGTCCATGTATCACTTCGATGTGTCTGTTAAGGTCAAAGTTCTCTTATCTCAACGAGACATTTTACGGCCTCTAGTATTTCTTGGCAACTCTCATGGCTACGGCGTGTCACGGCTCGGCGTTTTAACGTAAAATTTGGAACGGCTTGTACCTACCGCGTCAACCGCAGTTTAAAAACTAAAAAAAGGTATACCAAGGCCAGGGGCCCCCGGCGGGGAATCGGCCGTCAAAAAAGGGTTGTTTTGTACGTTTTATGGCTGGGTCTCTGGCCCCCCTACACCATTGATGCCAAAACAACCCTTGCTTCCTTCCGGGTACGCGAACAGGACCGATGGCCTTCGGCTAACCACTGTCGCACCGTGCGTCCGCGTCTGCGAAGGGTTAACTGCTCTGTGTCGCCGTAGCGGGACTGGCCGCGGGTTTCAGGAATTATACGACATATTTTTTTTCTTTTCTTTTTTTTCAGGTAGTGAAAGAAAAAACGAGGTTCTAAATTTTTATGGGGGTGCAGAGGCAGCCCAATGCACCGTAACAACCCAGGAAAGAAGGCCTTGGCGCGTCGTAAAGGGGTAATCAGTGCCTTCCCTCGAAGACGAAGGACCTTGGCTATAATGTCACCCCTCTAGTTCTTTTTATTTTTATTTTCTTTTTTTGTATCCATTACGACTAGGTCTACTAGGTAGATTCTGTCATTTCCTGACCAAAGTTTGTACGCGATGCAAGTCCCTTCATCTCGTTCCTCGATTATATCGAGTGCGTGAGTGCAGCAGAGCATGCGTGTGGGTGAGATGCGTGCGCTGGTGTATGTGGGTGCGAGTGTGTGATTTTTTAAAATAAATTTTATACCCTCTTTTATTACCGTGTAATCAGTGTCTGTGTAATGTTTTATACAAAGTGGGTATACCAGCGGCGTGTTGTCTTCGTCGGGGAAGCCTGCTTCAATGTTAATACGTGAAATCGGCCGGTGCTGATATATCTACATAATACTAGTAGATATGCGTCTGCGTACCGATTTAGTACTGTTTTAGTACAGTTTTACTGCTTTAACTATCTGTCCATTATGCACGTGTGATATCGCGAGTAAAAATAATAGTTACGACTTCTAATTATAGTCCCTTGACCCCCTCGTAACGCGGGATCCTACTCGTACACCGCAACATCTATACCTACTTTCATCGTATGAAATAAAAAAACAATAAAACAAAATTGAAAAGTTACGAGATTAAAGAATCCCGGATGACATTGAATAGTATGAAAGCTAAAAAATTCTTCTACCATCAAAGTTATAAAACCCCAGGTACCTATTTAAATTGCTAATCAAGCTCCTAAAACCCCGCCGATCGGTTCAACGAAAGCTAATATTTATGATACTGTTCCAACAGGAATAACTTGAGGCTTAAGGCGAAGAGTAGATAAATAGTTAAATGCCTGTCGAGTCAACCAAAAAGGAGGTAGGTTGTATGTACAAATAGGTACCTGAGTTGCAATTAACGACTGCATTCCGTATAATTTATATTTATCAACTGTCTACCGATTGGCTTTAATAATTGGCGCGTTTTGAGGATCATGGGAAGATATTCCCTAATCTATTGGCACCTGAAAAGCCAATTTAGTTGCATAACCGTCTCGTTCATAAATAAATTATCGGTTCTTGCGCTCAGCCTGCATCCTCGGAGTAAGTATACAGTATAGGTGTAAAGTACGGACTGTGTGGGTAACTCGAGTTTCATAACAATAGATAATTTATAATAAGTATAAACGCTATTACAGGTCGGGGAAGGCGCCGCAGCAATGAACTCTGTTTATGGCCAAGGCACGGGTTATTTGGGACGCGGATACGTTTGGACCACGTCTCAGAATAACTAGTTCCAGTTACGGCATTGATGGGCACAATTTTAACCGCGGATGTAATACTCGCTTGAAAGCACGTGCGCGACCCACTCCGACAAAAAGGTAAGCCAAACATTTTCGTTTTCAACTTTCATGCAATTTTTTATCCGCTACATTTTTGGGGGTGTGAAAAATATGAGTAGAATTACATGATCGAGAATCGAGCTGGCGGCGGAAGAAAAACTGCAGTTTTTTCCCGCACGAGTCTAGCTCGTACGATCTCGAACCGTTCTTTGACGGCTCATGACAAGATCAATGGTACGACGCCGATTTCGTTTCTCTTCGTCGTATGGCGAGATTAAGCTCAACTCCATGCCCGTCCATAAGTAACATGCGGTGTTTGAAACAGCGATGCGTGAAATGGCAGAATTCGACACACGTGCGAGTAAGATAAAGGTTGCCATTACGTCAGAGCTGAGATCAACCAGCCGAACTAGGTGAGCTACCGCAACTTGGAGTACGTTGAGTATATCCAGTGATTTGTGGAGAAACAATTATGACAAGGATGATAGATTTTTTTCTTCTTCTTCTTTCGATGAAAATATAGGAAATCAGGTTTCCGTTTCCGGTACAATTTTTACTTGAAAAAACTTTGATCGAATTAAGCCAGGCTCTGTAGATCATAGTCACTTGTTGGACGCCATGTTCGAGGCTTAAGGTTCACATGGCGTCGATGGAATGCTGCACGTACGCACACGCATGCTACCGATAGCGGCGGTACGCATACGCGTCACACAAACGTAGATTCAAGCTTTAAGCGTACAGAATGTTGATGAGGGTAAAGGCAACGAACGAACGAAACGAACGAGCAAGCGGGCGGGCAAACCGCCGTGTAACTCAAATCCCCTCTCTTCTCTTCGTCCATCTCGTCTACATTTTTTTTCCACCAAAGTTGCTCGACGAGTTCGATATCATATCCACCCCGTATAGTAATCGAGCGAAATGGCCGCATTGCCCTGATCCTTTGGTAATGTGTAATCGCGGGATGATACCGTTCCGCGAATATTTCTCGTATGTCTATCCGGGGGTATAATCCCCGCAAACTATCGCTATCTGGTCTTGCGCTCTGAGTAATGTGCGGAGGAATGTAATATTTTTTCTATCCTTTTTCCTTTTTCATTTTTCTCTCTCTTTTTTTTTCCTTCTTTTTTTTTCTCTGTTGCTCAGTCGGAAATGATCATTATCGGAGGTTTTGTTGCAAGGGGTAATAAAGTTCGGTGAACAGCAGGGTTCTAATAGAAATTTCTGGGTAGGCGTTCGCCTGCGCGAACGTAGAAACTCGCGGTTCTTACGACAGAGGTTAACCGCATCCACGGCTCGAGAAACTTGTACGAAGGCGTCGTCGCCGTTCAACGTCGTAAATAACGGGGTAGCAATTAGCAATGGGAGGGTGTGTACGGACCAAGGCGCGGCTGCAGCCCGCAATTTATCCCTTTCGAAGGAGGCTTACCTTCGTTATACCTACATGACTACTGCAATTTTCAAGGCTTTATTGACAATAGTAGTAAGGAATTATTCTTAGCTTATACTAACTAATCGCTGAACGAATGATCTTGGATCTTACGCAAAACTAAATTAATACTCGGTTAATTTACAGAAAACCGAAGGTCAGAAAATTTCGTGTAAATTAGGCATAATTCTATAGATCTGAACTATATTCGTGGTTCATTATATACGGGCGACTATTAGTTATACTCGATGTTATTTGCGAAACGAGCAGCATGTTTGTACTATTGCTTAATTAACTATGGCGTAATTAAGACAGGCGGTTATAGTGGAGTGTACAGTTTGTAGGATACTTGTTTAATACGGTTAAGGGAGAGGAGCTGTTTACCGCAATGAAAGGAACGAGAGTTGGAAGGGTCTTGAAACCCTTTTGCAATTGCCTTTTGCGCCGGTGCGAATCGCGGTACGTTTATATAACAATAGCACAATAATTATTCAACTAGTGATCGCGACGAAAATTCCACTAGTCGTATGCAAATAAATACGGTATAAAATACGAAAAATCAAACTACATTAGAGCGTATGAGTTGAGACTCCGAAAATAATCATATTCGGCTACTTTCAATTGCTAGCAATTCGAAATATTTATCACACTCTGCTATAACTTCATACCAAATATTTAAACCTCCGTATATCCTACGTTTTCGTACATGTTTTCATAACTAGATATATATGTCCCGGCTAATGGAATCAGGTTTTAATTGCCCCATCAAAATCGAGCCTCGGTAAAACGCTTTTGTGATTCTGCGTGCGGATGGATGAGAGCTAAACAAAAATTTCATATCTGAATTATTAGCTCGGGAAAAATTAAGTGGCAAGTGATGGAATTGATCCTGCACAGGGAGTTAGGTGAGTAGATGTACTCCACTAGGTATTACTTACTCTATGTCTACTTTAGGCTGAATAAGAAACCGTGCTGAATGACTGAGTGGTAGAGTAAGTAAGGCCAAAATAAGTTTTAATAAAAATATACAAAATTTGTAACTTCCTGGAAGTTGTTGGGGCAAGAAAGGTTCCTTGGTATATATATATACATATAGATAGAGAGAGAGAGAAAGAGGTATATAACTAGACCCTAGGCTACGGTGTCGCGCGGTTAAGTTGACTTATACAACCCTCTCAGGTAATGACGAGCCTAATTTGAATAAAGAACCCTAATCTCCACCTGAGATTACTTCCGGAACAAGCTCTTCCGCGCGTCTTCGTCTCGTCGCCTCTCCTCTCCTCTCCTCTAGCCTAGGATCCATCCGACGGTTTTTCTTCGCGGATCTGTTCGCCCATTCATTCCCCCCTGTAAACGTACTCCTCGTTTCTCGTTGCCGAAATAAGTTACCTCAGAGGGGCTAAAGAACGAGGAAATTATCTTGGTAACTTGGGGTATTAAGGCGTGAAGAAAATAAACAGAAAAAACAAAAAAAGGAATACATAGGATCGTCGTTGGGTTAGATTTTTCCGTGGAATGCCGGAAAACGCGTTATTTTTTCCGATACATTTTTGAGGCAGGAAATTTCTGGATCACCAGAGCGCAAAATCGCGAGATATGCGGCTCGTGGAAATGGCGGGGGTAACGGCGTCGTCGTCAAGAGCGAAAAGAGAAGAGCAAGGAGTCCGGTGCGGCGCGGCGGCTGCAGGCTTGAGAGACGTGAGAGAGCAAAAGTTTTAGTCGTAAACCGAATGGTAGCAAAAAAGGAAAATTACATTAAGAAACTCAACTCAGGAGCGGGACCGGCGACGGCGAAACCAGCGGGGCGACTACACTGACACCGTTTTCTACATGTACCTGTATACGCGTGTGTATAACTTCCTGCAGTATACCAAGAGCTTCTTCTATATAAAATACGCACACATATATATACAGACCGGGAATACTACCCAAAGTACATCGCGTAGGTACTGGTAGGTACCACACCGTTTCACCTCTACAGTTTCGCGCTTTACTCCAGAGTTGGGAGGGCTGCGGATCTCGAGAGGGCCAGACGTGAGATTAAACAAAGGAACAAAGTCCCGGTACAGAGGGGAGTAAAGGTGTTCCAGCAAAGCCCTAAGAGAACAACTCGCCTTCTTCCTCGAGTATACTTAGAAATACATATCCTTACTTCCTTCGTCTTCTTATACCGCGTCCTGAAGGAGTGAGTAGGTGGATGGAGGTCGGAGTCGTATAGATATAGGTATACACCCGCTAGGTACAGGGGGTGCAGACCGGCATATAAAGTGGATTTGAAATGAGCCAAGGAAAGGGGTAGCAGAAATGTATATAATATAGAGGTAGGTGTGCATGAAAAGGTGATTTTTTCTTCCTCTTCCTCCTTTCCTTCTATTTTACTTATTTCAAAATATCTCTACCCCGCACCTACTGTATCGCGTATTACTATACGGGCTTGCATCTCTCGCCTGCACTCCTCTCAACTCTTCACCGGCGCACATTCAAGTCGAGTTTGACTAGGTATACGTACCTATACATATGTATGGGTGCAGATGGGGTGCCATATTGTTGCAACGACGCCTCTGCAGAGTGAACAGGGTGTGCGCAACGGGTACAATTCTAAACTTTAGCCATTGGCTACCGGAGAGGAATAGAAAACGAGAAGTTGGGATAGTCGCTTGGTTTAAACCCGTTTATATATCGAAGCTCTTGCTCAGGGTGCGTCGACACCAAGCCGCGCCCTTTGCTCTCTCAAGGATTGTTCGCTCTTATAGAATCGACTATGGTGGCGGACTATAGCCTCAAGATATTAAGGCGCAGGTAGGTATCATTCACCGTGAAAGAATCGCCCGATAGTTATGTCCGTGTAATTTTTTAACTTCACCAAACCGTCCTTGCCCATAGCTGCAGACGTTATTTAATACGTAATTAGGAATATTTTTAATCTCGCCGATCCTGCAGGTAGGTAGATATACGGAAAAGGCGTTCCTCCTCGAATCCACTGCAGCGTAGATACTCCCATCATCATTTAATACAGTTTCGAATGTTTTCAATCTCCGCTTTCCACACCGGCGACGTATTTATGTCGGTAGAACTCAGAGAAATAGAAAAAGTCCTGACTAAGGAGATTTGTGACTTCAGACTGGGGTCGTTCTGCTCAGGGTGCGGCGGTGTTCTTTGTGAGAATTTAATTACAAATTATTAATGAACATGAAATCATTTGTGAAAATGTCAAACGAGGTAGACTCCCAGTCCCGTGGAAGTTTCAAACGTGTTCCGAGATCGGAGATTCAACAAATTGCAGCTCCATAAATCGACCGATAAACTCAGCTACGGTGAGAAGAAAAGGAAGAAAAAATAACTTGGGATTCTATTTAAAGCTGATTTTTCGCAAAACAGCGAAAAGTTTAAACCTGAAATCCAAGATATCCGAAGGACACGTCGACCAGCGTTTTGCGATCCATAAAGTATCGCGAGGGAAAGAATCTTATACGGATAATACACCTAGATGCGGTTCCCTGGTTCTCATGTAGGTACACACTAGGAGCATGGAAAAGCAGCTACAACAGATCCTTTAGACTCAGGTAGCAAACTCAACGGTTTATAAGACGTTCGACAAATATATTATTCTCAGGTCGCACCTCTGGAGCTCACGGTTGGATCACGTTATTCAGACTTGTAAGCTCATTTGTTTTTATTTCATGTAAGTCAGCGTTTCTCGCCTTCAACTCCTTTCGTTCTTCTCGCACGTTCCGGCATACAGGGCTAGGGTATGGGTACGTGGGTAGGTAGGTAGGTGGGAAGATAGGAAGGTGTAGCCAGAAAGGAGCAGTGGGATAGGGGAAGAGAAAAGAGTGAGAAAGATGGAGAGCCGGGAGGCTACAGAAGCGGAGAGAAAATTCTACACGTGGTCCTGGAGACAGGGAGGAGATAGGGTAAAGTGGTCATAAAAATGCCTATCACAAGCAACGATAACGCGGATATCCAACGGCGGCGAGGTTTAGGAGACGAAAATTGAATCGGTCAAAATGCACTCGCCGTTTTTCGCAAGACAATGTAGTTACCCCGTTTTTAATTTTTATTATGAAAAAAGTTCACCGCGCTTGCAACAGATCCTGGAACTCCTGGAGCTGGCAAGCAGGCCTTGTAATTGGCGTAATAATAACTATCCGCCTTATATCCCGTGTAAGAAATACTGAAAATTGCTCAATTACACGAGCGCGCTAATACGATGAGTAAAAATGTAAAATTGGACGCAGTTCTTAGCCGCTTAGTTATACGTAATTTCCAGTACCAATTCGCGCCATCTCGCCAAGTCTAGCGAATTTACTCACGCTATATTTAACGTCGTACCCACTCTGCACCCCGAGTTTGTGAATATATACAGAAATACGGCCAACGATCGTGTACAGCATTCAGTCTAGATTAATTAAAGGAATGGTTAAGTGAAAACATTACGAAACACGGCACTGCTAATGAACCAACGATTCGAATTAACTTTCAAACTTATACTTACGTCTGCGCCTCCTTCAAGTGCAAACATTATTTTCTTCGACTGCCGATCACACGCCGAATAATTAATTGAGCTTAGTAGTTATGAAGTCAAGCTAGGCATGTATAGGTATAATAATTTTGTGCATTAACGTATGAAATACATGTCAGGAAAGTAATAAGGAGCATCGCGACAGGTTAGCCATTACTAAGGAAGATGAGGATAATAATAATTCGGCCATAATCCTCTGATAAATATTGCTCCTATCTGGTAATAACAGACTGATATTGATATTCCGGAAGAGAATTTATCGCTCCTAATTGTAAAGTATCGATTGGATATTATATCTACGTTGTAACGCGCATGTTTATTTGTGCAATTTCAAGCGAGATCTCACGAAGCACTGGTATAGTGCTTACTTAGTATTGAATATATACATATATGGGTAAATGCGACGAAACATGAAGTTGGGAAAGGTATTAAGCTCTGAGATTTGCGTCGACTGGCGGACGGCGTAATCGAGCAAATATTAACCACCCGGAATATAGCTTAATTGCAATTTTAGGAAGAATATTTTGCGTATGCAAGTCTCGTGAACTCATTTCGCGTCTCTCTGATCCCGGTAGTTAGGTATCCAGCCTTTTTTAGATTTTACCTAACAAAATATGCAAATTACTGTCGGCGGGAAGCAAGGCACAAACTACGAGGCGAGGAACGAAGCGCTCGCGGAGATGCTATGGAAAGAGGAGTGTAATCTTCGCCCACGGGAGATTGTGCGAGGCTAAAATAAACCAGGGAAAAAAATACACCCCACACGCCCTGGTGCAAAAGCCGTCCGCAGTTCGCTTACTGCACTATTGATACACCCAGGCTTTTGCAAGACGTTGCAATCTTGCCGCGTCTCTCAGTTTGTTACGTTGCAGAATGCGTATTTCGTTATCTGATTCGATAAGGGATACGAATAAAAATGTATGAATGCGATTTCCGGGGATACAGTCGGTTAGCTTGGTAATGTCAGCATCAAAGTTTAATATCTTTTTACGTTAGGCTGTTTCCTCTCTGCGGTATGGTCTCCAAGGAGCTTAAAACTGAAGCAAAAAGTTTGCGGGTTACTTCGGACAACGGGAACTCTGAAAAATATGTAAATTAGGTAAATTCGAGAGGCACTTTGCGGTGCGAAAAGATTGGGGAAAATTTATAAGCCAGTGAATCTGCTGTTCGCAATTCCGGGCTTTCTTGTTTCTAACTTTTACATCGCGGGGGTATATTTCGCTGGGTTAGTCACTTTGTCACGGCTATCTCCGCTCCTGCATAATACAATCATTTATCAAACTCTCGTTTCAAAAATGTCGATTGTAATTCATTCAAAACTTCGAAAGAGTTTAGAAAATCGAAATAAAAAATGTATACCATGCGTTACGAAAATCGAATCGCCCTATGCAAGGACTAATCACCATTCTGAATGTATGTCGAAGAAGATATCCTACTATTTCCATTGCCCTTCTAAAACGGGCGTTCAAATTCCAATCGTCTTTTGTCTTCGCTTTAATTAAAACCGAACGTTGAACTATCCCAATCAGGTGATCCCTACTAAAAGAGGCGTCTCTTTTCTCTGGTGTAGTTAATCAGCCCATTATACGAACCTTAGAAGAGTATTCTCTCGTTATTTCACCCAATGTAAAAGCTTGTCTCGTGCGGAGTTCGTTTGAATTAAATGTCTCCCGAAAGACGAACGTAACTAGAATACGGGCCGTCGTATACTCAACGACTTTAAGTGCCTGAGCGGCACTCTGCATCGTAACTATTTCAAACTTAGTAGTTTTATTGGATTTTATTTTACCGAGATACAGGAAGGACTTTCGATCTTGTTACAGTCGGTAAATTTTCATTTGGTCCAGTTACAGATATTAAATATTAAAGACTCGAAAAAAAAAAAAAACCTGAAACATTGATCTCAAAACTCGAAAAAAAAAACTTACCTTGTTGCACCATAAAGCCAGTTGGTAAAATACCGGGTTTGGACGGACGTCACCGTCGAAAGACACGGAAGATTTAACTTGCAATCTGAGTTTCGCGCGGATCGAGGTTCTCGTTCAAAGACTTTCATGGATTATCTAATTTCTGACAAACTGCAGATACCTAGCAGTATTTAACGGCGACGTGGAAGAAAGATCAAAGAAAAGCTCCTCTTCGTAGCCGTAACCGAAACCACCAAGCCACCAAACCATAACGAAGATCAGAAACTGCCCACACTTACTCGTGAAGAAGTACCGGGCGAGTGCTTACGAGTTGAACACGTAATTACGCATCATCACACATGCTCGAGAAATAGCGTTCACGCGAAATACATAGCTGAAATAACCAAATGGCGAGCTTTAGCCATCACTCATCCAATCGCGGTATTCTTTTTTTTCATATTTAGCCCATAACACAGAGAATCACAAATTGACAAACTTCAAATCCCGCGACAATGAATGAGAATGAAAGAAGTAGGAGAGTGAGGAGTTGACGTCGAGTATAGAATCGAGAGCGTATAGGTCCAGGGACGGGGGCTTGTATCGTGTAAATAAATGGTGCGAGTAAAATGACCAGAGCAAAAGCATAGGTGTAGAGAGCGAGCGAATCGTTTGACCTGGCCATCCTATGAAACCGAGTTGCAGTCCTGGGTGTAGTATACATCTGCACTGCCATCCGGGTCCGAGTAAGTGAGTGGGTGAACGGGAGGTTGGGTGGTTGGCTAGAATCGCGGGGGTTTCTAAGTGGAAGAGCGTGTGAAGATGGGCGACACGGTACCAGGGGATGGAGGATAAAGTTGGACGAGGGGTCGGTGGCTGGGGAGGATGGAATAAAGCGGGAAGGAAGATTGGTTCAGGGATTAAAGTACGAGCGAGGCGACGCAGGAATAAAAATAAGGAGTAGCTGCTGCTGTAGCGGATGTTAGCTGGTGGTGGTATTGGTGGTGGTTATACCTGTCTCACATGAGACTGTATGAGCTGCTATCTCCCTGCTACGTATAACAGGATATATATATATATATATTTAATACAACGATATATGGATATATGTGAAAGCACAAGAGTAACCCCGAAACTTGGATGAGAAAGGCAAACGAAGTTGTATTTAAGTCGAGGTGTAAGTTTTTGGTCGAGGTTTTCATTACCCGTAAGTAGAAATTAATTTGGATTTATATAACTCCTGTATACAGTCACGTAATCAGTCTTAATTGATAGAATTCAATTAGTTAGATCCCGATCGCAATTGGTTACATATGTACCATAGATGTAATAAAAACTTTGAATCGGAGAATGGTCCAGCTCTCGCGACACAGAAATCCCGGTAAAAAAAAAACCTCATTCATGCAATATCCATACATGATTCCGAGCCGTTATTATCTCGGTGAAGTAACGCGGTATAATTTGCAAATACTAGTCAAACTCCAGACAGCGTATTGGTGTAATAATGTATTCTCTGTTTTCCGAGCTGCCCACGCGTTGCAGTTTGGGATCAACCGCGTACAGACACGTGAGACGCGTTCTCAGAGAGATATTCCAATCTCAGATCTGTTAATAAATATCATTGCGACGGAACGATCGTGGAGTCACCGAGCTGTAAAATCATAGACACGCGTTACAGGCGAATTTAACGTACCCTCGCCAGGTCTCTCCGTCTCTATCTCTTACTCTTTTTCTCTCCCTCTCCCTCTCTCTCTGTGTCTCTGAGCCTTTACACCGCGGGATATTATACGCCGTATTTTCTAGCCCTGTCCCAGCGTGTCCTAACTCTTATCTCTACCTATAAATATTATGTTGATCTCCTGATTACACCGTTCTAATTAAGGCATTACGCGATTAAACCTTAGAGACACGGTTCACGTGGATTAATTTATTTCAACTATAAAGCTTAACACAATTAGGTGGTGAACTACCCCGCACATTACTCGTTCAGGTCTCATGTACCTATCTCTCGGCTACATACATCTATGCATCCTGCTCGTGGAAGATAATAAATTCAATAACGTTCAGGACTAAGTATACGTGGGTGTGATTTTCATGATTTTTTACTTCAACATAAAATTCATGCCAATGACCCAGTAGATCCGGGTCATACTTTTGCATATCAGATAAAGAACGAAAGGCACGGTATGGTTTTTAACCCGGATAGAATTAGTGGCTGAAGAATTTGCGCTCGTTGAAGTCAGAGATTCAAGTAAATCCGGTTCAAAGTTTCCCTGGGGTTGCAGGGATTCACTTGGATTATCGGTAGAAGTGTCGTAAAATGAACGGTGCGCGTGTTTCTTAGATTTCTTTTGATCTGTGGCGGAAATCTCTTACGAGAGAGATACAAGTATGTGTGCACGCGTACGTATGGTATACCTACCTATCTTTATTTTACGCGAGAATATGGTGGTGCAATGTACATGGAAGAAATGCAAAAGCTATTGAGACCCGGCCATTCCGGATTACAATCTATATTCATACGTTGGGATGTGCAGAACGCTGCATAAAGTACGCGCGTATTAAAAAGGGTAAAAGATGAGAATGAAAGAACAGGGAAAGAAAAAAGAAGGAAACGGGAATACGGATCCTTCGCGTATAGAAATACCTACGTATAACCAAGGTAGGTATACCTATGTACACGTGCAGGCGGTCATCTCTATTCTACGTGTACGAAGACTTCGATAGCACATTTTTGCCTATCTCCCCGTGAAATGAAACTGCGGCTAGCCGGGCTGTCGGCTCTTTTCCTCTTTCCCTCTTCCCTCTTCCCTCTCAACCCGCCCTTTTTCTATCTATCCCTCTCTCTTTCTCTCTATTCTTCTTTCTTTCTCTTCCTCCCTTCGTATCTCCATTTCTGTCGCTTCCTCTCAGCCAGCGCAACCCCTCCCGACCACCTCGGGCAGAATACATATTTTACAGGCATTCATGATGGCCGCCGTTGCCTGCCGCTCGGTCGACCGCGTGGGCCCTGGGTGCTTGTTGGGTGCCTGGTGCTGCTGCGCCGGGTGGCGGCCATGCCAATGCCTTTGAAAGACCGAGAGAGAAAGAGAAGGAAAGAGAAAGAGAGAGAGAGAGAGAGAGAGCCAAGTAGGGAGGGAAAGAGAGAGAGAAACAGAGAGAGAGAGCGAGAGGGGCGGTTATACCAGCGTATAATGCGACCGAAATTACTCGCGTAATTGCATAATAAGCCCTCTTGTGCTAGCAACCTATCGCCCAAGCTCGCCTCCTCATCCTCGTTCTCGTCCTTATCCTGCCATTCCGCGTTTTCCACATCTCGAGATATACCTACCAACCTACCAAGTCCCAACCTACCCGCGGCTCTACCTACTTCCTCGTCAAAGTTTGTAATATATATACGCTTTTGCGACTAGGTTTAACAGCTCGAATTTTACGTTACGCTAGGCTGAGCTAAGCCAAGTCAAGCCAAGCCAAGCCAAGCCAAGCTAAGCTAAGCTACGCTACGCTACATACATTTGTGTGCATGGTATACTATATCTACACCGGTTTACTTTACACGGCAAACGACCGTAGAGAGGCTCGTTATTATAAACATGAAAGATACTAATCGCGGATCGGTTTTAGGGATGAGTAAACCTGTTATGCAAACTGGACCACCTAAGATATCCCGCCTACTTTATACAACGGCTATTCGAATTATTCGCGTGAAATCATTGCAGGGATTTTATACCGTTTTACCTCACCCCTATATCGGGCAAATTCCCCTAGAAAATCTTTACATTATCTACTATATGTATATATTATACACTTGTATCAGGGTACCCACGTATGTACCTATCCACGTGAATCGCCTACTTAACTGTAATGGAATTGAAGATACACTCTTCTCTCTCTATCCTCACGGAGAGAGTATACAGATATCCATGTGTATATACATACGCTTAGAATAGGCTGATCTTGTATTGATAGAATTTTCTTCTATACATATCTACGTATGTATGTATTACACATATACCTACCTCAGCTATCCCTCCCCTGGACGGGGCGAGGTTGATAATAATTCTCTAGGTAACGTGAAAGCTAAGAGGGGGATGATATCGATTAAGCGATAGTGGGTATATATCTGAGCGTACGAAAACCCACCCCAAAATAACGATGACTAATATCCGGTCTTATGCCAGGATTATTATTAATACGAAATATGTTCTCTCTTCCCAAAGGCCTGCTGCTGGCTGTTATACACTCTATACGCCACCGTGCTGCACCAGACAATAAAAGCCCAATTTTTCCTACGATTATGAACCACTGGCCAATGGGGTGGACACTAACATCATTTCATTTTATTCAAACGGCGCGAGGACATTGTGTGCAGGACGGTTTTCGAGCCTGGTATATCGCACGCATACCTACACGTATCTGTATATCTGTATCATTATTTTTGCAGCCGAGGACATGCGGACGGGGTTGGAAATGCCGACAGACAAAAATTCGACTCTCGATATGATCCACGGCTGTCGGTGTCCGCTAATGGAAAGTGGAAAACTGGAAACGATACTCTGTACGTATGCAGTTTTGTGCACAATGCACCGCGCTCCGCGAGTCGTATACAAAGTTATGCGATAGCGTTGCAGATTGGTTTTTCGGAAAGAGGAATTCTATGGCTGGTGGAGGTGATTTCGGTAAGTTGAGAATGTTTTTATTTCACTACTTGTACCCACTAGCTAGAGGTAGTTAATTCAAGGTTCGAGGATTTTATGATAGAAAGTATAAAGTTCTATTATATTATGAACAGGTATAAGATACGCGTGTTATAAATGCTCAGGTTCAAATCCTTTTTCTAAAAGTGGCAACAACAAACCGTTCTTCTGGCTTAGGGTTATAAAATATACGAGTTCATTGTCACGGTCGTTGCCAGTCCGAAGTAAGCCAGGGGTACAAAAAGCCTTTGCCTACTTTTCCTCTTTCTTCTTCTCCTTTTTCTTTTTCTTTTTTTTTAATTTATTTTCTGGACAAGGTACTCGCAGCTATTGGCAGTGGTACAAGTAACTACATCCGACATTCGGTCGTAAAGAAGCCCATCAGAAAATGGTTACGAGTCAAGTTGCTACTTTATTAGACACTGTAAAATACGATGCAAGAAGAAGGAGGGATTAAGACGGCTTAAATGTCGATAAAAACTGTCCAAAACGATTTGTGAGAATGAGAACTATGCCTACCTACCTGTGTAGGTAAATCATCGAATTGCATTACTGGGATCGTCAGTTTTTTCGCCGGATAAAATAAATAGAATGACGAGTTTATAAAGTGGCGTGAAAATAGTATAACGATTGATAAATTTTAAATACAGATACAGGATTTCATTGGTTCAGCACATGTATATACCTCGGCTTGAAAACGTATCCTAATACAAGCGTAGAATGTATTTCTATAGATTATTCAGTGATTTAAGAATTCAGAGAATCTCTGACCCGCGTATATATCCAAGTATATAACAGAGTGGCGATAAAATAATCATTAGGAAACATTAGCGGCACACTTTTTCTTCCAAAAGTCACCCGCGTGGATTCTGAATAAATTAACTACTCTCTTGATTTGAAATTTCAGTGGTTAACGACATGGCATCAGACAGCAGAAATTTCTTGTTTCGAAATTGGCTTGAGAACGAGGGAGTGGACTATACTCTATTGGACTGGACTGGACTGGACTGGGCAGGGGAGCGGCTCATTGTCCGGGCAGACCAGACCGCAACACTTCACTGCAGTGTTTGTCCAGGGTGATATTCGAGGTGAAAAGTTCCAAGATCTATCGATAGGTGGCAGCATAATACGAGAGGAGCTTTTACTGTGTGGAGCGAAACGAGGACGGATTTAAAAAATATTTAGGTGAGGGTCGATTCGGTGTTGATCTTACGATTAGAGTTTCGCTGTAGATAAACTAGAGTTTATAAAAATGTCTTGAAATTTTTCATTTCATTTTTTTTTTTTTTTTCTCTCTCCTTTTTTCTTTTTCTGCCTTAAATCAGCATGGATATACGTATACTTTTATTTAAACCATAAACAATCAGTTAGCGTAGGTATACGTGTTATGAAACATTGATGAAAGATAGCCACGTGGTTTACGTTCAGCTTGATTTAAACAGTAGAAACGGGAAAGAGGAAGAAGAAGACGAAGTAAAAGAAAAAGAAATCAAATAACCAAATTTTATCAACAATTTTTGAAATCAAATCGTCGATATCCTTCCTTTCGTATACGCTCTATACATATAGAGCGTTAATAAACGGGCAAGAAAATGACAAACTCCACTTAATTTAGCACCTCAGATTTTCCCCGCACCATATTACGCCGGGGCTAATCGATACCAAACGACACGCGACTTTGGATGAAATTTATTATTTACGAACAAGGGGGTGTCTTGCGGGTTTCCGCAGCTAGAAAGTGTATAGGTGAAAATCTGACGGGAGTACTGGAAGTGGGAATTAAAAATTCATTCCAATCTCGACGCCTGCAGAATTTTTATATCCCGCTGTCAAACAATCTTATAATATATAGATATCTATCCATGTATATACCGCCCACTATCCATACCGCGTGGATAAATATAAAATAGAAGCGTCATTGGTTATTAAACAAATATATATCTATGCGATTATAGCGTGAAAAAAAGGAACAGTATTTAACTTCCCTCTTTAGAAAATCGGGCAATAAAATTCTCCGCCATACAGGCTTCGAGAAACTGACACTGGATGGCGCCACGAAACGCTGAACAGGGGTTGACGTTACGGGGTTGAATTTCCTTCACTCATATACATATACATATATATACGTGTACATATATACCAAACCGCGCGCGCATAACGCGTCTGTGCTGTTCGTGAATCAAACAAACCCTCCCGCGCGCCAACCCCCGTACGGTATATAACTACACCTACATTTTACTCTCCCATACAAATATATATCGCAAGGGTGGCACATACACGAATACATGGATACATGGATATATACATATACATATATATATATATATGCCTCGGTGGCGAAATGGAAGGGAAGCTACCATACCAGGACCGAGGAGTAAAATCTCGCGGTAGGGGTTGGTCGACCCTGCGCGTTATCAACCGTTCCCCACCTCCGTTTCGGAGTCATCCCCCTGACGACGGCGCCGTCGATGGTACCCCGCACTATCCCTGCGTCCGCGCGCGAGTCACCCTCTCAGGGACCTTAGAGACCAGAAGCGATGTAGCCGCGGAAGAATCGCGGAGTCTGAGCGCCGCATGGCGTCGGCGTTAAACGTCGGTGGTGCACGGTACGGGTCCGCACTCGTCTACAGAGGGCTATATCTCGGCGTCGACTTATCCTACGGGATCTTACCTTACCCGGATATATCCAGCTCTCTTTCTCAGTCTCTATTTGATCCTAAGAACGGGTGTATCTCCTCTCGTCTGCACAGAACTTCTTGATATCTCATCATGTACGTCGTAACGCGCAACGAGTTACGGGCTGACGTAGTTGTGCGTCGAACAGCGCCGCGGTGGAGGACGTAGCCAGTCAGACGCGGGCCGCGCGCCGGGAACGTCGCTCACGCATCAGCCTCTCTAGTCACCCTCTACCCTACCATCGAGGGAGAGAATATTCCACTGCTACCTGTCACACGCGACTCGCGATCGCGATTCATGCGCTAGTTTCTTCACGGCAGCGGGAGTCGAATAGGAGAGACGGAGGCTAGAAAGTGACAGATATCCAGGTGTTTTTGGTTTTGGTTTTTTTTTTCTTTCATTCATGTCGATTTTCATTTTCCATCAAGTGTCGCGGGTCAACTTTTATTTATTCAACATTTAATGCGAGTTCATATTTTCAGAACGTGGAGATCAGAAGTTCGATACCCGAGGGATTCTAGACGTGATTCTGAGAACGGGGATTCCCCACGTCAGAAGAGAGAGAGAAAAAGATAAAAAAAAGAAAAACGAAACAAAAAAAAAAAGAAACCAGACGCATAGAGTGGGAACCGAGCCGGAAATTCTTCGTTGATATTCACTTGCGATATCTAAAGGTCAGTTGTTGAACTTTGTTATTTATTTATCGAAATGTCAAATTGAGAATAAAACGCGCTATTTTATCTATTTCGATTTCATACGCGACTAGAGATTAATGGTACGGGAGATTTTGGCGAAGTTTTGAATACGAAACAAAAAATGATACGGAATCCAGAACCCCAGGGGATAGGCAACTGGTCGAACTTGGCAGTAACTCGTATACTCGGGTCTCTTGGGGCAGGCGGAACGGTCAAACTCCCACGATATCACACCAACCGGAGATTTTTATTGACGAGAAACCGAGACCCCTTCAACGATCGCGAATCTCCCCTCGAGTACAACGCTTGAATTTTTCCTCTCTCCCTCTTTCACTTCGCCTCTCCCCCTGCAGCAGCTATACTCATATCGCCAGCGTGCATACGTATCTACGAGACGTGTATAAGTTGAATCTAGATATACGATACGTATACGTATACGAGCGCGCATAACGCAAGAGCCATTAATAATTCCGGTTTGATTTATGTTCGCAGGCAGATGCGGTCCTCCCGTTCATGATAAAGCCCAGCCTCCACGCCAGGCGAGGTAAAAGAAGAACAAGGGAAACCAGAGAGTGGGCATCGTGGGCATGCATAAATGAATAGAGAAGTTTCTCCGGCTGAAAATTACCCGCGTCCCGATATCACGACGGGGTGAAATTTGCCCAGGACTAAAATGGCGACTGCTGAAACGATTCTGAGGAGGAAGATTATCATCGTCGAATCAGAATACTGAGGTGACAAAAAAAAAAAAAGAAAAAATTACGGGGAAAGGTCGTCCGCAGCACGGTGATGGTAGTCCTCGTCCTCCGAATAGAGGGACTTCTGCACGCAGTGCTAGACGACCTTTCGATTTTACTACTTTCCTGATCGTCAGAAGTGAAGATACGGCGATTATCCAGGACCAAAACATCGTTGAGGAATGTGAAACCCCCTGTACGTATACT
This sequence comes from Rhogogaster chlorosoma, assembly GCA_944452935.1. Lineage (NCBI taxonomy): Eukaryota > Metazoa > Arthropoda > Insecta > Hymenoptera > Tenthredinidae > Rhogogaster > Rhogogaster chlorosoma. Next base: position 19,378,525 of record OX101804.1, read on the forward strand.
GAATGTATCCTGAGTGTATTCCTGTCCGGTATACCTTCAGTATACGTAACAGGAGGCCACACCGATCTACGCTGAACTTCTTCTTCTTCCTCGACATCCGGCATACTCTCCGAGATCTTCCTCAGATTTTCGCTGTTTATTAATCCTAAGATTTATCGTTAAGACATGTAATTCAATTTGTAGATCTTGTATATCGATTGATTAGTATAGATCAACGTTTGTTATAGTAATGGGGAGTAAGTAGATTAAATCAAAGAGAAACTAATGAAATGATGATATTGCTTTGTAATAACTTGGTAATGGTGGAAGATATGATTCTTGAATAAATTCAATAAATGCATATCAGAAACAATTTTTACTTGAGAAAAGACTTTGATATTCCGTTCGATGAATCGCAATGAAGAATGGTGAAAATTCGCAAATATCTACCCTCGAAAGCAAAAAAAAAGAAGTTCAAATTGGAGAGAAGAAAATTATGCCCCGGGGTGGAACTTATGAATCTGTGATGAGCGTTGGCGATGGAAAATTTCAGTAACAACGCGCGATCGTAAAGTCTCGTTGGAACCTAGCCAGGAGGAATGTTCGTAAAACTTTCTTTTAGGGGGGTTAAGGCTCGTAAAAAGGGTTAAAAAGGAAAAGTCTAAAGAGAGGTTTCGAGGCGGAGAAGGGTAGGGACGGGGGAAGAAAGTTGATGGAAGGTTGCGATTGGTAAAAAGGGTTGGAGAAAGCAGCGTCCTAACAATAAAGAGTATAAAAATTAGAAAGCGGTCAAAAGGGTTCAAAGTAGTCTAGTGGAAGGGGTAAAAGATTTCACTTTTTTTCCCAAAAAAAAACCTGAGCAAGGAAGTAGTTCAGTTTTTTTTCAACTCTCAAAGACGAACCATACTACCCTCACTTTATCCGCGTTAAGTAGTGCTTCAAACTCTCGTTACTTCTAAGGTAAGATAAGTCAATTACTTTATAGCATACCGTAAAATATTTTACGGTTAATCTCTATGGGTTATCACAACGTTCTAGCATCTGCCTCGTAAATGAAAATTTATACACCCTATAACGTTTTCTTTTGCTACATCGTCCGTTACTCATCGTATCGCCTCGTTACGCGTATTACGATCTAAAATTCTATTTCAGCATAATATCAGTAGCATACCGAATTTTCAACGAGAATTCACATAGTTCATTCTCCGATTACGTATATTCGAAAAAATAAAATTATATCCATCTTCCAAATTGCATAATACAATTATTCATCTTTCTTTTTTCGTGGCTAATTTTTTCATATCGTTCTCCATAAAGCTCCAAAGTCTTAGTTTCCCGCGGTGTCTACCTACCTCTTCAACATCACGCATGCTAAATTATAGAACCCAACCGTATAACTACCTGCGGCCATAAATTACGATCGTCGTCAATAAAACGGTGAAAAGTTAACCGGACATCAATTAGGAGTAACTGTTAACGCATTAAGATATTCCCACACCTAAGGAAACGTTATTGATCAAATTCCCGAATCCATCCTTGTCATCTATAGAAAGCATATGTGAAAGAATTGATTGGATAGATTTAAGCAGACTTGTGTATTCCTTCCGAAAAATATTTCTGTGGTTTAGTTCGTGAAAAATCGTTAATGGACGAGCTACACAATACGTTCCGATCTAATTATACACGTTCATTCGTTCGCGTATGAAATTTTTCGATCATAAACGCCCACGTGACTGTGACATCGAGTTAGATAAGCCGCGATAAGGTTAAGTTAGGGTTAAAGTTAGGTCCGGAACCGGTGTGGCTCTCTACCAGTCACGGTTAGCGAGATATCTAGATCGGCGAGTTGGGTGTGTATACGTACGCAGGTACTGCGTAGCGCAACCCTTTTTAGAGACAGGAAAACAGGAGAAGAAAAATCGCGAAAGGACGCGGCGGTTATCACGACATAGTTCTGCCATCCCGTAGATGGCTCTGTGGCACGGCGTCAATGACATGAGAGAGATGGAAAATTAGGGAGGAATAAGGAGCGGAAGAGAGAGATATATACGTGGCGAGGTGAATCGAAGAAAGCTAAGGATAAAAAGAGACGATGAATTTCCGGCCAATGAGTCGCGAGATCCCTTTTGGTAGCCCAACCCTCGTCAAAGATGGCCGCGATGGTGGAAAAGGGAGCTTAAATAGGGGTTAGGCTGGGTTAGGCTGGGTAAAGCTAGGTAACTCCCAGAGGAGCGATACACAAAGCGACAGAGATGATATGAAGCAAGAGAGTGAGGGAGAGAGAGCGAGGGAGCAACGAAGGGAATGGAAGGAAAAGGGAGATGTATAGATGAAGAAAGAAGGGAAAAGAGAGAGCCGTGATGAGGGAAAGAGGGAGGGAGAAACGTGAAGGCGGCGGCCATCATGGGATGCTGCGGGAAATGCACCACGATGAGACGATGGCGTCTCGTGACCGAGAGATAAGACTCGAGGTATGCGAAGACTACCGCAAATAAGGATTGCGCGATGTCAAGAATCATTAATAAGTCACTGAGACCGTGCGAGAAACAACGTCTCCGATCTCATTTTATTGAAAACGTTCCTAGTGTGAATCAAGTGGCAAAAATCTATGAGGTAATTCATTTTCTAATCTAAAACCCTATCGTCTTGTCATTCTTCTATCCTTCTTTGCATAAAATTTCATTCATTGTTATTCGAGCAACTGAACCTGCTGCAAGCACGACGTGAAGCTCATCATCTCAGCGTTTAGAAGAAATTTTTTAAAGCTTTCTGTGAACGACTGGTCAGACATTTGGCATCTTGAATTATCGCACCCGGATGCTCTCAGCGTCTCTTTAAAGTATACTACGGATAACGCGCATCTATTTCGTCCACAAAGTGAAAAAGATCCGGCGAAACTAGACCAGGATCCGTGCTCGAAGGTGCAGGCATGGACCACCAACGTTTTGACTATTATTTGTAGACGTTTTTTTTATATTTATTTTTTTCATTCTTTTCTTTGAGTAACATGATAATAATTAGTTAGGAATTTTCTAGTAATTATACCTCATACTCGAACATAAGATTTTTCGACAGCCAGGTTAAGTTTAGTAAATTTCTTTTCCCTCCAGCTTTTTACGTGCCGTTCTGACATTCCTGATTCTACTTCTTCCGTTCCTTTTGCTTATTACAAAATTGAAATTTTATCCTTTCGTTTTGGACAGGGAAAGACAGAGTGATATATTTCCTAACTGGGGAACCAGCCAGTGTATATTACTACCGTTTTAATATCAACTTTTTGAGAGGCGGTACCCAACAGGTTTTAATTAAACAAAGCCTGGAGTAATTAATTTCAAATTTTACGCGCAGGTGCGGATGAAAATATAATTACAGTATAATTTTTCTAACCCCCCCGCAATACAACCCCGTCGGCAAAACAAACTATACTCGCGAGTTTTTATAGAGCTCAATCTCCTTCTTGATTAAGAACTTCCAATCTTATAAGGAAATTCCGCAGACCAATAAGTTCAATCGGTGATTTAAATTAACTACAAATTTCTAGGCCCAATAAGAAGCTGTCGAACCCATACGTAGATATGAGCTTTCAACTGCATTTCTCATGGCAGCGAGACAAATTGCTCGATGTATTTTTTGCGTGTATAAGTTTCGAGTTAAGCGTAACTATCAAGTCGGAAGTGTGAATCAACTATTTTTACCGTCTCCCCGTTTTTCCCTCTGTACATCATGTACTAAAATGAGAAGGCCTTCCATCTGGCGTCAACAATTTCTTTGTTTTTTTTTCTTGTTTCTTTTTTCCGTAATGTATCGTACTTACCACCTGTTGCACGGTAAAACAATTTCGCAAACCAATACCCAGTTAATGGCAGGTCTTCTGCTGTTGCGAGAATAAATTTTCCCCAGATTTAGGAGAAAGAGAAAGAGAGAGAGAAAAAAAATCGGCCCAATTCAAACTTCCGCAATTTTATTCTCATAATGATTATTGAGCAGAAGCATACTGCGTCTATAATTTTTTGTATATTGAAGTTAGTATCGGGTTTGAGAAAAATTGTTTTATCGTTTGGACGGGTTAATGGATTGAAATAAATTCTGAAACCTCGACTACGCGAGTAATATTTGAATCGATATATTTCATAGCATGTTTGACTCACCTCTGCAGGGGATTGCGGAAATGGCGGCCCGCGCTCTCGCTAGTAATCTGAAACAAAAACATTTGGAAAAAATTAAATCACCAGTTTCTTTATTTTCTTCTTTTTCTTCTTTTCCTTCTTCTGCACTCGGTTATAACCTCAGTTTACATTTCTATTCCGCGCATCGTGATGTGAAAGTTTGCCGAGCTGCTTATTCCTTTCAAAAAAAAATATATAACAGAGAAAAGGAAAATCCAACGCTACTACTATGCTATACAAACTATATAAATGAAAGGGCTAAAACGCCGGACAAATGAGGAATAGTAAAAAGGAAAGAGGAAAAAGCTATGCGTATATATATAATGGGGTATTCCATGGGGCGGCTGTAAAAGGGTTGGTAGAAAGTCCCTTATTTATTGCTTGCCATAAAAGAAACTAGAAGAGGTTCGCAGAGTCAATGCTTTTATAAATTCTTTTAAAATCTCGTGATCTCTCGACCCGGCTCCGCGGATACCGAAAAATTTCCTCAACCTTTCCGTGAGCGAGATGAACCAATCGCAATAAACGGCGAGTCCAGATTGCTTCAAAAAAATTTGAGTTCGACTCAAAAAAAAGTCGTGTTAATTGCGTTTGCAAATTCTATGTGGAAAAAAAAGACAAACATCGAATTTTTCTACGGATATATGGATAAATTTGCGACGTACTGAATGTACCAGTTTGCCACGAGGCTACGATTTACTCTCTTCAAACGGATTGGCCTGTTCAAACCGTTGAAATGGGTTCCAGAAGACGTTTGTCCCGAGTATTGAGTTTGAGTTATGCTAGTAATAACCTTAATACACGTGAAATGATGAGAAACAGCAATATTCGAAACATAAGTGGGTGCAATAAAGCATGCGAGCAACTATTCGCAAGGCTTGTTACGTTACGCCTATATTCTCGGATATTCGTGGGTACCATCAAGGTTCGTAGGTATGTGTGTATTCAGGTGAACGAACTCTCTCTCGAGAGAGAAATAAAAAGCACATACGTGTGTATCGTTTATCTCCGAAGTGATTCCACACCTCGTGGAATACCCCGTGTTGTATTATCAGGATATTATCGGCTACTAAATCTCTCCGTTTCCCGTATAAACTGGATTTATAAATCCCGGCTCTATTCTCTCCGAATCACAAATCACACCGTCGCTGTGTTCATGCCTTGACCGTAATAAACCATCGTGAAAAAAGAAAGAGAAAAAAAAAAGGATTTCAAGTATTCCCATTATTTGCGGTCCTTTTTACCCCCGAAAATCACAAAACTCCGTTCGGTATTTTACTATTATTACCTATACCTATACGGACACTATGCTCCTCGTGATAGGCTTGTACTTTTATGTTTCCGAGCAGGTTAACAGATGTCTGTAAAGTGCAGCTGTATCCGTATGTACACCTACCTACCACCTAGATAACCATCACGTGAGATAGAGCCGGTGTCGTGTTCTCTTATAAAAGATACAGCGGCTTGACTGTAGAAACATAAGATGACAAAGGTTTATATTTTGTGGACCATTCCGAGGGGCATGATTATGTCATCAAGCTCTGGGGACGTGACTAGCCCCGTACCTTGGCTTGGAAAAGTGTCGGTATAAATGACGACAACGTGGTAGTAAGAAAACACCTTGGCAAGATGCGGTGATCCTGGTAAGAAGTTATCAAAAAAACTTACCTAACTCGCTCGCGTGCGTGCTAAGGAATTTTAACGCCGGTTCAATTTTGCCAAAGAATTTTCAAGACGAGGTCTAAAAATTTACATATTTATAGAAGACAGCTGCCAACGAACGGTGAATTACTAGACTTAGAAAGCCGGGTCTCTGGTAGTTAACCTCAAGTATTTAGGTAACGTGGCCACGTGTCGGAGTGCTTTTCCTTATTACTTCATTCTTCCTCCTTTTTTGGGGGAGAAAATTAACTACTTTTCCGTCAAACCAGATTTTCGATAAACCTCCGCCCGGGGCAGGGCCTCCGAAACGTTTAGGTTTAGGTGTCCGAGGTAATTATAACGTTTCATCATTTTATCCTTGCATACTATTTTCCCAGGATATAGATATCGACCGGAATAAAAAGAGCGGACTGTCACGAAGGGTATTTAAGCTTGGTCGAAGCCCCCCCAAGCCGCGGTTACAAAAAAAGGGCCGGAAATTATTTCAAGTAATTACCTGAACGAAATTAACTCGCTACGGGGGGTTAGACCGAGTTCAAGCAGTTGGTCCCCCGAAGTCATCGAGTAGAACTTCTTATTTGCGGTAATAACAATTTAAAAGTGATGAAAAGAAGTAAAAAAAATAAACTCGAACCGAGAGCCGCGGTATAAGGACAAACCCTCAATCTCATCGAGAGACTCGAACTAATTGTATAATATCGAATCTGGCAACTACGGTGCAGGAATAAAGGAAATTCGTTGAGGCTGGATTTCGTCATAATTTACGAGGCTGTTTCAGCGACTGTTTGAAGTAACGAAGAAACAAGAAACGCTAAAAGAGAAAGAAAGAAAAAGACTGTACAAAAGAAAAGAAAACAGGAAAAGCCTTCTAGTCACGTTGACGATTCAACACTTCGTTATCAGAATAAAGTGAGGCGATATTTAAAGTACAGCAAAGCAGAGCGGCGGATAAATAGAATAAGACTTAACCCGAATGGCTAAGGTCTGGAAGTCTCGAACGATTACTAAAAGCACATCGAAACCGCGATAACTATTAAGCGGCAAGAAACGCACCGACGAAGCTGAGTAAATTTCATCCAGCGTTTCTTTCCTTTTTCTTTTTCTTTTTTTTTTATTTCTCTCCTTTCATTTCTTTCTTCCTCTCTCTCTCTCTATTTCTCTCTTTTGGTAATTAGCCTGCAGAGGCTGGTGGTTACGCAGAGAGTACCAGAGGTACCTATAATACGGCTGTATCGAGAATATATATATACTGTTAAGAAAAACCAGTTCCGCCTAAGATGGCCAGCTCTTCACTCCACATTGGAATATAGGGGTAAAGCCAGGTTCTCTTCGTGCGGCCGTGGACCCGCGTAGGGTACTCGTTGAATTTATGCGGCCAGATTATACGACGTAGTTAAAATAAATTAAACTCGTTTTATCGCGGTTCGTATAATTTATTTGAGTGGCTCCTACAGTGCGTGCTGCATCCACACACGTGTATTATCTGCATACATGCATAAGTAACGAATGTACCATACAACCATTACCTCGACGGCACACTGACCGCCGACCATTATCAACTCGCAATGTAATTATATCCCTCAGCGCGTAGTAAATACGATAACAAATACTAAACAAATACCCTACGACTATAATCATTAGAATAAAAAAAAGAAAAAAAAATTGCTCAGGTGTGAAAATCGAAATCTTGACAATTCCTAAAATCCAACCATATACAGAGAAGAAGAAAATAAAAACCGAACATGTTCTACATTTATTTTTCTGTACAGTTTTACGCATTCTCCTAGATGGGTGGGTATAAGTGAAGGTAATGGAGCTTATCAGGGTGGGTTAGGGTTAGTCTAGGTCAGGTTAGGTTAGGATAGGCAACGCGGCGGTAAGCGGTGGTAAGCGGCTGTAAGCGGCCATTTCCTAGCCAGTCTACCGCCTCGGCTATACAGACCGTACACATACACCTATGAACATGCGTGTGTGTGTGTATGCATGTATGTAGGTACGTACATACACGTATAAAGCTGTATATGGCTCGGTTCGTTCAAGACCCGATTGACGCGCCTACTACAGGCATTGTTTACGTCTAGCCAAGAGCGACGTAATATATCTACTTACAACCCTCTTACCCTGATCGTTCATAGGTCATGCCCTCATTCAATCACTGCACCATCTTCGATAGAGCTTAGAGAGGATCCCTCTCGTCCCTCATCTCGTATATACACGCGAAGCGACCTCGTGTATACATCAAAATTCATAATTAGGTAGACCCTAGGCCCTATAGGCATATTCAATGGGTTCTTTTATACCTGTACACGTATAGAGAACTACTCTTTCTTTTGCTTTATGGATTTCTTCGTTTAGCGTGTGATATATGAAGAAATATATTATATTTTACCTGCACGGAAGAAACGTAGAGTATAAATCTTCTTAGGCAATCGTTAGGTTCGACAGAAACTTGAGTAAAAAAAGAAAAAAATCAAAATAAGAATAAAAGTTGTGCGTGCATACACACGCGGACGTCGTGTGTAATAAATTGTCGAAAGAAGCTAGGAAGGAGTAAGTCGTCGTCGTCGTCGTCGCCGTCTTTTGTTTTTGATAGCTGTTTTTCTCTCAGCTTACTAACGAGTCTCAAACCAAACCGTAGTCATAGATCTTATTTTCCGTGTCACGTATGTCACTAAATTGGTATAAGGCGCCAGCGGTGTCTAATCTCTTGACCCCACGATGTATGAATTCGAAAATGACCAGCAGCCGAGTCCTAAGAGATTGATAATTCCCGGGATAGGATAGCCTCAAGTGTTGAAACAACTCGAACGTACAATCCACATACAACACAAAAACCAGCCCTATAGAATATCTAGAACCGATCTATACTCGTCCACGTCATAATCTACATCGTGTGTATACCCATTTCGTAATGGTATTGCAACTTGTTACCATAGCTCTAAGCTGATTGGCGATTCGCGCGTTAAACATCTTCCGTCAAAGCGGGCGATAAGTGATTACCGTAATTAGAGAAGATAAGATCGTCGGTACCACGTACGTGTTACGTGAATTGCGTATATTGTGAACATGCGGTTAAGTGCCAATCTATAACCTTGGCGACTCTATATCTACACGCGTCTCGTGGCAATCGATGGGGTAGCTCGATGTGTTTACATAATCAGCAAGCGGGTGTACGAGTCCCTGTAGAACGTAGAGAGGGCTAGTGAAGACCGCACGAAAAGTAATATCGTAGGTTTAGACGATCTTGCGTAGCCTATATACATGTGCAAAGGCCAAGGCGGCACGACCTGATCGGCCATGCTACTTCGCCGCCCCTATCATCCTCGTCTTGGTCCTCGTGCTAGGAACTACCCCGCCGCTCGACGCGAGAGAACGGCATACAACCCCCGGGACTTGGCATCCCCGGAATAATCCTGCGTATAAATTGGATTGTCGGAGGGACATAGTCGAGGCCGAGGAAACGGGGGGGAGCCACAATAAAGGAGAGATGGAGAAAGTACGAGACTAGGGGAAGAAAAGAGAGAAGGAAAGAGAAAACGAGAGAGAAATGGAGGGAGAGATATATGATCGTTCCTCTGGCACATGTTCCGCGTCCACGGGTCTTCTGTACAAGGTGTGCATAAAGATGCACGTTTATCTCCGAGACTTTGCGTAGGTGTATATATTTATATATGTATATATATGCGGTGGCCGGAGGTACTACATGTAGGTATATGGCACATACACGCACCCCCGAAGACATTTGAATTTGTATAGTGCGTGTTGGCGGAAGCTAGAGTGACGTATTTTGGAACCCTTTCAGGTCGAGATAGTTTGCAAAGAAATCTGCGGTTCACGGTTGTTATGGAGAGAATATTTGACCCGGAATCTCGCACTTGGATACCGAGTTGGGCGTCTGAATGGAAATGTGGATTTCGATTAAACGGACGGGCGTGTTTATTCAAAAGTTTCGATAGACGAACTTTTTCTCACTAAAAGTAAGCGTTTTGATGCACCAAAACGAACATTTCGTAGCTTTCAAACTTTGAAACTGAGGATTTTTGGTACGAAATGAAGACGATTTATGTAATGTTGCAAATAATTAAAACAATCATCTGCAAATTCATATTTTCGCTGAATACCGATTCTTTTTCGAATTCTATCTCGTCGTTCGATGAAAAAATCTCTGAGATGTTTGAGAGGAACTTTTGATGAGGATTTCGTTCTCGTGATGAGTCAACATCGAATTATACCCATCCCGCAATAATTGAAGGCAGGATCCTCGTTTACCGAGTAGCTGCAAACAATTCAGTGCATACAAAGGCATTCCCCTGTTCGATGAAAATTGAGGCAAAAGTATACACGGGAGGTTCGAGGCGGAGGCAGAGCAAAGTCGGATATCGAGTCAGGGTATAGATATGTGCGTAGCGTGGGGTTCCTACCAGAGGTTTGTAGGTACAGGAAAAGGATCCAGGAGAGGGTATAGGCTGCTCCTACGGGATATGAGACGGCCACGACCCGCTCAAATCTCATTACTACGGAACAAACATGCAATATGTGACAATCGGCGCGTAAACATGCTAGTCTATTGGTCCCGGGGCTCGACGTGCGCCTCGGAGCGAGGTCTACGTACGTATACACGTGCAGACATACGTAAACACACATGCGTATATCCAGGTATTATTTTCTCGCTTCTCAGTTCAAGGCTTGGATTAGGCCTGGTTGCGCAGGGGATCGGATCGGTCTCGCCCGCCCACGCCTGCGTGCGGTCGTTTTCTCAATTTCTTACGCGCACTTTTCCACGTGTCTATATGTACGCCAAAGGCCACACCTTTGAGGCAGAGGGTTTACGCCAGTTTTACGCACACGTATACGCACACGTCTCTATTTCCAGGCTCGTTGTTTATTCACGAGCAAAATGTCAGCTTCTTTTATTCATGCGTCAATGTCGCTTGCCCTCTCACAATTTTTCTTTTTTTTCTCTCTCTCTCTTTTTTTTACCTTCTTCCTTTTTCTTTTTATATAAAATATGAGCAATTTCATACAGGTCGAGTTCCTGCCAACTTATATTCCATCTAAGTCGGGATGTGTACACGGGAAGACACAGCTTTCATGGGGTTAAAAACCAAAATGGGGATGAATTTGGCAGCGGGAGGTAAGAAGGAGAGAAGAAAAAAGAAAGTCTCTCAGAATGATGGGGTGAAAATTAAGTTCTTGCTGTATATCTACCTGGGGTGAAACAGTATTCGAAACTTGGGTTCGACAAAGATTTGATGTTCGAATAGTTGTGGCTGCCGACCTGGAGATACGTTCGATCGTGTATTTTTAGTACAGACTTCGATATTATTATAAAACCCGGTACTACCTGCTGAATTGATGTAATATGCTAACGTGCAGGTTCCCTGGAAAGAATGTAATAAAAAACAAAATTTTTTATTTCCTCAGGTTTCGCGCTGGTGAATGATTATAAATCGGCTTATACACATACCTGTGTGCATATACTATACCACACCATACCATACCTACCTACCTACCTACCTAGCTGCCTACCTACCGCGATAACAGTAACAGTACCGCAGCAAGTCCACAAATAGACTTTAGCGAGAGTTATTTCTGTAATATCCGTAGATTTCCGATGATATAGAGGGTTACTTTATCGTTATTATACAGACAGCTGAGCCATCTAATTTCACGGTCCTCGACGGTATCGAATACACTCTTTAAGCAAGTGGCAATAAAACTACGCAGTCGTATTGACATACGATTCTGTAGAACAGACGAAACCTGTCTGGTAAAGCCTGTCGCGTTCCTCTTTGCACAGTTTTTGATTCGTTTCATTCCATCGCCTGTAAAACGGGCTGCAGGTGCAGGAAAACAAGGTTTAGTATTTAACTGGCATCCGATGCAATTTTCCAGTCTGAAAACTGAAGCTTCGCTATACCCTCTGTGCATCAGAATCGCGAGTCTAGGCAAGGCGAGGCAAGGCGAGGCGAGACTTTGAGGGAGGAAGATTGCCTCGCCAGACGGTGAAATGGTAAAAGTTCCAAAGGGGTGGTGGTCTCGACCGAGACGTAGGTATAGGTCGCAACGATCCCCCGTTCCTTGATGCAGCCACAGCTGTGCCTCGCGTGCCCTTTACCCCACGTTTTCCTTCCTCAGAGAGAAACTGAACTGAACCGAACCCTCGAGACCCGTCCCAGTATTCTGCCCTTTACTTCCTCCTTGCATTCCCATTTCGCGGCGAGCTGGCATATAGGCATATAGGCATATAGGCATGTATGTACAATGTATACATACGTATACCCACATACACATACAGATATTTTGGTATATAGATTCTCCCACACTGAGATACCGAGCTGGAGAGGCGGTGGCGGTGGAACCACCTCCGTATTGCCGGAATGGCATCAAAACGCTCCAGTATTAGTTCAGTGTGGGAGCTTTTATACGTGTGTGTTACGTAGCCCGAATCGGTGTTGAAATTCCGTCGACTGCCCGGTTTGCTCCAGCATCGGGATGGATCGATACTACCTACTACCTACCTCCCATCGCACTCTGTGGTCGACACTCCCTGGTTCCTTGCATTTGATGAAAAATAAAATAAACTTAAAAATAAAAATAAAGCTGGACTTGTTGAGAGAATTGTATCTATAGATACATCATACATGCCTACGTCCTGCGAATTTTCGAAAAATCCTCTACGGAGCTTCTACGAATAGTGAACCAATTGTACCAATTGTACGTCTATACCTAGGTCCGGGGGATTGTGCTTTTCTTTTAGAACAAGAAGGAGATAAGAAACGATGAATTTCGTTGTAACGTAGGGTGTTGTAATTGGTGAAATAATTTCGTTGTTTTAATTAGTTTAACCTTCAATTTGGTAGCAATTTACGTCTAGTTGAAGGGACCGCGAATCGAGGTCTTCCTCAACGGGGATAGGCGCGTAAGACATTTCGCAGAACTCGCTGTAGGGCGCGTGTTCTCAACTAATTAGAGTTCTTGAAAGGACCAGCCCCAGAGCCCATACTGCGGAAGGAATGGGTTGGCACAGGGAGCCGGTGATAGGCGCAGGGATTTTCTGAGGCACCGTGCGATATCCGGCAGCCAATTTCCTACGCTATATACAAGGACAAAGGACCAGGACCCTCGGCATCACGGTTTCTTCAATAAAAATATTTCTACCGGTGGGGCGAGAGACTCTGAACAGTCACCTCGTCTTTATCAGGGCTTCCGTTATTATCTCAACCTTCGTAGAAGTTGTACAAGAACTTTTATCTCACTATACATTTACACATATATATCTGAGAAAATGATAATTGTACACCAGCTATAACGTATAAGTTGCAAAAATTTGTCTTCAGTTTTTCTCTAGATAGGAAACGTGTCTCTCTAAAGTGTGGATGAAGGCTAGGCGAGTCACACTTGACACGCAAGATGCGATGATGGAAATGAAGCCCTGTAAGAGGTCGCGTGTGTGAGCGGGCAAGAAAGTTATACGAAGCTGACTCGTTTGTTTACCTGAAAATACGAGCGCTCTGTGGGGGACATGCCAAGCAAACATCTCTACCCACTGATGCACGTATGTCTAGGACCGTGGATATGCGTATACCACCATACATACTCGGCTAGGATACGAGCCTGTATATACGGACGTGAGAAGCAACCTATTTACTGGATGAAGGTTGGTAAAATACACTTCCTAGAGCCTTTAAAGCGGGAAACCTACTCACTCAACCCGAATAGAATATTCGTTTGTTTCAGGAATATACCTATGGTAAGAAAAAAGAAGGTAAAGATGAAAAGCTGAGCCGTTTAAGAATTTTTTTTTTTCAAGATGAAATACGCATGATTACACTCAGTTTTTTTTATTTTATTTTTATATAATGAATCGTAAAGCACGAGTTACGCGTGTATAGGGAAGTTCGGAAATGTTATATTTCGAGTGTTTTGATCACGCAGTAAAGATATGAGTATAAGTTCTCGTCAATTAGATTTCGTGAGATTTATCAATGCCGTTTTGGACGTGACGGTGAATTAAGTTCAGATCGCGTGGCGCCCGTCAACCCGTAACGTTTTCTACCTAATAATCCTAAACGGTTGTTTGACAATTACGCGTCCATCGTGGGGTAAGTTGAAACGGCTAGAATCCTGACCAGCCTAAAGATCTGGCCTGAAGATATCCCGACGTAAAGTAGGTATGTACTACCTACGGGGCTTCTATTTCCGGCGTCGTAACCCAGCGTGAGTTTAACTGTATAAATTGGAAGGTAAAACATGATACAATAAAGAATATGTCGCCGATTCATTAACCGACGAAAGTGAATCTTCAAATTTTTATTACCTACATAAAAACAGATCTTCCATATACACTTTCAGTCTTATTTTATTCATCCTTAGTTTGGTTCAATTATATCCGCGTTCAAAGGACCACCTCACGTACAGATACACATCGGTTCATGCAAGTAGTTGAATGTCGTTATTATTCGCGTCGCAAACTGTTGCGTAATCATTATGAATGACTAAAATTTATTCAACTCACTTGCGGATGGCCTACATCATAGCTCACCCACGCGGTGTTCCAAAATGATTGAAAATTTTAGAAAAATTGCATAAATTGATCAGAAACTTGAAACACTTTCTCATTTTTGAATAATAAGAGCAAAAATAGAGACTCGAAAGTTATGATTATCTACCGAATTACTCATACTACTTACTCAGCTCGAATAGATAAGTAAAATTATTTATTTAATAATTATTACGCGCCGGTTCAGCCTATCATATATTGGCCTCTTGAATCGAGCAATGGACGACGAGGCTGTGCCACGAAAATGCAGCAGACGAGTGGCTGCCTTGAAAGCCTTTGATATGATTATCTATACAGTGAGAAATAATAGTGCTTGAGTTTGTTAATGCGTTCATTGCACAGTGGACCAATCAACATCCGAGAAATTCTCTTCGACACATATATAGCACGTAATCGTGCGATAAAAAGAATAGAAAAGGACAATCAAGAAATGAATTCCGTATAGTCGAGTCAAAGGGTAATCCGTTCCTTAGGCGCTAATCACTGATCAAAAAAATTCTATTTAACACTTATGTGAGAAATCAATTAAACCAGAGTACAATTAGCGATAAAGAGAAGAAGGAAAAACACGTTCTATATACTCAGTCAAAGAGCGGCTTTCTTATTCGAACGTCGGTTAAATGACAAGACGATATAATTTATGATTTCTTCGTCGATTACACGCCATGTACCAGTTTGAGAAATTTCATTCATTGGTATATAAATTGTAATTAAGATTTTTCATTTGCATAAAATATATATCGAAGTACGATTACCGCAAATGCAGAAGCTGCGGCTGAACATTAACCCCGTGTCATATAACCGCGCGGGTATATTTATGTCAAGAGATGTTTCGAGGGCATAAGAAAAGGGTGGCTAAATGTAAGTGTTAAACGCCTTACGGAGGCACGCCTTTGATTTATGCCAGTTTAACGTATTAACTAGATGTCTTTACGGCCTCGTAAAAGAAAAGCAGTGTGGACTGTCCACCTGCAAGGCAGCATTCGCTGAGAGTCGTTAAGCCCGATAATCAACTAGGAAGAAGGTGGTGTAGAACAGCTGAATAACTGCAAGCTTCTAATTTTCTTCGAACAGTAATCAATCTACTTTTATGAGAAGAGTAATTAACGTAATTTTCTCCTAGCAGGTGATCACCGTCCCACACAAGTTGGCCATTATATTACAACTGGAACCGGAGTCCCTGGATCTTACGAAACGAGGAGATAAACGGAGGAACGTTGTTAGCGAGGTTGTAGAGGGACGACAAACTCGTTCGACGAATTTACTAGCTGCTACCCAGTCATTTCGTTGTTGACGAAAGGCGTGAGGTTTGACGGAAATAGGAGAATTTCCTTTTCCTTTTCCTCTTCCCATTACTCTTATTTTCTAGGGAAACTTATAGGACAGATAACAAAAATTATCAACGCGGTACAAGTGAGAAAAGTTATTGCTGCCTGTCCATAAGCTCCATAATAAAGGCTGACTTTTTTCCGAAACCTGTATCACAGCGATGAACTTTGATAATCGCTAATAAAGATGAAGATTTTGTAACCCGAAACACGCAATTAATGAAACTGGTTGAAATGGAAAAAAAAAACGCATCTGTCAACGAATCGCAGAATCGATGGTTGAATGTAAACACCTGCGTAATCGGCGAAATGTATGTGTATTGTCAGTTGACAGTTTAACGTTAATTTAAAACAAGATCTTTCGCCGAGACTGCAGCTGTATGCTGCAGAGTACGTGTAATCGAGAAGTCGAGATAAGGGGATATATTGTACAGAGAATAAAATACGAAGTAAAGCTGGCATAGGCAGGTATAAAGAACGGGGCAGTGAGCAGTAAACATTTATCTTTATGGTCGATTAAATACATTCTGTTCGGGTTTAAGAAATTTCATAAAATTGGCAAATACTCGGCAGCAGCGAGGCGTGGGATCGACAATATCGCTTTACTCAACTCCGGTATAAGAACTGCAGCATGTATAAGGAAGGAAAAAATACGGCGTTGTGACAACGTGAAGAAATGCGTTTCTCGTATAAATTGCGTAGGAGTTTAGAATTACTTTGATCAATAGTTATTGCATTCCTGAAATCTATCGTCAGCTCAAGGCTTTATTATAAATTGTAAAACAATGAATTTGGTTAGTAATGTTCCCGCGACCTTGTCGACTTATAACATATTACGCGATTTTTGTTAGTCGGCTTTTTCTTACAGGCACGCACGATCTACCTAAACTACCTATAAGTTGAGAAATGTAATCTTTAACCAATGATTATCAATTTAAAAGCAATAATAGACGAATGACAATGCCGCGTTCGTGTCTCGCATAAACTATTGTCATTCTATAACTCTTCCGTCGTATATCTATCCTACCTGCTATAATCTACAACGCAGATCATATCGCTTATGGTTACATAAGATCTGGGAACTGTAATTAGTTATGTTTTAAAAAAAACTTGTACATAATAAAGACCCTCTTCATCTTTCCGTTTACACTTCATTTGATAGACATAACGAAATAACGACTATAATTCCCACCGTACCATAAACAAATTTTACAATTACTCAAATGGGATGAAAAGTCCGAATTATTACAGTCTATCTCCCTTCACTGGCGAGTAACTATATTGAGGCATATAAACATGAACGTAGGCTTGCTAACGTGAAGAGCCTTGACTGAGGTCAGTATCTGCAGCCATGTGACACGTGACGTGTGTCAGAAGCCACTACGTCACAACTAGCATATATATAAATATATATATAACCAGTGTAACAGCATTTAACGATTGTAGAAAAATTCTCTGATTATAAAATCTATATCTTGACACATTTATCATAAGTTTATTGCAGAGGATCAACATCAGTTCAACACCCTCTACTATACATACAAGCCGTGTCATCCCATGTTAATATATTACTGCATCATATAGTGTTCGATCGTTTTTTCGACCTACTTTCACATCTCCTCGAATACAGATATTGTCTAGAAAGAAAATCACAAGAAAACAAAACTCTAACTCAACGTTTCAATGAATTCTTTTTCTCCTCACAATCGATCGGTCCAATTCTACCGATAGATAGGTACAGCTCTGCATACTTTTACATAAATACCGCACATGCAGACGTATATATAGATCGTGATATGTATGGTGAGTAAAAGGGGTTAAGGTGATACCTATGTGTATATCTGTACCCGCAGCATCCGCGATTATAGTTTGCTGCATCTCGGAAAGTGGTCGACTAAATTAACTGTCAGAGTTTCGGACCTGTGCGGCTCGTCGCGGCGTTCCACATCACTGGACTTGGTCTTGTCTCTGGGGAGTTTTCGGACCAGCCTGATGCAGCGAATGAGAGAAATACAGAGAGAGATAGATATAGAGAGAGACAGAGATGTGGATCCGCCATCATGCATTCCGAAGAAGATTTCTTGCCACCTGCATTATTTCCCGCTTATATGTATACAATTTTGCTGAAATATTTTATTCCGTTGATAATAAAACCGTGCGGATTATACCGCTATCGCATAAACCCACGGAAGTAATTACCCCGTGAGTTTTAAGCTGGTGAAGAGTCGAAGCATCCGCGTCGAAGTAATTTTCTTATTATTATTAAGGGGACCCTGCACCGGGTTTAGCTCGCTCGCCCCATCTAGCGGCAGACCGTAGAATCTCAGGTTTCCAAACTCGCCCGCTAGATGACTCTGAAAATCGATAGAAATATGGCCGAACAGAGGAGAGATCTGGTTGGACAAACTTATCGCGGCCATTATGAATTCCTGACATAGTTTGCATAATGCCGTCAGCCATGGTGGCGTTTCGACCAATTACCTCACTGAGGAGGAGTTTCCACCCTTCAACCAACTACGGAAAGATACGCCTCTTTTCTGGGTTCTACTGTATCGCCATACCTTCACCCATAGTGGTTTCGAACCCATGAACTTCGTATCTGTGAAGCAGATTTTTCGAAAAAACATTATCTGTCAATTTTTGCCAATTTATCTCATTTTATCCTCAATTTGGTGTCCAAACTATAGGTAATGATCGTTCCGCCACTGTGAAGGGGGAATTCGCTTTCACCATTCTCGACTCGTACTGAAATTGGGAAGTTGTGAGAAGCGAATGGTCAAGTGGCTGTGAGAATGAGATAAAACGTTGGAGGAAATGATGGTCCGATTTCCGTCCAGTCGTTATCCGGTTCTTAGATGGTCAATGGATTGAAATAAGATGATATGATTCCAGCCAAGTGTTATAGTGGGTATAGGTATAGAGGAATCTGGTCGTAAAAGACTTTACGATCAAGGCGCTAATAAAATGACGTAATTTAAGTGGACCATAAGAACGGCGTGGTGAAGTGACGTAACTCAAGTTTAACGTAGGTAACCTATACGTACATAACGCGTAGCGGAAGTCAGTCAGTAAGTCGCGCGGGCGGGCACGAGCTGACTATTATAACTGCCCGCGGACAAGACTGACATACCCCGCGAGACCTTGAGATCGCGTCAAGAGAGAAAGGGAGGAGAGGGAGAGAAAAATGTATAAAAAGATGGAAAAAGCGAGAAAGAATCATGGTTTACGACACTAGCGTTGATGGCCTCGTGTAGGTATAGTTGTAGTCAGTGGTTAAAGTGATATAGGTATAAGTATACAGGCCATAATACATACCTACTACCGTTTTACCTATATACCACTGCATTCCTATACTAAAATATCCATATACAAGCATAGGGTAGCTGTATAGGTATAGGTACGAGGTAGGTAGCAGTGCCGTTGCGCTCATAAAAATGTAACGAGCCTGTAAACGGTCGTTTATATTGCCTTGGTTTTACACCCGTTGCTCCTATTGGGACAGGTCATGGTCCCCGTGGACCCACTCAACTGTTACGTAATAGTGTGGCCACCCACAACCCCGAAAGGCTAATTTACCTACACATATACCTACGTCGCGCCCACATCACTCCATCTAATGATGATACACGTCGAAGCTTGATGTCGCACTTTAATCAAGTTCTTCTGAGCCTATAAACACACATCCCGAGACACATCCCACTGAGATCCCCGGCCGATGACCACGTGCGATAATGAAACCGGAACAATCTAAATCCACGCGGTACATCCGGTGCGAAAAATTACCTCATTCGTTTCTGTCCTACACATGGAACTTTCGACTATAGACGCGAATGTGTAATCTTTCGAGCGATACGTATGTGTGAGACCGTTTTATACGAGTGACTTTGGCCTTGACACTGACCTACCGTAGGAGTACGGTAACTACTGGCTTGTTACGTGTAAAGAAATGGAGGGTGGTAAACTCTTTGGAGTAAGTATGGTATGGTATATGGCATGGCATGGCATGGGGGAGAAGGACTCGTGTTTTACGTACATCGCGTAACCCGAACGACCAACCGCTACCTCGTTTCATTCACTCTAAAAAGTTTATTGGCAGCCATAAAGGCGAACGTTTAGCTTTACTTAAAGAGACTCCTGTATAGGTACTGTACGTCCGGAGTGAGTTCCTCATCACGTGGGTGAACGCCGGAGACATACACCCGTTCATACGGGTGTCTGGGTGTATCAACCCATTCGTGATTCTAATCTCTACGGTGAGATTCCCCAAACTGACCCAAAACCGTCCCAACGTATGATACGACGGATCTTCAACGCGGAAAAGATCGTCACGAATTTCTTAAGAAACTATGAGAACAGAATAATCATTCGACGAGGAAGACGTGATTAAGTTTTTCGAAGAATTGACACGCGACTAGAATGGGGAATGAAAAGATTGAATAGAGACGGTGAGGTTGCGTACCTAGTGGGTATACATAGCTGTGTATATTTCCATTCTGATAAATATCAGGCATCAACTGGATACCGATCGCAGGAAGTAGCGAGTACCTTAAGCGGGATAAAGGTATAGAAATAAATTGAAAAGTGAGGCGTGCCTTTTGTTGTCACTGTATATGTTAAAATCGGTCCCCCGAAGGTTTTCAGGGTTCATTTTAAGCCCCGGGACTTTAATCAAGCCTTAAAATATCTCGAGGTAAGAAAGAAAAAAAAAAAAAAAACGATGGAGAAAGATCTATCTTGGTGTTGCGAGTTGAAAGGTTTGAAAAAAAAAAAAGGAAAAGAGGAAGAAAAACGAGAGAAAATTGTAGAAGCGTAGATAGACGTATATACATAAGTTTGTAGAAAACGAGTAATGGCGCATTTCTAGGCGCCTCCTCCACCATCTCGAGAGTCACGTTCAAGTCACTCTCGCTACCTCGTTTAAATATTTACTCGTTGTCATTTAAACAAACAGCGGTTATCTACAGACGTGAGAAGCCGCGGGTTGGTAACCACTCGGCAAGCGTGTTTAAACCCCGAGAGAAGAAACATGGCCGGCTAATAAAACCCCTTCATATGTATATTGCGTTTAATTACACGTGTGTACAAATATATACTCTGCGGTAATAATAGCGACACCCGCGTAGTACTAACGATGAGGAAGAATCATCCTCATGACACCCGTATGCCGATATCTCCAACTCGTAAAGCAATAAATAATTGATTAATTGTTGGTATTTAGTATACGCAACTGATTACGTACGAAATAATTACCTGCAATTACGCAATTACCTCGTTCCGTGTTCTGTGTACTAATCGTTTTCCTGGCCAGGTATACCGAATGTGTCGTAAATTTTCACACAATTTACGGTATGATCGAAACAATTTGTCGAACGACTTGTGACTCAGGCACACAGTTACCTACCCAGTTGACCATGATGGCAAGCGAATGTCATACTTGCGCAAGATTAAAAACCGCGAATATGCAGAAACACCTTGATTCTTGCTAGGTATTTGGAATCTTCTGATAAAGATAGACCGCGAAAAAGGAGCTAAAGAAAGGGAGAAAATAACGTCACGTTGCATCGCCAGACCGATTCCTGGCCACAGTCCAGGCTAAAGCCACGCAGTCGTCCGTTCATAAATATTCCCCG
Organism: Rhogogaster chlorosoma; assembly: GCA_944452935.1. Lineage (NCBI taxonomy): Eukaryota > Metazoa > Arthropoda > Insecta > Hymenoptera > Tenthredinidae > Rhogogaster > Rhogogaster chlorosoma. The sequence continues at coordinate 19,399,853 of OX101804.1, forward strand.
AAGTTAAACCCATAAAGAAGCCGCAGGCTAGAAGTTCGAAGGGTTAATTTTTTGTTCGACAGATACAAGAGAAAAAGAGAAGAAAAAAGAAAAAAAAATAACAGATCTGCCTGCGGCACATACGACGTCCAATATCTGGCGCAACAAAAGACACGCTGTGTTCAGGTTGAACCGTGAGCGAAAAAAGCTACGGAGGAAAAAATTGATCGGTCAGAATTTAGTGGAAAAAAAAGAAAAGTACATATTTTTGGGACTTTGGAATTGAAAATTTTCGTTCAAAACATGGCGAGACGCTCTCCTCCGCATCCTTTGAATATTCGACTATGTATATAGCAGACTTTGCGTACTAGGTACCAAATATCAACGTGTAATACTCGGTTTATACTGACAGTAACTGGGTTGGGCATACAGACCGCAAGACGTACGCGCAAGACGCAAAGGGTTAAGCTTGGCCAGGTCCCCGTCGGTTTTACGATCGTTTAAGCGAGGCTTTACGGTCGCTCAGGGGTTGTGCTCGCTTTTCTACACACCAAACTCGCGCACGTGACAGAGGTTGTTCCGTGTGCTCGTTTTGCCTAGCAGAAACCCAAACATTTTCCACTGTGTACGGGGCGAGGTTGTCGACTGCAGAATTCGTTAATATTGCATATGCAAATTATGAGCTTTTGCTAAACTATATAAACCCACGGTGTTTATGTTCATATTGCTGCACTTCAGGTCGACGAATTTATAGACTTCCGACATTGCTTCACTCAACGATTTTCCCCGTCAATGAAAATGGCTCACATAAAAAAAAGAAAAAAGAAAATAAGAAAAGGACAGATTTTTTTTATATTTACTGAAAATAGGTATAGTACGACAAAAAAAATATCAAAATTCTTGATACCAGCGGATGTGTGGTCCCAACGAAAGCAATCACCGCGAAGAATTTTAACTCAACCTTTTGGCAGGTCGAGATAAATGACATTTTTCTGAAGTTTGCCTGACCACAAAGCCTGCGGGCTGTATAAAGAGGGAAACAAGTGAAAAAAAAAAGGGGAAAAATATGGGAAAGGGTTAAAAAGGATCGACTGGTTACTGACGGACAGGTATAACGCAGTGCGTAACATTAAAGGGTTAGACTCCCCGCAGTTCAGAATCCTGTCCTCCTAGTTGGCCTTCGAATCAAGTATCCTTGAAAAAAATCTTTGTTAAGTTTAGTGCCAGTCTAGGAGCGGATGATTTTGTAAACACGTCATTTTCCCCAAAGAGTAGGTATAACTCGCGAGGTAGGTGCGGGTGTACCAAAAATTGTATACCCGGTTCTTTGATCAGGCTAGAGGATCGAAGCCTGTAAACAATTCAGTCTAGAATAATATATTGCCTTTGGGTAAGGAATCAATTTTGTATATATATTTCGTAAGCAATGAAATTGATTTAAGTCGTAGCTCCCTAAACGTTGCTTCAAGTCACGAGCCTTCGTAGGATCGACGAGTGAACCGAAATACACATAAGTATGTATACACGAGTGGGGACTTGCTCCAGTTTTGTTATTCGATTTTAGAATCTCGACGTCTAGTCGACACACTCCAGCCCTGCTGCAGTTATAGACGAAAAATAAAAAAATCATAATTTATACGATCAAAGTGCAATGTACTGTTAATGATAATGAACTTCTTCTCTTTTCCTCCCTCTCTCTATCTCCCTCTCTCTTTTAATAAAGATATGAAATATCGTTACATTACAAGACACGCGTCGTATCTCTGGCTCTATAAACGTTAATGAATAATTATCAGATTTTTAAATCGGACGAATCAACTTAAGCGATTCCAGTTTTTCTTGTTTTCTTCTTTTTTTTTTTTATTCTTGGTTTCTGTTTCAAGGCAGGAATTTCGAGCGATGGCGCAACGCCTCGACAGGCCAATGTACTCAATAGCCCAAGCTGCGATGGCGGTTGGCGTCGGGTAGCCTAATTATACCGTCGGGACGTCGAGACGTGAGGACCGGGGGAATCGGGATGCAGGTTTACGTCGAGACCGCTCGCGTCTTTGTTCACCATTCTTTCAGGGCGAGGCCGAAATTAGAAGTCTCCTGGTTACACACCGGGGCCCTGACTCCCGAAGGAGGCAAGACGAGCCCTTCGTCCTCCTTTAGAGCGAAAATTGTGCAACGAGGCGTTTCCGTTACCCGGAATAAATCGCACATGTCTAACATATATACTTAGATATTTTTGCAAAAAGAGTTCAGCAGCTGCACAAGAACGAGAAACAAAATAAAAAATTAAAAATTACCAGCTAATATAAGCTTTCAAGGATCCGAACAAATGAAGCACATTTTTCTTGGAATCGTGAAAATTTTTGTACCATTTTTTCATCGATCTCAAGAAAAAAGAATCGATCAGCTAATAAAGACGTTCAGCAATTCAGGGAATAGAGAAGTTTGATGAAGAAATAGAGATGGATACGATCTATGTGAATATTTTTTGATTAAACACCGTGAATCGGTCCACGATAGAGAAAATTTATGTTTCTTCGCAGGACGCTTATTGCCAGTGGTTGTTATGTAGTTAGGTATATTATCTAATGATATCTTTCAAATAAGACGTGTCGGTTTCGTAATGAAATTTGAATGACTTGATTAACCGATTGTCGCGTGTAGGTATGTTAAATTCTTGGTAGAAATACCGAAGCGTTATAATCTACCTGGTAGATAAAAATTGCTAATCGTTATAAACATCCGGAGAAGAAATATAATTTGGTAAATATAGGAGGAGGTATTCCCACCTTATTTTTATCTCGGTATGTTTTTCGTTTTTCTCACTTATAGACCAGGTGAAATACGGGGCGGCGGTGATTACGGTGGAATTCAATACCGGCAGTAAATCAAAGTGTTATATACGCCATCGGTTAACGGAAGAGAATTTTTCAACTTATATAAAACATCGCCTAGGAGGAGAATCGCGTATGGAGTATAGGTATCCCACGGGCAGGCATATTTGAACAAATATTTTGATTCGATGGATAAAATAACGCTTCGAATGTTTATTTATAAGCGTTAATCTTCACCCCTTAGTTTTTACTGGACGAAATATTTCTCGTGTATTCCGAACTACGAATAAACCGAAGCTATATATCAGAAGCTGCGATAGATCTCAATGATCATTCGCGTGATTCGACCAATAGAATAAATATTGACACAACCAGCACACTCGAATTAAGAGACGATTGATCTTCACGGGCATTCAAATCTCGCTTACGACGTATAATTGCGCATAAATATTTCTTTCGCCTATATATTAGGTGTATATATGTAATAATTGTTCGTAGCTTACGATTTGTCCGACTGGTAATTCATAGCGGAAGAATCTGGGGTAGGTAATTCTTGTTTCAATTCTTCATTTTATTTTCATTTTGTTAAACGTGAAGAGATATTTCCATCGTATAAACGCCTTTAAAATCCGGTACTGCACTCTGCTCTGAAATTGGCTTGAAATTGTTAAAACTAGGCGATCTAAACTCCCTGTGTAAATATATGAACAAATATTGCGACACCTGCTCGCCTACATAACCGGATTTTTAGGAGCTATACAGACACTGGTTTATACTGTAGATACTACGTAACACGAAACGTTGTCAACGGTAGGTAGGAAGGCAGGAAGGTAGGAAGGTGGGTTGGTAGGTAGCTAGATAGCAACATAAATATGCTTCTTGAAGCAAGAGACAAATGAAAAAAGTTTGGTATTAAATCCATTCACAGTGTTTCACCCTCCGTCTCTCTGCTCCCACACTCTTGAATATATGGATAAACATCTCGCCCACCTGCGTAGATAGAAATATTCCATTCCGATGACATAGAAGCTTGCGAGGCCCCGTGGGAGGCTTGAAAAATAAATTACGAAGCAAGTTTGTCGCGTGCGCCTGAGTGGAAACTGAACTAAAAAATGTTCCTCCGTAACAAAAAGAAATGAAAAAAAAAATAGAAATAAAAATAAAAAAAATAACAATGAGCCCTTATGTTATATACTTTTAGTGAGAAATATTCGAACCTTGACTTACGGACGGAAGAGAATTTATCGCCTGAAAAATAAGTCCTCCCATACACACGTTTACCTCGCCGAGGTTTGTCGCGTGAACAATTTACCTACATCCGCTAATCAGAGAATAATAACTTTGAAGTTTTGACATGCGATCGGTTAGAAATCGGGGTCGATAATAAAACAGTCAACTTTCTCTGTAAGAGGTCATGTATATTATATATATAATTATATATAGCTACGGTGAATTTTAATCAGAGTTCATATACTTCGAATTGAAATTTTGCTTCCTCAGAGAACAGTTTTTTTTCTTTTTTTTTTTCTATTTGTTTTTTTCTACTCCCCTATATAGTTGGTGAATTTAATTCCGGTGGAAGAAAATTTAATTGAACTCTTCATACCGCGAATAATACCGAGAAAATGAATTAGTTAAGTAAGGCAAAGAGGATATATATATAGGGCGGCTTGTAAAACCTTGCGGTATATCTTCCCCCTTCTCACTTACTTGACGGTTTACAAATTTGATTACGAATAAATAGCGCAACGATTACCTACCAATTTGCTAAGTTTTCGACTATACCCAGACATTGCCGTGTGGCGTGAAGAGAAATGAAAAGAGAAAGATAAAGAAGGGAAAGGGAAATGGAACGGGAAGGGCAAAAGGGAGAGAATTTAGTCCCGAAGCAGACGATAGCTATAACATACATACGTATATATATACATAGATATATACTTATTAACGTTTCCAGCCAGCGTTGGCCACAGCCCACAGGTATGTTTAAGTGCGGCGGTCGGGTTGGCAAATTCTAGCCATGAGCCGCGGCTCTGCTAATTAGGGCTTGATTGGCCTCCCCCTGCCCTTACCAGACCCATTTACACGGACGCGTTACGGTCCGCCGCTGCTACCACTACAGCTTCCGTTGCACTCACGTAACAGTATAATTCACCCCGTCAATTTATTCCACGGTTAATTTGTATAATTTTACCCGCTGCCTCTAGGTATATAGTAGGTAGGTACATAGTGGATATACCTATCTGTGGAAAAATTTTTCAACCGTTTTATAACCCGGAATATCTCTACAGGGGTTAAAATAAAAAAGAGACGACAATAATTTCGCAAATTAATTTATCATTTTACTAACCAATTATAGCTAAGAAATTTTCACACAATATTATCCCCGTGTCGGCATCATAGACAAAAATCAATGAACCGCATACAAAAGCTCGATAAGTTTTCTCTATCCTCGATAGAAAACAAATTTTTTAAACATGACCCGCGAATCTACGAAGATCCTTTCTCGCGGGGTAAATACTGCGGTAATTATCGCACCATGATTTAAACCGCGATACTAAAACGTGTGCGAGTCGTACACGGATGTTCCGGCCCCGAACGAAAGTGAAAAGATTTACGGGTTTAGAGCTCGTACACGTAATATAAACAGATCTTAAATGTGTCGAGTGAAGTATATATACGGGCTAAAGACAAACGCCCCATGTCTCGGTGTTATCTGACTGTCAGACGACGGATACAGTCTGCAATAGAAGACGCGAGGATTGCATTCGGCATTATCTTATGCCTATGTCTGCGTCTACGTCTCGGTTTTCACTGACCACGCTGATTTATCTCACTAACAATTTCCCCCAAAAGTCTTGAATGTCCGGATGTCAAACGACTCGGACGATGGAAAACGACTATGATTACAGAGAGAACCACTTATCCTCCTTCAGTATCAAAGCCAGTTGTGCGTGCCTCGAACACGCCGTCTAGGATCTCATGTCTGGACAAGGAATACTTCGGCTTTTACATAGCTTCGCCAAGTTTCTAGTATTTCTTAACACTGACATATATCCTGACAAGACAAATTGCAGACGAGCATGCAAGGAGCTAATCGTGTGAAACGGCAGTTAAAATTGTAGAATCGTGATCTTAACAAATTAATTATCGAGATGGAAATAACCATACTGTTGACCATAAACGTAAAATTCAGAAATACGATAAAATAAAATGACATTTCGATACCGAGGTAAGAAATTTTGTGTTTTTAGGTCGAATTTGTTCATTAAAAAAATCCATAGTATTACGTAATTCATGGATAATAGATCTCCACGTAGCTGCGCTTACTTTTTGAAGTAGATATGGTGCACTGAGAGGAATAATACGGATACGCGTATACAGGTACAAGTTACATGCATAGAGGTAAAATCGGGTAGTTCTTATCACGATTGCATTAAAACTTTTCTCATCTCTCGCTAATCTTGAAAAATGGTCTGATCCCGAAGAGGATGGAGGGTGTGGAGTATGTAGTAGGTACTCGTACTCTGTTGCAAAAGGAGCGGGAGAAAAAGGGCAGAGAAAAAAGTTTCCCACATCCACGCGGCGCAAGGAGATATAGGGAAAGGGTAATTACCCTCCCGGGTGTTCCCGGAGGTTCCCTCAGGTTCCCAGGGCTCGAGATACTCCGCGTCTCCTCTTTCCACCTCGTTTTATCCTTGCATATATACTCGAAACACATACGCCAGCTCTTTCCGGATGAAATGGGGTAGTTCGCGACGTTTTTCTTTTTCTCTTTCTTCTCATTTTACATTCTATTTTTCCTATGTTTTTTTTTTTTAACCACCGACCTAAAATGGAATATCTAAAATCCGGGCGTACTTTCATCACTTGTTAATTCGACCCCCCGTATTCGCGAGTGAAAAGAGTTGGCAAGTGTCAAACCAGGGCCAGGTGTCGAGCGGCAAATAATCAGCCATTTCTAAGTCGGTGCATGATGCCGCGCTGCGCTGGTACGTGTTCAGAAAGGGTGAATAAAATGCATCCCCCGTTAACCCCCGGTAGTTTATCCAACCCCCCCACGTTATTCTGCACCCGGTGAAAATGAACGTGGCCGGGTCGACGCTAGGCGGAGAGGTAGGCAGGATCATATAGTGGCCTGGAGCCAGTATTGAACAGTTGCGCGCGCCGATCCCGCATCTCTTCAGGACACGATCATCATGGCCGCATTTCGTTGCCATGGTGAATCCGAAGCTGCATTCAGATGCAATTCCTCCCCAAGGTCGCATCCCCCTTCGCGCCAGTATCTCCTTAATCCTTTCCCGACTACCGGGGACTTCGATCCTTTGGATTCATCTCCGTTCATGATGATCCAGAAATGATAATGGAAGATGCCAATCAACGATCGGAACACGTCGACCACAGGTGTATGAATTCGGTAACACGCGAACTCCAGATCGAGTGGTTTGCCTTTTTTATCAGGAACTCTTCTGCTAATTGATGTTCTTATTTCGAGGATTGAATTGGGCACTAAAAGTTGTGCGAAAAGCTTTCAGTATTCGAGCACACCGGCGACGACTTTCGGGATGAAACAATAACCGAGCAGTTCGCAACGATGAGATGGAAAACTAAAGAATGATATCCATGGCGAGAAAATTTGTGGAGATGAAACACGAAATGTATTGTTGGTAGGTAGGTATATATGGCGAATTGAAAGATACTTATATCGCAGACGCGAGATTGGGAGAGTTTCTATCCTGATCCGTTTCTGCATACGAAAGACTTGAGTGATATCGTATTGAATTTTGACACGAAGCAATCGCGATGAATCTGAACGTATACGGTAAATTGGGTTTGGCTTCTGGATAAACTGGTAATTCGGTAAAGATATGCAAATTGAAAGTATGAAAGTTGCCCAGTCCGACCCAAACACGAGTTCTATTTGTATGTGAGATTTCCTCCAACTGTCGCGCTCCGGTTCACTTGATATTGCTGTATATGTGCACCATGTGCCCGTGTATGTACACTTTAGAATACCCATGATGTTCGGTGACTGCAGGGGGATGAAAGAACGCAAAGTCCCCAGAACAACAAATTGATATTCCTTGTTTACTCACTCAAGCCCACCTTTGATTATTTCCAGTTTACCCTGCAGCGAAGAAAAACGGGGAATACACGTCGACGATATAAGCTCGGTTGTTTACAAGAAAATATCCCCAGAAAAGCTGGAAAACCCGAGTCACGTTTCTCGGGAAAATGAGAGAACGTAAGAAATGATTGTATACGTGAAAAAACTGGTAGGTAGGTAATATCTACAGCGAGTTTTCTCGTTTTTTCGTTATTTTTTTTTTACCTTCTTCCTTTCCTAAGATGTGCGACTTGCCAGAAGCGTCGAGCTAGACTGTAGGGTAGAGTGACAATTTTTTTCTTCTTTTTCGTAGAAAAGTTAGAGAGAAAGAGAGAGGTGAGAGAGAAAGAGGAAAAAAAAACTGTCAAACGGTCAAGTTATTCGGTGGCCTCTACCTCGCCATATAACCCTTTTTTATAACCCTTTACCAAAGCCTAACTCGTCGTCGTCGTCCTTCGGTAATTATGTTTACCTGAAGTCGTTCGCTCCGCGTGTACCACCTTGGTATAATAAAAGATGCGAAAAAGGCTTAAGAGTCGCCCAGTGGTGTCATAAAGCGATTTAAATGCTATGAACGTGAAAGAATCGTCCCTGGGACAGGCAGCAGGACCTTCTAAGACATTTAAAAAAAAAGGGTTTTCCGAAGCGTTTGAGTAAGGAAAGGGGTAGAGCTACGGTCGTTTTTACCGCTATCGGTCTCAGCAAATAGGAAATAGCCTCAGAAAGACGAAAAAAACCACGAAAACTGGCAGGTGAGAAAATTGACTCGAGATTCAAGGAGCCCAACTAGTCGAGGTCAGTCCGCAGATCCTCAAGGATTACCGCGAGTCTTTCTCAAGGCTAGAGACCCACAGTACACCGTCGTTATTCAACACGTGAGGCCCATCAAGGACATCGATAAATCGCGTAGCGAGTACGCGTGTGCGCCCCCGTTTTTTCAAGGTAGTATAGTGACTCGTTTGTACATCGGATGAAAAGAACCACGTTGATAAAACAACGAACGATACATCGATACGGGAAGGAGCTGAGGCCAGGATCATTTGGAAAGGAGACCCATATCCATGGTGAGCGCGTATTAGATTCGAAGTCAAAACGGTTGTCATTGATATCCATATAAGCGAACCCCCACATCCTGTTCACTTTGAACACGGCACTTCGTTGACGATATATTGAAATTGTAACGAGCGAGGTAAGTGCAAATATAAGTATGAACCGAGTGGGCATATAGATATGTAGCGGATCTTCTACCCACTCCCGGATCACGTCCAGACGACGTCCGCGGAGCCCTGGGGAGCAAAACTTATCCTTGGGTATACACCCGCCTGCGTGTTCTCTGTATTTTTGATTAGTATCGATGAACACGAGTTTCGTACACACGTGTCCTCGCCGTATAGTCAGGTCTGAGAGGTATTTCACCCGTCTGGGTATTTATGAGCAATAATGAATACAGCGAGAGTTGAAAATCGTTGAAATATCGTCAATTATTGTATTTAATTCAAGAAAATTTCACGAGAGAACGAAACGCGACGATTTGTGACTTTGTGGATAGCGAGGACGAAAGCTCCTTCGCGGGATAGCCCTGCCAAACTCGACTCTAATATTTCTGTTATTATCGAGTTTGGCCCGGCGGAGAAATAACACGCGGTTTAGCCCATAAATTTAACCTCTGCAACATTGAGCGCGAGGCATTTACCAAATTTAGCGAGTCGGAAGAATTCGCGAGCTGCGCCACCCCGTGCCGTGCAACGTTATAGTAGGTAGGTATATATATATGGTTATACACGGACGAATACACCGATACATATACCTACCAGTATCTATTTACGCGCCCACCTATATGTTTAGTATTTTTCTGCACACATATGCCTGCCTATACTGATACATAATACACGGCCAGGTGGATCCCTATTATCCGCGAGACAAAAATTGCAAAAGTTTGGCTCACGCGGTGCTGGCTGTAGGTATATAGAGCTTTGGCTGGTGTATCAGACAAGATATTTCCACGCTAGAGATGAAATAAAATAACAGGAGGTGGTATGGAGCGTAGTAGGCGGAATAGAGTAGAGAACGTGGATGTAGAGAGGGAGATAGACAGACAGCAGCTAGCTCGGTGAGGGTGGAACAACAAAAGTTCAATTTCGAGGAATGACGCGGAAAATCTTTGTCATGTACCTACGTTTTTCGCATTTTTCGTTTTTCGCTTATATACGTATTCGTACATACGCCTGCCTTTATGTATATTAGTTTCGCTACGCTACGTAAGTCTGTCTCGTACTAGGAATAGAAATAGGCAAATGCCAGACAGACCTTGCATACCTATACCTATAGGTACCTACCCCTATGCGAGAGATACCGAGGTCCAAGGAGGTCGACGGAGGTCAAACAGGGGGTTGAAATAAGGGGTTCGTAGATCCACCTTGCTTTCTGGCTACATATTATCTACCTACTCGACATATACCTTAAACCTACACCTAGAAGCAGTTCGGTAAGAGTCGCGACCCCCCAGAGTCCCGGGTAGCTAGAGAGCAGAGAGCAGAGAGCAGAGAGTAAAGAGTAGAGAGCTAAGGCTCTCGGCTCTTCCTCGGAGGGCGGGTGCAGCAAAAATACTCCAGAGACTAATTTGGCATCCTGGCATCCCAGCCAAGATATAGAAGCCATCTTTCCACCCCGGTGCAAAGTACGATATGACTGCATACTATGTATACATGGATCACTCATACATATACCTGAGGCGTAGTATTCCTACCGTGTATGGCGGATAGTGAGAAGTCGAGGTGATTTTAGCATGAATGAGAATCTAGGAGTAGGTGGGGGGCCTCATCTAACCAGGAAACTTATCTCTAGATATATTCGGTGGATCTTCTCTGTCTAAAGATGGTTCGTCAGAGTAACCGCGCAGGGAATGAAAATTGCCTATATAAGTAACTTAAAATTCGAACTCCATAATAAAACGATAGAAAAGTTTCGGCTATCATTTATTCGCTACTCGTATATATAATAGATGAACTGAACGCGTGATGAGAATAGGAATTTAATAATAATTCTCTATAGGTAGAAAACCGATCAACCGGGTAAACTTGTGCGAGAATTTCGTATTATTTACGCGCACCGCTCTGCATACTCGCATAGATAAAACATAGGGTAGGTAAAAAGTATGAGAGATTGCGGGGCGCAGATGTGATCGAAGTTTCCCCCGGACGTCTACCTATACATATATGTATACATAGTTAAGCTCTGAAAAATTTTGCGAGAAAATCTTTTGGTTCGCCTCTCGCGTAATATACCTACCTTCACCTTATACCTTATACCAGCAGCTGGGGCAGAGCCAAGAAGGAACATCAGCTATGCGCAACTCGTTTTCAGCGAAGAGACTTTAGAAATTCTTCTTCTTTTTTTTTTCTTTTTTTACTTCTCCTTTCCTTCCTCGAGGTTTCGTTATTCTTTTTTTTTTCGGAAATAGGAACGTTCCGCAAACTTTTCCAACAATTTTTACCCGCTCCCGGGCGAAATCTTACGAGCTTTCCAGTACCCCGCTTGCATTCATAATCTCAACATTTTGGAATTCAGACCAAATTGGTTTTCCTTAGCGACATCATGACGCCCGAAGTTCCTTTTTTCGTCTTATACCTACCCGCTCTCTTTCTCTTCATTTCTTCTTTCTTAGTTTAAATCTCTGTGTAGCTATTCTTTGCCCTCACACATCGAAATCAAGATATTAATTTTTTCCAATCAAAATACTAAAACCTGCTGTTCTCACTGTCTCGACTTGATCGATAACGTCTAAAGAATTATTTATAAGACGTCGAGTGATATTCTTCGCACTGGTATTGAATTTTTTTCGTTTTGCCCTATCAACGTAATAACAAATTGTATTTTTAGATATTAGGTACATGTACCCCGATATCAATTTTCGTCCTAGCTGCTTGAACTCGGACAGTTTTCAAGGAACATATAGGGGAGGGTGGCCTAAAGCGGGTAGGTTAACGATAGAAGCCCAAAAATCTTAGTTTTTGTTCGATTCGAATAATAATTTTGGTTCCATTTAATAGGAGGGTTATCGAACTTCAAAATAATAAATCATAATTGTGTCATTTTTTACAAAGTAAGTGTTTATTTTTAAAAATTCGAAACTCCTCGAAAACCCGCTTTGCCCTTATAGGGGGCCTAAAGCGGGTAAGCATCATAAACTTGACAAATCTTAGCACATAGGTATTAATTTTTTTAAACATTCATGTTGAAACTTTAATTATACATCTAACTATCGTAAAAAAGTAACTTTTTAAATAATAATCTTCTTATATTAGTCTTAGACAGTTAAAAGTCTCAATGATGTAAATCTAGCAACAGTTAGAGTTATATAAATATTAAATTGACAAATACTTTCGTTAGCAAATCAAAAAATAATAAATAGTTGAAACATTAGACTTTAGTTAAATATATATCATAAAAAAAAAAAATTGTAAAAAAATTGTATCTACTCAAGTAGATACCCGCTTTGCCCTACCCGCTTTGCCCGGTAGCACATTTTTTACTTAAGGAAATTTGACTTCAAAAAAAAAAAAAAAAAAAAGCCAACATGTCTATCGTATTTTGAAGCTCAATAGTATCAGAATACTATAATATAATTGAAAATAAAATAAATGTACTAGTATTCTACTGGTCAAAAGTTACATTCCTTCAATTTTTTTAATAAATTTACCGATTTCTTTATATTGCGCCTAGTTACGCCATGTCGTACCTCCGATACTCGGATGGGACTGATTGAAACTCGGGGGTGTTCGGGTAATCACAGCATACATACACATTGACATTCGCGCTACATGCGACAGCATACGGACGCCTACCCGCTTTAGGCGACCTACCCGCTTTAGGCTACTCTCCCCTACGTCATTTTTCGAACCTTTGACCCGCATGGATTTGTGAAGGCGTGATAAAGCGAACGAGTTATCGCCAGGGTGCTGACAGCCGATGAGTTTATCGTATACGTTCGCGATGTCCTGAAGTCGTAAATATGATTCACAGTTAAAGTCAATCTCGTTTATGCTCCGTCCTGTAACGCGACGTTATATCTTTGCGTTTGAAGGGACTACGATATGCATACGCATGCATACATGCAACAAACCGCCCTGCCTACATACGACTACTTCGCCTCTTTATCATCGCGTGCGTCGTTACGATAACCGAGTATCTTTTATCGACGGTCACCGCGTGTTATAATATACAATATACTGTAAACAAGGAAACATATTTTCTAGTAAACGACGTGGTAGAAATGAATAGATAGTCAAGAACCGTACATCAAATAACGTTCTGTCGCTTGTCAGATAGCTTTAAATCCGCAATGTACATGCGTATTTATCGTGTTATAGGAAACGTCAAATAAGATACCATTTCTACGTTCTCATAAATTTCCTTATCCTCTTAAATACGAATGAAACACGTGGGAGTATTTTTTCTTTTTCTTTTCTTCGGTCGTTCTTTTCGAACCGACAATTGAAAATCCGTTTGATTTCATCATTATACTTCCAAAAGATAGTTGTAGGGAATTTTGTAAATTTTTTAAATGACCGAGTGTTTGTTCGCCGTGTAAACTCCGGGTTTACGTATAAGGGGCCGGCCGCGGCCTGCAGAGAGCGTCCTATTTAAACCAGCGTATAAATATATCTACCCCTGTTAAAATAAACCGAAAATATCCCGGATTTCAGTAGCCATATCAAAGTGGTCTAGGGCTGAAGTCATGCTCTATGTTTGCCGACGGCAAGCAGACCGTTGCTAAGAACCAGAGCTTCGATTCGAGAAGAATACTAACCATTCACGACGTTAGTCTGTCGATGGCGCCATCTGTGATATAAGTTGGGAACTTTTGGAACGAGTCCATGTTGCACGAGGCTGCGTTTACTACCACGCAATCGTCGTTTAAACTCATTACTTCCCGTATACATTGTCAACGATAAAGATTATTTCACACTTTTATTACGTCCTTGGTCTGATTTTCGAACGCAGTCCGCTTCACGTCATACGCCAAATGTTCAAACGCTAGATTGTTGCGGTTTCAAGATGACGAGGAATTATTACATATTACCAAGGCTACCTTTGCGGCCGACCGCTTATACACTCGTGTTATACAATTAGAGTCAGAGCGGAGAACGGTTTTCATCAACATTTCGCAATCTGTTGGAAAATGAAAATTAATGCTCATTTCTGATTTTATAAATTCCAGATCATCTGGGTGTTCATAAAAGATAATGAACTGAAAACGAGCCCATAGAGAAATAAACTTTACCAGTTAATGATATGTTAACTGCTAGTCCGTAGAGGCCTATCCGTTTTCAGCTTATCTCGTCCCTGTTCACTTCTATACAGTGGAAAAAAAAAATTTCACCTGCACTACATGCCATTCCAACGAAGTACAGTATAAAAATGTCGAGTACAGCTGATTCTCGAATGTTAATTAATATTTTCAATTCGCGTGGCGGCTAATTGCATGAAGCTTAAAAATGTCATTCCAGTAAAACTGAATTCCATATTATATAATGTATGATTAATTAAAAAAAAAAGAAGTAATTAACGTCCCACCCGCAGAGAAGTGTAGATGAGTATATACCTATGTATGTACGTGTATATAAATGAATTCGTGTAAGCTGTAATTTTATTTTTTAAACATGCATAAAGTATCCATTTTTATGCTGATTTAAGACACTTGAATCTCGGAACTTGACCCGCGTCTCACCAACCGCATTTACAGACTCAATTCGCAGACAAGAAAGTTTCCAATTTAAACTTTTCACAGTTAGTTCAGATAGTTCCGTGGTAACAGGAACGCTCCGAGGGGTTGGCCAGGGTACTCCGACCTGCACCACGGAGTGTATATTATACTTTGTGAAGTACATACTCCGCTGTAAACGGGTGTATTGTGTCCCGGAATAGGGAACGCCTATCCCTATATACCAGAGCCGGGGGTCGAGCAGACAGAAACGGTTAAAATAGAGGGAATCGAGGTGCGCGTGTAGCGCAGCATCGTGTAACGTTGCCTTTGGGTCGATACTCCGAAACTACCCCCAACGGACAACCCCTGCCACTCGGCAGAGCTTTCGGGGGTGGATATAGAGTCGGCCTTCGGGGTTGGGCACAAGACGACTTGTCTCACCCAGCCCTGGACCACCCACGACTAGCCCCCCCATCCCCAACTTAAACGAAATTGAGTGGAACACTTCCTCAGAGATGGCGCCACGGAATACTTCAATCTTTTGCCACAGAATCAATAGCTTTTTTTTCTCCCCCGATCCATCGATGACGCAACTCTTTTTTTCTTTTCGCCCAATTATTATTATTCATTTTTATAATCAAATAACTATATGGGCCATAAATTATACAGACTACAACAAATCCCCTTGTGCATTCCTTTCTATTTTTAAAAAACTCCTAGTTACGCGGATTCACGCTGTACGTTCAACACGAGCCTACTCTACGCAGATATCCTCAATTTATTGGAATCTTTTAAAATTTTCAAATTATAGAAAGAAATTTTTATTCTGTTTAGGAAAAAAAAAAACATTTCCCACCTTTTTAGCGGACTGTAAATCAGGATGCAGCTACAGCTGTTGGAGGCGGTATATTTAGTCTATTTCAAGTTAGCATCGGACTAGACAGAGATTTCGGATCCCATGGGGACGGCCTCGGGAAAATGACGGGTTAACGACCCGAGAATCGCTTCTAGATGTTCGTTCTTTCTTCTTCGTTTTATTCTATCGTGTTCTGGTCATAATCTATTCGACAACTGATAAGTGCCAATCTACTCT
The DNA here is from genome assembly GCA_944452935.1 of Rhogogaster chlorosoma. Classification (NCBI taxonomy): domain Eukaryota; kingdom Metazoa; phylum Arthropoda; class Insecta; order Hymenoptera; family Tenthredinidae; genus Rhogogaster; species Rhogogaster chlorosoma. The sequence goes on from OX101804.1 coordinate 19,415,563, forward strand.
TGTGGTTCTTCCTATCGAAGCTATCCGAGAAGAATGTTTGGATTAGGCCAAAATTCTTTGTATAACGAGAAGCGTGGGATTTCGATACGTTAGAAAAAAAACAGAACACGAATGGGGTAATCTCCAGCTCTTGAAATTTCTGTGATATATCCTATTGTCTCCGAAATTAATTGAAACTTAAAATTCGAGGTTTTTTCTGCCCCATTTTCGTCAATGATTTACTACAAAAAATTCGAACAGTGAAGGCACGTGCTACTCAGACACGTGTCCTCAATTACTCACATGCACAGGCAGCCACTTAGTAAGTCGAATATATAAAGAGCATAGAGTTTAGTCTGTTCGATTCAAGTGCCAAACTAAATTTTAAAGTTCAACAAAAAACGGAGAGTAATCTAAAGTACCTTTCCGGTACTTGAACGTACCCAGCTAGACGTAAATATTATCCCCAAGCCAAAACTACCAATCTCCTAATTCCCGCTGTCAAAGTGTTATAAAAATGTAAAACAGAATAATTCACACGAGTTCACGCGACAGATCTGTAATTTGACTAGTTTTTGTACGGATTTCAAGATAAGGGATGAAAAAGATCTAACAAAAATGGATTTCGACGTTCGATAGGAATATTTTGATTCTCTGAAAAATATTCATGGCGTTTTCTGCAAGTGCGAGTAGGTAGGTACATACTATAACCCGAGAACCGGGCAGGGCCACACGCGAGAGATACTCATCGATACTTATTGCAGAAGGTTGGATAAGGGGGTTGAAGTGGGAGGGAAAGTAGCCGAGTAAGGCATGCATAACGAGGAGATAAAATAAGGCGATTACAGAAGAAACAAAGGACGCCGCCAAGCTCTCCTGATTAGCATACGCCTTAGGTAATACTTAAAATACACGTAAACGTCGGTAATACGGAGAGGAGTTTCGGTATACATATATATATCCGCGATATAGCCAGAACCGAGAGTCAAGGAAAAGGTTTAAGGTAGGTATAGGTACCGAGAAAGGAATGGCCGAAGCCTGGAGCAGCAGACATTCAACCAGTTAATCGGTCCTCGGTCTTCTCCACTCACTCTCTCTCTCTCTCTCTCTCTCTCTCTCTTTCTCTCAAGAAATCAAGAAGAAAAAGACAAAGCGATGAAACGAGGGAGATGAAAGAACCAAAAAAAAAAACAAAATAAATAAAGACAAAAAAAAAAAAAGAAAAAAACGAAAAGGGAAAGAAAGGGAGAATAATTGCCCCGTGTCGCGTTGCACGCGTAAATCCCACAAACTCTTCTAATTCTGGCAAAACGACGTACACAAAAAAGAAAGCGTGACGATCGAAAGGGTTCATTTAGAGAGGACAACTATTTTATCTATCTCCTTCTTTCTTTTTCTCTCTCATAGGCCTTTCGCATTTCTTACCGTTCTTATATATATATATATAGAGAGAGACCGATGAAACAAGTTTGTCCACGGATTTCCTCCGCGAATACAGTATTTTTCACCATCTCTCTCTTATATCCTGCAGTCTCCATCTCCTCTCGTATATACTCAGGTTTATTCTCTCCCTCGCTCTTCCACCGGCTGCCGCAAACGGAGAGGGAGAAAAAAAGCTAAGTCCTCGGAAGAGGGGGCCAATCAGAACAGAGCTTTTCTCCGCGGTGGTCGATCAATGCGGACCTCTCTGTACCGACATCCACCGCATATATATACGTATAAACAAAACGTTTTAACCAACCCACACGAATTTCCGCCGTCACATGCGGCGATTTTCTGAGGACCTTTACATAGGTGAACGCGCCTAGGTATCAACTTGATTAGGTCATTTCATTTTCCGCCTTTTTACTTAATAATCTTCAATCTTTATCTATGATCGGAAAATTTCTCAATCCATAGAAGCTGCCGAAAAAAAAAAATTAAAAAGAAAAGTATATATCTAACATTCCCACGCGGAGCAAATCGTATCTTGAGTAAACTGAAAGATGAATTTGCTTTGCATTTAGTCAGGAATCGCTAAGAATTTTCAATAAGACCAATATGAGTATCTAAATAATGATATTTTACTCGCACGGATAGATTTTCATTACAATCAAAGGCTGGATTAATACTGAGAAGGCAATTCAGCTTTTGGTAAGACGTTTTATAAAGCTTGGATATATATATGCTTCTGGGGGTAAGAATTACTGGGAGGTAAGATGTCTCTCGACTTTCATTCTTCATTTTGTGAACTCCATCGAGAAGAGTGGCTCCTTCCATTTCGGCTATTCCGAAGGGTTCTTCGCTTCCCTTTGATTGTCCCTTAGCTCGGTGGGACGTACCTTGAATTGGAAGGGGTAGCTCTCCTACCTATATACACGCACATATATATATATATATAAATATATATATGTACAGTGTATAGCGTGATTCGTTAGTTACTTGGTTCGTACTCGGTGGGCCGATGACGATAATCGGATTAATTAATCCCTAGAGAATATATATCGGGCCTATGCTGTCTCGGTACTCTGAGCTAATCTCCATTCGCGCCTGTTCATCCTCTGTGCTATATAGTAGGTATCTATATCTCACCCTTGTCTTTTCATCGCGGTATATAACCTACCTTATACCTTAGACACCCTACAGTGCAAAGAAGAAGCAATGTTGGAAATTTACTCGCCCCGGAGAGCCGGAGAGCGTTAAAAGTAAATTAAATTAAGATACGGATCTGTGTCGGTCGTCTTCCAGACGTTTTGAGCAAACCATGTTCCCAGTCCCTTTTCCAACCCCCCTACTCCCTTCCTTTATTATATATCCTTCTCTCTGCCAATTTCTATATACATTTCCCTTTCTCTCTCTTTCTCTGTCGCGCTTTCTCGCGATTCTATCCTATCCACCTGAGTACATAGAAAGCAGGTACATACACACACGCGATATCTAGTCACTCGTAGATATCCTCCGCCCACCGTACACCGGATGTTCGTTTCAAATATTCCTACAGCCAAATATGGCCGTCTATTTAGCCAAGGTGGTGTAGGTATTACCTTATATACCTAAGATACTCGAATAATCAAGACTGCCAACCCTTTGCTCGGTAAATTTATTCATTGGTTTAATCTGCGAATTTCGCAACTATAATATTAATATACCCGACTTTGACTATCTTCGTGTCTATTCTCACTTAATAATTCTACAATTTCTCATACCGAAGTAGGCAAGGCGGAACTTCATAGCTGTGATTTTTCATCGATCTAATATTTCCAACTTTTTTCAGGATTTCGAAAGCGGCGAGAGTCGAAAATAGGATTTTTCTTCCACACTAACAAAGGCTGATAATTATCTCTAACAATAAGATATTCAAACAAAATTGGGGTATAAATATTCTGATCAAATATCAGCACGCGATTTATTCCTCGGGCGGAGAGGAGGATTCGCTTAGTATTTGAAACCCGACTTATTTTTTTGACCCTGGACTCTCATGGGAAGAATCATTTTCTATGGGTATTGTTGGAAATAATTTATGCTTATCTATGCAAAAGGCGTGAAAGTAGGTTGATCGGTGCTACGACCCGCATGTAGAAAAATATTTTCCTGCGTCAAATCCTCTCGCGGTAAAATCAATCTATGGATTTTTTTTCCTAACGCGTAAAAGTAACATGCATCAGTAAATCCGTCAATGTATTGCCTATATGCCGCCGAAAAAAATCCGAGTATATTTATATACAGAGTTAAAAGCGATAGAATAAGTCTCATGAATTATCCACGTGCGGATAGTTTCAAGTTTTCATTCAATCTCTTACGCAATCACCCTAGCTCACCCGGGCTTCGATCAACGCTACTTTCCACAACACAATTTTATATTTATCCTCAATCTGAATCAGCAGAAAAACAGTCGAACTCGCCAACTGTAGTTATAATAGTTACCTACCATTTTGTTAGAAAATAAGAAAATTTCTACGCTGTTTGTCGCTTGTATACCTAATAAACAGCGTAAGCATACATTACAGCGTGGCAATCTATAATGTATGTAATTTTCTTCGAAGATCGTTCCACTGCTAACACAAGCTAATGCCTATAATGAGCCGAGAGGAAAGTATGTAATACTTGTAATTTTTATCTATCGTGTTATTTGACTATAATTTTTTTTTTTTCCTCCTTCGTTATCGCGCTGCTCTTTAACATTAGTTTCAAGGTATATTTTTCTATAAAGATGTACGGACGTTATTTAACTATAGCAATGATAGTGAATTAATAACACGGCTCTTAATGAGCGATATTAATTTAGTTTGTTTTTTTGATGTTTTTAATTTTTCAATTCCCTCTCAGATACTTGTCATTATTTAAACACAATTAATTAAGCGAGATACGCAAGCGGCCCGGAACATTGACGCGTTTAGTTATTAACTTCGGTATTGCGAGAGCGTTCTAATTAACGCTAACTTTCCTAGAAAATAGTTCACTCCCCGTATATATATAATCCGGGACAAGTAATTTCGCCGAACTTTGTCCCAATATAGAAGATACCATCAGCTCCTTCGGAGCGTGAGAGATCTCGAGCTGAAAGACCTGGCCGTCGACGCGTCGAATACGAATGGGCCAAAATTCAGATACCTAATAGTGTCTAGAAATTAAAGTAGATAATTGTCACTTACCCAGTGAGCGCGAGGCCGCCGTTGCGCCTCCTTCCGCATCTGTAAAACAAATGTAATCATCAATGAAAAAAATCGAGAAATTCGTACATTGGACATGATCAACGATTCTATCCAGGTGCGGTACGCCGATCGCATGAATCGAACGAATGAGGGCTGATTTAAAGGCGTTACTGCAAACGCTATGAGGTCTGTAAAAAAAAAAGTCTCATCGAGAGAAGCGGATCTGTGCCAAGTAGCGATAAGCCTTATCGAACACGCGGTGCTTAGAAGAATAATTAAACGGAACAGAATGGCAGGAGGCCGCATGTCTTGAGCGTATAAGTTATGATCTTATACACGATGTAGAAATACGTCTCATTGAATTCCGCGGGACCTTGACTAGCCGCAGAAGAGTTTCTCATTGGATGTTCACCGTCTACTAACAGAGATTGGATAATTGGCATAGAACTTTTAATCGCAGAAGCTCGTAACTCGAACATCGATGCGCTTGAGTTCGAAGAATTGTAACGCGACTTGAGGCACACGTGCGAATAAAATTTTAATCGTTACTGACGATAAGAAAACTCGCGTTAAGCGACGGTCCTCGGCGTCGTCGTACAGACCATTTTAATTCTCCTTACTAACCGAAGATAATTTCTAAATACGAATACTAGCAGCGACCCGGAGATAAAACGGAATATTCAATCGAAGCCTGGATCCATATTGGCGTCGACCTAACAAGGATCTGGGAAATTTGCGCGTTAAATAGCGTGTAATTCGGATTCGTTAGCAAAATTTGTATCAGCACACTGATGTAACTTTTCAACTATGTGAAATTTCGCTCTAATATTGAGGTAGCAGAAAGGTATGCAAAATTTTATACGATTCTTTGCGTAGGTTGGCGAATATAAGTAGGTAGGTAGGTGAGTAGGTAGGTATATATGGATGGAAGAGCCAAAACGTATTTACCGGAACGATTTGATTCTCGCGATTTGCAATCTAATCCAACTATTTCGATCCCTTGAATTTTGCCGAGGGTTGAGCAGCCCGAATATATACGTACCTAGCTGCCAACTCATACCAAGCCTTGCAGTTCCCATCGACTTTCCACGGATTAGGAATTCCGCGATTTTCATCTATTCGATTTCATCCCACGCAAATGACTCGCTCAGTAAATCTACCGGGTCGTGAGTCGTGACCTCGTTACTCGTTAGGAGTTCGGAAATCTTTAAGACTATGGAAAACTGTAGTATGGATGAAACGGTACTAGATATTCGCCTTTCCTCTTTCGAGAAAAAGTTTTCTGTCAAAGAAAAGCTACGGCTATGCATCAGCCAGGACGCTGTCTCGAAAATTAGACCATCGAGGCATAGGCATCAAAGTTCGAAAGAAACAAGAATAAACAAGCGTGAAATGAAATATTAAATTGGGATGAAATTTCTACAAAAGCTACGATAACTTCCTTGCTTATCTTACAGCAGAACGTGGCGAGTATAAATTCCGTATTTCTGATAGCTAATAAATTGTCTTGAAATTCTTCATCCCACAGATATTGGTATCGTTGAAAAAATAGTTGGAAGGAATCGCTTCGCGGTAGGTATAGATTGAGCTTGGAATCTAGCCCCTAGTCTGATTTTCCCTAGTTTTCCCCGGGTCTCGACCTGGGTTTCAAAATAGGTTCCTCCCATCGGCTCCACCTGCACCCGCCTTAAAAATCTGATCGTACAAAGAGAGGAACTCCGATACCTACTCCGAGACCAGGAGCCCCAGAAAAGTATAAGAAAAGGTATGCTGCAGTCCAGTGCAAACGTTTGGCCGTGTGTTGTGGGACTCGGTGCACCGGGCGCCATTACTTTATTTACTGTATTCTTACCTTTCTACCAACATACGTGTACTCATATGTGCCAGTAGAATAATCGTATAATACATAGTAGGTGTAGGTGTACATGGAACTTTTCACCAATGTATTCTGAATGTATGTATGTGTGTCTATGTACATTTATAGGAGGTAGAAAACGTACTGAGGCAAAGAAAGACCGGGTGTTGCGCTCCCATTTCTCAAATTTCTCTCGTTTTAGAAACATTTTAAACTATATGCCGATGCGCAGTCATATATACGTAGAGATATGGGGAATGTATATGTATATATATCAGAACGTATGTGGGTACCGAGTGCAGGAAAAGGCTGCGTCGTTTAGTGAAATAAAAATTCTAGGTGGTAGGTAGCTATAAGTAATAAGCGTTATCGAAAGCACTCAAATCTATATCTATACGTATAGGTATTGTAGATGCACCTAGGTACGGTTAGGGTATAAAAATGAACTCTATATCAGCTGCACGAGCTGCACGCGTCGAAATGTGAAATACCATTTCAATGTGAATTTATTAGGATTTTATTTTCAGTCTGAAATTTTTCACGTACACTGCACCTATGCGTGTAATAAATTTCGCTAACAATTGAAAAACTAGTAAATTGGCAGAATTTCACGAAATATCGATCGGCTAAAATTGTAAGTTATAGGTAAGCCCATTCTATCCTATAGTCTCTTGAGAACTGAGAGAGCTAGGCTTGGTTGCATTGATTTATCGGAGAACTACTAAAGTATTTAAATTAAGCCACGAGTTACGTCCCTCAGTTTTCCGCGGCTTCGTGCCGTCACCGTTTAGGATAAGAGGTAAACGTGTTCCCTTCAATACATAAATAAATATAGGCACCCACTACCGCGGGTTCAAACTTCGTTCCGGTTTTTGGGGACGGAAATATGCCTCCCATTTGCTTTCGAGAAACGTCTTGTATCGCCGTATATTTGTGGTAAATTTCCAATTCCACACACCGACGTACCGAAACGAAATATGGCAAAGAGACATACAAAGATCGAAAATGATAAAGAATTGTCACTTTTATATAATATTTATATACATGTACAAATCGGTTGAAGAAAATTGAAAAATGAAGAAAAAGTAATTAGCCATGCATGTATAATATGCCCGGTGCATATAGTAGTTCAGTATTTGCGCAATGGTACGCAATAATATTAACCTCCTAGGTGTAAATCTACATGTATACCGTTCTCCAGTAATCTGAGCAGCTATAGGTGTGTATAACTTAGTTTTGTATATCTGTATTCCTTGGGGAAATGTGAGCTTGGAATAATATCGTCGAGGTAGACAGAGTTAGGTGAGGCATGAAAATAAATTGGTATAATCAAGTCCAGGATGGGAATGCAAGCAATCTCATAGAACTACAGATGATAAATTTGTACATAGGTAAAAGCAGGTGAAATTCTATACACGTAGAAATCCACTCACGAAACGATACGGCAAGACATAAGGGCCAATCATAAAGAATCTAAAATCGTTATAATTATACACCCACGCGCGCGCAATCATGTATAGATATACTAATTAAAAGAAGAGAACAAAAAATAGATTCCATTTGTCTAGGAAAAATTTCTCTCCACTGAGTTTGTTGCTTTTTCTTTTTCACCTAATAAATATCGCCAGAGCTTCATCAACCCGGGTGGTAAAGTGAGATCGTCGACAAGCGAAAATTCGGATGATAAAAGAGAGAAATATACGCGGCTGGTCTAAAAGTTCCGTATGGTTTTATATATATATAGATATATATGTTGACTTCTGCAGGTAGAGAGAAAGAGAGAGAGAAAGAGAAAGAGACGGAGGTAGATATGCGTGAAAGTATGTGTACGCGCGAGGGAGTATTATATGTATGTACATCAATGCCCCGCGTAAGACGGGTTGTCTGGGAAGATGAAATCACATCCCGTGAGATGAACGGCCTAGCTAGGATCAAGCCCGGCATACCCAGAAGACGTGCCTCTAACCCAGTCTCTAAGATGGGCCGCGTGCTGTGGCTGTGTCATCCCTGCAGTATCACCTTCATTACACACCTTATGACATTGCCGAAGCCTCGCTTCGCCTTGCCTTGCCTTGCCTTGCCTCGCCCCGGTTTTTGGTATATAGAAAACAGGATAGACCTACACGTGTTTCATCTACGGGAACAACCCCCGGCGCGCATATATCCTCCGTGAAAAAATGAAATAAAATAAAACATCTTCTACAGCCTCGGTGTGTAAAAAGTGTAGGTATCGGCCATTTCACTTCGAACGCGACCTAAATGCACGCGGCACGATTCTTCTAGGGTAGATATTTTTTATGCTTTGATTTTATATCGTGTTGCTTTTATTTTTATCCAGGCAGTCGCAGTCAGTGCCTAATTGGACGGGAATAAATCCCTGGCAAAGCTTTCGAAAAATATGAATGTCAGAATGAAAAAATTCTTTAAAAATATACAAATTTCGCGAATGGATATCGTTTCGGAGGCTGGCTTATCTTTTTCCCGAATTATCCATCGCGGTACATATTCGTATGTACGCGATACGATAAGCTAAAAAGAATCCCGGGCTATACGAAAGACGGGGGAAAAAATAAAACTTATTGCGGTAAGAAAATGTATGATCGATGAATAAATAAAGTATACTACTGAAGATATATTGTATCAGAACGTCATCTATTATGATCTCCGTTCTATAAAATTATTCGATTTGGTAAATAAAATCGGACGATTCATATGCTCTATATACATATTTTAGTTAAAGTATTACAATTCGTTGATAGCAAAGAGAAGCTAGGATAAGAAGAAGAGAGATTTACGAAATTTCTCGTAATTTGAATCAGTCGAATACGTTTACCATTTTTCTTGATCGCGGTATACCTACCCCAGTCCGTTTTCCCTCTGGCAAGCGAGCCTTCGCCCTCTGTCTTTGCACTTATCACTCTCGACCACTCCATTCGCTGAAGAGGTTCTTTTTATTTCTTTATTCATTCTTTATTTTATTATTTTCGGTACACTAGGGCAGCTTGAGTAAGACTTTTAAATGTTTCCTTAGAGTAAACGGCAGCCCTTTTTCCTTGAGTCTAATTAGTTACTAATTTATTATAAACTGATGCAGACTAATGAGGGAGTTTAAAATCAGCTACGTTGAGCGTGCTAATTAGATAAATAATTCAAGACAGTTGACCGGCGATTCGAAGGTACATACGAGAAAAAAACCCGGAATAATTTAGAGTGAAGAATCGAGTTATAAAATTTTTTCTTTTTTTTCTTACTTCCAATATACTTATTATATATTTTTCAAGACCTCTTCTTTCTAAGAAAATTTTCCGTTCCCGCCAGCTGCAAAAATTTCGTGGGCGAAATACACCTTTCGCATGTAATAAAATCCTGGCTCATAGAACCGAGTAGGTAGGTATACCCTTTCAAAAGTGTTGACCGTTTACGAAAAGGCGTAAAAAAATGGAGCAAAAACTAGGTAAGCTATAGGCGGACACAGGAAGCCACAATATGGTCCGATGGCATCCTTTTCCTTTTTTATAAAACATTCCTGTCAACCACGACACATAAGTACCGTTAGGTCACAGAACTACGACTAAACTGGACGACCCAAACTGACCGACCTAATTGTCAAACGAGGACAAAAGCGTTGAACCCTAAAACGGGGTTTGCGAAGAGAATAGAAAAAAGGGGGCAAAAATGAAAGGTATATAGGTAAATGTATATCCTTCGCGGAGGCTTGTGTAAGAAGACGAATATCTCTGGTAAAAAAAAAATAAGGCGAAGGGACGGTCAAGATAAGATTTAACTTGAAGATATACAAAGGCCAGTTATGCTGGCTGACCGATGTAGCTGAGGGTTGATCCAATTTTTGCTTACCCCTGCAGAGCGTTAAGACCAGTTGGAAATTTTAGTGGATACAGGTGAGTCCGTCATCCGGGCTGTACAAATCGGTCGCGATCGTCAGAGGTAGTTGAAACTAGCCGGAAGTCTTCGAGTAACTGCGAAAGTCCTAGTCGAGCCGGAGTTCTTATATATGCAGTTAGGCACATACTGGGTAGAGGCACCTGGTTATTCTATGTGTAAGTCCTATTGGTAACGCATATACCATTTATAGACTCTTAGGTTCTTATCGGATAGAGGAGAGTATTTTTCTTTCTTTCTTTCTCAGTTTTATATTTTTCCATTTTTTTTTTCCTCCTTCTTCCCTCGTTAAAAGAGCCTCCCGTCCCGCGGTTTACTTAACTGTATAACGTGCTCCGTATGCGGGGGAAATAAACCGTGGAAAATGTCCATTGTGAGCAAAGTGTATTAAAATAAACAAGTCAAGAGGCCGATATCTGCAACGACAATTAATCGCTGCCCTCGTATTGGTCCTCGCTTGTTACCTCGACTAGAACCTGGTGCCATAAAGTCGCAAGAATCCAGCCTGTCGTCGAGGCGCCAAAATGAAGTAGAAATTTACAGCCCGCAAGATCATTCGGTCTTAAAATTTCGCGATCTAATATGAAATGCAAAAAATTCGGTCAAGATTGATTAGATGCATTTGAAGAATTGACAATTTTTTTCCATTCATTGGCAATCTGATTCAGTCTTGCCTCTCTGTACATACGATTCTCTGACAGTCGGATATGGAAATAATAACCAATCCGGTCTGCCGAGCGATAAGAGCGTCAGGTGGACCGTGGAATAGTGTGGAAGTCCGATAATGATTGCAGCGTACACTAATACGTGTAAAACCATCTCAAGCAAGCGGGTATTGAAAAGTGATTTCTTATCGTATCGAAAAGGCAATTTAATTAAATTCGATTGACTCTGCCCGTAAACCTAGTTTAAGATTTGTTAGCTCGGACTCATAGAGCAGAATCGTTCCTTGCTATTCCTTCTCCATATACACGTGGCTGAACCTCGTTCTCTGATTTCTTCAACGCTGCTTAGATCGATTTTACCCAAACGGCCCACTGACCCCGTCGATCATTTGCACGCTGACGTCACCCATACTCTGATCAACTCCTGACCCGACTTTGAAGGACTTTTTACATCCTGCCAGTAGAAATAGGCTTTCGACATTGCCGAATGGTTGGAGAAAAACAGGCCTTTAGTGTATACGGGACAATTTGCGGTTATGAATATTCGTCGAAGACTCGGAAATAGTGTTAGTACGACTAGACGAATAAAACGACAATGTTTCGGTCGTAAATTACTCCGGCAAACTTGACTGTGTCTAGTAAATATAAAATGGTGAATATCAGTCGGAAGATTTGACGTTAATTGTTGACAGCTGGCCACTAAAATCGCCTGACCTATGCCAACGCAGGTGAATAATCATCGTGCATAAAATAATTGGCCGATTGTAAATCACAGTTTGCGCACGATCATATCCGGTGTTATTTTCATTGTTAAATCGTTGAATAGTAGCTTCTATAAAATTTAATATCCCCTAGACTGCAGTGATCAAGCCAGTTATAACACCAACGATATTATACCTATGCGAACAAATCTACGGAGCCAAAAGTAGTTCGATTATTATCGACGAAAAATGTCACGTGTGTTTGACGAGAGGCTTTAATTTTGTACAAAATTCATTTCAGATATGGATGGAGGAAAATCCAAGAAACGAAGGGAAGGATGGAAAGCCTCGGAGACGCGACCAATGAAACGAAGAAGATCGCTCGGTGGGCGGAGAGACTAGAGAATGACTAGGGAGTCGGAGCTAATCTTGGATATTAGAAAGACACGAGCATGGATACACCGGGATACAACACACAGGAAAAATCGTGGTTTAGTATCCTCTGGGAATTCCTCGTTGCGAAATACGAAGGGAAAAAAAAAAATGATGTGCACGAAATCCTAGGCAGGAGTGTTAATGAGAGAATGATAGAGTCCCGGAATTTACGTCTGACTCGTAAGTCGTAATCACTGCAGTGACGGTACCTATACGTAAGCCATAATTCATTAACTCTCACTGAACACGCCGATGAAACAAGAATACCGACAGAATCCCGGCTGATGGAAGCCATTTGAGATTTGAGAGAGTCCACGACATGCCGGACCTGCACCTGCAGTGCGTTATTCTGCCGCTGAACACACATTCTGCAGTCCATATCCTCACCTATCCGGGTCCTAGTTTTGTCCCTTGGGAAATATGGAGCGATATTGGTACGAAAGCGTAGTGGCCACGTACGTAGATGTACCTACATGATACATGCACGCCCTCTCCCCCCAGAATATACTTTCATCCTTATGTATATGTACGAAGAGACACATGGCGGTATAGGGTTGGTTCATAGGACCTCTGATCCCTGTTACATGTTTTCTTTTTTTCTTTCTTGTTCTATCTCGTATTTTGCTTTTCTTTTTATAATGCATGCAGTGCTGCACCTGCTCGCTGGGAATACAAGCTTGTTATACATTTCAATAAAGTCCTTTGAGTTTCGTTGCAGAAAATCGATGCATGATATTATTTTTCTTTTGCCGGTGGACAAATATTTGTCCTTTATCGTTGAAGTGTGCATATATATTATACATACGGGGACAAATGTCCTCGGAAAACAAATTTTGCAGGAAAACAGCACTCGTAGTTTTTCCTTTCTCTTCAGTTCCTCTGCATGTATGAGCAAAAGCCAAGAGTCTGTACGGGGGAGAAGGATGATCTTAGAATTCTGTGTATATCTCATCTCCAAGAGACCCTGACGCCGCATGAAACCTGCCAGAGAGATACGAAAATACCTTAGGTCTCCCATATCACCTTGTAAGGGTAAGAAGCGAGGGCTTACTTGAGGATATATATTTACGCTTTGGACAAAACCGAACGTAGGTAACCCTCTCCGTGCTTTTAGGCGGCATGATAAGCATGGTAGAAAAATCGTTGCCATATATGTACCTACGCACACACATACACACACACTTCGTGTCTAAAATGTCTGCATAACCATTCGTAGAAATATTATATAGTTTCACATGGGCAGGTAGATATATCTGAGTATATATAGACATACACATACCCTGCTATGCAGGTATTTCTTATTTTTCTGTATTTTTTTTTTCTTTCTTTTCCTTTTTTGCCTTATCCTGAAGTCACAAATACATACAAGGATGTATAGATGTATACATCTAGGTATGTACCGGCTACCTTCCTTTTAGTTTCGTCCCAGCAAGACGTGACCGAACGAACAGAGAAAGGAGGGTGCAGAATAGAGGCTGGAGGTGGTTTTCTGGTCTTTGGTCTCTCAGGGAGGATATCGGAGTCAGCAGGGGTTTCGTGACGCCATTTTATCCATACGTGATCTCTACCAAATACGAAAATTTCTACGTGACTGGCGGGTAGGTAGGTAGGTAGCTAGGTAGGTATATTTACCCATGTACCCATGTACCCATACAGACATATAATCCACCTATAGACTACATGGAATGGACTTTTCTTATAGCGTAGAAGTCTCTGTGTAGAAATACGCTATTGTTACAGAGAATCTATACCCACTCACTCGCTTCTCTAGTCTATATCCCTACATAGATGGGATAATAATATTTTCTACACATATTTATGTTACCTATGTATTCGATCCGAGTCTTTATTTTATGTATGGCTTACATATTGTGTACCTCGTGAGAATACAGAAATCGAAATACATATCTCACGCTTTTTAGATTTTCTTCATTACTTTTCCCGAAGAAGATTTCTCTACTTATATATATCAGCAAAGAAAAACTGAAAGGAACACATTTTGGGATTTGACAATAATAATTCATCTGTCTAGAAGTTACACGCATAAATCAGGCTACAATGTGTGCTGGCACAGAGATTCGAAAGTTGATACACTGAACCGTAACGGGGGTGGAGGGTTATTTCGTTTTAGGGAAACGGGGTGTGGAAATTGATGAATCGCGTTTCTAGTTTCAAAGATAGGGTCAACACATCGGGGTTAGTGTAACGTGTGGTTTTCTGTAGAACGGCGTAAACGAGGTTGAAGAAAAAAAATGTGAACATATACAGCAACTAATAATCGAATGTCAAAGTCACTGTGCTCTGTAACTCGCGCCTTCTAGCTCTACACCGAAACGACAACCTACAAGAATAACTTACGAGCTTCTCGTAAAACTAACACGCTTTTCACGAGCTTTTAAATTAATACACCGGTTTCCAAGCTCGTAAAACTCTACAGGACTATTACCGTTTGACTAGTATAATATAATTGAAAAGAAAAGAAAAAACAGAAATAAGAAACAAAATCAGTTCACCAAGTATAAAAAAATCTGTTACGGTAAATCAATCAATATCAATGAGGATTCAATATCCATTCCCGAAACACAAGCATTTAATCCTTTTCTTCCTATCTTTTCTCAGATTCGGATCATAACGTGCCGGATTACAGGCTACCACAAATCCAACGCCCAGCTGGAGCTCCGAGTGCCGGAAAATAATCAAGATTCGAGTGGCAGGGGTCAAACCGTGTTACATACCATAAGAATATTTTACGACGGTGTGAAAGATGTGTGATAAAGAAAAAAATTGAAGAAACAAAAAATTGTTAACAAACAATAAAAATATATGAAACTACAATCGTGTGAGTACACGTTATATTATGGGTTACTTTTTGTTCATTCATTACGTTCAACTTTATCAAAACAATTAGCTGTATTGTAATAAGGTAATAAGAGTGTGAGAATATGAGGTTGAAATGGCATATGGAGTCAGGGTTCGTCTCGTGTCCCGCGAGGTGTAAATTCGTACATTAATAAAGTGTTTTACGGATCTTGAGTACCGTATCAAGAAGATGTAACGCCTACAGGTAGCGGATGAGTAAATGGTCAATAAATGTTTTCGCGCCTAACAATTAGTACATGACAGGCAAGCCGTAATAAAGCAATGACCGTGTTTTACGACCCACTATATTACCCGGCCGGCCAACAAGCCGACCAACCAATCGCGACCATCAGTCTCATGGTAGGTACCTATATCCTGTAGGATCCTCGGACTTATCGAACAAAAGATCACCCCCGTCTTGTATCGTGAAAATAATACCTTGCTCCTTCCCTGGATCAGAAGTAATACTCTCACGTTCGATAATCTCTCTGACAAAAAAAAAATAAAGTCGCGAAAAAATCATTTGATACAATTTGCACAAAAATCTGTCTGCAACAATAATTAGATACAAATTTCGAATACGATATATTCCCATTAATTGAATATGCCTGTTCGAGGAAGATTCGCAGTGTGAATCTGCATCCGAATGCACGCGAATTGGTATTCTCTGTATCTGCAGAGTGGGGATGCAGCTGAGTAAAACATGGGTGGTTCAGTTAGCGAGTTCGTTCGGTTGCTGGTAATGGCTTCCCATGTTTATATTAAGCCACTGGCCAATGGTGTTTGTCACCTGACACCTTTTTCTCTCTTTTCGAAAACCTCCCGAAGCCCTGCCCAATACCAGTCATGGCCACCACTATGGCTCGGAATGGAAAACGGACAACGAACCCCCGTGGGAGCCATACCTACCCCCTCGCTCCTCCCCTCCATCTTTTTCCCATGCTTAAGCCATAGTACGGGAGCCATTCCGAAACCCTACTCACAATTTCATATACCGGTTTTGCAGCCGTTCGGAAAAAAAGAGAGAGAGAGAGAAAAAAAAGAGAAGGGATTCCTATTCGCGGTACGGGAAATTTGAATATCTTAATCAACCCGCGTAATCCTGTAGTTTATCTACAAACATTTACTCACACCGGCCATCGATATTCCTTGATCGCGTCCAGTATACCAACGCCCACGATTCCTTAGAGTTTGAACATGTTTTTACGAATTGTATTAACCTGTATCTAAAGGTTAATGAGATTAAACGGAAATTTAGTCACGCCAGTGCTCAGGAATGAAATGAATGTATCAATTCCCGATTCAAATCAACCAGCGATTATAATAAATTAGAGACAGTAAATCGCTGTACAGGTTCAGTCCGACCATGATCATCAATTTTACGTCGTATGAGCCGATGATCGGAGGATAGTAGCTAATGGTTTGTAAATTTAACGAAATCGCATATAGATGGATACGAAGCAGAGAGTAATACAGGATCTTCGATAAAGGATACGGAGTTGGTAAAAATGTTGAAAAAAGTAACTTGCAGAGGTAAAATGAATGAACGAGTGTAATATATGTGAGGAGAAAATCGACTCACGGAGTCAAGAGTGGCCTGCAGGGTGCAGGAGAGTGTGTTTCTTCTTATCTTGATATCCGTGAAATGTTTGTTAGCAGAAATGAATCGGTATAAGTATAAAGTATCGTGAGAATTGTTGCGGAACGGTACTGCTGCGTCTGTGTGAGTCGCCATTTTACCACCCGTCGCCAACGCCCCCGCGCGACAATGTCATTCCAACTGTTCCGAGTCGGGGCAACGGTGGCGAGTCTCTTTACGAGAACAAAGCTAACCCAAACCGGTGGAGACCCACACCAGCTGATAGAAGAGAGCCCACGCCGCAACTCCGGAACTCTGTAACTCTGGAAGTCCGGAACTCCTTTCATTCGACATTGTCGCTTTGCTGTATACGCGGAAAGGAAAAGGTCTGGACTCCAGACTCCAGACTCTGGATTCTCGAGTCTGAGACCTTCGTACATTTCGGAGCAAACATGATTTCAAGTAATACCTACCTACCTTCCTACCTACCCACCTAACCACCCCAGAAGGAAAATAATAAAACTCTGTGATATTTATGGAATTGAAAGAACCCCGCGGACGGCTTACGTTCACTAGATGGCTGGCTGGCTGGCTCTACGTCAAAACTTTGTAGCCACCGTTCTGATCTGTAATAATATAAATTCCTCTTCTTCAGAAAATGTATTTCACTGCAGTGGTATATATATATATATATATGTGTGTGTACGAAACTCTACCCTCAATCTATACAAAGACTTTGCGAAAATGAATTCTCTCCAATTTTCCTTATTCCATTTCATTTCATGAATATAACATAGGTATATAGGTATATCGGTGGAGTGAGTACTCGGTGAGGAATATTTTCACCGTTTTTAGAAAAATACTTTCAATAAACAGTAAGCAAGACTCGCGATTCTAGAAGTGGCATTTATATAAATATTAGAGATGAACGGCAACGTGCGAAATGTTCGTTCAAACGCAATACACCAGTTCCGTATCCTCGTTATCGCAGTCACGTTTCTAGAGTCTCGGCAATTCTCATTTGCTTGCAAATACAATCTCGTTTAGTTTTTCCGCTTTGTAGCCCGAGGCTCTCTATTACGGCCCTAAATTGTTCGTCGAGTCAGGTAAAAGCGGGTATATCGAAGGTAAAAGAAGTGACACGCGTCCCTTGTTTAATCAGGGGCAAAGGGGTAGAGACCGCGGGGTTCTTGCGTGAGTATAATAATAAATAAGTGGGCCGCATCCCCCGTCAAATGTTAACAAGTTCTCAGTTGAAGCTAGTTCAATCATTATCGCAGCGGCATCTGTATGACGGTCATGGAAATAGGTAGTGGAAGGTATGGCCGGGTGACTGGTCCATTCTGCTAACGGTAACGGCAGCTCTGGGGGTTTGAGTCTCTGCTAAACCTGAAAATGACTCAGGCGTGGCTGAGTGGTTCTAAAAGATGAGCATGCGTAGAGGATCCCGGAGCTTTTTATCCCCGTATTTCATTTCAGCTATCGCTTAATTCGGCCAGAGCTTGTCTCATCGTCAGTCAAAAAAAGAATAAATGATCTTCAGCTTATTGTTGACTGAACCCGACTCCGTATTTGCTCATCAATTATTCATTTTTCGCAACATATTCGTCGACGCGTTAAAAACTAGCATTGCACAAGCTCCGTTATCGGTTAATTAGGCATATCTGAACTAGAAGTGTTGCGGCTATAGCCGCGCGACTAATTGCGCTTAATAATCGCTAGGCGAATAGATAAATGAATGGTTATTTTCAAACCCGTTGTTACCCACTTCGTTACGCATCAAGAAGCGGCTTTTTTATCGCGGAATTTCTTGTCGCAAAGAAAATAGTAATTACGTGAAACCGGATCGCGATTAGGCTTGCGAAAGTCTAATCGTTTCTAGACGGACGTTTAATTTATTATTGAAATTATAACCGAGAATAAGGCGTCCGCAACCCCCGTGAGTCGAGGCGCGTAGCCGACAGCGTCGTTTCTAAGGGGGTTGTAGAAGCTATTGGAAGATTGCTCGAACCTAGTCGGTAAGTTGTACTTGGGACGAAAGCTGCTAGCGTTATTACCGACGTACCGATCGATTTTTGGTCTCCTCTCGAAGAGGGCCAACCCCATTTGACCAGGGTCGTGTGTTGGTTAAAGCACGGGGGAAATAGGGGTGCAAGACGTGGCGTAGTAACAAAAAAAAAGTTTCATTTTATTTTTTTTTTATTCTCTTCTCTTCTCCGAAGAATCTTCTTCTTCTCTCATGTCATTTTCTATAAAATGAATTACACGTGTAGGTATGTACACTGAAAGATTCTGGGTGGTCAAAATCCACGAGTATACAAATTGTGTCGCAGGGTATATAATTACCTCGTATTAATGAAGCGAGAAGAATTTAAATCCCATAAAATGAAAAGATATTTGCACAGCGGGACTCGCCCTCACAAGCCCAAAGATATTTCGAAAAACGGTCGTAACTGACAATGAGACGCGCAATGTACACGGTGACACGACTTTATCTCAGGTTAGACGTTGTCTCGAGTTTATCCCGTGTTTCTTTACAATCCGAGTGTATTGCGAAGAGCCAAGAGCTGTTGGTCGGTTGCTGCGAAGAGCGCATACCACATACTACATAGTGTGTACGGTGGACAGTATAATAGACACCCCCCGAACATGTGTCATGACTATAACGTGTCCCCACCATCCAACTCCGCCTCGGACCTCTCGCGAACTCGACTCCATCGTGCGACATAATTTATATAAATGGTATGCAAGATTGTCGTCAGACTCGTGCAGCCAATGGCGAGACGTGATAAAGTCTGAACGTTTAGACCGAAACGCGAAGCGCGAAAAGCGGTCACTTCGGCAGTAGCTGCTGGGATCGCGAATAAATATCGAGCTTTGTTTCTTTTATACCAGCTTCTGGCCATTTCATGGTACGATGAATTATAAAGGGTATCACTTATGCAGGTTATGCGACAAATATTACGAGGTAATTTTCACACGGAGAGAAAGCGATCCAATTTCAAAAAAGCATCCTCACTGGAATTTTAATCCACCCGAATCAACGGAAAAATTCGTAAACTGCGATAACTTAGGCCCGTTGCAGTCTCTTGGAGAAATTTACAGGCATGAGCAAAAAAAAAAAAAAAAAACGTGAAAGATTTGGTTTTGACAGAAGATTTATACGTCAGAAAAGTCGGAGTGGTTTATACCTGAATAGTGGATAGATTAAAGAAAAGTTTAAAACAGTACTTGCGTTGGGTACCAATCTAAGCCCGAGACAGTAAAAGATCCGTTTTCATTAACCCGAAAGTAATTAACCTGCGAAGGGCTCAAGCCGAATACAAAGGTATCCATTCTTCTACTTCTTTTAATTACAGAGATGTTTTTACGATACGATTTCAAACTGTGAATGTAACCCGTTTATTCCAGAGCCTAGAAATGGCAGGCCGGGAATCGTATCGCAAAGTTTTTCAGACACCAAGAGTCATCTAAAGCCTCTAATTTTTTGTTTTTTTCATTTCTTTCGGTCTTTCATTTCTTTACGATGATCTTCTCAAAAATCGATTTAACTTGTTATGAGGGGCCTATAATTACTGCGAAACGTGTCGATGTAATTGCAATGAACATGTCTTCCCCTCTCTCCTTCCCATTTAGGGGATGAAACCTGATCTGTAAGCATCCCTAATACGTGGTAAATAACAAGACCGCGTGTATATATGGGCGGGGTAAATCTCAGTGAAACCCTATGTGAAGTAAACTCGCGAAGGAAACGGATGCGGCAAAATTTTCCTTGTAAAACTACGCTCGTCACAGTCCGCCCATACTTTGGTACGTACGTACCGAAGTATATATGATTCCATAAAGTAAGCCATATATACGGTTCGTGTGTAAATTCCTTCAGCTTCTCCTGCTACGAGGAAACTGAGGAAAACCCCTTGGTTATGGTTGGCTTGCGAACCCCGACACCCGAAACAGTTGGAAGAATTTTTTTTACTCCACAAAAGCTAGCGGCCAAATTTTTTTCCCCGAACCATTTGACCCGACACCATTTTTTTTTTTTTTGTTTTTTGTTACCACTGAGTCTAAGTAAAGATACCTAGATATCATTCCAGGAGAAAAATAATTTCACTCACTGTTTGGAAAAGAATTTAAGTTACGTTTGAAATGAAATATCGAATAATATACGTCCGATTTTTGAACATTGATCTTTGATTCTTGATCTTTGATCTGTGCAAATTTCCCATCAGATTTTTCACGTCCAATTGGCTACAGCATAAGTATATCTCTCCCTCGTATAAAAAAAGAATCTCGATTTGACGTGTAAATATTGAGAAGCGTTAATACCGTGTAGACAAACGTACGTGATCTCCTCTCTTTCAAGTATATATACGTATGTGCACGTGTGTAGAGATGCTCCAGATTGTTTGTGAATTATGTCACGCGTTAACTAGGTAATGGCGGTTGTAAATTAGCCTGGATAACAGCGCCCATTACGTTGCCAGAGTGAAGATACAGCCCGCAGCCTCATCCCACAATATTCTAGCTTATGTTACCAAATTGTTTCGCTGGCAATAAAAAAAGAAAAGAAAAAAAAAAAAAAACAGACGTGTTCGCAGGCTCTATCAGATTCATGCGAAATTAATTGTCTATTAAACTTGACGCGGAACCCATCAACCTAATGCATACTAATTAAAATAAATCTCTCAATCAATATTACAATATATTCCCATATCATTAATAGACAAGTTTTTACGGACAAGACTCCCGATTTTCACTCTTCAACATAACTTGTCGAATCAACGGATCAAAATATTTCAATTTAGTTGGAAAACTGAATTTTTTTTTCCTTCAAATAAGAATAAATCGAAAGCCATAACTCGTTTACGCGTAAAGCAAAAAAAAAAAAAAAAAAAGCACACGCAAGAATCACCTGTTGCTATATTATAGTAGGTATAAGGGCAGATGAGCGCTCTGAAAAGCATAAACGTTTCCACCGTCCGTAATGGTGTGCCTAGTAGCTTGAAACGATTATATATGATGTGACAAGGTTAAGTCGGTGTATAACATAATATTAGAGCTACAGTGCATATTAGACGCGTGTCTAATCGCGAGATCGCGATCTGTGATTGCGGTCTGACCTCTGCTCGGCGGCGAGTTTTACCGCCGGGAAGAATACCTCCTTAAAAACGAGTTGCGTACCGCATTAACTTGACAGCGATTAAGCTCTAAATCCTTAAATACGTATATCCAAAAAGAATAGTCGCCAGCGGATGAAGAGGTGGAATTATTACGTTAAACCCCGCAGCTACACGTACAGGTCTGCCTCTATAGCCACCCTGGAGCTACGTTTATTATAATGTAGTAGTAAACGGGTGTAATAATTTTTATTGTTATACCGCGGTGATTAATATTACCGCAAAGATGATTTTACGCGTCTTTCAATAAGCGAAGCTCCAGGAGGAACTCCTTCGTTCATTTACCAGAAATTTTTCCTCGCGCTGGTGCTAACCGATAGGTCTTTAACGAGCCCGGGAATTGACCACAAATCGTCGATATTAGACGGAGCGATTTTTGTCGGGATATTAAAAAATCTATTTTTCCCAACACATTCCGGCCGGTTTAGAAGCGATTCTTTACACGCTTCAAACAATTTTCAATTAACCTTTTTCGTCCTACTTTGTAAGAAGAAACTATATACATTCCCTAATGAAACCTGGAATTTATCATCAGTCACGATTGTATAGGTGCTCGAATTTTTTTTTTCAACTGTCGTTCCAATACTATTAATTAGCCGTGAGTTTGCGTTCGAAAAAACTTGTTCTATAAATAATTTTACGGATACCAAAGAACCGCTGCAATTATCCTACCCCTTCCTTCAAAGGTACACATCCTCTCGTTCAAAGTAAACTAAAGCTAACAAATTACGTCTGTACAAGAAGGCCTCGGGTCTGAATATGCAGGGGAGAACTCCCGCGAATGCCTTTCCCGACTTAACCCTTTTTCCTCTTACTAAGTTTCAAAGAAACCCACAATCCGTTACATCTTTTTTTCATATCATTTTCCGGTTAGAACCTTTCGCGCAAAAAACACGCTGGTTGTTTTTACCATCCTCCTTCACGACTTGCTTGGCAAAAGGATTGCTTTCTTTGGACAGAAAGTGCCGTTAGTAGCTTCTGCCGTACCTCTTTCCCTCCCTCTATGCACAAGTACATCCATACTCTGGCTATCTACAGATATAAGTAATAGTTACTTGGATGTACGTACGAAGAGGGAAGAGGAGCACGTCTACTTGTACAAAACGGTGGACTGCGACCACCGGCACTTTTACGATCACTGTAGGCAAAAAAAGAAACAGAAAAAAAAAACAAAAAAAAAAAAAAAGGGTTAAGCTGAGACTCGACGTGTTGTTGGTAGTTAGCAGGCCAACGCGTTCATCTGCGAAGCCCTGAGCCAAAGAACTAAAAAGGTATATAAAACGGGTAGGTACCGTTACGAGACTAAGGTACAACTCCTAAGGACGACGTCCTCGTGGACCGGCCTCATTTCTCAGTCGACGCTCGACGCCTTCTTCTGGGCTTCTCTACTTCCGAATGGTCCCATCACCGTGTTCAAAGTCAAGGTAAGACCGAGTACTTATTCGCTTCTATTTAAGTTGTTCTTTAAATTATTTTAAGCAAAAAAATCGGTTTCTCGCAACGTACCTACATAAGCTAATAAATTCAGGGATTTTCTTTTCGATTACCGATTTTCACGAAGCTATACAAAACACGTATCAAGCAAATCAGTTAGATTTTATTTTCTGCTATATTTCGACGTTAAGCCGCGTGAATTTGTCGAGAAAAAAAAATCCCAGTTTAACTATAATCTCGAGTTTTTATTACGGATAAGTGAATCTTAATCAATCTTAATCCGCCTAGCTCTGGAGCGAATAGTCGAAGAGATTTGGATCGATAATAATTGGTTGATTAAAAGTCTGAGCCGGACTTAGACGCGTGTCATCAGGCTTGATTAAATTGGCCACACTCTCCAGGCCCTTTTTATACAGTCAAGTGCAAATAACGAGCATTGAAACGTTCGCGAAGAGCTGAATCGATATGGTAGAAGAAAAAAAAAAATAAGTGTAAGAATTGAACAGAAAAGAAAGAAAGAAGAAAACAACGGGATATAGGTACGCGAAGTAATTGCAGTGCAGTGATGAAGATACGGAGTATAGTGTTTGACAGGTGAATTGTAGCTGTATGTGAGAAAGTTCGTAATCCCAAAATTTTCCCATTACGTATGTATCCGCGAATAGGTATTACCTACCCTTAATACCAGGCAGAAGTTATACGCGTGTCGTTAACGACGCTGACGCGATGATCCGACCCAGTTAAGATTCTATGGTCGCTACGAATGGCGACAATATTGCACGAGCTGGGTGTTGAAGGGTCCTCGTTATATTTTCATAATTCCTCAATAGAATACAAAGCATCCCTCTACCGTAGGTCTATAGAGAACGAGGCCTTACAGCACGCCGATCATACCCCCGTATACGTACGGTATAGCTACCGCGAGGGTGGGTTGAACAGCCGCATATACACCCACATTAAACTTACGATAACGTTCTGGTAGTAGGTACTTGCGGATATAGGAAAAGTTTTCTTTTCTTTTTTTTTTACAAAACGCTGACGTAGGTTCCAAGCTCCCGTATTATATAGTTGAATTTTTGTCGAATACATGAACGCGAATATGAATATACGTTGTACCCTCGTTAGGGAAGAGATAAAATGTAAAGAAGAAGAAATTTAATGACGTGAAATAAAAATGATCAAGAGAGAGATTTGCACGGTATATAACATATCAGACGATTATTAGTGTCAAAGTTGATCGCTGCATCGTTGGCATTTGCAACAGTCGTATAAAATTTCGCAATAATAATTTGTGTAATTTATAACCGCTTGAAAGCAGCAACGGTGACAATTAACCTCGTAGTTATTATACTTACGCGTGTAGGATATATGTGCACGGTGGCGGGTTCAATAACGAGAACCCTGTGACGAGTGTATTGTCAGTGGTTACACGCAAAGGGTAGCACTTTGCAGAGGCAAGCGGGGCTAAGCTTGCAGCTTATAGAGTATATTATAGTTATCTACGAGTTTTAGGTTCAGCTAGGTTTGACTTGACTAGGCTAGTGGTAAAGTATGAACTTTAGTCGACTACTACCGCAGGCAGTACCACCACCGAGGAGGATATAGGTACGCGCAGTAAAGTACAAACTCACCGCGAAGATCCTAATGAAACCTGAACTCGCGTGACGTCATTCTTACGGAAGTTAACCAACCCGCTTACACCACTTCCCCGTTACTTAATATAGGTATACTTACATCAGGGTGACAACTTTTTTTTACCTCAAATTCACGATTTTACTATCTCACCCCAAACTTTCGTAGTTTTTAATATTTGAGTAAGCTTTTCAAAATTCGGGCGCGATCGAACAATCTTCAAACGTCACTCAAGTATTTCTAAGATAACTTATTTTTTTTATTTTATTATCCCAACTCTCACCCTTTATGTTTCTTGACCGTCAATATTCAACGAAGTTCGCCAAATTTTGGGCAAAAATATCAATATTTAATAGTCACCCAAGAATTTTTAACATCCGAATAATGATCTTTTCAAATTTCAACCCTTGAGTGACCGATAACTGACGCATGAACATGAATATCGACGATAAAGAAATATAAGGAAAAAATCCAAAATATTATCCATAGATGTAAAAAGTTGAACGTAAGGTTTGAAAGTCAAGGTGGTATGTATACCTAGATATATATCCACGTACAGATATATATGGATAAGTATTGCCCAGGTTGGGAGGGCAAGTCACGGGGGGATCGTTGGGTAAAGGTAGAGAGCAGGGGTGGTAATATCTTCATTTGCATTGATGGCGTTCTTCGCCGATTTCCCCTTGAACCGAGGCTCTCTACTCCTCTGCAAAGCTTCGAGCAGCTCTCTGGCCCCGGGCAACTCCTCCCCGGGAACATGAGAGAACTACCGACGAAACGGATGAAACGGGTGAAACGGTCCATACCAACGATATATAAGGGACCATACACATCGACGAAACCAATTTTCGAAAACCCATCTGAACACAAATGTATAGAAAGTATCTAAATAAAAAATCAACTCCCATAAGTAGCCTTTCCGGACATTCCCATACGCCGAGATACGATATACGCTTTCAACAATCCCCATACATATGAAATTTTACAAATTTTCGATTTCCATGGTTTTCAAAGCCATAAAAAAAAAAATCATTTTTTTTTTTTGCATGAAACAATATTCATGGGAATGTTCGAGGGCTTGCGAATGAGGTAAGGGATTTTTTTTTTTTTGATAGTTGCGGTGTGAACGTGGCTTAAAAATCGAGTAGGTATGGGTATCTGTACGGTCGAAGGGCGGCACCTTGTTCAAACCTTATAGGTCTATCTCTCTGGGTCTATACTTACTCCACCTCCGTATATATCCCAGTGTCGTGTAATACATAGCTATATACCTGGACCTATACCTAGACCGTCCCATCCTTCGCCATTTCCAGGCTATCCTTCGTGCCGCGCCATGGCTCTGAGGCCTGGCTGCCTGCCCGCCATGGTTATTACAAGCCATACCGTAAAAAGGGGTAAGCCTAAAATTAGTTGGAAACTTATATCCTAGCTACGTGGCTCGCTCCCAAGTTTTAGGACCGCCTCGGCTCGCGCTGCTTCCCAGACTTTTGCGAATTAAAAGCTTTTCTCTCTTATAACTCGCTCGAGCTACCCCATACCACGCTATATTATCATGTCTCTTCTACCCATTCTTCGCGGTCACTGCATCGCAGAGCTTTTCCTTCTATAAACTCAGTCGCGGAGTTTTAGTAGGTACATAGGTTGCTAGGTACCCACAGTGCTCTCAACTCTGATGGCCACATTCGTCCTGTAATATATGTCATACCTACCCACATAAGTATGGTAAGAAAAATCATCATCATTTTATGTAGAAAGATGATATAGATACGGATATTCTAACGTATACCCGAGGGGCCGTTCACTCTCGAGTCAGGCTAACGTTGTCAAATGATTTCATAAGATTCAAAACGATTTCATGTGATTCAAAACGATTCCTTTACAGTAAATAACGCAAGTTTTGAACGGTATTTTCATAGTTTTCCATAGTTTGACGTTATTCGTAACCGATTTCATACTGATTTCATACTGATTTCATACTGATTTCAAGCATTAAACACGCTTGATTCGAGAGTGAACGGCCCCTCGCGTATACCCGTATCTGTATATCGACGAATTGCACGTATTACCCAATTACTTTGCACCCAGCTGTTGAGCAGCTGTAACGTTCCTATCAATATCGAAATATGTCGCAGAGGCGACGCGACATCTCGCTGGTTTAGATGTAGTAAAAACGGAAAAACAATGGGGACAGAACGCGATGAAAATCCCTCCTTCCCTTATCCTTTATTAGACGTAGGTAAGAATGGGCGCCCCTTTCAGAATTTTCTTCATACTTTTTACACGGAATATGAAATAAAAAGCACAAACGTGTATACGCGTACTACTGCCTATATATATATGTATACCTTAGAGCTACAATTTGCCTGAAAAATTTATGTAGTAGGTATATATGTCGCTGGGAATGGATTCCGCCGATCTTTTCTACCCCATTTCGTCTTTCTGCTACTCTCTCTATATTCCGGATCAGAAATTAAGATTGAAAAATTCGCTGGAGCTTGAAAATCGCGGAATGAACATTGGCTCGGAATATATATTGAGCACTTCGATGCTGGCACGTAAATCCAACAGATCGCCTAGCTCCTAGCTGAATCTAAAATGGAATAACTGTCATATTTGTTTGATTGGAAATATACCATCCGTAGAAATTTCCTCCTTCTATTCAGAGTAGGAGAATAAAATCCGGACATTTTGAAAAATGAAGTGCATTCTCCATCCGCGAAATATAAACTTGTACATATATATAGCAGAAAATATAGAAAGGTAGGTACATGCGCCTCCTGTACCGTCTATGTGTAGAAAGATACTCGTACAGTGAGAATCGCGCAATGACCCGTCAAATGGAGAGTGCGAGAGGTAGCTGATGGAAAAAGTTTTGCGGAAATCCCGGAATCACTGCCCTGGCTGAAGCACGCAGAAATATACGTAGGCAGACCCACCGTGGGCTGAAACTGCGGATCTAAGAAGAAAAAGTAAAAAAACAAAAAAAAAAAAAGTTGTATAAAAGAGTAGAGAACCGAGTTTAGAGATTTTGCTAACAAAGAAGATAATTCCTGTTGAAATAGCGGCGCAATTCACTCGGCAGTAAGTAAGTAAGTAAGTAAGTGTACTTCGGTGTGTATGGATGTGTCTATTTTATAATTAAACTCCCGCAAATTGGTAGATAAATTCTCGCCACTCGACTTCATAGCTAATATACGATATCTCGTCTTCTCGTTTCCTGCTCTAGTCTATTTAACCTACGTGCTGTATACATATAGATATACGCGACTCTATGTTACCTAGAGGAACGTAAATAAGAAATGACGTATTCACAAAGTAGGGCAAACCGCATGGGGATAATCTGGGATCACTCGTTGCCTCAGAAAAAAAAAAAATGAGGAAAAAAAGTATAGAGGACGAAAAATAAGGCCGGGTTTCCATTCGCTTTGCGATTACGCGAAGGGATGATAAAAACTCTGAGATATAAGTTTCCGTGACCCTCTACATACTTATGTCGTATAATTTTGTACGAAAAAAAAAGAAGAAAAAAAATCTGAACGAGTGGTTTGAAATTCCTTCGAAATATCCGGCAGGTTTTGAGCCACATAGAATATCTCTGCCCACGTATAGCTCTTACTCTTATCTGAACGCGTGAATGTAAACGAATTCCAAACTATGAACGCGCGCGTATATAGAGTACGGTGAGAAATTGCTTATGGAAACGGGCTAGGACTAGCCCAGGTCGAACGGCGACATTTTACCTCGGCAAGAAAAAGAGATGGCCCTTAGAAAACGGGAAAGTCGAAAGTGGAAAGTGGAAAGTGGAAACTGGAAACTGGAAACGGGGGCGGAGTAGCTATCGATCGAAGTGAGCAACGCGCGCGCGCGTATGTCTGACGTTGAAACGGAGCGACGGGCCGCGCCTGATGATGGCGTCGGTTAAACGTGGACGTATAAACGACGCGAGCGTCGGGACGCCGTGGCCGTCGGGCAGCGAAAAGTTTATTCAAATCGTTTTTTTTTTTCATTTTTCTTATTTTTTTACAATCAAATCGAATCGAATTTACAATCTTTAAACATCCCTGCGAAAGTATTGTGTCTAACGAGTTGCTATCAGAGTTCAAATGTAGCAGAAATTTTCGTAGATGAGATACTGACCGATCAGCTTCTCGGAAAAATGAGAACGAAGAACCCGCACATGTAAGAACTCCTCTTCATTTTCACGTTCTAGATCTCGATCCACGCACTATACTGGACCACTGAAGTCGCTGATCCGGTGTCTGGCAGAACTTTAGAGCGCGAAATGGCGGCTCAAAAGGGCAGAAATGATCCGTCGATTCCTATCTTCAACGGATCGTATACGGACGAGGGACTAAAGCCACGGTATATAACGTCAGAAATTAAATAAATCCTAATTATATATACCTGTATATATCCGTTCAGATGATCCGCGAGAATAGAGTCTATGCGATGATTTTTAATCAGCTGCTAAATACATGGAAAATTTATTCCATCCTCGGCAATTAAAGGGTTCAAATTGTTCTAACTAAAAGTGTAAACTGTCGACTCGACGAAATGACAATGGCGCTAAGACCCGAGGGTCGCGATACTGCAATGTAGATAATAATCCAAGAGGGAAAAGGCGCGAGATAGATGCTTCGGATTTCTCAAATTCCTAGTTTCACTTCCGAAATTTCAAGCTGCAGCCAGCGTCTGGACTAGGTATATACACTTATATAGCAATTATCCTTCGCCCATATACTTTCGTCGTGATAAGCGAGATGCTGAATGTTCCAACGGCCCTCCATCTCATCTCCAAGGCGGACCAGCTAACTGAGATAAAAAGTTAATTGGTCTGAAGGATACTTTTTTAAATGCTGATTAGCCCCCGGAATAATTGGCTCAGCAGGTTGACTTGTTCAGTATAGATATGTTCACTCTCAATTCGCGTTTCTAAAGCGAGATGATCGTAACCATACTCAGCTCTTATTCAAGTACAGATACGCCTGTAATACTTATACCTCATGTCTATATACGTAGGGCCGAGACTTTTTCCGAGATTAAATTGCCCAGGTCAAAAATATGACGAAGGACGAGAAGGCAAGGAGGCAAGGACCGGTGGTAAGCGCATCGCTGTATCACGAAACGCGGACGCGGCTACTACAGGCTTGCGGTCTTGCTGACCAATGGAAGGAAAAGTTTATGAAGTTTCTTCCTCTCATTTTATATAGTTGTATCTTACCAACGGTAGCCAGTAGCCGGTTGTTCTCTTCCTTGGTTATGCGTACTTTATTATGGTTTCTATTAGAGCCCAACGATCCACTAAATTGCAGCCTCTTTTCTTCCGCTAGCGTGCCTTGGGTATCAACTATGAATCCACCTATGCTGCGGATTCTCTCATATTCTCTTTCTAGCAACGTTGAAACCCTGACCATCTCTCATACCTCTCGCTCATTCCTCTCGAAGGAAGGTAACCCTGCAGGCTTTCTAGGCAAGTGTATTAAATGAACCTCGAGGAACGTGACCTTCCAGAAGAATCAGTCTAAAACCTGAACCCGTGAGATATTCTCTCCAGTTTCTTCCTACATTTATTATTCCATATTTTCTTTCTCCTTCTTCTGACGAGATGCCGGTTTTCTATGGGGGTTGGAATAGCTACGTCTTTGAATCCCGTCATACTACTTAAATTCGGATATCCTTATCCTGAATTTATCTTCAAATATATACATCACCGGAGAATATTGACATCTGACTCTCTACGTAGGTATAGGCAGGCATTCGGTAAGAAGCGATTCCTATTCGAACGACTCTCCGTAAACCCGTCACTTGTATATCATCAGGTATTGTTGGATTTATTATAAATTAGGTAGAGGAATATCTGCACCTGTAGGTATAACCAGCCTTCTAGCCTCGAAGGTATCGATTTTACTCACAGATTCACAAATCCGGAAACAAACCGTCACAATATAACATTCGCACGATATAACGAATATGGAAGGTATACCCAGCTCATAACCGAATATATACGAATCACGCATCATTTGTAAAACATGAAAAATGATCGTGGCAGGAAAGAAATATTCAAAAAAACGAAATTTGTTCATTTTTTTTTCTTTTTTTCTACATTTCCGATATTATTTTTATTAGTATCGATCAGTATGCAATATCAGGGAGTAGCTGCATACGGTGTATAAAGTGGTGCAGTATAAAGTGATGGGCGAGATCGTGCCCACTTTGTGTGAGCTTGAATTGAATAAATAATCTTGATTAGAAAAGTGCAGAAGCGTCGTTGAGTCGAGAGCAAAGCTAGCTAGGTATAGCTTTTCCATATATATTCCGTCGACGGTTGGATGAAAGCTTGTTAACTTGGGTTAGGATAAGTCTCCTGGTCTGGGGATTTCTTGAGTAATGATATCGCCTACATAGATGCGGCATCGATCGCGGATATACGGTAAAGTACTGGTCATTTATTTCTGGCGGAAGAATTTTCAGCTTCCAGAAAATAGAACTTACTAAGAACTTTTCATATCCGTAATTCCAAGACGTACTCGCTCGAGCGGGTGTTTTCTTCGAAAAGTTGCGCATCTGCGCACTATAATATGACTGCAGTGAAACTGCAACATTCGCATAATATCTCGTCCGCGGTGCGATTTCTATACTCAAATAAATTGACAATGAGAATGAGAATACATTTCGCTACACGATTCTAAAAAGCGTATATATATCATATATCCAGTCCGCAGTATCTCGAATCCTCAAACTCTTAACTACCTGCAATATATTTCACCCTGGTGACATTTTATCTTGCCAATTCTACTCTAGCTTCCCGCAGTGACTACCTACTTGATATTGCAATATGCAGTCAAAGGTGTTGCATATAACTACGAGAGAAATACTACGTCTTCAAATTTTATTATTATCATTAATATTTCGACCTAGTTTTTCTTCTCTTACGACAACTCTTGCGATACATAATAAAACGCGATTTTTCCGAGCAAGGGGGAAAGAAGACTATACTCCAACCTAGTGTAGATTAAATTAGGGTGGGTTTCAGCCAACCCCGCAAAGCTGGGACTTTGAAATACGCGGCGGACAAATTCGCGGTGCTTAAATTTTGTCAAAAAAAAAAAAAAAGAAAGAAGATGTAACGCATATAATGCTGCGCGATAGGTATGTATAATATTTATAAGCGGTAGATAAAATGTTGGTTGACAGTAAGGATCGATATAAAGTAAAGAATTATATGATACGCTAGATGTCGACCAGTTTTTTGTTTTTCTCTTCTTTTTTTTTCTCTATCTCTCTCTCTTACATATAAATACACGTGTTTATGATTTTAAGGGAGCTACCCATACCACAACTCGCAAACTACTTCCCTCAGAATTTCACGCTAATTAAGAACTTTGAGTGGAGGCATTTGGTTACGCGTCAAAGAGCCAAACGTATACCTGCATACACACATTCATAGATTATTACATACCTAAAGTCGATGTTCATATTCCGATTTCTGCAATATTTTACAAGATTATTGTTATGATTATTACGATTATTATCATTACTAGTTATTTGCTACAGCCCGCGGTTTTCCGTGTACAGGATAGCTACACGTGAATGGATATGCAAATTGTCGGTGATTTTTTCGTCATATTTGATTATTTACTGGACAGATTCTTTGCATATACCTTACCTTATACCTGCATTTATGTAAATGATTTTCGAGACTTTGTAAGAATAATATGTATACCTAAAACCGTTATGTACCAAAGACGCCCGTTTCTCAAATCTCAACACGCCTTTTGCATATACCTACACCTACATATCTACAATCGGCGAATGAAATGATCGTCGGAATTGACAAACTACGCTCTACATTTTCTTCCTTAATAATTGTGAAAGTTGTTTTCCGATTTCGTACAATCTACACGAATACGATAGATAAATTTCTCTGTATATCTACCACTCATGTAAATTAAATGATATTATACCTATAGGTGATCAAAATTACTATATCTTGATCGCGCGTATGAGTAGCTGATATAACGTGTCTTGATTAAGGTGCGGTAACTTTTGTTTTCTTTATGTAATAGAAATATTGGCAAATATGATACAAACATATATGTATCACGCGTGCAGCAATGGCTACGAAAATACATGTTCTACCCTCATGATTGGTGTTTTTCTCCGCGTCCATATAGAGTCCGTTATTAGTCGGTACTACGACGTGATATAGAAAGAGTCTAGCAGCTTCGGTCAGCCGTTTGGTTGTTTGCTTTGAAATGAACGTGATCTTCTTTTCCGTACGAGTTTGACTTTGGTCCCTTGGGTAAGAGAGAAAATGAGGCAGACTATAGTCGCGTCGAAATGGCATCTCGTGGAGGAATTGAAGTGCGACGGGCACCGAGCCAAACGGGATAAAACTCATAATGTTGCAATTTTTACATAATTATTTGATAAAAGTATAAACTTTGACGTTTTTCTCTCACTCAGTTCAATGTCGACAAATTCTCGTCTCCTTTTTCCCCCCCCCAAGATTTAATCACGCCCGTTTTATACACCTAGATGCATAAATCTGACGGAGAGCAAAAAACGCGTCGCGTATATCATAACTGAAAAGGGTGAAACGACGAGCCATAGACACTGCAGATGAAAAATACGGAAAAAAAAAGAAATTTAATAAAATAAAGAGATGAAAAAAAACTATATATTGGCTGTTGGCGTAAAGCGAGCGGCAGAATTGTAGTAGGTACACGCGTATATTACGGCCGTACCACCCTTTTCCTCTCTTTTCCTGTTTGTTTTTTATATTTTTTATTTTTTCTTCTTTATTCACAAAGCCCCGAGTCTCGATACACCGGTAGTATATACCTACAGGGCGAGAAAAGCGGGGGACGACTACGAAACCCGTTGAAATACGCGCGACGCGTTCCTCGCATACGAAGTACGCTGCCCCTTTTTCGTTGTCGTCGTTGTACTAAAATT
The DNA here is from genome assembly GCA_944452935.1 of Rhogogaster chlorosoma. NCBI lineage: Eukaryota > Metazoa > Arthropoda > Insecta > Hymenoptera > Tenthredinidae > Rhogogaster > Rhogogaster chlorosoma. The sequence goes on from OX101804.1 coordinate 19,449,368, forward strand.
CAATTTTCCCAGAGAGTTTCTGCACCGGCTAAAACGAAAAGAGAGAAAAATAGAAGGAAAGAAAAAGGGATGGGGATGGGAAAGAAAAAAAAAAAAAGATAGAAAAAAACAGGGTGGAAAAAGGCGAAGAACGAGAAAGGCGAGGGGCCGTTATATGGGTATAGGAAACTGATCCTTAAGTAAGTAGTCGGAATTCTAGCGACATACGTGAAAGTGTATTAAAACGCCCGAAGGGTTACACACCTAGCTATGTACACCTAGTCCGAAGAAAAAAAAAAATCTGTCTACTTAATTAGACTATGAATATATCTCAAGATTTCCCAAGTCTGCTATACAATTCCTGATCAAACTCGCGACCGAAGCTATAAATATACTCTCTACGGTCCACAGCACTAAGTTGAACAGTTTCAATCCTGCACCTGTCCAATTAATTGCCCTTCTCGTTCACCTGCATGTACGAGCTCCAGCTATACGTCTACGCATGTATATGAGTATTACAATTTCTGTGAGACGTTAGAAAATTTTGAGTTTTAGTTCCTTAGCACTAAAGTTACCTATAGGTAGCATTATATTTTTACCACCGCGGTCAGAGTTCCGTAAGTGAAGAAATATTCTTTTTTTTTTTTTGTTTAGTCACTGCATTGACCAAAAGCCAAGAAAAAAAAAAGAAGGCAAAAAATGGAGACCGAAATAGAAAAAAAGAATGGGGGTAAGCTGTATACATAATCCTTTGCCTGCAGCGTCATGCCAAATCCTTTCGAGTGAACACAACGACAGTGCGAGCTAGAGATGGAAAAAAAAAATTGAGGGTCAGGAGAAGTCCTGCACCCAACGAACCGTGAAAGGTAGAATTTTTTTCGTAAACTCCTCGAGGATTTTTGCATCGACAGCCAGTTGTACAGGAAAATGGACACAAGAAGGCTCAGGGGTATGGGGAGGGAGAAATAGGATCGCGAGATTCTAGATACGCGTAGGGGTGGTTAAATGGAAAGTTTACTCAATCTCCGGTGGTGAGGAGGGCAGGACCGTGGCCTCTGTGAGACGTGTATACAGAGTTCGGGTTTGGGGTAGTCCGGAAAGTTCGGAACTGGCCGTATAAATAAAGGGGTGAGTTGCCGCTGATGGAGCCGATCAAAGCGGCCGGGGGCGGGCATTACCACAGATTGGATTTTTTTACCCAAATACCTATCTCCCTAGAACCAGTACCTACATAACTATATGTTCAATGTACTACGTATACCTACCTATATATATACCTACACAGAAATCGTGGATATACACAAACATCCAAACTATATGGACGGAAGACTATAGATTACAGACAAGAGATAGCGGACGAGTATCCTTACACAGGCACAGCTACCATCACACTCGGACATAGAGCCTTCTGGGTCATACGGTACCCTCTTAATGCGTCTACTTTGCGGATACGCGTATTAAGACATGGAAAAACTACATTCTCCAACTGATTAGATACGAGGGTCGCTGATTATCTGAAACGTACTAAAAGATGTTGATAATTTTTCGGGGAATTTTATATCTCTCATTTCATATCGCTGTTATTATGATATGGGAAATTATCGATATCAATTCTTATCAATCACTCAAGCTCGTTTTTTTTCTTTTTTTTTTACAGGTTTTGTACTTTCCAACTTGTGTGCGGCTTGAGATTTCAATCAATTTCAAGAAACTTTGAACAAGAAGCAAGTTGAGAGATGCTATAGGCGTTTGAAGCCATCAATTTTCTTCAGTTGTCCGCTCTTCATTCATCGGAGTCAAAATGATTCCTCGAAGTAAGTTTTATTCTTTGAAATATTCTTCCTCTGTCAAGACTTTAGAAATTTGATAAAAAAAGCACTAGTACGGCGTCGCCTCAAATACCCCACGCGGGTATTCAGATATAAGTACAAAAAACAGTAACGCGTGCGAGAATGTGATCTGGGAAATTCAAAAACAGACGTAAAATAGATGCATTACAGTACCTACCTTGGACTGCAGGGTGCAGGGATCTAGACTCACAATAAAAACTTTTCCATCGGTCGAAGAACTAGACTCATAGATTAAACCCGAGAAACTGTAACCCCGAAGAAGACGAAGAAGAAGAAGAAGAAGGGTATATATACGTATATAAGCTTGAGGAAAACCTCACCTCCAGGATTTAACCGTACAGAAAATTGTCTCGTTTCATTGGTGTCGCGGATCAGACTACTCAACTCGAGCGTAAGAAATGCAATATCTATCCTATATCCACCAGTCAGCTACTGCAACGAGTTCTAGCCGCGCTCTTCAACCATTCGTCGGTATATAGTGGGATAGGTACGTGTCTTGATCCGACAAAGTAAACTTCCAAGACCCCGGGTAGGATAGCTGGTATGGGGTTGAAAGTATAGTTTTACGTGTGTCGTTCTAATATAAAGTCGGTCCGAGCACAAATACGCTTGTGCAAGATATCGCGTCGGAGATATATATATATCTACGTGCGATGTGTCATACCTATACGTCTGGATCCTGCAGCAGCACGTGGGTGCGAGTAAATTCAATGCCGTTGAGCTGCAGTCTAGGTGGTAAGGGAATAGGTAGAGTGAGATATAAAGAAGAGAAAAAGTCGCCGGTAGTTCTTGCAATAAAATGAAACCTTCGAATGTGTCTCCGGACTGCAGCGAAGCGTCGCGACGAGGTCGTGATGTCTTGGGGTACCGAAAATGGGACCGCGTTACATCTACACATACAAATGCGATACCTATGGGTGAATTCAGCACATAATCCCTCTCTGTGTGGGAGTCTTGTGGGAGGATTTATTCATGCCGACGAAATATTTTATGCAAGCCAGTGCGCTTTACGGTGGATTATGCCGAGCGACATTGTAGCCGGCCGCTAAAATTGTCCGACCATCAAAACTCGGCTCGTCAGTTTCGCGCTAAAAGATCTCTAGACACATGCAACTGCAGGGGATATATGCGTGCGTGTAACTTATACATACGTGTGATATCCACGTCGAGTTAATGCTGCAGTTGAAATACTGCAGTATAGGTTATATATATGTATACCGATTTAAACCGCGAGCTCGTCTCTCCTCGGCGAAGATCTTAATCCGCACATGAATATACACGTGTATCTGGATGTATAGATACTTCGGTGCATAAGCTTGTTAGTCGGCGGTATAAAAGCCTCGTTGCAAAAGCAGCGGAGAATTCTCAGAACGTTAATTAAGCACTCCTCCTCGAGCCGTATGCGATAAAGAAAGAGCATCAACGTTCCGCGAGGAAATTCAGCGAGAGAAATTTCGTGAAATATTTTAATACACCAAAAACGCTGAGAAATTATACATCGGAGATGCACGGTATCGTTAACGAAGCTCGATCTGTACCAATTAATACGGAATTCTCTTTGTTACAGATTGCTATATCTTCGACAACAACTTCTTTTCTACACTGGACCGCGCGAATCCCGCATGTATGAATTTTCGAATCGCATATGCAATAATTGACGAAATAAACATCATTCAAAAATATATCGCTGTACCTATGGAGAATCGTATCGCGTTGATTATTCCCATACATATCAATCCCAGAAATCGATTTCCCCTATACGCCGATAATTTGTTCCTCAGATTTCTTACAATTAGTCAGAGAATGAATATATAACTGATGTACCTGCTTGCAAAAAGAATAAATTTGCATGAGATTCCGTAAAACTGTGGCATAAAATTTCCACTCTGTAATCATGATAAGTATAATTTGCAACAATCGAGCAAGAGGATTATTCGAGTAGAGTTATATGGCGAGCTGGAGCGACGTCGCAAATGGTTTGGCCGTCGGTGGCACAATGCCAGGAGTTCGAAGAGCAGCGTCGTACTAATAGCCCTCGGAAGGTAAGACGTGTGAGTGTTAGTCAGTATAAGTTTGTAAGGCTCGTATTCGAGAAAGGAGATCTTATAGCGCGTCTGCGCACATTGTCAACTCCTCTGCGTGTACGGATCTACACTGTTTCTCCGCGTTTCTGCGTTCATTGTGCGCTTCAAGCACGGCGTTTTCGGGTGGGGTGAAAAACGAAGGAGGGATAAAATAGGAGAAAAAAGAAGCTCGAAAGAGAGAAAGAGATGAAGAATCCCCGTGCAGACGTCTATGTATACGGACCTGATCCCGAAGAATATGAGTTCGGGGTAGAATGGTTCTACGCACTTTCGACGACACACACTCTCAGGACACTGACGCAATGAAACAGTGAAACTGTGGCGCGAGCTGCGGCAAACGTCGGAAGTTCTGAGGGATAATAGCGGCTAGGGTAGGTCGCGATGATCCTTGGCACGATTTAGGATTTGGAACACCGCCATAGTCGCGGATGTAAATTTTCCGAGCAACACTTGCAGATTGCGAAATACGCAGAGGCCGCAGATATTCGGAATGATAAAACTATGATACGCGACAGGTAGGTAAGAATAAGAGGTTCGAGGACGAGTAACGGAAGTCTTAGAAGATGTACAGTTCAAGTATATAAGAAGCAGCGCAGAACCTGGTGCAGTACCAGCATCCACCAGTTGGCATAGCATAGCTGCAAGGATAAAGTGGGGGTTTATGGGTTTGCATCCTATGTGCTTCACCGTATCTTCAGTTATGGCTCTCCTCAACAAAACCCCCGAGTATAACCTCTCGGGTTAAACTAACCCCGCGACGCGAGCCGACCCCCTAAAACATACCCAGAATCACCCAGGTCGAGGATACCGATGGATCCACGTACCAGACGAGACTCTCTCGGGGGTTCACCTGCACTTTGACACATTTTTTCTCGAACGACTCCTACGTAGTACTTCAGGAGTTTGAATTATTCGCTGGATCGATTTTCGATGCATAAATGAACTTTTCATTATTTGGAAGTTTTTTTATCTATTTTATTTATTTATTTTTTTGCATAATATGGAAACGACGTGTGTACCTATGTATGTATCAGGAATCTACATATGTGAGCTTTATCTCGTATAGATATAGGTACCTTCCCCCGATTGTGGCGGCCATAACCCGAGGAAGAGAGACTTCAGTATAGAGAAAGAGAGAGTAGATAAGTTACGTCACCCTCGTCAACCGTAATGGTGTCCCGTCGACCAGTGACGTAGGCAGAGAAATGACGTCAGAACGATCACAGCTGTGCTTAGGCGTTTCGTAGCTATAGCTACGTCATCTTATAACAACGTAGAGAATTTTGACAGACGTACACGCGACTCACACGTGGTTTGGTTTGTCCGATTCATATATATATGTATTATATATAGGGAATAGAAAAACGATATGAATAATTATTTGAGCTGCAATTTTACGTGTGATAAAATTTTGAAAGTTAATTATTACGTATTAATTTTTTTTTGAATTTGCTTTTTGGTTGAGGGTGATTCGTGGCACTACTATACAGAGTTTCGAGACGAAGTATGACGCGCTGTTGCAGGTACCTTAATTTACTGTATCATTAGCATAATTACAGCGGGATGTAATTTACGTTTCGTTTGAAGTTGGGAAAACGCATATTTTCAGTCGTATAAATTGTTATCGCGGTGGGTACATACTGCCTAGGTATATCAGCGTTGGTATGGACTTGGTATAAACTCGGTATATACGGTATGCTAATAAATTCTTAGATATTCTGCAACGAGTCATAAACAATAACGATTTTTAAAATTAACCCTCACGTTGCACCGCATGCCGCGAACTCGCGAGTATAGAGGCATACCTTATACCTACTCTAAAACATATGACCTCAAGTAAATAAGAAAATCTACTCTGCACGAGCAGGTAATATTCACATTATAAGAGATAAGGTCAATTCCCATAAGTATTTCAGAGTTGAAAATTAATAAATTAAAATTAATTTCAAATCCTATCGCAATTAAACTTTCTAATCAATAATTCTATCTATAATGGACAGACACGTGTTAATTTACGTTCTCGTCGATGATTATAGTTACAGTAATTAAACTGAACAGTTTTTGTAAAATAATTTTAAGAAAAATGAGAAAATAATAAAAAGAGAGAAAAATGGCTGCCGAACGGACAAACGGACAGGCAGCTAAGATATAGGCAAAAGGTGGTCAAGAGCGTATTGCAAGTTGGGTGACTTGCCACGCAGCAGGCGCACCTGCGGTCTGACGGAACAGGACGAGACTACCGTATAAAAAGTCCGCAAATTTTTTCATCATACGAGCGGATACATACGACTAATTGGAGTGCCTGAGTCGTATAAAAATATAGTGTACATCGAGTGACAGTGAAGTTAATTTATTGTTAAATAAAAAATACAGTAGCGGAGAATAAATTCAAATTCCATAGATATTTATAGGTTTTACGTTAATACCTTGTTAAAAATATTTTATCGCAATTCGAAAATTAAGCAAGTTTATATAACTATCGTTCTCTCGATTCTCTTTTTATTTTTATTGCTTATCACTTATTTGTTATTATTTTTGTTTCTTGAAAAAGCGATCTGTTATACCGATACTTATGTCAGTAGATTTTACCTACGCAGTTTATAGAATATTTTTTTTCTTTTTCTTCTTTTTCCGTTTCTTTAAGTGTACAGTCACTATACTATACTACCTATACTACGTTTCTGTTTACAACCTGTTGCACCGCAAAATCAATTCGCAGATGCCAGCCTGAAGATATACATTTTTATATATAACAATCCTGGGTATTTGTTCTTTGCTAAATATAGATATGTAGATCCCAAAAGGTGCCGATACATACACGTATATAATTATACTCCAAGAAGAAAAAAACGAAAAAGAATCATAAAGAATAATTGGACAGAAGAATCTTCACGATGTTCTTAGAATACCAAAATCACTTGTGGAAAAAAAAAATGATTCTTCAATTTCTACAAACCTTTACGCGAATCTGGTAACAGAACTGTAGCCGTTCTGTCCAATGATAGTGATTTCAAATATTAAAAATGTCAACGGAATAATTTTTTTTCCAGACATGAATTACATACCTGACTGTTGCTTATTTCTATATATATATAAGAGAACGAACGTACCGTATACAGGTATAATTAAAATGACATCACTGTAATTGCGGCTCCCTCATGGATGAGAATATATAAAATAACCACACCCTTCGTAGAATTTGTATATATAATCAATATTCACAGATAATTATCAAAGTACATAGTGAAGAAAAAAATGACTGAAACGACAATTATTTTGACAATCAAACTAGTGTCAAGAGTACATGTCGCCGGGAGTGTGCGGCGAGAACACCACCGAGGAACTCATGAGTCTAGACTAGCGGCTAGAGGGCTGGGTGAAATTGTTGCTGGGTCGGGCGTTACATACACGGCTTTTATGTCTATAATAAAGACTATTCAACATTTTAATGGATTTGTAACCAACCAACATTTTACAGCTCGCGCGCTGGATATTATGTACACAGAGGGGTACCGGAGCTGAAGAGAACTTTGCTCCAGGTAGGTTGGTGGGTAGGTAGGGTATATAAGGTATAGTTCGACGCAGGGATAGAGAGAGAAAGGGAAAAATACTGACAAGGATACTAGTTCCTGCAGCCTGGCTATATACTGTATATAGTGGAAAAACCGAGGGGGATGAGGTGGGGGATCATTATTGCGTTCAAACGACGTTTATTGCTCCCCGATAAACAAGCCAATAAGACCTTTACCGCGTACGGAATAGCCACGTGGCCCTCGTTGCTAAGGACGCCAAAGTCCTTGGTAACGGTAGCGTTGCACGGTCGGTAAGGTATAGAACGAAAACTGCGGAGTCTACCGACCCGGCAACCCATCAGCATGTCTCGCAACGAGCGATACCAAAGTTTATGTTACATTAGGGTGAATTTTTCGTTTCTTGAGTAAAAAAAGAAAAGTATGACGCTGATCTAAGAGACGTGATTTTTTACGTGTTTCTAATGAACAATGATGAAAAAAAACAATTCAAACAAAAATTGAGAGGAGTTAAAAAAAAAACGGAAACAGACAAAAGAAAAAAAGAAAAAAAATGTCGGAGAATATATTTGCATGCGGTTGCACCTGAATGCAGGCAAACCCGCATTGCGCGTAGGATCTGATCCCTGCACCCTTGAAGCGTGACCTATTCGTAGTTTTAAGGGCAAAAGGGGCTGAGGGGTATCGAGGGGATCTGGTAACAGTCGGCCATGTTGGCTCGAGGACCAATGAAACTCGGGTTTCTCCTCGTTACAGAATAATGGCCGCGGGACGCCGCCCTGTATAAAGCTCGAAGGACGTCACGCTTATTGGACGCAAAGACGTTAAAAGTTTTATCGCTCTAGCGGCAGTTACACCCGCCGCCGTATACCCCACTCACTCCATTTCGTTCTCGTCAATCGTAAAACGAACCCATAGGTAGCTGTAGCTAGGTAGCTAGCTGGCTAGGCCAGGCTAGGGCTAGTCTGTGTCGTTGGCGTATATAGGTTCGGCCCTGTCGACGCTGCCGACGCCCTTTTAGACTTTGGATCCGATCGTGGTCCATTCTACCCATACGCACATGTATAGTAGTACAGGCAGTCGCGGTAGTAGCAACAGCAACAGCACCAGCAGCAGGGATGTATGACTTATTGTTAAGTAGACGTAACGTCTCTATGCAATAACTATATACAACCACGTATTTGAATAAATTTTCCAAAAATAATAATAATAATCGCGATTATATTTCACGTATATCCAATCGATTTGCAAAATTACATAATCTTATCCGTATATCGTTGACACTTTGTGTCAATCGCACCTGTCAAGCTACCTGCAGCGCTGCTGCAGCTGTGAATTATGTAATGGTTTTGACTTGCAGGTCGTGGTCAAGATTGTGTAAGCTTCGAGAGTGCAGTTTTTCTTCTTCTCCATATTCTTCTTCTTCTTCTTCTTCTTCTTCTTTATTCATACTTCAGGTGTATATATGCATGTATAGTCATTATTTGCGGTCTGTATAGAAATTAGACTCGGGTGATTGAGAACGTATACCTAAGTTAGTTTGTTAGTTAATTAACATCGGTTGTATAAATGACAATATTGACAATGATAATAAGTTAATAAGGTATGCGCGAGGATTAGCGCGCGTAACGTGATGATGTAGTATAGGTATAGAGGTGTACGTTCTTACACGTGTAACTATTTTGTGGTTGCGGGTATATGGTGGTTCAACGGCTACACATATACGAAGGAATAGCTAGATATAGTGATGACAGACGATAAGCGGCCAAGAATAATAACACCCGTGACTATTATAACGCCGCAACTGCAGACTAATTAGTTTCTCGCACGTTACGTTGCATGACGATATGTATTATACATATAAATGTACCTATAATCTGCATACATACTTATATACACATACACATGTAGTCTCGATCACGTGACTGCACCGCACAGGTCAATATGAATGATCGTTAAATTGCTAATTGCAATGCAACTACACAATCTTGCGGGTTAAATGTCTTCTGCGTTCTTCATTTTTTCCTCTTGTCTTTTAATATATGTACATTGTTTTTTTTCCCCATCCTTACATACTGACATGCAGACTGCATGGTACAGCAGCTCGTCAATCAATCCAAGTTTACAATGCACATAAAATCATTGATTGCACAATTTTTTTTTTCTTTTTTCATGAAATATTATGAATAAACATTTCTGGAGTAATTTAAGATCGCGAATGAAAAAAAAAATTCATCATATTGGTATAGTTCAGACTATAGGATACGGAGTAGTCAATATATTATGTGGTCTAAAGATATGAATTATTTCGTATATAATAAGAGAAAAATGGGGTAAGTGATTCGTAGGGAAAACCTGGTTAAAGTTGTCGATAGAAAAATGAGAAAAGAAAAAAAATATTGAATACATAACAAGACTCATACAGGTTTAAAATGTAGAAATGTACACATGGACTCACCACTCTCGATGAAGGGAACCCTTAGGTAAAGCCGGATCGTCCTGCAGTCCCAGCCGCGGCGACACGCAATGTCACAAATCACACGAGACACAATTCCTGCACGACACTAGCCCTCGCGGTTATAATACGCCACGCAAATATCGCGAGTCTCTAGAGAGAGAGAAGGATAATAGAGGGCGAGAGAGAGACATAGAGAGAGAGAGGGTGGGAGGCATTAGCTTCTACAGTCTCGTAGGTCAGGAATTATAAACGTTTCGTCAAAACCCTGGGACGAATAAACGATTCCGCTAATTTCTAACCCAACCCAATTACGATAATAATGAAGAAATTGAAAGTAAAAAATGTTAATCGAAAGAGGCAGTTCCTCTCCCATGCTCCACTCTCCTAACTCTCTTAGTTGTTCGTTGGTATAGCCGATCCTAGTATCGCTCGAGGATAGACTCAGGGGCAACCATGTGCTTCCATCGACTCGCAAACCTAACTGCGCGTGCGCGCGAAAGGCCGAAAGCTCCACCGACTACGTCACATACTTCCGATTCTCCATTTCTCTTCTCTTCTCTTCTCTTCTCTCGTCGTAGCGCGTTACTGTCGGATACTGCAGTGCAGGACGGTCGCGTATACCTATGTATGCCGTAATAAATACCAGACGAATTGATAGATGGATGAACCGGACCGGAGGACACGGGACAGTAAAACGCTCTTTGTATAGAGTGAGAAATACGTCGCGCTGTACACGCTCTACCCAGCGTGAGAGGCCGCGATTATTTCATCGATAGACGCATGGATGAATTTATGAAACTATCTCGCGGGTGTAAATCGGACGCACCTGGACTCCCGAGACCCTGCCACCTATCCACGCGTATAACCAAGGATGCACTTCGTTCTGTTGGAACACACTGTCGTCGATTGGTGATCGCAAAGATGCGCATGACCGCAAAGACGTACCCTCGCGACCTCCCGAGACCATCATCAATCATTCACCTCGCGTACGGGCTGGCGGTCTCCCACCCAAATAACGGTCTCTATACTTACAGAGATAGGATAGACGACGTACAAAATAAATGAATTGATATGAATATTTCTTCCACTCGATATAATTGCGACTCTTATACAGGCAGAAAATTAATCAGGAGTTCGCAGAGAATAGCCAGCATGAGATAGCAGCGCGCAGCCCGCGATCAGTGGTTCTCACGCAGTCGAATCAATTAGGTTCTTACAATCGTTGCTTTTTTAAAATTAATTCTAAGTAAATGGAAAATCAGTGAAATTAAAGAAAAAAACGTTTTATTTTCATTTTTTGTTCATATTTTACATTCGTCATATAAAAACTGTATAATAATCATAATTATTCTACTAAACTTGTCTTTTTTTAGACCAAATGGTCGTCATGTGATGGGATACTTGATTTTTCGAATCAAAAACATGGTTTTTCAACCGATTGTCGACCTGAGGAAGTAAGTATATATCGTATCACATAATTCTTTGAACATAGAAATATACAAAATATTATGTACATAATGTTTAATGTATGGCGATATCAACGATATTAATCAATATCATTAATTGTCAAGAAATTGTCCACGTCTGTTCACTCTTTAAATCAAATATTAATTTAGTCGTCGTGGAACAATCGTGAGAATTATGTTCACGCGACTGCTTGAGAACCTCTGAGAGCGGGCGGTGCGCGCCTATCTATCCTGCTGGCGATTTTCAGCCGAATTCTGCTCTTTGGGAATAAATTATCCGTCGAATATCTCTGTAAGGGTTCATTGAAGAAAAAACATCTAAGCCCCCAAAGCAAGACCGATTCTAAATTCTCTTTTTTCTGATTGTTCGATATCGATTCATCGTTTATTTGCGATTTGGACGGAGAACGGTGGTCCTATACAGTGATTAATTCAATAGCTGCTATAAATTTTGTCAATTAATTACATTTTCACTCTACAGCAGTTTAAAGTTACTATATAATGGCCTTGAGGCTAGACTCATTACGCCGAAATATTAATGAGGATCGCCCTCCGCTTCGACGGAGCTATTATACACTAACACGTAAATAGGTAGACACGTACATATGGGGTATTCTCGCTCAAGCGAGACACTTTTATGCGCATTGTTCACCGATTTTGGTGGTTTTGTTAAATATACATTTTTTTTTTTTAATTTGAATAAATAATCAAAAAAAAAAACGAGGCAGAATACTCTCTGGAAAAAGTCTACCTGCGGTTCAATTTTCATCAAAAAAATATTATGCCCTTTGGTTGCAGGCCTGAAAAAGAAAATACTCTAAAAAAAAATCGTAAAGATAAATATTTCTTCGAAAATTTCGAGTCTCACGGCGTAAGATTTTTTCATTCTGAAATACTGCTTGATAATATTTCTCGGATCCCCAAGTCCGAAGATATAAGTATGTCTAAGGATCGTCCGGTGCATTTAAGAGCTGATTTTTTCATATTTTATAAATCGAATAACTTGTGAATTCGTTTTTATCAGGGTATATGATTCTAGATTTGTTGTTGGGGGTCGGCCAAGAGCCGAAATCTCACGTGCGCCGAAAAGTGTCTCGCATATGAGAGGAGGACCCCATATAGTACTTCGAACGACGAGGAGAGAGACAGCAGTGTTACAACTAGCAGCCTGCATTTACCACACGGACATGACACGACGTATCACAACACCTCGGCTCAAAAGCTTGGAAAATGTCGTTGACCCGAAATAAAAAACAAAATACAAGCGGCTATAATTATACTCGATAAAAATCCACTTTCATTCACGCGCCTGAAACGAATACTTGTTTATTTTCCTACCTTCTTTCTCGCTCTCGGCTTCTATTTCGGCTAAAATCAATCTCTAATAACGTCTTGACTTAGGTTAGGACTGATCTGAATCTATATACGTTTATAACCTCCCTTTAGTTATCGCTGTATTTACGATATGAAGGAAATCAAGTGCGACACGTATGGGAGAAGAAAGAGAAATGGAAGGAGACAGCACGCGGGACTAACCGGCCTGTAGCATGGCGTATACGTATGGCAAGGAACGGGCTCTACCGACACCGATTGATTAAGTATCTCGGAATGGGCGACACATACCTGTCAGAGTTCACTTCAGTCACATATGGGCATAGCACAGGTCACTGAAAGTCACGAGTAAAAATTAGGCTACGATAGAAGGTCCGAAGACACGATAATCACTGTTTTAAACCGGCAACGAAATAGGTATGCGAACGTCGCGGCGTTCAATCACCGAAAATGCACACACGTGATCATCGTCAAGCGTTGCGACACTGGTGCCGTGTAGCGTCGCCAATTTCAACTACTTACATCGAGAGTCTATCTTCTTACAATAGAGATTTTTATGTCTCATTTATCCGCGACGATTCATAATCTAACGTATGCGTCGAAGCTTCATAAAGATTTTAGTATATTTGAGGTTCTTCTGTATTTCTATCGTACAATTATAGCAAGAAAATGAAAATACGGAACGAATTGGAGGAGGAAAATAAAGCGGGGATATTTAAGACGAGATTTTATCGCTAAGATTCTCCCCCTGAACTTAACAATAAGACGGCGGGAAAGATCGAACGCAATACGAAGATCTTAGTACCTGCTAGTGATTATAGACGGAATAAGACTGGGAATTCAATACAAAACTATTAGATAAGAAATGCATTTATTTTAAGTAATCCACAATTACGAGAACAGCTCTAATAATTAATTATAATGCGTAATATAGTCAGAAATTGTAATTATTATTAAATATACGAGTGTTATATTCCATCAATATTTAGGAGTGATGATTTTATTTATTTATGACGCAGAAGCCGATGATTTATCGCTAACATTATAACTACTTTTTTTAGTTATCAATCATGTAGTAAATAAAATTTCAGTCAATTTGAATGCAATAATTATACTCTGATATAATAAACAAATATGTGCAATATTGTGGGAAATATTGTTCAATAAAAATTCTACCATCATTAAAAATTCCTATTTTTTTTTGTTTTGTTTTTACACCCGAATATTTGAGCTCAACTTTTTCAAGAGATCGATATAGTCTCGCACCCGACGGCTCTAGCCTGTCCATAGCAAATTTCGTGCTAGACTAATGATCCTTTTTCGGGTATCTCATTTTTGGTTATCATTTTTCGCAATGTATGTTCAAGAATTTACTACCTAGAAGTCTAGTCGCCGATATGGCGGGCGTGTAACGAAGCGAAAAATGCAAATTAACATGATAATCTAAAGTACGAGAACGGTAGGAGGAGATAGCGCCTCTTCAGAAGTTTAAATTTATAAGACAAATACCCAGAAGTCTGTATATCTCTGTACCCTGAAATTGTTTGTTATATCTAAGCATTTCCTCCGAGGCGTATATTTCAAACTAATGATATAACAGCTGTGTAACACTAGGAGGAACAATTTGTTCAACGCAAATAAATTTCGAGCAATAATTCCCAGTCGGAGATTCTTTTCTTCTTTGTTCTTCTTTGTTGACTGATTGTTTACATAAACCAGTGAAATAACCAGCCAACAATTTTCCAGATAGACAAGGACCTGGCGCTGTACACTAGCTTTCGTCTCTACTTCACGATTCGTAAAATTCTATGCGAGTTCCTGAAGGGAAGGAAAAAAATTGTGGATTAGAAAGCTCTGAGTAGTTGAATTTTTTTCTTTCAAAATCCCAAACAGCTTTGAAATCTTCGGTCCACTTTCACTTTCGAAGAAAACATCTGTACCCGCCATCGAAAGAGAGGATGAAAAAAAAATTTCTCGTCATAGTCGTGCCCAGACGAAGAAGAAAATTACTATCGAAGAGAAAGCTGACCCAACGTCCGACCCTTGTTTAACCCCATAGTTATTCCAAGGTGGGAATAAAGCTTCGGCATTTTTGTACAAGATCTGAGTATGTATGAGCACCGCGGTGGGCTACGACGTACCTATTTAATATTCGACTCGTGCAACGGGGTAAAATATATAACGGACAAAATCACTGCAGTTTATACGTTCAATTTCCTTCCCTTACCTCCGTCACCTCTAAACGTCATGTCTTGACGCCTGTGCCTGCAGGTTAACTAAAATAATTACGTGACAAGTTTATTTGATTATACAACGACTCTGATACAGTATAACAGAAGGGGTCACCTCCTCTCCTCTCCTCTCACAGGATCAATGAAAAATTTCATTTCCTCTTTCACCCCCATAATTTCCAGCAGCCAAATTGCAGTCAAGAAAAGTACATGCTAGACTAAACAGTTAATAATCGCCAACTTATTCCTGAGGGATGGCGTTCGTAAGGCATAGAATAAATACACGTGTGTCTGTACGCACTTTGCATAGTTCTTTGCCTTTATATCCTAAGATGTCCTGCCCCTATCGCAGGAGATGCGCTTATCCGTCCGTGCATCGGTTGTTATACCTAAACCGTATAAAAAAATCGGTATACCGACGCAACGCGTGGTTATTTCGTAGTCTGTTTAGTCCACCCGATTGCGTTTCTCACGTGCTAACGCGGATACACCCTAACTGCATACACGTACTTGCGGACAACGGACATTAGACTTGAATGTAACTTTCTTAGAATTCTGTGCTCGGTCTGTTGAACAGCGAGTATAATACACTATACAGTCTCTTCTTCGACTGACGAGGTGAATAATTGAATTATAACGAGCGGCGATGTGGGTGAGATAAGGAGATGTCTCTCCTCCTGCTGTATCGCAGAGCGGAGAGGGAAATGGAGAATAATTTATTGGAGAATTTGAATACCTATGCGTGTGTCTGTGACTCGGAAGAGGGTAGGCACGAGGTGTGAGAAACGTGTGTAAAGTATACCGCGTGCAAAGGTTGGTAGATGTACGAGATTAGTACCTACCGATATAATAATATAATAAAGTGGTGAAACGCGGTGAAAACTGGAGTTACAAAAACAGTTGTACTCCAGTACCTCTATACTTTGACGGCGTAGAACGAAGGGAGGAAAGACGCTTGTACGTCTCTATAAGCCGAAGTTGAATCTTGTTAACACCATCCCACCGCAATCTCACGGATAATCTTATTCCCGTCTCGGTTTCACGCTGACCTTTTACCGTCGCGTAGATAAGCGAGGCTGTGCGCAGAGGGAGATCAGTCTAAAAACTTGTTGTACCCACGGATGCCAACCCTCGGTTAAAACTTTTTCAAACAAGAGACGACCCCGCGGGATTATAATTATATCTGGAAAGTAGCAGAAGACAAAGAAGAAGAAGAAGAAGAAGAAAAATTTCACCCCTAAGTTCTTCTTCACTTTTCCCACGGGAATTTCTCGCTTTAAATCTTCGACTTGCCTCTAATTCAGTTTTTCCTTTTCTCTTCGGAATTTCTCAAAGCATCGCGAAGAACAGCTAAATAAAATTGAGCAAAGGGGAGAAAAGTGGACCGACTAATCGAACCGTATTGACGGCAAAGTTTGTGCAAATGTTCTCCGGAATGGGAACGGGAAGGACCTTAACGATCTTAAGACTCGAGCCTAATCCCACCTCGGTCTGCACCCACCTGTTGAGAGAGGCGAATTTCGGAGCGATTAGTCAGTCGCTCGGTATGAAATTTTTGATAATTATAAAGAGCAGGGCGAATCTATTATCTATTTTACGGATATAATCCGCGAGTTGCATTCGGGTGCAGTCGAATGGCGGTACACTGCGCCGGAGACAGGCACTGCAACGTTGGTAGGTATAACAGTAGGCGTTGCCCGAAGCTTTTACGACTAAAGCGCCAATCGATTCTTGGCTTCTCCCACGCACCAGACGCCCGGCATCGCGACGCTGCATAGTATAACCCAACGGTCAATCCGGAGGTCTATCTCTCTCTTGACTTTTGATACAATTTCCGATGCTTTATACCAATTCCGCGACCCCCTCGTCGCCGGGTCCACCCCAGCTTCGCAAAATAAGCTCTTAATTAATAATAAAAAAGAAAAAAAAAGGAAGAAAATTCATCTAGATCGTTTCGGAAGAAATGATCAGATGGGCATAGAAAATCTAAAATAGGCATTCGAACTCATATCTTGATTCGTCTACTCGATGGACCATTCGTGGATCATTCGTGGGAAATAAAGCAGGGTAGAATGTGGCCGAGTTCGAAGGCCTAAGGACGAAAATTATGGCACATATATACCCTGCAGCCAGGGTTGAGCTCTACCCTCTATTACAAGTTCCGCGAGTCTGCACGCGTCTAAACTGTCTGGTATCACGAAGGCCGCATGGTAGGCGGATAGGTATACCACGGCTCCTAATTTTGGGCCACGACGCATAGATGCGCGCTTCTAGATATCTCTTCCTTAAGCATGCTCCTTGTATGTGTTTGTATGGATTTAGACGTGAATCGTTGAGAATAAGCCTGGGAGCTTTCTTTCTTTTTATCATCTCTAATACAGGATAGACGAACTCTATCAATAATGGTGGGTATAGGTGGGGGAGCTTAGAATTTAGAATTCAATCAGGCTTACCACAGCAGAGTATCACTGATTCTTCATGGCGCAGGTTCTCCCGTTGAGATCAAGCGACGGCAGTCAACGTACGTCGCGACGCTAGCTAGACGCACTGATATATCTCGACGTTATACTTTGCTGAAAAACGCGATAAGGCTGTAAAATAGTGAATGAATAAAGTTGAAAAAATATTTCCAAATCAATGTACGTCGCACATCACTTAACCGATCGATTAGGAACCGGAATTTATCATTCAACGCAACGATATATAATATCCTCGACGAGATTATGAATACGTCACACTGTGATCGATGGATGTTACATCATTATGTATACTTTATATGCTGCAGGTGCACGCGATTATTCTGTTATACATGAACTGAGGTGAAATATATGAAATGTGATACGCGGTGGAAGAAACGTGAGGTTTTAATTAGTATATATCTCTGATTGCGGTAGAATAGGCGGTGGATATGATTTTCGTTTTTCTCGAGAATAATCGTAGTACGACACGTCGCAAGTGTATCTTGCGGAATTCCACAAACCATGGCACCCGGCTATTATTGAATGCGTCGTGTGCAGCGGACACGATGCTACGGATCGGCGTTTGGCACTATACGACCTGGGCCTTTTGCTATACTATAAGGTAGTAAGAGAAGCGAGGAGAGCCCCTGCCGGCGCAGCCGTACATCTTAGTGTTATGGGCAACTCACATTGGAAGATACGCCATCAAGCATAGCCCTAGCGGAGCGCGAGCGAGCGATTGTAAAAGTTTTAGGGACACTTTGCGAACACCCTCCATGCCGGCCTCCTCCCCTTCGGCCCTCTCCTCGTCTCGCCATCACCGACGCCGCCGTCCTCATCCTCGTCCTCGTCCTCGTCGTAGTCGTTCTTCTTTACTCCCTTCCTGCACCACCAACTATATACCGCCCCCGACCCGAACCCCGCGCACTTCACCCCTAACTCCCCTCCCGGCGGGGTAAAGAGAGATTGAACCTGCACCCCTAGCCTCTCTCTCGCCCCTATCCCTTGGCCACGTTTCTAAACCCAAACTCGTGGAGCCCAAAGACCCGCGGCCATGATGCGTTTGTGTTGGATTATGTACATATATTTTGTACTTCGCGAAGCCGAAGCCGAAGCTGAAGCTTGAAGCATTGCCATTGCCATTGCCATTGCCATTCCAGCGCGGAAGGATGACTCCGACACCGCGGTGGTACCGACGATTTAACTACACCCAGGCATACATACGCGTACGTATACACGTATGTATGCACCTCTGCATGCTGCCTATACGATACTAGTTAAACCATCTATGTATATGGGCGCGGCGAGTATATACCGAGCCATGGGTTCGCTGTTCAGTGGCGCCCCCGGTCGCCATCGTGGTCGATGTCATCGTCAAATCTTTTTATTTATTTTATCAGCCAATAGCGACGAGCTACGAAATTCCCGCGATCATTTGAACCAGACTTTGATCGGTCATTTTATAGTTATAGGGGTGTCGGATCACGAGGTTTTTTTTATCCTGCAGAAAAGTTCGGGGCGCAGGTGACTGGGACTCGTAGATTAATACGGGCATTACCTGTCGCTTATGGGAAAGTCCCTTTTTCCCTAATACCTTCTTTCTATCCAGTCTTTTTTATCCGTGTCTTTATCTCCCTTGCTATACGCGACTAGCACAGTATCACAGCATCTCAGTTCGTCCTGTATAGCCTCTTTGCGAGGAATCGTCTACTTAGCTGATTGAGAGAAGAGGAAAGCTTCTGCAGCTACGATCTTATCGAAACGATTATCTCCTCCGTTCATCCACCTGATCCCCTTCAGAGTTTCTTCTCACTTCGATGAAAGTTCGACGAGGTATTCTCAGCGTGATAATTATTCTTCAGCGAAAAGATCAAAGAGAGACACGAGTCGGGGAATTATTTATATACCAAGCGTTTATCTTGACCGTGGAAAAACAGCTGCTATTATATTAACGCGGTACCGAATCGCGAGTTATGGATCCTCGAAGATCTGACGTTCTACTGTCGTCTAAAGTATCCGGCGACTGTCCATTATCTCTGTTTAGGAATGTTGAGTACTGGCTCGATATATGTACACGCGAAAAGCTTGGTATAAGTGGTCTCTGCAGCTGGGGGATACGTGGACACGTATAAAACGCAAGGCGAGTGGAATTCGCTGAGGAAATAAATAAATTCGAGGCCATCTTCCCAGAAGATACATACATACCTACCTACCTACCAGGCCAACTAACCATGCAGTAGCCTTTAAATATGCATGTTTTTCTCTTGCCGGTATAAAGAATCGGCCGCAGTAGCTGTATAGTGGCACTCGTTTGGGGATATTGAGAAACGAAACGAAACGAAACGAGACGAAATGAAACGAGACGCAACGCGAGGTACCATACGCGGCGTATATTACGTGCAGTTTGACAGACGGACAAACTGAGAAACGGACTAAAACCTGGGCTTTCGCCCCACCCACTCACTCGACTATACCCACCCCTTATTGCCCCGTATAGTTGCCAATTTATGCGCGAAAACGTATTAAACACGGCACACAAGCAACACAAATCCGCTCGGTTCTCTCGGGCTGGTATGGGCGAGTAATTTTGAGCCAAAGCTCCTTTGGTCAGGTCCCCGCTATCCTGCCCACCTTATACCTACGTCTATATATACCTACCTATCCCCGGTCTCGTGTTATATGGTTAATATTTTAAATGTGGTACACCTACATTGTAAATACGGGTTATTTTGTGCGATCTTTTCTAAGAATAGAGTCACCCCGCTGATGCCTTCGCATAGGTATATACGTATATACCGCGATATGGACCCGCCAAGTAGAACGATGGAATCCGTGGCGATCTTCTCGGCTTTGTGTTGATGCCAAAGGCAAAGGTCCGACGCGACGGTACGTTGTCTCTCTTCTGTTTTTCTTCTTCTCATTCCTCTCCTTCTCATCCTCGTCCTTTTTCTTTCCTCTTCGCAAGTCCGCCCAGCGTCCTTCTCTGCCTCTTCATCCCCCTCCCGCTGCAGGAGAGCTGAAGATTCACTTCCTACAGGATGAATATATACCATCATCTTTATTGAGTTTATAGGAATCCATTAGCAACATACTTGCTGAGACAGCTCTACACAAGGGGAATAAAATGAGCCGGGTAGGCGTAGGTGCCTATAATTTTTCCTCTCCACCCGGAATTTCGAACAACCTCTTTATCAAAGGTGTTATTATACGCCGTGCGAATTCATGGCGAAAGACGCGGGTATGCGAGTTGGCTAGGTTCTTAAAATCGGGAATATAACCGCGTATGGAAGTTATAATTTGTCGGCACTTCATCCCCCTTCCTCGATCTGATTATCATATACATAGAGTATGGTTTTTATCACGTGTACAAAGCCCGCGTATACGACCACCGGGGTATTATATTATCGCCGCGATTTCTCGTACAAGAAGGAAACCGGCTCCGGTGCGGTTGCAGAGCCGGAGGAATTAATCGAGTGACGTCCAATCTAGACGGCATACAGGCAGCAGGTATAACACTGTCGTGTAGCGCAACCTTTCAGGTAATTACAATTAGATGCATACAAAGAGATAGCGCCGAGTTCCTTGCCAAGGAATTTAAATAGCGCTAAAAGTAATTCGTATAAGATTTCGCATAAAGATTGTACCTATAACCTGCACGCGTGTGCAGTAGTTGCTCATTTTTTCTCTTCTGTTTCTTTTTTTTTTCTTCTTTTTTTATTTATCATTAAACTGCTACTGTACATGTATACCGAACCGTACACCGGAAATAGGTAATTGACACGATCCTTGCAGAGCGGTCAAAGATCCTTGGAATATTCAGTAATCGCGATATGCAGCGAGATCGGGTAGCAATTTATACCTATGTATCGTTAATTTGTAGCCACAGCATCTTACGCGGGATATACTATGGAGAAATTTTACGGAAAGGGTAAATTGCCGGCTGGCCGAACCGGCGAGGGTCTAATCAGTCGGGGCAATAGCAAACCGCGATATTGAGGTACGAATTTCGTGGGAATCCATGCACGCTATGTATTTTATGTATATCTATATATTTGTCTATGGTATATATGTGTGTGTATATATATAAGGTATACCCTAGCGCGTGTTACGGATCGCCTGGCGTCTGTCTCCTAATGGAATTGCTACGCTATATCTACGCGCGGATGGGGCAACTTAAATAAAAGCAAACGAGCTGTCCTCCCGTGCTTCTCTACCCCCTGTGCTGCAGGCACTCGGTTCGGTACGGCGTAATCCTCCGCAGAAACTCTCTGCTCTACTCTATCCTAACAATCCAGAACCTCTGCCCCCTTTCCCACCCCATTTTTCCCCTTTACTCCATTCCTACTTTTACCAACCCCCAGAAGACTCCCTCTGGCTCACAAGATTCCCCGGGTCAGAGCCAGAACACAGACTTGGCGAGATGAAATTCAATCTGGTGAAATAACGGACGGACGGATGGACTTACGGGGCGAGCCAAGATCCGCTCTAGTTGGATATTATGTTGGTGGAATGTATGTAGGTATGTGTTCAAGCATAACTGCGATATACACTCAGTATATCAGTCGGACCTTCCAGCTCCGCTGATACTGCGGATTTTCAATTCTGGAAAACAATAGATGCAGGAGATAGAAAATCGGCATTACGAAATGACTTTTTTAGAAAAGAGATCTCCGATTTTTACTGGAGTTAATTCCAGGGTGAGGTAAAAATCGCTGATTCTTAATTTACTGAAAGTCAAGATTAACCGATCTTCCATTTTGTGCGAATGTGTTGTTTATTTATTTTGGCATTGCGAAGAAAAACGGGTACAGAAACTAGAAAATCGGACCTAGGAAAGCGTTTCTTGAGAAAAGGTATATCTATATGCGATGCAGATCGATTTTATCTCCCGATTTCGACTGGAATTTGATCGACGAGTCGAAAATCGTCAGGTTTCAATTTAGCGAAGGTATAGATTAACTCATCTTTCATTTTGTTGGAATCACGAGACTGCAACGGCCAACCAGGTCTGATTGCCGGTCGTTGAAATCGGAATGGTGGTGAGACTGCCGACCGGTTTTATGCGGACTCATCGTCAGCCATAGGCTTTGGCGAAGGTATATTATCCGCATAGGTTATATACCGTATGCATATGTAATTGTATACCTGGAGCATGCACGCGTACATCCCCTTCGGAGGATACGAGAGACAGGCTTCCTTTCATACATGGCGCAGTGCAGGAGGGCAAAATACACGAGCATTGGTAATTGCGTGAAGTTAAATACCGTGGAGTAGGTACCTACTGCAGGCTTGGATAATTAGGAGCAGTCATTCATTCGTTCATTCATTCATTATTCAAAGTAGTACATTCATCCGTTATTCGTTATGCAAAGTGCTTATTTCTATTGGACCATGTTCTTAAGACTGCACTTTGCCTTATCACCCGACAACCGTGTTTTAATTAAATACGTACGTATTTCAGAAGATTATCAGTGATTAGACGGTTTGCTGCTGCAAGCCTTTCCCCGCAGTGGGCCTTCTTCTTTCTGCGATATATCTAATCGATCGTTAGCTTATAATGTCTCTTCCTAGGTATTATAAAAGTTCGAACATCAATCTAGGAGGTACGGCGCAAGATTGAGACCAGCAATTAAATTCGATCGTTAAATTTGAAGAGCAGTTAATAAATATATATGCTGAGTTAATAATCTATGTACTTATATTCTCCGACGACCATGAAAAGAATAAAAACTATCTTTCTCTCATAGAGCACTCGAGGCTAGCTTCTCATTCGCAGCTAATATAAAGGATAATTAATTTAATCGATTTTTCAAACACGTAACAGTAATTGAATTTCTCACCTCCGTATCTCCACGGATTTTCATCTCAACTTATAGACACGCTCGGCTAATCCACACCGATTTTTCAAACATGGAATTCTCGAGCCACTGCACTTGACTCAGAAACGCGACGAATGTGCGGCCTCATCACCCTTAGGATTTAGACTGAAAACTGTGGATGTAGATGGTTTAGGTAAGGCAAGTCGAATTCGGATTAGAAAGTTTGAGGGACTGCTCTGCTTTTTTTCTAGGGGTGGCTAGACCTTCCAAAGGGTTTACCAGCTCGTAGAACCGTAATATACTATACTGTCAGACGTAACCATTGTGCGCCTGGTTGGTCAGTCAATTTTTTTTATACCGATAGAAAGTTGCCCGCCTGACCCAGATCAGTTTAACAAACTAGTAACGATGTTCCCGCGATTTCTAAGGTTCGGAAGAAAAATCCACCCGGGTATTCCAAACCCTGGGTCAAATACATTCGCTAATTTTATTGCCACGAATTCCTTCTGCAAATTAAACGAAATAATATAAAGTATAATCAGCGATCAGGTTTCTTTTGAATTATCCGCGTTGGTCGATAACGGAAGATCGAGTATTTTGCCAAATCGAATGAATAATATATTTTTCAACGTTTATTGATCTTCACGCCATAATTATCGCCTCTGGACGTATTACTCACATCTATTTGTTAGCTGGACGAGTTTTTTTTCCAAATTTTCCGTTCCCTATTCGGTTCGCAACGTATTTAGAATTTTTTAGAGACGCATGCGCAACCCCGTTCACACGTGGGTCTTGTCTGCCACTCCCCTAGCTATTTCCCTAGCCAGTACCGTTCGGTCTATCCAGTTCACAAAGCGAGTTCTTTATGCGAGTGAATTTTTTTTGGTTTTTTTTTTTTACGTTCACGAATTTGGACGGGACGTGAATAGCTGCAAAATATCTCTATGAAAAATAATTGATTGCAAAAAATAAAATTGCTGATCAAACTATTCGAACGCTCGTTGAAAATTTAATCGAATTCATTTTTGACGATGTTTTGATAATTTATCGAAAGAAATTCTTATCTGGTTGAATAATTTCAGCTTTTCAGCAATGCTCTGAAGACGCGGTGATGGCTTTCTCGAGGAAACCTACCTGAGTGTCTCCAGGCGGTCTTGTGAAGGCGTTTTAATCCTCTATAGTACCTATATAATATCTGCTCGCGTTAAACTGCGAAGTGTAGAGGTAGCTGGTTCATCGTAAAAGAAGCGATGCGACATATACACTTCATATTCCTCGGTATAAACTTATAAAGTATTTGCAGAAATGGCATTTCTTAGCCGTAGATGCAGCTGCGCCGCTTGCTGCAAGCTCGAGAGATCGCGGCGTTCCGCGTTTTGTCAGAGGAATCCCTAGGGGGAGGCTGTATCTACCTGTCAGGAATGGAATTAAAATGTTTCAGCTAAGAATCCGACGAGTCGGGTCATCGCAATCTCAAACTAATCTCACGTTTTATATATACCTATGTACTTACACATGTTTGCCAAAAATGA
The DNA here is from genome assembly GCA_944452935.1 of Rhogogaster chlorosoma. Lineage (NCBI taxonomy): Eukaryota > Metazoa > Arthropoda > Insecta > Hymenoptera > Tenthredinidae > Rhogogaster > Rhogogaster chlorosoma. The sequence goes on from OX101804.1 coordinate 19,474,108, forward strand.
TAAAATTAAAACGTATCGAGAAATCAGTAGTAAAATTTTTTTTCCACATCCCTCTCCTCATTCGGAATATAAGAATCTATGCGTATACCTATACAGTTTTCGGATCAATTAATTCTACCGCACAAGAATAATACAGTGCCACATCCTCCTTCGAAATAAACCCATTAACTCGGAACCTTTTTCTACTCAGAATTCCTTACACTGTCGGAGGGCCAGACCTGGCCCCGTCTCTTCACGTAGGGATAATTATATAGCAAGGTCTCTGGATTCTGTATGAATACATAAATATAAATAATCATGGTTGGAATTTTGTATTAATACTATTTTTTGGTAAATTGGTGAATATACTAAGGGAGGAGATTGAAACTTTTATAATATTGATTGATACGCGCAATCAGGAGGCAGTTATCGCCGACCCTAGCCATGGGCTCATAGATCTATTTTTTTTTTTTTTGAATACGACTGGCTGATTTTACTGTTCGATTATATATAGATAATCCTGGTCGTAATTAAAACATTAACCCAGATTCAGCTCTGGATGAAAACGTTCTGAATAATTTTACGTTCTGTAGAAAAACGGAATTTATCCTTTTTTTCTTTCACACTTCTTTTGTCAGCCCGTAAAATAATTCATGATCGAAGATAAGCCGTGAACATCAGTCAGTCGATCGAGTCTGCGAGTCCTTTAGAATTCTCAGCTTACATAAATCGGATATTAAGCGTCCTTAGGGAATAATAAACGGCGAATTCCCATTAGTCAATTCTCCTGATCCGAAGGTATGAAATATTAGCGATTCGATCCGAATCAATTGAACCGCTACATCGGAATTTCAAAGTCCCGTATACTCGCGGCGGTGAAACGAAATGAAAATAAACATAAACTTAGAGAACTTATAAACATATTCCGCTCTATACGTAGGCATACTTATAGGTATAGTGCCCATAGTAAACCCCAGGAACGGTAGATACGCCTATTATCTCTCAGAGTACAGCCTGTTTCGTGCCATTGAACAAGAGTCTATAATTATCTGTTCTTGTAGCGGAACAGCGAATGCCCACTCCTCTATATTGACACTCAAAGACAATTATCCATTCAGCTCTAATCCCTTTATAATTATTGACCTGGTTGCAGCGCTGCGCCAATCGCTTTGCCAACACGCGCAGCTCGACGTCCGGCATTCACCGATGAAACAAAGATTTTCGTTATTATTTCTTTCTTATTCTTTTCTGAAATCTTATTTTTTTTTTCGAGTAGATATTTTCCGTCAATTCGCATTAGATGTGAATCTAATCTCTCCGGATGTAGGTATAGAAACCAAAGGATTTTTCCGGGAAATTTGATAGTCACACGCCTACTTGCAGGACATAAATAATGTCAATTTGTCTCAAGAAAGAAAAACGGTTTTGACTAATTTTCTATAGCCGTTTACGGACTTGTACTTGTCAGAGATATTCCCAAGTTACTCCGTCTGGACTCTGTGGTATCCTGCTACCCTGTTACCGGGTTCTCTCACGCTGCTATCTCGAGCTTGAGGTCAGGTACCGTTTTATGTCAAGATTAAGCTAAACAAGAGATGAAAGAGCTATCCCCTCGTAGGTCCATAAATATACCAAACTCTATAGTCATTGAAAGAGCTCAGGGATGAATCACTCGATCGCCTACACCCGTTTATCATTTTTTCAATGCAAAGTAGCTGGCTCTCTTGAGATAAAATCGACATAAAAGTCAGTCAGTTCATTTTATGTGGTCTAGTCAACTGTTTCGATTAATTCGATTCGCGCACCGTCAATAATTCTCATATCAGGTAAAACGTTCCTAGCTCAAATTGACGAAGTCCTTTCGTCGAATGTCGATAAAGTAAGGAACTGTTACCCAACTCTTAGTTTAGAATAGCCGAGAACTGAACCAAGAGATGATCAATAATTTCGTAGGTAATGTATGAATAAAGAAAAAAAATTGATTCTCGCTTAAAATTTTTCTTCAAAAATGATATCACTCATCGATGGCATGTTGTAATTAATTAATAACAAATTGCTTTCTTCATTTCTCTTACCTTTTGCTATATGTCACTCGGTTGTATTCTCTGTTGTCGGATTATCGGCTGTATTCTGATAGCCACAACATTTTTTTGAAAATAATATTTGTATTGGTCAGGATTACATATGGAAATAAATCGTGCGGATTTATGACAAGTAGGTAATTCATGTGATCATCAGTTGCCATTAGGCAATCCGGGTTGTACTTGAAGAGATGAATGTAATAAATTTTGTAAATAAGATAGGCCTTTATTTACAGAGATACACATACAGTTATATTATACACAAATCGGGCAGCTACAATTGGGAAAACATGGATCGGTTATAGGCGTTTATATATACTATATATACATATGCATATACATATACGTATGTATATATATAATATTTGTCTAGTATTTTTTCTACCGTGTATAAAAAAAAAAACTCAGTATATTCCAGTCACACTCGTTCTCAAACCCCGACATGATTAATTATATGTTCATTGATGTGTTATATAATAAATTGATGAGTGTTAGGTATACGATTACTACGCATTTTCTAAATACCCTGCGATTATTTACAATTCTTCATTTATTTTCTTCTATCTTCTGTTACACCGACGACCTCATCTACCTGAATGATTAGTCGTGGATTTTTGCCAATTCCACGGAGAGGATGTATCATTTTATATGAAATCGATGCATCATGGAAAACCACTAACATATAATATACATAGCAGTGTAAATATCTTACCGAAAATTGTGCAGGACTAACGCGATGATCATAGCAAAAAATGTCTGAACAATATTATCGCTATTAATTTTATTTTCCGAACAACGAGTTTAATATATTTGACAACGATGAGTGGACAGATTACTTTTCTAATTGACATTTCAATTCCCTGCACACCTGTGATCCTTGAATACGATTGAAGGTAGAGGACAGACAGCTTGTAGAACGGGAAACTCGCTCTGCCGAATTCACTGCAAGGAAAAAGAGAGCCTGTCTTTTAACTCGCGCGAGTTAAAATTTTCATTTTTCTTTTCAAACGCACGGAATGAGACATTGATTAGTCTCCATTATATTTTCTCCATACGTGTAGATATCAGTTAACTATATAGACTGCGAGCGGAGTCTAAATTCTTCAAACGCCAACGACAGGAAATAATGAACATACCTATATAATAAGGAATGAGGAAAAAACCTGGATTTAAACACTACAGTTTTCCTAATTAAACAGGAAATTTCACTGTATAATTTAAGACGTCAAACAAGAAGCAAAAAATTCGAATAATAAAATGGTATTAGATGAATAGTTTCTGAATTAGGTACGCTTTTACTTCGCCTGCGGGTTCTCCGGCTGAAGTCTGACCAAGCAATGCCGTTACTACTGCAAATGTATTAATTCACTGCGCTCAGACCAAGTTCTATTTAATTCGGCAAATTTTCCATTACCTCGATCTAACTTCGACCTTTTGCTATTTGGATTGTGAAGTAAATTTGACGTCTTTAATTATGGGATTCTACACGATAAGATGAAAGGGTTAGAGGGGAGGATTTTTGAGTCGAGGTTAAAGAGTAGCTAGAGCTGATTCTTCGAACAAAAATATAGAATATCAATTGGATGTTATCAGTTTATTATATTTATTGTGATGTCTTTCGTTACTAAGCCAATATATATATATATATATTTACTATATATATATATATATATATATATATAGATAATGATAATAATAGTATAAGAACAATAATGATAGTAATAATAATATGTGTAACGTGTACGCAGGTATTTTATTAATATTTATGGCACAGCTTTCGTAGGTTTTTAGATATTATAGGCAGGTGTGTATAGGATATGCTTTTTCGATTATAATATTCTGATTTATACAAATTATTGAACAATGTGATAATATTGTTTCTTCGATTTAGTTTTTTTTTTTATAATTTTCGAGTCATGGGTTATTAGTGAGAATGGTTACATGGGAGCAAGCCAGGTCGAGCTTTTGTTAAAACTTGAAACTTGTGTGTAAATTACATAAAAAAAAAAACCACATTAAAAAAAAAAAAGTAGCTACGAAACTTATTACTTCTCGTCATGCTAATAACAAAATTAATCGATCAATAATCAATGAGAATTTGCACGATTCTTATATGCTTCTGCTTGCTTTGGCACTAATTTAACAATATATCTTATTATTGCACTTCGATATAGGAATAAATATATCTGTTTACCCACAGCATAACAATACTGTATTCAAATATTTTAAGCTAATTAGTCGAAATTAACAAAAAGAAAAAGAAAATAAAAACAAAAAAAAAAACAAAAAAACGTATAATAAGAATATCATTAATTTTTAACGAATTAACAGAGATCACAAGCGAAATATCGTCATTTTATTATTTCTCGAAAAAATTGGCCGATTATATCAAAGGCATGTGCATTTACAATATAATATGAGGTTTAGTGATGTTTATCGAATCGAAACTGTCATTACTCGTCAATTTATTGGAAAAAAAAGAATGTATGAAAAACGATCTAGACTGAATGAATGTATTCTATACAAATCACGAAACAAGTTAATTCCACTAGTCGCAACTGGATTTCATAAAATCGGATTTATTCGTTGAGAGAAAAAAAAGGAGAAAAAAAAAGAAAAAAAAAACCCCAAGGAGAAACGACTTTCAAGATATATTTAATTAATTTTAATTACACAATATTTAACGATCGACGAACAATGACATCTGTACACGGAACCGTAGAGGAATCTATTAACCCATTTATGAGTCTGGCTTTCGTGGAGAAAACTGCAGGACATGATTCGTTTATGTTTATTTATTTTTTTCCCCCCCTCTCTTTCAAATATAGTTATTTACTCGGTTATTTACCTTGGAGAACAAAAAAAAAAAAAAAAAAGGAACGACGAATCCTTGCCAAACGGAGCAGAAGTATTTTCTCAATATTCTATGTATCAGAGGCCGAAGTGCTGCTCCACGAAAAACAAGTTTTTCGTAAAAGAAGAAAAAAAAGAAAAGAACAAGAAAAAAAAAGAAAGATTTTATTAAAAATTTTCAAAACGTTTTCGCAGTTCGATTCGATCAGTCTTCTCTCACCGCACGCCTGTGTCGTCGTGCTAATTGTATATAATTATATATATACGTGAACCGGGGTTAACGAGCGACGAGTAGGGTAATGAAAAATGACCGTAATTATGTAGGATATAATGTATAGGGTACTATAAAAAGATGCAAGATTGTAAACGTTGTACAGGAAAAGTGCACCTCTTACAGTATAATCCCTACTCTTGCATCTATTTTCTATTTCTCTCACAATCAGTAAATTCGAGTGTCTAGAGGGTTTGCCCACGAACGGGCTTATTTAACATTTAATATGTATTGCTATACGTCTATCCTGCCACAGCATAAATTACTTCGTCATGCGGATTGCGGGACTCGGAGTCTGCAGACAGACGGGATGGGTTCAAGAGGTTCAAGGTTCAGATGATTTGGATTTGTCATTAAAATGGGGATAATATGACAGAGACGTGGGATGATGATTTAGGCGGTGAGTGACCATACAACGGTATATATAGAACGTCTAGAGCACGGATCCAGATAATATACACATTTAATAACATCGTATTCATTTTTCTTTTTTTTCTTTTTTCGTTTTTTTTTTTTCTTTTTTCTTCTCTTCTCTCATCCTTTCTTTATCAGTGGATCATATAGTTTTATAATAATAATATTATTATTATAATAGGCTGATGGGTATACATACAAAACAACACACAATAAAAACAATAACATAATATTAACGTGACGCTCACAATAATAATAATAATCTTAATAATCATCATCATCATCACCATCATCATCATCATAATCATCATCGATATAATATTTATAATAATAATTACTACTAATTACAATTTTTCTGCTGCAAAAGCCTTATAGCTGACGCGGTGACTGGGTCGCGACCGGCATCTATAACTTTTTTGTTATTTAATTTATGTAATTATTATATTTTTACTTAGGTTTTTTTTTTTTTTTTTTCGTTTTCTTTTTTCAATTACTTCGTAGCTCATACTGTATCATTATATATCATTATATTATCATTATTATTATTATTATTATTATTAATATTACATAATAGCTATTACATTACATACTTTAATACCGTGACAGAACTATACAGTTATCCGAGCCCGGGTCGAAGAGTTGAGCGTATTAACTCATCTCCTATATATCTATCTCTCTCTTTCTTTTTCCCTTTCACATACACCAGCACAGCACTTTCTCGTTCATTTTCTCATTTTCTCATTTCCACTGCTCAATCCTGCTACGAAAGCTCATTTTCTCTTAATTCTCTTCTTTTTTTTTTTTTCTTCTTCTTCTTTCACTCGCACTCGTACCTCGCACCTATAGCATTCGCGCAAGGCTCGGACATTTTGTCAAGATGCGATACAGACGTCCTCGATTTTTCGCTTAAAAGATTATAATCTTCGCGCGACAATCATAATATTGCATTCGGATAAAACTGGGATGATGACGTTTTCTTTCGTTGAAAATTTCTCTCTCGTATTATATATATATATATTCGAAAAGCCTTAATATATTCAGATCGCATTTACAGGTATACCTATATATATATATAAATATACTCACTGAAATATGACGCGTCAATTTTCGCCTTTCGTCTATTCAGGACAAACTATACTCTCTTACCGTGTTTAAAATCGTGGCTAGGAACCCGGAGGACGTTTGAACTAGTACGAGTCGGGCTTTCAACCCCTTAGACCTCTGATGACCAACGGGTACCTTTTTGGCTTTACCGTAGACGTTCATTAACTACTCGCGAAAACACCGGGTCCTAAACACGTTCCTAAATAACGGTTAATTATCTCTGGGAAATAATTTGACAGCTTAACATTTTCATCCTTTACTATTTATGTATAGAATGACTGTGGGTAGGTACATTTACATCTAACTTTTATTTAGTTACTTTTTTTTTTTTTTTCATTATCATTATTATTATTATTATTAATATTATTATTATTATTATTACTTTTTTTAATTTTATTTCATATAATTATAAGAATCATAGGTACGATAGTTGCGATCCTTGGTAGGCAATGAGTACGACGTGTGATTTTTTTCTTCCCTTTTTTTTTTGGAGATTCATGCTTATTAGAGAGCAATTCTATATTTTCTCCGGAGTTCTTTTGTATCTTATTCGCTTTTTTTTTTCTTCTTCTTCTTCTTCATCTTCGTATGAATTATTATTACTAAATTTTTTTTTTAATAAAAATTTCGTTCCTCCCATTTAAATATCATTTTTCTCTCTCTTTCTTTCTGTTTTCTTTTTTTTTCAATTTTAATTTTATTTCTTTTAAACCATTATTACTCTATGTACGCAAGTATAACTATATATATATATATAACACGACCACGTAATCGTATCGGGGTATCTCGATGTGTACCAGGAACATAATTTACTTGGTTATATTAACAACGATTTTCCCGCGATCCAATAATTTTCACGCGCGGACACAATCGACGGTGTCGATCGTCTGGCTGACGACGTGTAGTTGGTCAAGAATTAAAAAGCAACATTCTGACCCCCGTTATTGAAACTTCGACAACCCGCCGTTTGTGTCCACACCGCGGATCCTGCATTTCCGACCGAACATAATAAAATAATGAACAACGTCAAAGCGTAATTCGTAATATCGTTTAGCCTGCAGTGCAGGTCTCAAGAGTAAATATAGTTCGTGTCCAGGTCTGACCCGCCCTTCCACAAGCCTAGCTGTGAAAACGTTAAAATCATTTCTTCTCCATGGGGGTTAATGAGAGCTGTGTCTGGACCGTTGCTGTAATTAATCAGATAATACACGGTAGAACTTTTTTTATCTTTTCGTTTTTTTTTTAAATCTTTTTCTTTCTTTCTTGTTTTTTTTTCTCTCTCTTCAAGGAAACACTAAATGACACTATAATTATTCATACACAACTTCGTACATGGTAAAATTGAGGAATACTATAGATTTACGGTTTGGACAGATTGCTTCGTGGTTATCATGTTTTTTTTTTTTTCTTTCTATCTTTTTTTTTTACCAGCATTATGCATTCCACGCACCAATTTTTTTAATTTTTTCAATTTTTTTTTTTTTATACATTTATATATGTATATATAATACACATATATATAATATATATATTTAAGTAGGTATAACATACGTCCATTGACCTGGGTCAGTCGTATATATATAGCACGTCGTCGACTAACACCCACGCACGCGCTCTCACACATTTATTTTCAACTTTTCATACAACATATACATATATATGCATTTATACATACATATATATATATACATCATTATTGTTAGCATTACCATTATTATCGTTATCGTTATCGCTATTATTATTATTATTAATATTAATATTATTATAATTATAATTATTATAATCATTATTAATATTTATATATATATGTTAATATTTCATTTATACTATAACTATACATATATATATAATATATATATATGTACGCGGTCATCGGGCGATACTATATACTATATACTTTATTATAATAAGACAGTCCTTGCTGATTAAACCCCAACATCGGAGGTTTAAAACTGTTTAAAAACAGAAAAAAAAAAAATAATTAAGAACAACAACAACACAATTTTCATTATTACATATAAAACGACGCGACAGACCCGCGGCGCGGAGTATTCTCTGGGGTTGATTCGGCGGGGTTGAATGAAGGGAGATTGGGATGTTTGGGTATAAGGGATGATATAAACGAACGTCTGAAATTTTCACGTTTATAATTATTTTCAATTTCTTTCTTTTTTTTTTTATTCTTCTTCTTCTTTTTCACCCGCTTCTCTCTCTTCTCTATTCAAAATTTTCATCCCAAGTTTTTCACACTGCCAAACCGTGAGACGTTTGATGAAGCAAATGCTGCTGGGCTGCGTGTGCCAACTGATGATTATGAGAATTAATAGACGCGGCAGCAGCCGCAGCCGCTGCTGCGGCCGCCGCTGTTGATCCTGAATGAGGAAGAGACGTTGCTCCAATCTGCGATTGTCCACCGTGAATACTGTGGCCATGGGTACCGGGTACCAAACTATGACTGTAGACACCGACCCCATGTGCCGAGGAGGAAGAAGACGAGGTGTGACTGTGGGGATGATGGTGGTCCAAAACGACCCCAGAGTAGGCCACGGGTCACTGATGATGTTTCGCAGGTCCGTTCGCGTGGTGCGCCTGCGCTACGACGTGGTGGCCGGAAGTTGGGTGCGTGCTACCGGGGTGTTGATGACTTCCGGTGGCACCGTGGTGGTTGGCGTTATTCGCGTTGCTGTTGTTGTTGTTGTTTTGATGCTGGGATTGGCGTTGGCTATTTTTTTTATTCTTCATACGTCGATTTTGGAACCATATTTTCACCTGACGTTCGGAGAGGTTTAAATTTCTCGCCAATTCCCAACGCTTTTGTTTCGACACGTAGGCATTGTAAAGGAATTCCTTCTCCAATTCTAACGTCTGGAATTTCGAGTACGGTTTACGCTTCTTTCGCACTGTTACTTGACCCGTCCATTCCAATGGATTCGCTCCGCCGCAACTCACACCCATTCCTCCGACGCCGACGCTCACGCCGACGCCTGCCAGGGATGCTGCGGGAAACAACGAAGATGGGGAGGAACCCCACATCACTTAACACAATTAGTATGTCTGGTCAGTTTTCACAGATATTATCATTATTGGCATATTTATTCTGTTTAAGAAACCGCGATCACGGGCAAAATGTATTTTTATCAAAAATCAAACATCCAAAGAACAAACTAATATAGATCAATTTAAAGAAAGATAGACGAATATCTGATGAATTGAATCACAGAAAATCAGTTTTCGCTTTATGTTTGACTTTAAGATTTTTGTGTCGTATGATTTGTCAAAATTGCCCATCCGTGATTCACGGTTTATTTAATTCCGCAACAGATGCACTTTCACAGATATTTCAGATGAAATTGATTCAAGATAAGAATAGAATAAAAATCTGTAGGTAGGTACAGAGAAAATGTATTTAATTGAGGTAAATATATAGAAAGAGCGATATAGTGGTATATCTCGTTTTTTAGCTTCTGTTTCAGGAAGGTTAAGCCAGCATCTGTTGCGCAATTAATTTCCCACGGCACGGATATATTCCGCGTCATTGGAAACCTAAACAGTTATAAGATTGGCATCGCATGCAACGGGATAGTATGATCGGGACGCGGAAAGAGTTGCTTGAACGTATATTATTCGATCCCGAGATATAAGCTATAGGTATATATATAACATACATGTACAAAAGTTACATACGAGTAAGTAATAATATAAGGTAGGTACGATTTCGAGAATTGGGAATAAATTAATAATCGTTGTGTATAATTTCACGTGTCTATGTATCTGCATGTCATTAAAAATCTACAGATTCTATTTCTTTCATTTTTACTTTTTCATACGTCTCTTTTTCTCTCTTATTCTCTATCCATCTCTATTTCTCATTTGCATGCTACTTAATTAATATTTTTTTCCTTTTTTCTTCTTTTACATTTGGTCATATCATAAAACGACGTAATTAGCCATTTGAAAATTTACAACCGTCAAGTAAATTATTATTTATAGTAAAAGGATTACTCGCTGTTTTCAACCGTGTCGGACAAAATCTTTTTCTTTTCTTTTCTTTTTTTTTTTCTCTACCTGCAGGCATTGGTAAGTATTAAGGTAAAACCGATAGACACATACGTATGTAACACGTGTATATCCCTAAGCCTCGAGCATCACCGTTGCACGTTACCATTACACACGCGACTAGATACGCTAGATTCTCTATAAAGACGATATAATTGGACCGACGACCTACTAAACGGTTCACGAAATGAATATCGACACGAATTTACCAGAACGGTTAGTAGCACGTATCCTAAGCGGTCAGTGGTCACACACGAGATTCAAAGTCGCCTGAGATGTTCCTTAATTTTCCAAATAAATATTCCGACCTACGTCTTGTATCTGTCCTATAATCTAGCCATACGCTACTGCTAAAAATATAGTATAGGCAGTTATAAAAGGCGAAGGTATATCCGAGTCTTAAGTTCGTAACACGTAAGGTAACAGCTAAGAGAATTGGTGCCTTCGCAGGTGCGTGTCTAAGTATTAAATATATAGCCAATATTTTATTCGTGAGCCAATTATAGGCTGTATATTTAAACCGTGCAATATATATATAGTTTGTTTTTTTTTTCTTATTATTTTTCTCATTTTTTAAATAATAAATAATACCGCTCGCGCGTTGCTCAACAATTTTCGATTTTTAACGTATGTGTAAGTACTATACCTGACCGTCCGTTAGAATTATTGAGAAATATGATAATTTCTTATAACATTAACACAGTTTTAAATTTCTCACATATTATATATTGGTAAGATTTCTCACGTTAGCTATATATACGCGCCTATAATCTGTCTAATATACGAGACGCGAGATCAGAAGATATAAATTAATAATATGTATTTATCGTAAATGTTCGTAAATCGATCACTGTTATATATTAACTACGTAGTCAATTATTTAGTTCATTTTATATCTATATCCAGGGATATTAGCGAATGAATTAATTTGCATATATATTATATATTTTGTTTAACGCGATTATTAGATTATCTATACGTCGTTACATAGTATCTTGAGTATATGATATTATTTATAGTCGGATAGTGATAAGATGAGGTAAATATATACATGTATGCAAATGAGATGCGCGAATTACCGATTACGTTTCTTTTTTTCTTTTTTCCTTTTCGCAAGAAATTATTAGTTTTTAATAAATGGTTGATATAATGAAACCAGCTCTCCTCGCCCGGATTTCTTACCTATACAGATCTATATTATAGCGGAGGGGAGGTAAAAAAAAAAAGTGAAAATACTTTGCAAGATAGGTGTAGGTATAGACTGTAGATGTATTCTATTATATCCGAACGATTGCGTGGGTCACGAAATCCAATAGTCTGACTATTGTACCTGAAAAAAATGTCAATCTAGTCTACTTCGCGTTGTTCAAGTCTCAAGTAGGGATAAGCGTGCCTAGAATAACTTTGAACAAATTCGATCGATCGCTAGCTCAGGGACTGTACAAGAGACACCGATCCTCCTTCGCGTGATATCAGTCAAAGAAACGATAAGAGGAAAGAAAAGAAAAAGAAAAAAAAAAAAATCTCATCAATGAGAGAAGAAATTTCATTTTTCAATCTTTCAAACTGAAAATTTTATTTCTCTCAATTTTGAAGAATATATTAACAGAAAAAATGATCGTATAATGATGAGAAATGAAGACTAAATATATTTTCTTTCTTATACTTGAGAAGTATCAAAAGGAAAAGGGATGGTATGCGACCCCGTCCAAGTTTCCCCAACGCTAGGAATTTCAGTCTTAGGTAAAGGAGACTCGACTGGCATGAGCACGGAGAGCGAAACACGTATATAGCGGCTACAAATACGGAAGAGGATAGTGTGAACGTATACACACATAGCTATGCAAGAGCGTAAGTGAGCAGGGGTTATTCTCGCGTGTGACTAGGGAGTCAGCTATAGGAGTTAGGGGAGTCGATATTATCCGCATTGTTTAGGCTGATTTACTGCAATCTGGTTGTTTCTGTTACGAGCTTACGTCAACCCATACACTTGCCTCGGTAAACCTCACTCTTTGTATTTTCTACACCTACACCTATATATCTATTCCTTTCGCTTATTTTTTATCGATCGTATATATATGTGCGTCTTCTAGAATCATTTGCTTTAATTATTATTATTATTATTTTTTGTTTATTCATTTATTTTTATTTTCTATACATCGTATCAAGAAAAATCTGAGCTCATTCTTGCGTCACAACCGATCGATTATATACCCGAATATATATACCAACGCGTCGCGTCGCGTCGTCGTGGTTGCGCCGTCTTGAGAGCGCGAAAAGATGAGTAAGATCTAAAATAAAGAAAAAGTAACAGCAGAAGAAAAAAATAAATAAAAAATGAGAAAATAAAAATTTACAGGATAGATTAATGTGCCGCGTAACGCGATTACAAGCTTGTCTACTCGACGTCCCGTCTGTTACATCCGATCATGTCCATCACGGAAGAAAAGAAAAATGAAAAAAAAAAAATGTGTCTAATTTTTCTTTCGTCGTACTTGCAGGTCGAAATGCAAGAGCAGAAGGGACAGTGGTATAAAAGCCCATAGCATCAGTGAACCGAGAGCCGCGAGAGATAACGCAGCTGCCATCTGTCGGCTAGCGGTTGTACGAACCTACGCGCATCCGCCACTTTGAAATGCGCGGCTGCCCCTTGCCGCGCGGTTTTATGTTATTCCTATATAGGTATATGTTGTATGTATGCAAGAGATGCCGACACACAGCGGGAGCAAAGTGAGAGAGAGATAGGGAGAGAGATAGATGGATATAATTGGAAGAGAAGGAAAGAAGCCGGTAGTTTGTGTAAATAATAAGAATAAGTTAACGTTTAATTATTGCATCGTCTTGAGACGAAAAGTTGAAATGTTTCAAAGTATACACGCGACGAGATTTGTACGCGTGGCTTGTACGGGTGAACGGTATACACGATGACCGGTTATTCTCTTCGTTCCTTAGCTCGATCGAGTCTTCTTTAGTTATCGACAAATCACAAATGACAATTTGCGTGCCCGTATACTTCCGTCTTGATTAAAAATATACTTAGGAACCGAGGTGATTTGGTCAATATGTTTTTACCGTGGTACATTTTTACGATTGCAATTTACCTGTCTTCGTACGATACCTCCACGTACGTATACAGTCACATCTAGATACGTATACATATACGTACAGTATACGGACGTGCAGGTACATATATTAGCAATCACGTATACATTATATTCGTCCCGAGGAATCACGAGGGAAAGTTACCGTGGAGTTCTTGTGATTTGGTTAATTAGTAAATTCACGGTGTACAATAATTAGTAATGATTCGCTTCTTTTTTTTTTACCCTATCTTATTTATACCTCAATTATTTATCTTTTTTTTTTTCTTTCATTTTTTTGCAATATTTCCGAATTTATATTCAGCTTGTTTCTTTTCTCTTCTTTTTTTTTAGGCAATTAGTAGACAACTTTGAAGCTTGAGTGAGTCTTTTGGCTTCCTGACTGGTTGAGGAAAACTGGTTTCACCGGCGAGATTTTTATCTATTTACCTATTTATTTATTCTAGTTCTTTTTCTTTCATTTTCAATAAATCATTACCTAGATGAGAAGAATTTTACTCGAACAACGTTACGGTAGGTATATATATATATATCTAGCGAAATATTGTATAGGTACATTCCGAAACTTCGTGGGAATAAAATATTCCCAAATATAATATATATATATTTACGTATAATAATATATACGTAATATAGATTATTTCAAGGCAAAGTTTAAGAATCTCTTATCCCCATATCGCCGTATAGAGTCAAGGAAATTACGTAATAACTGGTATATTACAACTGCATCATCTTATCTAAACGAACTGCACCAGCCATGACGACAAATATCTTGTCGACAGTTATACCATAAAGATAAAGTGATAAATAAATCGCCCTATTTCTTTCCGGAAGGAAAGCTACTCCGTACCCAAAACAAGTATAAAATGACAAGTACATAGAGTGATAAGGGGGAAAAAAAAAGATTAAAAAAAAAACAAAATGATTCCGACTCGTATCCTAGATAACTCGAGATGGAGATTCTCCTCGAATACAATCGGCAACGTAATCCACAAATTTTGTCATTCGGGGGTAATGAACGTGAGCTAAGTGAGTGGTAGTAGTCTATTACATAGAAGGCATATCGCGAGCAAGTATAAGGCATAAGGTATAAGGTTGTACGTAGTACGTATAGCGAGACCTACGGGTGTCTCGGGTCGAGGAACGAGGCGGATGGATCAGCTGATCGGAGGCGCGCGCCAGGGTTTACGAGTTACGGCCGCCAATAAACTCAGCACGGGCCGTTGTTCGCTGCGACGTTTCACGGGCCGGGGTTTACGGGGGGAAGCGTTTGCCTCTACTGAGTACGACGGGGAAAAAGAGGAGGGGGTTAAAACGGGGAAAAACGTCGAGGCTACGAACGCATGAATGAACGAATGACTTTACTTTTATGTATACCTACTACTAGGATACACCTATATATACATACATATGTCTATACATGTTTCTATATATATATATAACTGTATAGCATATATAGCGCGGTCCCGTGTCCAAGTCAACTCTTTCTTTCCGTATAATAAAGCGTATCTAAAATGAATCTCTTCATATGCGACATAATTGAATCATAAAATTGATGCTTACCTGGAGTCGGATAAGGTGTCGAAGTAACAGGTTCAGGTGCATAATTCCTAAGACTTCCGTAACCGTCATGAGCGAATCCACCTTCGGCAGCTACCATCGCGGCAGCAGTTCGCCCCCGATCATCAGCAGCCGAAGGTGTAAGGTAAGGAATACCGGCCTGAGGATGGGGATGATGATGTCCAGCTGTGTCTACGGGATGATGATGCCTGGCGGTACTATAAGGTGAGTAATTGCACCAGCTTTGCGAAAAGCTTTGATGACAGGAAGATACAGCTGGGTCTGTAACAGCTCCTGTAGACGAGCCACCACCCCCAGCGGAAGACGTTGCTGTAGCGGCTCCCCCCGTCGAATTATAAGATTTATAATCTGAGGGGGTTGGGCCCCCGGTACCGCCCGAAGATGCCGTTGCAGCAGCGGGTGACCAGAAGCTTAAAGTAGCCGCAGCCTTTCGGCTGTCCCTCGAGGAACCCGTTGTGGATGTTGGATCGGCCGCCAGGTTGTAATAAGTGGGGGGATTCGCGCCCCCGTATGCTTGATGATGGTTCAGACCGTCCCCCGTCCCGGAAGACGTGTAATGACCGTCCTGTGGATGATGGGGACTGTAACTCCACCCGCCTTGTGATCCGGCAGTCGATGAATGCGAGTGTCTTATTACGCCGCCTGCTCCTCCTGACGCTACCGAAGGTTCGACGCAGGGTACCTCGCCGTATGTCGAACCGCCGCCTGGTGTTGCTGTTAATCTTTTCGCAGGTATGTGGAGGGGTCCGGCAGCGCTGTTGCTCGCTACCGAAGAGGCGCTCGGCGATGTCGAACTGGCCGATGCCGTGGGAGGAGGAGGTGCTGTCGTTACGGAGGTTGGAGCACCGGGAGATGTCGGTGTCGTTGCTTGTTGGTGAGAGCCTGGAGTAGACGTCTGTTGTTGTTGTTGCTGTTGTTGTTGTTGCTGTTGAATCGGTAGTAGAGATGATGTCGGTGGTACTGGCGGGGGGCTGTCCTCGTAGAGGCTGCTGTTCATCATGGCCCACCAGGTCACCCCGGTGGAATTCCCCGCTCCGGCGGCTGTACCCATCGGCGTGACGGAGCCAGGGTGGCCCACGCCGGAACCGCACAACGGTGCGGCGTGCACATTGTCGTACAGCGTCGCCGTCGAACAAGCCACGTGATCGGCGATGGTGCAGATAATGACCGTTGATTTCCGGAATTATAATGATCGAGGTGTTCACACGTGCTCGATATTATATTATATAGATATATATATATTATATTTTATATATTATATATATATATTCGTTTATGTATATATGCGAAATATAATCGATTTATATTTCAACGATATACAAATATATTTATGTATATATGTAATGTGTGTATATATATTTTTTTATTTTGATTTTTTATAATCAACGGTCAATTCACCAGGACGATGATTCGTAGTTAAGGTAAGAAGAAGAAACAGCGTCGATGTTGATCGTCGTGGACAGCATCGTCGTCGTCGTCGTAGTGGTCCGCGGTGTAAATAAAGAGGTAGTAGAGTCGCGTGTTGGTCGGTTAGGGTGGGGTAGGACGAGGGGTGAGGTGAGTGTGGGGAGTCCGGAACGGCGCGGCGCGGCAGACAGGTGGAGGGTGGTGTACGAGGGGGAGAAGAGAGAAGGAGCGAGAGAGAGAGAGGGAGAGAAAGCGAGAGAGAAAAAGAGAGCAAGAGAGAGAGTGAGATGAAGGGTTTATTTGTGTGAGGAGAGGAGAGAATGAAGGGATGAAAAGTTTTGAGAGAGGAAAAAGTCCAAGTAATTAAGTAAGGTCAGGTGACAACGAGGAAAGGAATCGGAGATACGTAGTAGAGCCAGTCGATGATCAGATCCAGAAGATTAAGTCGGTATTCCAACGAAGAGAAGAGAGATGAAACAGAAACAGGTACACACACGCGATTTAATAAGTTGATTCGTTATTTTACGAGACAGTTTTGTCTCTATAACAAGAACAAACAAAAAATAAAAAATAAAAATAATTTTCTTCTTCTTTAGTTTTTTTTTTTTTTTATTCTTCTTCGTTCACCCTCAAATTTGTTGATAAATTGTTATTATTAATATATTTATTTATATATCACACGTGCGCATATCAGTCATATAATATGTATATGTGTATAATAAACAGCGAGACACTTGGCAAAATTCTTTTTATATAGGATATATTTCACTATATATCAGGTTGTACTTCTTTATATCGTTTAAAAAAAAAAAACAAGAACAGCTGATTATCAGTTCCTCGGTAACGATTCGTAGCGGAACGGTGGTACCGTTTTAACAGGCACAACTGTCACCCCGAACATCACAATCTTGTCTTATCTTTCTCCAGGAAAGATGAGAGCAACGTTGAAGAAAAAATGGAAATTTTATTGGACAAGGAGAAAATAAAACAGAGAATGAAAACCGGCACTCCACCCACACTCCAAATATCCACACGAGTCTCGCGCGCCTTTAAAAAACCCACGTCAAAGCACGCGGCCCTCTCGTACGTAGCGCTGGCTGTGACTACTGCGGTAGAGTCAGACCAGAGTTTTGGCCTAGTAGTAGAAACGGTCCGTTTATAATCGGGCAAGACTTGGTGTAACAGGAGGCTCCGTGAGATTCACCCCAAACAAATTCTCCCGGATCTTTAACGGATCCCGGTTTAGTTGCGCGCAATAAATTTGTCTGCCAGGGGTTGTGTGCTCGGAGGCGCACACGGGACAACGATCAACACAAAAGGGGAGCCCCTTTCTTCTCGCTTAGCCTCGCCGAGCCGTACTGAGCGTTCACTGAGCTCCGCCGGCGCGCACTCCCGACGAAGCTAAGGGCGTACCGCGCGCGATCTGTCGGCGCGCCCGTCAACCGACCTTTTTCTCTCCTCTGCCCCGCTAGCCGTCAATTTCTCGCTCTTTCTCTCTCTCTCTTATATATTAGAGAATCCGCTTCCCTCTCCTCGTCAACGCCACTCTGAACGCTCGAAGCTACGCGCTCTGTGTGAGAAGACACAGCGACAGACAGACGGTCCGACCAAACGGACCTACTCTACTCCCTTAAAGCCCCCCGAGAGACGAGCCGCGCAAACAAACTTTTAAACGCGAGCTTTTGCCTTATCCTATACATATTATACATACATACATACATATGCCACATATGAGCTCATACGCTTTTCTATACTGTAGAGTTTCTCCGAGGCCCTATACCTGCGTACTCGTTTCCTTATAGAGTTTAAAGGTACCGAGGGAGTGACGCGATAAACGCACCTGTCCGTCCGCTATGAAGAGTTAGCGGTATGGCGTTTAGAGAGAAATTAAACTTGACCGGCGGTAGCGACTGGGACGTTCCGCGAGTACGTACTTCCTCGGAGGTGGGAGGGAGGGTGGGGGGGATGCTGAGCGCTCAGTGTACCGCAACAATACGTCGTTACGTCACGGCTCTACTGCAGTCTAAATCTCGGTACTTTTATGGGCAGTAAAGTAAAACGGTCTGACAACAATGCCGGCTGCTGGTTGTACCCCCAACGCCTGACTATACACTCGGCATAACTACTTACACGTACGCGCGTCAACCTAGTCCCGCGATTTAATTGACGAAGATAATCGGTGGTGGAATAAATCGAAGTGACATAAAAAAAAAAAAAATAGAAAAAAAAAAAAACTTCACGTAATTTATTCAGTCGAAAATAAAATTTCTCAAAAATACCGTATACCTGTAATTAAAAATAGGTTCGAATGTAATGGATGAAAGTTAATAAAAATTTCTGTCCACGTTATACCTACTTGAATTATTTTCGTCCTAGTATCGCATCGAATTGTTTCTTATACAGTGTTTGAGATCATGAATGGACTTTATAGCGATCCGACTACTAGTCGCGTAGTCGTAGGTATATGGTCGTAGATATATACCTACGAGCGACGACCGCCATACAGTTTAGTAGCTACGCTTTACTATGACACCTTTATATCTCGTTACAATAAAATGCCTTGCCCCACACTACTTGCTCTGCCTCTGTAGTCTTCGTCTTCACTTTTGCACCCTGTATCCCGCCCAGATATAGATACATAGATACCATATAGCAGCGTGTGAAAAATTCTCAGGGATAATCAAATGGTTGCAATATTTACTTCGACAGAATTAGCGATTCAATTGAAGTGATAATATTTCTTATTAATTTATCCGTAACGTGTGTGGTCATCGTTCGTAATTAAATGCTAATCAATTCCTTACATCTGTGATGCGATGAGCAGCTTGTTTAATATTGATTAACCCGTGTATGAAGCGGCTTCACGTATTGCATACGCCTCGGAAAGTACCTGCGATTATTTAATGATACATCGAACTGCGGGCTCATCGATCTTCATAAGGGCAGACAGGTTCCTGCTCCAGTCAGTAGAACTGACCCAGTTGTAGTCAGACCTTGGTATAGAACTAAGGTATAGGTCTGAAAGGACTCGTACAGATTCTCAGCTTCGTGTATTATATTTGTTTTTGAAAGAGAAAAATGGCCGGGCTAGTCGTGATTACCGGAAGCTCGAAAGCGAGGTGAAGGCGAGGCGCCAGCGTAGGTAGGTATAGATGAGTTAACCGATAAGACCCTTTATCCAGGATCAACCTTAGCTAAAGCCGGGGAAGAAAAGGTACCGGATCCTTTAACGCTGATACTTAAAGAAGTCGAGGAGAGACGAGGGAAGAAGGACGAGGTGAAGGTGGAGGTGGAGGTAGAGGACGGAGGATGGAGGAGGGAGGACGGAGCTTCGTCAAGGTGGCTACCGGAAGCTGGTACACGTTCTACTGGTAGCAGGTACTATTAGTATGCGCGACGTGCGAATCGTCGGGGATCGCTGGTGCCCGCCAGGGTAAGTTTGTGTGCTATTATACACCAGCGTTGAAAGATATTGTGGCGGGGCAGTGCGTATGTGGCGGACGTTAAGAGAGACAAAGAAATTCTAGAAAAATCATCACAGCGTGTCCGGAGGGCGCCACGCAAAAGGATGTGTGTGGCCGCAGATACTTTTCTTCATACTTTTACTGGCAGCGCGTTTGTAATTTACAATTCCCAAGGATCCTCGGGTTTTGTCAACCCTTGAAGCATGTGAATCTGCGATTGATGCCCCACATGGTCAAAAAATCGTCTGACAAGTTATTTCTTAAAAAAAAAAAAAATGATTCATCTCATTGCTTGGACTAAACTGGCGAAGAATAATAATTTCTATTCTAATTTTAGCGAAAAAGTGGAAATTCATTGAGTCCAAATTCATAGAATACTCCGAGGGTCCATCTCTTTGACGTTGACTAGACTATTTTTTTAAAGTACCTACACATTTGCTATTTGAGTAAAATTAATACCTATTGTACAAATTTATTGTGTACCCCCCCAGAATCGAAATTTGGTTCCAACTGGTTCCTCAAATTACGTGCCTCGATGTCTAGTGATAATTTGCTCGGAACTGACAGCTGCGAAGTTCAGTAGCGAAGTATTACAAGTATTTCATGAGTTACTATATAAAAATGATGCGCTTTTCCAGATTCACGTCATACTATCAAAGAATCCGGATAATCTACCTAGACTCGATGCGTTGAATTCAACGACGTATCTTATGTATGCAAATAATTAAATGTTTATTTAATTGTTGCTAATAAATCTGAGATGAGATGAACAGCTAGAGAATCTGAAAATATATTTTCACGAACAGATTAGACCGATAGTTTTTGACGGTTAATTTCTTCTTTCGAAGAAACGAAAATTTATTCAAATTCTCGATGAACTCCTTCTCCTCCTTATCTCCTGGCGCGCACCAAACTGATAAACAGCCCTAATAAAAAGGTTTGTACGTGGAGTGAGACGTACATTTTGCCAAGTGTCTTGCCGCTTCGATACTTTTCAATATTGTTAATTGTTAATAAATAAGTAATTTACCAACCTGGCAAGCCGGCCACGGTTACGGGCGGGAACACGTGGGAGAGCCTGAAACACAAGAGATCAAGTTAGAAGAAGACTGATTTTGAGTAGAAAAAAAAAAATGATGCAAATAATTCTAATGATTTTGTTTTCTCATTAAATTGCGACCATCCGGCGAGAATTCATTGTGTTCGTAAGTACTAGACCACGTTATATGGCGTGGGAAAAGAAAACGTATATACTAAAACGTTTGGCGGATCAATTCATTCATTTTCGTGGATTGGCAGAGAACTTCCGGAAGTCCTCCGTCGTTTGCTATCGCACCCAATAAGCTCGACACTCGGCTCCAGTGGCAATAAAAGGCTAAATTCGGTGGCCCGGCTAAATGGTATCCACCTAAAGTGAAGGTAATCCACAACGAGAGAGGCTCGAGCACGTTTTCGCGTGATATTTGGAATCACCACCCCTCGACGGCATCGGGAACCCCTCGAAGACTAACAGGGCGTGGACCTGACGTGTACCTATTTTTATGTATTTTTTGCTGCTCTGTCGCCATTTGTCAACACCCGAAACTTAATCATCAACACGAAGTTAAAAAATTATTTTTAAAATAATTTCGAGAGACTCACCTGCGTAGCTCGTAAGAGTACGTGTTCTCCACGGCGCGGTACACTTTGAAGCCTTTTATTAACCGCTTCGCGAGGGAAAAAATCAGCCTGTAACAGAAGATAATAAAACACAAATTAAGCTCTCAGTTTCCCGATATAATATCCAGATAATGGTTGCTCTTGTTACGCGGTGGGGTTTTATACGGGGTTGGAGGGGCTGCCCCGTATCCTTACGGCAGTTTGTGTCGCACCAGGTATAAAGACCCATGGCTTGTACAGCCCTTAATGGTCGACACCCCAAACCGAGTTATACAACACACATAGCCACTGTATACGCACCCATAAACCAAAGGGATAACTTCTTGTCTTACCACGATAAATTCAAATCTATTCGCTCCATCTCACATTGAACAAACAAGAAAATCAATTTTCGTTTCCTCTTCCAGTAGATTTACGATAAAACGATCATTTCTCATTCCGGAAAGAGAAAACACAGCTAAGACCAACCTTGGGTATGTGAATGAATTTCATTTAGGGAATAAAATCCTACGGTGCCCCATACGCTTTGCGTATTCCGAAACTTATATCTCTCAGTCAGCTGACAGACGCAGTTATCTACATCTCGTATGCTATATACACCCATGGTGCTCTGGGCCGACACCTCGTGATCTCCGGCCGACGGGGAAGCCGGTGGCAAAGGGGGTGCGGTTTATGGCACATCTCGTTGGCGACCAAGACCCTGCGGAGACGACCAAGTGAAGACGTTATTCATTCACGCCAGGGAAGTTCTGCGGCATCATTTGAAACAGCTTCCAAAGGACTCTCGAGATTCCCTCCTCAACAGCACATAGCACATACATATACCTACGCCTCTTACACCCTAACCAGTTGTTTATGTACATTATGGTGCACGCAATTCTACGCCATGCGTATTACTGCACGTAGAGAGGTACGTCGTTATTCGCGGGGGCGAAAAGGTGGCTTTGCTACTGCAGTTGCGGTCGACGAACGGTTAAAACGATTTATTACTACGAAATGGGACATAAACACCGATTATTATCATTGTTATCGCCGTTATTACATCCCTCTTCAAAGTCTTGAACGACAGCTTACTCGGTGCAGTCCTCCCTGCTTTCGAGCCGCAGATTTTTCGCTAAGCACATTCATCAGAGACAAGATTTTTAGTTTACTTTTTCTGCTTTTCTATTTCTCGGCGTTTATCGATTAGCAAAATCTCGTCGCCCAGGGACTCGATGCAACCCTCCGAGTTTAAAGAAGGGGTTGAAGAGGTGAGAGTCGGGAGAAAAGCCGGAAGATTGCAAACTTTTTTCATAGGGAGCAGAGATTGGATTCCTGCACACAGCTTGCTGGCCGGACACGAGAAAGCTTTTTCCCCGTCTCCTAGTCGCTCTTGGAACAACCCCATCCGACCCCTTTTCTTTTCTCTTCTACCGACCGCAGACGAGTCTATATACAGATGTAGAAGACCGGAGTTCTCCTGCAACCCGAGTTTTGTACTCGTTCAAAGAAAATAACATTGCAGACAGAAAACGCGGCGTAAGCTCGTCCAGACTTTTTCTTTTTCTTTCTGGTAAAATGAGAGGTAAAAGGAACGCCATCCCTTACTAAAAAGAAGGAAAAGGAAAAGGAGGAGAAGGGGGATACCTAATTTATGGGTTATACATTATTAAGATGTTTTCTCCTCCTGATAGATACTCGACGTTTAATCGAGGGAGAAATTCGAAGCTAAGAAAGACGTGTGCGCGACACCTCATCGTTATTTAGGCGCCTAACGCCTATATAAACACGACGGAGGGCGGATTTACTACCGATAAAATCAATCAGTAGTTTATTACCGCAGGTTACAGGTATAACCTGTACAATGATCTACCTATGCGGCACTTTGGGATCTCAGCTTCTGGTTACACCTCAATTATGCATATCGATTCCTGATTCATTGAAGAAACAAGATCCAGGACATCCAAGTCCGGAAATCTCATAGGAAGTGAAAATTCCATGAAGTAAATCTGACTACAATGAATGGAGGAAACTGTTGCGGAAAAAATTGAAAACCGGGTGAAAATGGAAAAAAATCTATATAGTTTTGCGATAAATCTTCCTTTCCATCCAACACGTGAGTGGAATACCTACATACATACAATAATTTCATTATAAATGAAGTGATAAAATTTGAAATTTTCCAACGTTAATTAAAAATTCCGACCCCTCTAAGCCTTCAGGAAGAACTTGGGCAGAATTAAAATGTATCTGGCAAGAGTATGAAGGGGTTGGAAATCGGGACGAGAGTTTAGAGGGAAGTGGAGATGAAGGCGGAAGAAAAGGGAAAGAGAAAGAAATATAGAGAGGGGATACCATAACCGTGTAAACGTGACGCGTGCCGTTTTCAGCGGAGGTCGGGACGCCTTTCTCCTTCGGGAACTGATACTTTTCTCTCTCTCTCTTAAACCCGGAAAGTAATGGCCGACGGGCCAATCGGCTCGGAGTTTTCCACCGACGAACGCGGCGCCCGGCTCTCTGGTCCAATATGGCAGAGAGACGCGCACACCAGGAAGCGCCGAGATGCCTCGAGTCGCGCATCGTCGCAGAGACCTACCCTTATACATACCTACTACCACATACACTACGGGATACCGAATCTCTACAATTCAGTCGGCAATTGGAAGATTATTTTTTATTTCATTTTTCAATTAAATTAAAAAATAAAATTGGAAATCTTACGATTTCCAAACTATAGAAAGAAACTACCACTTTTCTTATATCGTCACTAATTATCAGACATTGATGATCTATCTTTGAGCATGGGAATTAATTACCTTTCGGAAAAATAATTCGAGAAACGAGGCGAGAATTTGGTATAAATGTAGTAAAACTTGCTCCGAATTAAACATGAGGTATGATATAATAAGGGAGGTTGCGAGGCGAGGGTTATACGGAGTAGCACGTGTTGATGTAGCGTCAGCTGTGCCCATAGTCTGCTGCATAGTAACGCCTTTCCATGATCGTGGTGCCGAAAGTAATGTTAGATATTCGAGTCGTGCGACGGGGTTTGCGGGTATAAAAGGGTTGAGAAATAGAATAAGAGAGAATATAGGGTTGGTCCAACAGGCTTTAAGGCGGCCATAAGGGATGTCCATTCTCGCTCGCACACACCCGTCGTATTTAATAAACGGAATACGAGGCGAGTTGAAATATCAAAATGAAATTATTTAATTAAGCTTGAAGGGTGCTACTACCCCGTGGTCAACGAAGCTCGAAACATTTTTATAGCAGGAGAGGAGCACTCGGTATTTCGCCCGCTTTCAACCCCTGCGAATGTTGGAATTGATGTCAATGTACGGAGAAAATGAAAAAATAAAAAATGAAGAAACCGGAATTTTAAACCTGCAGAATTCAGTCCTGATCCTATATTATAGAGACTAGATTCGTATCATCGTTCCCAAGAAGACACAATATCTCCGAGGATACAGCTGGACCAAAACGACTCAGATACTTGCAGCGGCGCGGAGACGAAGGCAGGGTGAGGGCGAGGGTGGTACGCGAGTATACGACGAGTGAGTATTGAGTCAAGGATGCGAGGAACGCGCTCCGTGCTCCAGGGGTTGCGTTTCCATGGGAACCGTCGTCATTGGGCAAAGCCTTGGCTAGCTCCCCCTTCGTCTCTAACCCTCTACCTAGATTCTGCCATCGCTTAGGCTCGCCGACGTAACGTAGCGCGGCTCATACCCTCGCCGACCCGTACGTAGATCTTGGCGTTAGATCATACGTCGATTACTCACACCTACGTGGTTTCGAAAATTAACCTTAACTCGCCTTAAAACGAACGTTTTTTTCGTACCTGATGCATCTCGTTCGAACAAAGTGGGGAGATCGGGCCAGCTCTAATCTCCTTTGTCTCGGATCCATCCCGCTCCTTCTGAGATTGAATGTGAATCGAAAGGGTGGAGAAAATCCTGAGTATACTTACCCGGAGATTCGAGGGTGCGAATCAAGGCATAAGTTATCCTCGTTTACGCCGTCGCGTTTCGCTGTATATGGTAAAATATGAACGTAAAAAGAAGGAGGTGGGACGACTGACTCGCTTATGCACACGTACGTCTACGCCGATTTTATATGTGGGTGTAGATACTCGACGCAGGTATACGCGGACGTACCTACACCTGGCTAAGGTTACCCTGGTTGTGTATAAGTCGCTGCAAAACTTTCCGAAGCACCTAGATATAGACCTATACATGTATTTTGTGCTATATATCCCTCTGGGAGCTCTCTATAAATAATTCAAACCGAAATAATATCATCCCTGGCACTGCGTGGCTCACTGCAGACGTCACCGCCTCACCGTCTCACCGGCGGTCTCTTATATTCCTTGGTCTTCCGGCTGCTGTATATTTATGTTACTTACGACGTACGCGACTAGCCGACCGACGTAGCTTTTACCTAGCTTCGTTTATCTCCGTGATATCCAGTAGCCCCTGCATTAGCTAGGCTGAGGGAAAGTCGGGAGTTAAATCTACCTGTCGTTTGATTTCGAGCTTTGCCAGCATGAATTATAAATTTTTGAGAGTGTCAAGAACGGAGCAGAGAAACGTTTCGTTTTGTAAACTAGCCGAGTATACCTACTCGCCCCCGGGCTCGTAGTCAGGAATGAATATATGTATAGGATTTGCGGTTCTCTTCAAAAATTTGGCTGTTCAAAAATTCCGAAGGTTTACGTCGAAGATTGACTCACGGTTCGACGATACGTCAAGATGTTTCCTAAATCGTGAGTCGAATGCAGAAACTCTAATCGAATTTATGATTATACGGTGAACACCCCCGCGGAAAAAAGAAACGCGGTTAGTCATTGGCCATAAAATCGTATGGGAAAGAAAGGCGTGATCGATACCGTACGAAAAATATCCCCCGGGTGTGCGAGGCCACCGTATACGCATAGGAATTTCTGGCTTTTTAAAATCCAAAAAATATCCTTAGAAAACTTCCCCCAATTTAACCCCGGCTGGCAAAACCTCTGCGGTCTCCGGCCAGCATCATCCGACTAATCCCTATATACCTACACTCGCGGCAGTAACAATTTCCAAGTTTAATTACCACAAGTCATCACCATTTAACGGGTGAAAGTCGGAGCTGTAGAATAGGCGTAGAGCTACTCCCTATAAAGTTTTCCAAGGGCGGTACAAAATTTCGTTAACCCACCGCGCGCCGCGAGCTCGAGAAGATTAGGCGAGTTCCGAGTTGCCGCAGCGCGTTTAGGGGTCCAGCACGACCCCAAATTCCAACTCCTTATCCTGTTTTTCGCTGACGTGATTAAAGGCGAAAGAAAAACACAGCTAGACCTAGAGGCATAACCGCGGAGTAGGTATACACGAACGTTTAACGTTTAAGAGGTTTGTTTTCACTCGCTGAGAAGCAGAGCGCCGATCTCCAACAAAGTTTTTAATTTCAACGGCTCAGCGACTACGATTACTTATTCGAACGGTTCTGTCGAACCGCGAACACAATATTCCACTTCGGTGAGTTTAGCTCCATCCCGCGTACACCCTTCCTACTTTCGTCCCAATTTTTTGCTTCCCTCCTCTCAATTTGTGAAAGTTCGGTCCTAGGCCGAGGCGCGTCGACCTGGTTTCCAGTCGAATATTTCTTTGGTGATTTTTTTTATTCCAAGAGAAAGTTTTCAGCCCCGAAAATATCCGAATTAGGGTCTACGGCGGAACAGACGCCAGCCCTCGGCATGCTGCAAAAACTTTTCCGAGGCTTTCACTTAGACACATTTTGGCTTAGTCGCAGTATGGCGATACGCGGGGCCGAGTGACGAGGGCAGCTTACTTCCGCGAGTGATTTTAACAGTTTTGCAGTCGCTTTTTCAACCCAAAGTCCAAGTTTTGCGCAAAGTTTCCGATGCATCAGTGCAGCGATCAATCGTCGTTAAATAATGAGAGAGTTTCGAGTGGAATCAATTGTTACCTGCTATATACAGTGAAAGTCTAGATTAGCAATAATCAGTCGCCTACGGATTTAAACGCCGAGTTTCTATAGCTCTGCTTTTGCCTATTAAACCCTGCAGGATTCCGGTCCGTTTAATTTCCGCCGCGAGTCAGAAATCCCGAAGAAAAAAGCCTTCGCCCAGAGATACTCCTACGTGCAAAAAATTCCTACAAATACATGGCGTCGTGGAATATAAGGATTTGCTATAAGTTTATAGAGCAGGCTAATCGCGGGTTAACTTTACAGTTTGACGGAAAGAGTAGATAAGCTCGCACGATACCTACCTTATATTCGACAGCCGCAGATGCAAATAGACTCGAAGTAGGTAAGTTGTGAAAAAATCGTAAAAAATCAAAGGTTTTGGAAGGGGATTTGAGAAAGCGAGGGAAAAGATGATTATATATCGTTGTCAAGTGAAGTCAGGACGACGTTAGGCAGCTAGGCCGAATCGTGTTCCGAGGCACGCTCCTCCCGAGGACATAGTCGCGGGTCCGTACGAAGAGAAGAGAAGAGAATACACCTACCAGCAACGAAGAGGCAGCGGGACCGAGGGCCTTGCCTTGCGAGTGAGTCGAGCGCGCGCGCTCCTCCATAAAATGATCGTAAAAAGTTAATTTTACGAGAGGCATAATATATTTGCCACCACCACAAGAAAGTGTGGCACGAGTCGGCGGATGAGCCAAGGGTGACTCTCAGGACTTCGGGAGCTAGGAGCTCAGAGCGTGCAGCCTAAGTATAAATGCCAACGAGCTGTAGGTGCGCATGATTGTCTAATCGGTTTTAATCGACCTGAACACGAGACCCTGAGTAAAACTTTTTAAAATAATGTTCTCCAAACGAGGACTGCAATTAGCGGCTTTTACCAGCTATTTGTTCGTATATAGCCAGGCATGTGAGTACACAGAAAACTTATTACGATAGCGCAATTCCCGCGCTCGCCTATCAAACAAGCCAGGGTTACACCTATCGCAATAACCATACTGATTACGCCAGGCAATTATTTGTACCAGCGATTGTCGACCTAGCTACGGCCTCTTTTTTTTCACGAAGGTATTCCTTGCCGTTTAAACATATCCTTGGGAAGTATTTTGATGAGAAAATTCCCCGTTGAAAAAGAATCAATTATTTTTCTGATCAAAGATTAGAGCAGCTTTATTTCTTTGAAAATAAAGTTAACATCGGTGTATATTTTACGTCCGATAAATCTATGCGACGTAAACCACGGATTGCCGGTTTTTTGAACTCGGGGTAAAAGTATGTGAGACAAAACCAGGTTCCTTAATATTTTTTTCTTTTTTTTTGGAATAAATTCCTTTGGTAGCTGGGTGGTCGACGAGGGAATTTTAATATGCGTTTTCCTAGCAGGAGCTGACTGATGGAAGGCGAGAGAAACTCCGAGTTTGGGTATGTGGACATATACTAGTTAGGCATAAGCTAGACGGGGGGATGATGAAACTGAACAGGCAAAAGGTCTTTGGGCTGTTTACGAGGCCGCACAACCTTGTAGAGAAGCGGCTGGCTTCTCTGAGCTCTTAAACGGGCTGACGAGGCGTTTAAAGTCTACGTTAAGAACAGAAAGACCCATTAATGGAGGACAGATGAGGACAGATGAGACCGATAACTTATACCGCTCGTATAACTTGAAACAGTAGATTCATTCACGATGTGTACCAATGTCAACGGGCTTGTAACGCTTTTACTATACACCGCAGAACAGATTCTTACATTTTCCTTTACCACCTAATTATTTGCCCAAACCGAGACAACGTTCATTCTGCTTAACGGAGGGACCAAGTCATCAGTATTCGTGGAAGCTGAAAAGTCATTTTTGGGTCTTTCATTTTTTCACATCCTTTCAATTTTATTCCAGACTGTATGATAGAACGAGGTTCGTGAATCCCGAAACGTGTGACAAATTCGAAACGTCTACCTTCGTAGGTGTTTACAGTAGCGGTTATGACAGCCATGCAGAATAGCATGTCGCGTGTCACAGCCCCCACCAGAAAACCCGTCGCGAACACCCCATTATAGGCAGAAGTAGTCTACGCTGGTAAGCAATTACTTTAACGACGCATATTAATTGGCACAATAAAGCGAAGCATTACGAGGGTTTAATTATAATATTGAATTATTACAGACGTTTATTCTTGTCACGCGATATTAACGCGTTTATTTTCCGTCCAGATTTCTGTACCCTGTATAATAATATATTGTATCGTATATATTCATTGGTAATTAACGTCATTCTTCTACTCTTTAGTTGCTCGCGTTTATCGCCAACGGGTTACTCAGAATTCATATTCTGTGTTTAAGATTTGCGCCATTGAATCCGGGGTTTACGGGCCTGCGAGTAGCTGCATAAGACAGAAGGAGTAGGACACTCCTGTCAAAGGACATCGGATGGCTGCCATACCGGTCGCAGTTTTGCACGGAAGCTCACTTAAACATTTTACGAGGTGGTCGGCGTAATTTGATGGCCCATAAAAATGCCTAGTCTAGTTTTTCGCAAGGCAACGTGAACGTTGCGCACTGCACGCACCCCTGTTCACAGTTCTGATTTCTTTAAACATCGCGAATTCTTGTCTCCGCAAATCCTTGCTCAAATTTCAAGCAATCCCGATCTCCTATAGGTACCCTGAGAAAATCTATCGAATAGACGAAATCTTTTCCACTTATAAGCATACAGAAATAACAAATCTTTTCCTTTTTCTTTTTTTCTTTATAAACACTTAATCAACGGAGTCTTGAATTAATTTTCGGCGAGCTCTCGACGCCTGAGACTCCCGTTTTATATGGCCCAATCTAAAAGTTAAGGATCTCTCCCGTTCGATAGATTATCTTCTTCGCAAGGTTCTCGGCAAGATGGTGCCGAGTACCGGGAGTTGTTAAGGGCGAGGAAATCACGATTATCAATCGGTCGTTGCAAGGATCGGAACCAGCAAAAGCGACAAACGGGAAACGTGGTGGAAATTGAAAACGTAATAGACGGTGCCCGGACCGAGATGTGCGCTCGAGATCGCCGGGCGCCCGGGTCGTCTCGTGCGCAAAGCCTGCGGAAATTACGGAACTTCCCTTTCCTCCAGTTTCTCTGGCCCCCCTTGTCAGTTCTCGCCCGGGTCCGCCTTCCATGATTGGCTCGGGCGGTTGTGCCCGAGGGGTGAATCTATTCCAGGTAAATTGACGTTTCTATACAATAACGTTTGCTTCCTTCGAATAATATGGCATGACTATTTCAAATTAACTAAATCCTTATAAAATATGATCAAAGCCGAAGAAAATCCGATGATAAATTTACCTACGAAATGCCTATTCTTATTCAATTCCTTCAGAAGGGATGAATATTTATGATAAATGAAAAATCGATTCGAATCTAACTTCAGAATCGGACTAAATTCACGCTCCAAACACAAAACACCCGGTACGTTCCCTCCGGTTTATGCATGCGATGACATATCAACGTGCAAGTTATGTTTATGGCTAAATATGTATGCATAGAGTCCGGTGGCTCCGGGAACTCATTACCTCGCGCCAAGAGAATTACCATATTCAGCGCTAGAGACCGCGTCGCGTCTCTCCTCACCCTTGTTTCGCTCGAAATTTCCAACTCCCAGTTTTTTGCTCGTCAAATAATGATTTTCAACTTTATATACCTATAGATCGTCCTTCGGGCTCTTCCTTCTTCCTTCACACACACATACACACACACGCACACATGCCGACAATGTTTTTTTTTTCAAGTAGTGGTTGAGAGATCGAACGTCAGAGATTTTTGGTTCAGGTACATTAACGTATCTTGTACTTTGAGATAGACCCTCAGCTGACGAGAGGATGGAGACATTTTAAACCCCCAAAGTTTAAGCGGGTTTCGATATGCCGGATACCGTTAGGGGATGGAGTTCCCTTAACGGTAAACAACGTCGATAAATCTGTGACGTAATCTATACGGAGTATAAAAGTGCGGCTCTATTACAACCCGAAGAAGATTTCAGGGTTACATTATATTAAGAGGTCACGTGCTATTGTAAGCAATTCATCAAAAAGCTTCATTTGTTTCTTTACTTTTCTTCATTAAGTGCGATTTTTCGCAACCCATAGCTTGGAAGCGTATAAAAATGGAATTATATACGTAACATCCCTATGAATAATTCATGTCTGTTTTGAAGACGCCTCGAGTTCTTATACTGGCGTTAAAAAAATGACAAAAAGCACAAGTTGCGGGTCTGAAACGTGGCCATTGTTAAATATCAAGTCCAGAGACTGATCATAAGCCGGTATTATATTAGAGAGGAATAAAGTAATCTCGAGGAAGGCGGTTATATACGATATATCGCGCGTGAGGCACTCGACGCCACAGCGGGATTTGAAATAGGAGAACTCCGGGGGTCGCGCGGAAACGCCTTGACGCTTTCCAAGAGAACGGGACGCGAAGGACATTTGGGATATATTCCGGGATACCGCCAGTACTTAGGGGCCACACAGGGTGCTTATAAAAGCCCATTATTACCAAGGGTTGGTTCTACTCATGCAAGGCTAACTTAGGTCATGTCTGCTGAAAGAAAGAAGGTAGAAAACGAAGAAAAAGAAAAAAAACAAGAACCAAAAGCAAGAAGACAGGACGAATTGAACAAAATATATAATTTTATCTTTTCTATAAATTTTTCAAATTAGTATTTCACGTTTTTTTTCTCTTTCTCTAAAGAGACGAGTAGATGTGTGAAGGAATAGAGTAAAGGTCGATCCATTCGAGAGAGCACCAATTAGATTCAGGCGGCGGTGCATGGAGCGAAAAGTTAACGGCCCGGAAGTTTATTATATAATTTCATACGTTTCGTAGGGAAAAGGGAAAGCAAAGGGCTTCGGTCGAAGTATAGCGTAGGGTTGTCGCGTGTGCGTATACATAGGAGCAGTGTAAAGGTAGGTGCCCACTCTACCGGCTCCTCCTTTAGCCGATTTCCGACGCGCCCCTACTAGTCCGATGCCTGAGGGTGAAGGGTGGAGAGTGGAGAGTGGAGGAAGGAAGGAAGGAAGGAAGGAGAGAGTCAGGGGGGTAAGTAATTAAGGAAGCTCATCCTGGGAGACAATTTAACTTAATGAGAGGCAACCAGTTCCACCCTGGCTTTCGCCCCTTCGCCTTCGTTGGCCTCTGGCGTGTCTTATATACATACCTAATACCTATGTAACAGATATGTACACCTAGATATATACACATTTACCCTGATATTATATAAATCCCTCTCTCACCTTATACCTTGCACACCCGCCCAGCGCCAGAAATATATCTCGCGAAGAAAAGAGAAGAGAAGAGAAGAGGGTCCTTAATCGATGCGCCATTTTCAGACCCCGCTTCTATAATCTTTTAAAGCTAATCTTTCCTAGCTGATGCAGGAGCTGAGTAATTACGATAAACTTTTCCTGATATTACATTCGCATTGAATTGACGATGAAGCAGACCTTTTCAATGCCTGAAGATAGTCTGAGCGCGGGGTGTTTGAAACGATGTGAAACTGTGGAAAACTTTTTCCCTCACGTTCGCACTTAAATACGTGTATTTATATAATATACGTATGAACGTGTCGACGTTTGACTGAAAAGAGAGTAATTCCTTCTTTTTCCCTTTTTTCTTACATTTTCTGTTGCGGAGCGCGAGATGGTTTATTGCCGTCACTTGTTGCTGGATTAGAGAAAAGCGGTGTGGCTGCGAGTTGGTGATGACGGCAATTAATTAGGTCTGGCTAAAGCGGCTCGAAAGTTTAGCGTCGGTTCGTTTTCTCGACTCTCTGAACCTCTGTTTATGTTTATAAATATATAAATTATTTGTTTCAAGTTCAAGTTAGAGATCTGCCCGTTCAGGACACTCATCGTCAGGGTTTAACGCTCACGAATTCCCAGATTTTCTTCCAGGGTTGCTTTTCATTGTGAATATATATACCCCGCGCTAGCGCCATTGGGACCGGGGAGGGTAATTTTGGTTTTTTATGACACTTTGTATAAACACAGCCAAACAAACGCCTGGGACACGCCATAACGTTGTAAGCCCTCCTCCGTTTCCCACCTCACAGAAAACGAACGCTTATTTTAGTACATTCTCTCCTTTCATTCCCACGTTCTTCTTATATGTACCTATTACACCCTTATACGTCTGTACATACCTACTTAAGCCCCACAATATTCTACCCAGGAATTCGAACTACGAACTTTATTCTATAACACAAGACTGTAACTTAGAGTTGATTTTTCCCGCTGCTCTAAGGGTGGCTTTCTAGAATAACTGAAGAAAGGATAATTCTTTCACTCTGTTCCGAAACATACGCATAGAATTTCCTAAGAATTTGAGTTTTATTAAAAAAAACAAGAAAGGAAGTACTAATTGGAAAAAGTTTATCGGTACAACGTCGTCTGACTCACAGATCGAACGCAGTATGCACAAAGGGTCTCATTGTAGCTCAATTTGGACATCCGTACACATGCGATGTGTGATTTCGGTCGATGGACACCCCCGCCTATTTTGCGGGGCGTGAAAAGTAGAACGAGTCGTATAACGGAAACAGAGTGACCCTTGTATAACGCGGGCAGCCATCTCTCGGTTTGGATGGATGGAGTTCTCGCGCTCCATCGAACTTTGTGACGGTAACCAGACCCTGAACAGATTACCGCTCGGTCGAGCTGGTCTTGCATTTACTAACGACCCTTTTTCTCGCTCTGCAGGCCCTCCATTCTCGCGCTCTCTCATTTTCACAGCTCAATGCTCTAACAGTGGGCTCGGTTTTAGAGCAGTGGAAGAATTCCGCCATTACTTTTTTTTTTAACAAGTCGACAACTTCATCTGCACTGAAACGAACTAGACATAACACAATGAGCAATTAGTAGACCGATCAAACCTTATCAATTGTTTTTTTTTTTTGTTTCTCCAACATTCTTCGAACAGCTCATCCACCGATCGAGAAAAGAACGAAACGCAGGTAGCTGATACATCGAGATAACGAATGAGACGTGGAAATAGGACTCGCCGTTATTTACCTCGGGAGAGAAATACGTCCGTTTGAAAAATCTCTATATAGAAAACGTGTACGAAATGGGCAAGTCTGTACCCCGGGCACGTGCGGTGTTAAACTCGGGTCTACGGGGAGGATTTGGCGCGCAAAGCACGCGGGACGCCCGGGCCGCCCTGAGGGTGAACGAGCGGGCAAGTTTTGTTCGGGGTGGTTCGGGGTGGAGCCTCTTTGACGGCGCCCCGGGCTTTCGAAGGAACCGTCGCGAAGAGGGGCGCGGAAGGTGGGCAGGGGTTTTTGGGTTGAGGTGGTAAAGGGGGATGGGAGTTGGGTAGCGATAAATAACGCCGAGAGGCGAACTTTGCATTTTTCTTTCCTTTTTTTCCTCGTTTCTTCTTACTCCCTTCCTACCTCTCACCCCTAGTTCGGGGATGACGGGAGTTGCGGAACTTGGTAAAGGAGGGGAAAACGCCGCGGCGAAAGGAACGTATCATTGTTACGGAAAATAGAAGCGGAGCCAGCTCGCGCACGATGAAATCTTTTTAAGAAAGTAAATGGAACGGAGATGGAAACGAGGGTATAAAAATGAAAGGCACCGTGGAATATGTATATACCTACCTACCTACCCTACCTACCCTACCTATATACCTTCCTATAGATATATATCTACCTATAGGTAAAGGTAGCTGCTTCAGAGGTAGCTCCTTCCGTTTTGTATGTAGGCCGGCTACCCCACGTACATACGCAACTATATATCTACATCTTTTCTATCTCGGGGTAGATGGAAGAAGAGAGAAAAGGAAGAAGAAAGAAAAAAAGAAGAAGAAAATTGGGAAAATATTTTACAGACAACCCGCACTAAAATTATACTTATTTAACTACCGTTGACTGCTACTGTAGATACCCATCTACCGAAGATTGATATTACTTTCATTTACTTTTCCATACATACCGAAAAACTATTTTCATTCAATTCCTCTTTTTATTTACAGCTGTTGCAATCATCCGAGCGTAGAACGAACAAGGGATCCATAGAGCCCGGATTCAACGAGAGGGATGCTTGACTAATACTTGAAAATTCAAAGGGTTGATGAAAGGCTAAATTCCTACTTCGTATAGAGCCATTATTCAGCTCTCAACACCCACGCTCCGTTTTTTATGGTCTTTTTATTATACGTGTATAGGTAGTGTATTTTTCAGTTGAATTACGGTTGAGAAGAGAACCGCTAATTACTTGACTGATTGATTAACGAATTGAAGGCAGGCATTAATCTCTTCATGAATAGCACGAGCATGGGTAATAAAATTCTGGTGACATTCACATGTGTAGTCGAATGTAATCTCGTAAGTCAGATTGTAACAATGGAGATATAGTTTTTTCTTCATAAACCCAGATGACGTTCCGGGTTTGGGCTCGGGTTATTTTCCAAGTGGAATAACTTGGCGAAAAATAAATTACATTTCTAGACTCTATAGTGTGTGTGTCTGTGTGGGTATAGAATACAGATGTAAGAATATGTATAAGAATATGCAAACGACGACGGGGTACTAACAATATTTTCTCATGCTCCTCGAACCGTGCAACGGACTCGGTATAGGTGTTATCAAGTTATTTATTTATTTCTTTCTTTATTTTCAGGGTGAATTTACATCGGGGGACAAAGACAAATAGAATGGGGGAACCCGACCCCAAGGCACTCAGGAAGGGGTTTGCTTCTTCGCCCTATCCCGGAGTCTACGGTCTACACAATGCGCGGTTTGCCGCAGGAAATTCAAAATGGACTCAGTCGATTCTCATTTCACTCATACGTATATGTAGATATACACAGAGCCAAGATAAGGGATGGTGAATTTTTATGAAAACTTTCATGATTGAATTTCAAACGATATTGCTTCCTGCAGCCTCTGAACGAGTCACCGGTTCGAAAGGAGTGTGAAGGGGATGTATGTGTGGAAAAATATAGTAAAGAGAATGAAGAAATTTGAAAATATATAATTTTGAACGTGGATTGCATCAGTGCCGCGTAAAATACGCGTTATGCAACTTGTATGGGAAAAGGCTTCTGTACTTAAATAAAATAAGACTTTATCCCGGAGGCGTGTACTGAGATCTCAAAGAGTTGAACATAATGCCGTGGTTTTATTTAGAAAACATAAAAGAATGAGGTAATAACGTTGCGTTTTATTATACTCACTCCGCAAATCGCATGTCTAGATATTCATCTATCATTATACCATAAGATTAGAGAATTAGCAGGAGATAGGAATTTACATTTCTTTACAACTTGCTCTGTTTGTCACTATACTACATTTGATTTACGAGGCGATAGAATTATTGCTTCGCGCTCGTAAGTTACTGACTGAAAAGCTCGAGCTAGTCATTTCAACTCTTTTAAATAAATGGCTTCATTTTTATTTGTTTCCTGCTAGTTACTTTTACTTTTATTCCATTGTAAGCAACTTCGTTTTTTACTTCTAACGTAACGCGTAGTTTCATAGCATATTAAACAAATTAAAATATTTATTTGAACGCGTTATCTGAATTGATTTTAGAAAATAATTACAAGTGACAATTTTTTTCACGAACTAGTACCTATACGTTTCAATCCAATTCTGATTATAACTTCCTTAAGTTTCAAGATAAAATTGAACAATTTATAACAAACGATTACCATAATTTTTTGTATCTTTCTATCAATTGCAAAAATAATTTGTTTCGGGAGATATAAATAAAAAGAAGAAACTTTAGCAATTTTTCAATTCTTGACGAAGCCTGTTATAAAAAATTCACAAGTATGCATGATTAAAAGCCAAATCATCGGAAGTAAAAAAGTGGTTTCCAGTTTGAGAATTCAATTTGCGAACAGGAAGAAAACCAAAAAAGTATCTAAGCCGACAAAAATATTTTTTATCGAACACTAAATAATGCCCAGTATTAAAAAAGCGCAAA
Organism: Rhogogaster chlorosoma; assembly: GCA_944452935.1. Taxonomy (NCBI): domain Eukaryota; kingdom Metazoa; phylum Arthropoda; class Insecta; order Hymenoptera; family Tenthredinidae; genus Rhogogaster; species Rhogogaster chlorosoma. The sequence goes on from OX101804.1 coordinate 19,511,978, forward strand.
AAATCAACCCCTGATACAAAAATACGATTTCTTCGTTCTTCCAGCAGAATATTTTTATGAGAATATTCGAAAGATGAAATCAATATAACACATTGTTAAAAAATTGGACCGGCTGGTTTTACCGAGAAAATGTTGAATTATTCTTAAAGCGATTAGATTCCACCAGTTTTTGTAAATACTAGAAAAATCCTTGTTCACGTGATATCTGTATATCCTTTCCGCCCATCGCGCGGCAATTTTAGTTTGTTTGGTTCGATGGAGTCGCCATCTAGTTCGAGAAGGTTAAAACTGGAAGCCGGAAGTCGGTAAGATAGAATACGCGCATTTCTTCCGGCTGGATGTTGAGGGTAAGATGGATTCCACATGGGTAGGTATATATGCCGGTAAATATATACCGTAGAGTCGCTTATTATGGATACATATAAAGAAGCCGGAGCCGGGGGGTTGAAGGGGGTCGGCATAGTCGCGTTGGTGGAAAAAGGGGGTGTATAAATAAGAGGGTGGTCTCCACTAGGAAGATGAAAAGTTATTTCCCCAAGAAGAAAAGAAGTGGTCTCATAAATTCCAGGCGCCTCTGATATAAACAAAGGGTCGAGTCGACTCGCCAACGACTCAAGTCTGAAGACTCAAGACTCAAGCGACTCGAGAGTCGAGAGTCGAGATTGCATTAGCTAAACATGGCCGTGGCTCAAGTGCTCTGAGATTCTTCCCTATTTCCCCTCAAAAAAAAAAAAACATAAAATAAAAGAAAAAAAAAAAGAAAAATACTTTTCCTCATCCCTCACAGCACGTCACGTCAAGAGGAGGTAAATCTCGTTATTTCCAGGATCCGTATAAAGAACAAGGATATTGTTGACCGTCCCACGGATAAGAAGGGAGCAAAATCTTCCGGAAAACTTTGATGAAAATCATAGTCTGTGTTATTAGAATTGTTTCTTTCTTTTTTCTTTCTTTTTTTACATGAATTTTCGAGAATTTCAAAGTCAGATTTCATTGGCTATTTAGATTCACGTATCAGAGAAGGGGGACCATCGGCGCCCACCAAAAGCGAACCCAATTGCGTGCCAGGCGTAGGAAGTTGATACGAATCTATTCTTGTAGTACAAATAATCACTGGTGTATGCAGAGGGACGAATAGGGGCGAGGAGCGACGCGACGCGACGCGACGCCTTCTTCGTCCTAAGAAAACGAGATATACTCCATTCCGTTCTCCCCAATATTTCCTGACATATTCCCGTCTCACTTTATCCACAAATATTTTCATTCGCGATATAAACTTGCCGAGAAAAACATCTTCCATATAGTATATAAACGAAATTTTCACACATATATAATATAGGTATACGTATAATCGTCGGGTTACGTTGTTTTTCCAAAAAACTTGATGAAAACTATCTACGTGGGTGTAGACATAGTAGGTATATTAAACGCTTGTGCAAGTTTCGCCTACACGTTAAGCACACATCTAACCCTGGCAGCCATGGCTACTTCCGGGAGTAAAATTTTGTTTTAATAGCTTTTGCAAGTATATTTCCGGCACAAAGCGTAGTAGGTATAGAAGAAATAATATGTAAGGCTATTCCATAAAGCGGGTGGGGCTACCCTTGACGATGAAAAGTTTTCAAACCAAGTGTAACGCACGCTTCTCTCAAAGATATCATTTGACCAAAGGATATTCGGCTGTAATATATATTTATAAACCATAAACAACTAAAAGTCGCGTAAATCAAACTCCTGTAACGTCAGCGGCTCGTTAGGTCTGACTATGCTAGTAGAGCGTGGTGCGGCGTGGTAAGACTACAGGCGGCGGCTGACTACTACTAGCTTTTTCTACTCCCGCGAATAATTCGATATCCAGGGAACTCGCTCATCGCAGGTAATAAACCTTGACGCATTTCTATCAATCTATATAGTATATCTGGAGTAAATTATTCCAGCCTATTATCGGCTGTTATAATAGAAATTGAGAAATCTTTCCGCTCCTATTAACGCTAATGTTATTCTCGTATTAATTCATAGAATCAATTTATTTCTGCCATCTTCGTGAGAAAAGAAAGAATCACGAGAAAAAGGGAACAAAAAAAAAAAAAAAAAAAGGGAAAACTTTCATTATATTTTCGATGGAGAAAAGCTATCTGCTCTATAATAATGACAGAGATAAACTAGATGATTGTGATGGCTCTGGCTCTGGGTCCATTCGATTCGGGCATTATATTAGAAGCTAACTCTTGGTTGAGGGTAAGGAATGAGGTTACGGAATATATTTCGCTTCGTAAAATAACACGCGTTTTCTTTCTCACGCTATCTATATTATTTTTATCTTATACATCCCGGACGGGGCTCAAGTTGTTGTTAAGAAATTACGCGATTCAACGCAGCCCGGTCACGTACCGTATAATTATTTCACGAGTTGGGAGTAAGATCGTGCCGGTCAACGTTTTTTAAATAATTGAACATATTTCTTATTATTTTTTTTTTGGTTCATGATTTCTCACGTCAGACAATTAGAAGTATGAAAATTTTTATGCTGCCATATGCTCGATGTTCTGTAACGATTGCGAGATAAAGGAGAATGTGAAATCTTGGAACCCTTTTTTTTTCTTCTTAGATAGTTTTCGACCTTTAAGACCAGTCGACTTTCGAGTCCATGACTTATCTTCCTCTGTAGTTGGATTTCCAAGGCTAGTTTTTTCTCACGTATCAATGCAAGTTGTTACTGCATACAATAACTTATCGCCAAGGTTAACCATCCGTAACCCTGTCGCGTCGATGGCCAAGCAGCTGGTGCAGCTAAGATTTACGATTTTGACCGCGACACCGTGTTAGGAATACGACTTATCCCTGTCCAACGACAAGGCTTAACGAGATCTGTAGAAGTAACAAATCCTTTCCCTACAATTTCAATCGTAGAAAACCAAAATTCGAACAACAATAAATATAACAAAAATTCTCCACGCCTTCAAAATCTTACTCGTCGGAGTAGACTCAGATTAGGTTCTTAATACCCAAAATTGAAGTTTCTCTAGCCTGTGTAAGTACCGTTGTGTATTTTCCGAAGCAAATTGCGGGTGTTGGTTATAGGTGTATTGTGTTAAATGAACAACGGAACGGCAGGAAGTCAGAAGCACATTAAATTCACGTATAGGTAGCACATGGTATGCAGTACCTCAATCGTGACGGTTACACACGCTGTACGTATGTCCAACAGGTTACACTTCATACGTTATTAACTACATACACATATAAGAGTGATTTCTATTTTATATTAGATAAATTTTATTTATTTACTCAGCTTTTCGAGGTATTTGAGATAGTCGGGTAAGCGGACATCGAGGAATCGGTACCTATAACCATGGCGATCACTATAGTTCGGTGTTCATTCACTGTTTGAATTTTTTACGAGGTATAACAGTAAACTGTCGTAACTCAACGGCTTTCAAATAAAAAGTAAAACACAATACTTGTGTGGCTACGAGCTAAGGGCCAATAGTACCGTAAAGTTGTATTTATAAAACAACGATTATACCCGAAGAATAGAAGAACTCAATTCTCTGTCAAAAATCAAATACCAGCTACGTCTAACGATCGGAGGCGCGTAAATACATAGATGAAAGGCTTCGCGCTCTTCGCACTGTGATTCCAGACTCAAATTTTTTTCGCCAGCTTCATCGGTTCCGCAGAAATTCTATCTTTGAACGACTTGTCTCGGTTCAATCTGCCTTACATAATGGATAATCTAGCTTCGGCAATATTTCATACAAACGTCGAGTTTCACGGTCAAACGTACAATACAGAAAGGTAATTTTTACCTAATTAATGATACCTGGCGTCCTTAAATCACCGTTCAGCTTCTCCTTGGCTTTCTAATTGCACATTATATTCTATTCGGCTAATTGCGGCACAGAGCCAATCTATATTCCTGGCAAAATCAACACGGCTGATTACAGCGGTAAATAATTACCCAACGATGTAAATTGCGAAGTGCAACAACTATCTGCCTATATATGCTTCAGCAAAATGAAAATAGGATAGATCTACCTGCGGTACATCCGTATAGTAGATTTATTTCGCTCGTTAGAGAAACGCAGTTATGCAATTCGACTCGCTTAACAATCCAAGTGTAACAAGTGAAATACAGAGTCACGAGTTTTTCAAATGCCTACGCTATGCAAGTGCAGCAGCTTGCGGTACAAAATATAATCGCGGAAGAAATTAGACTGGATGGTAAAAATACTTGAACAACTTAAGTTTATGGCCTATTATACGCTGAAACGAATATAAGGTAAAAGGTCTGCTGCGGGCTGGTCAAATTGACCGACGATACTGCTATGCCTGGCTCGATTTTAAGGTTCTTCGAACTGCATCCGCGACCTTGCACTCTTCCGGCTAATGCGAGGGACGAAAATCTCCAGGTTTTGTTATACCTGATCGCGGTTATTGGAGCAAAAAATTTTCGCAACCTTGAACGTTTCAGACCTGTGAAATCCGAGGCTTATAGAAGTCGGTGAGTTCTTGCTGGTTCTTACTGGACCTTGGAATCCGAAGAGTAAAGAATAGTTGGAATGAATTTTTTCGAAAAGGGTAGGTAACGCGCTTTCGAAATAGCTGAAGGATACGCTTTCGTAATAACTGTACCTATTGCTTTTGAAAGAGCGTAAGTTGGCGTTGATTTATTCGATCGATTATTATCGAAGGATGGGATATACACCGACTTGTAATTATTCGCTTTGTGTTTCGAGAGTCAAAACCGAAAACGGATGTATTTATTGCACTGGATAATTTATGGCACCTAACGTGAGCTAAAGACGCTACATTATGGACTATTAACGTTTTATATGACCGCGAGTATCGGCGACTCCGGCATTACACCTTCAAGTACGTACAACCAGATTTCAACGGACAGGGTTAAGACAGGAAGATATATATTTCGCTCAAAAGAACACCGAGTGTATCCACCCCCCTCGAATACGTATTTCTCACGAATAGAATCCCCGAATCGTATCTTCGGACTGCTTTTGTCTTCTCCTGCTTCTTTTTCTTCTTCTGTCTCTCCAGAAGAGGCGATAAATCTGCGCTTAGATTTCCATTCATTTTTTATACCTCCTCTTTATCGTTATGAAAAAGTTTAAATTTCAATCTTCTAGAAATCTGAGAAGAGCTAAGCCGTGCAGCGTGATAGATTTACGGGAAATAAGTCAGGGCTCATCCGCACTAGGTATGTAGGTACATATACATATTCATATGCATATGCAATAGGCGGATGTAACCGTCCAGATTCATCTTGTCCACGGCCCCCGCATAGGTCGCTAACTGCAACATCAAGTATCAACAATATTGCCTGCGGGGACTCAAGAGTCCAGGTTTTTGACACGCACAAATAAAACGAGCTGAGAAATACACTCGCGCTTGGACTAACGTCAGAAGGATACGGCCGAGCAGCCAACAGCCGCAGAAACGTAAAGGAATTCAAAATGGCTGCTTCAGACGGTATAACGTTGCGTCGGGTGACGTCAGTGCATATATATACACAAACACCCGCACACGTAGCGATCGGTCCGCACATTCTCAGAGTTTACCTACATGCGCCTATATTTTATGCGTATTAAGTATTTTACCCAGTGCAGTTTCAAGTACGAAATCCTTGGGGGAAATCATTCTGAGAGTGCAAAGTATGAGGTATATCGACCAAGTTTGAACACAGCACGCGATTTAACCTTATCAGAGTTCTCCTATCCCGATATTCACATCTCCATGCAGCTGTTTATGCATGCTGATAATATACGTACGTACTCGGTCAAGTCAGCTACGAAACTGATTTTATATACCTGCACGAGCAGCAAGTTTCGTTAGGCTTTTTCTCTGGTGATTCACAATCGAGATCTATGAGACGGCGAGACTTCGGTGGTGTCGATTTTTGTTAATTCATTCAGTCGCAGTGACCCGAATCCATTAGGGACTAAATTTAACAAGAAATTTAGAAAAGGTTGGGGAATTCTGCAAATGAGAATCGCGTTTCCTTCGATCGCAGATTCGACGAAGCTTGTAAATTTAAGAGAAGCTACATCAAACTCATTGAATTACGCCTTCAAAAGACCAGAGGAGTTCGAATTGGAAAAACCCAATACCCGCATTGCGATTAGATTCCAAAAAGCTTCTAAGCGCTACAAGTTTCGTGTTATCTCGTTTAAACTTTTCTAACTCATCCGTGGATGAAATCAGACAAAAAATTGACGTAGATTTTTTCAAATCAGCTTATGCTTTCTCATTGTATAAATTATTTTGCACTATTGGTAAAGTCACCTGTACAAACCACCTTCGATTCCTCGTACAAAAACCGAGCTTTCCCATCCAAGGCCATAGAGTTATTATCAAATCTAAATCTCGCACCTTTTTGTACATCCCATTATTGTAATTCTGAAATAGCCACAGCAGAACAAGGGTCTACACGTGTATCTCTTCTCTGCAGGATATAGATAGATAGTCGTAGCCGAGAAACTCCGCGATGGCAGCTAGAGCGAAGAAAGGATGGGATGTCATGGGTGGCGGGGGTGGCGGGTGTTCAGCCACCCGGAGTTTGGAGGAGCTTTAGATTCAAGACGTGGCATCGGGCAACATGGCGGCCCTCGAAGTTTCAACGGGGGTTTGGGTTAGCCTGGGTTGAGTAGGGTTTGGTTTGGTATTATGGTATGGTATGGGTTGAGTTAGGTTGAACCGTTCCGGTCTGGCCGGGTTGTCTGGCTTGGCAGGCGGGGCACGACGGAGAACCTGGTCCGCCATACCCGTCGGCAGCCATGCTACGGATCTCTATACCCGTATAGCCACACTTTATCTCGATATACTTGCCGCAAACAAAAAGAATAATTCTACCCGAGAAGAGAACCTTTCGCGCTGTATGCGAACATGTCAATTTTTCCAGGTACCACCCTACACCGTACCTCACACGCCCCGATCGCTAATCACTTAGATCACTTAGGACTTGGGTGATTGGACTCTATAACGTTATTAAGACTCAGGATCGATACTTAATTTACTATGATTGAATTTACTCCGGTCTAATTACACTAAGAGGTTCCTTTTCCTAAAATAACAGAAATTTCCTGTCAAGTAGAAGAGATTTATATTCCTGCTAGCCAAGTAACTATTCTAACGACTATAGCAGCACGTGCGAATTAGTATTGTACTATTAGTTGGAAAATGTCACTTTCAAGAATATTAATGAAGGAACTTGACGCGTGTAGTGTTAAAAAAACGAAGTCCGATAAAAAAAAGTACTATCGTATGAAGAGATCATCTTTTAATTATCTTTCATTTGTTCGATACACGAAGCAATTCACTCGTGTGGTTAAACAGTAAGTTATAGTTGATTATCGTTAGCAAAGGCCTGTGATAATTGGTCTAGCGACTATAGCTGGTAAGTGAGTAAAGTGTTTGAGTAAAAGTATAAAAATCTCTGCCCGAGGCTGTTCTGTTTTTCAAAGATTTTCTCCCGCCGAAATATGGAGTTCGTTAGAGACGGTGGGGGCCGACGGAATCCGTGGTATGTTCTCATTAGCCGAGGGGTCTCCCGGCCGGGTATATATCTTTGATATATACCCACATACAAGGATATACATAGCCGTATACGTATACGTGTCAGTGAAGACTGTGGAGCTAGCAGTTCGTTGGCATCGTTGCAGCGGCTACGTTAGCTCGGTCTTTGTTGGTCCCTGATGGTCTTTCCAATTTACGATCTTCCTACGGCTGCAACAGCGGTGCAGAGCGGCGCAAGGCAGCGCGTTGTTTCGTATTATTTCGTTTAGCTTGATCGCGGCATAACCAACCAACGAATTCAACGAACCAGGACGAAAATCACCACCACCATGCGCGTGGATATAAAGTATATAAAATAACGCCGCTATCTAAATTACCCGCAGGCTGATTATAGATAGGTATAAGGTAGGTATATGGGTATATACGCGTTACATGTATAGTATATAAGGTATGGATGCAGCATAAAGGCGAAGAAGCGCTCGCGATCGGTGCAGATGGTCGTGAAGAAGTTTCGTGCCGCTCGCCAAGGGGATAAAGAAGACGCAAGAAGACGGGCGAACCGGCGGCCCGAATAAAATTCAGAATTTATGTAAAACGAGGGAAGAGGAGCGTGGCGGCGGGAAGGGAAGAGGGAGGACGAAGGGAGGCGAGGAGGAGCTGGGCGGTATAGTTGGAGGAACCCGGGAGAGACGCGGGAGAAAAGCCGTAACGAGCGAACTGGGAGTGCCGGCGGGGTAGCAACCAACGGGCTCTACCAGGGCTTCTTTTTTGCCTTGTTGAATGAATTTGAATAAAAATGAAGGAACGAGAGAAACGCGTTTCGTTATAGTCGACAAGGAATATGGAATCTTGCTTGGAACGATTTTACTTTACTCGCGATGCAACGAGGCTATCGTACATACCTACCAACAGTCGTAAGCCTGATTCATTATAGTTATACCTACCCGCGAGATCGTATCGCGTCAAAAACAATAAACAAAAAAGAAGGGATAACTTTTCGACATTTGAAATCGGCAAAATTTTCCGACATATTCATTCGCGTATTTATTGCACGTTGTAAACTTGGCTTACTATCGAGAAACACGAGCGTACAATTGCGTGAAAGATTCTCCAATTTAATTGATCGACTTTATATACGTGCAATGAGAAATAGAGAAACGTGTCCCATGTGTTGAAAAAAAAAAGAAGCGTTTTATACCGTGAAATTTGCGGAGACAATTATTTACCTCGCGTTTGTTATACACTTGAAATGTGATGGCATATTTTGTAGTATACAATTGGTTTATATCCGATTAGCATATTTGCGGGCAGCAAACATCAACGAGAACGTTTTAACGAATTCCTCGCATTACTCAGCGGGCATAAAGCTTAATTAAGCGTGTTAAATCTTTCGCGTATTTTTCAATCCGTGCCTCCTTATCTCTGCTTGTATATATACATATAACGGACCCAACAGATCGGTAGCAAGATTGGTATATATATATACGCTCAAATGGCACAAGAAATATAATTCTTGTAATGAGATGATGTCGTTTGAAAAAGAAAAAAAAATACGGAATAAATTTCCAGCACACGTCGTATCGAATATATATGGAATATACGTACATGCATGAGATAGGACGTGTGTGAAACGAGATAGGATAACATAGTCATTCACTCACCTTGCGGCTGTTATGGCGTCGCGGAGGGCGTTGCGAAGCGGCGCAACGTACAAGGGATGTAGGGAGGTGGGGGTGCTTCCCTATTCCCTTGATGCAGGGGTTGGTGAACCTGTAATGGCAGCTAGTCCATGACGTCCCGTTCTTCGGCTGCTAAAACAGGAATAATTCCCGTCGTCACAATCACTAATATACGACGACTGAACATAGTACGAATAATGGTGAGAAATATTATCGAACATTGATTACGCGTTAGACGGATAAAATTCGCGGCCATTTTTTTTTTCTTTTTATTTATATATACACACAATTCACAACGTATAAACTCCCGATTATATTTTTACGTAATATCTATATATAGATATGCTCAAAAATTGTCGCCGTATATATGTATAATATATCCACGGAAGATTTCCCCCGTTCATTCGAAAAATAAAAAAGAAAGAGAGAAAGAAAAAAAAAAAACGAAATAAAAAAACCGTGGACTGTAAATCGGGAGCGCGAGACGAAACGGCGTACGTCCGAACGTCTAAACGACTATCTAGACACGAAATGGTGCGTATGTATTTAGAGTAGCGTTTGGTGAACAGAAATATATACGCGAAGAAGCAACGCGTTGCACGTACGCTTCGCCTTTACTCTCTGGCTCTGACTCTGACTCTGAATCTGACTCTGATTCTGGTTCTGGTTCTGGTTCTGGTTCTGGCTAGCTGCAGTCTTTGACTTTAGATTTGGCTCGGCGGTATTGCCCGGGTTCGTTGGTACACGCTGGATTTACTATAGGCTGCAAAGCAGAGACCAACGAAGGAGAGAACCGGCACAAACAACACGTAGAAAATCGCGTCGGCCTGGTACAAGGCGGTTGGTTGTTTCGTAGGATGGTACGAACCCAGGTGGAACAAGCCAATCAGGCTTCAACGTTGTATGTCTACCTGCGGCAGCGGACTTTAGTTGCCTTTCTTGAAGCTACCATATACTCTATAACGTACACCGTGTATACGTATACGAACCTGACTTTTACCTGTCTGCAACACCTGCGGCGAGTTCGGCCTTTTTACTACTTTGTAAATGCTGGATGGGGCTACTCCTATACACGTCGATGACAGATATCCTCCAATACTGAACGAGGGTATCTAAAGACTCCTGATGCTGCAACAGCCCGCGGGTTCTGTGCTCGTGCAAAAATCGTTCTGGTATGGAGACGCGATTTCTCACCTCCTGCTTCGAGAAACCGTTGATTGAGTCACTAGACGATTTTACCTGACTCCACGGTACCTCTTTGCGGTTTTTGTCTTACTCCTTTTTATACAGCTATTGCGTCTCTTCTTATCCTCGGAAGGATACAGCCTTTGTTTTCTCTCTACAGGAGGTGGACTGAGCCCAATTCTGGATGAGATAAACACCGTAATTGAAAACTACGGTTTTTTTTCAGACTTCAAGTAAAATAAATATTTAGAATAAAAAAATAAAAAAAATGAAAAGAAATTATTTTCATTTCCACTAGCGAACGTCACGGTATATAGGCATGTATATCTTCGACGGATTCGCAGCACAAGACGATCATTGCGTGTGGTTGAAATAATCAAATGAAGGCGGAGGGATACAACGCGGTTGATTACACGTATCTGGATTTCGATCGTACGTGTATTTGTATAAGATATATATGTAAATATTAACGAACGAAATTAAACATGTGTAAACCTTAGAAGCTGATCTCTGCCACCGTCTGGCATTTCGTGGGTTTTGTAAAATCTTACGAAAAAGCTTGTTTTACTCGCTGTTCCAGACTGGCCCTGTTATTATTAACAAAATCTACATGAAAAAAAAAAACGAAACGGTGAACAAAACCCAGTGTAAATTACAGTACATATATAGGTATATATAACTTAGGAACGTAGGTGAATTCCTTTTTATTCTCCTTTCGCAAAAATATCTTTATCTCGCAATTCTCTTCTCGAATTTATTACCTATAAGAGTTATATCTATCGTACCTACGCTCCTCTGCCCTCTGCTTGAACGCGATTTCTCCAAATCTGGGAAATAAAATTTAAGAATTTCGCCTAAATCGCAGTATTTTATCTCGCTCTCGAGATCTATACCGTATATAGGTACCTATATTTTTACGGCGTATTTGTGAGAGGATTGTATGCAAATCGAGGTTAAAAATGACTCAAGATATAGAAGTCTAGAGAGAGGAGAAGGAAAAGAAAAAACTAAAAAAATGAAAAAATTCGCAGGGATTTCCTGCCCTTTGCAAATCCATCGTATGCAATATATGTATAGGAGAGAGTAGGCTGACTCTAACTCACCAGGTAAATTGTCTCCTCGATTTTGAAAATAATATCGTTAAAATAAAAATATTTGAAGAATTTTTCACAACGATTTTTCATACCCATTTTTGAATAGTCTCAAAATCGAGGAGATACTCTCGCAAAAAATGAGCAAACTAAAATGGTACGAATTATCCTACTCTCCCCTATTCACATAGTCGAGGCGTCGCGACGGTGACCTTGATTGGATTTCCCTCCCCCTTTTAAACGTCCACGAATGTATATAGGTATACATACAATATAGTATACCTGCGGGTTCAATCTACACTGTACACACGTAGCTATAGGTATGCCTATCTACCCGCCTAAATTTAATGGCAATATTTCAGTCCCTCTCTACGTATCTATCTACCCTCGCCAACAACTCCGGCCATTTGCATGTTTTAATAAAGTTTATGGGCAGGCAATTGTTTGCTTAACAAGCGCGCTTCGCGAGTTCTGTTAGCTGGAATAGGGGTGCACCGTAGAATGGTAGAATGGAAGAGAGAGAGAGAGAGAGAGAGAGAGAGTAGACCTGTAGGTATAAGGTAGGCGATACGAACGGGAATAGCGGAAAGACCGAGATATATACCCTGGTGGAAGATATACTCTGGTTCATTGTTCATCCCGTTATACTAGTAGCAATTGTGGAGCGTATAATGTATACATCTAAGGGTGTTTCGCCCTCCGCTATTCTTCCGCCATTCGTCGATGCGCCTACGCGAAACTGACTCAAGGATCGCTGGTTTGCTTTGCGTAGATTGCAAAGCAGCGCGATGATTTATAGCGCGTATAAACAAGCCGACTCGGCGTCTTCCTATTCCGCCTTACGATAGGGGTGGAGAAAATTTAACCAGATAAAATTCGCCCGTCTAATACAACGCTGAAGTCCTGAAGAAGAAAAAAAAGGGAGAATTTTCACTACCGAAAAATATATCCTGGTGGATTGAAAAATCGTGGTATATATAATTATATGTTTACCTAGATCGTGGTTATTTCGCGAATGTGTAAAGAGAGGTCGAGTAATAAAATCTGGACGATCGAAAAGCGGTTGAATTATTTTTAGATCGTGTATATAAAAATTCGTCTGACAAATAGAGCGGAGTTTGACGATATCGAGTACAATAGTTTCCGTGGAAAATATTGAAATTTACGATAGGCGATTTCGTACGATATTGAATTAAATCATATTTTATATTCTATACACGCCTGCAGGATCCCAGCGATTGAATTTAATCGACGATGAATAACAACGTGAATATTTTCGACAAATTTATATAAAACGAATCCTAAAAATCAAATGAATCCCAGACAGTACAGCAGGCATGATCTTTCGTATAAAACCGACTGTCTAGCTGGCCTGACAAATAGCCAAAGGTATAAGAAATTTACTCTCTCGAAATGCTAAGGCAACGACACCTCGTTTTATCGCCATTTAAAACTCGACACGAAACGGTGTAACCGAGGAAGAAAATGTCGACGAAAGACCAAGGATTGTTACAGATGCTCTGTTCTCTTCCCATGGACGATCAATGCTCCTCATAGCTAGGTATATCTACATTCTATACCTACCTGCCCTGTAATTCGTTGACTCTCTCTGCGAATAAGAATAAATAAATATTGATAATACAATTACTTCCGGTACGCCTATGGGTGAACAAATATCGCGTGTATATATTTGTACTTATTACCTGTATCTATGCATATACGTATAATGTAATACGTTAGAAGTGTGGGTGTGCGTGTGGAGATGGCAGCTTGCCGATTTCCACACGCAAGGTAAAATTAGTTTACGTTTGTCTTTTCTAGGGAAGAGCTTTCACGTCCGCGTATTATAGTTTGGGGACAATAACCAACCGGGTAGGTGGCATCTAACCACTTACTGAAATTGCCCGCCGGGAAAAGACAATAAAACATTCATTGCTGGGCATCAAGGCTGATTGCTGCTACCGCGACTCTCTGGCGTTTAAGCAAATCCCTAGCCTATATACGCACGTACATATATAGGTATGGCACATAATGTAGGTATACGGTTCAGGAAATGACGTTTATCAATCATGTCCGTAGATAACTTTCATTCACATATCGATCATAGAAGTTTTTCGTTATTTATGTTAAATGTGTAAAGACTAGTTTAAAGGCCAGCTGTCTTGTAAGTAGATTGCTGAAAATATAAACGGACGGTTTATTATATAGTCCGTGTATAAAAAGTGTTATTGGGAATTTTTTTTTTTCAAATTTACTTCTCGTCAATAAAAATGTCAAACATCTTTATCGTCCAGGGATGTAAAGAAGTAGCGGAGGAAAACAAGAAAAAAAAAAAACAGATTTCTAGAAAGAAAGAAACCGAGGTTTTATACCCATATAGGAGTACGGGTGTATCTGATGTATTTATATGTTTGAAAAGGTGAAATTACTATTCATGACTAAAAAATTTTAATTAAAAATTTTTCTTAACGAAGATTGGTAGTCCCTATATAACATCGACTCCGCAAACGGGCGCGAGATGACGAACTCGGAATTATCCTACTTTTAGTTATACCCGTATATAATATATAGATATATACGAAGAACTGGAAACGGCTCTCCCTCTTACCGTTAATTTCGGTGATTGGCTCGTATTGCCTTGTCTTGGAATATTCGGTCCAGCCCACGAATTAAGAACCCGGTTGGATATCTTAATTGGTTGGCTCTCTCCGGTATCTTGCCTGCGGTTTTCTCATCTCTCTTTTCTATCCCCACTTTTTCATCGCTGCCAAGACTTCTGCTTTATATCATTATACGTTTTACACTTTATTTCGGGTCAAGACTCGAGAGATACGGGCCACCAGACAAACGCATGTGGCGACTGTGAGTACCTTGACGTTGAGTATTCAACTTTTTCCCTAATCGCACCAATTATTCATAATTTTATCTCACGAATGATTCCACACTGATCGTCGGAGCGTCGATTCTTCATTCTGATAATCGGATCCATCGGAAACTAGGCGCTAATTGTCGCAAGAAAAGGAGAATAATTATCGAATAAAAGGGAGCCGGGGTTGTATACAAGGCGTAATTAGAACCGTGACAGTTTTACAATTCCGAAAATACAGGGTGATATTAAAGCCCCGAGAATTACAACAGGTGTAGAAGATAGGATAGGTCTAGTAGGTGCGAAGTGCGTGCAAGAAGTAAAACTAGGAACAGACGTGGGTATAGGTATGCACGTACACGCGAGATACAGTTCTACGAAATTGTGTTTTACGTTTATGATTTTATAGCGGGCTAATCTATCACCAGAGTAAACGCTAAGTAGGCGTTCACAATTATAAATAACGCCGTTTCGAGGGTCTGCGACGTTTTAAAGTCGTTAGTTATCTCGGACTATCATTCATCAGAAGCTTTTGTAGAGCCCGAGACGCGAGCCATATGGCTTGGGAAACTATTTTGAACTGTTTTTCAAACGAATATACGGCGCAGGAACGCGTCCTTCTCTCAACATCCATCCAGACACCCAGATATCCAACGATCATCACCGAGATCGGTTATTATGCGATTTTGATGTCATCGAGAGATCGAGGATCGATCGTGGCTATTTTTATCGTGAGAGAAAAAGGAGGAGGACTCCCACCGTTTCAAGAAGAGGAGTAAGAAAAATGAAGAAATGATATTCGTTAGAGAATGAGGCAAGAGGATCGTGCAGCAGTTAAAACTGATCGTAAGAAGCTGGATGAATGGCAAAACCGTACCTGTAGTAGGTGAGAGTATAATGCGTGCTGCTGAGGTATGCCTAAGTTGATAGAGAGGTATAGGTGAACATAATAAAATGATTGGCCATTGAAGTTGAGCGTTATGTGTGTTTCGCGAAGTTAATAAAAATGAGAATATAGCTGTTTCATTCATTAAAAAAGAATTTACGATTACAATTGTTGTATATATCTATCATATTTATCACCTACTTAACTTCACATGCCGATTTGTCTTAGGTGCCCACATAACGTTACGTTCACACTTCTCTCGCGGTCCCTCGAGCATGGTGGGAGAACATATAAGAGCTCATAAATGTGAATTTAAGAGGCGCAATAAAAACACATTGAAATCGAGAGTGAGCGACCGTATGCAGAAGCCAGATTGATTCTTTCTCTCTCCTCCTTCATTCCTCTCTCCGTCGCTCTTGCTCTATGGTTCCCAGGGTCTGAATGGCTTTATCTTTCCGAAAAATCGTTCGAAATTTTCTCCCACTCCGACGAGAAGAGGAATCGACGAAACTCTGGATTCAAGTTTCAAGGATACCCTTAGATCCAACGAAAAACTGCCCCGTTTCTCGGTCGCCTGTCAACGCGTCAAGCGTTTATTTAGACTCGGGTTTGACCACCATGACGTCGTTAAAACTAAGCAAAATATGCTCGAACGTATCCAGGTTCGAGTAATCCTTCGATCTCACAGAACGGACTTTCCCTTTCGAAGGCTGTGCCAAAGGGGCGAGAGAAAATGAAGAGAAATAAAAAGGGAATGAAAAAAATCTTAGAACGAATAGATTTTCAACCCTTTCAGGGCTGTTGATGGATTTTCTAAACGGGGCGTTTGTCCCTCGACGTTCGTCACAATACCACTTTTTCTAACAAGTCCTTGGTCCCTGACCGACTATATTCGGCATAAACTGGCTTGGGAAATGACCTGCAGCCAGCTGCGGGTAGTTTGTACAACATTAAATACAATTGGTGTAATTTTGACGGCTTGTGAACGTTCAACTCTTAGACAAACAGAACTTTAAACGAAGAGATTATTGAACTAATGGACTAGGTACCATGATTTCTGTGCTTTTAATTACCCGCAGAAATCTGGAGCCTTTTTCAAACGCGTGATATCACTCCATCAGTTTGTAACAATCCAAGAATAAATGTATAACATCAAGCTGTCTGTCTACGGATGTTGAATAATTCACAACCTGGATAGAAGAGAAAATGCAGACTTCGAGATCAGGTCGCTCGTCGGCGACGCCGCCGCCTTCCTCAAGGCATAAATATCGACCAGCAACTCCGTACCCAGCTATCCATCCAACCACCACGACCGGCGGACCGAAGCAACCTCCTCCAGGATTAACTCAACAGCTCTTTGGCCATTCTGCAAGACAGTGGCCGTCATTCTGCGCCAGTCATTTCAGAATGAAATGCTCGTTGTTTTTTTTAAGATTTTTTATACTCAAGGAAACTGCAGCTAAGAGCTGTAAAGAATTTTTAAAAAATGGCCAAGTCTCATTTCGGGGTGGATTACAAGAATTTTCGTTTCCTCTAAATGTTCAATTATTAGAAACACTTCAGCATACGAAATTCCCGAGCAAAATTCTTCCATCTTAGGCAAAGTTGAGTATCGGGCGGTGGCTTGGAAACTGGCAATATATTACCAGCAGGCATAGAGCTGCTATTCCTGTACAGCTATCCCGACAAGTTAGCTCTGTGCAAGTTGAGGCCCTGGTGAAGTTATCTCGAAGGCATGCATGGAAATCACGCAAGAGGGCAATTATATGCAA
Source organism: Rhogogaster chlorosoma (assembly GCA_944452935.1). Taxonomy (NCBI): domain Eukaryota; kingdom Metazoa; phylum Arthropoda; class Insecta; order Hymenoptera; family Tenthredinidae; genus Rhogogaster; species Rhogogaster chlorosoma. The sequence continues at coordinate 19,528,987 of OX101804.1, forward strand.
ATTCTTTCCGAAGGGGCAAACCCTTTTTTTTTATTCATCTAGCTACAGTTCGCTGAGTATAAAAAGAACCTGTGCGTTGCAGGTCGATAAATACAGATTTTTTACATGTGTAGGTAAATGCACGGTTATTTAATCAACTATATACCTGCGTGTTTACCTTATTTGCATAGATTGCAGTGCTGGAACTCCGAGTCCCTGTTTATCCCTCGTTTCCGGTGTTCTTCGATCCTTAGCCACCGACTTATTAGGCCGCTTCCGTTTCAGTAATCGTAATTCTACCGGCCTTACAAGTTAATGGTATGAAAATTTCCTTCGTAATAATTGGGCGGACGAAAAAAAACGGGAAATTTCTACCGCGTAGGTATAGATATCAGCTAGGGGTAATTCGGTGGCTAAATAAAAGCGGAATATGTGATGCGAGGCAGAATACACAGTCTCAATTATTCTACATTCGTACGTGAGTGCAGCGAGGGAACACGTTTAGGTATGTGAGCAAAATTTCCCGAGAGGTATAACAACGCCATAAAACAATGAGCTGCAGGTGTATACCGCGGGCTCTGTGCTCGGTGTGGATGTAGCGCCATCATAAACAACGTGCAACTGACCATCAGCGTCCCAAAACCCCCAGTCGCTAAGTACTCATACAGGTTCACTTAGCCTCTGACCTGAAACGGCGGGTACCACGCTAGTAGCTATCGCGAATACGGATCGAAAGCCAAATTGGATCACGCGACTAGCTGCTGGTTGATTAGTCGCGATTACGTGTGCCCAGATCGATAATGTAATCTCGAAAATGTTCAGGGTTTGAGTACAGCCTGTCTTGAACACAGAAAGTTATGACTTCCTCGGGAAAAGCGTCAGCGATCTAACAGATTGCAAATCGACTTGCAAGGACTTTGCTAAAAAAAAAAAAGGTTTTCAACTGCTCGTACTTTTGATAACTTGACGAAATGAACATCATTCTCCCGAAATGTTGGGGCGAGGTGTATCTAGATACTTCGGATGTATCTTATTGAACATCTTCGCATGCAGCGTGGAGGCAATAGCTCTGTATTTAGTCGGTACGTGTATATACGTAGGTATAAGTACGCAGCGGTGCTACACGAGGAGTTTACGGTCTCTCAACGTTATATTGCCTGTATATTGCTGACAATTCGTCGCTAATGCTTCACCCATTAGTTTCGATTGGTTGTCAAACTTGAGGTGTCGGTTACTGACCGAAATTTCTCCCGCTAAACGGTAAACAACAATAATTGTCTATTAATTAATTTACAGGGTAAAACATTCGAGTTGCATTTCCTTTAACGCAACGAATCATGAAATACCCAGAATCTCGTGAGAGAAAAAGATATTTTGCGAAATGTATCAAAACATTGAGAAAATTTATTAAATAATTTAGATTCTCTGTACCTGTAGTGGGTATGGGTAAAAAAAAATTCACGTCCGTATCGTTTAATCTGAAAAAACAATGCCCGGATTACGTAGATACACATAATCGTTATTAAAAATGTATGAAATGAGATTTGGACTTGGGGTAGCAATAATACGCTGCGTAGCGGTCCAAAACGGTGTTGAGCATTACTCGCTGTTATTATATCCGTTAATCTCTAGGGTTGCTCGGCAGGGGTGGTCCTAAAGGGAAAACAAAACTATAAGGAGGCCGGAGGAAGAGTCATAAACATTAACGAAATAGCCGAAATATTTAAAAATCTCCCCGAAAAGCGAAGAAAAAAAAAGAACAAGACAGATGAAAAATCTTCAAAAAATCGTACCTATATCTAATCTCTGCAGCGTTTAACGAGTGACGAATTTTAGCTGAAAGTGCCCGGAACGCTGCTGCAGAGCAGAGATAGAGAAGAGGTAAGATCTGGCTATGCAGTCGAGGGTTCTTGGAAGATGAAATTCTCTCCTTCTTCATTTCTTTCTTTCATTCTTTCTTTGCCTCGCGTAAGATACACGTATACGTATATGTATCTGCAGAGTGCTGCACTTCGTTGCGAGATGCGGTGCGGCGAGATGGGAGATGCGTATGCGTATCTACGTGGCGTGAGAGGGAAAGGAATAAAAGGAGCGAGGCAGATCTAATGGATGTGAATATATCGCCGCAATAAATTTAGCAAAAAGCGGCGAGAGTGCTCGCGGGGTGTTCGCAAACTTATTTCTTGCGTAGCTTGGGCGCAACGGGGGAAAGAATAAGACGGAATGATGGCGGAAAAATAAAGAAAATAAGACGAAAGGGAGAAGTAAGAGAGAGAAGAAGACAAAAAAAAAATAAGGTTAAAAAAGGGAAAAATAGAAGCGTGGAAAGCGGGAGAGCGCGCCGCGCTCCCCGTCACGTTCGTCCTACGTGTCGACGGCCATCTTTGTTCGCTCGGCCAACAGCCAATCAGAATATCTCCTATATCTCGGCGGCAAAAGCGAAAGAGGGGCGAGAGGAGGGAGGAGGGAGGAAACAACCCCTGCGGAGACAACAACCCCACTACCCAACAAACCAACGACCGGATCAATACCGGCGCAACCCCAACGCTACGCCCAACCCTGCACCCTGCAGGAGTTCAAGTCGTGTGGAAGAGACATTCCCTCAGAAACCAGAGGAACGTAAGTAACAAAATGACGCAACCAGGCGAATATATTCTCGGTAGGTATACGGAGACCGGATATACCGCGCTAAAAATGAAACGAAACGAAATGAGATGAAATGAGATAAAATATAGGAATATATAGTGGTGGTAAATAACGTGGAAGAATCCTGCGGTTTTAATTCGTTTTTACATCATTCCATCTTTTTTTCCTTTTTCTTTATGTTTTTTTTCTAGTAAATTTTTCTCTTTTTCCTTTTTCTTACCGCCCGTTTTGCGACCGCTATAAAAAACTCTGATTTCTCGAGCAAGCTGTATCTCAATTAAAGAAGTACGCCCGTACCTTGCGGAGATAATTTTCGTATTCCGCGTGGTTTACGATATTCCGTCGACGGCGATCGCGATAGCGTGGGATATTTTCAAGGTGGTAGCCGCAAGTTTTGTTCACCATCCTGGAGCAGAGCAAGAAAAAAAGGGCGACTTCCTCTCTCGCTTTCTGATCCATCTCTTCTGATAAAATTAAAATTCAAACGCACCGAGGGCGAAGGAACGACCCCAGGACGTCCGAAGGTTCTCCGCAGGGAATCCGCCAAGACTTTGTAACGAAATGCACTTAGGACCTTCTCTCTCTCGGAAGAAGTTTGGAAACAAAGGCTCGCCCGCCCCTCGCGCGACCTGTTTTAACTCTAAATACTACAATATGTAATGAAAAGTTTCCTCATCAACGGAAGTTAGTCGGTGTAAGCCCCGGCGAGTTATACGCTTTCCTTTAGCCCCGGCAAAGCTCGTTCGAGGCGGGCGAAAGTACACGTGAAATGAGCGTAGAGAGCGACGCGAAGAGGCAGGTGAACTGCGTTAGTTAAATGAAAAATATAAAGGAAGGCTGCACCAGCATGGGAATATCTCTCCTGAAAGTTGGACTCGGTATTAGAATTGAGAAATTTCGGGTTATAGATGGGAAATTAAGATCTCGACCAACAGGCGTTAAACCTCGTATACTCCGTAATGTGAACTGACGATTTACTGAGGCTTGTAATGGGCGTAGGATAACCTACTCGACGGAATGTGTCTATAACGAAACTAGGCACACGAAGGAGCGGCGGGGAAATAAGAAGAAGATATTGTAGCTCGATGGTGGAAGCGCACATGTGTACGTATGTATTTATGGAGGATAAAAAGGGAGGAGAAACTCCTTCTTCCTTTGCCCTTTGATTATATCCAATGGTCTGCAGGTTCGTATAATAACAAGTTCATAAAGATGCAGAAGCGCATGCCCACCGTCTCACGTTATGAATAATATTACCATTGCATGGGCCCCCCGAAGCGGAGGTTACGGGTAACCTATACTCCACCGTCGCTCGACGAGGGTCCAAGATCCTTCAGACGACAGCCTCCAGTTCTCTCAGCGTATAGAAAGATTCATCTCGAAAGGTTATATAGTAGGGATGCCTATAGTCTCGAAGACGTCTTATTTGAAACAATGTTTCTAGCAGCTACGGAGTCTCGACCTGCAGGACCGTAGTAAATCCTCATTCGAATCCCCTCCTCCGAAGGCCGAGGGCGAAATATATTCCGAATGAAAAAAACAGAAAGAAAAAAGAAAAAGGATAGATCTGACTGCGTGGGGCCTCCCACTGTCCCATTTATTTCTTACATGGCAAAGTTTTCGGCCAACCTTTGATGTGGGTGCAGGGCGCGGAAACCCTGATGTGTGGGAAAGAAATCGAGGTGGATATTGTATAGACGGTGGAAATAGAGGTGGGTATGTTTTTCATAGATGTTAGGGGTTAAAAATTGAGCAAAGAATTAGGAAATTATAGAATCCTACAGGTAGCTGCAGTCACCTTACGTCATATGATCTCGTCGAGTAATAAATCAGAAAGCAAGACTGCGCGACACGCGAGTCGTAATATTTAAGTTAATGGCTTCGTATAATAAAGTTAATAGCTTTATGATAGTCGTTCGAGACACCGACTTACGTACGTAGAAATACAGGAGGTATGTGTGGCATACACATAGACGTGTGCCATTAGATACGAAAAGCAAGTTGCTTCAACCATGTAACGACACGTGACTCGTGGACTGCAGCATCCCTCGTGACGATGCGTAACCCATTCTGAAGGATAAAAATTCTATATAGAAAATAAATAAGCGTAATTTCAAGCTCCCACTTCCCGGCTCTCGCGTACTCGCAATCTTTATTCTTCTTATTGTCAGTCATAGCAGTATACCAAAAGGTAACGGGGCAAACCGGGCGTAATTAGCTACGTGATTAACCGCGCCGTGTCGACACGAGTTTTGTTTTTTTTATTTTTTATTTTATACAGTAATTCTCGGTAATAGTGATGAAAGAAACAACGGTCGTATCGTTTACGAACCGCTAAGGGGTCTGCAGCCGTTTTGCTACCACAAGTAGACCCGTTCTACTATATACATCTAATTTACTGCCAATCGACATCTTATGAGCGTAGAACAAAGCGTTAAAAGTACACATAGGCTCTGTCGAGAGACTGGGAAGGATAAAAATCCTCCACAATTCACCGGGGGATGGGGTTGAGTCCGTTTTCAAATTCACAACATGTCAGTGATAATTATTGCATGAATTATTCACCCGGAATTTAATGAATATCATGTACGTACGTACGTTCCTACTACAGACAGAGGAATACGCCGTTTTGTTGTAACGATTAAATCTAACTGCCACGGTTAATTAGTCCCTGAGCAAATTGACCACGGTTAGCCTGTACCGGTACCGAACGGTGTTTGTATACGGGGAGAAACCGTATTCAACGCGACGGGAATTGCCGTTTGATTGCTCACCCGCAATCAAACAGGATCTGAATTGAATATTTATCTGATTTATCGCGTCTACTGTGATAGAACGACAGTTTCCTATGATTGAATGATAGTTTGAACAAGAATAGCGGATGGCTTGGATCAGGGATTCGATTCGCCTTTGGTTTTCGGAAATATTTCAGAATGAATCCGATTTTTTGGTATTCCTCGACTGAATATCGGACTTGGGGCTGGAGGGAGCTTATCGAATGAAATTTACTCACAGGGGTTAAACATCTAGATGCCTAATTGAATCCAACAGAGATAGGTATATGGCCATCGACATACAGGGAGAGATACTGCCAGCTATAAATAAGTTATTACGACTTCTGACAGTATTTACTAAATTGATCCAATAATCCCTATCGCTATAAACCTGCAATGTGGTTATAGGTACGAGGCGTAAATGATACAAAAATATTTCTGCTTTATATAACTGGTACGCGTATTACTTTCATTCCCTTGTACTTCTTAATTATGTACATACAAGCTTATTACTCATTTATTTCTATCTTGATAATAATTCCCGACGATTCAAGTCGGATAAATTTTAGATACGATCAATTTTAAACTTAATTAATCCCGTCGAGGGTACATGCTATATGTAAGTTTACTCGGAAACGCGATGAAATTGAACTTATTTACGCAGGTAGAAAAAAGGAGAGAAATTTTTTTGTTTTTTGATAAGATCTCGTTCAAACCCTACCCAGGAGTGTAATTAACTTCTCGTTGGATGACTGAACTCAGACGTTTATGTATTTACCCGCAGTGTATGTATACGTATATTACGAGAGTAGTTCTACCTACGATAACCAACGCCCGTTATTATTTAGGAAAAATAAAAGTTCAGAGAACCCGCGATGTACCTAATATGAATTTGTAATTGGACGAAGTTAGGTATTATTTGAACGGACCTTATGCGCGCCATGACTTATACATGAAGTTGTTTTTGTGATTCGAGGCTCTTATATGTATATACTTACTAAAAGAAAAACCAAACATTTCTCGACACGCTCAATTTATAACTCTACAGTTTTAAGAAAAAAACAACAAAAAAAAAAAAAAAGGACTACTTTCGCGTATATCCTTGCATATCCTTACCACTTTTTATCCTCGGGCGTATAGCAATTAAACGTTTAATTACCTTGCAATTTGCAGTCGTGAAAATTCAACGGAATTCATGTACAGGCGTCGACTCGGCCAACGTATATATTCACAAGAAAAATCGATTTCTCATCAATTCCCACGCAAATAAATCGACTAGGAACATCCATACTGAACAATAATCTGAATGTTTTATTAATCAGTAAATTTCGTTGAATTTTCTCAATGCCAATTCATTTTCTTAATAATTAAAATAAAATTTTAACGTCTATGAAGTTCTCATCCTAAGAATTCATCTTCGATTCAATGAAATCAAAGATAAACCATGATTTTTGGTATTTCACTGATTAATTTCAAGCAGTATAGATTTCCACGCGAATTCAACTCGTTTTCATAAATTCCTGTACACTCGCGACCCTCTAATTACTACCGAGAACTTTTATATCAAACGATCAACTACAATGCTGATTTTTTCCCACAATGAACGCGAGTCTATCGGTACACTGGAATATCGCTTATCAAGTCCCTAGGTTCTGTTTAGTTTTTCCAATCAATTGATGGATAATTTCAAGAAAGAAAAAATGAAAAACTTGACTTGACTCGATTCCATTTTCGAACTTCTTAAGGGTAGAATACGAAAGAAGTAAATATGAGGGGGATAGAAATTTAGAAAGTATTGGTAAAAAATGGAGTTGCAAAGAGTTTGCGTCGGGGAGCATTGCGCGCGGTGTTATAGGTACATGGGCATCGTAAGTATTATTTTGTTGCGTTTAAATGAGCTGTTGGTCTCGGCCGGTTAACGCGTCTAATAAACATGAAATATTACGACAATAAAAGAATCATCATATAATGCCGAAGTACCGAAGTGCCGGTGCTCCCGCACGAGAGTCAACTGTTCTCTGGGATATCTCTCCCTCTTTATATTTCTTCCTTCCCATCTCTCCTTAAACTCTCACAATTTCTCTTCTCGGTTACCTGCACAGGTAATACAGATTCGATGCGTGCGCGTGATTAGCCATTAAATTATCCATGATTCAAACGAATGATGAAAAAGACAGGAAGAAGTAGGTACACGCCGTGTCCATATATATTGCTCGATACAGGATACTCGTGTGTATCATTGGAGAACGAATCAGCATCTATTAACAGGGGCTGCGCAATATGTTTGCAAGAAAAAGATCTTGATGATCAATCTCATTAGTAGTCGTTAGCTGAAGAGTCTTGACGCAGCATCGGGGCGTCCGAAAAGCTATAGAGTCATCAACAAATGCGATAAGGTGTGCGAAACGATTTCTAATTATCTAATCTAAACGCTTTTTACACTAATGATGTGGAAATATTGTGCAAGATGAGATCCGGTTCATCAAATACACATCACACACAGATAATCGAAAATCGAATAATTCGGAAGTGGGAAAAATAACGAAATTACTTATCAATTTTGAGATTGACTCACCTCTGAGCGACCGTTGTTGCGGGGGTGAACCAAGAGGGTGAATACCTCGTCGCCGCATGAGGAATCCTGGAATAAAAAACGGTTGAAAAAATTGTTTCGAAGCCTTAGGGATTTTCCCTACGATTTTGGACATTTTTACAAATTGTTAATGAGGCAGGATGTTTTTTTTTTTCTTCTGTTTTGTGAGAAAAAAAGGGAAGGCCTAAGATCTCGGTGCTGTGTGAAATTCTATAAAATTTCTAGAAGCACCTGAATCACGTTGTCAAATAATTGCGGCGGAAAGCTTGCAAATCGACAGAGCTCTGTGCTCGGTAATGCGGCGCTTCCGTATACGTGTAACACTGCATATTCATAGTGAGCAAACTGCGTTTATCAACTACACAATGCCGCTACTCAATGAGCAACGTCGTAAAGCTACACGGTCCGACGCGCCCATGCAGCTTTGACACGAGCCCCTCTCGCACCTATCCAAGTCACAAATGCCATTGCATGCTTTGTTCTCAATTCTCGTAAATAGATTCTGAAATTACAATTTTTTGCCACTCAAACTACCGCCGCACTAGCCACAGACGTTGGATCGTGCCGAAATATTATACGCCTTTTGGCAATCCGATTCCCACCGACGGGTCGTCTAATTCAGACGAGAATCCGACGCGGTTTTGCCGAGAAATGACCGAAATTACGATAATTCAATTCAACTTCGCGAGATTAGAATAATGGCGAGATTCGGGAAACGTTTTTTGCGCGCGAATGTCTTTAAGAATTCGAATGCAACGCGTTTTTCTCTTACCTGATCGGTTTTTCGCGTCTTCGAACAATCGCAATGAGAATGATGAGCCGTTTCGGATAGTTGAATACGAAGATGTGTCGAAAAGACGAAAGTTTGATCCGGCGTTACGAGAAATCGCGATATAAAGATCCGCGTCGTCGGCCATTCTGCGTTGTGGAACGACGGCCGTCGGGACGCCGCGATTCGTCGAGGTTTTCTATCCGTCGCTGAAAAACCCGATGGACCCGAGTCGCCGTACATATCGGGCTTTGAATAGTTCGAAATTAAAGAATCCGTCAGTCTAGCACGCCGTCAGGACTGAGACTGGTCATTCCTTCGCTGAAGGAACGGAATAGTCGAGCGTGAGGATGAAAAACCCGACAAACCGAAGAAGAGGAAACAGATAAAAAAAAAGAAACAAAAAAAAAAAACGAGACGCTCCATTGGAACGACCTTGAAGCTCTATTAGCACCCTACTTAAGTGTGCCTAATGCCCAGTGCGGGGGCAAAAAATTGGAGTATTGACGGAAGAGGACTGAGAGCGAGAAGAACCCTTTGCAGTTTAAATTGGTCCTAAACTCGACCTTGGAGAAGAGTAGAGAGCCGACCGAATCAGATCTCAATACTTTGACGTGGCCCTAGAGCCTTTGAGGGTGTCGTTTGACCATCGTAAGAACATATTTCCGTAAACTGGGTAGGTATAGGACGGTGTAGTAATCCATCGATGTTTATGGCCCGATCCTAAGTCGACTTGTAAGTTGTACCAATATACCAAAGCCCGAATGTTGTGAAATTAATTTATGCACGATTAACGTACTCTAAATGTCAACTGCAAGCTACAGGCGTGACGAATAGCTTCTAAAATACATATTCATCCGCTTTGCATACGCTGGTTCAAACTCGAGTCTAAACCAATTGCCGTTTCGGAGATGCTGGAGGTGATAAGTATCCAATGCCTGCCTACGCACCTGCTTAAAATACACCGAAGCGGAACGAGGTTGAAATCGGTCGAATAAATCGCTACCTCATTCCGAGAGATCTATAAACGAGTTTTTTGAGCCATTTTTTCGAACCGATAAAGTCACCAAGATTTCTGGTATTCCTGCTTCATGTCCAAAGATAATATAGCTATTTGAGACGTTTGTCGATTCATTCGGTAGAAATATTCGAAGACTAACAAAATCGGCGTGAATAAGTTACAATCCTGTATATCTTTTCCTATGGAGTTTTGTTGAAATAAAGGAAACAGCTTATAGAAGGATAGGGGAAAGAATGAAAGAAAAAAAAGAAGACTTTATCGAGTAGGCGAAGCGCGAGCTTTTCTTTGTAGCCGGTAAATCCGCGTATAGTGTTGGTTGGCAAATGGCAATTCACTGATATCACGGCACCGTGAGCTTGATGGGAGCCCGGTCGCTTGATAAGGGCTGTTACTCGACCATACGTGGCCTGCGACCGCAAACCAGCCAGACGAAGATTCGCCTTGGGTAGATGGTTGTTCGTCGTTCGTCTTAGGTTTGGTCTCCGCGGATGCGGTGGCTCCAGGCTTCTCTCCCTTCATCCAGAAAAGCAATCATCCTTCCGCGTGACGTCATAAATCGAAAGCCATAACGGTGCCGCGACGTTAGGTGGCGCCCGGCATCCCTTTGCCCTTTGCTCGGAACCCCTAAACCCCTGAACTCTCGCGAAGAGTAATTTCACCTCGCTTGTCGCTTGTCTCCGAAGATTCCAAACTTTAGCTCTGCGTAACTTTCAACTTATTACGGGTATAAAAAAAAAAAAAAAAGAAATGGCAAACAAAAAATCGGTGAGCTTTTTATTTTACCCCATTTTATACTTATAATCATATTCTGCGGATACAAGCAGACATGGGATTAGATACCGATGCCTAAACCAAGGGTGGTCCTCATTTCGTTACCAATCCACGTAGGTGTGTCCAAAACTGTTGGTTCCCTCCAATTATTGGCACATCGATCAGGCACTAAAACTACGGTACGGGTCAAAGGAAAAAAGGGTGTTTGCTCGTTTGGATCCAGGAGTGAGACTGGGGGATGAGAGGAGAGCGAGCAAGGGAGAAAGAGGAACAGAAAGAGAAGGACGGGGTCTGAGTTAGGGCAAGAAACGAAGAAGGATGGCCGAAGAAAGGGGATAAAGAAGTGGAACTAGGGGGTTGGAAAAGTAATCGGTAGCATTCGAGGCACGCCCGTAGGGATTTGCCCGCGTACGTTCTTGGTCTGTAATATACGACTTCCGTACGTTGATGGAATATTTGAAAAATCCAAGTCGAGCCGGTAGTAAAAGTATGAAAACATTTATACATATTCTTCCCATCCACAAGTATCTACCGATCGGGACAGCCTCCGTCCAGTTCATTAAGTTGGAATCCCGCTTAATACCATAACGGAACCCATGTGTGTGGTCATCCTGCTTCGTCCTCAGTCCGACAAAAACTCGCGTTATAGATTTCTTTTTTCTGGAAATTCAGTTGCCCATAGCACTTAGGCACACCTATGTGGATCTCTATAGCTTCATTTCGTCCCAAACGCGGGGTTTTCGAGGCTCGACTCTAGACTGACACCACAAGATAAAGGGCCACGCGTTTTGATCTTATCCTTCCGTTTGGACGTGTACGCAGCAAATTTACAATAGTCGGTTTCGACCTCTAACATGTATACGAATTTATCTAGATCCTCCTTAATCGTAGGGAGAGCTCATGTTGGGAGTGATAAATTCCTCTTATTTTCTTCTACACTTCGTGTTTCGACTCGATGTGTAATCGTGTACGAGAACCGTTCAATACTTCTGTCATCGAAGAGCTTTATACGGCGAGTGAAGTCTTCGGATATCTGGAAAGCCTTGTCATCGAAGAAGAAAACAAAAGAAAAAAGAAAGACCTAGAGAGTAAAGAAAATATAATATCGCTCGCACAAAGTGCCTGGCAGCCGGAATGCCGGTAGGTATGTAATATTGACGACCTCTACTACGAGAGTGCAGAGGCCCCAGGCTTGAGCACCGCGTCTGCAAGGAATGTACGAGCCACTTTGGCCTCGCATGCACAGCCGAGATCAGTTGGACGAGAACTCTGCAGTCTGGACTAACTTTGCCTCCGTCATCGGACCTCCGAGTAGAGCGAGATAATCCGAATGTAAAAGGATGAAATCTGAGTTACGTTACGTCCAGCTGCTGGAGTAGAAGAAGGTTCAGTTTCGTTGCGGAGGAGGTTTACTTCTTTTTTTATTTATTTTTTTTGGAACAGCGATAGGCAGGTCCTTCGTGTAATCTTTCAAGCCATTTTCGTTATCCTCATCAACTGCTGGCAGAGCTAGACGAGGAAATTTTTCTAGCCGGAAACGTCATGCCATATAAATTCTATCGCTCGGTAAGAACCCGACGGATTTTCAGGGCTGGTCTTAGCCTCGTAGGTTTAGTTCGTTCGACGGCTCTGGCTTGGCCTTAGTTAAGCTCACTGTATATCACAGCACACGTGAACACAATTATTTCTTTCTCTATGTAAGAAGATTTAGTTCTGCACCGGGGAACCACCCCCTCAGAGGTTCGGTATGCGATGATTTAGCTCGTCTAAGACTGTCGGGTTGTATACTCCGAGTTTATTTATACATATCGTGAGGGTAAGAAAAGAAAAAAAAATTGATGAAACAAGGGCAGAAGAAATAACCCTAGACTTTTTCCACCTAGCGTATTACGTGAGCGTACGTTGGCCCTTGTACCTATACGTATGTATATAGGTCCCCCATGTACACGTAGGTATATAAGGTATACATGCGAATGTCTACGGATTACATAGGAAGAAGTGGAAGATGCGCGGTCGTAAAATGCGGTACTCCCTAAAGAAAATACGAATTAAAGCAAGGCGGACGTGGGATGCGGGAGGAAAGTTTCGTATATAATCATAGCCAGAGGGAAAATGGTGGTTTATCCATCTAGGTATATATCTCGGGGTAGGTATACCTACACATAAGTATGTCTAACGTCGTCGCCGGCAGCTTAATACGCGTATATAGCTTACGTGGACTATTATACCCAAGACGTGACCCGGAACGTCTTTAACTGAATAAAGAAAAACTGCCGAGTTGACAATACGCCGAACTCATCATCGGCTTCTACTCCGAATAAATATCTGATGAATTAGATCAATGAATCAACGATTGGATGATTGGATGACGAGCTGTCTTTCCTCCCCCCAAAAAAACGATGATACCAAAACGATCTCCACCCCAAGATGAAATGGACGTGGAATATAATTCCTGGTTGATATAATCCGGAGCGTATCAGAATGATCTGCATATATACAGTGGAATCCGGTGTTACTGGTGGAGAGGTGGATAGAAAACATAGTAAACAACAGCCGTGACCAAATCCCCCTTGATTGAGGAGTACGCGGTTAAAAGCAGGGGTTTTGCGAGGGACATTGATGGTACGTTTGGAGGATGCAGGAGAGTGAGGGAACGGAAATGGTACTCATCCGTGTGCAGACGGTAAAGTACCTACGTACTATGTAGTTACTGTATCCCTGCATAAATACTCCGGTGTATATAGATATAGAGCTCTAGGTGGAGCTAGATAACTCATCGAACCCTTCCGAGTGCAGGGGTTAGGGTAGAACGCCGAATGGCGGAATGTGGTTTCAACCCTTTCGCGTGGCCAAAGAAACCCAACGCGCGCTCCCTCGACAATAACTTTGGACCATAGCGGAGAGCCGTAAAGCCTCTGTATTTAATTTACTGAATAATTGGAATCAAGCTGCCTCATTTGTGTGCTGGCCACCCCGACGTGAATTCAGAGCCATCCCTCTCTTCCTCTCCTCGCTCTATCCTGCTTCTCCTCCGGCTCGTTTCTTTCCTCACTCTTTGCCCGGCAGCCCCGGATCCTGCGGGAGCCTGATGAGGAGATTTGTGCGCGGCAGTAAAACCGACCTACCCGCCCCACCCCACGGGACCCAGGACCAACTTCCCCCGTCACCCAACCCCCTGGGCCAGAGGGGGTGAATAAAGATGGCCAGATAATGGAACGCTTGCCAGGCGGGGGCGTAAGGGGGCCACGTGGGGGGTGGCGTTGGATTAAATAAGCCGCAAGGGTTTCCAGAGTTGCCATGCGCTGCTGTAACGGTGCTCTACACAGTCTGGGTGTTAGTTGTGCGTGAGGTTCTCTGGTAGCTTTAGCTAAGTGAGTTTGCGCAAGTTGTGTGCGCACTCCGGGCAGCCAATCGGTAAGCGTATTGGTACCGCGGTCCGCGCAAGCGCAAACAAGTTTGTCAGGATCGATGGCCGCACCGACTAGTGTGGAAGAGAGATGGGAGCTAAGAAGAATGCGAGCGCGGATATGTATATATATATATATATATGTATATATGCGGAGATGGCCATGATACTCGGATACATTCACTTCTTCATCGCTGAACAAAAAATTTGCAATATTTATCATGCCCGGATCGCTATTCAATAATACGATATGCCACATCCAATTTTTCTGATCTATTATTCAAGAGATGAGAGGAAAAAAAAAAAACGCCCTCTACTTGGAGGGTAGTGTTTTTTTTTTACTTCTTTTTTTTTTATCAAGATACGTAAATTTGGAGCGTAAAATGTTAAGAGTGTTGGGGAGAAAAGCTAAAGCAAACATTTTTCAACGTTAATTAGTCTATTTCGTGCTTCTGGTGTCAGAATGTCATATAAAAGCTTCGTTCGAACATCCCATCGGATAATATAGTCATAGATCGATTACGGGTCCTAAATATTTGAATTTTTATTGCGTCTGCGATCACTTGGAGGCAAAACTTAACGTCTTCGAGATTTGATAGACCCTCAAAATCTGTTTTACCGACACTTGGGAATTCGAAGGGTCAAAAATATTTGACTCCTTGATACTCGTCATGGCTCTTCAGTTTCCCTAAACTCGATGTGTGAATTCATTCGAATTTCGGTTTTCGATTTATCTACTTCAACACAGTTTCAAAAATCCGTACGTACGTATAAATACAACAACTCAAATCCAATCTGAATCAAACATTACTACCTGCGGGTCGATTTTCAAATAGCAAAGAAATCTCTCTCGTCACAAGCCTGCTAATTATGTACCGAGTTCTAATGATACTTCAAAGTAGGGAGAACGAGGTAAAGATATATAAGGCAAAGGGTTGGGGCAAAGCTTGGGTGGTCCCCGGTGAACGCAGGCGCGGGGAAGTCCCGGCTGAACCTTCTGCACACTATGAACAAAATATATACAGCTATAAGTATCCCTTACGTGTACCTGTGTATACGCGGTAACTTACACGCTCTAAACCAGGAAGGTGGTACTTTCAAGCCTCGACGTATACAAAATATAATAATCCATGTGCATGATGCCAGAGGTATATATATATATGCAGGTATGTACAATAGTAGGTATGTATATCTATCCACTGCGAAACACCAACACAATAAACGGCGAGAGCCTGCAAGCGCGGCGTTCGCTTGGCTACAAATTAGCCGCGACTTGCCGGCAAATTCTTTCCTCTTTCCCCGATCCCTTTACCGGTAACCTTCCAGCCAGTCGGGCTAATGCCTGATAACACTGCAGGCCGATTTTCTCCTTTTATATCTCCCTCTTTCCTTCTCTCTCTCTGTCTCTCTTTGCGGGTTCTCTGTATCCCGTAATTGCCCGGGGTTCCTCGGCCTGCACCGGTACGTAGGTATATGTACAACTCTGCGTGGGTGGAAGTATGTGTAAGTATAACGTAGGTACCCCTTCGCGTGCAGGTCGAAGATTCACGCGATGTCCCAGCGTCATTAATAACGGATCACTAACATATACCTGTGTCTCAGTTTGGGTTATTATACATCTACTACCTAATTTTCAGTCATTTTCTATAAGTCTATAACTGACTGAAAATTGAGAAGATCTCGATGAGCTGCAAACTCCGGATAGTGGCTACTGCTGATTATAAAATAACTTCTGAAGGGTGGAAGACATCCACAGGATGCAGTTTTTCCGATACTCTTTATTGAACTGATGCGCATCATAGCTTTCATGGATTGCACATTTTTTACAAACAGCTATTCATCGGCTACGAATTTGAAATTCGATAGAAAAGATTGAGTTTAATCTGCACTAGTGTTGCGAATGTTTATCTGTCGTACAGCTGAGTTCCTTAGAACCACATCCTCGTCCGAGATCGATACAATGGTATACCTATGGCAGTGCTGCAGCATCCCGACAGATGTTACAACGCTGGGTCCATATCTTCGGTCAAAGGGATGCCTGACGATTTCCTACCTTACCGCCGGACTACTTGTTACTGTTGGAAGGTAACGTGTCGAAGTGGATAATCCGAACAGGTCTTTTCCTTGACGAAAATTGGTAAATCGAAGTTGGCCGAGTTATTATCCTAGTGGTTATACCGTCGTTTACTTGAATGCCACAAAAAAAAAGAAGATATGAAAAAGTCTTGCGATAACATTGGGGTCATCGTAAATTGAATACGATTGATAAATTTCATGCGACATATTTTAGAGATTTGTTATGAGAAAGCGATGAAGACATTGAAAGAAATGACCGCTTATCTCTTTTCGATAAGATGACGAATTCGGGAAGCGAATGAAAGCGGTTGAATAAAGTATACAAAGATTGATGAAACTGAGGCAATTAGACGCTCGTTAAAACGAGTTTTCTGAAGGTAAGCGAGATCTTATCGTCCGAGTAGTAACGTAATAACGTAACGTTGGTTGCCGTTCAGATTTATGAACAATAAAAGGTGTAAATTGTTACAATAAAACACGTTTATACGTGACGAATAGTTCGTGAACGCGTATCCCATGTTTCTCAGAGCTAATTACTTATACACCATGCATATAAGTTGATCGTGACATTAGATCCATAATACCTGTACCCATATCTACTGCGTCGGTAATGCAGCGTCCTCCTAACTCCTCAACATTATTCACAACTTTCCCCATACACATCGTTAGTGAATATGAGATTTCAGGCTTTTATAAGGATTTCTGACGCTAATAAATCATGGGAATGTATTCGTGATATGAAAAATTAGCATTTGGGGGTATATCATTATTTTGAAATTACCGTTTCGAATACCTACAATGACTCGTGAAAATTATACATAAAATGTTTCGTCATTTGTGCCAAGAATAAAATCTAAGTGTGAAATTTTCTAACAAGATCAATCCTGAGATATCTCATCCCTCAGGAGCTAAACGCAAGCTCAAATCTTATGCGCACGCAATATCCGAATGATGGCCGCCGTGCCAAGTTGAGCTTTCAAAGTCGAAGGAAAATTATGGAAGCCAAGGAGGGATAAATGGCTTTGAGGCTTGGGACTTCATTGGCAGGATTCCTATGGGGCGAGGCGTTGCTATGTGCACCGGAGGTCGTAGCGGCCATCATGGATTCCAGTATGGCCGCCGTTGGTACATGCTGCTGGTAAAACTCTACAGTTACTATACTGTATACTGTACTATACCATGATATGCTATACTATGCTATGATAGTATAGTGTAAACCTGCACCGATACAACCAGAGCTAAGACAACCAGTTTTCCTCTGGCTGGATGCTCGCGCGACTGCGCGTTTAGGATGTGGAGATATAGACGCCCGGAAGGTTTGTTTAGGGAACCAAGTGAAACGGACGTTAATAAGGAGCACATATTTGACGAGCTAGTTAAACTGTTGGTCCATAAACTTAAGATTATAAATAAATAAGTTTTTAGTTGAATATAATAGCCGGGCAATTCATCAAGCCAACACTTGACTTATACCTATTTAAGGTTGTAAACCAACAAATATTAGCACAGCTACAGTCGTTAAACAAACACTAAATTACTGACTTACTGACTGACTGAACGTTGACCTCTTCGACGCTCAAAGAAACTTACAGTAGGTATATTACCTATCCTCGTTTCGATTTAATCATTTCTTACATAATTAGACAAAACAGAAGCCCGATTCAACATTAAAAACGCGATGAATTTCATGCGAGTTTTTTTTTATTCGCTTTTTATCACCCAACTAAGTTCAGAGTCAGAGTCAGGATCGATGAAGAGTTTGAACGTGCTGTTGAATGCTCAAAATTAACATCATTATAAATTTCAGCTAATTATGGTCTTTGAAATTCAACATCAGATACCATTCCAAATTTATATTATCAACTTAATTTACACGCTCAATTCCTGCGATTCCTAATCACAAATCACGCCTTTTCCAAGCCACCTTTAAAAGCTGGAAGCCCTCTCCATTTCGTAATTAAGATCTTCGTAAATTATACATAAATCCGTAGTACTCACGCGTATGTGAACAAAAATTAGTCCCAGATACAATAACTCCCCACATATACCCGAAAACAAAAGAAATTGTGATGAGAACGAAGGAAGAGTGAGCGAGAACGGCGTAGGAATTATTTAAGTGGTAACGGCAAGGCTGAATCTGCGTAGCGTCGCGCCGTGACTACTGTGGCAGTAGTACGGACGGGAGTTCGGTCAGACGAGTGCTAGAGCTGTACAGAGTATCCCGAACTCCGGCGTTGTTTCCTTTGTATATAAACGGCTGATCCTTGGGCATTTGGTTTAATGAGACTTATGGGTAAATTGTACATGTATTCACCTATGTATGTATGTAAATACATAGGTATATAACTGCTTATGTATCTGCAGAGGAATTGATGAATAAAAAACGACGTAATCTTGAGAATTTGATATAAAAGTGTTGCTGCAGGTGGTAATTCCTGGCCGTAAGAGTGCGGACGTTATTATACACGGCTAGATATATATCTAGAAAATTATACTTGACGGACAAATTCTGATCCCATTGAAGAAAATATACTTGCCTGCGTTGGTTAGGTATAGTGATAGGTACACCGCGGTGGTACGCGAGGGCAATAATAATTCGCTGGCAGTAAAGTCGCGTGAAGGCATTTTTACAGCTACGGTTTCATTACTATCATGTTTGTTATTATGGGATAGAAACGCCTCATAAATCTCTGTCCACGTGGCCGCTCAGTTCTCTGTATACTTGCCCAGGGTGGGTATAGGTAGAGGTACCGATATACACGAATACCCGATGCCGAACTTCTTTTTACACAAACAAACCGATGCTCGCAGAGTCGTGGAGACGGTATATTTTCTCTCGATTATCAATAATCTATCCTACGTATAAAATCCGTTCGGATTATCCCGGAAACATGAAATTTTTCAGTACGAAACCTGGACTCTTCGTAAATTACGATCAAATTCTTCGTCGTT
The DNA here is from genome assembly GCA_944452935.1 of Rhogogaster chlorosoma. NCBI lineage: Eukaryota > Metazoa > Arthropoda > Insecta > Hymenoptera > Tenthredinidae > Rhogogaster > Rhogogaster chlorosoma. The sequence continues at coordinate 19,547,974 of OX101804.1, forward strand.
CCTTACAGAGGTAATTATATGATCGCGCAGAAATTTGTTTACCATTTTTTACCAACGTTCAGGATTTCTCATGTTTACTATACAGTTGCAGTGTGGTAAAGTGGATATTACCGTTCAAACTACCACTAATATTTTATTGTATCTATGATACCTGAGATGTATAAATAGCAGCGTATAAGTAACACGGCTAGTAGTATCGAAGGTGAGTTAAACACATTTATTGGGCTTTTACTCTTTACGGACTTGCATTATTTATAAAAGTTTAGACCTCGTTGTTATACAGTAGTTTAGTATAGCGAGTGGAGTAATGCGTTTATTGTGCTCCATTATGCTCTGAGTTGATGTCTAGATACTCTGACGGACTCGTATGAAATAGAGAAGAAATTGCCAGATGTGACAGTGAAATGGAAAGCGATTTTCAAGCCGCTTTTAATTCGTAGAACAACGAATGAGGACGATAATCTATTTGGTTTGGATTAAAACTGATGTCGGGCTTGCTGATTGGAATCTTGTACACCGTTCGCAGTTTAGGTTGGTATTCATTTTCAATTCAAACTACCTAATTTATCGCTTTTATTAACTGCAACCAATTTGCCTGAACCAGTTTCAATTTTGATTTTTAATTGAAGCGAATAATTGGCTCCGTATATCAGGCCTGGGGAAGCCTGGGATAATTGTAAACAATTCCTTGTAGTATAAACTTGTCCAACGTGTATTGCACGTGTAATCATACATCTCTTTCTCTCCCTCTCTCTCTTTCTCTTTGCGCTGGACTGTAAAGTACACGAAATTGTGGAAATAGCGTTCTTTGAACCACGTTGTATGAGATGATCAATATTGACCGCAAATTCATGAATTGAATAAACGAAATCTTTAAATCTATGATTTGAAGATCGGATTTAAATTTATGTGATTTTTGGATTCGTTCGAATCAGCGTTTGTAGACGCAGAAATGGAGACGGGTATGTGTATAATACGAAGCTTGGGTAATGAAGTAATAAAAAAACGAAAGTGGCATAAAAAAAAAAAAAAAAACTAGAAAAATGAAGTCATACAAGTTACGCAGAACTGGCTTTGAAAATACCGCAAAACATACTAGCAAAAATTTGCACGCGCACGCAGGTGTTTATGTGGAAAATAACAACCAAGCTTTATGGAGCTTGACAACCGAGCACCATTACATTACTCGTAATTGTAATTATTATTATTATATGCTGTGATTATGCATCTGGTGGAATTGCACAGACAACCTCACTCGAATATTCGAGTTCAATTTCATTGAAATATCAATAGATTCGAATCTTATATTTGCTTATTCACGGGTCATGTGAAGATAATTCAAAAAAAAAAAAAAAAAGAAAAGAAACAATCGCGTTGTACGAAGAAAAAAATTCAAACAATGGGATCAGAATGCTGTTTGTAATTGTAGATGTAGACAGAATTGAATCATAGTATGAATAAACTCTGCCAGATTAGTATTCCTGTGTGTATGTAGGTTTTATAGGTTCTGTAGAGCGAATAAAATGCACTTCGAGTAAAATCGACCGCGGAGCGTGTATGAAATTGTTTAATTTACTCAAGCTAGTAGGTATGTCTGATATTCGAGATATGTGAAATTTAGTTAATAATTTGTAGAATTTGAATGCCTTCTAATGGCAACAATGCGTTGGAATGTTTAAATTGTGTTTTACAAGGCGTGTGAATGTGAGAAACAGGAACTTGAATGAAAATGATTTACATTTACGAGTCGGGACACAAACAATGAGTTAGTGTAATAAACTTTCGCTCCATTTAATTCTACACATTAATTCACAGATGGTATATTTGTATTTATTCGCGGTTCTAGATATCACGTAGAAATTATTACCGTGAGATAGTCCTTTCATTTGTAACAAATTTCTCCGAAATTATGTTACTCTTTATCCGGTCGAATGAATATAAGTAGGTTAAATGCGCCAGTGCAGTTATCAATAAAAAAACGAGTGGTAGATCATTTTCGAAAACGAAAGCTCACGTTTCCCAAACTAATCTTATTCGCTGATTTGTAGTTTAATGTCACCAGTTCATAACATTATACGTATACATTAATTACCAAATCTTATAACTACTCACATTTTAAAATAGATCACGCAATAAGACCGCAGATATAATACCCGAGATTATCACTTTTATCACCAACGGGCGTGCTTCGACTTTTTACGACCACCCATATAGATATATCTTTACTTCAACACGGAAATTAGGTATAGATAAAATATCTACAAAAGCGTTAAACTTAGTTAAAATTAGCTAATAAGTAACTCTAGTGTATAGGATGCAATTAAATTGTCACGAACTTTTATGTTGATAAGCGCGGAAGCTCGTGTCGCGGAATTCTATCCTCATGTTCAACGTATTTAGTTTTATTTTTTTCCCCTCCACCGCCCATTACCAATATGAATACTCAATTTTTGGCTCGTACCTTTTATCGTAAAATGATGCGTTCGAATGATCTGAGAAATCGTTGAATCACTGCGGTTTAATTCACACTCCTCACTGTCCTTAAAGATGAACTTAAGGCCGTGCGACAAATGGATTTATTTGTTATAACCGTAGATCGGTCTCACTATCGATTCGTGCCGAATGCATGAATTAATCGTTGGCTGACATCTTCCCGCACAATTATTGTTGTGATTTAATCCCGAGAGATTTGATATGCTTGCTGTTAGAAAAATATCTTGAGAAATGGCATGCGGCAAGTTGACTCTTCGGATGACAGAAAGCAGACTGTTCGTAACCGTTCACTGAACGATGCTCTACCTCTGCATCTTGCCCGCACTTCTGAAGGATCGAACAGCCTCAAATCTAATGGCGAATGAATGGCGAAATCAGGATCTTCTCCCGGTCGAGGAGATCGTCAACAATGTACAAGGGCGGAATGAAAAGCCCATATAATCACGGTAGCGCGCAACAATGAACCACCTTGATGAAACAAGGCTGATCATGGTAAGTATGCGAGATACGAACGCCGCGCGCACTGAGACCGCCGTCGCGACGCGCGCCCCGGCGCCGTCCCCCACCTAAGTTCACCCGACCCTCTTCACTTCTCTTCACTTCACTTCTCTTCTCTTCTCTTCTCTTCGCTTCTCTTCTCTTCTCTTCTCTTCGTCCCCTACGACCCAGTACTTCTCCTCGCTGAGCTACCGACCGCGGCGTTGGTTCCTCCTCCGAGTTCCCTCTCTGCTTTACATTTTTCACTGCACCTCCTTCGCCGGTGCGGCCTCCGCGTTGAAAACCTGCACCAGGGAACCGATCGGCGAAGGGATAAGCGGCTTTTTCCTCCTCGTCCAGGTATCCTTACCGAAAAGATTTTGGGGTGGATTTTTGGGTGTGGCTTCTTTCCTCAAGTATCATTTCCTTGGTCTAACAGAGCAGTTTATGGTCTGCGGATAGAGCGCCGAAGAAGGGACCCCATGGAAAACTCGGGGCTCATTCTTACGCCGGAGATTTTTTACCCGGGCAAAAACCCCTGCTTACTGTTCGCAGGGCTTTGTTATTTTTCCGAATGACCCAATTGGCGGGTAGTTTCTAAGATCGTTTTCTTTCTCTCTTCTAATTCTTTCGGCTTCACTATGGATAGTTATAGGTACAACGATTTGACCGTAAAACATCTTTTCGAGGACTATTTCAAACTAGTCACTTTACACGCTACTGCCTACGGTTTAGGTTTTTAGAACACAGATAAACCTCCGTGACCCGTGTCGCATGCGGACCCGTTATGGTTACAAATCAATTGTTATACCTGGCTGTATACAGTCTTTAAAGTATCATGGACTATTCTCACACCCGAAAAACGGAGTCTGATAGATCCTCGCCGTTTATGATCACGTTATAAGACACCCACTCTCTCTCTGACCTACGGAGTCATTAGAAATGTTGATGTGCAGGTCGGGAATCTGAGGAATCCTGGAATCCGGTAACTGTCATGACGCCAAATATTCAAGGAATCTCTCGAGAATAAACCTCCGACATCTTTCTTCTCTCGAGGGTTAAGGGAGCCGCGATGCCTGCCGGGGTGGAATTGTTGTTGAAATGATGTTTTTTCTTCTTTCTCTTTCCCATATCGTAAGTTCTTTTTTCAGTCTCTTTGAATAACAGCTCGCCATACCACTCTCTCACGCGGAGTTTAAGATAGCACAGACAACCTACCGACCGACCTGACACTCGTACTAAAATACGAGCTGGTTCTGTCTCGTGTCACCCGCGAAGAAGGCCGCACCTATATACCTATGTATATACTTTTACGTATTTAGATATGTACACACCGCTCCCAGGTACATACATATCTACATATCTACACGGATCTCTCAGGGTCTATACAGAATATTCTGACAGTCCTAATACTTACGAGACTATCCTCTGGAAGAGTTTAGTCCAAGAATAAATACCATTTTGATATGCCTTCCCACCCCTTCTGCGGCCATCTACAATCTACGTACATACTGAATACGTTGATCAGAATTCGTACAAGAGATCGGGAATTGAAGAAGAATCAGAAAAAGATGCGTTTGAGGTCGAGATACGCTCTTCTAACTCTGGCTTAATCAATCGAACGAACGAAGCGGAAGAGTATCTCGTTCCCTTTGCATTTGCGCAGACTTGCACGCTTCGGAGAGTGTTTTCTCTCTTGCAGGAGGCACGAGGTCGTCCGCGAGGTCGGACGAGGACGAGGACCGAATCGATCAACCGAGCGCAGCCCAGGTCAAAGCCTCGTCTTGCCCGGGCTTTCACGCTTTGGTTCAACCTCCACCCTCTGTTCAACCGCAGTTATACTACGTTACTCTCTTTTAATAATAACAACAACAACGATAACCTAGGAGCGAAACAACCCCTGGCGTGATCATCGCGTTCATCACGATTCGCCCCGAAGCATGGCTCAACAAACTGGTACATATTTCATTAAAGGGTCTAATATCTTAAACAGGAGAGTAAACGAGCTGGAATTTAAGAATTTCTCAACTTCCAGGAAGCTCGATGCGATTTTTTGAACTAATGTTTGCCCAGTTTCTTTAAACTGGCCGAAGAACTTTGATCTAAATAATGAAAACCTTCAGTTTTCGATATTGTTCAATGCAGTGTTATGTGTTGAGTCGAAACCCTTGACCAGAATTGATAACGCGCTTGAATCTATGCACGAAGATGTGAATTGTGTATAAATGTGTGGGGGATGAGGGTTGAAATTACAGCAAGGGTGTATATATACCTATGGGTACGCGCATATATGTATGTATGTACATCCAGAGGATGATCCTCCGTCAAGAGTTGTTATATTTATCGAGATACTCAAATACACTTTACGATCTATTAAACACCATGCGAAATGCTTCTCGCTGGTCCAACGTGGCCAATGTCTCACACCTCTAGTTCCATAAAGGTTCTTGTCTTGAATTCGACGGATTTGAGGTGATCCCAGCACCGAGACGTATCACGAGTCTCTTGCGAGCACCGCGTATAATGTTTAAGTGAAAAACACACTCGGGGGCTCCGTCGCGCCCGCGACACAAGACATTAACTTTCGTTAACGATAGGAAAGCAGAAGATAGGGAGAACCAAAAAAGCGCCAGGGGTCGAGGCGTCCTCAAAGGTGAGAGGGTGACATTTTTGCAAACAGCTCGATTGACATTTACCTATTCTGAGAGCCATGCGTGATGTTATATATTATGTCATGCGATGCAGCTAGGGCTACGACCCGAGACGATGCTCCATGTATTATATCATAGGCTCAGGAACGAGAGCAAAAAATTTTCGCGTTAAAATATCACTGGAAAAACGTGTCGAGTTTGAGTCTTAAAATATAACATTATAGCCGGGAAACACGTGAGCGAAAGACACTGCGAGGAAGCGAATGGGGAAAACTATAAATCATGAATGAATTTTGATGAAGCCATTAGAATTATTACAGAGTCGCATTAATCGCCAAACAATCTGGGGTAAAGGTTGCAGCACAGATTTGCCAGAGACAAGTTGAGATGAATCGAGTTTAATGGAGCGCAGTGAGAGATTTTTTAATTTCTTTGTCTCTCCGAATTGTAGGATTGTTTTCTTAGCGACCAATTCGCTAAAGGATTTAGAACGGGAAAAGGTACGTGTCTATTGTTCAGTTCATCCCTGAATAGTAATAGTAACCTTTGTAAGAAGACGAGCCTTGGGCGAGTCTCGGCCGCGGAAAGGTTCTCCGTAATTCAAAGGGTCAAACAGGGAATTGTTGGTGTGACCGTGACGCGAAATCTTGACAATGAAATGCGGTAAGAATGTTGCCGGAAGTATAAACCGAGCAGAACGCGGCAAAAAGTGGTGAAAAAAATGAGGGAAAAACTATTCTCCTCAAAGGATTAGAAATCTAGGTGAAGGTCGAAGGATTAGATAGGGCTGACCAGCAGACAATAGAATCAGCAGTGAAACTCGGACACTTCCGTGCTCGAAATTGCGAGTAAAAAACAAGAGGAAGAAACGGAGAGAAAAAAAACTTCGAAACACCTAAGAGCTACCGAAAAGTGAAACTGTGACGTTTTATGTTTAAGAAAAAACGGGGGCTATTGCTCCCTCAATAAAATCTTAACCCGAACCATCTTAAAGGCAGAGAAACACCGAGCTATATAACGCGTCTTTGGGTAAGTATATAATTTCCATAGCATCTCCGCAGGTTCCCTCAAACTTAGATAGGAGAATACGTATAGGTACGTGTATTTAATTCTACTCACGTATTTGTTCTTGTGTAAGGTAATGTTTGCCTTAGAGTCGTACCGTTTATTTGGATATCATTTTTAGAAAATTTCAAGGAATCGCCGACGAATTCGTGTCGAGAAAGATATATTTTTGAGAGAGAGAGAGAGAGAGAGAGAGTGGGGAGAGGAGAGGAGATCGCGATATTCCAATTATTTCAACGAATAGCCGGAAGATAATTATACAGTGAAAGCTTGGATCGTGGTCAAAAATGAATAGTGCAATTGGGCAGAGCGTGAGAAATAAAATACCCGTTATAACAATAGTTGCGGAAATCTAAGGCGTTGTAAAACTTGACATATTTCTCACTGTCCCTTGAGGTGCGATAAATCTCTAAGAAAAGAATCAACGGCGCGATTTCCATCACAAAGTCATAAAGACAATGAGACCCTCGTTAAAAATCAGCGGGGCTAAACGTCTACGATGACACTATGCCAGTCCTGTTGCCGAAAAAAGAACAGTGACGCCTCGGAGTAGTTATGCAAAGTAAAGGGCAGACCGGGAGATTATTTTACCGTCTAATTAGAATCAGGCTCGAAATAATCCCGCGAATTTCGTAACAGATTTGAGCTCCGCTACCCTGGATTGTTATTGCCTTAAACCTGACCTATGTAAACCGTAAGTTTGCACCTGTTGGTCGCGTGATTTTAGCCGGCGATTATGGCTCCGAAACGTTAGCACGACTAGTTTTAGTGATACATAACTGCTCGAAGTCTCTCAATATACCGTTAGCAGTTTGAGGTATAGTATAAAATGGAAGTTATACATCGTAACTTGTATCATTCTCTGATAGTATTTCGGTATAAGTGGAAAGTAAGAAATTTTTCACGAATAATAATCCCCCGTTCTTTCCCGCTGTCAGATATATAGCCAATTAAATTGTCATATTCCTAGTCAGCTGATCCCCATTTAGTACTTATATTTACAAGCCATCCGGTTAAACGGTTATATACATGCAACATGAAATTGGTGCTACTGCACCGAAGTTATCGTCATTGTAAAAGTTAACGTTGCCTACACTCGTTACCCCGTTTTCTAAGTTTTACGTCCACTCTACGCTGGTCCAACACCTGTGAAATAGAGACGTCGTGATCGAGATCACGGCATAACTAACTCTATATCTATAAATCTCTTTACTGCAACATGGCGAAAAACCATTTATCTACCTCATTATTGCATTGGTATATAATTCACACCCAGCTAACTACACCTGTTCTCTTTACAGTACTTCATTCTACTCGCCGCAATCATATAATGACAAACAAATTCCCCGTTTGTTTATTTTATTACTCATTATATTTCATCGTGTAGTCACACGGTGGAAGTCTTTTACAGATGTTTATGCCAAATTTTGCGGGGTTTGATTTTTGGAGTCTTGAGAAATTGATGATTCTAATGTTTCATGGATTTTATTTTTGCGAAAATTCATTGGCCAATGCGTTATCGTAGCTGCAATATCTGCGGAGAAAAACAGCCTTTGGAAGTCTGCTAGCCGTCGCAATCTGGGCTTGAGTATCAAAGAGGGGATTGGCCTTGTCTAATACCTCACGAGCGTGACTTATAGTTAGATATCTACGCGCCTACGTATGTTGCGCATTTACTAGGTGAACTTATCAACGTCGAGGCGAACGGTATTCCGTGTTATCTGCACCGCTATAACTACAATACCTTACCAAGGATTGCTGCAAAGTTCACGAGTTTGAGTGAGCTAAGCCGATTTGTTTCGCTCCAGAAAGATATGGGGCATTCTACGCGTCGGATAGCAGGATAGATAATTCATGTAATTTTCTGATTTTAAATTGCGAGGAACGAGGTAGGTGATTTTTAGACCTGTAAGAGCTGCTACCGGATCTAGATTTTGTAGGCAGAAATATTTGAAAAACAGTTTACACCGATCGTTAGAAGGACGTAAAAATGAAATCTAGTAGATCTGTGTGTAAGATGAAAACGGTAGGAAAGAATAATGCTCAGACATCGTATGCCGCCAGTTCAACCCGCGTCTGCAACCAGATGTAGTAACCTAGACTAGAGCGGCGTGTTTTTACGAACGACCCGTTTCCTTCCAAGAAATACAGCAAAAACCAATCAACCGATCTTGGACTTTCCTGAGAACTTTATTTTATAGTAATAGAAATTCCTAGTTCTTAGAAAAGTTTATCTTTTCGGCTAGAGCACAAGCACGCGTTGATGACCGCTGTTACGGTCTCCTTAGCTGCATCAGGACATGCTTTTTTTATTGTAACATTTTACTGTGAATGAACAGCCCTCCCTCGAAACACGATGATCAGGTTATTACTAGTTCCACGTCTCGAGTGTAATCGAGTTATAAAGAACCCAAAGATCACCGAGAAGGAAGAACATCGAAATTCTAAACACTGCGAACGTTTCTCGCGACACTATCTCGCTATTATTTGGTGGAAATTCAATTTCACGATGTACCAGAAGATCTGACAAATTTCGATCAGTTGTCACATCCTCAGTCTTCAAAATTCGTCTCATTTCCTGGCGAAATTCTAAGCCTGCACGTGGTTATAAAAATTGATCAAATCATTACCGACCGAAACACTACACGTCAGCTGAAAAGGCCACAGTCTCTTATCGCATAAACTGTCTTTATACTTCACCCCTAGATCACACTGTCTTCGTACTAATCGCAAGCTATGATAAAATGGATTTGAGTGTGCGTAAAAACTCACCGATTTTTGTTTATCGAAAATAACGAGAGGAGCTTTTTCACTCCTAATCTCAGCTATCCTCCGTGTAATTTCCGGCTGCCAATTTTGCGATGTGCGTGTATATCCTTGCTCCGGTTTCCGAAATGAATAGCGACTAGGCGAAGGGCTAGTCAAGGTCTTGTAGAGATTGAAGAAGAAGATCTTTCGAGGTGGATCTCGACGATCGTCGCAAGGCCGTCGGAAGCAGAGGGTGAAGTGCTTTGCTATAAGTAAAAGTGTTCTTCACCTCCCCAATCGAATGGGGTGCAGGCGCCAGGGTCGCGGTTCCGGGCGCCGCGTGCTCCGCGTCGGCGTCACGTCGCGCTCATGCGCGGGCGTCGCGGCGCAAATATTCGCTACCCCTGATACGTCGTCATCCCTGCTATCTCCAGCCTCCCCTAAAACTCCCTTTAGACTCTCTCCAACCACCTTGAAGGTTATTCTAGCGACGCTGGTCGTCGTGGTGGTGGAAATTCGCGCCCTTATCGGCCTCGGCTTCGGACGGTACAGAGCCACTCCCTTATATACAGAGAGAAAGACTGATTTCATCAAGGGTTGTGCGAATCGCGAGACATTTATTTCCAACAATTTTAGCATCGTTGTATTCTCCTTTCGTTCTTCTATTTCCATTATCACAATCTTGCAATCTTATAAATTTTCCTTTCATTCTTCTAGCGAGTAACTAAATAGATATAACAGTTTCTAACTAATTGAATAGATAGACGCTAATTAATTGATACGTTTAATTGAATTGGGAATATATATAGTAAAACTTGATTGGAGGTAAAATAAAAATCTGTAATTGATGTTCGTTTTATTTATTTGCTTGTTTGAATTGACCATTATGGGATTACCCTGCAGTATAATACCGACACCAATCGCAATTTGGGAAAGTTTCGTTTGTTTTCTACAGTCGGACTCTGTCTTTTCAACGTGTGAACGATTCGATTCGTTTATTTATTTTTTCTAGTCTAAGGGTTCGCCGTCTATTTGTTAGGTCGCCAGAACTTTATTTATTTATATTACACGCGTAACCATGGAACAGCAGGAGATCGTTTTGCAGTCTGAAGAAGACCGAGTCTAGCTATAAGCTTCGAATGTTTTCACAAAGAAACGGCAGCCTATAAACTATAAGCTTATATAAATGGTTAGAGGTTCGTGTTTAGTTGACTTAACCAAAACCAACGATGAAAAAAGAAGAAACGAAAAAAGGAAAACGAACAAAGTAGGTACAGGTATAAATAATCTAAAGTCAAAGGATCATGATAGCAATTCACAAACGAGTATATATACACCTATATAAGATCGTTAAAAATCTGTAACGAGAGATAGAAAAAATTCGTTAGTTTCATCATTATTTCGTTTAATAATAAATCATTGTCTCAGACGTATCAAAGAATCATAATCGACAGTAGCTCTCCGACTTTTATCGGTATAATAAACAGATGCGAATATTTCGAAGTTCGTAAACATACAATTTTTGAAGAAAAAAAAGAACCAAATGTGTTGTGATCTTCCTTTTGAATTCGCTCAACGTTTGTAACACGGACTTGTCTCGTAGAATTTTTCTCCACGTATTACGTGTGAATCGACAAAGTCGTTCTCGTACGTTAACATCTAACAGCTGAGGACAGATTTACAGCAGATGTTTTCGCGTTTGGCCACACGTGATTTTCAAAGACTCCCTCCGTCGCTAACTCCTCGTAAGTTGTGTCTTTAGATTCTTGGCACACCGAAGTTTGAAAGTAATGGTATAGCTCATATGAAATATTCTAGTAAAATAAAAATCCGAAATACATCCCTTCGTCTCGCCCAACTAATTCGCGAAGACTAATTCTAATTCTTTACCCACGTAATTATAAAACGAAACTTCTTTATTTTTTTCGTACGTGTGTGTGTGATCACGTGTAGAATTGTAGGCATAACGCACACGTCTAGATGCGCATGTTTATTATTCGTCTAGCATATATATGCGTTGGTGTTGAACAGTGCAGTTTAGAGTTGGTTAGAAAAGTTAATATGAGATGAAATGAACTGAACCGAGTTGAAATTCTGAGCTAAATTATATCCAGACAATTTCGAACGTAACCAAATGAAAATAAATTTCGCGGAAAGTTTTAATGGTTTAGGTAGAAAATATCCGCTTGTGCAACAACGGCGCGAGGTATGTGAAGCGCAGAGATTTTACGAAGGTAAATTACAGAGTCCTGTATGCCGCCTCGGTGATGGTTCGAACGTTTGACGAGGGGGAAAGCGAGGGTGCAGTGTACGTTTACATTTTTCAAAAATTTTTATACCCCAGCTCCGCAGCAGCCTTTCTTTTTTTTTTTTTACCTCTACCAATAATTTCATGCTTCGGAACGAAGCGCTGCAGTTAAATGAATATTAAACGAGCGCTTTTATATTTCAGTCCTCGGGAAAAGTACCCCCGGGGCTGCACCATCGCCGCTCTTTCCGACGCGATAAAAAAAAAGAAAGAAAGAAAAAAACTGGGGGAAAAACAAAGAATAAAAAAATGATAAAACTACAAAAAATCATTTATCGAAAACAACATGGCGGTCTCAGTCCCTCGTTTTCATCCCACTTCCACTTTAACCTGCACCCTGGTTCTGGTTCTCGCATCCCGTGATGTCTGCGGGTTTAATTAGCCCGGTTGCGTAGCTGGGGGTTCGGGCCGCAGGGGATCCTGGGGATATTACTTTGACGAAGGGAACTGCGGGTCTCTCCAGAACCCAGGGTTAGTCTAGGTCTCCAATCCAGCTTCTCACAGTCTTCACCGTCTCGTTTCTTGGATCAATGTTTGCCGGAATTGGGTATAAGACTCGGTGGGAAATTAAAGTGAAATCAGAATTAAACCCTGGCAGTATAAAATGCGGACCCTGAAATGTATTATTCATTCCTTTTGTTTTTTTTCGTATCTCTTTACATCCCCGTTCCTATCATAGGTACAGAAATTCCATATTCAACCCTTAATGCGATTTGAAGGAAAAATAAATAAATAATAATAATAATAATAATAATAGGGGATGAATAGATCGCGATAATATCGCATAATGACGTGTGAATGATTTCGCGTGATTCCCAGGTCGTATACGCATACGTATTACTACTGCAGATATTAGCCAGTGAACTACGATAATGGTGACGACGCTGTTTCGAGTAAAGTGCCCTGCACCCGACTGACCGGTCATTCAGTTGACTGTCGAACTGTACCGCTTCATCGTACTCCGCGTTCCGTTTCACTGGACGCTTTGCCGTAACGACACCTCTACCTGGATTTATTACGTCGTCAGGATTTCAAGCCATTCTCTTCTTATCCTTATTCTTCTTACCAAGACGAATACAGAGCTACATTGTCTGTGCTCGGATCATCCCCATTCCATGGCACATAATTCGAAAATATGAAATCGGGTCTAATTTCCCAAACCAATTTCCACCGAATATTCAAAATGAGAAAATCGCCGATTTTCATGTATCGCCAAGAGAGCGTCACACCTACATCCACTTCCAACTGTATCCGATAACGTAGGCGGAGGCTGGGCCGGGTCGATGTTGGGTTAGCTCGGTGATGCTGTTATGAAGCGTAACGGAGCACAGGAACCATGATTGGTAAAGGAGAGGGAAGACGGAGAGAAGTGGAGAGGGGTAAAGGGCGAGAAAGAGGGACAGGGCGGACCCGGATAGGGGAGGGCAGAGAGCGGCAGATCCTCGCCCGGGCCGCCATCAGAGGGTGAATTGGGAGCCGAGGGCATAAATAACGACACGTCAACCACCCTCCTATTCGGCATGGTGGTAGTATCCCGGGTTTGTGTGAGCGTGAGGATATTTGAGAGACCATGTTCGAACGGGATGAAAAGAGACGGAGAAAAAAAAGGAGAGCTTTTCTCCCGTTTGTCCCGGCCGCGTTTCTCGACGCGGAAAGACGAAAGGAGATATTACGGATCCCGGCTACCACCAACATCAACGAGCAATCAAGTTGACTCGTGTACCCGACTCCTAACTCGCGATATGAAAAGATTCCTCGAAGCTCGTAGAATTGGACCTTCATCTCGCGTCGGGCTCCGCAGGTAGGCCCAGTCCTTAATTCATTGCCGGCTTAGCCGGCGTCGTACTGGGAGTTATCTCCGTGGTAACATAGGGCGGGAATCAAAGTCCTGTATACATAAATATGGCATATATTCAAGCAGGTAAAGAGACACGGTTAAGATGGTTAACTCTTTGGTCGGGTCCGGCCCACGGGGACCACGGGGACCACGGGGACCACGTCGTAAAGTAGCATTAATTGAAAATCGTGGCTTTGCGTTGGACAAGCGAACGGGGAACCGAGAGTTGATCTCCTCTTGAATAAGGCATGAGCTGCTTAAAGAAGAAAAATAATAATAATAATGATGATAATAATAATAATAAAAAAGGACGAAATTGCGCCCTCGGAGCTAGTGGTTAGAGGAACACGACACAGACGGAACTCAAACGTCTGCCAGATCCACCGCGGTATCTTATACTGTAGTTTGGCTCGCTGGACAGCCGAGCTTACGGGGCCATTAAACTAAAATAAAAAGTCTCTCAAGTTCTACCACTCGATGAGACTGCAGCCGATGCGGACAGCTCGGGTGTAAACGCAGAATTATTGTGTGCTGCATTCGAACAACCGACACCTTATGATAACCTATGGAACCGCGAGGTACTGGGGTGTCGGACAAAGTAGCATGGCCGCAATTGGCGGCACGTCGAACACGTCTGCGGACCATCTTTCTATAAGTTATTATCCTCATACTTCAGCGCGATGAGTTTTAGAGTCTTGCATTCGGTCCATCGCAGGCGAAGAGATTAAACCGTAGAGAAGTTATTGTTTCTTTTTTTTTCAAAGCTCATCGAGAGCTGGAATTTGTTCTTCGTTTTTCTTCATCGCTTTCTCCATGGAATGATTTTCACCCTGTCATTTAGAGTCCGCGTAGTTACATTCATTTCGCATTATTTCTATGAAGAAATGGAGTAGACTCGAGGCTACTTAAATCTGAGGAAAGTGTAGTCTGATATTTTCTGATTTACCCTGTCAGTTAGAATGCCCACGTCAAATACAGACAGTTACGGGTGTAAAGGTGAAATCATTGCTTCTATACGATCAGCAGACATATTTCATCCGCTGCAGAGTCAAGTATCCTGGTACAGGATAGGGACGGTAATACAAAGTGAACCTTATACGATCCCGACCCACTCGCACATAATATGAGTCTTCTATCCATTGCAGGCATGCCCACAACGCTACACTTATCTGCTAATTTATAATAGCCCATAACAAACTGCAACTATCAACTTTGTGCTGAAAAAGAAAAAAGAAAAAAGTGAAAAAGAAAAACGAGTTCACGCAAGGACCAGTTCCTTTTAGTGCAAAAAATCGGACCTGTAAAGTTCTGCGTTAGTTACGCTGTGAATTAAGGATAGTTGAAGGCTTGGGCAAGGAATTATTACTGCTTCAGGGATCTCGGTGATTCAAGGTGTCGAGACAGACTAACTATGTGCGGTAATTCGCGTTTCTCGAATCCCAGGGCTTGTCAGTTTATCTGACTATCGGTCCTACATGTTCTCGTTGACTGCAGCCAGTTTACTCTCGGAGTACCTTAGCTTCGCGATTTTCTTCTTTGTACTGAAAGCTCGAGTGTTGGATGCCAAGGCTGCTCGTTGAGGTGATCGAACTCTCCTCGTTGAAGTAGTCGTTTGCATATTGCCCATGGAAAGTATTTGGAATTATTTTTACACTACGTATTGATAACGGCTCAATAATCGGTGCTCAAGAATCTCGATAGTGATCGCATTGACGAAATATTAATGTTTAGAATTCTGAATGAAAACTGTTTAACGACAGGCTACATACATATACTATATTTATTGTACTGCAACTTAAACCGCACAGAAAGTTACGAGACGTTTAAATATTGACTCTACAAACATAACACCTTCATAAAAGTTACCGTAACGAGCTCGCGACAACTCAAAAAAAGAAGAAGGAAAAAAGAGAAAAAAAAAATATTGCCTCGAGTTATACCTAGTACCTAGGATTAACGAAACCAGCTGTGTAGATAAAACATCCATGATTAGACTAATATTCAAGCCACTGAGTTCCAAAATCATAAAATTTTAAATCTGTTTACTCGTAGACAAAGATCCATATATTTTAATGTTCGTATTATTAATTCAACCCCTAAATATAGGGACCTGTTTTTCACCTGGGGAAGTGCAATAAGAGGAAAAAAGACCGGGATAAGGGATTGGTGATTATCTTACGAGGTGGGCAGGTATAGATGAATACCAATGCATGGGATCCATGCGTATAGATAGATATATTATACAGGTATCCGGTTCCACCACCGACGTGTATGGGGAGGTACAGAAGGTATCTACGTTTTATACGACACCCTTCAGTCATAAATTACTGTAGTCGTTATTTTACGCTTTCAGAGCCATCTTAGATTCGGCTCGATACCTCGTTCCGTCCATTCCAACGTCTGTCTGACTCTCTATCTAAGCTCAGTGCCGAGTTCTGATCACGAACAATCGGCCATGACAGTTTAAGCGGTGTTACCATTTCATTTCATTTTATTCCATTCCATTCCGCATGAAGACAGAAATTCTTTACATTTCATGCCGTCGTTAGATTCCGAAATTATACTTGCTTGGTTACACATTCAGAATAGAATCTTTAGATGAAGTTGTACGCGCTAATAAGTCTCTATACAAAGCCTGAACAGCCATGAAAATATAGATTTACGAGTTCCCGAAGATTACAGATGCGTGAGAATCTGAAATTTTCACTTCCAACGCTGCAATGAGTGAAAATAAAATTTAAACTGCCTGTAATTCCGACAGAGGAAAAAGAAGAAAGAAAAAACGCTAATTTTGTTTTCGGTATACTCAGAGCTTTTTTCGAACGATAGCGAGTAATCGACACATCTTTTTCTGAGTGTCAGTATCCCAGATGGAACGAGAGAGGATAATTGGCTCTGATGTATTTGTAATTTTATAGCTAGCCTTGCTTTTTATCATTCCGCCAATTAACCCGTCCAAATAAGTGATTAGTGAAGCTAATCAAATTTAGAAAACTAAACCGTCCACTTTCGAGAACAACAGCTCACCGTAGCTAGTTCGCTCTCATTAATTGCTACCCGCTCAGGATTCACGTGCTGCTTGTCGCCGTTACGGATAAACGACGTCGCGACGTAGGCGTCGACGTGAGACGTCTTTCTAGCCACACGCGGGCCTATAGGGAGCGGCTCTGTTCGCCTATCTCTTACAGGGTCTGGCTCAATCTATACATAGATATATCTATATACCTGTACACATATACCTATATATATAAAGTCTATCTCGTTGAGTCACGCGAAGCAATCACTGTGAGTGCGTGGCGAGTGCAGATCCCTTAGATTTTTTTTCTTCTTCTCCTAACTAGCATTCTACGAAGATTGGGGACCAAATTTTTCCATTATTTTCGCTAAATAAATTCTCCGAAAATTCCCCACCGTCTCCAATCGTCTTGTAGTTATAGCTATGCGACGTGACGGTTTTGATATCATAGCAGGTGTGACGGAATTTTTATTTTACCCCAAAAATAGTAGTATATAAATAAATATGACGGATTTTTGTCACAGCTAGGATGTATAATTTGATTGTTAATGCAGACGAGGTCGTAAATCTTGCGTGAACGATCCACGCTGTGCAGTTATAGAAAAAAAAGGAAAAGATATTGACGGAAATTCATAGTTACGACTTGAACGTCATCACTGAATGCAAATGAAAGATATCTCGAAGTAAAAGTGGAAGTGAGAAGGCAGTCTTTGAAGCGCAACTTTGCAGCCCCTAAAGCACAGGGCGCCATCGGACCCCATGATTCTATTAGCGATTGTACGTATTAACGGCTAAGTTTATTATGCTGAACGGTCGCTTTTATAGTTATATCTTGAAATATACCTAACCAAACCGAAACTCCCCTGCAGGCACAGAGAGAAGGGTGGTTGACACCAATTACGTATGATATAGATGTATTTGGTGATTTGTCTTCTAATTCACGTGCACTCTAGCCTACGCGAGTAAGTACCTTGCAGAACGTACCCGAAGAGGGGATTGAAAGACGCGCGTATATCCTGCCCCACGTCCAAAAATCTCCTCCTTCAATATCCTCCCTCCATTATATACATACATCTCGTTAACGAGATATGACCTGCGGAGAAGTGCATAGCTCTACGCGCATGGGAAATGGTGGCAAAATGGGGTTGGTTTAGGGCCTGGACAACTAGGGTGAGATTTGTATATCCAACTGTATAAGCCGGAGATTTTTCAGATACGAAAGGATACTGTCATCGCCCGCAAAGCGTGACTCAGTCCAAGATTTACAACCAGTTACAAATTCATGATTCTTTAGCACGATTCAATTATACAGATTATTTACTGCCGAAAAAGAAACGCTTTTTATACAGACGTCAAAAATCAGATGTTCAGAGTAATCCTTATGCGCCAACTTGCGAGGATGTGAACAATTCCTAAATCATATTCTCGAGAGAAGAGTCGAAAGATCCTTTCGGCATCGCGATCCAAACCAATATCTGACGATGAGACTATGAGACTTTGAGACTATGCCTATTCGCTTGGTTCAATGGACTAGCAAATCGGTGGCTTTAAAGAACGGAGATTAGAACGTACTTTAGAATCGAGAGAAAGAAAATGTCTTTTGGTCTCTAGGGTTGAACGAGGGAACGAGTCGGTCCCCTATCTCTGGCCCAGCCTTCATCTCCCGCATCTCGAAAGGGGATCTCCAGTTCTGCGAGCTAGCGATGGCGGTTGTTCCCCCGGCGAGGGGATCGAGGGGTGAAACGAGTCGAAGGGAAACGAAGGGAAGAGAAGGGAAGAACGTCGTAAAACAGCGGAAGTCGCTTCGAGAGGCAAAGCGCGATGCGCGCTTTGAGAGATCCGCGCTAAGCTCTGACTTTCGTGTTAGTGTCTATATAGCGACACACGGATTCTATGTTATGGCGTGGAAGCGACCCTCTCGACTGATATAGGGTGATACAAGTCCAAAGGTCTCTGGAGAATTGGGTTTTACCAAACAAGTCCCGAGGGATAAATTGTACCACATTTTACCCTCAAACTTACTGCTTGTCACAGTCGCCTTCGCGGTTATAATTGCATTAATTTACCCCGAACTTTGTCTATCGAAGCTTCCCCAAGAGCAGAGTGATATAGGTATTTGATTCTCAGGGTCCTGGAGTTATTCCTATCGAATTCTGCCAGGGTTTGCTTTTTTAATGAAGATAATAGAAAACGAATAGAATTTCTTTTCGCAGTATATCCTTCGTAGGGGATGTTTAGAGCCTGTTTCAGCCTACAAGTCTGAGAATTGTGATTTCGTGTAATCGGACGATGGAATTATGAGGTAGATGAAATCTGGTATGAAACGCGCTGTATAGAAACGCGGCGTGACACCAACACGCCTTATCGTCGAGTGAATCCTTGGCGGGGCCGCCGTTAAATCTGAAACTACAGAGATAGCACAAACGGAATTTTAGAGAGACGCTAGCGCAATTCCACTCCTTGAATACCATCTCCCGTCTCCCCGACTCTCCCAGTTTCTCGTATCCTGTCGCAAGGATCTTCTCAAACGACCGCTGTGATTACACATTTGCATTCCACTCCGTGACTACCTTAGATATATACCCTACTGCAGGACGCTACGTTAAATGAAAACGAAAACTTCTTCAATATTCAGAAGATCAAGTCGAATACTCCGACAAGTTTTTTACTGTACATTTATTTCTGACTTTTTTTTTATCTTCACGCGGAGTTCTTTTGAGGGTTGATTCCTAGAATTCTGAACTCCGAATCTTACGAATTTACATTAACCAGGAAATAATTGTTCATAGATGGTCGAGAAATTTGGGTAAGTCTTAGATTCTTGTTTCTACTGCCTGCCACGTGGAAACTCACCCTATCCGAATAGTGTTGATCCTTTTAGAGATGTAGTCCATAGTGTGAATCGACGAGGCAGTAGTACTTTTCTTATTGCTTTCGCGTCCTTGAATGCACAATATAAGTTACACTCGAATTCAGCATCCTCTCTTGGAGTGCGGAAGTAGGTACGTAGAGCAGAGTTGTTGTTTGGTTGAAGTGAATCTGCACTTGCACAGAGAGATCGGAGGTAGCGTAACGTTGGCCAATTTGATGGGCAATAGGACGTGACAAGAACGTCTTTTCCTCTCCTCTCCTCTCTCTCTCTCTCTCTCTCTCTTCTGTTAAACGATTATTTTTGTTGACGTCGTAAATCCCTTTAACCGCGCCACTTCGAGTGCTTCAATATCCTCGTGACTACCACCCCCAACTTCACCCCTGAGACTATCACGTCTCAATGATATCTCACTCCTTCCCGCGAACATAGCCGCACGCGAGTACGTGGTAATCTGTTTTCAAGTGTCGTTGAAACTTGCGATACCGTTGCAGAAAGTAAGCACGAGCACCGCGATCCCGTCCCCGATCCACATCCCGATTTCCGACCTTTTTCACGCATTATCGAACGCGTTCATAAACGCGGGATTCAAGTCGAGGGAAAAATCGCGTCTCTGTTGGCCAAGCTCTTCCTCGGAACTGCGCGTTTTCATCCACCAGGTCTGGGAAAACCCGGAAGTTTAGAAATCTGCCAAATTTTGACGGTCTTAGAAACCGCTACCTACCTCTCGCATCCCAGACACAGTGGGTATACCCGCACCGTATCCCATTGACCTTAATTGCTTGGGATTATAGTTTGGCCGAAAGTACAAACAAAGTTTTTTGCCGGCTTCTTAAACCTTTGAAGAAAATTCTTCCGGGTTATTCTCGACCGCGACCAGATTTCTCTAGTGGTTAAAATTGCCTGATACCCATAGCCACGGACAGAACAGAGACGATATTCGAAAGCGGGAGCAAAGAATGCGGAGATATCTGGAAGGGTGAACTATTCCCTCGTAACCTTTTTTTCTTTCCCTTTTCTTCCTTCTTTTTCTTTCTCATTTCGACAAGGATGCCGAAAAATGTGGTTTGAATTCGGTGCTAATTAGAGACAGTATGCAGGCTCCCATATTGAAAGGAATTAATTAAGGGTAGATTTTTATCGGCATAATGTCTGTACCCTAGACCCGGAATTCAGCCCTATTTCTGGAGTGATTCATGTGGCTTAATTTCTGAAAACTCACTCAAGCTCTACGCCGTCACCTCCGAACTATGCATCAGTCGTTTTTTCTTTACTTCGGCTTTGTCTCCAACCGTAAAGATAAAAAAGAGACTATGAGAAGACGCGATGAGCAGAAGGCCGTTAAACGAGTGAAAAACGAGACACGAATATATATCCAGATTTAAAAACCGAGATAACCGCAAGACGCCGCAAAACATTAACTCGTTCTTTAATATATGCGCTGCACCGTGGCTAGGTACGTTGATGAAGGTCCATAATGACTTCTCCTATCACAGATACCATCAGTGATTATACATTTGAAGAAAATACGAAAAGTTTATGTATAAATAAAAATTCAATATCAAACCAAAAATGAAAATAAGAAAACTGTACAAAATGCGAAAGGTTGGGTCTACCGAGGCGAAAGTACGGAATAAATGTACGACATGTGAGCTCGATTGAACCTGGATGAACGTATGAATTTAAAGGTCTTTTTCTACTACCATTTTACAACGGGCAGTATACCAGCTGCAATATATTTACACGTGTATTTATGAGTAGCCACTTTGCCCGGTGCAGCGACCGCCTCTCTATCTGTAGCTGCCCAGAGGCCTGCAGTGCAGTGATGTAGCATCGAGCGGTCAGGGAGCTTGAGACTTTTGCATTTAGGAGCTTAATGTCCGAGACGTAGGCACAACTTAACTAAATTGCGAGCTGAGAATACTTTAACTCTTAGTCTTTTGACCAGCACTTAGCACGCTGGCTGACGTTTATTAGCTACACTTACCATCCGCCGCTTGCTCGATCCTTTTCCAGCTCTCTTCTTCAACCTTCGGTACTTATATAGGTGTAATAAGCTTATTATCCTTGCGTCAAGTAATAATATTCGATTTTGTGGAAAGGGGTCAGTGTATTATGTTGGGTAGGTATATTTTTTTTTTTCTCTCCTTCTTCTCTGCGGGTAAGCCGATTCAAATTCTTTTCGAGTTATGGCCGGCCTAACAACTTCGCCGTGGAATATCACGAAATCATGAAATGGACTCCATGTCGAGCCGATGCCATGGACCAAGGACCGAGGCTCGCCACTCCCACGGATGCTGCATCGGTGGTCTGGATTCTTGAAAAGGAGAAATCCCACCCACTTGAGCCACCCGCATCTCTCGTTTCACTGCAGAGAGTAGCTGGAGCTGGAGCTGGAGCTCTCGAGAAAGAATAATAAAAAAGGAAATAAAAAAGAAGAAAAAAAAAATGGAAGAAGAATTCGAAAACCAGTTTCCTTCGTGGATACAAATCATGAGCAACTATACCCTGCAGCCACACCTTCTCTTTCCCCCCAAGAAACTCTTTGTAATGGACGACTACAGCCTCCGACTTTTGACTCCGTGACTTTCGAGAGCGAGACTGGCTGTCAGTTTCGGTTGAAAGTCGATAAATTAAAAAACCATTTCACATTCATAGATATACGTATGTATATACCTATATTTAGTACACCCTTAAAACCTATGAATTTTTTTTAAAAGCGTGCCGCGTCCTCGAGTCGGATTCACAGGATTGTTCTCCGTCCATTTCGGATATCTTCATCCCAGACTGATTCGCATTTTCTAGTCAAAGATCCTGAATCTTAAGAAAAAATACAGCCCCTCCTGCCTACAGTGGGGTCGAAGAAAAAAGGCGATAAAACAAGAATTATTGTTTCTTCAGAATCATGGCTCATATAATCTCCCGGAGAGATCTTCACACTATTTAGTCTTAAGAATGTCGCATAATTCATAATTCGCAACGGGTTCCGGCTCGTTACGCGTTTACCACTGACTTGGTTCGCGGGACGATCAGTCCTCCGAAGAACTCGTCATCAGCGTAACTCGCGTAACGTAATATTAAACGGACGATGAAGAAAGGTGGGGGACGTGGGGCGGATAGGCAAGGTATATGATACCTGCGCATTCCTAGACCGATATTTATCCACTTCAGTCGACGACAGACCGAGAGATATTATTGGTATGCTAGGATAATCCTAACGTATAGGAATAACGTATGTGCAGTAAGCCGCTTCCCTGATGGAATGAGAAAGAAAGGATTTCTTCCTCATCTTCTTGTTCTTCTTGTTCTTCTTCTTCTTCTCGGGTTTCACGCAGACTTTGGTAGGCCGAAAGGCAGAGAGGCGGACAGCGAGGAGGTCCTCCAAGTCGAAGAGAATAAGAATAAGTTCAAAAAGGACTAGCGCGAGTCTTCAGGAGAGGGTCGTAAAACGATGAGTGCAGTACGGCCGACACGAAGATCCCGCGCGCAGATAATTGTGTAAGTGGACCCTCTCCGTCGCCGGTTTCTCCTGGTGGTCGAGGAACCGAGAATGTAGATATGGCTGTGGCCGTGTGACGATGAGTTGATTGCTCCTCGTCGACGCTCCACCTCCGTGAACGCGTCGTGACGCCTTCTGCACCAGAGATTTTCACGCTTTGAAAATTAAACCAAACTAGGGGCCTCGAATTCGCGTCCTTTACGTAACGTTATAATTACGAAGTTGAATTTCTCTACCCTATTATCCATTTTGTATGACAAAATTCCAAAAATTAATCACTCGAATAATGATCGAGAATATTTGAATAGAATAGATCCTTCAATGTTCGTGGTTGAAAATCGATTGTATAATGATTCTCTTTAAATTTCTCTGAAAATGAAATTCTCTTCAAATTTTTGCTTCTCCTTCTCCTTCTTCTTCTGCGTCTAAGTTATTATTATTATTATTTTTCGATAATTACCGAAATGAAATAATTATTGATTATAAAATTATTGAAAATTTACATCAAATTTACAGCCAGAGTTTCGCAGACCTTTCGCAGCTCTCTTGTTGCGATGTTTTTGCAGACAAGGTGCACCTCCAACTCGTATATATATATATATGTTATATATGGCTCCACTATATAGCTGCGAGCAGCGACGGTAGCGTTTATGGCCGTTGCCAGCGTGAATATTTATGTGCTAGCCATTATTGTCTACATAATAGTAGCGCGGTACGCGGGTTAGGAAATAAGGATAAGTGAGGTGACGCTGAACAGTAGACACCCGTATGCAGATATGCTTATATCCATTACCGAAGGGTGCAGAAAAATGAAACAGACACAGACAACGATGGGACATGGCGCTTTTATGCACGTACCTATCTTACTCCTCCAAGATTCTCACGTCTAAACACATCCTGCTGTTGCGACGAAGCCAATTACTCCCTCGAGTCCAGAAGACATCCCGTGATTACATGTAGGAAGCAGAAGCCTCGCTTCACTCCATCGTGTAAATCGCGATTAAAGATTTACACGGATTTCCTTCATTTGATGTACAAATATTTAAAAAATCTGACTGATTTGATCGAGAACTGGATCGATATTTCAAGTCACGAAATTCTGCGAAAAATATGTTTGCCCCGTAATTCTTGGGCGTGGAAAAGATACGGAACGTCATACGATAACGTGCATGTCCTGTGCTCTTGTTCTTATCATATCTTCGATACCTATACATATATGTGCTCCGTATCGCGACGTTCAGCGAACACCAGAGCGGCACTTTCGACTGATCTATTTTCTCCGAAAACACTACGATGCGAGATATGCGGCCATGTGTGCGCGGGTGTGTCTGCATGCGTGAGATCGATCGAGCCTGCAGCCCTTGCCAAGGGGATGCTGTCCGGTCTCCAGGCGGCTCCTGAGGGGCACGAAGAGATCTGTGCTACACACAGGGATGGGATCACGTGTGGAACGATTTATGACTGTCTCAAATTCTCTTTCAACATTTCATTAGAAATTAGTTATTTTTCACTGAATTCGAGTTCGGAGCTCCCGGATGTTGCGGTATTCATAATTCTCGAAAAATTCACCAAATTGAAACCAAAACTCTCTCTCACTCTCTTCTCCTGATGATAAATGACATCTGATAATCAGATTAATTGACTAAAAACTCGATAGAACTTTCAACTTTCTTGAAACACTGAAGGTAACGAATGTACCTTGACTCAGAACACAAAGAGCGAGGTTGTCGCTGTAGCTTTTCACGTCTACCGAGTAAAAATTCTTCGGCACAAATCGTATTTGGAAAATGTTTTTTGTCCCGGTGGTGGGATCCTTTGCGAGAACAGCGGTGTCATAAAAATAATTATTATTGTTATTATTATATACAGCTGACCGGACGGGTTGTGTTTGTGCAGGCTCTCCCGTCTGCTCGCCATCTCGAGCCCGGGGTCTCGGTCCAAAGGAATTTATTGCATCTTGCCCTCGTCGCGTACCCAAACCTTCTTGGTTTTGAAAAATAGAAAAGTTGCATCAACGCAAAGCGATGCAAAGCGGCTAATATTCGAGTATAAAACGACAAGACTAAAGCGAAACGACCAAAGCTGCAAACATTCTTCATCGAAGTTCGGAAATATTGCATACCTCGCCTATATTTACAATGCGCAGCGGTTTTATAACTAAACCAAAGATTGTTGTCAATAATTTACGACGCTTTCAGATTATGGGTACACAACGGTCAGGCTTATACGTATACCATATTTCTGTACAGAGAATAAAGGGTTTCAAATCCACGTAGGTATATATACGTATAATACCCATAAATCATACGTGTAAAGCATACCTCGGTGATCCTGTAGCGCGACAAGATACTTGCGGGCTTGAAATGATCTGCAATGAGCAAATAAAATATATCAACGGATCAATGGACTCGTGATTGCCCTGGACCGCTGTAACATAATAAATTACACCCACGTCCAAAGTCGTTAATATTGTATTAGGGCTGAGCTATTTTTTTCCCTTATAGACTAGATTCACCGAGTTTTCGGTTCTGACCTAAACGCATGAAAGAAACGGGCGATTTGTATGAAAAATCGCATTCGACTTACCATAGAAAAATCTGCATAACTTTCCCCCGCGTGGTTACATCGTTTTAATCGAATAGAAATGGCGAATTTTCGTGCCGGTGGCGACGATGGCCGTCGGACGGTACCTGTACAACCCGCGAAGCTCTGACCGGCGTCTTGTTTCACGTGTTAATAAATAGCCAGGTTATTACCCACAAGCTAATTTCTCAACCTCTCTGTTCATTTAACGGAGCCAATTATGACAGGCATAAATGTAAGCACTTAATAGTTGTGTACACAGGCGCACGCGCTCACCCCATGAGCACCCTGTGCCGTCCCGTCGGTCAAGGCATTGCGAATCACTGTTACAATTTCTCATTTTATCATCCAATCACTTGCCAATTAGTAACAGATTGTTTGATACGAAACCGCGATTTTTTATTAATTATTTTTATCCAGGTGTTATTCTTTCACCATCATCTTACGTTTCTTATATGGATGGATGATCGCCTCTTCAATTGCACAGAACAATGGTTTATAATTCTCACATTTCTTCGAGTTTATTCATTTTATAGACACCCACTCGACTTTCCTTTGATTTTGATCGTAAATTAAGCGAAATCCCGTTTCTTTTATTTTTTATAATTGAAATTTTTCATCGATACGAAAAGATAGGCGTTTTTAAAACGGGGCAGCCGCCTCGACGTCGGAGAACATATCCGTTCACCACTCGGAAAGAAAGACTGGCATGCCAGAGTTATACCTACTCGGTTAAGCAATTGCTTCACTTAATTGCCAACATAATATTTTTATTGTGCATTAATTCCGCGATTGTCGTTATGAAATCAATTTGCCCGATACTAAGACGTCGTAAAGGTATTTAACGTGTATTATAAAAACAAGTAGGTAGGTATGTAGCAGACCTACGTGTATACATCATGCTCGAGTGTGCACTCTACCTTATACCTTCCTACTGCCAGTAGAGCAAGACATTAACGGTCAGTGGTACTTTCCACGTCACTACGATCACACAAACTTTATTGTGCATTATACCGTGGCGTTAATACTTGCACCAACACTTCAGGGTCAAATAGAAAATAGAAAATGATTATTACACTCGTTGCACCGGGGAAACCTCCCTATAAATTTCCCATTCTACGCACAACAAATTATTCGCGATAAATAGATACAAGGGTTTTCTTCTCGTAGATAGGTGTAATATAGATAGACGGTATGATATAATTGAAATTGAGTTATACGCTGTTAAGTGGTAGCTACTTCCGGAATTAATTCTGGAGCGTAGGATAACTTGAGACTGTATAAATATTTTCATAAAATGGAAACTAACCGATCGAATTACTTCAGACGGAAGTTTACCTGGGACAGATGCAATCGACTTGCACCTGCAGCTCGCGGCGTACCTACTACCTCCGGAGATCTGAAGACAGGAAGATAGATGGCTTGCGGGCGAACCGTGCTCGACGTCCCGACGGCCGTCGCATGATCGCGCCCGTTCACGTTTACTCAAGTAATTATCACTTGTTCCTCGGCAAACAGTGAGAATTCCTCAAACCATATTCACAGCTTCGTAGCTCAACACTTCGAGCCCATGCAGCCCTGGGCAAAAGGCTTGCTTCGACGCCTACCTCTGCGACCACGACGCGACGCAACGGGTCAAATAAAGGATCGAACAGTTTTTCAAGGACTTTGAAGAATAACCGCTTGACAACCGAACTCGCACGTTTCACAGCCCAGAGTTCAGTGTACTTTCTAGCTCCGAGGATTCGATTCTGAGCTATGGTGTACACTCGACGTTTCTATTTGATTACGTAGCTATAATTTCACGTATGTTTGCGATAGAAACTACATTTTACAAATATGATCGCTTTGCGCTCGTCACAACTTCGGATTTACCTAATTAATCATTCTTTGTCTAATCACTGATGCGTATGTTCAATTTATATTTCAATCAACGAGAAATAAATTGAGCTGGGAGAAGGACGAGCGGAAATCTGCGGCTCCGATTCATATGAGGATTAATTAATATCCGGTTATTGGCACTTTCCCGAATCCTACGTTCTGACGTATTTATTACCGCATCGTGGAGATGAGAATATTTCATTGTATCAGAGTGGCTTATATAGCTCCGAGGAATCGTTCGTTACGGACGTAAGATTGAATGGATACGCTGTACTAATTAAAGAAACTGATTCCTGCAGATACGTGATGTGTAATATATGGATTTCACATCATCTTAAGCTTGCCTGAATTAATTCGAATCTTTATAACACCTGCGGAGGCGGTCTATGCTATTA
This sequence comes from Rhogogaster chlorosoma, assembly GCA_944452935.1. Taxonomy (NCBI): domain Eukaryota; kingdom Metazoa; phylum Arthropoda; class Insecta; order Hymenoptera; family Tenthredinidae; genus Rhogogaster; species Rhogogaster chlorosoma. The sequence goes on from OX101804.1 coordinate 19,575,796, forward strand.
TGAAACAAAAATTATCCCAAATTTTTGGGCTCAACCAATGCTGTGGGAGATTAGCAAAATATATTCGCTTTATATGTATAGACGATAGATTTACAGCCAGTAGATTAATCCTCGTACAAAGTACGTGATTAAAGTGCCGGAATGCTTCTAATCGCGGAACTAATTTAACATAAGATTTGAAGGATCTAGCGAAAAGGAATTCGTAATTATACATATGTATTTCTATTTGTTTTTGCTATGGATCTTTTTTACAGACACTAATTGGAATCATAAAATTTGACTAGAACATTAAAATATATAATTTTATTTTTTTGAGTTCTATCGAAAATCGAATAACTTTTATTTTCGGATTCAAAAAATTCATTCGGTTTTTTTTCTGCTACTCCTTTATTTTTGTTCTCGTCCAATACGCTATTATCTTTTTCTTTTTCCTCCTTTTTTCAATTTTTTCTCCACTTTTCGTGGAGTTTTGAATTTTGGAGTTTCGTATGCATGTATAGGTATCTCAGAAACTGTTCGACGGACTCATGGTCGCCCTGCACATCCGCTCGGCTGGTCGCGCCTCTTAGTTTGTTTACACATACGCAGTCTTGCTGGTTCGGGGTCTTTTTTTTGTCACGGTTATTTCGACGCCAAGTCGAACGTGTCCGTTTAGGTTGTAGGGAGAGAAGTGCCTCCAGCCTTCAGCCCTCGGTTTCTTATTATTCTTTGGCTAAAAGTTCCTCTGCGTGATAAATAGAAAAAACCTACATAGGTATAGATCATTTAGAACGTGATTACTGACAATGAGCTAATCACGATCATAAATTTGTCACAAACACAGATTTCGACATTTGTTTTTCGTCCATTTCCATCCAACTAGTATCCCAAGACGAGGCGAAAGTGTCAATGGGTTGCTAAAGGCCTATGTGGCGTTGACACTCTCAAGCCTCAGATCTTCAGGAGGTGTTACAACTTACACCTGGTTTAAATTACCATACATTTATACCAGTTCCTGATGATTTTTTTTACCCACGCACGGAGACGCCCACGTACAAAGACGTTTGCATCTTCTTAATTTGGCGTTGTCAGATCAAATGTTGAATAACTATACTAGGAATTTTTAATTTTTTCATTTTAAATAATTTTTTTTCCATAGATGAGGTTTTTTTGTACAGTTGATTTATACTTCATTTAATCTTGCCGGATACATAATCTCAAAAAAAAAATATAACGACTGGTAAAAAAAACTGATTGAATACATTTCCAACAAAAAGCCCCTGATGGCTGATGACTCGAGTTACTTCGAAGATCGTTCCCAACGCCGTTTCTGGATTGTTGAGCATCGCCATCTGTGGTAGAAATCCCCAGCATTGTTAGTGCCTTCCACTACTGCCGGTAAAATCAGATCCTGTAAATCGCTTCTGAAATCTGATCGAAGATTCCTTCATTGTACCTGCATCAGGTGAGATCTGTACAAGACGAAAAAATGAAACGAAAAAAAAAAGAAAGAATTTGATATGTTTTTAGGGTGAATAAAAAATCTGATGTTTTTTTACAGTTTGATAAATTTTTATTCATTTATCTTTACCGATGCAAAGCTAATGAAAAAAAGAATAATCGCACGAGTAGAAGAAAGGCTGAATAAGATGTATAGTAAAAAGTCGACAAAACAGTGAATAAATCGATTAATATTTATTCAAAATTTCGGAACCCAAGGGAAGAAGATAAGAATTTGAATTTTTTGTTGTCTGCGTCCCTCCACGTAATGTTTAAATAAATAAGCGGATGAATAAAGAAATGAGTATAGAGCCAGTTTCCATGTTTTTGGTGAATTGATAACGAAGAATGAAGACGGAAGTTTTCGACTGCAGTATAGTAGCACCGACTGGGTCGATTCAGCGAAACATCTCTAGGGAAGTGAGGGTTGAAAGCAGGGTACGTTTCTGTGTATAAGTGCGCGTATACATGTGTATAGATACGTCAATGTATTTGTACTTTTGTGGGTATATATATGTGCGCGAGGAAGAATGGTCCAGGAAGGTACGAAATGAGGAAAGCGAAAAGAGGAAAGAGGAAAGAGGAAAGAGGAAATTGATGGAGGGAAGGAAAGAGACCAACGTAGAGCCGAAAGTTGCGGGTTAGCAAAAGGGATGGAAAATGGGGAGGGCAGCAATGCGGATGTATTCGTATATACGTGTCCGTGGCTCGTGTACACCTAAGTGTATATATCGTATATCGGCGAAGCAGGAGAGAAATTTTAGAGTCTGCCGAGCGCTCGCTGCGCGTTATTACCGTCCATAAAGTTTTACGAACCGAAAATATCAAGCATTACTGGCGTAAGTTGCGAGCTATACGATCTTAGTCCTGGGCTCTGCGTACCAATACGTATAATAGTACTATATCTATATTCCCAGACGCTCTCTGCAGCCACCCAACGAATCCTGGAAACCAGAGAAAAAGCTATTCTCACTTTTACTCCAGACTCCTACCTTTCCATCCTTCGTCTGCTCCGAATTATTCACCAAATCATATTCCATATTCAAATTCATTTTCGCAGAAGAAAAGTCGCTCCGATTTTGTATTATTCCGCATTTATTCATTACTAACGAATTTTGACGAACACGTATTCAAGGGTCGATCGAATTCGACAAAGAAAAGTCATTTTTTGATTATTCAGGTACATAATTATTGACGGTCTGTAGTTACTGTTTAATACAATTAATAGTTTCGCGAAAAAGGAATTCGAAATCGATGTGGCAACATACGCGTCGCGCCCTTTTTGATTTTCGTATATTCCAGGTCCATCTGGTGCTGCACCCCCGCGTAAAGCGTCGTAAGCTTTTAGACCGCGGCTTCGAATTCGTATTTCTTCGGCAAGGACCTCAAGACCCGGAGGGTATTGATTTATTGAAGTACGAATATTCTTTGCTGAAAATAAAAATAGATGAAACACGTAGTCATTGATGCGTATGAATTATTTCCAGATCGCATTTTTTCACTCGTGAAAAAATGCAGTGGCGAAAAAACTGTATGCAAAACTTCATAGTTTTCTATTGTTTCTTAATTGTAAGCTTGAAATTATTCATTGCGTTATTCAGTTTGACGTCAGTTTATTATTTCCATCGACGAAAATGCGCATGCCACCCGCATAAATTACAGAACATAATTATGATAAGAGAAACGATTGAACAACTTTTTACCTCACTGCAGATTCTGCATAAATAACCTGTCGCGTCTGGCTTTCCCGAAATCACTGTAGAAAACCGCTCTGCTCTGCACGGATTGCCAAATATATTCGCGATCAATAAAAAGTAACGACTTTTTGCAGCAATTTTTCGTTATGTCATGATCAGCAGATGTGTAACCCAAATAAACTATCAGGGCGTGTTTATGCTATTCACGTGGTATTTCGTACTTTCCAAAAATACGTATAAAACATCCGCGAATCCACGCAACGACTCACACTCAATTGACAATGACTCGATTTTTCGTATTCTTCGTTTTAATTTCTGTAGAACTTTACGGTCCGGATCGTAAGTATATTATTCGCACATCTAGAGTGAATATTTTCACGCCTTTTTCCTAATTTCATGGAATTCTAAATATCGTCGGAGGGCTAATTATTTTCGCACTGGATTTTATTTCATTGATAAAGATTTGTTCTTTCTGTCACAATATCGCCAGGTGCAATCGCTGCAACGGCCAAGACATTGGAAGGTGGAGAAGTGACCGGGAATGGATACGCAATCTCAAGACGAACGTTCGACTACTTGCGAAATAAAATTACCGAAAAATTGGCCTCGAAATTGTCTTCGCAATCAATAACCGCTGCATTGAAACCGGGAAACGCAACCAGAACCAGCCCTGATTTTCCAACCGAAGCACTTGTTGAGGATGTTACGAATTCGCTAATCAACGTCACTGGAGACGGGGTCACAGCTTCTGAAAAAGACTTCCCACCTTTCGACGAGTGGTTCGATATATTCCTTGGACTAATTCCTTCGTTTGAAATTCCCCATGACCCGGTTGCCACCGACGATGAAACCTGGACTGAAAATGCGATCGTGTCGAACCGAAATTCGGACAGGATAAAAATCTCCGCTGAATAAAATGCGGAGACAATTTTTCAAGACATTATCCATAGAAATTTGAATTTTGCTATTATTTTCCGCTAATATTGATAACCGGTACTCGTTTAGCTAGTCGAATTGCCACTATGTTGAATGATAATTACGTGTTAGATTGAATAAATTTTCTCAACACTATTTCGCATGCTAATGTTTTTAGAGTTATTTCAAAAAGCACTGAGTAGGATTCGGTTAATCTAATCGTCGCTGTTTGTACTTCTACATTCTGAAACGGTAAAACTTTCGTCGAACTTATCAAACATTTTACCATAATTTGCTTATGTATCAGTTCGCCGAGCGTGGTTTATATAATTTTTCCTCCTGCGTCTAGGTATAGGTATAAAAGATCCGAGGAAAATTATGAGTGAACAGAACTTCCGCGATCTTCGAACAAAAATGAATCCTCAGTACAATCTTCGGCTGTTATTAATCTGCTTATTATTAACCACGTGTTTGGTCGGAGGTAAGTCAATAATTATCATTCAAAACCCGAGTCTCCTCCAAAATCAGACCTTCCTCCCCAACTTATATGATCCTACATGGCGGTATTACTTCTGAGTAGCTATAACAACCAATCAGTAAAAGTCCAACTCATTTCTGGTACGATAAAAAAATATGAGAGTCAAGTATTACTATACCCACGACTCTTGCCAGCTGTGACAGAGCAGTTAACGTTCTCTAATAATTGGCAATAAGTTATATAATATTGCAAAATTATTAAAAAAGGTTCAAACCTCGGATACAGTCGATAGAATTTATTGAACTATTGATTCTTCTCTATAGAAATAATTGCAGACTCCGATCATGCAGCGATATCGATCAATTCGAAGGCTTATTGCAATTATCTTATGCCAAATATAATTCATTTCTGTCTTGTATTAAATTTGGTCGATTATTTCTGATCGGCAGTAGGATATATGTAAATTTTTGAATGCCAGGTACGACGTCAGCACCGATCGACACCGAAGTGGAAATCGGTAATTCTGGTCCAGAGGAAGAAAATGTGAAGGAAGAGATGCTTACGTCAGAATCAAAGCTAACCGAAGTTATAAAACAGGAACCACGAGCTTTGCCCAATCCATTTTCGCCTGTCATAGATAGCATATTGCCAGGCAAAGAAACATCAGGATCTTCAGGTCTCCCCGGAGTTCCTAATTTGGACTCTGCATTTGACGGAGCAAAGTTGTGGCTAGGAACTTTCCAAACTATAGAAACACAGATGCCGAAAATAAGCGACATGGCAGGGATACTTGGAAATATTGGAAATATGGCAAACCTTGGAAATTTGCCGAAAATACCTGGTCTACCAAATCCGTTATCCTCAGAGAGTGCCTCACCTTGAAGAGCGAAGAACGAGAAGTGCTGCATGTGTTCTGTTCGATCCTGAACTTTTTTTGATTACATTAAAGTATTTCACAATAATTTACCACCGAAACATATATTCTTTTCGACGTCTCATTTTACTGTAGACTAATTTGAAAATAATTTCACTAAATGTCCATCGCATTAGAAAATATAAGAAATAAACGTATGTAGAGATGAAGGCTTGAAGAGGACCGTCACATGACTGCAATAATGATTCAAAAACTATCAAATTGCATGCAATAAAATGTAGCCTCACGAGTTCAATAGTGTAAGAAGAAAACGGATTTCTGAATAGCCGTACGTGCACAGAAATTCGTCCCAAGTCACACCGTGAATTGACGGACGTAAAACACGCAGAAGAAACGCATTTACGGCCGCTTCTCGTCCGGGACCTAAATACTGCAGTTATATGGTTATATTGCTCTTTTTAACTCTTTGCGGCCAAAGCCTTTCGTGGGTTTCTATTGTGTCTGAGTCCAGTCTGGCCGCAGCATCCGATGCCTGTGTTATTAGAATTCTCTTCTGACACAGATGGACCGCAGCAAGCCGTTTCAACGCGTTCTAAAAATTTTCAGTAACGAAGAATCACGCGTTTCGGTTCGGTTCGTAGTCAGTCAGTGAGTCGACGCGATGGGTGGCGTCGATTGCTTAGTTTATTCATTTATTTCTCTAGTTTAGTTCTATTCTGATGTGAGAAAATGCGGGTACCGTGTTCTACTTATCGCATAATTTCAGCGACAGTTGTACGAGTATACGTCGTATTATGTGGGCTGTGAAAAACCGCGTTTAGTTAACGACGTTTGGGAGGCAGAGTAACGGTGCGTAACGTGAACGCGTATTTCCAAATTTTGTGAAATATGGTAATCCGATTTAATTAACCGCCGCGAAGCAGAGAAAATTAAGTGAATAAAAACGAAGACCTACGTGCTGCGCTAACGTTAAATTAATACACAAGCTATAAAGAACCTTAACGAAGAGGATTAGAAGAGGACTAAGAATGGACGGATCGTAGCCCAGGGCTATCTCCTTATTTACGTACGTATACTCCTGGGGGATATTTCTTATCATCACGCTATACGTCCGGTAAGATATTGTACAGATCCGCATGCATAAAATTCGCGTTTAAATTTCACGTGCACCAAAAATTAACGTAATAGATGTTTTCGCGGAAAAGAGACTCGCCGAAGAATGATAGATCCGCGATATTCGCCAACGGCCATCGGCTCAGATTCGCTGATAGAAACTATTGGGTTTTAGGTCATAACCCCAGGATCGACCCCACGCCCATAGGCAGTATGGCAGATGATGTGTTTCCATGCCAACACCCGGGGAGATGATGCTCTCCCATCGTTCACTCTGCAAGGTTCGTTCAGGGGTCAGCAGCCGGGTAATGGCGTCCAGTTTCTCGAGTTCTTCGTCAGCATCTTTGGTATTTGCAGTTATACCCTGAAGGGGCTGCAAACGCACTACAATTTTTGGAAGATAATGGCCGGTAGGTACGTGTCAAGAATAATTTTCACATTATAGATCATAAAATAGGGCGAAGAATTCGCCTTGTTTGATGAACTAAGCTGAAGTTGTGTGCAAATTTTCTCATCGTTTGGTTATAGGATTTCATCAGTTCAAAGCTTAGAATTTTTTGGATAATTTCTTATCTATAAAAAGCAGAGAGAAAATCAAAGAATAAAAAACGGTATCGATGTAAATTCATTTTGGAATTGTGATTGCGATAATTCTATACATTCGTATAGTTGGTCCTTGGAGGATGCGTTCGAAGTCTTTGAATATAAACTAGGAAAAGACCTGCTGATTCTAATGTCTATAATTTTCAAACTGAATTAGGCAGCTAAATAATTTTTTGAACGAGCTGCTTTCGATATTTCACGTGTGGCAGAGAGATTTGAGGAAAATATATCGTAAGACAGTGAATCGGGAATCTGATCAGTATACATGAATGTACTGTGATAAGAATCAATCAACTTCTTTGAATGTATTACAGCTTGTAGGGCAACGTGTGACAAAATGAATCACCAAGAACCAGAAAAATGGTCTCTCAGTCTTTTCTGATTCCAAAATATTAAATAAGCTTATACAATTCTTTCATTTCGACGTCCCGTTCCAGAAAAAACATATTACTTTGCAATTGAAGATTTTTCAAAATAAATTATGGGGTGGTCCATCCTTCGCTTACTCTTTACGTAATAAGAAAAAGGTTCGAATAACATGAACTACATTCTCCAGTTCAAAGGATGATCTAAGATGGTCGCAGCACTTCTTTCCGAATGGCTTGAGCAAAAATGTTTTCGTACCTACTATTAGTTGAAATTTCAAAGATATGATATTTGATTTTGAATTTCTTTTCGAATTTTAGGTATTACCAAACGTAGATATATTGTCTAGGATTTCAGATTTTCTTATGAACTCTGTTTTGAGAAATCCTGCGATCCAACTTCTGGAATTGGTTCATCTTCGTCGACTTTACTCTATTCTTGTCTGTTTCAAATACAAAAATGTATTCTCGACGCTAGTATAAAATCTGAAATCGATTCCTTAAGCTTTAATTACCCTGCAGGTCAAATGCTTAGCCATAAATAGATAGATTGTGACAGTCATATGAATGGTAATTGATTAGACACAGGTAATAACCATCGAAGCTTCCGATACCTTGAATCGCTATTTGACAGATTTTAAACAACTCTTCCAGAGACTTTCCTCTTCGTATCACTGCGAAGATCAGAATATTATGATCAACCGGCTACCAAAATTGGTGTATGTAATCAACATGGAACATTTTTGGGATGTCAAGTTTTCACGTCATCTACGTAATTTCGAACAGAATAAAGTAACCATAGACCCCTGCAATATTTGAGTCAAATTGGGGTGAAGAATTCTAATCGAACGAAACCTCCGCGTCTCCTAAAATCGAAATTATAGCCAAATTCAAGATCTAACATAGCGCAGCGTCTGTTGTATTATGTTTCATTCGCAGACGGTAGAACTTGGTAGCAAAAACGTATAAAGAAAGGGTTTTTTTTCTTCCGGAGTATCATCGACTATTAATACTGGAAAGAAGGTTATCTTATTACACCAGCTAAACCTGACGATCTATTTTACGAGATTAATTTAGGAGAAGTTAATATTTGATGGAAGTAGTAGGTACGGCGTATCGAAATGTTCGCCATTACTCGTTCAAAGTTGGCTTGACGACCGCCTCCGAAAGGTCTCGGGGGCAAGGGGCACCCCACATCGCGTCCTTTCCTCATTGGCTCACAGCCCCTCTTTTACGATTACCAGGGTAAGCACCCTGCCACGGTAGCACCCCGTGGAAAACGTGAGTTTATTGGGCCACCGGCCGTTACCTCTGCATCGTCCCCATCTCTGCTCTAATAAGATCTTTTATAAGTCCCCTCTGCCAATATCATTCGGCCAAGGGATGGATATATGAGGGATACCGCAGCATGCCTTTCTCCGTGTCACACAGCTTTTATATCTACCTAGCTAGGCATATACACGTTTATGTACATATATGACTTTCTGTATACGTGCAGGGCCACTTCGTACCTAGTATTAAATTCCGTGCCCTTTCCTCGGCCAGGGCTGCCCTGACAATACCCTTATATTGGGGTTTTACGGTCCTGCATGTGAACCGGTATGGGCTATAGGTTAAGGGCGAGAAAATGGACGAGGGTGTCTTCTCAGCATCTTCTTCCTTCTTCCGGAGAGCCTGGAAGAGAGAGTCGGAGAGAAGAGTATATGGGGTGAGCATATTCCCTTCTCCTCGGCGCAGCATCCCACGTATACGTGCGGGACTAGGGTGGATCTCACCTCGTCCACTTTGAGATAGCTAGCTAGTTTATAACCCGAGTTTACAACAGCCATCTGCTGGCCTTTCAGAGAGAAATATACGGGCTGGACTACGCGGAGTTCGGGAAGTCAAACACAATAATTTTTAAATCCTTCTATTTAGGTCCTGGCCGGTTAACGACGAGCTTGAATACCCCGCAGGACTATTCGCGATTCATACTAGGCCGAAGTTAGTGTGACTGCTGATGGAGGTAAGCGGCTTTATTACATGAGATATGAGGAATTCGCGAGACTGTTAACTGCAGAACAAACAAAATACGCCTTTCTCGTATCCTGAACAGATAAACGGATCTGAAGAAGGTCTTGTTAGCTCGTCGAAGCACGCATAAATTGATCTTGATATTTTTTTCCGACTCATTTTGCTTGATTTAGGCAAAAAAATTATCATTTCATTATCATGCGGGGTATAATTTTTCAAGCTTATAAAAACCGAGCGTATATCTCACCAATCTCGGCATTTATATTCAGCCACCCCATAAAGTCTTTTATAGTTCATCAAAACATAATTACAAGTTTTTCATTCCGATAATTAACTCAGTGAACTCTTATGGTGTATCAAACTTTTCTTTCTAATATTCGCTCTTGTTTTAGGAGGAGATAACGTTTTCAATAATTCTCTGTTTTTGCCAATAAACCAATAAACGCGGGCGAGACCTTAGTCGAAGATCGTTTGCACTGTATAAAAGCGATGCATTGGGTATGGAAAAAATCAAGTGCCTAATAAAAATCGTAATTTATGATCGTCTCCACCTCGATCTTCATAACAAATCTCAATGATCCCTCGTATATGTACAACAATCAAATGTACGAGCCATAAAAAAGGAATCTCTGTACCTATTTGATCACAGCATGTATAGAACAGTGGGCCGAATTTTGACAGAAGACTACTTTATCGTTTAGGCAGTCTGTCTGGAAAGAGAACGTTGATCAATGCTAGAGAGAGCAGTATACTGTTCAGCGTTTCTGCCTTGCCCAATGCTTCTTGGCGTTACGAAAAGAGAACGGTAAATTTCGAGCCACTTCTCTCTTGCCGACTTTCAACATAGGAGAACGAACAGGTTCTATATTTCGTCGCTGCAGGTGTTTACCGAAAATGATGAAACGTCGAGAAAATGGCTGAAACGTGCGTCGTTTCTTGGCAACACGTTGAAGCGTCGGTTGAATTTTTGTCGTGAATTTTTTGGCGGGATATAAGTTCAGTGTTGAAAATCAACGGCGTCAATCGAAGAGTCAGAGAAGTTGTGAGTAGAATTGATATTCTCTTTAAAAATGTATCATCTCACCAGTTTAGTTACATTTTTTATAAACCTAATTCAACATCTAACATCAGCTAAACCTCTGCTATCTGAGGTGGAAAGAAGACGAACTTAGAATCCTGATCGCATGCGAGTTATTTCGGATTCTTAACATCCACGTAGAAAACGCGAGTCAAAATTTGAGTCTATGCTGTGCTGTCGAGCTTTAAAGTTTTCGAAATATGGCGCCAGCAACTGACAATCCAACAATACTCAAAGCTCGTGATTTTTAAATCTGATTTTTGAACGATTTGATCAATTTTTATACACAGACGGAATATTTTACGCACAGAAAGACTCGAAATTTCATTCGAGATGATGAAAACTGATTTGTTCAGGTATGGCTGTATTTTTTGGAAATAATTAGTGCGATTTAAGGAGCAGAAATATTGGCACAGATCAGCCAATCTTGTTGCGGATACTTCATACTAACTTCGTGCGATTACCGTCCTTATCGATAGCCGGGTAAACCTACAGTCGGTCGAAAGTCGATCATAACTGTAATAAGGCAGTTTCCATCTTTAACACCAACGCCTATCATTCACAATTTTATACATTTCATTAGTAAATTAAGAGCTGAATTTTTCGTCTTCGAACAGCTAATCCTTCGTCAGCAGAAAAAGATTTTGTTTCTGGCAATATCTCTTCGAAAAAATCTGCAGTGCAGCGGAGATGCATAGTGACATTGACAGCCGAATATAATTTACACATATCTACATAAAATAGCGATTATTAAAATTATGAGTAATTCAAAAACGTGCAAAAAAAAATAAGGTCGAAGTTGGAAACCAACTTCTTTTTTTTCAAACTTCCTTTGATACTATTTAATCTAAATCGTTAGCGATTAAAAATCTTTGGGACACAGAATGAATTATAGATCATTACTCAATGTAGCTCACGAATTGAAATGATCATATTATCTACTAGACCCATCATAAATAAAATATTCATTGCTTCTTTACAGGCCAAGTAAACTTTGATCCAAATCTCGTTTAGTTTTTTTGCTAAAGCCGAATATTTGCAATTTGAAATGCAGTATCGACTATGCAAGAAGTATATCGATAGGCGTATAAAATTGGTCGTATGTAATGATGAAAATGAATAATGGAATGAATCCCATAAATTGAGTAGGGAGAATTTGAAATCAACGAGCTTATCTACCAGCGTGGTACTAAGTTCAGTTATAGTAATTCGGTTGAAGATATAATTTCAACGAAAAGTATAGCTGCAGAGTGATGATAATCGGAGTGTTATTATAGGGCGATGCACGAGAAGTCTCGTAGAAATTTTATCAAGATTACGAGGTGTTTACACTTTTTGGGTTTACCGTCTATATAGGTGTACATATACCTATGTACATACGTGTATCTGTAATTTAACGTCGATGGCCTAGGGCTGGCTAGACGGAATCAAATGTTAAACCATAGTAGCAGCCCGCGCGCATCATTATTCTTTATGCGACGGTGTCTGCGGCAAATGATTAGATAAGCCAGTGGACGGTTCATAGTGCGGCTAACATAAGATGCAGAGCTCATAAGAAGCAGAGATTCGACCGCTTCGGTCTCAGTTTACGCGGTGTATGCAAACCGACAAACAACGTTTATTTATAGTCCAATTCTTGGTGGAACTTTTATCTGTATTTGCACCTCATCGCGAGTGTTGTGAATATCGTCAGGCCAGAAAGCTACTCGTCAGCCGAGAAAGAAAGAAAGAAAGAAATAGAGTAAATCACCGCGGAGAGTAAAGTTCTGGAAAATTTCTCACCTTTTATTTATATTCATTTATTTTGAAGAAAAGGGGGGAAGCGGATTCGCATGGACGAGGGCGTCCGGTTAATCGTATCTAGAAGTTATCACAAAGTGCGAGCTCCGATTGTCCGAAAAATAAAACTCTTTTCGAACGTTTCAGTTATCGTACTTAACAAATAATAACTGGAAGCTAGTTATGAAGGTCGAACTTTTCCCACACACCGAAGTCCCGCCGGTATAACCTGTCGAATTTTCCTAAATAAGAGGAAAAATCCCGGTGAATCAAATCGCAAATAAAAATCAGACAATAAAATCGCGAAAATGCCTTCTTGCGGCAGTGAAAATCTCTCAAGGTTCTGGGCTTCGAGTCCCGCGAGATCGCGAAGGAACAGTATCACGTCTCCATCCTCGCCAGGATCGCCCCTGTCAACGTCACCGTTGAGCACCTCGTCCATGCCGACTTTGAAACGTTCAGCATCGACGATATCGAACGTATCAAGCGCTTCGATATCGTCAGGTATTTCGAACACGTCCAACACCCAATTGACAATAATTTCATCCAAACGTCTTCAGCCGCTCCAATCGTCGATCAATGCTCGACAAGAGCAGCGGAAATCCTCATCTCAAGAGATACCTCGTCTCCGGGTTGAACGGCCTTTTATTTTGACGAGAATCCTCGGCTGGTATATCGGGCTAATAACCGGAGGATTTAACGCCATGTACAACATAATCAGCTACATTATTTGGGCGCCAGCCCTCTGGGCATCGACATGGCTATGTTTGCTCTGGGTGATACTTCAGCTACCGTTGATAATGGTCAAATGGTTCCTCACGATCCTCTACACTCCGGCATCTGAACGGGTCAGACATAAACGCTGCGTTTTAATAAGCGGCGGAAGCACGGTGCAGGCCGTACATCTTGCAAGAAATTTCTACAAGGCAGGAGCCCGCGTTGTGGTCTGTGAAATAGACGGGCTCTTCGGTCTGGCGAGATTCTCGACTGCCTGTTCCAAGTTCTACACCCTTCCGCAACCCGGGCCGGACAGCGCTGCCCAGTACGTAAAAGCCCTCCGAGACATCGTGCAGAGAGAAAAACCTGCGTATTATATACCGGTGAGCGCCTCGAGCACGGCGTACTACGACGCCCTGGCTAAACCCCATCTGGAAGCCATGGGGTGCGAGTGTTTCGTGCCGGGTGCTGCCGAGGTCACGTCATTGGACGATCCTCTTGAACTTTTACGGCACTGCCGAGCCGTTGGGCAGCCAACACCCTCGCATTTCGTGCTCAAGTCAGGTACGGACGTATCGAATTTGTACGAAAGAGGAACTCTCCGCACCGGAAGACACGTAATGCTGGCGGCTGGACCAGCCGGGATGAGAGACAGAGCGAAGATCGTTCTTCCGCCAACGGCGAGGGAGTTTATGAGCCAAAATTCCCTGCATGAGATAAGCGAAAAACGGCCATGGGTTGTGATTCGCGACCCGGGTGGCACGCACTATCTGACTTGTACCACGGTCAAGGATTCCAGAGTGGTGACCAACGTCACGTGTCGCATTGACGAGCGCAGAGGATTGATCCTCGAAGATAAACCCGCGGTTTCCGAATGGCTGGATCGCTTCTTCACCCGGTCGTCCGGCCGCAAGATATCCGGTCATCTGAGCTTTAGATTAGCGGTTAATAAAGACGACGATTTAGTTCCGATCGGATGTCGCGTCGGCGTCGCTCTTCCGTACATTTGTCACACCGGGGTACACGCCAGACTAGTCTGGAGGCCTTGCAGGCATTTCTCGCGTAATAATTCGGAGCAATTCCTCAACGGAGACAGGCAAAATTTTCACGAAGCAGTTGCCAACGCCTTGAAAAGACCGACTGCTGATGTCGCGGCTCACCTGCTCGGGACTGTCCTCGATAAAAGAGATGCTCTTTTCGTTTATTGGGACCCTTTGCCTTATTGTGCTTATTACCATGTCCAACTACCCTTCAGACGCATTGCTGGTGTTATAAGGGCTCAACCTGCGGGTCAGCATGCACAGCCGTTGGCTTTGGTGCAGTAGAAAATGAGGAGAGATTTATTTGATCACTTCGCGTTGATAGGGGGCTGGGTTTTGAGGATTGAGAGATATGAGGTCCTTGACTTCGGGTGAAACTGCGTGACGGATTTAAGGCGTATCGCATATCCTGGTGTCTTTGCGTATTAATTGATCGTATCATTTATAAATATAAGTTGACGCATCTTGTATATCGATAACCACATATATGTATGTTATATAACGTAGATGTAATTTATTCATGTACAGATATACACTGAAAAATGATGAAATTAAATTGTATGAAAGAATAGAATTACTGGATAGGTTCTAACCAACGAATATCGACAGCTTTCAATCGACAGATAATAATTATATACGGTCAAGTTGAGAGCGGTGAAAAAAGGAGAGAATAAAATTCCCCGCACTGATACATCTCAACTTTCGATTACATTATCGTAATGGAAATTTAATTGCACGGTATATGTATATTATGCAACGCAACGCCTCGGGAGATTATCGCTGGGAAAAATATTCTGCAATACTTATCATTGATATTCTTATTATTCTTTATAACATTCGTTGAATAATATCTCGAACCTATACCCTGTAGTAAGTAATATTAGTATGAATGAGAGTTGTTTTTGCGAATTTAAAAACCGACGGTATAATACATGTACAAATAATTTTAGGATCAATGCTCTCGGCTATTCGCAAGCTGTCACATAATCTACACTTTTATCATAGTTGAGATAAATAATCTCCTTATTTATAATAGACTTACTTTTTTCTAATGTATTTATAATGTTGTGCGTATGAGTGTGCGTGAGTATTTCGTATAAAAGTTGTTTGCGATTCTGTGTTAGCTAATGGCTAATAAATGATTTCATAATAAATGAAAAAATTGTCGTAAAAGTCATTTTCACACATTGAATTCAGTCGTATACCCCAATCTCGTACTATTCCTAATATACACAACGAAATCTCGGAGTCCGGCAAGATAAGAATATACACTATTGGATTACTCGCTAACTTTTCTCACAAGCAATTATAGGTTTCTAATTAATTACAAAACAAATACAAATTCCAAAGTTCAACCAGCTGCCGTTCAATGATAACTTATAATGATTTATCAACTGTCACGTATAGCGTGAATGAAAAGTTGCTTCGAAATTATATTAACTAGAATAATTACTGGCTGACTCAATAAACCCACGTACGACGTAATCCAGCGAAGTTCTGCATGAATCTATTTGATCGAGGCAATGAAATATCTCCAATAACCAAATTCGCCATGACGTGTTATCAGGTATTTTTATTCCCGTCCTTATTACTCTGCCCATTAAAAGTTTATCGGCTTATTGGGTCGTTGGTATTGATATTTGGGAATTAAGCAACTGCGATAGTGAAAAATATCAAAGTTTACAGCCTCAGATAGAGAGCAGCTGGTCCAGATGATAAGAAAAAAGCTTTCTCCAATAATATCGAGCGAAGCTACGAGCAATGACTTTATCATGAACGTGTACATCTGTAATTGTGAGTATATCTACTAAAATCAGTCCGATATTTCCATCACACCTAGACGATGCGAAGATATTGTTATCTCTGTTGAAAGGAGTGAAAACCAACAATCCAACGAAACATTGGACTTGACTATTATCGTCGCGATGAAACATTCAATCCAATTTATACAAGGGCGCTAGACTGGACTGGACTGAAGACCTTCGAAGACGTAAACGAGAAAACAGAATTTCCTGTATCAGCGATTGACTCGTGTGCTTATATCTCTAGCCCTCACCCATGGCAACTATAAGCTTAGCCACATATGTACAATACGTACAAGTATAGGTATTTTATTTACTACACAGCATGAAGTCTGATATTCAGGGCGTTTAGCTATACGCTGTCCACTGTCCCGACAATCGGACTTTGGTAGGCTGGGGTCGTTTAGTGATGCCCGCAATACTATCGTTTCCCTCTTTTTCTCCGCGTCCGTCCGTGTCCTCCTCCTCCTCGTCGTACTCTGTGATTAATTATGAGCTTTTGTGCACTTCCACGCGTTGTTAAACGCCGCATCCTCTCCTCTCTCGGTTTTGCTCTCATCTCGTCGTATCTTGGTCTGCAGATTGTGCAATTCTACAAAATGTTTTCGTTTGAGTGCATCGCGAGTATAAATAGCGTGGATTTTCACAGATTCAGCCCATATTTTCGGTCAGCATTTTTCCATGTTTTTATATAATTATTTTCTCGTTTTTACGTCGGTTAACTTTCTCATTACCGTCTTGTATATGATGAACCTACACACCTTCGGGTATTAATAATGAAGAAAATTTGTAATTTCCAGCCTATAATTTGCGGAAGGAATTATACTCGGGGTTTTGAGCTTGATGAGCTTCTCGACGTTTAGTCTCATCCTACTGTCCTGTGGGTAGATAAGCAGTTTTGAAACGTCTCGTGATGGCGACAGGAATCTCGGGGATTGATAATGGCACGCAATCGGGGAACGGAAAGCGCTTGACTAAAGACGAATCCGATGTAATTATACATCCGATAAATTGTTAACAATTATCAATAAAATATATTGGCAATATAAAGGCGGAATGATAACGCGCCTTGTATAAAACACGTAACAGAATCTTATCATGCTATAATATTGAAATGCAGTTCCTTGACAACGAGATCTAATAGATCGATACATAAGCTGCTCTAGGTACATAATTCTTTCCGACTAAAACACGCGAGACATGAATTCACAGAATCTTAATCGTCCACTTGAAAAAAAGCTCTGATTTCGGTATACTTACTCGAAAGCACAGCAAAGCTCGCCAGTAAATTACATCGGGAGTTAAGTCAGCTTATAAAACGGTAGAACAACAAGTAAGTACGTTATAGTCGCGGTTGAACTTATTGTTAGTTATCTAATCAGCAGTTAATTAATTCATTGAAGAGTGCGAAAAATTCCACGATCTCGTTGAATATTCTTACCCTGCAACGCTTTTACGGTATAATATGTAGATTAGAGAATAATAACGTGGCTCTAATAGGCCAATAGCATATTTTCTTCATCTATTCCCGTGACCACCTTGAACGATGGTAAAAATTAATGGTTTTCTTCAGGTTCAGGAAGGAGGGCGGTAAACCTTCTTTAAGCAAAATTGCGAAAACCATTTTCTGGGCAGCGTGTACCACGAGGATCCAGGTACGGCAATGTGGGAACCAATTCACCTGACTCTAGAGTCACATACCAATACTCTATTTTACTATCAAAGCTGTAGGTTCTTTGTACAAACTCGCTACCCATTTCCGGGTTCACCTAGTATCCATTTAGTTCTCTGAAATTCACTAATCCTGTGCTTTCGCGATTAGCTCAGCCCGGATTTTGCATTTTTCCCACTTTTCGCACTCCGTATAACAGCTATAAAAGTAGTATGAGCCGCTTCACAAGGTCACGGAGTGAATTTATATTCGATTTTATTAATCTCCGTGACATAAAAAATGTTCTAAAAAAGCTGAAATCGTTGATAAATTCTTAGCAATCGTTCGAAACTTATACGAGCGTATCGAATGCTAGACTGGTGGGGATCGTGGACCCCTTGATTAGCGGAATTCACGACTAAGAAATCCTCGTATATATAGGTTGGAAATAAAATTTTGATTTGCGATTCTTTATTAATAGATTGCCTTTCGCATCATAATACCTCAGCCTTGACCTCAGTTTTCAGTGTATAAGATATTGGACTATCACACCCTAAGAATTTCTGTATCATATATTTACCCAGAATAAGTGTATGTCTGCAGACGTTGATATACTTATCCTTATCTGAAAAATGAAAAAAAAAGTAAGCACACATACCTCCGTGCACGTGAGGCTACCCGAATGTTTTCAAAAACCACCGAAAATATCGCTGCTTCTTTTGAAAATCGATTTATACGATATGTATGTACATTATGCATCTTTGAACGAAAAATGAAATTCGGTATGATTAAATTCCATAGAGGAAAAATTCGGACAAATTATTCGGTGGGGCTGGTATCTCCGCTGTATGGATATTGTTGGTTTGCCATTCACCACGTTTGACGGACATAAACCTGATAAAATTATTCTTCATGCCGTATTATTAATGCTGTTGCACAGCAGAATTTTAATTATTATTAAATGACGAAACAGTTTGAAGATATTCCTTGAGCATTAGTCGCTGCGAATTGCTGTTGGAAAGTTACTCTCTCTTCTCATTCCGTGCCTCTTTCTTTTTTATAGTATAAGATTTTTTTCATTCAAAAAGTTACGACTCGTCAAAAATGCGGTGCTTATCAATTCTGTGCACTTTTTTACTCCTCGCAAATAATTTGGCCTCGGGTAATCGTCACTACGGAGATTGCTCGGCTGTTAATGAAAGAGAATTGATTTGGCAGTATAACGTTAGCCGGAATCCTAGTATGATGCCATTTCAGGTAAATAAATTTTAATCTACAAAATACCTAAGTTATTTATTCAATTATGCTATTCGAGTACAACTAGTCCACATAGATATTTTATCATTTTTGAGTTTGTCATTTCTTTTCCGTATCACGTGTCTACCCAAACGGTGGATATTCGATTAAATATTTCTGATACGCCGTAATCATGTAATTTAATTATTCTAATTAAGACGGTGGAAGTTCAATACGAAGCAGCCCAAGCCACCATCAGCTGCATCATCGTAACTTCGACCCATCGAGATAGCGGAGTAGCTAGGATTACTTCTGGTGGTGTCGGATCAAATCATGTCAAATTTAACATCGTAGCAGCTCGTGGCAACTCTATAAATGTCAAGGTTCTCGTATACGGACACTAATAACAACGATAATAATAATTAACAAAAAATAAAAAATAAAATTATTTTTCAATTAATTATAGTCGTAGATAAAATTATGTCAACCGCTTTCTCTCCCCTATGAAATAAACGAAGTCCTCCCTAAACGAACTGATTACGATTTGCAATATTCGCGATTATTATCACAGTGCAGTGTAATTGAGATGCGCAAAAAGAGTCGGGGGTTATCCCTCGGTGTGAACTAGACGTTATTATCATTCGCGAAGATAATCTCTAGCTGACTTAATAAATTTTACAATCTTTACTGCGATGAGAGGGGAAAAAAACGGAACAGAAAATCAAAACAGAAAACATTCTCAAGTTTTAAATTTTTTTATTTTTTCTTCTTTCTTCTTTCAAACGATCTTCTCCGATTATGATGGAAGAAATGCGTCGTTTGAATATATGTATACCCAGAATCCTATTACTTATATGTGTGTCATTTTCGCTTATAGTATTTGAGTAATAAAGTTGTAGATTTGGAAAACTGTGTTGTGTCATAATTTAATTGTATTTAAGTACTTCAAGAATAAATCAAACGAATTTCGGGTACCTGCAATAGGATTTTCGATACGACCTGTTTCTTGCAATAAGGATTCCAGGCATTACACACTAACCAATTTTTGTATATCATAGCATAACGTAAAATAGCCTTTGTCAGCGGTGATTAATGTGTCGGAGAATTAATCGTGTGTTGGATCGATCCGCGGCTTGTAATCCGTTCTTGAAATTTTCTAAGGAACTCTTATTATCGGTTTTAATAAGAATTTCCGTCGTCAGGAAGCGCCTTTCTAGTCGTTCGGTAGTGGTTCTGTGAGAAGGATGTGATCCTTGTAAATTGGTCGCAAGTTCCTGTGCAAAATAATTCTCGTTCGGAGTATAATACGAAAATTAAAAGCGTACGAATGAAATTTAACTAATTGTTAAAAAAAAAAAACCGTCGCGTGTTCGCCGTCTGATATTCGACCGAATTTTACTACCTAATGCTATCATTTGATAGACCGCGGAAGGAATCTTTGTCATTTAGGAATCGCTCTCGCTATCATTAGCGATTCGAAGTAAATTTATACCAACAGGATTCAGACGGAGATAGCTGTTTGATACTATTTTTGTTGAGTGGTTCTTCAACCTCGGATGGCTCGATGCTCAGCTTGCGTGCAGCGTTTGTATCCTGATTTCTGATTCAACCCTCGAACGAGTTCACGACCGTAAAATATTATCCAATAGAAACTCTTGCGTTTATACCTATACATCTATAAATATACGCAAGAATGTCGTAGCTATTCTCATAAATAAAATTCTTCCCGTCGCTGCGTTCTTCCGACTCTTGTATTCCCGCTATTTTATTTTTATACCCCTCTCTTTCTCAATTTTTCTTTCTTTCTCTCTTCTTCTTTCTTGTGGCTTTGCTTCAACTGTTACGAAGGAAATCCTTCTCAATTTCTTCGCGTGTTGCTCCTCGTTGTTCAAAAACTTTTACCACGTTGACACAAGCCACTTATTATTAACTCTACGATGCTTGATACATATAGATACCTATAATCGGTCATTTCTCTCATTCTTATCAAATAAATTCTGAAAAATTATCATCTCGATTCTCGATATATTATACATGAAAAAAGAAAAGAAGAAATCAAACAGAACTCTATGAAAAATGATCCAAAATCAAGTAGCTGCAGGTAAATACCCCGACTTTATACATCCGCTGTACGACCAATGTGGCATGACGTGGTACTAGGTGGGTGACAACTCAATCTGAGGGCCAGGTAGACCCCAGTCCACTTTGGGACATGGCAATTTCCCCTTGATCCAATGTAAAGTCCTATAAATTCCGAATTTTTTTGATTTTTGAGACGTTTCTGAAATCATTCGGTGAATTCCTCTGACAGATTGGTACTTATCCGTCTGAAATCCTGTTTGCCGATCAAAGAAGGCCCGTTGACGTAGATTAGTTTCGAAAATAGCAAGATCAGTCGGTTTCGATGGAGACCGATACTTTATTTTACCTAATCAAAGTGTTGAAAATGATAGGTCGTAGCTCCGACATTTTAGAAATCCGGGAATCTTTTCTTCGTACCGATTTTCTTTGACATTCTTGTATTTATACCGTTTCGAAAAAATCTACAACTCCAGATCTCAAAAATTTGGAAAAAAACTTTTGATAGTAGGTAGCGACTCGACGTGGGGTATATGTGAGTATATATGCGGAAGCTTCATCGGATATCCATATAGTTGCCACCTTGATTTAACTTTGATAAAGCCTGATTATTGCCATAATAGAAACCCATAATGAAGTCATGTACACTTTATCACAAAAATCCTCAAAATATATAAAAACTGGAAAATGATAAACTGGCGAGAAGAGAAGGGAGTCAAAACGTCGAAATAACTGGCAAAGAAAAAAAGGAAAGAAACGAAGATAAAGAAAAATCGTTTGCGTGACAAAACTACCATGGTGGATCTCCAAGCGCGATGTAGGGCTCCGCTCTGCTGGCCTTCTGATTCGTCACTTTTACTTCTGAAGTGAGTTTCCGGTAATTTTATCGAACCACTCGAGTATTTTCTCAATTCTATAGAAATAGAGCTTGTATAATATCTCACTTTGCTTGATGATTTAGTCATTTTTGTATAATCTTCTTTTTCCTGCATTCTAATCGATTCTAGGATATATACATAAGTATAAGTATTTTTGCGGAGAGTATAACAGTGCTTTTTTTTGTTCATTTCTCTCTAAAATCCGACGTTCTTATTGTTAGGCATATATGTAGTGTACATTATACGTAGAGACCTCGTGCTGTAAAAGTTCTTGAGGTAAACTTCCGGCTCTCTTAACTACAGGTACTCCGAAGATATTTGAATCAGTAAATGTATAAATTTGTTGAAAACTTTCTCTTGCCAGCCTTCCCCAAGTAACGGGGGAAGCCCCCCCATATCAACCACCCCCAGAACCACCCCCGAGGGCCCCACGCCGTACTGAAACGCAGATAGGCGCCGTGACACGCGATCACGGTGGCCAGGATGGAAGTAGGAACATCGCGACGACCAACGTTAGTGAAAGCTCACCGTCCGCTCCGAGCGCACCAAAACTTGCAATCTCCACCAGGGATTCATCTCACCCTCCGTTATCTCTTTCACCGCCACCCCAGTTCAGGGATATTTCCGCCTTGCTTCGCCTTGACTTCAACCAGCCTCCCGCTGACAAGATGCCGCGGGTGAGTTCGACGATTTTCACCAAAAAGCCCAAAGCTTAGTACATTTCCAAAAGGAGAAGGAAATCCAATCAATTTCCGTTTCGTGAAAAATTCCTATTGCACAATTTCACAATCGAACGAATAATGTATAACATTGGTAAAATGACTTGATAGCTGTTTAACATTTTCTTGCTGATGATTTTTCTGCAGGAAATCAAAGACCGGTAGTACGATGTAGTTAGCAAACGAATAAAGGCGTTCTATCATCGACCAGTTTCATCCAGGCAAAGGATTGATTGACTCATTCTATCAGAGGTTGCAATTAGAGTTATACTCATACGGAGACCACGTGCGATCGTGTGCTTCGAGGAGGATGCGTGTCCGGTTAATTGACTATCTAAGGGTGTTCGTTCATTCGTCATCCTTGATTCAAGATAATTGGGCTAACTAACTCAGGCTATCTACGCCACGTATGCTAATTGACTTACAATCAAACTCACATGTATAGATACGTGGTTATAACTCAATACAAAAAAATCCAAGCATTCTTCTCAAAAGGTAGCGGCTTGGTCTTCGTCGGAATAACCGGACAGTAGAAAGGAGTAGGAAAAGAAAGCGATATTTTAATGCTAGACGCGATCTTTCGGTGATTTTTTTCTTCCGAAGATGGATTATTTTGGAAAAGCTGGTTGAAATTCTTTAATCAAATTCTTCGATCATCTGATAATTGAAAATCAGAGATGCTAAAAAAAAAAAAAAATTCATCACGCAGGTCGATAAATTTAGCAAAAATCATTTTGCTACGACGTATTTTAACCCTGGGTAAACCTAGCTTCATTAACTTTACGCGATTAAAATATCCCGCACGTTTTCACGTGAGAATACGAGTTAGAATCGATAGAAGCGACATGTGGTCAGGGGAAGATAACGATTCCACATGTATAACGCGATACGGATTACACGCATGCACCGAGTGCTTTTTTGTGCCTGTGGTGAAGAGTTTGAACAGCACGGTCATGGATAAAACCAAGTTTCCCTCGCTGATAAATCCTTTACGAATTAAACAAGGTGCCGAATCTCAAGCAATGATTACATCCTTCGGAAAAAAATCATTTCCCGAATGACCGGGAAGAAACTAGCGTTTTTAAAGAGCTGGTGTTGGCTGGAAGGGACGAAACTCGGCGCTGGTCACCCTTGCATAAGTGCTGTGGAGGGTGACGCATTGCATGACTATTAAATGTGTTCATTAAAATTTCATATACGGGTTAGGGTGGTCGGACACGTGTCGACTAGTCGTACAGAGGGAATGACCACGGCCTGTCGGCTCTGTCATACTGAAGTTAGAAAAAAAGACACACTTTGCGGTGAAATAATTGCTTTTTGTTCTTCAATTTTTTTTTCGCTTTTTTCGTTTAAAATTCTGAACATACTTAATGTCGATACAGCCGAACTGCGATTTATCGAAAATATGATTCCTACGCTCTGTATTCAATGAAAATAAATATCGTTGTAAGGAAATAACGTATGAAACGGATGCGGAGCATAAATGCAGTGCGTAATTATCTCATGTTTATTAATGATATCATTTTGCCAATAATTAACGACGAGATAAATTGGTTTCGCACTAACTAGCGGGCATGCTGCACTATCTCTGAGCATGTGCTCCGAGAATGTACGAAGGCTGTAACGTTTTTAGCTCATCGTCAAAATATTTTCTCAACTCTAGCCGGTATAATCATTTTTTTCTTTTTTTCTTTTCTTTTATTTTCAAGACTCACTACCAAATTCTTCGTTAATATACCTATACCGATTACCACCTATACACAAGCACGATATTTAACCAATTACGACTTGATTATACAGCTCCGACGGATAAGAATTAGATGAACAGGGTCTGGCATTGATTTATCTGAACCTTAATTAAAATACATATATTTTGAAATATAATTTTGGGTCGGCCACGATAAGCAAATTCAACTTCACCTCAATCATATTTACACATTTATTGAATCTCAAAAACGTGATAGTAGTTATTAATTAGGGCTGTGAAAATAATTACAGGATTACACATTGAGTGAATCTCGTGCGTTGAGAATGGAATTTTTTCTTCCGTTATTTTTCAGGCTTGTATAGGTAAATCGAGTTTAATTGGAAACGAGTTAGTCTGACTATTATAATCCGACCCAAAAGGATTGGCGAAAGAAAAAATGTTTGTCACGGCCAAAGTTACGTATCGTATAATTAATTTGATTTTATTTTATTTTTTTTTTATTTTCAATCATTATCTATCAGGTTACGCCAGAAAATAATCAGGATTTGATATATATGTACTGGATTGCAAATTAGTCTCCTCACTGCGCAATAATAATTTTAATTAAATAATTAACGTTATCAATCGACTTTAATTATATTCCTTTTCGTCTGTTCGGGGTTACGAATTTTGTAACTCAGAAGAAAAAAAAAAAAAACCAGTAAACATACTCAGATTTTGATACGAGTTTCACCCTCGAATTATTCGAAGATATGATTAGAGGAAACGATGGCCCAAAAGGCAAAGTAGATATCCTGCATAGCAATATGAATTTATCTTACCTGTTATTTCAGTTATCATATTTTTTATATAATTCCGGAGACACTAAATTCATACTTGTTCCCAAGGCGGACAGATATCCTTAGCTTGGTACACCGCTCACTTGATTTCTATATCGGTTCTCTGACAGAGTGAATAATTACCAATTTTTCCCATTTTGTTATCTTTCAATCATACTAACGAAAATTTTGTAACTTTTACCATCATGCTCTGATCAGTATATTTAATTTTGTTTTTCCCCAAAAATATTCTCCAACGAAATGAATCTTTCTTCTTCGCGCTATTTTCTTCTTCCATATCGGAGCTGTATATCTTTCAGGAAACATCCCGAAGTATTTTTCGTCACAGTTGCTAGAAACTCGTAATGATAATGGGTCACAGCAAAATGACATGCTCTGTGAAGTAGAGACACAAAAAATGATGGAATCGGCACCGCAGTGAAGTTTAAATTTCAATTTTTCCGAAGATTGTTCACTGTCATCGGCTATGGAAAATTCGTGAAATGTACAGACTTCTGATCTTTGGAAGTCTTACGTCGATAACTATTTCAAGTTCTTCGCTAATAGCTCAGTTGGTGAGAAAAAATTCGCCAATTAAATCGAAGGTCAGATAATATGTATCTAAAGTTTTGTAATGTGTCGCTGAATCATTTTTTATTCGCCAATTTCGTTGATTATAAATCCAAAGTGACATATTTTTAATGACTATAAACACGTGATGATCATTCTACTCGTTAAATCTTTATCTCCCCAATTAGCAGCGCAATTTAAAATTCAGTCAGTCGAATAGTCTAGCCGTGCGACATAATTTTTTCTCTCGTCGGAAATGAACTGGACCAATAAACGCAGAAATAAAAAAACAGATCGATTGAGGATGGTGCAAAATGCGCTACGCTTTTCAACAAATACTTCAACAAAGATTGCATACGTTTGACTACATATTTTCTGGACACCCTGGGGGCTTTTATGGCACATCTTCAATCATTCTTCAATTGTCAATTTTCTGCCAATCTTATTTCGCTCGAAAATGTTGGCCCGTTTTTCGGAAAATCGAAACGGAAGAAACGGTAGACTTATTTCGCTAACACCTTCCCGTATCACGATGACTGATAAGAATTAGCGTCGCAAGACGCTGAAGGCGTGAGTTTACGGTTTTATTCGACGTCGACCATATCAGCTTCCGCAGACACGGATATTACGGACTTTGAGCCAGACGGGTACGCCGCAGTCACAGCCTCCGCCTACGCCTCTCGGCCTTCCTAGCTTTTATCAACATTATATTATTATCGCAAGGTCCGTCTCCATAATATAAACCTTTCGTTGAAAGACCGGAATTTCGACGACCTATATTATCGACATTTGTGCGAAATACTACGTCCGTTTCTGCGTCATATTTACGTGCGGAAAAAAAAAAAAAACGGAAACGGATTATTTTGACGAAAAAAGTGCAATTGGCAAGTTTTCCTACCGTTAACAATTCCTACTCCCATTAGTCCTCAGATTTTCCCCAATTTTTCATGCTTGAGAATGAAATGGAGTTGAGTAACGACAGAAATTATCAGTAGGTATCGAACCCTCCGTAGTCACGCTTTTGTAGAATCACGAGACAGTTACACTGGGTCAAATTGACCTAACTGATTTTCAAATGGCTGCCGTACGAAAAGTGTCTATCCAATTTTGTTCAAAAAATTATGGTTCGTACTTTGAACATTTTAGAATATCTAGCAATAGTCAATTTTGACAAAATTGAATGTCAACATGTCTAAATAAAATTCGTGAAAATGTGAATTTTCGAAGATTGCACTTTTTCAGCAGGATATAAGTGACTATGGAGGGTTAAACTGGTGGATTTTTTTGACTAATGATAATTTTGGCTGCAATTCTCTACTTCTGCATGTGATTATTCAATCGTATGTATAGAGGTGGTCAAAATTTCAAGGTCTAGGACATAACAGAAGCGAACTCTTGGAAACTATGTGGCCATGAGGTTGTCAGCGTCCTGTCTAACCCAATACAAATTCCTTCACGCCACCCTGTCGTGTATGCCTATATAAGTATCAAACTATCTCACATAATGTGGTCGCATTATTGTAACGATTCGCATTCATGGCTCACTAAGAGTGCCAAATTTTTAACAGATATCTTATCCTGCAGGTATAATTTTCAAAAAGATTTTTCTTTCCTTGAAACACACGATGATTTTCTGATGATTGGAATCTGTATCATCGCAACTTCTAGGGAAGAATTCAAAGACGTGTGCAAACCTTGGAAGTCATTTTTGTTCAAATCACTGGTACGCTGTAACGAATTGATTTATCGATCCAGTTTTTCATCTGATTTCTAGTATTTTGTAACAAAATTCTAAGTTATTCAAGATCTTATGGACTTTGCCTCCCGTATATTGATTGCACCGAAGAAAATCGGTTGTCTTAGAGTATAGGTCACTATATCGTTAGCAAAAATTTTGTCAAATTTGAAGGGAATATTTTGCATTGATATAAAGCGAAGTGTATAAAATCTGAAATAATTTAGAATCATGTCTCAAGATGCAAGTAATCAAGCGTAAAAAAATCTCAAAAGCACCTGCAGGCATATCGAGCCACTTGCGATGGTGTCTATCCACGAAATAGAGAATGGGGTTATTGTATCAAGTCTGTAAATATGCGTGTGAGCATGTAGTGACCCAGAGAACCATAGTCTGTAAAAAACGTATGTATTTATGTTCGTATTCAGATACAATAGGACGGTTCAAACCAGTTCATTGAATCTCTGAGCTGGTGCCAGTTGACAACGGTTCAAGTTCCAATCGTTAACCGCTTCTTGTTAACGAAAGCGGTATTATCAATTTGTCAATTCTTGTTTCAAAATCAGAAACCGAGTGATTTATTCATCGGTCCAAAGGTCTTGTCTAAAGTCTAACAGACAGCACAAATAACGTCTGGAATCTCGCGACTACATGGCTTATACATATAAGCTGTAAGCAAAGACTGATATATATATCTATATATATTGCAACAAACTGCAGAGATTATATGGGTGAAAAATACCGTATTGAGACTGGCATTGATATAGATAGATCAATTTCTTTCCTTCGTGTCAAAGTTTAAGCTTCGCGTAGACAGTTTTTTCTTTATATAGACTGATTCGATTATGCGATAGCGCCAGAAAACAGATTCACGTAATCAATGGATGTATACGTAACTTTGTAAGTATTAAAATAAATATTAACTTTTGAAATTAATTTAGGTCGGTCCATAGCGACGCTATATGTTATTACGACGTGACGTTCCCCGCTACATAGATATGATTACCAATGCCCTTCGATTACCAATTTCTACACCTTCTATCAGTGGCCGTCCCTCGTGCTCGACGATGATAAGGTATGATATATGACTAGATCCTTTATCAGGTTCACGTAGCATCTGCTCGCACGTCGATTCCACTTTTAGAGAAAATTTGGAAATCTGATTCCCGGTACTTTGGATCCTCGAAATACGAATTTGGCGGAATTTGCAATCGAGAATGTCGACAGTGCTTCATTTATTTACTTCCAAGCCGAACGAAAATGACGCAAATTTGGAAACGAGGTCGAAGAATTGTTTGACAATTACTTAATCGAGTAAAGATGACCGTGCATTCAGCTTATCTTACGAGCCAGGTGCAGAATTCCCATGTTTGCTGAGTTTGAACCAATGCGGCGACTACTTGCATGCGATTCGACGAGTTAATCCGATTCCCGCGATTCCGAGGTTAGTGTAAATTCTGCGATAGATATTATACCCGATCGGCGAATTCTTGATCGCTGATTACTCCCGCATTGTCCAATTTCCGCGGTTTTATTAGAATATTAATTGAATCTGAGAGGGGCGGGTGCGGGTACTATATGACTTTGATTAAATCGTGAAAGTTTTAATTGGGTATTAGGTTCTCCGCGAACTCGCGATTCAACTCGGCTACTTGAGGCGATCGAAGTTATCATAAAACGACGGACAAGGAAATCGTCTTTTCTTTTTACAATTGCGTATAGCTTCCGATCGAATACAGCAGCATGTACCCACGATCGGATCATCAGATCTTGAAACCTGTATAAAGTTGATCAATTCCTGAATCTAACAAACAATTTGAAATTCATACCACATGCTAAATTATCGAACGCGAAATCGAGAGAGAAAGTCCATTTCAGCCACGCTATCCTAAATTACAACGATCCAACGATGAGCTTACCGGGATCGATAAGCAATTGCACGAGGGAGATACGTTACAGATTGCTGAGAAGTAGACA
Source organism: Rhogogaster chlorosoma (assembly GCA_944452935.1). NCBI lineage: Eukaryota > Metazoa > Arthropoda > Insecta > Hymenoptera > Tenthredinidae > Rhogogaster > Rhogogaster chlorosoma. The sequence goes on from OX101804.1 coordinate 19,605,120, forward strand.
TAAATTTCCGATCCAATGACCCCAATAATCTTCTGTAAACGGAAAAGGACTTTTCAGTTATCTTCAGAGTCAGTTGACATCTCTGTCAGGAAATTCTTCCGGGAAGGATGTTATGTTTTTCCCGGCTATTTTCGAGAAGCATTCAAATTTCTGATGTCTATTCTCTCCTATGAAACCTCGTCGTTTTCTAAGACCCTGCATGAAATTAGATTCCTGATTCTTTCCGAAATACTAATCTCCGATTTGAAATACCTGGGTATATCATTTCACCTCAAGGTATATGAGAAGCCGTAGAAACCTGGAATAGTATTCGGGGGTGTATATCGATTGGTGCCATTCAGTGCCAGGTGGTAGACCAGGCAACCCCCCCTTCGGGCGTGCACTAGCTGGTTAGCTCAACACCTGAGGTCCGACGGACTGTACTGTCCCGATTACGAGGGCCACCACCACGAGGTCGGTGTGCTCGCCGGACAAAAAAGCACCAATTTATACGCACCCGTAGTGTCCAGCACGTCAGTTTAGTTGCCAAAAACTCGGAAAGGTTCGCGGAGAAAGATCTGGCTGATGTCTCGTCCTCATGGATTCTGCAAAAGGTACTCTAAATCGTGAGTAAGCATCGTATTGTATAAATGAATGATAAGCCATTCCAGTAATGAGCTAAAAATAGATTAAAAAAAGAAGAAAAAATTAGGGATGACCGATAAAATATGAACGTGAGAAATGTGGGGTGTAGAATTACGATCCTTAATTAGTAACATAGTATGTTTGATTTTTAAAATGTGGAATGATCGAGAGAATGGAACGATCAATTTGTCTGCAATGTGGAAAAGTTGTAGACGAGTTCAATCTGCGGCTGAGTGCTGTTTGTATTTTTACCAAGATACGAATGGGGAGGCTTTTAATTGAGTTGCAATTAAATAGTGATTAATTGATGGACCGTTCAAACCCTTGGACTTTGCCGTCTGAACACTCGGCTCGACGAAATCACCTATGCGTACAAATCTGGAGTCTTAGTAGCTGTAGATGAATTCACACATAAACAAATGAGAAAATTTCATGTTTATCGTCACGTACGCTTACTCAATACGTGATGTAAGTACTGTATGCGTTTCTCGCAATACTACCGAAAGAAAGATATGAATAAACAGTACGTTTATACATAATCATATATGGGGTCTAAGGTTCATTAGTATTTTTTTTTTTGTTGTTTTCATTGGATCCGTCTCGTCTTAATTAGCTTTTGATTAGCTCCTAATAGGCTTACTATTTGATGTGAGTTCCTAAAAATATATTCTATCGTATATCGGATTAATTGAAAGAATTCGTAAGGTGTAATTATACAGCCTGGAAAATTTGTACTTCTTCATTGCTTTCTGATCGCGTGTAATGAGTCTTGAATCGAACGGTCGCAGTCTGATGTAAATGCAGTCTTCCAAAAGTTTTCTCAACTGTCAAGCAGCCCTCGTTTCACCATGAAAATGGCCAAATATGGCGCACGCATTTTTTTCTCACGCAAGACACCGCCAGTCACCGTCTACAACCCGTACTACGATTTCATCCTTGTCGTTATCGCGTGTCTTCCACTTGCAGCTCGTAACATTGTTTTGTCAATAACATCCCGAACTTCCGAAGCGACAAACCATCAATGAAGAACTTCCAAAAGGCGGAAGTAAAGATCGATTTTATATACAGAGGTGAAACTTGACAGGCGGAATCTTCTGTAATATCAATTTACTATCGTCCTTCGATCCACAGGATCTAATGAACATAATATGTATAATGACACGAAAAATGACAGTCATACTGTGCAATTTCATATATTCTTCTACGTTTTTATACTCATAGCTATTCGGTATGAAATAAGCTCCTTCATTTTATTGACATATCTGTTCGTTGACCCAACATGCTGATGAAACATTTTCACCCGCAGTATTCAGAAATAATCTTTCAAGTATGATCTTACTTATTAAAAGCTTGCAAATCTTCCATGCAGTTTCAGGAGATGCGCGTAAACCGTGAAGGACTACGATGCAATTTAATCTTGAATAAAAATGTGGGAAAATAAATGCGTTTTCTATAAATCGGTGGACTTGGTAATTTCAATAGTCTCGAAGAATATCATTGCTTGTTTCAGGTTCCACCCAAAAGCGCCTCTCACCTGACGCCCCGAGGGCAGATGGAGAGGCGACGACCGCCATTTTTCAGAGGATCAAGTGTAAAAACTAGAGAGGTAAAGATAGAGATGAAATTTTTACAAGTATCACTTTGATTCATCTCCGATGATTTTTTTATTGCTGTTACTTTAGCCAGGAGGCACTGGAAGTAGCAGAATGGAATCTGGACGCAGTGGAGTTTTGGGTAGTGGCGGTGGGGATGGAGGCAGTGACGATGATATGGCACCTGATGCTTTGGTTCGCCAAAATTTCGAACTGCGACATCGTCTCGAAGAAGAAGCAGCCGGCTACAAGAGACGGCTGGATACCTACAGACAGGCGCAGCAGCATCAGGCTACTCTCGTATCCCGCTTGCAAGCTAAAGTACATTTTCCACCATATATTCAAATCTCGATTTATTTTCACATTGCATCATTTGACAATTTATATTCTACCATTCCATCTACTCGCCCGTATCAGGTGCTGCAGTATAAACAAAGATGCTCGGATCTGGAGAATCAAATGATGGAGTCAGTGCCAACAGACATCGGCAGAGGACCATCTTCTTCTGTGCCCAGTGGATCAGCTCTGGACGCTGCGCATCAAACGCTACGGGAATTGCGCGAAGAACAGATTCACGACTTGGATACAGCACTGAAAAAATTAGCGGATGAACGTAGAAGGCAAGGAACGAGTAACTGATAATTGAAAAGATCATGTACATGGAATATTTGGGGCTGAAATTCGCTCGGTTTTAATATTTATCTAAAAATGTACAGATGCGAGAAGATCCTGCAAGTGAATGCTTCGTTGAAAGATCAATTGGAGGAGGCTCATCAGACTAATGAAGCTCTTACAAATGATCTCCAGAAGCTTAGTAGCGACTGGGATGCACTGAGGGAAGAAATGACCATCAAAGAAGACGAGTGGAAGGAGGAGGAACAAGCTTTCAACGATTATTACACCTCTGAACATAATCGACTCCTGAATCTATGGCGTGATGTCGTCTCTGTGAAGAGATTATTCTCGGAAATGAAATCTGCCACTAAAAGAGATCTGTCGAAACTCCAGAATGAAATCTCTCTCACATCTAGAGACATGGCCTCCGCTTGTAGCAGCACAAATTTCGCTATAAAAATGCAAGCCAACAATGCTCAGTCATCTGTAAGTCATTCTCTCGCAATTTGTACAGAAAACGCTGGTGTAATCCTGAGTGTTAATTCACGCATTGGTCTTTCCAGGTTTCTCAGCAGTTTCAACAAGCTCAAGCAGCATGTGACATGAAGTCAGAAATAGTGGCTTTGAAACAGCAGTTCGACGCAGCCCAGAACGAAGTCCGCCTTAAGGAAGATCGTATAAATCAATTAATCCGAGAGGTCCATACCCTGGTGAGTACTTTGCGGTGTTGAATTTCATCTGGTGTAAATACTGTGGAGAATTTGTATTCAATTCCAGGAAGAAAGATGCGGGGAAGCAGAAGCAGGGATGGGCCAGGTCGTCCGCATGCAAGAAGACGTAGAACTCTTGCAGTCCGCTTTGCGCGACATTGCACACGCTGTTATTCAGGATGCAGAGTCAAGAGATGTTGAAAACACCCAAGCTCCACCACACGTACATTTATCACCGACTGGAGCTGTTCCGCAACGATCTCCTAAGCGAGGTACACGAAGTAACACTACACCAGCATTTGCTGAAAGTACGATCAGCGCGGTTCAAGCAGCGCTGCACAAATATCAGCTTATGATACACGAGCTCCAGGTATGGTAAATGCAATAAATGTGGAAATTTGATTTTAAAATGATTCGAGAAAATCGACAGAGTTTGATTTTTGGTTAATGTGATCTTTGAATTTTTCTATTTCAGGTCAAACTGCAGACGAATAAAGAGCAATTATCTATGGCACGGAAGCAGTGTGACTGCGCTGAAGAATGCACTCAAGCTTTGGAGGAAAAGGTTGCTGAATTAACTTCGCAGTTGGATGCTGCACGGTCTCATTGCACTCAACTCACTCAAGAAAAGGATCTGATTCAAAAAAATCTGGACGCTGTTCGGTCGGAGAAAAATTCTCTGGATAAGAATAGAGTGGAAATCAACGCTATGGTGAGCAATGCCAATTGACGTACGAATTTCGGCATCCTTTTTCCTCTTCAAACCTTGCTCTGTGGACTTCGTATTTTTTATTTCTTATTTCTTGTATCTTATATCGTTTTTCCTCTACAGGTCGAAGCCCTGAATGCGGACTACGAGAAGCTCCAAAAAACTAATAACAGACTGCAAAAAATTGTGGACAATCTCGAGGACGAGAAGCTCTACCTGCAAACCGAGCTTGATCGAGTTAACAAGGATTCGGAATTGAGGTATGACTTCGTGGTGCAACTTGCCGGGCTTGTAATACCAGAAAATCGAAGGTATAATAACGTGGCATTTGTTTTAAAGAGAAATAAGTCTCCGATCGGAAGAAGACCGGTGTAGCAGATTAAGGGAAGAGCTGCTGACGTTGAGGGAAGAATTAAACAAGACTTACCTTTCGAAGGATATGTTAGAGCAGCAAAAAATGGAGTCTGACGGTCTGATATCACAAATTGAAAAAAGCAAAGGTAATATTTGAATGATAATTCCCGAAAATTCGCCGCATATGACCGAGACATAAAAATTAATATCTCTTAGGCGATCTTGAGCTGGAATTGGAACGTATCTTGTTGGAAAAATCAGACGTTCAAGAAGCGCTGGCGAAACTTGAAGCTATGTGCTCGAATGCTGAGCAGGACAAGAAACGATTACAAGATGAGTTGAAGAAGGTGATAATTCGATCTGAACTGGAACCTGTGATGATGAAATGGAATTTTCAATGAATAATGCGTGTTACAGATGCAAGATGAAAAAAGTAAGCTTGGAAGTCAATGTACAGATCAGCAGGGTGATCTTGGAACTCTGCGAAAGGAACTATTGCAGGCAGAACAAGCTCGCCTTGACTTAGAATCCGACAAAGTAACACTCAACGAAAAAGTCAAGTTCCTGGAAATCGAGAAAGAAAAGGTCGAAATGGAACTTGGACAAGTGTCAAGAGAACGTGGCGATTTAAGCAACCAACTTTCGATTCTTGCGAGGAAAAAAGAAGCTCTGAACGAAGAGCTGATGAGACTTAGACAGAGACTTGAACAGGCGAATGAAATGAACTCTAGAATCAATAGGAACTTGGAGGACCTCGTCAAAGACAACGAAGAAAAACAGGCAAGCGTAATGTACTGTGCAGCTCAATTACGTTCGTTATATATTTTTTCTTTCGCATAGGTTTTGCTGGAAACTACCGATAAAGAACTTCAGCGCGTTCAGGAGCAACTAGCATCCTTGCGCAGTGAGAAGGAGGCATTGGAAGGTGTCTTGTTTGATACGCAGACAAATCTTGAGGCAACGCATGTGAAGAAAACGCAATTGGAAAAGGAGCAGCAAGAGCTGTTAGTGAAACAGGAGAGTCTGAAAGGCCAAGTGATCAGACTAACCAAGGATTTGGAAAACAGTGAGAAGCGGGCTCACGATATCAAGCAGTCTTTAACTCAGCAAAGCGGTAACCAGGAGGCAGAGTTCCAACAAATTATTCTCAACATGAAGAAACAGAATGACGATAACGTCAAGAAGTTAAACGAAGAAAAGGTTAATATGCTTTCTTTTAGCAATTGAATTAGATACTGGTTCTTCATTGACGTTGAATCCTTTTTATTTTTGTAGGAACAAATAAGGATCTCCTTAGAAAAACGACTACAACAAACGGTATCGCAACTTGGCGGTGAGAAGGACGATGAAATATCACAACTTCAGCAGAGGATTGAAGATCTTCAACAACATATTGAAAATTTGTGCCAACAACACGAAGAAGTTCTTCTGAGAGCAGAAAATGATAAGCAACAGTCCCTGCTCATAGGTGAGTCACGAATGAAATAATTAAAATAGACCCACTCGTGTTGTTACGTTTATTGAGAAGATTAGAGAAACAAAAGTTTGACGCGATACAACAGTTGTTGGAAAAGATAACACAAGGTAACGTGATGACACGTTCGTGGTCTACGGCTTTTCGAACTCGAAGTTTCTCCATAATTGGAAACAAAAGATTCGAGGCATTTCTGATCACTCTTTCTCCCTAATTTTGATTTAGAATTATGACTCTGTGTTGGTCTGTAATAATCAGAGTCACTTTCCGTGCTTTTCACTGAGCTTGTACCGAGACAGCAAAAACCGATTCGTCGACGACTTCGCGATTTCATATTATGCGCACTGAATTGCCCAGAATTTTCTGTCATTTCTAAATCAAGTACATTCGCCTTCGACGGGCCCTGGTCGGATTTCTCATCTCCCTCATCCTGTTTCCCAGTCGTTTTCACCAGAGCCTCCACAACTTTTGTAAGAGTTTCAACAACGAGGGACAATTTCTCTTTCAGTTCCTTCATATCCTCCTGTATGACTCTCATCGCGTTGGTATCGCTCGATCTTTTTGAACCCTGATCATTTTCAATTTCGTAAAATTCATTCGCCTTGAAAACTCCTTTGAAATTTCTACGATGCGGAATCTTATATCGCGGAATAGCGTACGCAAAATAATTATTTCCCTCGGATGGAAGGTATCCGACAGTTGCAGGGTAACATGCACTGCATGGATTACAATACGAGTTATCAGTTATGGTACTGTAACGAAGACCAGCCGAGTCTGAGAACGTTCTTTCAGAAAAATTTTGAGAACTGTTGGGTCTCGTCAATCGCCTCCTCAGCTTTCTAGACTCATTATTCCCTCTTTCTAACTTTTTCCGATGTTTTCTTGCTCGATCGATATGAACCATAGGAGATTTACTTTCCGTTGAAAGACTCTCGCCAATGTTATCCATCACCTCTTTTAAAATTCGCCCAAATAATTGAGTCGATTATAAAGAACAACTATCATGCAGGGGAAATTTCTACGGCCATTGGCTCCGTTGTTCACTGGGTCCAATCATTTCTTAGAACACAAATTAATTGACGCCAATCATTTCTTAGAACACAAATTAATTGACGACAAATTTTGTCACATAACCCTGCGGAATTTGTCAAAAATTGGAGAAGAGTGGTTTGTTGAAAAACAAGAAAGTTATGCAATGAACTGCGTATCTTCCTTATACATATATGCATACGTGTATCCGTGATGAATACTGACATGCGTAGAACTTCCCTAAAATAATGATAGGTATATTTTAAATCCATTTCGTTTCAATCTAGCTCATCACGATCAACAAGCCTTGATGGAAAAGCTCGAAGGTGTGTACCGAGAGCTAGAAGAAGAAAGAGGAAATTTGGATCGTCTGCGTAGAGAGGCAGGAACTCGTGCAGATCAAGATCGTAACAATATTAATCAGCTTCGCGACGAGATGACTCGCCTACGAACTCGATATGATGAAACCAAACTAAAAGCAGAAGAAGAAAAAATGAGGCTTGATTTAAAACTGGAGGAAGTATGGAAGGAGAAAGAAAACGCCCAAAGAGAAACCGAAGAGCTTCAAGTCCAGTTACACATGGCTGAAGATAAGGTCGACGGTTTACAGAATCAATTACAGGAAACTAGCAGAAAGCTGAAAGAAGGTAGGTGCACTTTTTTTGTATAGCGTTGTTTTTCGAAAGTTCATGAGCTACGCTGAATGATTTTCTTCAACTTAAGTTGATTGAAGACATTAGATTCATTCAAAGACAAATGAGTGTTGCAATTTTTTTCTTTAGCCGAAAACTCAATCGAGATGTTGCGAAAAGAACTCGTAGACATTCGTCGTCAATTGACAGACACAAACTATGAAAAAGAAAAGTATAACAGCAGCAATAAAGAACTACGAGAATACGTGAAACGAATAGAAGGTGAAAAACGAGAGCAAGGTAGAGCTCTCGAGGAAGCTTATCAAAAGATTGCAGGTAATTCTGATGAATGCGATAATCACGTAAAGAAACTGAATTATTAGATCGGGAATTGCGATTCATGTGATATTCGACATTTTATAGGGTTGGAAGACCTTAAGACAACAATTGATAACGAAAGATCAAGACTTCAGTCTCAACTTCGAGACATGGAGCGAGATGCTATGCAGCTTCAACAACAACTTCGAGCAACTCAGGACGAACTTCAAAAATCTCAAGCTGCAAATGCACAAGGACAAAATGAAGAAAGAGAGTTGCAAGCCAGATTGGATAACGAAACTGAAGAAAGAGAACGTCTTCAATTACAACTTCATCAGCTGAAGAAACAGGTAAAACTTATTCTTCACGTTATCTTTTTGTGACTGCAGGTAATTCCCATTAAAATACTTTTCGAAATCTATGCTAACCATGGGATTTGGTAACAGGTCATTGACTTGGACAACAGTTTAGAAGTAACACGTCAAGAACTTGGAAGACTACGTGCCCGTGGTGATGAAGAAGATGAAAGATGGAGAACTAGAGAACAAGAATTACTGGTAAGACTGGAAGACAGTCGTTGCCGGGAGAGAAAATTAGAAGATCAGAAGCACAACTTGGAAGTTTGCTTAGCTGATGCTTCCCAACAACTTCAGGAGCTCAAGGTAAGCAGACGGTTCTTTGGATGCGTATTTTTCTGTAAATATCAAAAAACTTGATCATTTCTTCTACAGGCTCGACTCGGAGGTTCCGAAGGAAGAGTGCGCGCCCTGGATGCTCAATTATCTCAACTGGAAACAGCTAAGAAAGAAGTTGAGCAAAAATTGAGCAGTGTTGGATCAACTCTTCGTCGTATTGCTGGTATTCAACTCGACGGCAGTGTCAATATGCCTTTCAAGCTAATGAGCCCTTCGCGTAGATGGAGCCCTGCCCGTGGTATGATAGAAGATAAAATTCATTATCAATTATGAAAATTATTCCCGACTCTGTTTTTTCCTTCTAATGACATAAAACGTTGCAGCTGGTCACCCAGATCACGGAGATGGCGGTCGAGACGTCATGCTCGATGTTGATCCTGAGGCTGTGAGGAAAGGGGTTCGATCTCTGATGCAGCAAGTGGCTCAAATTGAACGAGAGCGGGTATGTTATGTTAAAATCCAAAAAATATATGGATAGTATGGAGATATCATATTCCAGTTTCTTGAAGTTACCGCGATCAGGTAATGCAATGTATATTTCGTATCTTATTCCAGGATGATTACAGAATTGAAATCAGTAGCCTTAAGAAGCAGTTGACAGAAGCACAAGAGACCCAGAACAAGGGCGATTCGAAAGTTAACAACTTAATTAGCAACCTACGAACACTTCAAGATGAGAAAAGCACACTTGAAGCAAAACTGTCTCAAAAACAAGCTGCCTTCCAAGCCCAGGTAATAAGCACGAAGAAGAGGTGTGGTTTTTTTCATTTTAATTATCCGATATTCGTCTTGGAATTTTATTTTATTCTAGTCCGAAGCTTTGAAACAAAAGACCGAGGAGTCTGAACAAATGCGGGAAAAAATGACCACTCTTGAATTAACAATCAGTAGTGAATCTGAAGGGAAGAGTCAATATGAGGTGAGATATTACCGAAGTTGAAAAAATTCGAAGCTTCTACTGTACGATAGTTCCTCGTACTTCAACAGTAATTATCATCGATCTTAACTCTTCTCGATAGGACAAGCTTGAAAAAATGCGACAAGCGTTGGCTAAATCAGAAAACGACAAACGCGCGCTACAAGACGAATTGGGCAGGAACGAATCTCGCTCCACCAAACTTGAATTACAGCGCATGTCTTTAGAGGGAGATTTGCAGCGTCTTCAAATGATACTACAAGAGAAAGAAGGGAACATACAGGTACGACGCAATTTCGTCTTGAACCTGAATCTGAAAATTCTGGAAGTAATTCATGATTCCGTCTGAATTTTATGGCAGACTGAAATCCTAAGCTAAAATGGGAATTGTCTTTGAGTTGTTATATTTAAAACCTCAGAGACTCCGCTGAGCCTTAGCGCTGTCTGCGCGGACTCTTCGCTGATTCCTCGCTCTAGCGACCCGTGAGCTTCGCAATTCCGGTCGGGTTACGACCGGATCCGCAAAACCTTCGGCTCGCCGGTGAGGACTCACGAAGTCTCCGCATAGTCTTTGCTGAGGCTCTGCACAGTCTCTGAGGCAGGATACCGCGGTACAAACTGACCGCGAGATAAGCCACAGTCGACTTACTTTGATAGCGAGAATACTGAATGCCCCCACTATGGGCCTCAAATATCAATCGCGATCTACTTTCTGCCCGCGGTACTACTGACTAATGAGTTTGGAATCGGGTTGCGGTATGACAGGCGTTGACTTACAATAGGATGATTCATCAGACGCTTAGGCGTATTCGTAAGATGTTACAAAATGACGATTGACGATAGATTATAATTATACCATGTCGTGTATTATTTTAGAAATTACAAGATAGAGCTGAAACACAAAGTCGTACAACGGCGAGTCTAGAGGAGAGATGTGCCTCGTTGAAAACGACAATTGAGCAATTAAATTTAGCTTTAGAAAGAGCCTCGTCCGGAGAGAGCGAATTGAGGAACGAAATTAACGCATTGCAGCGCAGTCTGATGGAAACAAACGCATCGTCGCAAAGCAATAGTGAAAAACTGAAACAGGTTGAATTTTTGAATAGATTAATCGTTGTATGTAATACAAAAGCCTTTCGGTTTTCAAATTTTTTATACGTTTATTTTTGTCGCGCTTTATTTAGCTGCAGAAACAATTATCGAACAGCGAGAATGAACGTCGTGTACTTTCTGAGAGATTGGACTCGACGCAGCAGGCAATGGCCGAATTGAGACGCACTAATCAAACACTTACGGATCAGACGACCAGACTTCAGAACGAATTAGCCAATAATGAAGTCCAACGATCTGGTCTAGAATCTCAGCTGAGATTGGCGAGCTGGCCTCCCGAAAGTGGCAGCTCTAACAAAGACGAAGAACTGGTACGACAGCTGCATACCGCACAACGCGAGAGAAGTGAAATGAGAGGAAAAGTTGACGCTTTGAATGACAAGGTGAACTATATAAGAAAATTAATGTCGACAAAAACTATCGAATTATATTGGAAAATAAATTTTCTATAGGTCAAAGCGCTCGAAGCTGATAAGCGCAATATGGAACGTCAGTTATCGTCGTCTAGGGCTAGCAACATTCGTAGCAAGAGTTACGAACGCCCTGAAAAGGGCCAGATGGAATTGATGGGCTCTAATATGAGCGTTGATAATCTCGAGCAAGAAAATAGAGAACTACGACTAAGACTTCGTAGATTAGAAACACAATTAGCTGAAAAAGAAGCCGAACTGATTCGATTAAGAACGTCACATTCTCATTGTCATTCTCATTCTCATTCAACGTTAGATCTAAACAGGGATAGAAGCGGAGAAATCGAGAGAATAAGAGCGGCGCAGCTACAAGCAGAAAAATTACTGGAGGCTAGAGAACAGAGTCACCGGCAGCAAGTATTGCGTCTGGAGAATCAGGTGAATTTCAAAAATGATATTACCTAACTGAAGGTTCAATTACACACGAATTTCTGATTCCTTAGATACAATTGCTTCGAGAACAACTCAATCAGGAGATCAAGCGTCGTCAGCTCTACGTATTACGTAGTTCTCGAGCTGGCAGAGAAATGCAACAGCTACGTCAAGCCTTGGGAGATTCTTTGAGAACGGTATCCCAGGATCCATCTTTGGATGCTGTACTTCTCGAACATGAAGCGAGAAAATTGGACTCTACGCTTTCTAGCACAGCCAGCTTACCACCGTCCTTGGCATTGCCTCCTCCATCTTCGTACGATAGAAGATCTCCGACGCCAACACGCCTTAAATAAAAAGAAGAAGAAGAAAAAAAAGCAAATATTTACGGAATGTAATATTTGTTTAATCGTAATGAAAGTTTGGCAGCTTTGCCGAAATGCGTTGATCGAGAGAGCATTGCACAATATTTATTATATTGTATAGCGGTACGTGTATTCTTCGTTTGGGAACTGCTATGAGGCGTTCTAGGATAGTTGAGGATACATTTAGAGTTGTTCTCTCTCGATGCTCGGTAGGCATCGCAGCCTGAAATTAGTCAATCTGTTTGAATAAACAGAAGTAGATGACCGTAGTTTATTGAAATTTTGTGTTATTACGTATCGCAGAGATATGAGTATTAATTTTTCTTAATATTTGTCATGCAATTGTTAGATGTTTTCGTTTTCAACCCATGAAACAACATGCCTACAATATAATCGTATACCTAAATATAAATACATACAGGTATAGTATAAAGTTAATTACGACCAAAATAGTTTATCAAATTTTTACGTTTTGTTTTATTTCAAAAATCACAATCACTATATATATACATAGTGTAACGTTAGTTATCGACCCATTTTATCCGAGCTCACTCTCAACTCCATTCAAAGTATAAGAAAAAAAAAAAACTAATGAGACTATAGATTTTGTTACGCTATACAAATTATCACAATATTCAAACCTCATTGATTTTCATATGAAATAATAATATCTGGCGACAGAATTGGCGTAATGAATATGAAATTAAAATCTAGATCTTATATTTGGGAGAAATTGTTATGAATATTTTAATGTTTTATTTTCATTAGATATTTTATGTCATTAATTCGTAATTAATTGATTGTTCAAATTAATTTTAAGACTTGGTTTAAAACTTCAGTATTATTTTTCGAACAAATGAGATAGTATAACTAACCAGTAATATATTATTCATAATATTTGTGAAATTTCGAATATCTTGTTTCTCCGACAAATACAGTGTCGAAGTAATAATTTATAATTCTGTTTTTCTTTGGGGGGATTTTATACAAAGATTCTTCATCTCGAATATCATAATCTCTCTCACTTATGAATATGTTGTAGAATAATGAACAGGATAATTTAATAAATTATTCACAAATTGTTTTTAAACTGTATGTATGATAATAATGTCGTCTCATTCATGATCGATACAGTGGAAAGCTCTTGCCAAACAGAATGCGCATACAGTAAGGAAATGCTATGTTTAGTCTCGTCCTGAGACCAAACTTTATCATCTGAGGAGAGCATTATATACAGATACATGTAGCCTACTCCCAATTTTAGTTACAGTGTATTATTATTTAACACACTTTTCGTTTGATTAATGGTAGAGTGCAGTATACCGAAAATATAACTTGTAGTATTAGATGAAAGATGTAGATGGCAGAGAATGGATTGTGTCAGTTCTTTATTATTGAGAATATTGACATCCAGTCCAGCCATATCATCTACTCAGAACTAACTATTCCATTCGACTGTATCGGCACATGAACAAAATTATATACATACTATATGTTTCAAATATGTAAATTTAAGTTTCATGTCGTACGTCGTATAATTACTAATTATAATATACCAAAACGCATCGAATTACATTATGTATTATACATATATTAAACAATAGTAACATACTATATAAATATCATCCAATTGAACAGTGAATATCATTATACAAATATCAAGTTTTGCTTGCTTACGTATTATGCGAACAAAATTTATAATTCTCACTTCATATAGTAAAATACATTAAATGAAGAATTTAATCGTTCATCGCAAACTCAATGTCACGATAGTACAAAAAAAAAAAAAAATGAATTTGGTGTCTGCTAATAATAATTATCAGCACTTATGAAAAAGATTTTAATGCGTTTCAATCTCCTTGTTTTCCTCTTTCGATATCGACCTCATAATTCATTCAAGAAACACAATCCGCTTAGAAACATACACGTGTTTCTCGTAGAATAAACTATCAGAGCAAAGCAAATCATATTCTTAGAATATTTATGGGCGAAATAGGAGAGGAAAAATTCTACCAAGCCTGAAAGAAGATTAACGTTATAAATCATTTCACAGTATATTTAGTATACTTTTATTATATTAATGATAATAACATCTTCTCTTGTGTATAAGTATATCATATTATTATGATAAATTTTACTGTCCACCAATCGAGACAGTGAATGGAATTATTCAAGCCTTAAATAACCGCAACTTGTCATACATCGATGTATTGCAAGTTGCCTATTTGCATATCAACAGGCGTTTTTTCCTAATAGCATTTTCAGATATTTCAGGACGCGCTTCCAGACAGATATTCATATGAATCTTTAGTGTTGTTGATTAAATAATCAGTGGGAAATGCTTTAATATGATGGAACAATGCGTTGGATTCCTGAAATCGTATAATCTTTGGACAATAGAGTCCCAGAGAATAAAATAGTTCGTGTCGTAGAGATTGTTGAGTTTGAAGCAACCCGCGTGAGGACGCAAAATGTGAACGTAGCCACCAGTGACACATCCGTAAAGTAGTTCCAGTTTTTTCCGCAAATCCGGCAAGGCCGCATGAATACACAAGAATCGCCATCTTTGAAGTGTATCGAGTTTTTCTTCACGGTGAACCAGAGCGATATAAAAGTAAATTGATAGCGTGTCCGTGAAACATTTCTAGCAATGAATCAGTCTAGAAATTTCACTTCGCTTTTGAATCCGAGTTATTTACAAAACGCTCAAAATGCAGCTGCGGCTAATGCGGCCGCCGCAGCAGCCGCCGCAGCAGCTGCGGTATCAGCAGCAATCGCCAACGGAACACCGATAAGCCCCAGCAATTCGAGCCAAAACAGAAAACGTGAAGCTGAAAGTAAGTTTATGTTTCATTCCGCTCAACTAAATCGTCTATTATCTTTTCTACGTTACTTTCCAAGCGCTTAGTGTGGGAAAAATATTTTCATACAGGTTAAGTTTACGGACTCAAATAAACAAAACGAAATCTAAATTTTTATTAATATTTCATCAACTGCCTAGTTATTATCAACAATGATAATAATATTGTTATAATATGTTAAGACGATGTTAAATCGGAGAAGGAATCGCGAGAGGAGCGAAGGAAACGAAGGAAGACTCGATGGGGAGGTAGCGAACACGACAAGACTTTCATTCCAGGGATGCCCACGGTTCTACCGACGAATCTTACTCCGGAACAGGAACAGGCTTACCTCTGTAAGTTGTATTTCATTTGAATATAATATATAGTTTATTTATTCTTCTAATTCACAACTGGGGATTCTATCTACGCGTTAATATAAGAAACAAATTTAGGTCTCATTAACGCTCTAAAGAAAGAGAAAAAGAAAAAAGAAAAATAATCAAAAAAATTTTATATACCTATTATTATTATTATTATTACTATTATTTGTTTTAAAGTAGATCACTGTTACAATGTAAGTATGAATTTATATTGAAAAAAACCATTTCTTAAAATTAGTTATAGTTGTTAAGTCGATAAGGTAAGGTAAGGTGAATTATGCTATAATTTACAAAATTCTTTTCAATCTAATGAAAAGAAAAAAAAATAAGCAAATATGAAATTACTCAACGTTTGAGACGATCAAAACTTTGATTATATTAGAAATTTTATCATTTCTTCATTCCGACGAACACTGATATATACTGTCTGTGATAATACTTTGCACACTTTACTACAATAACATTATGAAGATTTTTACATAAATTGTAAAAAGAAAAAGAAAAAGAAAAAAAAAAAAAAAAAACACATAATATAAAGAAACTTGAGGAAGAAATAATTACATCAATTTGTTTTATATATTTGTTTCATTTTTTGACAAAGTTCTTTCAAGGTTTTGATTCTCAGGCGGATATCCTACAATTTTGAAACATGTAGGTATACATTATTAATAAATCTTCTGAAAAGATTAATTAATGTATACCATTGTGGCAAATTGGCATTGTCTAACTGTTGGGGTTTCCGCCCCCTCTAACCCGTTGGTTTACAGTTCAGCTGCAGATTGAGGAAATCAGCAGGAAGCTACGCACTGGTGACCTTGGGATACCGCTAAACCCTGAAGAAAGGTTTGAACGAAAATCTTACGTACCAAAACAAATGACCATTACATACCTACCTACCTACAGTCTCTATCGACTCTTACCACTGACCAGCCGATAACTCAGAGTTCTTAAGATTTTGTAAACGGCACTACTGATAAATTAGTGGACTATTCTGAAACAAGCCAACTGAAACCTGGGCCTTGGAACTTGAGCCCCCTGACTCTTCGCCGAAGATGAATTATGATAATATTGGTTTGCTCTAATCAATTTATCTTACTATTTCATTTCAATTAAATACTGGTACAATTTTACGAGGCAATTAGCTGTAAAGTTTGGTAGTACGGTCATTTCTACAAAATAAGACGTTGAATTCCAATTTTATATGTCCTGGAAAAATGAAGTAACAGTATTTAATGACAAAGGGGCATTCTTCGCACCTTTTCTCTATATAGTGTTTACATTATTATTATGACTGCCGTGATTTGCGCACGGCGTATATTAATAAATAAACCACTAATGATGATTACAAATTTAATACTAAGAACCAGGTACATTGTACAGATAGCATACCGCAGCACACATCTTTACTACTAATAACTAATGTTAATGGGGAGATTACAGGAAAAGAATGATTGAAAGAAGCAAGCGTAAATGTTAATATAATCAATTTACTTTACCAACATGGCATCGATCTAACGTTACTTTCAGGAAACAACTTGAATTAATATTTTCAGTAATTTCTTAATATCCTGATTTATTCCAATAGGTCATTAACTAATTCAATTTTAGCCGGACGCATTCTTGTATATTATTGTACTGTCGTTTTAGTGTTTATACTTGCAAGTATACATGAAGCGTACGTAATATATGACTAATTAAACAAAACTTATTATTTCCTAATAATCACAGGATTTATCTTAGCAGCTGACATCATATCCATATCTGCAGTCTTCCCAGCGGTTGCCTACGATAGTGATTATTAACATATTAATAGCCACGCCATTATTTACAGTCAATTAAATTATTCTTTCAAAAATCATACACGTACAAAATATTATTGAAATAATGGTTTTGCGTGGTTCGTTTCAATACTTTTATTGTCCTTTCGTTTTTTGGGGCGAACTTATCTAATCATGTGAATCCTAAAATACGCTGCTACGTTATATACTGATATATGAATGATGTCCAACCCATAGAAATAGTTATTATAGAATTTCTCAGTCATTTAGTCATATCTTTTTTTTTTTCAATTTTCTTATCCTCTTTTCATTTCATGTGTTGTTCTATGATATATACTAACAACAAGACAATGAAATTTCACCGTTAGGCTTCGATAGTTTGGATAAAAATATTCAACAAGATTTGAGTAAATAACTTGTAGAATTGAAAGTAAACTGATTGTACACTTTGGTGAAAACTACATCAACAAGCTTGTGAGAAAGATGAAAGTAAAGATTCAAAACAGGGAGAAAGCGAATTCATTCTGAAGTAGATCTACTGGGTTAAAAATACAGTATTCAATAATGTACTCACAGTTCTGATTGTGCCTAAGAAGGATTGATAGCAAAGTCTATTTTGTAGAAAATTTTCAATTTCTGACAGATCATACTCGAGGTAGAAAGAGACAGAGAGATTAGGGAATCTGGTTGCTTGTACGCTAGTACCATCTCCCTCTGAACAAGGCTTGATATTTCTTTATTTGTGTTCTTTCAGATCACCGTCTCCCGAGCCAATTTACAGTAGCGATGGTAAGCGCTTGAACACCCGTGAATATCGTACCAGAAGGAAGTTGGAGGAGGAAAGGCACAATCTTATTCAGAAGATACTAAAGATCAATCCTGAATTCAAACCGCCGCCAGATTACAAGTGAGATTTACAGAATCTCGTGATCTATCAATTTAACGCCCCAAACAATACCTACCATTATTATTCAATAAGAAAATCTGAATTCATTTTACTTCTGAAAATAAATTCAATCGATTATTTACACTTTCAGTTGGCAAATTTCCCTTCTATATAAATTTTCTGTTCGTTCATTACAGGCCACCGATAATTCGTGTGCATGATAAAGTTATGATTCCACAAGAGGAGCATCCAGACATTAACTTTGTCGGTTTGCTCATTGGACCACGTGGCAACACTCTGAAATGTATGTAATTATTCTTAGAATGCATCGAACTGTTCGATACTTGATCTGAAAATCTGTTCTAAACTTTTCATCCCTTACACAGCAATGGAGAAAGAAACTGGAGCCAAGATAATCATTCGTGGAAAAGGATCAGTCAAGGAAGGAAAAGTTGGCAGAAAAGACGGCCAGCCTTTGCCAGGGGAAGATGAACCATTGCATGCATATATTACCGCGAACAATCTTGATGCTGTTAAGAAAGCGGTTGAAAGGGTATGTGCAGAATTTTGTAGAATGCAAAACGAACTAGATAATAATACCAAACGCCTACAGCACGTTTCTTCATAAACGAACTCTTTCACTTACAGATTCATGAGATAATCAGACAAGGTGTTGAAGTGCCGGAAGGCCAGAACGATTTGCGACGCAATCAATTGCGAGAATTAGCTCTGCTGAATGGAACTCTTCGAGAAAACGACGGGCCACGATGTACAAATTGCGGAGCAAGTGACCACAAGTCTTGGTTGGTTAGTATCACTGTTTCAAAACGCGTTCTCATTGAAACTTTGCATAAACCACAACTGATGTAAATATTTCGAATAATATTTTCAGTGCCCAGACAAACCCAACGTCACAAACAACATCGTATGCTCAAGTTGCGGGGGAGCAGGCCACATTGCAAGAGATTGTCGGTCTAAACGACCCGGTCAAGGCGGTCCTGCAGCCGCTGGAATGGGAGGAATGACACCGGGAGGAGACAAAGCTAAGATTGACGAAGAATACATGTCACTAATGGCCGAACTCGGAGAAGGTCCACCCCCAGATCGATCCAAGGGTCATCAAAGACCTCAAAACACGAATTATCCGGGTCTATTCGATAGGTAAATACCCATCTCGCAAAATCTTGGAATTATAACAATTTGTAAAGTAAATAATGCGGTTTATTTTCTAAAAAAATCACAGAACAATCCTAATTTGAATCTGTAACGTTTTTCAGACAACAAACACCCCGTGCCTTGATGGCAGCTCCGGCTCATCCACCGCCCCAGATGATGCAAGGTGGTCCGATGATGCCTCCTCCCGGTATGGCCCCTCCCCCATGGACTCAAAACGATGTTAACAACATGAATGGCATGAACATGCAATGGCAACCTCCAGTTAGCATGCCGCCACCACCCGGAGTAATGCAGCCGCCTCCTCCGCCGCCTGGCTCAACTGGACAACCAAATATTCCGCCGTTGATGCCGTGGATGACTAGCAACAACCAGCCTCCACCACCTGGGCAAATGCCACCTGGTCAAATGCCACCAGGAATGGGGGGGATGCCACCTTGGCAACAAGGACAACAGGGACCGATGAGACCACCGCCTCCTGGGACTGCACCACCGCCTGGATATCCGGGATGGCAACAACAGACAATGGGAGGATGGCCACCGGCTGCACCTGTGCCTCCACCACCTCAACAACCGGCACCTGCACCCCCGGGTATTGATTTGAATAGTTTACCAACATTGTTGGCGCAACCACCGCCACCACCACCGCCGACTAGTTAGTGCGAATCGGTTTTAATTTACATGATTTAAATTTTGAATTAGCTTAATTACTGTAAGGCTAAGAGGAAGGATGTAAGGATAGTTTCTTGGTAATTTTGGTAGTAGTATGAGAAATCAAGGGTGTCGTTTTATCGGTTGAAAATTAATGCCGATTATATTAGAGTTAGGGAATTAATGGTTTATTGCTTTTTGTCTTGTGGGTTAGACGCGAAAAGTCTCGTTTGTGAATGATAGTCTTGCAGATATAGATTCAATCTATTGATTCCAAATATAGAATGATTTATATGTTGATGTATAAGTATGGAGGAGAGATTAAATGCGAGTCAACATATAAAATGGGATTTATTTTCGTTATAGTAAATAGATAACATGGCTTGATTTCTCGATATTTGTATCTGAACTAGATTATTGAATTTCTATTGTGTGAATTTGTTAAGCTAAGGCCCTTGATATATTGACAAAACTATTCGGATTTCGGGTAAATCATCATACGCGAAAAATACAAAAAACCAAAAAAATTAACACACCACATTTTATTGATCGTACATTTTTTGTATGATAAGTTATCAGAATATAGATTCACTCCTCGCGCGTTACGAATGTTTATTGTTTCGTAAAAAATTGTCTTGCAAACTAAAAGTATACAGTTGATTACCTATATTTGACATTAATGTTTGCTCCATTTTTTTCTCGCACCCCGCCCCTCCGAGACTACGTTATATTTTAGCGTTACCTAACGTCGGCTTTGAGCTTATATTGAACAGTAAAATTCTTTTACAAACTTAACGTAGATAAACATATTTACACTCTGATGATAAAATCAAATTGAAAAAAATCCGTTTGCTTTATGAAGAATATTTTTCTGTTATTCACAGTCTCTTATTCTCGGAGCAAGTTGATATACCTATACTTACATTAAAATATCAATTAATATAAAAGCTTGTTAATTAATAATGATTTACCAATTAAGACTAGAATTCGTTTATCCAATATCAATTAAAAATTATTTTCGACCTTAAGCTTTTCTTATTTCTAGTTATTTTTTCTTTCTTTCTTTATGTATTGTGTAGTAAAGTTTCAAAAACGTAACAAAAACATTTTACTTGGAATCGAAATTTATTCGCGGTATTATCAATGTATATCTACCATGTATCATATTATTACGCTAAAATAAAAATAAAAAAAATAATATCAAATGCTCTATTTCCCTATCAAAGTACAGCGTCGGTTCTAATGATTAACACTTGTTTCTACCAGCGCAATTTTAGAATTAAAAAATTCATTCGCGCCTTATGTTATGCAGCCTGTAATACACATCGATAATTTAGTTGTTGAATAATCTATAACACGGCGCCACAATCATTTCAGACCGTGTCGCCGTCTGGATATTTTTCCGCCTTCATTCTTCAATAATACGCATACGTTCAGTTCGCGTCTGCTCAGTTGGCTATTAGAATTAGAGTCTAATCGGACGTGATGTGATCAGGTGATTACGGGAGTTAGTTGCGTCTGTCGATGGATACACAAAATTGTTAATTATTCAAACCTAAATACATCGGCTAGTACAATGGAAGACATATTTCAAAACGGTAATTACGATAGATTGGAAAATTCTAATATGACTTCGTCCGAGGAATTACGAAAAGAGGTACGTGCGTTCAAGTTATACATCAAACACCATCCTCTATGACAGGCGTTGTAACGAGCACAACAATATCGCATCACTTATCAATGTCATTTTCACCTCATTATTATTCCGCAAACATTAGTCTGTCGGCATTTGTGCTCTGCTTTAGAAGTAGGAAAGAGATAGAAATACAATTCTGACAGTTACAATGTCTCGAATTTTATTCCTGTAGTTTATGCTCATAGAACAATAATCACACGTATGTACTTGTTTTTCTCGACTTTTTTTCTCTTCAATCACTACACTCTTCTGATTGTACGTTAACCTGACCGTTTGACCCACTCTTGTGATCAATCTTTCGTCAATAAAGTAGCCCTCTTTCATTCAAGTTTCGCAAAATCTTATCCAAACTGTTTCTGTTATGTCTGACCCAATTCCTAAATCCTAAAATTAGCGATGAACGTATCTGATTAGAAAAATTCCATCTTTCCTCTCCATCCAGGATTCGCTGCTTGATCACATGGAGATAGTGATCGTAGAGGCGGAAAAGCGGGCAAACAGCGCCCTGAATTTGAGAGAGTTTTACACTGTTTATCTGGTCGAAACCAAGTGAGTATATTTCGTTTTCTCGGAATTGATAAGAAATATGATAATTGTAATTAACTCGTGTTAATTGCTGTTTCATTTATCTTCAGAGTTACCGATCCAGACTTCAAAGGGGCTTTGACAAGACTGAGTTCTTTATGGAGACGCTATACTGAATTTGAACTTCTCAGAGCTTACTTGGAGGTCTCTTACCCTTATATAGTCTTACCTCCGTTGCCAGAGAAGAAGGTCCTCTATGGTTGGCAAAAAATAGCTAGCGATACATTCGATCCAGATTTTGTTGACCGTCGTAGAGCGGGACTCGAGGTATACAAGAGCATGTGATTATTTTTAATGTTAGCTGATCTTGCCTCTTGATTGTCTATCTTTTCCACAGAACTTCCTCCTCCGGGTCGCCTCGCATCCTGTACTATCACATGACGAGCATTTCATGGGTTTCTTACAGCAGGAAGATGACTGGCGAGAAACTATCAAAGAAACTGGTAGGTTGATCCATCAAATGGAATAATTGTGGAAATAGGAAGATGAGAATCCAATTTTTAATCATAAATTTACACCACAGGTTATCTGCAAATAGCAGAATCTAAGCTGAAGGCTCTTAGTGTAGCTGTGAGACTGAAGAAACCTGACAAACGATTTGAAACTATTAAAAACTACGGTATTGAGTTACAGGTAATAGATTCTTTAATAAGAAACAATTCGCTCATGAATCTTAACAATTTTATGTGCCTAATTGGTGCTAAATTTCTTTTACTTTTACTTTCAGAACAATCTGTGCAATTTACTCAGAGTTCGAGCACGTCTTGTCGAAAAGCAATATGGACTTTATAAATTACATGCTAATTACGGACGTGTATTTAGCGAATGGAGTGCCATTGAGAAAGAAATGGGAGACGGTCTTCAGGTAGCTTGTTTATACATTCATTTTCATTTTTTCAGTACTAAGAAATAGTAATGTTGTGTTTATCAGATGATTGAATCGTCTAACTTTTTAACTTATTCAGAAATTATAATGATTACACCTCATTTTTATAGAAATCAGGGCATTATCTGGACTCGATAGCTGCTAGTATCGACACAGCTTTAGAGGAGGAAGAACTCATAGCAGATCAACTGAAAGAGTGGCTATTCGGAGCTTCAGCATTACAAGGGGTAGTTAAAAGAAGGGAAGCTCTGCAGCTAGTAAAGGACGAAGCTCAAGACGCACTAACAGCCACTTGCGAGCATAAAGACAGAGTTCAACAAGGTGGATTATGATCGAACGAACATTTTTCACAGTTTTCTTTGATATCAGTAATTCTATGAAGACATTCGAATGTTTGATAACAGAATCATCATTCACGATAAGAAAGAGCCGAGTAATTGATAACCCCGACTCTTTTTCATTGAAAGTAGATCCAAAAATACTGGAAAAGAGTTTGGATTATCGAATCAGAATCCGTACAGTGATCCTGGACTGGCAATTTCGTGGTTGAGGTTCAATCTCCACTTATGTAAATTTTTATTTTCAGGTAAGACTGGTCTGATGTCTCGTCTGTTCGGATCAGTGGATACAGAAGAAGTTCGTGAATTAAAAGTACATCAGTTAGAGCAGAGAATAAATCAGAGTGAAACAGCTGTGCAACAGGCAGATGAAGACTTGGAGTAAGTTTATGCCTTAATCTTAGCTTATGCTAATAACTAATTAGAATAAATATAATTATGGAATACATCTTTGCTGTTCATTATTGTTATAGTAACCCTCGTTTTTATTACAGATCGTTTTCTATCAAAGCAATGGTTGATATCGAGAGATTTCAGCATCAAAAAGTAGCTGACTTGAAGGAAACACTAGCTGCATATTGTATTCTACAATTCAAGCTCGCTAGAAAGGTGAATATACTGTTTAGATTACAGCCTAATGTTTTCTGGTTATTGTCTCTTCATTGTTTGGATGAATTCTTTATGTTTCACCTTTAGACCTTATCTAAATCATGATTCAACTTACTTTTATGAGTTTTTGTTTGTCTGTTTATTTCTGAATTGGGATAATAACGTTTTTCTATTTCAGGGTCTTCAAACCTGGCAACATATCAAAGATTGCCTGGAAAGTATTCCATAATTGATTATAAACGCAATCCTGCAAGTACAATCCTGTTTATCAAGCAACACCATAAAAAAAAAAAAAAAAAACCTTAATCGTTCCATGTCACCAATGTATACATGTACATTCCTGCATCTATAAGCTTAATGACTTTCACGTAATAAGTCTAAGATTATTTAATATTCTTATTTAATTATACGCATAATATATACGTTGTAATAAGTATAATGAATATCTGAAAATGCACTCTTTAGTATTTATATGTGCCTATTTCATTAATATAATG
The DNA here is from genome assembly GCA_944452935.1 of Rhogogaster chlorosoma. Classification (NCBI taxonomy): domain Eukaryota; kingdom Metazoa; phylum Arthropoda; class Insecta; order Hymenoptera; family Tenthredinidae; genus Rhogogaster; species Rhogogaster chlorosoma. Next base: position 19,629,427 of record OX101804.1, read on the forward strand.
TATATATAGATACATATATGCATATATGAGTATATATGTATATTCTGTTGTTCGACAAAGTTTAAATAAAATTAAAATAATCTCACGCAAATTTATTTATACCTGTACTACAAGGCTAGAAGTCATGACTGAATATTTTGTAACGTGTGTTATTTATTTATTTTTATTTTTTCACCCTCTTTAGTGTATTCGAATATTTCGAAATGTGAGAAATGAACAATTGCCTCATTCTATGATGATTCATTTCCCGATCATTTGATACCAGATATGAAAAAAATCGCCGCAAGGAGAAAATTGTACTCAACGAAGTATGTAATTTATTATTAATATATCTGGGAATGTATTAGGGTAGCAATACACTATTTTTTATTGAGATTATCTGCTTCGTGGTGTATAGATTAGTAAGTTTGAAATTATTCTATTAGGATTCCTGTGACAGTTATATTTTGTTAATGCAACCCTACGTTGGGTGACCTTTGACGCCGTGGCGGGAACTGAGCCCAAACATCTGTGCGCCTTATGAGATGCAACCTCACGTTTTCAATTACAAAAAAAAACGTCCGAGTAGCCCTTGTGGCGTCGAAGAGTTTGTGTGGATATTGCGATAACATACGATCGTGAATTGTGATAGGCATCTAAACGCAAATACTCTAAATAACTTAATATATTCTTCTGTTACAGATGAATGTGGTTCCATCAGTGTCCAAACATCTCCGTTCTGCAAGGACTCTGTTCCAATCACAACGAACAGGTCTTGATACAACCCAATCTACGAAAAACTCGTTATAATAACTGGTGTATCATTGTGATATGAATGTAGAATATTATAACTTGCTTGCCAGAAAGCAAATAAAAAGATTCAATCAATTTCAATATGTAACATGTTTATTTTTAAGAATTTTTTTATAATTTTACACAATATGAATAATTAGTAATATTGTATCGATTCTGCATCAATAAATTGTTTACCAATCATCAATTGCTTCATTATTTTCCACTTTTCCCTCCCTGCAACTCTCTATTTTAAGTATTAAACAAGCGGTAGCCAGCCACGTATGCATCCATATCCACGGTAGCTTTTTCCATCAAAAATTTCAGCACACCTTCTGATAACAGCTAGGAGCATAAATTTGTCGACTTAAAATTTTCCTAATTCCAAAAAACGCTAATATAAATAATCATATGTAGAGACGTGCATGAAGACACGTATGCATGCCTATATCTATACACCCGAATTTTCAGCACACCTCCTCGGGTCAGATGTTCTCCTGATACCAGGAGCAGAAATTTCGCGAGTTAAAATCCTTCTAACTCCGAAAAATGCTAGTATTAATGAATCATAGGTATAGAGACGTATAGAGACGTATAGAGAGAGGTATGCATGAATGAATCAATACATATATCCTTTTTCGGCACACCTCCTTGGGTCAGATGTTCTCCTGATACCAGGAGCAGAAATTTTGCGAGTTAAAATGCTTCTAACTCCGAAAAATGCTATTAATAATGAATGATAGGTATAGAGAGGTATAGAGAGAGGTATGCATGAATGAATCAATACACATATCCTTTTTCGGCACACCTCCTTGGGTCAGATGTTCTCCTGATACCAGGAGCAGAAATTTTGCGAGTTAAAATCCTCTTACCTCCGAAAAATGCTAGTATTAATTAATTATACGTATAGAGACATATAGAGAGAGGTATGCATGAATGAATCGATACACATATCCTTTTTCGGCACACCTCCTTGGGTCAGATGTTCTCCTGATACCAGGAGCAGAAATTTTGCGAGTTAAAATGCTTCTAACTCCGAAAAATGCTATTAATAATGAATGATAGGTATAGAGAGGTATAGAGAGAGGTATGCATGAATGAATCAATACACATATCCTTTTTCGGCACACCTCCTTGGGTCAGATGTTCTCCTGATACCAGGAGCAGAAATTTTGCGAGTTAAAATCCTCTTACCTCCGAAAAATGCTAGTATTAATTAATTATACGTATAGAGACATATAGAGAGAGGTATGCATGAATGAATCGATACACATATCCTTTTTCGGCACACCTCCTTGGGTCAGATGTTCTCCTGATACCAGGAGCAGAAATTTTGCGAGTTAAAATGCTTCTAACTCCGAAAAATGCTATTAATAATGAATGATAGGTATAGAGAGGTATAGAGAGAGGTATGCATGAATGAATCAATACACATATCCTTTTTCGGCACACCTCCTTGGGTCAGATGTTCTCCTGATACCAGGAGCAGAAATTTTGCGAGTTAAAATGCTTCTAACTCCGAAAAATGCTATTAATAATGAATGATAGGTATAGAGAGGTATAGAGAGAGGTATGCATGAATGAATCAATACACATATCCTTTTTCGGCACACCTCCTTGGGTCAGATGTTCTCCTGATACCAGGAGCAGAAATTTTGCGAGTTAAAATCCTTCTAACTCCGAAAAATGCTATTAATAATGAATGATAGGTATAGAGAGGTATAGAGAGAGGTATGCATGAATGAATCAATACACATATCCTTTTTCGGCACACCTCCTTGGGTCAGATGTTCTCCTGATACCAGGAGCAGAAATTTTGCGAGTTAAAATCCTCTTACCTCCGAAAAATGCTAGTATTAATTAATTATACGTATAGAGACATATAGAGAGAGGTATGCATGAATGAATCGATACACATATCCTTTTTCGGCACACCTCCTTGGGTCAGATGTTCTCCTGATACCAGGAGCAGAAATTTTGCGAGTTAAAATGCTTCTAACTCCGAAAAATGCTATTAATAATGAATGATAGGTATAGAGAGGTATAGAGAGAGGTATGCATGAATGAATCAATACACATATCCTTTTTCGGCACACCTCCTTGGGTCAGATGTTCTCCTGATACCAGGAGCAGAAATTTTGCGAGTTAAAATCCTCTTACCTCCGAAAAATGCTAGTATTAATTAATTATACGTATAGAGACATATAGAGAGAGGTATGCATGAATGAATCGATACACATATCCTTTTTCGGCACACCTCCTTGGGTCAGATGTTCTCCTGATACCAGGAGCAGAAATTTTGCGAGTTAAAATGCTTCTAACTCCGAAAAATGCTATTAATAATGAATGATAGGTATAGAGAGGTATAGAGAGAGGTATGCATGAATGAATCAATACACATATCCTTTTTCGGCACACCTCCTTGGGTCAGATGTTCTCCTGATACCAGGAGCAGAAATTTTGCGAGTTAAAATCCTCTTACCTCCGAAAAATGCTAGTATTAATTAATTATACGTATAGAGACATATAGAGAGAGGTATGCATGAATGAATCGATACACATATCCTTTTTCGGCACACCTCCTTGGGTCAGATGTTCTCCTGATACCAGGAGCAGAAATTTTGCGAGTTAAAATGCTTCTAACTCCGAAAAATGCTATTAATAATGAATGATAGGTATAGAGAGGTATAGAGAGAGGTATGCATGAATGAATCAATACACATATCCTTTTTCGGCACACCTCCTTGGGTCAGATGTTCTCCTGATACCAGGAGCAGAAATTTTGCGAGTTAAAATGCTTCTAACTCCGAAAAATGCTATTAATAATGAATGATAGGTATAGAGAGGTATAGAGAGAGGTATGCATGAATGAATCAATACACATATCCTTTTTCGGCACACCTCCTTGGGTCAGATGTTCTCCTGATACCAGGAGCAGAAATTTTGCGAGTTAAAATCCTTCTAACTCCGAAAAATGCTATTAATAATGAATGATAGGTATAGAGAGGTATAGAGAGAGGTATGCATGAATGAATCAATACACATATCCTTTTTCGGCACACCTCCTTGGGTCAGATGTTCTCCTGATACCAGGAGCAGAAATTTTGCGAGTTAAAATCCTCTTACCTCCGAAAAATGCTAGTATTAATTAATTATACGTATAGAGACATATAGAGAGAGGTATGCATGAATGAATCGATACACATATCCTTTTTCGGCACACCTCCTTGGGTCAGATGTTCTCCTGATACCAGGAGCAGAAATTTTGCGAGTTAAAATGCTTCTAACTCCGAAAAATGCTATTAATAATGAATGATAGGTATAGAGAGGTATAGAGAGAGGTATGCATGAATGAATCAATACACATATCCTTTTTCGGCACACCTCCTTGGGTCAGATGTTCTCCTGATACCAGGAGCAGAAATTTTGCGAGTTAAAATCCTCTTACCTCCGAAAAATGCTAGTATTAATTAATTATACGTATAGAGACATATAGAGAGAGGTATGCATGAATGAATCGATACACATATCCTTTTTCGGCACACCTCCTTGGGTCAGATGTTCTCCTGATACCAGGAGCAGAAATTTTGCGAGTTAAAATGCTTCTAACTCCGAAAAATGCTATTAATAATGAATGATAGGTATAGAGAGGTATAGAGAGAGGTATGCATGAATGAATCAATACACATATCCTTTTTCGGCACACCTCCTTGGGTCAGATGTTCTCCTGATACCAGGAGCAGAAATTTTGCGAGTTAAAATCCTTCTAACTCCGAAAAATGCTATTAATAATGAATGATAGGTATAGAGATGTATAGAGAGAGGTATGCATGAATGAATCAACACACATAGCCTTTTCCGCACACCTCCTCGGGTCAGATGTTCTCCTGAGCAGGAGCATAAATTTTCCGAGTTAAAATTTTTCTAACTCCGGAAAACGCAATCCCGTGTGTCAGAACTGTCAGAAATTTCCGGTGTGTATTCATACAGACATGTTTACGTGTCTTCATGCACGTCTCTATACATGCTTACATAGAAATAAAAGTTCTTATAGTATTACGAAAGGAAAAAGGAAAAATAAGAAAATAATCAATTATTGGTATATATATCTGAGATTTTATTGCTGCAGCATCGATACAATATTCATTGTTAAAGTTGTTTATATTAATATAATTAATTTTACAATGACTGATAGTAATATATATTATTGCAATCGGGACGGACTTCCTCCTCGCCGAAGATGTGCAGGCTCCGATAAAAGTTCATCCAACTGCAACACAGGGACAAGTAATTTATTGATATAACAGTTAGCTTGGAGATTATTCCAATAACCAGCTGAGAAGAATCCTAATCGCCCTAGAGGATAAAAAAAAATTAATAATTTCGGATTTTGTGGGTTTTATGTTTATTTCTTTACTACCGCAAAAACGATTTTCCCTAATCTTGGAACAGACAAAAAGTATTTGTAATTGTTTTTCAAACGACGGGAATTTTTTCTATCATTTTAGGATATCACTTGCGAAAATTCGTTTTAATTTTACGCTCTATCTCTGTATTGTAATAATTTGATCCAACATTAAAAATTTGATCGGGTCTATTTAAGAAGTAAATGAAATCAATTGTTTCATGCGCCGAATGTATCCTGACGTATCCTGTATTTCGGTTTCAAGTATTGCAGCTATACATAATAATAATCCTATACGACAACAAACAGCATGGTCCTCGAACATGCAGAACTAAAACGTCATGGCAATCCGTGGAAATGCAACTGCGAAGCCGAAGATTTTCTTGGCTTCATTCCATCGACGTTAAAAAAAAAAAATACCAAATTCGTGCGAACGTAACTTGCAGAAGCTATATTCAGCCCATCCGAAGTATGACTGAGACCGATTTATGCCCGATTTCTACTGGAATGATCGTAGGAGCCAATATGGGTACCCCTGTATGAACTTGTTGATTGGAATTCTAACAATATTGTATTACAGATATAAAACCGAAGTTAAAGTACGGCGATATGCCCATCGAACGTTCTTATGGTTTGTAACCGAAGAGGAATCAGATAAGGATGAATTACCCAATGCTTTTGTGTAAGCTATACCCTCACAAAGACGAGGACTTTCGTAATCAACCAGCTACCCCCTAAGCTTGAGGAGGCACCTTGCCGCTTGATCGATAGCACGTTCTGCCAAAATTTGGAATACGGTGTAGAATTTCAAGCTGCGTTGAAATGATTAAAAATTATTAATCCAATTCCGCCTTTTCAGCCTTTCTTGTGATAGTATAAATGTCGATTGGATTGCAATGACATACTAGCTAATACACCTTTTACAAAGACTGAGTTCAATAAGCACTCGTTAATCGTAATTTTAATTGGAACAGAATCCTTGCTGGACAGAGAGGATTGGACTCTGATGGAAGTTTGTTGAACTGTAACAGAGAAACTAATGTCATAAAATGACTATCATTTAGCCGCGAACTTCTGATGCCGTAAATATCAGTACGCCTTAAGATATGCAGCCAGTAAGCCAATTTGCGCTCTTTCTAGTTCTCTGAATTTTTACTCAATGGCGCCACTAGTACAATTCATATTATATCGATGGCTTAGCAATAAATACATACATACGAATACTCAGGGCACACTATATACCATACTATAAATTAGGAAAGTTGGAGGACATGATTTATATTAATTATGGGCTTGAGCTCAAAACGTCTCCCAGCTGGGGCCGCTAATTATCCTTATTTATCGTAAGTCCCGTCTTGGTAAAAGTTGGTTGTTCTTGTTCGGAAATATTTCGTGGTTTGTTCTCTTGCAGGGAGCGTGAAAGTTGGATTCACGTTGGTGGGATGAGCGTTTTTCGACTCATTTCAAAAGTTTAATCCAATCGAGAAAGCTCTATACAAGTTTAAGCCATTCGTTCAAAGTTCTTTTTTCTCGTTTTCAAAAGCTTTCCGTTCCCAATTTCTATTTTACGCTTTTATCAACTTGTAACAAACCTTATTTTTCGTTATATCAGATTCTTATGCCTTTAGTATACATTTTCCTCACGCTTGCGTCGTTTCATTATTATTATACCTATACTTTCAGACTTGCCAAGGCAGTTTAGATTATCGATTAATGCAAAAAGAAAACGAGACCAAATTACAGTAAAACACGCGTCGCTAATACAACGTCTATAAATATGATAAAGAAACTTCAAATCTACGATTACCAATGAGAATTTTTAGCAATTAGAAAAAACAAAACTCGCTTCGAATAAACCTATAATTATTTTTCAAGTTTCAGACATCGATCTCTCACATTCATATAAAAGAAGGCAGTCCTTGTTTCAAATTTTTATTCAAACGTTATAATATCGCCCAAAACTTGTGCTCGGGCATTTTATAACAAGCATTATTCTGCTCAGAATCTGAGAATGATTGATCGTTCGAGAGATAACATACCCGTTGTGTACAGCGATTCACTCAGCAGTTTCGCAACTAATACATAACGTAGTCAATCCCGTACAAGTTAATAACGATACAAGTAGTATATAGCGTGTCACTCGTCAGACAAGATTTCACCACGGATATCAAGTTTGAGTTTGAATATATCAATCCTCAATATCGACAAAAAATTTGAGTTTTTTGATGAAGCATTTAGTTTTCGTGACAATCATTGCAATATTTGACGTGTTTGTTTTTTTATGGCGAATATAAAGAATATAGACATGCCAAACGTTGGGTCGTGATCGAACACCTGTAGGCCAATATTTAGCCAGTCAAACAGTAGACGTAGTTCATCGGCCTTTTTCTATCCCATCAAATAAGTGAAATTCATCTGGGTAGCAAGTCGATGGATTGGCGGTCAAGAATAAAGATATGTCATCGTTTCACAGCAAACATTCGCGAGGCACCGAAATTCTTGCGGACCTGTCCTAATTCGGTGCTGTCGAAGAACTTGACAATTAGCCAAAGATTGTGATCTCCATCGACTAGTATTTCCGTTCTTTCTTTCTGGTCCATGTTATAGTTAGTAGTTGTATACAGCTGAAGAATTCTAAACTTGACAGGCAATACAATCGCTATAAAATAAACTCTGGTCTTTCCACCTCGCTCGTTATTATAGGCAAACAAACCATGGCTGTTCGATAACGATCCATCAATGCTTCTCTCGTTTTTTTTTCTCTCCTTCGTGGCGCCAGATGTGTGGCATACGACGTAGATATACGTATACCATTTGATAAGAGATCACATTGGCAGGCGTCTTCCAGAAATTATATTGAAAAAAATCGTGGAGTGAATAACAAAACTTTTAATTTCTTTCTTTATTATATTGTTATTCAGATAACGTCTACGCGTAAATTATTGCCATACTTAAATCCGATCCAGTTTCATTTCATTGTCATGAAATAGAGAGACTTGCAAATCATGCATATATGAATGAAAATTAGCTGGACTCTATTCCAAGGGTTACTTTCAGGAAACCTGGGCCATGGGGTATGATTTATGCCTCATGGTATACTGCAGGAAACTATATTAATACCTCCAGATCGCTAATAGTGGCTGCTCTTACATAGATCTTTACCAAACCAACTAATAGCCCATGCATATACCTCACGCGTTTATTACCTCGTGCAATTTATAATTTATGGCGAGCTAGTGGATCGATTCGATTATCGTTTGATTAAAATAAAGAAGAATTCACCTTTTTTTTCGACTAATTTGACAGATATTATATAAGATTCGAAAAGTTAATTTCTGGACACGTGACTAACCGTTTCGCGGTAATAGCATGCAATTTAAATGTAAAAACTATTGTCCACACGTATTTTCGCACTCAAATATACTGCAATTTAGACCCATTAAACGTGGGTTGATTCTACTAGTTTTACTCCACCACAAATGGTGCAAATGTGTGGTACCAACTGGCGGATTTGAATTATACATTTCTCTTCTACCGCAAAGTGCCCAGGAGTAGGTATATTGTCTACGTATAGGTGTGACGTGATTTATTACACCTATCATTTAGTTAATTGCTACTATTAATTATTGCATGATCATTCGCTCCTCTCTCTCTATATGTATACATATACATAATATACAAACGAATCCACGTAATTAATATACGAAATTCCTGTATTCAATGACCAACAGTTTCGGAATATAAGTTTTAGATACGAGTACATGTCAAATTTAAGAATTAGGTACGCTACAACTCGGAGTTTCAAGGATCTCCGAGGACCTCTGGCCTATGAAAATGAGGTTGAAAAGGAAATGAAACTTCCTTGTCACACACAATTTATTTTGATCACTTGGCGACAAGCCAGAAATTTTCACAATTTTAGTCCCAATTGTTTTACGCTTGGACAATCGTGAGAGTATACATCGAGTCCTTTAAACGAATAGTCCTAAAGGTTTTGACGATTCTAAAAATTTTTTGAAAGAATCAAAACTTTCCTAACATGCATTATTAAGATAATTCTTAGCCACTTCAATAAAGAATATAATCAGTCTTGAGATTACCTCCGCGGTAATCAGTCTCATTATTCGAATCTTACGTCTCTTAATGGAACAAATTATTTTTCAATCGTCGATTATCGTCATTATAATTGCTTGTATTAATAAATGAGCTTCTTTCAATTTATTGCCTTCAAGCTATATTCGTAATCCCCAATTCCACAAGGTTTCAATTTATATTCGAGCCTTCATTCTTCTTAGTGATCGAATGTAGGCGATAGCTTCAATGCTCAACCAACCGACGCACGTATATTTCTGATCACTGCATTTTGTTTTTGAGTGATTGAAAAATCTACAGATTTCGTTGGATTCTGTAAAAAAAAATTAAAGAAATAAAAACAAGTCTGACTTTGTTAAATCCGAAAATATTTATAGCTTAAATGAATAAGGTCTATGAAATAAAGTGGATGGAGTCAGTTTTTCAGATTCGTAGCGATACTTGTATGAGAAAAAATTTGGTCGGTATAATAATATCGTACTTCAGTAGCGACATTCGTTTTCATATCCCCCCGATAAAAAGCACAACGGCGACCGAGGTGAGAAGTTGAGCTATTTTACGAGTAATCGATTCGGCCGCAGATACATATATCAAATAAATTTATGACGGGATTTTATAACTGTAATTCGATGAATTCGAATGTTCGGAGAGAGTGGAGTAAATGGGGAATATGAAAGAATAAAAAAAAGGTATTCCGGCCAATAAAAAATTATGTTATCTCACGCGTTACGTAAAGGGTTAAAATCACAAGATCCTTAGATTCAATCCTGGACATAGCTGGCTTTCCTCGTTTAATTGAACGATTATTTTACGAATTAATTAACTTCGTTCGGACAAATTAGAAAATCACTAAAATCGGAATTATGTATTGCTATCTGATTAGTAAATGTAAATATTATACGTTGATAAGGGAGGCGATTTTTCAGGGTGAAGAAACAGGCGAAACATATATTGAGAAGAAATTGGGAAATTCAGGTCTCTAACCAGCTGCCCAAGCGAATTTCACGGGCCCCCGCGATCAGCAATGTATCGATATCAGGGAATCCACTTTAGGAAAATGAAAATAGATCGAAATGTACGTAGAAGGGCAGAGGCGAGGCAGAAGCTTTGGACGGTACGATAACGTACGCCAATCTTTACTTATCGATATTACTATAAGTAGATCCCACGTCGCTACAATTTTCGATATGCTTTCGTGGCGTGCGACCAAAAGTCTGACCTGTGAGTCTCGAGAATCGCAAAATAGCTAGCGTTCTACAATTGCTTTTAAATTTTTCATTCAGGACTGAAAACTTTGTAACGATTATGCGCGGGGTTGATTCAACTAAGGTCTAAGTAATTGAATATAATGAAGAACTAGGTAACTTTGGATATGGACAGGAATAAGCCCTGAGAGTATTTTGATTTAGTTTATATTTTTGACACTGTAGAATTTCCGTACCGGGTCAAGACGACTAAAGTAAAAACGTAAAACTCCACTTTCATCTGCCAGAGGCGAAACTGTTGAAAGTTGAATCCACTGGGACTAAACCTCTACACCAAATACGAGGTAAAAGGTGAGCTCATCTACTGATTACATACTTTTCATTTTTACTTCTCGAAACTCGCTACCAACAGGTGTCAAAATTTTTCCCCACTCACCAATGATTACTTACCAATTTTATTCAATGCGAACGTTCCTATTCAAATATTTTCACCTTTATATTGGAGCATATTTTTCCGTCAGGCATCGACTGCGCGGTTCTCTACTTCGGAAATAACTCCACGTATCATGTATTCAAATATACGGAACCACCTTTCAGAAATGCTCGAAAACCTTTGACAAATATCTATATTTCATAGAAATTAGATTTCGCATGATCATTTATCACACCTAGAGAAATTTTCTTCGATTCTCTTTCGACCGTTTATTGCATATTCGATCGCAAATGTAAATGCATATCGTAAAACGTGCGAAATTTACAATGAAGACCTTCCACGAATAAAATAAGTACTTCGGATTTGATTTCGTGGTAATTCAAGGCGTTTCTTATGAGCTACCTTCGTCTTGACGATCGAAGTCAGGAGGGTTCGATCGAATGGCAAACCCGTAGTTTGTATGCAGGGTCGCGTGGCACCCAGCTGATTACAACAGTTTGCTCGTGAATTTGGCAGGTTTGTGGTTAGCTGCGCCAAAGCTGAGTTCTTAAGGTGCTCACACACCGTATAATACAGTATAATATTGCACAGAACGATTTTCCCACCTCCTAGTGAGTATAAGGTCTTATATTAGCTCCTAAAAAATGAATCAATGTGAGTAAATATTTTCGAAATAACTCGAAAAGTGCAAGAGCTCATTTTTTTCGACGATCAAACATACGTGAACATGGTATAACAAATTTAGCTCTTTCTTGAGTCCCCGTTCACTTCATTTGGGGTGAAACAACTTGGGGAATAAAAAATGAGCAAATACTTGCTCGGAGTAACTGGGCATGACCAGAATCCGTATACCTTCGAAATTGAAGATGCTTTCGAAGTTCAAATGTCATTTAAGCTACTCTCGGTAAAGATTCTCGGTAACGATGCATAATGAATTAAATTGGGTTATTTTCGTATCGAATTGTATTCAACATTCGTTTCATTCCACGCTGGACATTATACGTTTCGGGTATTCCTTCGTTCTCGGATTGCTTATCTGAAAATATAATCGTGGTCCATTCAGATAACTCGAGAGTTACTTCATCCCTTAGATACGTAAAGGAGGAGAGAAAAAAGAATTTTTTGGTCGTTGATAAGTGGACGCTAAGGCTCATTTCCCTGCCCGTAAAATATATACTGCTTGAATATAAAAAGAGTTGTAAACATTTCTTTTATCCGTGAAATAAAAAGTGTCACGTGAACGAGATCCTTGCCAATGCTTGTAAAATTTATTACCCACGTCGTCGTTTCATTCTGCGTGTGAAAACAGAATTCATTTGATTTTATCGGGTTAATTACACAATTGAACACTTTCTCAGACCTTGATACTTCCTTTGCGAGCCAGCGAATGCTGCTTGAATGAGAATTGAGCAATTTGGTGATCTGGGAAGCTACATTTTTTTTCAAACTTTGGCCTTTAACCCAACAAGAAGAAGCTCAGATCCCATCTGCTTAACTCGAGCAGAATTCGACTGGAATAATTATCCAAGCCTTCGCTTCAATCCTCTACGAATTCTGTATTCTCAAAAAGGTAAGGAGGCAGTCGTTACCTAACTACCCAATGCAAATTGACTCTTGCTTAATGGCGCTTGATTAAAGGTATTTTATAAACAATCGTTACAGCTTCAGCTGTTGCTTCTGTACACAAAATTTTCAAACAGGCGAAATTAATTGACCCGTAGAATATTTTCAGCCCTGTATTTGTGCTTCTTGGACATTTGAGCTTGAACGAAAGCAACGAAACTCGACAATCAGACGCCTATTGTGAAATCCATTACACTTCCTTGACAGAAAGTCCATTCAGATTGCCCCTGCACATTGTTCAAATAATTCACGAAACATATGTATCTAGATCCTCCGCTACTTATGAAATAAGTTTTTTCATAAAAAAAGAAAATAAGTTTCAATGAAAGAACTTGACGTTCCATAATCGGTTCAAGGAGGTACCCCAATAATAAAGTGAAAACTTTGTGGAACGAGTGTCTATAAAGAATAATTTAATATGCTGTCTGTTTCAGCTTTCTGAACAATCCGGCGACTTGTACGTCAAAGAAATTCCGCAGAGGATTGACTAGAATGATTTGTTCAAAGTTTACAAATTAGGATCTAGTCCCGAGTAAATACCCGCTGTATAAATTAATTCTGTATGTATATACTCGCGGGGAGGATGGGATTAATTTAGGAGAGTTAATTATCCAGGCGTTTTCCGACCTAATCGTCAATAGGGACTTTCTGAAAGTTATTGAATATACCATATTATCCCTGAACCATAACATAGGTAATCACTGCAGGTTAATGTAATGATTAATGTCAATTTGTGCAGATTTTTTAATAACAGATTACTCTTACGCCCCTACGCCAGACTCACACCCCCGCATATGCCACATTTGTCTTATCAGTATCAGGAAGTTCATAAAAAAGATCTCCTCTACCGGAACGTCAAATTAGTTAGGCTGGTGAGAGAAATTGCGAACCATTTTCTGGCCGCCTACGTCCAACGGTGCTAAAGATTATGCAAATATAATGAAGGACCCTGGTCGCACCCTCCCTAGTGGCTTAATATAATTTTATCTACCACTCGCTGCAGCATAAGTTCTCTCCAAAATTATTAGACAATAAACTATAGTGTCTTTATTCTGATGTATGTACAAGATACCGTGAGCAAAAACCTTCGAAACAGTTTCAGAAGCCAAATAATCGCGAGCTCGCTATCAGTTCGTTTAGTCTGTACACAAACATCTATTTACTCAATTTATAATTACACAAAGTTCTATCATAAATATTTGAAGCTTTCTACCGGTCGTACGGAAGCACTGTATGAATAGTCTAGCACTCACCTGTCACTTTATATTTATGAAACTCGATCTATATAAATCAGCGAAATAGTCTTGAACTGATGGAAAAAGATGAATATTTTGATGCATTTGAATTCAAAAATTTGCACACTGGGCGAGGCGGTGAAATTTTCTATATCGAGTAGTGGAATCTATGACTGACATCCCACAGAACGAGATTTCTATCCTAAGCGTATGTCGACTGTTATATACATTCATTCTTCTCTTTCGTATCACTTTATTTATTTTTCAGTTTTTGGATAATTTTTAACTTTCATGATTCCTTGAAATTCTACGAAACTTCGAACGCCATATGTAGAATGCGATGACAATGATACGGATAGACTCATCCTAATCCACTATACATCACACACCGATCTATTCATTATACGTATTTTTAGACTCGTGTATAGAGACACGCCTCTAGCAGCAATTTCAAGAAATGAACAACCCGCTTACTACTTTCTTGGATTCGTGTGTACCGATAATTGAGCAATTTACTAATTCAGGAAATTGGAGTTAACATTCTTGCGTTCAAGTTATGTTTGCTTATTTTTAATCATAGTTCTAATAATTGAATTGATCTTAATTGAGCGATTCTAATTAGCTTCTAAACTAACGAGATGCTTTTTGCACGTAGTTTTATGCTGACACGTACATCTTAACATGCTTAGCTTGGCATTGAATACAGTTTTATTATCGACTCTAGTCTTGAAAATTGAAGGTGTAAATAATCCGGAAAAAAGTGACAAAAATTGAGCCAGTTACGAAGACGTTAAGCCGTCAGATCAATGTTTATTCTACGTGCTGCTGGGACAATGGGTCAATTGGTGTGGACACAATCGGGAGCGGTAAATTAAACGGCGTCTGAAAACGCAATTAGTATAAGCCGGGTGAAACCAATCCACTTGAGCAAGCAAAGGGATGGCTTTTTTCATCTTTGTGACTGACCAATTAATATTATCTCCCAAAACTGTAGCTTTTAGAGGAAATTCAAAGGTGCAGCTGCTGGGATAGCCAAGTTTCAGCTGTTTGAAGAGTTAGCGGTGTAGAATTGCAGTCATATTTATAGGGGCTTTAAAATCGCTTTCTGTTATTTGGGAAGCATCTGATTTCCTTTTTTCCTTCTAAATTTAGTCAACGTTTCCGGGTGAAACCCAGCAAGTAGAATAATAGTTAATTTCAGAATTCAAGAGGAACCTTCACGAAAGGTACCTTCAATTAGTTGTAATTTTCTAATTGCTTACAACCGAAATATGCGAGTGTTAGGGACATGGGTACATATTTCGGTCCAAGAGACGGGCGAAAATTCCGAAGGTAAGCTTCCCGCTCTAAGCTAAAACCCCGTTACGCTTAGCCGAGAAAAAAAAGGGGGGAATCCCCGCCAAGATATAATTAATTTGTCCAATCTTCTCCAAGGTACCCCCAATTGACCTAATAATTTTTGCCTCCAAACTATCAGCGCGAATAACAGCCAGTCGTTTCCTTAGCCAATTCCTGCTCCGCAAACCTACTCGTGATCATAAATATAGGTAGAACATCATTTCCTCGACACGATCGAAATATCTCGTGTAATTTTTATCCAACCCTTGTCGACGCCTTAGGAATATTTGATAGAAGAATAAAAAAGAGATTAATATCCTCCTCCCTCCCCCCGAATCGCACTTGAGTCGAGTCGTTTACATTTTCCAGTTTTCGGATCTAATTCACCACCTGCACGTACATGTCTAACTAATTGTGAGCACATAATTTTCTGTGACTGAAGAGAATACGGGAGTTTACACAGTTGGGTTAAGGCAATTCACGGTATACTGCACAGAGTACAATTTGCATAATTGCATTCGTGAACCAACGAGTGTACAAAGAAAAATAGCGTCACTGAATAACTAAAGTCGCCCAGACTTAACGGGCGCCCACTCTTTTGAAAATTTGATTATTTAAAGTGGATGGAATTTAGCGTATTTTACCCACCCCCCATCGAAGCACGTTCATCTTGTTCGAGGAAAAAGTTTATCTGCTGATCTGTTGATTTCGTACAGATAATCTATAGATCCTCCTATGCATTTTAGACCCGGTACCAGGCAGCGTAACGTTTGGCAACCGTATGCAATGAGTAATGTAACCGAGCCCCGCAATTGTCGGGACATTATATCAGATCTTTATCAAGAGGTATGTATGAAATATGGTAACATTTCTTGGGGGATGAAATATCGCGGCTATTATTACACGACAGAATTTCTGAAAGCGTAATAACCGTCAACGTTTAGTTGACCACATTTTGCAAGGCCAGAACCTCGGGGTTCCAATATTTGCCTCATTTTTATTCGCTCAGTTACCTCTCAGGTAATATGATTAAATTTTTTTCCTATTTGCAATCATAAGACGTCACTCTTCTTTGATCAAACGGTTCGATCGAGAGATTTGCCGTCATTCACGTGCTGTAGAATTTACATGCGGAATCCCGAAATCCAATATTAATAAATACGTCAGATGTAATGAACGTCTCACAAGAAATACTGATTTATTATTTTTAACACGGCAGTCGATTGCATCGTTTGCAAGACTGTCTAAATCGCTTTTTTTCTTTCTTCAAAACCAGGAAAAAAGATTGCCGCTTCCTTCTCAACTTGAAGAACGTAAGGAAGCATACTTGGGAGTTATTCTATGTCAGTCCACGTTTTTGAAGTTTCTCACCTCTTTTCGCCAGTTTCCTTCTAACTCTGTGTTCTTTTCTGTTCTCATTTTTTTTTTTTTTTTTGAAAATATAAGCGATATTTAAGTAGCCAAGAGGGATCTGGAACCTCTAAGTACCGACCATTATACACTTCTGACCTGGGGAACTTTAGCAATAAACACACTTTATGTTCTAATTACGAGCTTACCAAGCGTAACAACCAGCTTCTGCCGTTTTGTACAAGAATAATATTCTCCTTTTTCTCATTCACACAATCTGTATTTTCTCTGCATCTACCCCGCCTACCAGAAGCAAACGGGACTCGAAATACGGGGGGAATATTATGGTAAAAAAAATGGTAAAAAACATGAAAACCAATTAGTCAAATATCACCATTGTTTTTTTATTTTTACTTCACTTTGTGACATGACAGATGCTTTAACTTTGGATGAGATAAAATCACGTTAAAAGGTTCTTTCCATCGATGAGACCCTGAATCGAATTCAGTAAAGCGTATGTAACCCACCCTCGTATTTTTTTTTCCTCTAAAAACTTTCGATAAATTCAACGGCTCGCGAATCATTTTGCACATTTGCTGCCTGGTTTATATAACGTTACATACATTACACTGGTGTGTAATCCCGCGTACAGTTTCCGTGGCAGACCGAGCGTGCACCGTCGCTCTCTTTAACGTACTGTACGGTCAGGAAAATAATGACTGGGGAAATTATTCCATCCCCTAGGGCCCAGAGGATGCCGCTATTTCCACGGGTTGAATTCACGCTTGACGTAGCGATCTTGAGTATCTGGTAAATCTTTGACGTCTAATTTATACTTATGCATGAATTTACTTGCCTATTTTCGCCTTGGGGCTGAAATCGGGATCTCAATAATTTTAAAGGAGTCTGACTTCGCTTGGAAAAATACATATTATCGAATTAAATTCACTTATTGATTCACGATTTTACTTACTGAACTAAGTCCTAAAGTACCGTATAAAACGGGGTCTGAATCAACAAATAAAATATGATAATATTGATTCTGTATATTTAATTGTAAGTGTTTGAGAAGAGAAGAAGTCTGATCGATGTGAAAAATTGAATTTCATACAAATACTACTTGATTTTCTGGAATCCTTCCAATTTATTTAGGATATTGAAAAGAATACGAAACGACAAGCATTTATAAAGTTTGTTGTTCTTCCATCGTTTCCGACATTATCATTTATCGTAAAACAGCGGTATGTACATTGTACATGTATACCTACATTTCACGAAAGTCCAGACATATTTATTTTCGATCGTCATTAAGTTTTACAACAATTTTCAAAATGGTGATTAAATGATTTTATATAGGAAGTTGTAAAAAAAATACATGAGTTTAATTTACTCCAGTTTATGAATTGAGGTCAAACTAATCTAAACTGTCTTTCAATTTCGTATACTTCTAGCTTTATTTTCGGCATCAGGTCTAATAATAAGCCAAAATATCTAAAGTATTTCCTGTATCATAATACATAGACCCCTATAGGCTTTTCTCGTCCCTGTTTTTCTATACAAGTATAACACGCAGCTGCAGAGTAATCTGTAATCCCAATCGATACAAAAGTAGAAGAAAGGCAAGTTAATACAAAAAAATGAATAAAATATTGCCGAGATAAATCTTGGCGAAATTTCGTATATCTATACGCAAGCGACGCGCTTGCGTGTCATTGTTTCCACGGACCGAGGAACCTCTAAACTGGCGGCCTAACGCGGTTCAGTTTCACCACGCTTCGAAGTCTCGCGTTGTCTGACTATCGCTTGGATTTACTACTAGTTGCTTGGCTGGCCAGACTTGTGAATGAACGTACGGGACGGTGTCAATGAAATAACTCTTATTTTATTAACGAGGGGAAAAAAATGTGATTTTTTGTTCTTTGATTTCTTTTACAATTTATAATTATTAATCCTAGTTATAATAAACCGTGAAAAATTTTCATTTACATTTTCATTTGCCGAATGGAACAGCGGTTTAAAAAGATTGAACTTTAAATACTAATTTTTTGTAAAATTCAACCCTTACATAGAATAAAACACGATATGACGTATCTAATTTGGGATTGTGATTGCCATGAGGTAAGTTTGCAGGATCCGAAGAGACGAATAAATTAGAAATATGAAGAAATCGACAAAGAATCAAACGAGTTTGGCTATTTTGATCTTTGATTATAATTATTTCAAAGCTGTTCGTTCAAAAATATGATGGACAAAATATTTCTTCAATTTTTTCAGTCCATATGAGTGAATTCAATTTTTTCAATATAATATTCTATACTTCCTTTTCAATAAGATGTGAAAAAATTCTTGGAGAGGAGTTGTTCTAGTTTGAAGAAAAATGTGACGAAATATCCCCACCACTAGTGGTTTTTTTAAGTTTTAATTTATATAACTACTAGAAAGAATGTGCTTTCACTCTTAATCTCTCGTAGATAAATTGTCTGCGGAAGTCCCTGAATTACTTTTCAAAGAATCTCTGAAACGGGGTGGTTGATTACACCCCCAACGCAGTTTGTCAGACCTACTGTCTGTCTTTTGTCTCCCCTTTTCGTGATTTGTCCGAAATTCATTTTGCCAATTACTACAATCAAAACCCTCCCTTCACAGTCCGACGCGGCTTGATATCACCCCGTACTTTTTCAAGCGTTCATGGAATTTTTTTTTATTCTTGTTTTCTTCTCTTTTGTGTAACAATGAAATATACCAATTTTTTACCCCGAATATATTCAGATTAGGCACCGGTTTCGTGCCAGTTTTACTTCCGTATATTATTCGACCTCTATAAATTTGAAATATTTTACCGCATAAAAGAAATAAGATAAAATTAATGAAACGTATACGGAAATAGATACGGAAATCATATCTACCGACACGACGTATTTATAGCCCAAGAAACTATTTGAAATTCACTATTTGATAGTCTCTGGACTTGACAACACTACATCAAACAACAGTGTTGATCTCTTGAACCCTGAATTCCAGCTTTCGCTTAGTTTGCACGCCGTGTCAAGCTTCACCTCACAACTAGATTACATTATACACAACTATGCAGGGTGTCTGAACAGACACGATAGCCAAAAGCTTAGACAGCCCCGAGCTGTACCGAAAATATTATTCCAGGTATTTAACGTGGGAAGATTTGATCAGAAGCATCATTTGAACAAACGCGACGATCATCGAAAATGTATCATACCGTTCATTTCGACTATTCAATTAATTTCCATTTTACACAGAGGTTAATTTTCGGTTAGGAATGAATGTATATGAGCTAAATTATTATTCTGAAAAATGAATGAAACCAGGGCCAAGGTGTTTACTATGCAAAAATTGAACACACAAATTTCAAGCGATAATGGTGGAAATGAGACTAGAATGTGTAACCCAATATGGTAATGATACGTGTGCTCTCTTCGGTGTGTTCCGTCATTTACAGATAATGGACATTACTTAACTTGGGACTGAAGGTAGCCGAGATCAGTAGAGTTTTTTCAAAGTTTTTTGGCGATGTGGAACTTTGGGTTATTCTATTACAGTAAAATTGAGACGGAGGTATACTTACAGCCGAAAATCGAATTGGCTGAATAAATATGAACTTTCTTGACGAATCAATCCTTCTCGAGTTTGGGTCAGGAGTTATGGTAACTCCGGATAATGCTCTCTCTCTCTGAAGCTCTGAGAAATGATGAAAGTCAAGCAGCCAACATTGCGGTGGTGCTTCCAGCCCCCAAAATTGCCTCAATGCAGTCAATGGTCTGGAGAAATAGTAAACCAATCCCCCATCGATCGACTTGACACAAGCCCGTACGTAGCCAGAGATATCTCCTTACCGCAGATACCTACCTGTTATCTAATAACGCTCGGGTTTCTCTTCAAAGAAGAGTACATCAATATTCGATTAACTTTGTTCTATCATCCCCTCCGGCGTGAATATTTTATAGATATTCTTAAATATACGATAATGTCGAAGCCCCGGCTAAAAATTGATCCTTCGTAACCAAACAATCGTCTGCCTACTTCCGCTGAGCTTCTGAATTGATGTGAGTTGTGAATTGATGGCAGCGTGTTGTTTTTCTCGCCCTTTTTATTTCGCCCTTTTTCATCCAAGAAGCCATTCCGGTTACATCCAATGATGGAGAAGTCGTTAAAGAGCAAAGTAAATAGCAAACGCGGTGAAGCTCTTGCCAAAAGCGTTTCGAGGCGTAGCATTTATAGTTTTCACTCATCCTTTGATGTGGCTTTAGCGGAGTCTCGAACGGCGGAAAACCGGCGAAAAGTAAAAATTTTTAGCCCTCAAGAGATTCAAAGTATATTCAATAACTCAAATTTATGGGGATCGCTACATCATTCACACAATTTAAGAAAACCACTGAAATGAGGTCGGGGGTTCTCGCAGTATAACGAGGCATACATTTTACGAAACATTTTTAATAAATCTGACATAGATTTAAAAATTGACAAAGTAATGAAACCATATTTCTGTTTCTTCCCAAAGGACTTTACTTTATTTGACTCACGGTTTTCCCCCGGGAATTTGAAAACGACAGTCAATTTCCGTAAGGAAATAGTCTCAGAGTTCAAAAATCTTGAAAAGAATTTAAAAAAAGAAATCGAACAGACATATATAGTTATTGTGACAAATTGTGAGATAAGAAACACCCTGGGGGAATGACCAAAGGTTTCAGGATAGGTATACGTATGGTACATACATATACGGAGAAACTTGCCCGTGAATTTGACAATCCCCTAAGGTATGTGTAGGTTCACGTGGGCAGTGAAACCCGAATTCGTGCAAGTATAAATTTCACCACCCGACTTAAACGTAGCTTGAAGAAATATTCGCTGTGTGAATTCTTCGCACATATGTTGGCAAGACTTGTTAAATTTCGAGAATATATGTATAAATATAAGCTCCCTATGCTGTTGCAACGTATTTTTCACCTCGCATGTATGAGTGAAAAATTACTGTAATGTGGTGAAAATGTGAGAACACAAGTTCCGATTGTTTATTACATGAACAGACAGGAATACGTGAATTTAAAATAGCGTATGAATGAGAAGCTGCCTTGTTAGTGAAAAGTGAACAGAAAATGGGTAGATAGGAGAGATTGTTCGGTTGTTATTTTCCCGCGTTGTTATAGCAGTACATAAAAAATCCTTCATCTACAGCTTGAATTTCTTTCGAGTCTCAGAAATTCGGATAATAACCTTTTGAAAAATAACTAAGGCTCTTCGTTCGCTGTATTAAAAGAATCTCCGAGCTTATTGAAGCAATTTATTCGTTCGTCATATGCGTTGATGATCTACTCTGCATTGAAAAGCTCTGAGTTCATTCTTCGAATGATTAATATCGCGTGATCATCTCTCGCTCAAAAGCCGGCCTGTATAGCACACTGATACGAACACAGATTCCCTCTTAGCTAAAGCTACTTATTTCCCAAAGGCAATATTTTTCAAACTTGTAATAACAAAGCATGTTTGCCCTAGCGTAGCCTACACTCTGCAAAGATAATAAAACAATTCATGGTTTGATTTCCAGCATCTATTCCAACACCCATCGTCATCACGTTTCAAATACACTCAAAATTCCGGCCAATACGTCAAATCCTTGTCGAACAAGATTTCGCTTATCATTGTATCGGAAGATCGAGACTTTACATGGGTACGTCGATTTGAAATCGATCCAATAAGGTGGGACAGCTATTACCGGTGGCCTTTCTCCGAATATCAAAGCCATGTTCATAAATCCCACAGAAAGATATACTTTTAATATAAGAATGAATATTTTCACGAATGAGGTAATAAATTAGAAATCCATTTAATAACACTTTTCCCTTTCGGTTTCAATTTCCACTTTATTAAAGTTAGAGAATACTGAATGGAAACGTTCTTTTCAACACGTTTCATATTTCAACGTTATATTCTCTACTCTTTGATCATCAGCTGCGCATCTCTCTTTATACCAATTAGCCATAAAAAGCAATCGATTTTATTTAGCTTCTATACCAATTATATCTCTATACGTAAAAAGTTTCTGTATTATCCGCGAAAGAAACGGTGCGTCATTCTGACGTATGTACGATATTAAAACTTTTATAACGTAACGGATATAAAAAGATTTGATGCATTCTAGTCGCAAGCGAAGTAAGCAAGGCGAAGAAAATCGTGAAAAATTGTATCCTTAGAACTAAATAAAGCGGTTCAATTTCGCCTCATTTATCTTTAAAAGTGTGCGGGCCCTGCGGCCATTAGTCACAGCTCCAGCAAAAGGCTTACCTATACCTATACGACCCAAAATTACGGTCTTGCTATCGATGTTCTCTTTGACTGGTGTGCTTCGTTGAACCGGACTTTCTCCACCCGCCGCAATGACCGGCTAACGTAATACAGATTAGATCCGGCGAGGGGATGATGATTCGTGATAATTATCACCGGTTACAAATTAGAAGCTATTTCTTTGCCTGTACTATCAAGTCAAGTATTTTACCCACCCTTGATCGATATCGCTTTGTAGTTTCACTGGTAGAAACTTGGACAGTAAATCAATAAGCCCCGTAAGCTTATCTCCGCGAGTGTATCTGGATAAGCTTTACGATTTAACTTCAAATTTACGCGATTCACCCTTTTCAATGAACCTTCAAACTTCATGATATTTCACTTCAAAATAACTCAACAAGAATAATATTCTGAAAATTTTCGAAGGCCTAACAAAAAACCATTTCGTTTTACGATATACTTTAAAATCAAATATAATCTGACCACCTTTTCGCCTGAGCTGTTTGGAGGTGTATTTTTCTCACTGCATTATTCTATCGAAACGTTTCATCACGCCCTCGGATTTCTCCTGTTTTTGGTGTCGAATGGAGGGCGGTAAACCTTCGACTGAATAAAGTAGCAACGAAAGGGAATTTATATATGTTAAACAGGTGAACCTTGGGTCATGTCTAAAAAAGCTTTCGGATCCGACAACATTTTCTCGTGAAATCTACCCCGGAGTTTTAACGTATACGGAGCATAAACACATATTCTTGAAATCCCACAAGAATACTCATAAATAGTTGTTCTTCTTTACATTAAAAGTTATAGGTATAAAAATTTGACGGTGTATAGAACGGACATTTTTCGCGCAAAATATTCTTCGTATTTTCCAACGTAGCTGTGGGTGCATAAACAACGTGATACCCAATCTTTTCTTAAACAGATTTATTAACGGTGAATCTTAACCGCAACCTCAGGGGCCACGAAAAATGTCTCCTCGCGTTAGTACCGCTCAAATTGCGGACTACGAAGGAATTATTGAATTTCCTAAGGGTGTCCTTGTTTATTACGCTACAGAATGTTGCCCAAGAATTTTAACACCTTGTCTCAAAATTCTCTTAGACAAGGAATGCCTCAAGAGCTCGGGGATATCTTCGATGCTAAATTGTTTGTGAGATTTCAACGTTTTTTTTTTTTTTAAATCGAATAAATGCTTGCGACATAACTGTTTTCTTTTTTTTCGATTAGGTATTACTCTGCCTCTTCTTACACACGACGGTCATCCGTGTGAAATATCGCACAGATCTTATTTTTGAATGCATGAAAGCTCACGCCATTCGCCAATTTAGTCGAGCATGGCCAGCTAGTGGAGTTAATTAATTGAGCAATTAAACTGCTCTTCTCAGCTGCATTATAAAGTACAAATTACCTTCGAAGCATGAAATCGTTTTATCAAAAGAACGTAACTAATAGCTCTGCATTGTGGGTGGCCATAAACATTAAACAAGAATACAGCGTGGGTGGTGTGACATTTCATTGCGATAAAGGAAACCCTTGCCGAACGATACTGATTGCCTCAGACAAAGGACACGCTTCTATTTATAAAACGAACAAGAACCTAGATGTCTCACGTCGTTACGAATCTCTGACTTTAGTTTCAAGGGATGAAATAGAATCGCGATGAAAATCTCTAAGTTGTTTTTTTAAAACATTCCAGTTCGCATAGGCACGTAGTCTCTTCTCTCCTTTTTCAGCTCGTAGAATTTTTTCTACCACACCTTTTTGCCACTACAGAATCACTCACAAGAGTGTCTTATAATAATGGCCAGAATCTAACGAAAATAACTTTTCTTATTTGGATTAGAGGGCAGGGCCAAAGTGTAGGCAATTACTCTTGAATGGCGTTTCTTGCGGTCTAGTTATCTCGAACGATAAGGGCTTTATTTCCGTCTGGCATAAAATGAATTAACCTGTATAGAGTGTGGACGCACTGATAACGCAGCAAAGTAATTACCAGTCTGGAATAATTCTCGTAACGCATCGTTTATTCTTTTCAGAAACAGCTTGGAGAACCGTGCTCAACAAGTCGGCGGTATAATTGCGTCGCCAATAAGTAGAAAGGATCAATCACACAAGGGACTATGGCTTGACTTGACTCCGGGACGAAAGAGAATTTTCGAAATGCTTCGGCACGGACGAGTGTCCGTGAGACACCGATTTACCATGAAATAATGATTTATTCATAAATGGAAATGCGAAACGGTGTCAGAAAGAAAAAATACGAGGAGGCCCGCGCGTGTTGCAACTGAGTCCTACATCCTGGGTGGAAATAATCCCTTTTTTAAATTCCGAAAAAGGCATGGTTCCCCTTGTTCTCGAGGACGGAAGGTGGCTCGATAGATACCAGCAAACCGCCTCATCCTCGATACCATTCTCGTACGAGGACTCGTCAGCTTCGATTCTTCATGATTTTGCGGGGTCGATTACGTCAACGCCAGTGCCATCGGCCTACCGGAGTACTTGGGGAGCTCGAAGAGACCCTCTCTACATTGTGATACCAGTAACGATAATATACGCTGTTATATTCCTGACTGGGGTGGTCGGGAACGTGAGTACTTGCATAGTAATTGCGAGAAACAAGTCGATGCACACTGCGACAAATTACTACCTCTTCAGTCTGGCGGTCTCCGATCTTTTGCTACTCGTTTCCGGCCTCCCGCCCGAGATGTATTACATCTGGTCGCACTTCCCGTACATTTTTGGCGAAGTATTTTGCGTCATTCAAGGATTCGCTGCCGAAACATCGGCCAACGCGACTGTCCTTACGATTACTGCCTTTACAATAGAGAGATACGTCGCCATATGCCATCCCTTCCTTTCTCACACTATGTCCAAACTTACCAGGGCGATAAAGTTCGTCGTCGCGATATGGCTGGTGGCTTTATGCCTCGCAATACCTCAGGCAATGTCGGTTGGTATCGTTTACGAGACTTTGGCAGACGGTAGTATACCATACGAAGATCATTACGTTTGCGTTGTTAAGCGGGTCGTTATTCCGCACGCCTTTGAGATATCGACATTCGTATTTTTCGTCGCCCCGATGACTCTGATCACAGTTCTGTACGTTCTTATCGGTCTCCAACTCCGAAGATCCAGCATCATTGCCAGAGGTGGTGCAGCGGGCAGCAGTGTGTCGTTGAAAACCAGGGGGATGTTCAAGAGGAAAGAACGAGCTTCGACCGAAGTCGTCGCCGTCATGCTTCCTGACAGCTACCATGCCCAAGTTAATAACAATCATCAGCCGGACGATGGACGAAAAAATTACTCAAAAAATGTTCAGAACAAGGCGACGAAACACGTCGTTAAAATGCTCGGTGAGTTTGATTCTTGTAAATATTTAAAAAGCCCTAATCGTCCTGGCTGAAATCTCATCTTGATAAAACCGTCTGAAGGATATATAGGTATACATATATAGGTAGGTGTAGCAGTTGGACAGTTTCCACATTGAGCCGGAAATTTGTTTCGTTTTGACAGATTATGAGCTGCGAAAGCAGCCCTTATTTGCGGAAGCTTTTATTGACGGAAGATCAGTAGCCGGGGGAAATTCTTTTTCAGAACTAAAAAACGCGTCTAATATAAGATCAAGGAACGTCTTATCGCCCACAGACGCGTTACGTCTCACGTCTGACCTTTGAACGATACTTTGGAGCAATTTTGGACCGTCGCAATCTCCGTCATAGTCCTATTCAACGACCCAACCCTAGGCGTCAAAGTAGTTTTGCTGTATCGCGCAAATTCGTGCATCTTGTGCGTTCGCGGTTACCCCTTGTCACAGTTATTAGTCTGCCAAAACTTTCGCACGCTGTTAAATATATTGTTATAACACTTACTTCTGCGATATGATAAATTGGACTGTCTAAGACTACGCGTCTCAGTCATTCATCATTAAACTGTATCTCACACCCCCACAACTTCTTTCAGCGAGAAACAGCAGGATAATAAAAATTCCGATAACTTTCTCTGTATTCAATTAATATTCTCTCCAATTGAATATTTCCAGCAATTACATTACTCTCATAATTGGACCTGTGGTAATACACGCACGAAGGGGGCGTTCAATTTTATAAATTACTGCCTTAATTATACCGACGTTTACGTAATCATACCAACAGACTTTGTACAGAGTCGGGGTTGTGTTTTTATCATTACTCAAAATACCGAGCGGCTAAAGGCCGCGCATGTGGTTTTAGCCAAATTATAATTGGCAATTAAATGAAACGGATGATCTAACATGGCTTTCATCATTGAAGCATCGTTCTACTTCCCCGCGATTGTAATCGATGACGATTATCCGGCTGGTATATATTTCCCTTTTTTCTTCGCCATAGATTATTTATTGAGCGTAATTAAAAATGCCCGAAAAATCATCGACACACGAATGTGACGTATATCGCAATAAGTAATCGGTATGACTTACATATTGCCAGATGGAAGCGCGAGCTACACCATCTGGCTTTACGGTTGAGTAATCTCCCTGCATGTTTGATTCTATTATTCGACAATTAATCTTGTCTAAATCCAAAGCAAACTGTAGGGCCGCGAGAGAGAAACTTCCGAACGAGTTAATTGCTGGTGACTGTTTAACATCAATGATAGTTTACAATCCGAGTTAATTAACGCCTGCGTGGAATAGATACGAGGGCAATAGCCAGCCTCAAATCGTTATCGCGCGCGTTAATTCAAGGCTGAATTGTAAATTCAGGGTAAAGCCAATAATTTTCACAAAATCGGATATGAACCGCGGTCAACCCTTGGAATAATATAAAATTTGTCTCCATTAGAATTACCCGGACAATTTAGTCCGGCGAAATGATAACTTTATCAATTGTAAAAACCGGCTGGAGGGTTCTGGAACTTTGATGAAAAGACTTCAGAATTACTTGGCAAAGTAGAAGAAGAAGGAGATTCATTTTTTAGATTGCGTAATAAAGTTGTCGAGATAGACGAATAAGAACGGCTGAATCTCGCGTTGACCTTTTTTTTTTCGCTTTTATTCCACTAACTTGGTTGAAAGTAGGAAAAAATGGAAGCGGAATGAGAAGGCTTATCTCAATCCCTTGCTGTATATAGGAAGCGATGTGTGTAGTCAATATTGTTTGCCAATTTTATTTCACGATCCATTTTCCGGATCAATGAAAAAATGATTTAGCACTCGCGGTGCAAATCTGATTGAATTGTATCATATGAAATAGAAGCATCTGGCGTGGGCTTAGAAAATTGGGTACAATGCATTGAAGGGATTCGTCAACGCGTGAAATTTGGGGAAATTGTGAAATATCATAGTCCAAACGCAGAGAAACACTTTATCCCGTTGTTACTTCGATTGAATGGAAAAAACCAAGTGAGAAAGAAAAGAAATTAATTTTTTCATATCACATTCGTGTTATTTTACTATTCCCTCTGGTTCTTCACTTTACTTTTTTTTTTTTTTTAACATTCAAAGAAATGGCGATGAAAGTGTAAAAACTTTGGCTGACTGTGGGCCTTGCCATTTTATTGGGATCCAAACCTTCGATATTTCGACGCTTACTAGAAGTGCACTGATGAAATCAAGCTAGGCAGCGAAAAACATGTTTACTTCTGTGGCCTGTACCTGGGCAATTGAATTTGAAATCTAATCCGTTTCTCTCGTATCCATATAAAGGTCGTCTACTTCTCATTCTCAAATAAATATCTCACATGCAAAGCCAAAGTTTTTCTCAATTTATTCATGGCCAGACTTCGTACTACTGACAATAAAATAAAAAATATACATTTACGCAAATATAGCGATGAAGAAAATCGCATACATGCATATATAATTTAATTTTATGCGATAAGCTTACTACGATTTCAAAACTGATTCCGTAATTTGTTTCTACTTGCTTTACCTTATTTCCAGAGTCTTAATACTCCGAGTCTTCAATTATATTCCATCCCTGTTTACCCTAATTAATGTCTAAGACGGAAGTCAGATTTACGTGGTCTGCTAACCAGATGAATAACGCTCGAACTTAGACCTAAGAATTACAGTCTGTCTTCTACAAGTGTCGCATTAAGCTAACGATAAGTAGCTACATCACGCAGAAAGTTTATCATTAATAAATTGTACACGGTACATGCGCGCCAAGAGTCGGCAGATCTCGAATAAAATAATCACGTTTCTTTAGCGTCATTTCACCCAATTCTGTACGAAACTCGAGTTAGAGTTCAGCCACGTTTTATTCCTCATAAAGTATCGTGCCAGTTTTATGTACGAAATGGAAGGGTAATGGCCACTCAAAGACACGTTAGACTAGATACGTGTTTCCATGAAAGCTTTTGAAAATTGGATTTTGATAAAAATCTTCAATCTTCTGGATGTTTATTAGTCTGAAATTCTGCCAGACAGGTCGCAACGCGTTCAAAACAGTTCTACATCAAACTTTCCGCGATTTTTCATTGAAGGGTTAAAAAAAAAGTTTACAGAACGTCGAATTTTTTCAGTTGCTGTCGTCGTGGCCTTCTTCATATGTTGGGCTCCCTTCCATGCACAACGATTACTCGCCGTCTATGGCACCAACAACGCGCCACACATGGTTGCTGTCTTCAACGTACTCACATACGTTTCTGGAGTTCTATACTACCTTTCTACAACCATCAATCCTTTACTGTACCACATAATGTCCAACAAGTTCCGGGAGGCTTTCAAGGTAACGTGGATGAAATTATGTCACAGCAGATTCGCCGAGTACCATAAAATATCTGCCGCAATTTATGACAAAACAAATGGCGAGAATCTGCAGTACCATTCGCGATTCAGTACTTACATCCCTTCAAGTATGGATTGTCTGGCCTCTTATATACCAGAGAATCCTTCCTTATCAACCACCAATGTTTTCCCACTTGCGAAACGTCGAGAATTTAGCAAAAGATGATAAGGGTAGATTTTGGCCGAGGTTGAGATAAATTTAAAAATCGCCAGAAGAGATTCTCGACAGGATACTCAATCAATATTCGAGAATATAGTACAGCCGAGTCGTGGAATACCAATTTGTTAAATCAATGTGATTTCATGAATCTCGAGGTCGGTCGAGGCTATAAATCAGAATCAGATTTCAAGATTGAATAGCCTCGAATTTACGTAAGAAGCAAACCGAATTCTAAATAAGACGGGAAAGAAGATTTTTCACGGTTCTTTTCCTCGATCTATACAAATCCGTGTACCTAATTACCGGAGTTGTTCGGAATATAGTTTGTGCTTCTAAATTGAAAGTCTAATTTTTTGCTAGTAGAATTTACGGTTCAAATTTCAACATTTCTGATATTTTCATCGGGCCGTTTCCGAGCTAATTTAGCAAATTTTTCGGACAGACCGAGATCTGCTTTGCTGATTGCCGTTCAGAAAGTTTTGTCAAAATTCAAAACCAAAATTCCTGGTAATACTGCTAACTTGTATAATTAGCAATTCTGTATCAAACCTTGACTCTAAACGCGAACAATTTCGTTCCTAGAAATCTCATAATCAAGTATATACCTTTCAACCAAAATCAGATTATACCAGGGTTGTAAACTCCGTGAAAATAAGCCGGCAGACTATTTAACAAATTAAACGAGGATCTATCCCTGCGAACTTCTAAGCTCTAGTAATTTACCGAGCAACATAAGCCTGTGCACGTGTCACCCCGAATAGCAAATCTCTACAACTTTCCGGAGATAAACTGAACCTATTGACTCGTGAGAAGCGATTTTACTTCATCATTATAGTAGGGAAATTCGAGTATACCTACATTTCATTTCCTTTTTTTTTTTTTTTTTTGTTGCAGGAAACTTTAGCCCGGTGCTGCGGACGAGGTCGTCTTGCAAGAAGAAGAACTGGTGGCGTAGGAGGAGGCGCCCCAGGAGGCGTAGGTAGGTGCTACTCAATCCTGTCGGGGAGATTCTCTCAGAACAACAGTACAAGCGGAGGAAGTAACGGGGCAGGTTATTATGGAATAGATGAAGACGGGGGTGTTGGTAACCTCCGTTATAACTTGGAAACGGAAGTAACAAGTCTACGAGAATTTCGTCGCCCTTTGGTCGTATCATTTCGACGTCGTCACGTCGTATCTTCAGAAGTGGATGCTTCGCCTCCTCCCGAAACAGTTACTGACGAGTTGGAAAGCGAGCTGCAGGAAGCGTTGGCGAACCTTGCAGACGAGGGCAAATCGCGATACCCGATATTCAGGTCACGACGGATTGACCTCGGGCCGGGGAACAGGAATAATTTATCTTTGCATGTGGTTTGCAGAGGGTCACCTGCTATAGAAACTGAGAACTCCAGAGAGACCGTAGTCCTGGTGGAATCTACACAGAAATCAACTCACTCTTCAGGGATGAGTACCGGAGGCCAAAACCGCGCCAAGGATCCGATGGTTCGCGGAGAAGATCGTCGCCGAAGGATATCAAGGTCTCGACGCTCGCCAAACGGCAGAAATCTCTCTGTCAATGTCAGCGAAGTGGTCAGCAGTAATCCCGACAGTTTCGCGAAGGTAGAAGACATTGAAATATTTCATGAACAACGATTCGTCATGCGAGAATTAAAGAGAGCTTCCAAGGCCTCGTACGACGGTGAAAGCTTCGCCCGTATCGAAGAAGCGCAAAGCTTTGATTCGGATCGTTGTTTAGAAAGCGAATCTGAACATTCGAGGATAGATTCTCGCACGGTACAATTAGAACCAGAGTCAATTATTTCGGTAGAGGCTTCGGCGGTGACGCCTTGAGTCTTATTTTTTTATTTCACAAATATTTGGCACGACATAGATTCCATACATCGGTGACTCAGTTAATTCAGGTGAAGAGATGTCGTTTTGCGGATAAACTTGGAAACCTGAATAGCAGATTGATGTGTGGCATAAAACGTAGATTTATATTGCACGCCTCGTACGAAGTTTAGGGCTTGTATCTCGCTGGCTCTACTTAGGAGTAAGGGTAGATATATCCTAGCCCTCTTATTGTTATTAGGAGGTGAAGAGATTTATTATACTTCCAAAAGACCGTTACATAGATACGTATGCCACGTAATATGTATGAAAATACCTAGTATATAATAAAATCGTGGGCGCAGGGTGCTTTACGAATATATGAATCATTTTTATTGCGCTTCCGAAAGTGTAATATCTCAGACCTCTCGCACCTTGGGTAAATGGTAACCTGTTTGGTGGTAAATTATAAGGTAAACGTATGCTATATACATTTACCTGATACTGCGTATCGATATTATGCCATTAATCGTGTTTACTGTACCGTTAAATCTAGGCATATAGGTACATACGAATGAATTCATTCCTCGCTGCTGATTATTCTGCTCTGCAGCCAATGCGTTGCGATTAGGTTTATAAAAATCTATAATAAATATACATACCTCATAACGATTCCTTGTTTTCTGCCAAACCGCGAAATCTAATCGTTTCAATATGTGTAGTTATAGTTAATTAGTTACGCGTAGAGATATATATACACAGTCTCGTGTTTTTCTAAATGTAAATATATTATATTTTTATGCCTTGTGAATAAAAGTGACAGTATCTATATTTACTCACCTATCATAATAACCGATAAACGTTTCATAAGATAATAATAATAATAATAATAATAATAATAATAATCAAATCGCAGCGATGAATATTTCGCCTGAAATTCAGTGTTGACTTATCGTCAGGCTTACCTCAAGCTTAAACCAAAACTTTGTTATCATGAACCCGCGGAACTGGTCCTGCACACTTATATATCTCAAAGTAATCAGCGAATAGCAAATGAAACTCTTAAGCCTCGCAGCTTTAATTACATGCCTCAGGTATTTTGATTGAACGAAAGTTTCGGTGTTTCAAGAGCCGGGATTTTACTGGGATTTGTTGTTCTGGTTATCTTTGCTGCGATTCGATGCGGAAGAGTTCCGGAACCAATCGCGTGTGGATTTCCGTTATTGTAAGTAGCGAATAATTTCAAACTTTATGAGTCAACAGAGCCATAAAATGAACAATTATTCGGGAAGCGAAGGAAGTTTTTATTTTTCATAATTATCAGAACCGAATGTTGTTCCAGGATCCAAACGAACTTTTGCAGTGAGTACAGGTGATCTGAAGAAAAATAGCCAATCGTGTTTTGCCTGAGAATAACTTTAATTTCGATAGGTATATATATATATCATAATATAGAGATGGCGAAATACAAAAATGGTAAATTATAAAAAACAGAATAGCATACTTTATTCAAGTATCAATAGCTGTTGCAGAAATGTGAATAGAAAAATCAATTTCACTGCATGGTCCGGTGTACATGTACTTTTACTTCTGGCTATATGGTACAGCTTACATGCGGATAAAGTGAAACGATATATTCTAACCGTTATAAATGTGTAACATATCACAGAAGTATTTAAAATATGCGTAAGAATGAACCTTCCTTTTCCCCTTCTTTCTTATACATAATTATAGCACATAGTTTATCGTCAGTCATTCTATACTACCACCGGTTTACATTTACACTACCCACACTCAATTTCGTATCAGAAAGTAATAATCATCTGAATTCTAGATCATATTATGTTCCTTGAACGATGTGAACTCTATTTCTCATAGAGATTGCCCACACAGTTTATTCCTTTCAAACATATCTAGATAATTTCAACTCCAATCACTCGCCGAATGATCGTTTACGTATTAGATATACAAACGAAAGAAAACCTCTAATCATACGTCGTTGTTAATTTATAGTCAATTGAACGATCATTCAATGTTCGTGAAAGGTAATTTTCTCATTGCTTGATTGGTCATATTTCATGCAATTATACTACGTCTATGTCTCATTAGTCATTACTAATCAATAATCATATTTACAATGAATTCGGGATTATTTCTAAGTAAATGATATTCGTTCTTGTCAGTTCGTCATGAGAGCTCAATTCTATCTCATATCAAACTTGTTGAATGTCATTAGTTTATTTTTTTATTTTATTTTTTCATCCCTTTCTTTTTTCATAGTAAAAATCTTTGAATAATATTATCGAATAATTTGGGAAGAATAATGTTGACAATTTTATGTTACGCTATAACAATAGTAGGTAGAATTATCCATATTATCGCAACTATAATATATTCTTACTAAAACACGGTTTTTATCACTAAAACGTAAAAGTTATAAACTTATCTTAAAGAATCTATATTTACAAACATTCAGTGCGAAAATATTATTTTATAATAAATTACACTAGTATTTACGTATGTATATATACATAACATCTTATAAATTATTATCGAAGTAATCTCATTCAATGTACAAAACTCAAAAGGGACTACGATCTATACGATCTTGTCAACATGACGCGTACACGCTTATGCATCATAACATAAAGCTATAAGTTATTATCAATAATTACCTCATTCGATGATCTCACGATTTCCAAAATTAAATCTCCTCTAAATGCGTGAAACGAAATCCCGTGATTTTATTTGCACACAAACCGATAATCACGACTTGGATAATAAAATTCTGGGATATCCTTACTGCTGGGAAAGAAAAAAAATTAATTGTTTTAGTCAAGAAACAACATCGAACAAGTTTCTCTCTGAACTTTCCTGCAATAATCTATACTAAGACTGCTTTATACGATTGGGTATTCCCCCATGCACTGATTCTCTACGGGCAAAGGAAACCAGCGTCGAATACTTCTCTATATTCTTTGAGCAACTTGAAATTGTTTCAATAAGTATCGACATTTTTGAAATAGTTTTCGAGCTTCATAATATCTGGCGATTCTAACGGCATGAAACGCGATCGTGATTCTAACGGATCATTGAAACGTGATCGTAGATTCTGGTTTCAAACGATCCCCTCTCCTCTTTCTTCCTGCTCCCTCATCCTTGTTCAGGGATAAATTTTCAACCAGATTCCTTCCGCAGATGAACAAATCCTCGCTAACCATTTCCCGAGGCGCCAATTTCGTTCTGAAATTCACGCTTCCGGATCTCCTCCATGTACGCCGAGAGCTCTTCGTCCATTGCCCTCCGGTCTACGTCTCTGAGGCTGGTGTTGCTTATGTTGCACGGCGTCATGGAATATTCCTCCGGATTGACCTGGACGTTGATAATCATATTGTCGACTGGCCCAGACGAAGAATAGGACATTCTTCGACCAGCCGATTCCGCTTTACGGCTCGATAACCACTTGAAAATATTCCACCATCGTCTGCTCGATCTCGCCTTACTATTTGGTCTATAAACTATAGCAGTGCCTTTTATTTTCACTCGGTCCAACCCTGGCGGACCTTCCGGTGTCCGGGGGTGTTTGACGACCGCCGCGGTATCGTCGTTATGTTTTTGACCATTGCTAGAAGTGAAGCTGGTCCTTGTGCTGGACCAACGACCTCGATAATGATAACCATGCACAGATTTATTGCTTTCACATATGTCCGAGACATTAGCTTCGCTGTTCCCGACTTCTGTACTCAAGGTCCTCCTAGAGGATGACCGTTTCCCGGTCGGAACGTGCTGGGAAGATTCATAGGTTGCGTTTTTCGAGGCAAAGTTTGACCCTGGACCGGCAGAAAAGCTTTGCTGCATACTGTCGTCTCTAACCGATTGTGAATTCCCTGAACAGTCGGTACTCTCCTGAGGAGCTCCAATTCCACCGTTTCGGCACCCGAAGATACCATTGGTTCGTTGTTGCGAACGCAATAAGGTTGAGTAAGAACGACGTTGACCCCGTCTCCCTTTGAAATTCCCAACCCTACAACAGCGTGCCAATGTTTCCTGAAAAAGAATGCCTGCATTTGTATTATTTAGAAGATTATTCCACCGGAATATATTTCTTATCTAAACGACTTTTTTTTTCGACCAGTTTTACAGCCTCTTCACATAACCGTTGCCGAACTCGATATTACTTATTACCCACTTTCCGGGTTTTTAATAAAACTTTTCATGAAACTCGAGTCATATTATCTACGTAAAAATCCTCTGACTACGCAGCGCGCGTTTCAGTTTTATTAACAAGCCGTTCGGATTAGAGCTCGATATTAATTTCCGCTTGATCGTATAGCTTTTTTCTCGGAATATAGATTTGAGCAGCGGTCTACAATCCGGCTTCATGCGGGGAAATTTTCCCGGTCAATTTTCGCGTGTATTAATTCGTCCGGTATAAAATTTTTACCTATATCATATAAAGATTCCAGGGCAGGCAATTTTATTTGCCTGATTTCAAGACGGGGTAGAATTCTAATTTAAAAACGACGTTTGAAGGAAAGTATAAATTTAAAAGTTATGTCGAGTTTACTGAATTTACAATGAAATCAGAACGACGCAATCAAAAGTTTTCCCTTCATCTGCGGAGCGGCTGTCTTTATATCCTGTTACTGGCTCGAATCATTAAAAATCAACGACTGGATTTCTCTTTTGTCTGTTTACTTAAATAAAGTTAAACTAACACTGGCCAAGGTTGAAGCGCGGGTGTTAATTCGCGAAGAAAATAGTTCGAGGCTTTTCATTACAAGCGAGGGAGAGAAATTCCATAAAACAGATAAATATTATGCTTGTAAAATGGCCACGCTACGTGATAGTTGCCAAGAATTATTGACGAGCGTCTGCAGCTTCGGCTAGAAAATATTACGACGATACTTTCCAAGGCAGGATGATATTGCGTTACAGAACCCAACTGGCAAGGGAATCGAATTTAAGAACGGAGTGAAACTGGTTTCAAATAAAATTAGGAAAGCTATATCAAAGGATGCTAAACTCAATGGCGAGGATATTTGAACAAAATTTAACCACCCGTATAAGGGAGGAAATTATCGCACATCTAAAGATAGTCACGGGTATAGAATGACGAGACTTTGCTGAATGACCGCGCAGCACAGGTATGATAAAGCTTCATGAATGCATCAAAGCCAGGGCCGAATTAGAAAACAGGGAAAATTTTTATAATAGGATTCTATTTGTTCTCTCTGAGCTTTGAAAACACGAGAAGCATTACGGAGTGTGTTCATAATTAATTCACAATGAATAAATATTCAAATGGTCATACGCGACCCTTTGTTGATTTTCCTTTTTTACTTCCATTGTTTATTTCAACGTACGGGCGAAATATTCATGCCGCAAATTAAGGTCAATTTCTACATTCGTTTATTCAGAGATTTATTTGATTGCTATTCAAACTTTTCGCTGATTGTGAGAACATTTCGCATGGATCAGCTGCCGATTACGTGGACGTTCACCATTTCTAGTTTCTTGAATGAGGGAAAAAAGCTTTGAGTTTTTTTATTTTATTTCTTTTCATACGCTATTCGTTCTGCCCAGCTAATAAGAAAAACCTTTAGAATTCGGGAATCGAGCTCTGCAAGAATTTACATGTATATCGAGCCTTGTAGCTCATCTGATTTATGATTGAAAGCTGAAAGAGTGTTCTCAAAGCTCCGGAATATAACAAGGGTTGTTTTTTACGTTACGAGTGTTACAGTTGCTTGTATGGGACTCACCATGAATGCCTCGCGAAATTTGTTCGACATTATATTGTAGAGTATTGGATTTATAGTCGTTGACACGTAGTAAAGAACCCCAGAAATGTAGGTGAAAAATAGATAAAGAAATTCCATCCAAGGGCTGTTCGAGCTAACGTGGTCCACCGAGTTCGTACCGTAGATCGCTATCAGCCTCTGAACGTGAAATGGTGCCCAGCAAATGAAAAAGGCGACCACGACAGCAACTGAAACAAAATTTACACGGTCAGTAATACGAAGTGTCATTCGCAATTAATCGGCGCCAATCAATTTGGCAATAAATAGAAAACAGAGCCGAGATTATTTCCCAATTCATCCAAATGAATCATTTTTCATGGTTTCAAGTCGAACATCGCCGCTTCGTCATAAATTGAATATACATACGTTTTGAATTTACGATTCGGGTCAAATTTGAACCCGAACATGGCCGACTATTGGGCAAATTTACATCACAAAATGAGGAAATTTTGACAACAGGGTATAGGTACTGTATAGCTTTAAATTAGGGATATTTCAAGACATTACGTGACCGGTTAACGCTTGACAATGAATAATTAAGAACTTGTACACCGAATACTGGTAAGCAGGATTGTTACTGTTCAAATCGTTTCGAATTAGTGATGTAAATTTGATTCGCATTATATGGGTTGGGATTAAGAGGTGACTGTTCTTCCATCAATTATTCACCAAGGTATCCTTTCATCTCTACGTCTCTTGCCTTCTCCGAAAAATTATCCATTATAAATGAACGCCGATCACAATTAACGCGCTCGAGGGTTTGTATTAATTACGCAGCTTAGTTAGCCGGAATTTTAGTATGGCTTGAGGCACAGCTGCGAAGATCATCTCCTATTGAATTTTGATCATCATGTATGCACAGTCGTCTCCGACAATGGTGATATTTACACGTCGTGCTGTAATGAAGACACCTCACTTTGATCAATGGCAGTCTGTTAATTCTGCTCAGTGTTCAAGGCGTTTAAAAGATCCTAGGCTTTCATTTCTATCCGAAATACAGTAAAACCTAAAAATTTTCGAATTATCTGATACGTATTTTGACTTTTCTTCATCTCGTACGAACGACTCGGTCAACGAACAGAAAAGATCTATCTTACGCGATAAATTGTGCATGTGGGCATGCATCGCGTGTGACACAGTGCCCTAGAACATGCAGTAGTTACAAAAGTAGTTTAAATATATCGAGGTTCTACTGTAGAGCGTACAGTACGTTGAAAATTACATGCCTCCAGAAATAAAGTGGCAATCGATATGTAACAGGTATATATACAACGTACGTAGAATGTACTCGACCTTTGGAGATGAAATCTTCAAATTGCCATTCAATATCAAGTGATGAAGGCTAGAAGCTATAATCAAACAAAGTAACACCAGAAAAGTATGTATAGCTACGGGCTATACTAATGGACTTGTAATTACGCGACCTCATCAGTATGCAGCGACAATTCTTTTCCTTTTTCTCTCTCTCTCTCTCTCTCTCTCTATCTCTTGCTATTTTTTAACACGAAATTAGTTACCTATTTATCTATGTGATCGGCAAACACGTGTCTATCTTCTTCTCGATCTACTGGTACAAGGTCCACATCAATTGCCGGCAGTTCTGTATACGATCGGTATACATCCTTCCACGGAATCAGGTAAATATGTGCACAGGTAACTTTGAGGGGTGTAATAATACACAGAGTTTACCTAATCCTGCCAAATTCTGCATTGTATACATTGTGCTGACTGGAAATCATCGTTTTATCAGCTTGTGATTGAAATCTAAACCTCGCTACGAATAATTGTGGAGCTTTGATTATATTATACCGATATCGTGAATATTCAGAACTCAACGACTATGTGGAAATTTGAACACGTGTCAACAGGTGAACTTTACGTAGTCGGAAACTTTTTGACACCAGTTCGTTATGGCTGGGATATTTTTTCTCTCCGAATAAGAATGACTCAAAAAATAGGAAATTAATCAAACGATACACATGCCGAATTATAGCTACACAGGGTATGCAAATGAATCGTATTTATCAATTTCCTCTTATGACTTGAGGACGTAACTCACGCGACACCAGTGAGTGTTGTAGAAAACTACGTAGCAATGCTTTACTCGGCACATAATAAATTTAAGAAGCTCAAGCAGCGCTCAATTACAAACGGAACTTAATTATTCAATTTCTATGAATAATTCCGCGCGCTAATGCCAGCTGAAATGGTCGCGAGCTAAATAGTTGAGCGGGTATTTTCTGGATTTAACAAACCCGTATAACTCCGCATCTCCTTGAGCTCAAAGATCGGTTAGAATTAAAACCCTGAGAAAAGCGGATCCTGTGTGCCTAATGAACGTAATCGCATTATTCAAAGGTAACAAAATTTTCTCCTACAGCCATGAACTTTGAGAAATATACGAGTACTAATGTAGTTAAAACCGCGTTGCATGTATTTTACATAAGACTTAAAATTTTCGACCAAAAATAAAAACTCTAAGGATACGAAAAGTCAGGGATCTCTATTCCGTGAAAATTCTGTCCTTTATTTAAATCAACCACTTGAATTTTTTAAAAATTCGAAATATTGTCGCCAACAGGATACAGCTATTTTGATGAAATTGATTGCAAAGATCAGTGTCAAATTGTTAATTCGATTGACGAACATGCCTGATATAAATTCACCTGCAAACTTATAAACGTAAAGTCACGACCTTTATGTCATCTTCATGAATACAGAATTTTTTCAAGATTTCAATGGCCATTTTTCACTGCTCTTATGTTCCCGGAAGTTATCAGCTGCAAAGGGGCAAAGTTTGTCAAATGATTAATTCTACAATTTGCATGATTTATTCCAATATTTTGTAGTCTTATCAGTCTCGGAAAGTTTTAAGTTATAAACGATGGTAAAATCTAACGACATATAACTTGTACAGGGTCCAGATAACGATCTCCTAATTTTCTTGCCATCCGATCTTCGCAGGCTTTGAAACGATCTCACGATACCTCATCCTTCCTAATCTCAAAGCTAATAATGACGCTATATTAAATACGATAATCCTATCAGCGTGTTTTCTTATAATCATCTGAGATTACATTTTCATTATACATATTATAGACGTGAATAGCTGGGAAATTGAAAATTCCTTCAAAAATTAACTGTAATTATATAAATCGAAAAAATAAATTCTCTCGAGTCGATTCTACGCATAACAAGTACATTTTAAAGATAATGTTTCATACCTGCACCTAAGAACCAGTCGGAATTATTACTAGAGCAAAAACTTATTATGACTAACATCGTCTGTTTAAAATTGAAAATAGTTTTATAACCGGTTATCCGAATTTCAGATTATTATTTTCCTTATTTAAATAATAAACTGATGACTTATTGTGTTTTATGCAGATAAAAATATTATCACAATTTCCCAGAGCCGAGGGTTCATTAAAATTTATAATACACTTGAACAGAATGGGGCTTCTGTAGAGATTGGGGGATGAATATATATGATGGAGGAATTTTTTTTGGTGAAAACTTTTCTTGGAAGACGAGCACACATATCGCTGATTTATGTTTCAACTGATGAATAATCGAGTCAACATCTCATTCCGAGTTTTCATACCAGCGTGAACGTATAATCGTTCCTGTTTACGCTACTATAAGGATAAATATAAATCAACGTCGAATGTTCAGCGACTGCAAAAACAACAGCAATGAAACCAGGGATTCCCTGATCGGAGCTATGACTTCATTATTTTGAACTCCAATCCCGAGCGTGTCGTAACAATTATCACAATGCGATATGAAAATGTATTATTCATTACTATTTAATAAGATCTTTGACCAGAGATTCACGTTCCCTTTTTTCGTTGGGGCTAAGTGAATTATAATTCGTAAATCAGATCGTGCCATTTCGTTTTTTACAGAGAAATAAAGATGCTGTTTTACATTTAAACATTTTAAATAAATCAGGAAGACTCCCAATAGAGAAGAGTGGCGGAAGAAACGGAGAAGAAGAACATTTCCGAACGTTACGAATTCACGTAGACGCGTGTATATTCCCGCGAGATAACGATACCACCTTGGCTGGACAGATCAAACAATACGAGACATGACATAAAAACATGAAATGTAACCCCGTGGGTGTTTCTGAGCACATAAATTTTGAGACTGTATCTAATTCACGTTCGTAATGCTTACATCGCACGCAAGGTAGCTATTAGAGAAGTAACCTTGATGCGTTAAATGTTCAGACCAGACTTCCTACTTTTCTCCTGCGTGATTGACAGACTGAATTTTCAACTCTGATATTAATAGCGAAACACATATAAAATGAAGATAATCTAGACTCTCCAATAAATTTTTTTGCCCCATGTGCTTCGGAGTCGAATACAATTAGCAATAGGCAACAGTTGCGGGAGGTGAAAAAGTTTAATGTACTGCAATCATGAAACTCATGCTCTTTGAAATATTTTTCTAAATTATCTGCAGCTATAGTTCTGTTCGTAGCTTTGATATTTCTGCTATTTTTAAAGCTTGTAGAATCGTACAGGACAAATTAAACTCAAGGATTCGCGTCCTGACATGACGCCATCGACGCTTGACTTTACACTATTATCGATGCGGGTATGATGCCAGAAATCCATGCAGCATCCGCGACACATAAGGTTAACATACGGCAACGATCCAATGGCAGATTTCACCGCAAATTTGATATTCATGGCTCGTTGAATTCCAGACTCTGACAAATCCAGGGTTCTCTAGCTATGCAAGACTATCGGCGCCTTGTAACAGCTGTACGAAAACAGCCGTCAATTTAGTCGATATACATATACGTGGGTATATACGACGATGTATGTTCGCCGCAATTTTATTTTTCATCTTTTACTCGCACAAGCTTGTCAAATATGTTTCTTTGCGTAAAACGGACGATAAACTTCCTCTCTCCCTGTCTTGTGACTCAATCTTAGGTAATATCAATTCAACCGACTTTTGGAGGGATTTTCATTCCCAGAGTAGAAATCATTTGTCGAATTAATCGCCTGTTACTCCCGGAACTGGCGCAAAACTCCACTTTCAAGTTCAGCCGTATTCACAAGCGAAAGAGTGTGAGCGGAATTCCGAAATAAGCGTCCCTTCCGGCAACCCATATCAAAAACTGCAAGCTACGAACACTACGGTGTAATCAGTTCCGCATACTTGAAGTAAAAAGCAGAGTGGAATCACTGTGAACTTTTAATGCGTATCCGCGCCCGAGGGGAAGACTGAGGACTGAGTGCCTTCAAAGAACGAAGCGATGACAATAAAAGTGCGAAACGACGAAGGAAAAAGTTGGAAACTTTCGTATCGTTAAGTGTGTTTGGTGCTCAAACTTCGAGTTCCATTTGTCTTTCGCAAGATTCAAATTTTTGTTCTTTTTTGTATTTTTCCTTTTTTCTTTCTTCTTCGTATACTATATTTCATTCTCGCTAGTATCTGCATGTGTGCAAATTTTATATTTATTATCGCAATGGCGCGTTTAAGAGTCACGCAAGTGTAATAACTGATAAATAAAGTCGGATACATGAGTTGGGATAAAAATAATAATAATCAGGCAACACGGTATTTGAGCTTCAAAAGTTCGTTTCAGGGTGAAATTTTCCATCGGGAGATACTCCCGCGCTAATTAATGTAATTGTTTCGGCTTTCGCACGTCGAGATAATTATTCAAACAGCCAAACAGCTAAACCCTGTAACTTTCATGGCTCCGATTTCCGGGACATAACTGAAGAGTAAAAACCAACACATGTTGGTCGACAAACGTTTTTCCTTTAAATTTAGGTACGATTTTTCGGGCTTCTGGCCTCTGGTTATTTTCGTCATAATTAACGTACAAAAAGTAAGAGAGTAAAGAGAGTAAAAAAAAATATTTTATATGAAAAAAATTTAACATCAAATCAAAATCGGAGCAAATCGACTAAAGAAAAGTGGGGACAACCGAACAGAAAGCAGGCTATAACATATATTCTCATGATGATCTTTACGATTCCTCATAACGTATTCGAATCAACTTGAAAATAGTGTTTGACAATGCTGCAATTATTGGACAAGTATTGCAATCATCAATTGCTATGCACATATTGATCAATTAAATTGTACTGACAATCGTACACGAGGTGGGATGATAATAGGTAATTATTCACATACTCAACCATCGGGTTACCATAAAATCTGCATTCCTGAATCTACAATAGTAATCATTTACCCTACATTTTGGTTCCCTAATTAGTTAAGCTTTCAGTACCTATCTCACGTTACGGGCTATTTCAAGCGAAAGTGGTATTTCCCGGAATGTTGAAGGTGCTGTTGGATTTTCTGGAAATAACGTCGATATACCACAGGCTTATACTCGTTGCAAGAGAAATGGGGGAATCAAGGCGAGGAACTTGTGGAAATGAATTTAAGGTGAGAAGATCGACAGATGGTTGCTTTTCATCGTCATGCTATTGCGATCACTGTCAGATACGTATCGCTAGGAGTTTTCATTGTAAGCACATTGCTTTCATATACTATAAAAGAAGCTAGAAATCAGAGCTCGCTCATATGATGAATAGGCTATAAACCTCTTCGAGAACTTCGAAACAATTCGGAGACCTAATGTCTGATGATCTTGTGCTATTAGTGCTGAAGCGATCATTCATGCTTCGAAGATCGTACCGCGCGTGAAACGCTGAGCTCTATATACTAAGTGTTTGATTATGTATAAATAGACACCGCGAATCGAGAGAATAGACTTAGTTAATATGGTTGGTAATATTTCGCACAACATACTAGAGAAAAAGATTTAATCAATTCTGATAGATTGAACCAAAGTTACAGCATCCTACGAATTCAGACAACGTTTAAAAATTCGAGCATATAAGTCCTGGAAAATTTGTGATACAGTTAATTTTCCTTTTTTCAAACATTTCGTTTGATATAAAAAGAAATCAGAATTCTATAAAAGAACGAAATGCTGCTGGACTTGAGTCGATTCGTTGAACCGTTCAAAAATTACAGCTGAGTTCATTTCCGGTTGTTAAATTCTAAACAATAGGTCGCGGATTCATAGACTACGACCTAACAATAAATGTTTTTGGCAAATTGTATAATTTTTTTTATTTCTCAATAGAGAACAAACAGACGAGGAAATTTCATGAGAATATTTTTCATTTAGGAGCAGCCAAACATTGCGAATATTTTTTTATTTTTGTTTCAATTTGGTTGGTGCGTATTCACTCACATTATTCTATTATAATGAAGAGGTGCGATTTCAATGAATGGCAAATACCGTTATTCAACAAG
Source organism: Rhogogaster chlorosoma (assembly GCA_944452935.1). Taxonomy (NCBI): domain Eukaryota; kingdom Metazoa; phylum Arthropoda; class Insecta; order Hymenoptera; family Tenthredinidae; genus Rhogogaster; species Rhogogaster chlorosoma. The sequence goes on from OX101804.1 coordinate 19,674,041, forward strand.
AATTTCAATTATTAATAGCCGACTATATATTTCCATACAAATATTCAATTTTAAACACTTTTTGTACTGCGTTTGAAATAAGTTTCTGATCCAATGCACTCAGTTTTCCAATTTTATCAACAGAATTTTTTAATCTTAATATTTTGTCGGTATAACGTGGATCGAAAACAACTGTCTACAGTATTGAATCAAGTGAACCGGTATTTGTGTCTGAAATTTAGTAAAGCTAGTGAAATTCCACGTTACCACCTGTTATTGCACGCCAAACTCCGAAACATAAGCGTGTGAAATTATGGTCTGACTTAGTACATAACATCTTATAGCGTGATTCAGCTCAATCAGACTCTCGCGTGTCTGTCTATACCTTATTGGTTCGGGGTTGGCTTTAGAGACGAACTCAGGGAGAAGGTGGATTGGGCTTTCAACAAGCTCGAGAAGTTTGGGAGTCTCAAACTTTGCCAAGTGAGTAGAAATTTGAAGACACAGCTTCAGACTTCGAGGGGAAAGTCCAACTTTGTACTAGTATTGGTAAACGGGTATAATGTCAAATGACTTGATCACGTTACTCCGCTAATTTACTCCTACATATCATGAAACACATTCGTATCAGAGGTATCCTATTCCTTGATTTAAAAAGGTTCTAACCATCGTGGCTGTGAATTATTAACTGGATAATTATGGACAGTAAATTATGATTAGCGAATATATTCATTCATTCGTTTCAAAGATTCACGAATCATTGGCGTCAGTTATGATTGATTGCGGGGAAGATATCATTCGAGAAAATTATCATATTATGTATTAAGTCGTGCGACACCTCGTTGAATTTCTTTCTTTACACGAATAATCAGAATTTAAATTACAAATTGAATAATCGGCCCAAATCGTTTCGAGATCGGTTAATGTAATCCGGAATTATAACCAGTTGGCACAGAATCACGAAATTTTTTCAATCGATTAACGAGATACAGGCTGACACCCTTCATCGTTTATATTTTATAAAGTTCACGATAACTCACGACCCATTAAATTTATACGGTGAAACACAATGAGATCCATGAATCTTTAATACCATAGTTCAACTGACGAAGGTCATTGGTTCTATTTCTATCTATCTACGATGTGGTCGAATCTAATACACAATCTATCCAGACATGAACTAATTGTAAAATGATTATCCACACGGCTAACGTTTCCTTATTCTTTGATAATCGAACTCGGCAATCAACAAATTTATATACAGCCTCATATTCCATTCAGAATTAGCACAAGTGGATTCGACTGTTTGCTCACGTGTGATAAAGTGTCTTGGATATCTGAATCGACGTTTATAATTGAATCAATAATACGCGGGTAAATATTCGAGGCTGTCGGCTTTCGTCGCATAACTATTATTCCACAAAGTCAATAAAAACGCTTTTTTTTAAAAAAAAAAAGAAAGGAAAAACACGACCATATTATGCGTACCTATCTAGGTACTGCGACTTCTGAAAGAAAAATGAACCGACTTGGGAATGAATAACTACAGCGGCCTGCACGATGATCGAATGCACCTGCTCCAAGTTTATACAAGAACAAAAAAACTCATCAACCATGATTAATAATTGTTATAAACCTTCTGCTACTTCTCATTAAATAACAGAAGAACGAAGATGAAAGAGATTCGAGTATCGTACATCTTATTGTCAGCGGAGTTCGCAGAACTTATCCAAGTAGCATAGGTGGGAGAGACTAATTGGCAACGAGTTTGGCACATGCGAACTGCACTTTCATTATACTGACAAGATTGACAAGATGTAAAGCCGTTTTTCCGGCCGATTTTAAACGCTCAAGATTCGTTACATAACACGTATTACAGCTATACCTGCTTGCGAAACACCTGCGCGAGATATTGAATGAAATAATAGTAGCAGGTTAACAAGTTCAATCCTACATACGTATAGCTGCTTGAATATTGCATGCATTATCAATACACATTTATAAATGTCAGTGTCAGAAATAAAGGCGGAAACCGGTTGCCCATGAAAGTCTGCCGACCAAACCGAAAGAAAGAAGGAAAAAAAAAAGAAGAAGAAAAAAATGTTGATCACTTATAAACGGCGAGGAATACCACTTCGATATAAAATTCAGTAACCTGTATCGGGGCACGGAATTATTCGCTAATATATTATCACTCGGATGTGGTACAGCTGCAATCAATGAAACATTGTTGAATCTTAAAGCGTTATCCTACCATATAGATATATATGTATATATTATACATATATGCATTGAGATATTTTTAATCGAGGTACGTAAAAGTGTATGAAAAATAATCACGAATAATAAAATTTGAAGGAAATCGATCTACAAGTTACAGTTACGAGTTTATTTTCCAAGGAATAAATCCCGGCCTTGATTTGCCGGTGAGAACTAACCGCAACGGTCACCTCAAGACATACAATAATGATAATCATTGCACATCGATAGCAATTAACAAGGTAATGTAGAGGCCGCAAAAATCGTGCATATATTGCGTATTAAATATGCGATGGAAATATTCAGGCAACGTAATAAAGCGACTGGACAAAATTGCGTGTATGAATTTTTACGTGCGTAGGTATATATACCTAATGTTGTGTGAAAATTTTGCGTTCCGATATGTCAATATCAATGTGCGTACGGAATTTGAAAATTGGGGAGACCGTACATACATGCCTTTGGGTAAATGAATTTATTCCAGCCTATCGATCAAACTGGAATCAATATGCGGCTGACGTTTCGTTTTGACATAAATACGAGCAATTTTCGTTTATAGATTTATACCAAAAATAAAGTATCAAGAATTCTTCAAGGGCGATATATCTTCGGGTTGTGATAGACAATAAGTTGAGAAGTTTTCACGACGCGGAAGATAAGTCAGTGTCTACAGTTTTGAAAAGTATACTCAAGAGAGGGTGAATTATGTCTGGGTAACTACTCGAGGGTAATAATTTTTCCGGACCCAAGACACGCGTAGATTTATTCGCGAAAAAGTAAGAACAGTATAGGTATGTATCAATGTATGAAAAGGCGCGATAATCTATATCATTTAGCGATGGTTTCGTATATCTGGAGAAACGTAACACAATAAATTTTTCATTGAAATTATCCCCGCGTTTTTATTCATGAATATAATTTCATCGAAGATGAATGTTCGCTGGAATATTTCCGACCGTGGTAATCTAGGCAGTGGTAATCCACGTTTCTGCATGTATGTATGCATCACCGGACTAGTTACACTTTCATATCTTACAGCAAATGCGATTTCTGTCAAAATTCTTAGATTATACGAATGCGATGACTTTGCAGAAGATTGATGCGCTATTAAGGACAGAGAGCAAACGCGAGGAACTTACTTTTCAAATATATCATTTTGTGCTTTAAATAAATCATCCAAGAATTAACATACATGCCGAAAACACCTTCCGAAGGGTTCAGGCTGCGCGAGGCCCAAGGTATGCAAATAACCACAAGCATATATGTTTCTATTATATATGTGAGGCTTCATACGTTGCTATTTACTTGCGGTTCCAAGATGGTAGGTTAATCAACGTTTCCCCAAATGAAACTCGTTTCCGAAAAATTCGCTCAACTCTATTTACTCGAAACTTTGTTTTCAAAGTAAAAACAATCCGTATTATAGTTGTGCACGGCCGAGATCCAAAGTTCGAACAAATATTGCATAATTGTTTCAATTCATTCTTTGGCACGTAGGTACACTGAAATTGGTTTGGTGGCCTCACGGCTTTCATGCACGTCTGACACGGTGTTAAAAACTGTTGTAAAAAAATCACGATATTTTCCCAACTTTTATTCAATTCATAATGGTCTCGGGACAAAAGGTTTTCACATTTAGTTTAAAAGAAATTTTAATTACCGATACATCGAGGTTCAAATAGCCAAAAATATCGCTGATCAAATGATCAGGAGGCAGTAAAAGTCTTTGAAAACTTCGAAATTTGTATATAGATAAATGACAATTGGTTAGAATTATAACTTGTGGAATTATAAAAAAACGTAGGACCAGTAAATCCGTCTAATTATCCGAACCAATTGATGATTATTGGAAAAATAAAGTTGCCTAAAAGAATCCGGAAAATTTATCATTCCAGAAAGGGAATGTACAATAAAATAAAAGTCTGTTGGGGTAATGAGAATTTTTCTAACTGTGGAATTTCGATGCGTGAAAAAACGTGATTGCATGCCTTTGAATTCTTGGTCAAGTTATTCAAGAGGAACTAATATAGATTGATAATGAAAAGATGAAACATAAAATTCCTAAAAACCGAAAAAATAACTCAATCGTCGGTGGCGAAATAAAAAAAACGATGACGAAAAATTGGGGTGAAAATATCAATCACGAAATAACGCGGTGAAAATTGCGGGCTCCGAAATTCCAACGAATTTCCATTTGATTAAAAAATCCCATCAACAGTCCTCTTAAAATCATACAGTCATGCCCGAGAGCTATGAGTTACAATTACAGATATCCAATCGAAATCCTGACAAATGGAGGCAAGCCATTTAGTTGACCATTTCAAAGGGCATAATTTTCACGCCTGTGGCATTCTGTTTATACACCGACCTTTCAGTATAACTTTATGACTTTTTGAAGGGGCAAAATAAGTAGACAGTTACGGGAATGGATAAATGAGAGAAATAAAATTCTGTCTCCATTAGGTGGGGAGGAAAAATATGACGGGGAAATTATGTCAGAAATTTCTCTTCGCGGTTTGGACAACATAGACATCTTCGGTTGCACGTAATTCCCCAGTTTCTTAATAAATACTGAAATATTAGCCATCAGGCGATTGCCGGGAACGACTAATCATGATCCTGGCTTACTCGAGGACCCTTTCCATGTACTCAACCCTTGAGTGAAAAAAAAAGGGAAGAGCTATCATTAAGGTGAAAGCTTTCCGGAACGGTAGGGACGAGTATTTCAAGAGGCGTATAAAACGAGGTGAATTCTCACCCAACATCTTAAGAACTCTGCGAGATGATCTTCCAGTGTGATGGCGACAGTTCCGGTCCTTCCGGATGGACGTGTTACTTTTACGATATCCGCTACTGTTCCCCGAGTTCCGTTTCATCATGTTCGACTTTCTCAGCTTCAAGCCGATCAATGCGTAAAGAACTGTTATCAGTGTCATAGGAACTAGGAAAAACAGGAAGGTCGATAGCTCGAAGGAGTGTTCCACGATGACGTTTTTGTAAGTGCACATCACAAAGTCTGAACTCTTGTTCGGATCTCCGACAATTCCGAATTGAAGAGCCTGCGGTATGGCGAAGGACAAAGCCACGAGCCAAATGATTAAAATTAATTTAATGGCTCGGGAAAGCTTCGACATAGTGTGCGACAAAAATGGATGACAAATGGCAACGTATCGCTCAACAGTGAAGGCTGTGATAGTCAAGACTGTTGCATTCGTTGATGTCTCAGCAGCCAGGCCCCGAAGCACGCAGAAAGTTTCGCCAAAAATGTACGGGTACTTTGACCAGACGAGATAAATCTCGGGTGGAAGACCGGAGACCAGCAATAAAAGATCGGATATCGCCAGGCTGAAGAGGTAGTAGTTAGTCGCCGTGTGCATCGACTTGTTACGTGCAATTACAATGCAGGTACTAACGTTCCCGATTATACCGGTTAGGAAAATCGACGCGTAAATTATCGTGATCGGTACCACAACGTATAGAGCGTCGCGACGTGGTCCGAAAAGCTCGAAAGCCACATCGGTCTGCGAATCGTTAACAGGCTTGTAATTTTGCGGCGATAAAGTGGTCGTGTAATTAATCGCGAATCCATTTTCCACCGGTTCTTCTGCCCCCGGTAAAGGCGAATAATAAGATCCAAAATTGTCTTCCATGGTTTGTCCTCTTCTTCCGGTTTTCTATTCCGCACGGATAAGCACCACTTAATCTTCGCCTTGTGATTTTTCACCAGTTTTTACTTTGAAATTCGCTCCTGAAATTCATTTCCAAATTCTTTTCGGTTCAAGCTAAAGCCATCTAGTTCTTTCTCCGCGTGCAGCATTTCAGGCTTAATTTTGTTCTCGTTTCACTGCACTGTCGTTTTAATTTCGTCACAATTTCGTAGGAGTTAACGAGAATTGAAATCTGCCCGAGAATACGCTCGAGAGATTTTCAAAATGACAAGAAAAAAGAACAGTCTCGAGTATCTCGGCCCGCTTATTCATCCCGTCATCTTCACCAAGTCTGTTATAAACTGGAGTTTAATTGGGCATGTAAATATCGCTCGGTCCGTAACTCGCGGCTAGGATGGAACAACTGCGACGGCGGGAAAAGCGTCGCGGTGGAGGCGTCGGGGCCGCGGCAAAACGCCGCGTCGTAAAGTGGGAACACGCGGACCGGCGCGGCGCGAGGCGTCCCGGAGCATTCTGCGCGCCCATACGACTCTGTAGCGCGGCGATGCGTGAATTTGCACAAATCTACCAACCGCAATTTATGGACTGAAAATTTCCCCAAACATTGACTATCCTTTTTTTGCAGCTCTTCCTTCCCTCTTTCGTTCGTTTTCCACATTTTTACGGTCCTTCTAATCCTCTGCTTGTATTCCCCTTTTCCGGAGCACACATTTTGATCAATATCCTTAAACGCTTCGGAATTTTCATGGAAAATAACTGAAATGTCAAATATTCACTTAATCAATGCTGGAATAAATTCATTCAGAAATTGATGAACAGCTTGGAGATGAATTAGGCTTAAATTATTTTACCCGAGACATTTTCCACCTTGGCGAACCGTTGGACGTCCAAAATCTAAATATATGTATAATAAAAGCATCATCGCAGTCGGTGAAACGAAAATATCAATCAATTTTACAAACGAGGTTTTGGAACGACGGCGTTACTCTACCTTCACGCAACTTTGATTGAGGTTCATCAAAGGTCTTATTGAAGCGATTGATAAACTTGGGATCTCGTCATCGATTTTTTACGAACACAGAATCAGACTGTGCGAATCTTATCGCCAGCGGAGAAAATATAACTTGTCCATTAGACGATCGATGTGCGGACTTTTATTCGCACTTTTTAAATATCTTGCAGTTTTCAACAGCCAATATAGTAACGAGTATAATTTTCATCCTCCGTCGTTCGCGAACGAATTTATGCGGACGATTCTATTTGCAGAAATACAAAATTGATGAAATCGGTTCTAATTTTATACGATTTCATTTCTCCTTAATATAACTGCGAATCTTTTCAGTGATATAGCCGTAGGTGGTAGACTTTTGTTACGAGAAAGATAATAAGGCTTCGAAATTTCACAGAAAATCATCGAATATTTCTGTCGAGAGAGAAAGTACTGTTTTTCTTTTTTTCTTTTTAATCCTAATATAACGTGAACATATTTTACTTATTTATTTCAATCTGGTATATTATAAGTATATGCGAACTGTAACGCCCGAATGCCTTATCGTCTTCTTTTGCTGAATTTTTATTCTTTTGCTCGGCAACATCGACTGAATTAAATCAAATGTTACTCATTTCTTCTCGTTCTTTGTACGATCCAATTATCTCTGGCATAACTTTCATACATGTGAATCCATACATACGAATTTCTCGCAATAAATTCATGAAACGTCTGCTTCTTTCAAGGTAGCAAAAATTCCATAGAAGAACAGTGAATCTTGTTAAAGCCGTGAAAACTTTAACGAGCTTTTAAAGATTTTGTTAATTTATCAGACTTCATCGTCGGCTCAACAGGTAGACTTGCGCAAAAGCTAAGCAGGTATATATAGAATTATCCCACCGGCATAGAGGTGGATTTTTCCGAGCTATCAATCTACTATGCCGAGTTTGAATTTGCAAAGAAATTGCCAAGCTTTTGAATGGCATGAATACAAATGCCAGCGTTTATATGCCCCGTCTTAAAAAAGACCGCATTTCTCTAGTAATTCTTTATACTTTATATTCAAATAATTCTTACGTATTCCTCGGTGCACTTGTTATTACGTATATATCTACCTGCAGCTTACAGGTGAAATCAAAAACAACACTGTTACGAGTTCATGACTGAATGACTATGACACATTATCACACCACTACACGGAAGTCAATTTATAGTCAGAGCTATTTGTTTGAAAAAAAATATGAAATGTATAAACTGCGTTGTGTTAACAGTTCGTTAAACTTACAGCGCAAACGTGGAATATATTTTCATCAATAAATCATGGATCAAGATTCTTGAATTCAAAGTAACCTTGAGGGTAAAAAAAAGTCGTGCTTTTTATATAACTACGCTTATAAATCTTCTTCAATGTTACTCAGCTAGTCTGAGCCTAAAACACGTTCGTTCACACGTCACATCGGTTCAGTGATTCGAGTGGATCAACGCGAAAATTCTTCCAATCAATCATCCCGTGAATTTGATCAGCTCCAAATAAACAATGGAAGAATAATCCCCGGCCACCGAGTTAAAACTCAAAAGCGAAACTTACTTTATACAGAATTTTGTCCGTATCAAATTCCCTTTGCACAGTGTCTACAGTCTGCAGTATCTTTTTATTTTCAAACGTTTACCGGATTTTCCAAAATCACAGACAAATATAATATGTTTCCTTCCCGTGCTTCTATTCTTATTGTTAGCTGAGGACATTCAACGAAGGTTCGAGGCGAAGGAAAAGAACAAGACATAGATGCTGTCCTAAAGGATTGTTCACCAACTTTGGGAGTATCTATGAAATGGAATTCTCAGCTTTGGCTGCCCATGACATCCGCAGGCGTAGTGTGTACATTGTACATACATTAGAACTGACCATTGTAACATAAACGGAAAGCTTTTTCTGTATAACGAAGACGCGCTGACATTTCTTATTTCATTTATTCGAATATGTGACTCGAAGGTGTATTTACTTGTAGGTAAGTATACTGAAATCCCCATCTTTCCGGAGGCAGGATTCAGCAAAGAGTCAGCAAAAGATAAAAAAAAAGACACCAAACAAAAAGAGAGATAGAAGCTTTTCTGCGGTGTTATCTCGAGTCTTTCTTCTTCCAGCGAGAAAAAGTTGTTTGAAAATAAATGTGACCCTACTTCAGATATTCTCATTAGAAATACCGCCTCTTGGAAATATCTTCGCAAAATGATTTTCAGACTTTATGAACAGAGGTAGGTACTTGCTTCTTCATTTTTTCTCTCGATGCCTTCTGTCGAGCCAAGAATCTAATTATGGAGAACAACTCTGTTAACAATTGACGGAGAAGTCATATAAGTTTTATTGCAGAATCAGATAATGAATCCCTTGACCTTAATAATTCTTTTTTAACGATAAAGATGACCTCGGCATTTATTCCGTCCCGGTATTAGCTTGTTTTTTATGAGACATTCTAAGTTCAATTCGGTTCAATTGATGAATAAGAAATCGTGTACGAATGATCAAAGAGAGTACACACCTAGTATAAACTTACTTCTATGGCCGATTCAAAGAAGATTGCGGTAAACCCGAGCCTAAGACAAATGTTGATCCCCGGTATACCTCGCACTAATTCATCCTCCAGAGATTTGGGAGAGATTATACCATTCAAAGAGTTGGGATTAAGTTGAGTAGGAGGATAAGCAAGGGTCGCGAAATAATTCGGAGAAGTAATACGCGGGCATCTATAAAAACTTTTCATTATACGATTCAGCTCTCAAATATTAGGAAGGATTGTTCAATCAATATAATTCCACTGACTGACTGAATGTGAAACTGCGATTTCCCAAATTTCTGACATACTTCTTCGATCGGTAAATGTTTCCGTTGCTAAAAATATTTTCCGGCTACCTCCCCTATTAGGTACAGTCGGGGAACCGGATTCTGAAGCTCCTTATCCCGCGCCGAACGCAACTGAACATACACCTTTAATTTAATTGATGTTTAAGTTGGCATGAGATTACAACGACATTAGCTCAACTGATAAGTTAGCGATCTGCTCTGCTTTTTTTCAGAGAATGTCAATTCGCATAACCTCTTGAATGCACAAGTGATTGAAAAATCTGTCACATCGGATAACCCCAAAATGCGCGTACGTTTTTTCGAATTAGGTTGCTCCTAAAATGAATTAGTGCTCGTAAAGTGTTCATATCGTTGAGGGAGGGCCCTAATGAAACTTAATATTATATTCTTTCATGAAACCGGATCGAATTTTAATCATTTTAAAGTGCTAGCTGAAATTAATAAAATCAGCCTGCGAAATTTTAAATTCAATCTTAAATATAGGAGGATTACGCACCAACGATGAATCGCAGGCTATTCAAAATTCGGCAATGTATTCAGAACACTTAGGCAAAGAATCCCAAGTATCGGATCTAATATCGGTCGTCTCGTTACTCAGAAAGCATAGTTAACATTTTTTATTTCAAAGTCTCTACAGTTCATTGTCATAAGTGATTCGGAACATAGGTTTCATATGACAGTAATATCTATACCGCACTTTGTGCTTAACATGTGTGTGAAGGGTATGCTCCGTTTGGGAAGCTAATTGGAATACGAATTATATGCAAGGAGCAAACGGCGTTGCTAAAAATCTATGTCAGTAAATTGCATTCTGATGATCGGTAAAAACCGTCTCGGTTTCATGAAAGGATATAACATTAGCTTTTATTAGGGCCCTCCCTTGACCCTATGAACACTTTACGAGAACTAGGTTATTTTAGGAGCAACCGAATTCGAAAAAACGTACGCGCATTTTGGGGTTAACCGATGTGACAGATTTTTCAAGAGCACTTGAAAATGATTAAAAATCGGTCCGGTTTCATGAAAGAATACAACATTAAGTTTCATTAGGGCCGTCCCTTGACCCTATGAACACTTTACGAGAACTAGGTTATTTTTCAACCACTTGTGCATTCAAGAGGTTATGCGAATTGACATTCTCTGAAAAAAAGCAGAGCAGATCGCTAACTTATCAGTTGAGCTAATGTCGTTGTAATCTCATGCCAACTTAAACATCAATTAAATTAAAGGTGTATGTCCAGTTGCGTTTGGCGCGGGATAAGGAGCTTCAGAATCCGGTTCCCCGACTGTACGTGACTTATCATTATTCGGGAATTTCGAGAACTCCTACCCCTCGGACGGTGGAAATAACCCGATTATAATTAGAGTTGTTAGGTGGAAATGTTTTTGAGCTGGTCGAGAAACTCGAAGATCCTTCACAGCGTCAAAGTCACGATTATTCCCTTGAGAAATTTGACACTGTATCCTATAATTTCATTGAACTTTGGGGATAGAGATTTCCGGAATAATCAGAGTGAGGATCAAATTAAATTGCTGTATTTATATGAGGCACTAAATTTTCATCCAAAATAACTAGATGTGTGAATTTCAGTATCTTGCATATGTGTCGTCGATCTAATTTTTTTCGTGATACGTATAGACGTGCAAGGGCTTATTAAAAGTTGGGTAATTATTCTGTCGTCTAATTATGCGTCGTAATATTACGTTTTATGCTTACCTACAGCAAGATCACAGCTGATGAAGATCTATCGCACGTTGTGCTTATATCATTATAAATTTTACTGTCTAAATATTTCTAAATGCCATAATTATTATCCTCAGGCAACGAAATTCATTAGGTTTAATATATCACTAATTTAATTACTCGTAGCGAGTGCGAATTTATTCCCTATGTTCATGTTCTTGTTATCAGACCAGCGATATTTAGCTCCAATAAATTTCATCCGAATTTCTTTTAAAGTTAGCTTATAACGAGCTCGATTCATTAAACTTTGACTAACTAAGTTCAATCATGCGATACACGAAACTGTTTCGCAAAGTGCAACCCGTCACTAATAGCCTAGTGACGTGGTATCGAGTTATGGTTAGGTAAATCGCTTACGTGGTTGTCTGATGAATTTCCGAACCAAAATTAAAACCTTGATGATAAATTAACTGATTGAATGAAATTGGGAAAATCATCTTGACAATCATTTTCTAAATATCAATAATGGAATGAGTCTGCTGCGTATTCCATTGAATCAACAAGATTCCTTGGTATCTAATTAATGGGGGTAACGGAGGATTCTACCAAAATGTTGAATCTTCATTTTAGATCTAACCGTTTTGCTTGTCTGAAAATCTACTACGTATAGGCGCCCGAACCGGAAGTTCAAGCACCGAGAAGCGAAGCATTGTAGAAAAAGATTATATACAAATTGATGATACTACACGTCCCTTTTCCCTTTTTCCGTTTTCAGGAAATTGAGCCTCCACCCGTAGCTCTTCTAAATTGAGAAATTAATTATGCATCGATATTAGAATACTGCAAACATTTGTTTCCAAAATGAACATCCTATATGGGAAAATATCTGTAGCTGCCTCACGTGTTGTATGGTAATTTAATATCGACCCTTAATCGCGAAAGCATCCTCCCAGACTTCCGCAACGTAGCGTAATGTTTAACCCTTGATATCTGTGAAGTTGACTCAAACCAAAACCTTGCCTGTTAGTATAATTATCTGGAATATTTACAGCTAATTAACCCTGATTCATCATGTGGAACATTCTTACTGGAGTTATGCGAAATGTAATTAATAAGTTGGAAAAAATGTTGAATTTATATGAAAAATGGAAAACAAAAACAGAGTATAAAATATTTATACTTTAGGACAGAGAGAGAGAGAGAGAGAGAAAATTCAAACTACAGATAAGAAAAGTTTGTTGTAACTTCCGTAATTGAAATCGTGGAAAATGAAGTAATCCTTCGTTTTATTTACGCGGCTTGCTCGATGAATTTAAACTTGTTTCCCTTCGCGGTAAAATCGACCAATTAGACTGTGAAAAAAAAAACATTACTTGTTGCAGTGAGCAATGCAAAATTTGATCAGACAGAACACCAGTTTGTGAAACTTTGACACGCTGTAAAACACAGTTTGTTATATCCTATGATTTCATTAAAACAAAATAGTTCCGAGCAATAAAACTAATTTTCTGACCAGCCTCAGAGCATGTTATCGAAAGCTCACATGCACGACTTTAACAGGAAGATATGCTTCTATTAATATTGTAGCGATAAAGACTCCAAATGGCTCTGCTGATTTACGATAATTGATTAATACTTCTCGCACATAGTAAAGCAGATAATGTACGTACACTAAACTGTTCCAATATAATATAGAGGAGATGCCTGTATATACCCTCATTTCTGAAGGTCCAGTGATTTCCTTTGGATTTTATACGGTACTTTGACATGAAAAAAATTACCCTATGAAAAAAGAAACTGCCATCCTATTTCCAGCAGGCAGATAAAATAAAAATTGAAGGCGTATACGTCTCCGGGTTTATTTTTTTTATATTCATATATTAACATATATTTCGTACCGCTGCTTATTAAAACGGATCCTTCGTTTCAAAACGGTTAATTCATGCATATCGTAAAAATGAGTTGACGTTTATTGATGCACAAATTTTAGCTAGGAGAATTTGAATCATCTCGAAAAATGCATGGGTGAGTAATGTCTCGCGTTTTATTTCCAGACTTCTTGAATATATAAAGCTTCCGAAAATCAGAGCCTTCTGGTATCAGTAACAAAGCGTTTTTTCCTTTTACACGAAACCTTCTTTTCTTTGAGCTTTATAGGTTCTTTATCATCCTCTTCCAGCCATTTTGAGTTACTTACTTATACTTCTCTTCAGCTTTTAACTTTGGAAATCGTCAGGGTGTGCAGACGCGAAGCGTCCAGTGGCACGAGATCCTGACGAAACCGAGTACTAAGTTAGATGAAAAAGGAATCCTGTGAGTAATTTTTCCAACTTTTATACCCGCTCGTGAACAGGATCGCAGGGATTTTGTATCCATCCATTACGTATAGTGCCCGTGACAAGAACGTGTTTCCATTTTTTTTTATTGTTTTTTCTTTTTCTTCTCCTCCCCGATGATCCAACTCAATTCATTATTCATAACAGAAAATTACTTCAAAGTTGCAAATAATTACGCAATTTTTCTAATAATCATAAACGAACTTATGCCCCCTATTATTCATATCTCGATAAAATTGTCAATCAATTTCACTTCTCGATATACTGATCGTCTATAAATTATAATTATGACACTGCACTATACGCAGCTGCAATCTGTCACTTGTCATTACACGACACGTGCTTTATATTCCACTATATCTATATACGTTTGACAAACTAACGTGGGGGGGTTTTTTTTTTTTTTCATTTTTTTTTTTTTTTCTTCTTCCTTTTTGTTGCCAACAAACGAGAAGTGTATTGTTTATGACATAAAAGAAGAATCGGCCTCTTTATCCCAGACACTTTTTCTTTCCTGTCTTTTACCCTCTTTTTTTTTTTTCTTCTTATTTCATACTCAACTTATTTTCGGTGAGGGTTTCACTGCTCAGCTGACACGCCAATATAGAAGATCAAACTTTCCTGATTAAATCTTCTCTTTTTCTACACGATCGTGACATACGACCTCAACGTGCGATGATAAATCAAGGCGACTGGTATATAGTATCAAAAATGTCGCGTAATGGATTAAATTAGGAGAATTAAGAAGCAAGTCCATTAGCCGAACTTAGTAACTAATCATCGTGAAATTTCAAAGTCGTTCAAAGAATGGTAAGAAATCAAAAACTTCATCCGTTTTTGACCCTATATTCTCTATACCGTATGCAAGCATATTATACATATATCAAACTCCAAACGAAGTTTTGTTGTCTGAACAATATCAGTTAATCGTTCGTTAAACAAGTCATATTTCACACTCATAAGGTTCTGGTAAGAAACCCGACTGTATAAGTCTGGTGCTTTCAGCAATCATTTATTTAATCTCAAGTTTATTTATGGCGCCGTCAGTGGAGGTGGCTTTTTGTCAACTGCAGCGGCAAGTTTTCCTCAAGATAACTTTCTCCACTAAGAACCGTTTCCTTCGAGCTTGAAGTGTTCATAATTATGAAATAATTCAACGAGGAATCCTATTAGCTTTAATATTTCAAGATTTCTAATTCAGACTGAAGTCGATGTGTACAATAATGAACATCCGCGGCGGATTGACAATGTCCAAAATTCATTACGCCAAATCCTTGTCGGACGTTGACAGTTCCTTTCAGAAGTCATTGAAACCCAGAAAATCCTTTGATTGGATTTTTCCAGGCCGATTTCACGTCTTCGTACATCATTTCCCAGAACATATATACATTATATATCTAATATATAGCTGCGTGATTACGTTCCGCGCCCAAAAATACTTCGAATTAGAAATCAGAGAAAAAAGGGATTCGAAAGTCTGTCGTATTGTTAGCAGAATAATTACTATTTCTGAACCTTCGTCGAATCTGTGAACCTAGGTCCACTCAATTTGTAATTTATTGGATAACAATTACCTCAACGATAGTCGAGTTCTCTCCATACCTACTCGCCTGCATAACTCTATTCAATAATTGATGATGATTTGAATTACAACTACACCCAATTAGCGATTCTGTGTTTCCACGTATTTCAACAAGGATCAATCGAAAGTCGAATGAATCTCTATTAATTTGATGAGATTAACATGGATTAAGCATCCCTCGACGAGATTACATGGTTTCAAAACATGTGACACAATTTTCGACCGAATTCGTTAAGGAAAAACTGGACTTTCGTAAACTCAAATATGCTGAATCTCCTTTTCTTCTACTTTTATTTAAAGTAGGTAAGCAATGAAAGGAATTTTCAGTTGCCATCAAAATAAGGCGGGCAAAATGGAATACTCTGCGAGAAAAGTGTGAAAAAAAAAATTTTCTTCTGAATTACAAAGAAATGAATACCTGAAATAAAATCGTTTACATATAATCCAAGTGAAAAAAGTGATTCGCAATGAAAATTAGAATAATTTTTCAAATTTCAAGTGACTCTAAATCATTCAACATGATTGTGAAAATAATATAGATTTCGATTTGAAAACAAACTTTTGAAGAAAAATAATTCCTGGAGTAAAAAAAATTTGTCAAAAAAAAAAAATGTTTGGACAACCCAAATTGTGCAAAAATGATAATGAGAATAATGAACGACGGTGTGGAACCATTTTTGACAAAAAAAAAAAATGTTTCTACCAAATTGTTTTGAGGTACCCTGTTCTGCCAGCCCGTCTCCGTGTTGCAGCTCACCCTTCTCCTATAAAATATTCACCCTTTAATTTCTATCTCTCGTTGCTTGGACTGAAATTTCAAACCCTTCAAAGCGACTTACAAATAACTTACCGACAAGATTGCCCGAAGGAATCAAGAATATATGTAGGTACATATATATATATGTATAGCTGAAGCAGTCTGCTCTGAACAATCTGTTTCACTATAATCTGACTAAAATGTAGTACGATTTTCCAAGCCCAAGTGTTACCTTAAATCACTTTATCTACTCCTTGTCTCAATTTATATGTGAAAGAGGATAAACGAATTTTGTTGATAGAAAATTTATGAGAAAATAATTA
Organism: Rhogogaster chlorosoma; assembly: GCA_944452935.1. Lineage (NCBI taxonomy): Eukaryota > Metazoa > Arthropoda > Insecta > Hymenoptera > Tenthredinidae > Rhogogaster > Rhogogaster chlorosoma. Next base: position 19,690,480 of record OX101804.1, read on the forward strand.
CAACAAATAATTTATTCATAACTATATCATCTTTATTTTATCATATTGTTAAAATTACTGAATAAATTCTACGCTGGATAATAATGTAATAGTTATTTTTTGAACATAACTAAAAATCACTGGCAAGCATTTTCGTGTACCTATACGTCCACGTTTCCCATTTGGTAAATGAAACTAGGCAAAGTAGTAACGTTTGCGCCTACTCGATCCAAAAGCAACCACCTAAAACGATGAAATTATCATCAACGAACGTACTTGATGCATTTGCGTCGTTTTATAAATTGTTACTCATACAAGTCTAAGAACATTGATATTTTGTGAAAAAATCCTCACCTCGAAATGATTGCTGACACCCTGATAGGGGTAAATTCCGCCCAGTATATATCTGTAATTCCCGTTGTGTCTCAGACGATAATCGCCTGGTTCAACGTCTTCCGGAATTGTCCATGAAACGATAGCTTCGCTGGAGCCTAAGATTAGTGACGTACGTTTCCAGACAAATCTGGAAACAAGTAAAGAGTCAGACTTCTTTATGACCCTTGAATTTGGTCGATATGAAGTTTTCAAATTGGTGAATAATTTCCAAGTTTGGTTCTTCTCGTTCGTCAATCGTTTTGCGATTTCTAGACACGAACCTCTGCCAATTTTTTTTTTTAATTTTATTTTTGTAAATTTTCCACGTGAATAGATTATTCGCTACTCAATGTGTTCAGCAGAGTTACACTCTGGATTATTCAGTATGTTTTCTACTCCTTCACATGTATTTGTTTTAGGTATGTACCTTTCAACTCTTAAAGAGAATCTGATATCACAGACAAACGTGATACTGATCCTAACACACCTACGAATGCAAATGGTTTCAAAAATTTAGTAGCGAAACGTGAACCCACTTTGTATCCCAATCAGCATCCGTAGCTACTGTAGTCCACGACTCGTCGTCCTCTAGCTTCTCGACTACTAAAAATGAGCCTCCTGCCATAGGGTTGTTCCTTGGGTGACCAGCAACCTTAAAAGAAAAAAAAAATTAACGATCAAAAAATGGATGGTCGAAGAACTTCGAAAAATTATTTCTAGCCTTCCCCGACAATGAGCTGCAATATAAAATCAACCTATGCAATTTCTTCGCTTCGATGTTATACCTTTGAAAAATGTAACGTTTTTAGATAAAAAAATTTTTGTTTTTATTATGAATTTGAGGTAATTCGATTTTCTAACAAATTTTGTAATAGATAAATAATAATAATAATAATAATAATAATTCTTCTAAACTAGAAAATTTAGTCCGAAGTCAAAAGATGCTGAGATGGATCGTGGGCTGCTACTCAACGACTTGACGGGAAATAGTTATTAACGTCAATTGAATTTTCATAACTTGTCAAATTCAGAATGCTAATTAAAACTTCAGTCCAAAATGTCAGTATTGGATTGAGATTTAATGAATGTATAGTTTTTCTTCCGCTCTGTTTTATCGAATTGCACAATCCAACTTAGTCCTGCACCCACGTCGACTTTACACTACAAACATTCATCCATATGTGTGTGAAAACCAGTAATATTGCTAAGTGCTTTTCTCAGAGGCTATAGCCATAGATCACCGACGTTGAAAATATTGAAATGGTCTGGTATTGTGCAACAAACAGCTTTGGTATAATACATCCTTAACGTATCCGTCCTCGTTTTTAACAGACTCATGCATTTTTCATAAAAACTTGATGGATGTTCGCGGGAATTTACTCCGAACTCTCCATTTCGTATAAGCGAGAAAATAATCGAGATAACGCAGCGTTATATTGATTAATAAACTTTATTGATCCGATAGCAGTAATGAACGTTAAATTTCTTATACGACTTACAAACGTTTATCAATACATTTCAAAGCTTTAATCAATACGTCAATTCGTCTTGGCAAGGACACACACGAATCAGAAAGCGATTTTATTCCTACGTTCGCATATATGCAGCTCCTCTCTCACGACTTTGGTTTAGATACGTGAGAAGAATGTATGAAAATTCGATTGGAATCGGCGTCGTAAATTAGAGAAGGTCTACCATTACTTATTGATACTTTTCCAGTCTAGCCTATTCGACAGAAGACCGCAAGCCGTGATTCGTGAAATATAGATTAAGGAAAAAGAAATAATACTTCAGAGATAGTGTATGGAGAAATGAAAGAAATCAAAGGAGGTCTACACGGAGAGAATTTTATGGGAAATGTTGCCATACTTCGTATAGTAGTCGTGGGACATACTTGCATTATGGCGATCAATCCTATATTTATGTATACCGGTACTATGAATATAGCAACGAACTATTTGTGGAGTGAAGGAATATTTACTATACGTATGCGTTAAATTAAAATTCTCACTTTACCTGTACAAAATCATATTGCTCACTATACGGAAATGTTATATGCCTTGATCATTCATCACATTCACCCGTATAGTTTGGTAATATTCGCTTGAGAAGGGACATTGATTCTTGCGAGAGCATCGTACACGAATCAATGTGTTCCACGTTATTGCATATTCTGTAATAAATCTAGCACTTTCTTCGCACCGTATACTAATCGTTACCATACTAACGATAATAATTCGTCCAATACGATAGAACATGAGGCGATGTAATACTTATTATAACATGTTTCATAATAATAATATAGCACTGTGTGCCAATGGTATTGTGATTATTACCATACATAAGATATGTATTCTTGTCCAACTCAGCAAATTAACTGGTGCCCTAGCGGCATTGTATCATTACCTATGCGTACAGTAATTCATAAAAGTTGTATAGCAATATATGGGGCTTATATGGCAGAGATTCCTATACCGCATAGGAGTTACCGATTTCTAGCGAAGCCGGTGCGGCGCCTTGTCGGAGGGCCAGTTCTGTTATAGCATCACCACGAATCGTATGATTATTTTAAATAATCCGTTGAAGTGCAGCAGACTTTTTTGCATCGATTCACAGCTGCAGAATCTTTGGTAAGTATTGAACAATCATTATATCTTCTACTGTATTCGCCCTAGTAGAAATTTCGTACGCACCTCCCCGATAATAAAAAGGCCCTAGCCGGGCTCACTTTTGAAATTCCGAGTCAAGGAAGCATGCCTAGCTTCCATAGTAATATAACAGCTTATTTTATTTGATTATCCTCAGAGATGAATGTAGCCCCGTATCAGCATGGAGGACAAGGTGAACCTTTACAAGAGATGAGCACCGGAAAACACATTTTCACACCAGTCGACGATGACTTTTTTAGATTGACAATGAATACAACTTAGATGAACATATAAAATTAACAGTTATTACCGTATCGTTCAGTTTCGTACATTATTCCCGTTTTGTATCGGAGGTAAAAAAGATGTGTGATAAATAATTTCTGATACCTATTTGTTTCGCAATAACAGTATGTTTCACAATTTCAACCGGAGGACTTCGATATCGACCAGCTATCACGGCATCTGATTAATCCACTTCCGTTTCGTGATACTGGATCTCACGAGACTGCAGTTTAGTGTTAGTAGTAAGAACGAATAAAATAGTATAAGTAGTAATTTTCATACATTATAGAAAAATGAATGTAATTTTGAGATAAACATATAATGTTAATTAACATGACTTTCGCAGCCTATCTTGTTCAATAAATACAATATAATTTGCAATGCTACCGTAATGTGTAATGTTCTTATAATTTCTTAACAGTCCCCGGTGCTAAACTATATAAATTTAGATCAGGCAGAAGTGACTGATTGCGGTTGTAAGTATAATCACTGAATAAGTTCAGTGATATACTTATAACCGAAAATCAGTGACTCCCACTGATTTAGATTCAGAGCAGAGCGCTATTCCTTTCCTTGTCAGGGAAATATAAGTTTGTAGTAAGTGGATTTGGATTATATAGTACAGGAAATTCTCAATATTAGATCTGAATACGAATTACCACACAATAATTGAGTATAAGCTTTGCAGTATGTGAAAATTTCCAATATCGTGCTTGGATACCAATTACCATGCAGTATGCGAGTGTTGACTATGGTATGTGTTTCAATTTTTAATGTCACACTTTGACATAAATTACTACACTCTCTTTAGTGATACCTAATAAATGCGGTATAGCGATATTTCTCATATTGTACTTTAGTTGAACGAAGTATACCATCGTAGCGCTTGCTGCTACGTCAGTATGGCGATTCTTGCTATACCGTGTATAGTAAGACGTACTTAGTAAAATTTCACATACGGTATTGTAGGAACTATGATATTGCAAGTATATCCCACGGGTAGAATACTGTATGGCATTCATTACTATAATTTTTGCTGAATGACTCCTATAAAATTCTCTCCGTGTAGACACTAGAATATTCGAAGGGTTTCTGAATCCATGTGATACGAATAGCGTACTTATTGTATCTGTGTAGGTATATTCGGGGGCAATATTGTAAAAATAGCCACCCTCCATGTACGCATAAAATCCGGGTTACACGCTATATTGGATCCGCAGATTTTACTTAAAGTTATTTCCCAGAATTCTCGTCCGGATAGTAGGACAGAGTCTCGATACAGATTCACCCTAAATATTAAACGACCGAGGATTCAGAATAGAATGGGTTTGTTTGTATCCTGATTTTTAAAGTCGTTGAAGAAAGAGGATCCTTATAGTTGAGACGCCGATAACACGATATGCAAACGACAGGGGTTGGTATAAAAAACTAGAAGACATAACAATTATCAAATATGTAAATTTCTATGATTCCAAGATATCTATAGTCGCCTTGATTAAAGGAAAAATACTTTACTGTATGATCGATACCTACTTCCCTCCTAATGAAGTGCTCGGAACACAGACGAGTCTTAAACTCTAGTTACTTTATCGATTGGTCACAGTTCCATAAAATACGACCCTTAAGAAATTTATTACACATACGATGCAAGGTGACCGTGTTAAATCACTATACTCTAGTATACACGTAAAACCATTTTATGACCGTAACTTTCTATCGAATATTATCAAGTTGAATGGATACTATTGAACGATAAAATTTCCTACAGATCATCGTGTCTTTCACACATATATAGATATATATTTTTACGAAGGGCACTGGATTTCTCCTCATTATTATGACTAGGAAATAAAAATCATTACGAGTAGGTATCAGAGAGAAATAAAAATGAAAGAAAAATATTCGAATAATATAAGATTTCATATCTTTGTATATAGACTGTAAAGGAAACTCACGAATCTTGCTGTAACAGTGTCACCGGGTGTAGCGACCTTTGTAGGATGCTGAAGACAGTCCCCAAACTCGTGTCGCCATTTCGGGGTGTCAAAAAGCACCGGGGTCACCAGAGAGATCAAATGACTTGAATATAAATCCGGAGGCTGTGGTCCAGGAACTAATGACTTACGCTAAAAATATGGTAATCCTTTTACGAACCGTTTTAATCTACATCAAATGATACACACGTCTGGCTGATAATTAATCGTATGCATACAGAGATTATAAACTTCATTATTATTAGATAGAAGACGTGGTCTTGAAAAATATTTTAACCAGAGACAGAAAACTCTTCCAGCCCTTTGAAAAAAAAATAAAAAAAGACATCTCACCTCGAGAAGTGCTGTAACAAGATTTTGGTATTGCTTCAAATAGATGGTCAGAGTATGCGGCCCATATATGGTAGATGCTCCCTCGTACCTTTGGATCTATAGGAAAGGAGATTGACAAAATTGAGAGAAGACGTTTCGACGAAATTTGCATTATTATAAATCTGGAAGCGATGAGCTCACTTGATACTCCTCGGGAGTAGTGATATAGTCACTGTAAGTGTTGCACAGACCAGCTATAACGATAACGGAATCATCTGAGGCAGCATTCTGCACGGAACTTCTTATCGCATTTCTGAGTCTCCGACCTGCCATTGTGGTGAATTCTCCTGGGACACCAGCGATTATTACATCCCCCAGGAGAGCCACGTGAGTAGAGACTATTTGCGGCTGCCAGGAATACGGGAATACCATCTAGGACCAGAAATGGGACGATGTGATACATCTATCATCGATCACTTCCGATCGTCCGATATCCACAGCACTTTGGAGACCGTACTAAGTCCCAACGTAACACGTTATTCAATTATCCTTTCACACCCGGCTGCAAACAGGGTCTCTCGCACGTAGCTTATGTTGCTTGACTCTAGGCGCGATGTGACATGAGAATTTGAACTTTACGTGAGACTTTTGAAGTCGATTGACCGCCTTGATTAACATCGTTCTTAAGTTACTCGAATTAGCACGCGATGAGGTGTTTGGATTGATTTCTTTCCATCCTGTTCGCCGAGACTCGAGGAAAATGAACACGAAAGCATTTTATTGTTTCTATTGAAATTCTCTGACGGTGAAATCAAATTGTTGAAACTCTCAAAGACATTGAGCTAACGTCTGCACTTCCGGTTTCATTGAGCTCTCGCGGGTCATGACCGTTAGAGAGTAACGCACAACCCTTACTTGAAAGTTAAACCATTGTCGAAACGGATCTCGAGCAAGGAGAGATACCGCAGGCTTCCAGTTTTTCGGTTCTGTTAAAACTGTAATAGTTTAGATACCGTGAAATAATAATCTCACCTACGCATATAACGTTTCATCAATTATGGCTGGAGCGTAAACACTTGCAAAGCCAGAGCGCGCTTCGTTGAATACTGAATGTTGATTAATGTCATTAAATGTTGGCATAGGTTAAGGCTAATCCCCGATCACGGTATTATATCACAAAAAGCACGGTATTAATTGACAAAAATTAGATAAATTTAATACCGAGGCATGAGAGATATGATATTTTGCCGTAAAACTCTATCAATAAAACATGACAAATGTATCACGACTAGCCTTGTCGCATGGGCCAATTTGTCAACGTCTCATCTTTGGTTTAATGAATATTTATTATTATTATTATTATTCAGTTAGTATCCGTGTGAAGGTATCCCATTACTTCGGCTTAAGACAAAATTAAATTACTGGCGATGATTAAGGCGCGAGAAAAAAACCTCCTTTTCAAATTCAAATTCAAATTCAAATTGAAACGGAATATACAAAGGCGAAGCGTCGAAGGGATGAATAGAGGATAGCTCGTTTCGAATGGAAAGAAATTTTCCTGACCGAAGTTTAACCCGATTTATAATGAGCGTAATGAAGCGGATTATTGTACGTATAGAGTACGGTAAACCCTCGCCATGACTTCCATGAACCCAAAATTTGGGGATCGCACGTGTTTCTCGAGCCATTACGCCGAAGATGGTGGCCGGCTTTTAGTTACAAATGGCTCGTTGACGTCCCCCAAATTACTTGGAGGTTGATGAGGGAAAATTTCGCCATCGCTTGGATGAGTGAAAAAAGAAAAAAAAAATAGAAAATATTAGCTCAAAATGCCATAAATTTCTTTTACACCTCATTTTTAAGGGAGTAGTAAGTTGATTACGATACACTAAGGGACTACGCTCGTATAGCAGAGTGTAATAACGCTTTGGAAGTTAAATATAGAAGAAACAAAGTTAAAGAGTCTCATTTAGCCATCTAGTTATTATATTCTTTGACGTCAGGATCACTTCTTCGTATTTAATAGAACGCATACCTAGACATAAAGGCAACAGTTCTCTAGTTGGCTCTATATACATGATGCAATTAATTTCTATGAATAAAGTTTCACCGTTCGTTGAATTTCGTGTTTAATATTAATGACGTTTTATTGACCAGTAGTGCATTGAACAGCTTCATGATAATTAATAACTCTCCAATTTCCATCGCAGAATTGCTAGCAACTGGTAAAACACGCGTTTGAACCTAGTGCCTAGATTGGAATACAGGCAAACCGGGCCTAATTGTTTCGTCGAAAGTTTTGAGCACGTATCGTTTAATTGTGTTTGTTTTATTCCCCACTTGTTTAGCCTGAGTGCAGATTCCCTTACAATAAACACGTTATATGTACATACGTGCTTTGGAAGGGTAAAGTCCGTAGAAGCCAGGCGAAGGGTGACATACGGTTATGTGAAACCTAGCTAAAACTGGACGTGGAATTGTCCCGAAACGCTGACAGGGGTAAAACGTTCAGCTGACCAAAGGGTAGGTACGAATTTAAACCCAGTGAATCATTGGGGAGAAAACGTCATCAATAACGTGAGTCGAGTCAATGGGTTCGACGTTTTTTTTTCTCTCGGTTCCATGTGTACTCGAGAATACGAAAGCCCCGAAAACTAACGATTTATCGGAAGATGGAAGAGGCATCAACTTCGAAATAACTTTTGAACGAAAATATGAGTGGATACATCGTGGGTGGATATAAAGCGAGGTATTATCGTCCGAAATCACATATTATTCCACCCTGTTTGACTGAATGGAAGGAAACCAGTCCGAGAAATGATTGATCCTGGTATTACGTTATTAACTTTGTTATCCCCTCTTCGATTTTTTATCCCTTAGATGGGATGTGTTCGCTCTGAAACAGCTTCGGGCATCCAGGACTATAGGAGCAATATGTCCTGGTATTTGAAAATTTTCTACTTATGAAAATCGAGTGCCTTTGATCGGGTATGATCGTGAGCAAGAGAAGATCGTAATCAGTTTGAGAGTGGAAGTTCTCTCTACCATACAACCTCGATGTAAGCTATTAAAAAAACAACAGAAATGAGAATGGAAAAACGCAAATCCAAAAACTACTAATTGGGTAAACATGTAGGCCACGCAGTGTCGTAAGTCGGTTACGCTCGCCCATTAGATACTGAGAAACTTAGTTTCACGTAATTCACGCGTCCGATAATTAACTTTAATACCTGCAATAGTCTCGTAACTATTTTGCTCAGAATTATAAAAGTTTCGAGTATAATCCGAGGCTCACTCCGAAGTCTATACTTAGCTGAACGAACGTCTGAAAGGATCGTTGGGTCCTTAATCCTCCATAGAAAGTATATAGCAGAAGAAAATTGTTTTTTAGGCACACGAAAACGGATATAGGATGTCAGGAAATTTCACAGAATGATATCTACTGTCAAGACATACTCGAAATGAAAATTACTTACTCTTCCAGTGGCCAATAAAATTGGTTTGGCTCCGTGGCACCGAACATCTTCTTTGCTAGGACTAGCGAGGAAATCACGGATCAAATTCCACAGTGGATTTGAAGACGTGGTACCTTGTTGAAAAGAAAAAGAACCAGGTCCGTCTGTGGTGCCAGCAGCAAAACTGTATCCCATCGCCGGAATACATCCTGTGACCTTTAATCGAAATTGGGTATAGTGATGAAATGTCAGATTCATAAAAATTGGAAGACTTAAATTGAATCGATGCCCCTGCCTCGCTTGGAAATATTTTTTCTAAATCCTGTGACCCAACTTCCTATTTGCCCCGACAAAATATATTTTCTCACTTCCGTCAAGCAGTGAAAAAAAAATTTCTGAAAAATCACTGAAATTTGATTTAGGTATAAAGGCAATTCGATTTTTCTGTACAGAGAGCGAAGTTACTATACGTATATATATATTACCTGACAACAATATAGAAAATGCGTCTATAGATACACATACTTATTATTTCCTTCACTTGTGCAGGAATCAGTTTAAATAAAATTCTGAGAGAGGTACTTCCTCCGGAACGGTAATTTAAATCTTCTCGGTATAATGGGATTAATTTAAGCATGTTAATTTGCACGGTATAGTGACTCCAGACTCGTGTGGCAACGAGATAAATTAGGTAAAAGAAGTTGTGTTTAATTAAACAATGCTTCTCACTTTCAGTTTCGACAAGTGGCTCGCGTAACGCGTATAATATACTTTTAATTATAAGTAGGAAGAATTGACCGCACGCATTCACGCCTCAGACAACAATATTCTGCTGCGTAGATGAGAGAATTTAAAAACTATCTCTATCTCTATTTAGAGATATATAAATCTACACTCTCGTTACGAAGATCAGGAAGTAATTAACCACTCTCCAAGTCCCAATTCACATGGTTGAATTAGCCTTAAGAAGAATTTGAAAAAATAAAAAATAAAAAATTGCTTTTGACAGGAGATAATTGAAAATTGTTCTCGCAAATTATCCTCGTTCAACTTTCCAAGTAAGGCGTGGGCATGCTTGATTAGCTTCCACCTAAATTTCGGAGTTTTAAATGACTAGCGTTATAAAATTCGTGAAAAAGTCAATCAGTGTATTCGACAGGCCATTATTATCTGTCACTGTCGTTTACAATGTGCTGCTGGATACGTGGCCTCGTCAGATTACGGAAAAGTTTAAGCCCGTGGAAAACCGCATTTTGATTCTCCCTTACCCAACGCAACGCGACTTAATTGAACTTGAATAAAAACGTTCTATCAACGATACGCGAATAATTATAATAAAATTTTTGGTAAAAAATATTTCATAAAAGTTCTCACATACGTATAAATGTACGTATGTACGTGCAGACTGAAAAATTTCAACATATTTTACGCTCCGCTTGCACACGTATTACACCTTATATCACTCTAACCCAGAGATCTCACGATCATTCGGATATGATAGGGCAAATACTAAAAGTAAGTAAAATGTAGGTGTGCTAACGTCACGACGCGACTCACAGTAACTCGTGGGATTATTTTTCATAAATTGCAATACACGATCTCAAAGAGATGTCTGGTGCCCTACTCGATCTCCATTAGTGCAGAGTCTGGCTCAATGCAGCTTACCAAATGCAATTTCCCAAAGCATTCACTCGATCGTTGAAGTGAATGCGAACTCGGCGATGAGTAAGTAATATATAGGGATAGGATTAGTTTCCCTTGCTGATCGCGAGCGAGCAGTTTGCAGAAACGGCGAGCAATCAGAACTGGAGATGCGAAATATATCATCGTTGCATCGATTCGATTTTTTGATTTTTATTTGCCAAAAACTTACGTTTTCAAGGACTCCGCTAGTTTCGTTGTAAAATTGAGCGTGCTGTTCTGGCATGTGAACGTATTGATGGATCACACGAATTGGTCCTGTGACTTCGGTTGCTCCCCCGCCGTGCCATAGATCCTGTGAAAGTAAAAGAATGGATTTTCAGTACTGGGTGACAACATAGTAAGAAATTTCGTCGGACAGTTTCCTGCGACAAAAGAAGAGGAAAAATGCTGTTCTCGCGGTCGACCTGTAAACTGAATAGAATTTTCTCTTCGGTCACTGCGCATAGAGTTCAAGACTACGCGGTTAGTCCGATTGAAATATTTCACAGCCTGTTTTTTTTACACCAAGACAATGGTTTGTGAGCTAACAATGCATAAGTATTGCATTTTCTTTCCCAAGAAGATTGCTGTACAAAAGTAAGAAATTATTTTCGACGAATCTGGCAACACACGGTGCAGATTCTTCGCTATTTATTTATTTATTTAAATTTTAGAGATCGAATCACACCAGATACATATTTCAGAATCGAATTAAGACGCTCGTTAGAGGCAAAGAATTTTTGGAAAATCGTCCACGTACGAAATGTAAATTTCAATTCGATCCGTTCTAGCAATTTCTACAATCTTACACCTTGGGATAAAAACGGAAGGTACTTATGGATGCAAATTCTTTTGTCCCCGCGAAAACTGGGTTACTCAGTCAGTCAGTCGACGCCGGATTGCCAATCTTTGTTCGCTCGTGCGAATCTTTCGAACAGGGATATGTACTCTTCGAAATAGAAAGAAGCCCACAATCGGAGCAAATATGTCACGTGGATCGTTTCGCGCGTTAGAATGTTGGAAAAATTTTCACAACTGACGGTTGGAAGTAATCTCTTTGGATATCGTGTTGACAAGCCTTTTGGATATGATGCGACGAGTGATATCAAGGATTTGATTTCAGCTCGATTCATTCGAAATCGGTATATCATGTTATTCTTAAAAATTCCATGAGCTCCTTCGTCAACTTTGAAAATCGTCAGTCCTCTAAGGAATCCAAAAAACGAGAGATCTTTTTCAGGTCACAGTGTGTTGATTCGACAAATGAAAAGTGACGAGGTAGCTACATGTATAATCTTTGAGCCTAACAATGCCATAAATAATGCTTCAGAAATCCAGACTGCCTATGAGTTACATAGGTAATCTAGACTCCGAATTATCATAAGAATGCGAGAATACGTCCGTTAACTGAAGCGTGTAATTATCGAGTTTACCAAGTCTCGTTGAAATGCTCCTAAAGCAAACGATTTCAATATTCATTCATCTCAACACTCGTTACATACTTGTAACAGATTGCAAACTTCGTATTTTCTATTAACCGATTAGCATGATAATGAAACAATTTCCATCCCTTTATATAAATTTTAGAAAGGCGGAATCTGTCACCATTTATTCCGAATATTTCTTCACTACAGTTCAAAAATGTAGATGGAATAGAAAATATGAATTGAGATAGGAATGGGAGGAAAGAAAAATGGATTTGAATTGCAAATGAGACAAAAGGAGTAGCTCGCTGCTTTTTAATCAAAGTCGAAGTCTTCCATTGTCAGATTTTATTAATTATTATTTTCTTTCTTCTCTTTTCTTTCCTTTCCACTTTTATCTGCATATAATATAATTAGCTGTAGTCAATACCTATGATGACGTAACGAAGCAATACACGTAACGCAAATTGAGAAAAAGAAGACAAACATTGCGGAAAAAGGACGGTCCAATATGTACCAAAAAAAAAAAACTTCAGCATTTTATTTATCTAGTTTTTTCTTTATTTATTTATTTTATTTTTTGCGACCAGTTTCGATTCCCATCAGAGGATGAACACTATAAAATATTCTGAAAAATTTTTCCCACTCTCCCACACATCACAGATAAAAAGTTCTGAAAGTGACAGAAGGTCTCTGCTCTCTGGTGCGTGTCTATATTGGAAGCTGGTTTCAAATGTCCTTTTATTTTCGGCAAATATTTTTTGCTGGTTTATAACCGCACCGAAAATCCGTAATACATATTTTTAAAATGAAAATAACGGCGAGATGAATCTCGCAGTATATTAGTTGGCAGGGACGTGCGACACAAGGACTCGAGCATGTTTTGTTTCTTTTTGCGAAAAAGGGAAAGCTAGACAAAAGATTCGCAATACGCAGTCGAGATAAGTGACGACGTTTTCCTGGCGCGATTCTTCTTTGCTAACTTGAAGCTGGAATAGAGAACAAAGAAAATAAAAAGAAGAAGAAGAAGAAAAAAGGATCAACTCGTAATCACAAGACGTAATTTTATAACTATGAACAAATGAAGAAAGTAGACGACGACGATTCAATTAAAATTGATTGTCTATCCGCTTTCAGGTGACCTGTTATCACTTTCGTATCGTTCAAACTTACGAAATGAAAAAGCAATTTCAAAAAACCTTTACAACCGATCGAATGACCTTCTCAAAATCACACTGCGCAGCTACTTTCATCCCACTGCAAAAGGAAATCAATCCCATTAATCAAAATTACCCAGATGTCACTTCCACCGCCTTGGGATCCAATTTAGAAAGATGTGGGTATTGAGTTGCCACGAATATATCGATTGACATGTATTATATTGCCACCGGCATCATGTACTTTAATTGAACAACTATTATAATTGAATGGATGAGTTCGAAGGCAATTTAGTTTTCCTTTTTCTTTTTCTTTTCCTTTTTTTCTTTTTTTTTTTTGTTATACTGAAAAATAATGAGACACGAATTTCTTATACCTGTAGGCAAAAACAATTAACAACTTTATAGCTTTCGTCTAATGAGAAAAGTTATTCAAACGATTTGAAAGATTCTTTGTTCATTATTCACGTTACTTTAGCCAATTATTATTATTCAATTTTTTTTTTTTTCTTCTTCTTCTTCTTTCATTTTTTAATTTACTTTTCTGCCTTTTGACTAATTTCAAAAAATTACAAGTTTATCTCACTCGAGTATAATTTCAGATTCTTAATTCTACGAAATGACAATAAGATTAAGAACTTTCCAATTACTCAATGCCCAGGAAAATCAAACGTCGTTTCGGACTATTTTTAGACCGCTGAAATCCTTGTCATCCCTTGTAGGTATATGTCGCAGGGAAAAATGACAAGGGTAAAAATTTGTAGATATTCGCCATCAATCATCAACCCTGCAGTTTATGGTTCATATCATATTTTCCCACACAATTTCTGACCAGATTTTAAAAGCCACGAGACAACGATCAAAAACCAGTAATAATTTTATAACAGGTAAATATTCATCGGTTATAGGTATATTTATATACGTCGTCATAAATCAATAAATCATAAAGTCTTGTTTGATCCCCTCTTTCACATTCTCCGATTATATCTTTGAATGCAAACACTTAACAAACAGGTGCAAAACGTTATAAATATTGATATTATACATGTATTATAATAATTGCGTGAACGATCTGAATATAGCAGGAAGCAAAGTCAAGTACGCTCGTTAATAAATTGCATAGATATAAAATTATCGATAGGTAATATAATGAGAGCAGACATTTGACATTGTCTCATGCAATAATTAGCATTACACAATTTCCACATTTAATTTCGACGTCAGATGATTACACAGGCTCATTTTCCCCCGACGAGTTTGAAAACTCATTATAAGATCAGAATCTTTACCCAAAAGGCAAAGTTTCTGAGACATATGTGTGTGACCGTGAAATTGGTTGCATCTGAATTTCAAACGGAATTTGAATATGAATGAGAAATCCTTTTTACTTGGATAGTTCACCTATCTAGGAATTTCAAGTTCATATTTTATAGTATGTATCATTGTATCGCGAATACGTGTGTAGGAATTTTTATGACGTATTTCATCACGTAAAAGATCGAGCTCGCACGTTTATATCAAAGTTGAAAAATTGCTTCGGTTCAAAAAAGACCCGGTTGACGCGGCTAATAAAAAATATTCACAGATCTATTCGAGGAATGAAATGACACGAGGTATAATTCAGTTCCCAGTGAGTCAGTTGACTCTGAAACGTTGAAAGAAGTAAACACTTTAAAATGATCAATTTTAATTGTCATAAGCGAATATACATAAAGACAGCTAGAGAAATAGTAAACCTTGGGTTCTGGTCTCACGGTGCTAAACCATCGCGATGTAGACCAGTTACATCAACAGAAGGACATTACCACGCCTTCTTGGTTCCCTGAATCAGCATACGCGTAGGTAAGTATACATATAATTACGTCCCTCTATGTGTACTTGGAGGCTAAGTACAGTTGCGGATTTAGGAGGAGAGGTAACAGCTTATGCGCAATTAGCAGAAAACTTTATCCCCATACATCCAGTGAAGCTGATTTCATTGAAGTTGCAATAAATCGTATGGAACTACTCAGCAGTTTTTATGATCTACTCTGGTGAGAAAAGAGAATCTTTAATTACTCTCTCACTGTATCTACGTGTTGGTTTATTTTATGTCAGAAGATCGTGATGATTCGATTAAAGTCCAACGCAGTAAGTTTCCCGTGGTAAACCGCGTGTGGCATTTGATAATTGGCAATTGAATTACAGCCAAGTATATGAGTATGTATAATGGTAAAAAGTGTTCGGTGACTTGCACCGATTATTTTGTACCAGATATCTGGATTGTAATTTTGTCAAATTTTAGCTACGATTCCGTTTTCAATTTAATCGAATCATTTATGCGTGTAAAAACTTAATTTCTTTTCTTTTCGAGTCATTATAATGCAATATAAAGTAGGTCACACGCTATATAGATTAAATTATACATTTCTTTCAAGGAACAGGATCATAATTCGACTTATACCTAGTATACCACAGGGTAAAAAAAGTAATTGAACTTTGGAAAAGAAGAGTGGAATTAGAAATGGAGGATCTTGAAGAGGAAGCTTTATAGATATGATACAGACGAATATAAATATCAACACAAAAATCTACAGGAGTTTGTCATTAACTAGCCCGGATATCCCTTTCAATAAACTTGTTCACGTCTGGTGGAAAGACCATCGTAAAAATAAACAAAAAGGAATTAAAGTAGAATAAAAACATCGACGGGTTGCTATTTCCCTTCTAAATCAGAAATGAATTATGAATATGATCCGACAGCAAGCGACCCGCGCTAAATTCCCTCTAACTCTCGTGAGATTTCTTCCGCGGGTTTCGAGGTATCCGCAGCCTCCGGTTTCTTTGATCTAGTGAAGCAATAAAAATAAATATTTCATGACAACCTTGTGTCCATAAAAAGTGAATTTTTTTAACCCCAGGTCAAAGCTTTAAAGCAATAAACAAAATTTCGCCTTATAAAATGCATGAGCTGCTGCAAAAGGCCCTACTTCACGTATTACCTTCGAGAAATTTTCAATGTTAAATGAATTCCGTCATTTCGCGTTTCCTAGTCGTATATCACTAATTGGCCTCGCCCGGTTGAGTCACAC
This sequence comes from Rhogogaster chlorosoma, assembly GCA_944452935.1. Taxonomy (NCBI): domain Eukaryota; kingdom Metazoa; phylum Arthropoda; class Insecta; order Hymenoptera; family Tenthredinidae; genus Rhogogaster; species Rhogogaster chlorosoma. The sequence continues at coordinate 19,706,860 of OX101804.1, forward strand.
GACTCGAGTCTGACCAAGGATACGTTGAGACATTTCTCTCCTTTGGGTTACGAGACCAAAGGAAGGCAACTGGTTCACATCATTGTATTGAAATGGTACTCGTGAACAATATATTGCATAACTCTGTTGTCTCCGTATTATACTACTTTTATTTATCCTCTATATGCTGCAATATATCCATGTATGTATGCAGTAAGTAAACATGTAGGTATACCAGGCTATTTGCAGGTAAGTATATATAACTTGAAGGTGTTAAAAAGTCCGGATAATACCAGAGACGATTGAAAGTAACCCGGTCTATTATACCGTGGGATCTTCCACGCCTAACAATGAACCATATTTGTCTTCATATGGTGCCCTTTGCCAGAAGTCACTGCCATTCCCCCATGCCAGTATAAAACTAACAAGGTATATAACCAACGTGTAATCAGTTTCGAACGGAAGAATTTCCCCATGTAGATTGTAGGCAAATGCCACGGGAAGAATATTTTCAAGAACGAATCCTCACCTTATGAACGGAGAAAGAATGACCAGAATATTTGATTCTCGTCAATGCCTCCTCGTTCGTCAAAATGAAAACGATTCCTCGAAAAAAAATTCCAATTCGATGAAAGAAGGTATATGTAGTACACATTATACGTAATCAACGTTCGACTGAAATATATTGTGAGTGAGTTAGATAAACGTAAGACTGAAGTTAACAATAACTGATTAACATTCCTAGCAGATATTTAGGTACGTTCTAGACAACTAAGTACATCACACGTCGTGAATTAACGGGATAGTACCTACCCTGCTCTTCGTACAAAATTAACTAACTAGTGACACTTTCTTCTCCCATCGAGAGATCACGTACAGCGTTAATTAACGGTTCTGACTAAACTTGCGATGCCATGTGTCGCATATGTGAGAGATGATTTCGACTTTTTATCTTAAAACGTCGACTGAGTTAAAAAAAAAAATGTTTTTGTACTTTTGATTTCGTTTTTGTTTTACTACGTATGTTGATTGGCTTTGGGTATACGTGTCACGTGGAATGAGTACGATTACTGTCAATTAAAATTTTAATCAACGGGAAAAGAGTTCCAGGAAATGAAAAGATAATTGGATAGCAGATTCCAAAAAGTAAAAAAATAGAAAAAAAAAGAAAGAAAAAGAGGGTAGAATAACGTAAAAATAATTATAAAATATAACGAAAGCACGTGCACAAATTTACGCTCTTCTTCGCGCTTCTTAGACGCGTGTTGTCATACGTGACGAGTTGGCGCGTATCCCAAGGAAAATAGCTCTGGTGTCCATAGAACACTTTCACTCCCTGTGTAATAGTGTTAATATTATTTTTTCGTCAAGGTGCCATTTGTCTCGCTCTCCTTTACGAGTGACATAACACGTTCGGTTGAACACTGATAAATTTTCTGGCAAACTTGTTTTTCCTTTTTTTATTTTTTTTTTTTATCTCTCCCTTTCGTCGATCACGCGGATATATTGAGACTCAAGAGTCTGGTTTTTCCCCCTTCTTTTTTCACCAATAACCAATGTCACAGGGTTATCCATCACGAGCTAAAAACGAAGACAAATTTTTGAAATCTTTGTAAATAGAGCCTGCGGCCAACGCGACATAAAACTTTATATTTCCGGCGAAATTGAAACCGAACGAGAAGTTATGCAATGTGTGAACCAATTCGGATGCTGCTGCAGAAAGATATAGAATCGCAATTCCCATGAAATGGCATTATTTTCTCATGCGACACAGCGCGAAAACCCATTTGGATTATTTTCATTTTATTTTTATTTTTTTTTTTTATCATTTTTCTTATCCCACTTCTTTCGTACTCGAAGTGTAAGTGGTCTTATGAAATTCTATTACCTCATATCCCGGACTCGACTACTGGCCTACGCAAGAAATGGTTCCTCTGCGGAAAGCGTCAGTGGGTTTACTGCACTGACACAACAGATCTATCAAGAGGATGTAATATGCTACATAGTCCATAGAGCCGCACCAGACACGCTTTCGCGTCTATTTTAACATCTTGTTCTCCGGAACTCCGGACGCACTTTTCCACTCCGTACACTTTACGTGTATTAGAGAAAATAGTACACGTGTATGATTTCTCAGCTTTATCATTAAAACGTATGTATGTACATACATACAACTGTTCATTTCATTTTTGGTTGCTTATTACATTTTTACGGTAACAAGGTATGTATGTACAACCGTTGCGTAATTATTGTTTAATCGAAATAACCGACGCGATATACTTACCTATCTGTCCTCACGAGTAAAAGTACATCGCTGCTTGTAAATTTAATCGCATATATGTTCGAAAGGTTATTTTTTAGAACGGATACACGTTCGCTAATTCGTATATGATTTTATGAATTTTAATACGTTGCTCAATTTGTGAAAAATAATCTAGAGCTGTTTCTCCTTTTTTTTTTTCTCTCTCTCCTTCTTGTACTAATCCCAAAATCGAGCTGTATTATTATAACGGAAGCATTTCATTCCTATTTATTCGAATAACGACTCCTTTAAACGAGATATGAAAAATGTCCAGAAAGATTTCACCGCGAGGTAGGTATGTAATTGCAAATTTTCTATATGTTCGTACCAAACGTGAAGAGCTTATTTTATCCGCAAAGTCGTCAAGTACGCGAGCAAATGTTTGACTTTCGACGTATTTTCGGACGAATTCACCCGCCTTCTCTCTTCAGATTTTTTTTTGATGAAAGCTCTGCGAAATTATGAATTATTTCCCCTCAGCATCTCTTTGTCTCTTTGGTCCGGAACGTGTGCGAAAGAAAATTTTCAAAGCCTAATTTTTGATAAAAAAAAAACATTCTTCGCATTTTATTCAGTTCGCAGAGCCAACGTTGTCGACTTCGACCAGCGCCCGGTGCGGTTTAATTACTTAAAAATGGGATTAAACCCTCGAACAATTATCGCGAATTTTTATACACGAGAATATATTTATAGAATAATTATTACTGTATCGACTGGTCGAACAGTCAAGATTATGCAGGATTGCATAGAGCTAAATGCAGCGGATTTCTACGGCAAAGGCGCATACGATGACCTAAATGGATTACTTCCGAGTCAGGTATTGTTTGCTTCTATCCTATACGCTGGGAGGTAAACCATTGATGATCAGTGCTCACATTATGCATGCATGATCGTATTATAGACGGGAAATTGCACACCGAATACAAATTCTCATCACTCGACAGAGCGGGAATAATTTCATCATTTGTGTCTTTCGGTCTAATAGCGACAACTCGTTGTTAACGTTGAATCAAAACGATACAACAGTGTGCAAAAGCTTACCAAGAGAGATGCCTGAATCCGTATGCAAAACAGCGATGTATTATTTCTCTCCGAAACACTGAGGATCCACGTGAATCCTTTCGAATATTAAGAAAGCCCGATGATTATCATTCAAAAAGATATACGTAAATAAAAAAGAAAAATCTAACACCGTCCAAAGAAGACCTTGAGCTCGGTTCTTCCATCAGCTAGGGGGTCGGTCGCGCTTCCTTGACGGGGATCTCACCGCCTGGAGGGAGATGCATATAAGGCAGGATACCAGGGATGATTGTATCAGTGAAAAGACTCTCTCTATACGATATACTACGATCTCACGCAAGATCATCATGCTGAAGGTATATAACCGCAGATACATAAACGTGTGCCATCAGCTTATAAATTTTATCCACATATTTGCAGCTTATTCGTTACCATAGTGTTTCCCTGTATCTAGAAGCCCGAATATTAGTGTGAAAAAACGGTGGCCCGGCGTTTTTGTGTGTTTCTATATTTTCCGATGTTTATTTCAATCCATTATTTATCATTCATCCATGCATTTGTTTTTTTTTTGTTTGGCTATTTATTTGTACAAGTGCAAGTGAAAAAAAACCATCGAGCTTGAATCTGTACCAATCATTTCATACCAAGAACATCCATCTGTTATAAAGTAAATCAACATTCGGTTGATATTTGTTTGTTTGTCTTCTCGTTTTTCATCACCATTATACCTATCCGTTTCGACTACCTCCGCTGGGAATTTCGATCCCAATTCCCACGACACACTTTTTTCGGTACCTATATGACCAATACGTCCGTGTTTTTTTTTTTTTTTTTCTTCTTCTTCATATTGGACGAATCTAGTCCAGAGTATTGTCGCACTACACTGACTCTGTAGAAAGGTTCCGATCTTTTGAAATTCTTTTCCGCGATTCTCGAAGGAACTTTTCATTCTTCTCACATCTCGCGCTCAGCCTTATAATACACTGAATATGACTGACAGGATACTCTTTGAATCTGACGAATAAGATCTATTTAATTCAGAGCACAATTCCGGAGCCTAATATATAGATGTATGCGAGTTGATTTTAACTCTGAAATTTTGCCGGATGAATTTCTAAGCCATTTTATTCTTTGAAAAAAAAAAGCGAAAAAAAGCATAATTCTCTATACCTGAGCGGACATGTATGTATTAGGGTGGGTCAAAAAGATTGATTATTTTTTTTTTTTCTTAGTTCCGACGTAGAAAAATTGGTTGCTAGGCAACTCTAGAAAGTATTTACCAAGTATGAGCTCTTAATATTAATAGGAAGATCCTTCTCGTCATAGTTTTCCATTTTTACTTCAGTATCATATAAAAAATAACCATATCTCATTATTGATCGATTGTTTAGGAAATCTCTATATTTTTCTCCTCAATTTTTCTCATCATCTCTGGTTGACCTAATTCAACGTATATCATTCAGTATATGACGAGTGAAGAGAGGTTGACGCTTTACCAAAAATTCTATACTTACAGCTGAAAGGATTTGTTGAAAAATTATTTCGCTATAGGTCATTTCCCGTACAAGTTTTAATCAATTCTCATATTTTCTCACGATTTTCAGGCCATAAATTTACTTCTCGTCATCGCTGCGGCCTCTGATGCCGTTTTAATCAGCGGATATGACGGCGGGCATTCCGGTTCATATTCTGGATATGCAGGACTCGAAGGATACGCGAACCATTACCCAACACACGGGGTTTTGCCTACTGTCGCTGTACCAATCCACGCCGTTTCATCAGCGCCTCCACTCCACTCTGTCCATTCATCCGGTGGACACGGTTACGACTACGATGATGAGAGGGATTATTACGTAAGGATTCATGAGCTGCTGCAGATTTTGAACAAAAAAAGAAAAAAAAAGAAAAAAAGACTCGTGAAAGTCCTAGTATTCAAATTCGGGAGATTGAAATTTCTGACAATTGCTTTCTCATTTACCGTTACTTGCAAACTTTTCTTCATATCTCTGAGATTATCGAAATTATAGGCCTGAGGGTATTGAATATTTTCAACACGTGGCATGGCCTGAAATTAGTTAATCAAACACACTTGCGAAGTTGATTCTCATTAATCTTTGTCAGACCTATGAGCGGAAACGATTTTTGATATGAGAGGTGGAAACTCTCCTACGGCTCTTTAAAGTCAAAAACTTCACGAATAATTTTATTCTAGGCACATCCGAAATACACCTTCAATTATGGTGTACACGATCCGCACACCGGTGATGTGAAAACCCAACACGAGGTACGAGACGGTGACGTGGTTCATGGATCATACAGCGTTAATGAACCAGACGGCACCGTTCGTATAGTCGAGTATACCGCGGATGATCATAACGGATTTAATGCTGTAGTTAAAAAAGTTGGTCCAGCACATCATCCGGCGCCTGTTCCAGTTACCGTACCTAAATACGTTACCTTCGCAGGGCATAATCATAATCAATACAATTCTTACGACTACGATAAACATTATTGAAGATTAATCAGAGCAGAACGACGAAGTTCGATAATTTCGCAATTCCAAAATATACGTTTCACTCATGTAAAGGCAATTATTCTGTTCTGTATACCTCACGTATATTAATGTACAAAGCTTCGAGCGTCATTTAATAAAAAAATTTCACTATTTTTGTTACAAATATTAAATCATTAATTCGTCCGCTTGATTTATATACCGTTGGAAAAATTATTTTCAACATTTTATTCGTCATGAATACTTCAGATTTATTACTACCATGAAACATCTGAGATTCTTATTCTCGGTGGCTGTTTAAAGAATCACAGAATTTCAGAAGCGCAGGATTGCGATTTTTTGCCCTCCGTCGAAATGACGCATCGAAAAGATTTCGAGGCAGGAAATTTCCCACCACTTATCACAGCCAAGGCGTCTCGAGATAACCGAGTGTATACCACAGATGAACGAAATCTCAATGTAAATCTGACTCGAAAAGGTATGGACGTAAACGAGGGTCCGGAAATATTTTCACCCCTGTACGAGTACGGATACTATATGCGTATACCGAAAAGAAAAAGTACGTCTATATAGATTCCGTTTGATTATACTAGATTGGTAGATTCTTTTTTTCTTCTCTTCTTCTCTGAGTTATAAAAATTGCTGATAAATTCATCATTCTATAATTCGTTTATCTTTGCTTCGATTATTGAACATTACATAATTCGTATCGAGGAAAAGAAAGATGAAAAAAAAAAAAATCGGAAACCAAATTGGATTTTTTCGTTACTGACGATAAAATTTTCATCGGAATTATCTCGGCCTTAGTGCACAAGCAGTTGTTGCAAATGAAATACGGAACATAGAATACCTTTCTCGTTCACATAATCAATGTGTATTTTATATAATTGTCAAAGAGCGAATCCCACGTAACTATACAATTAATACGAGCGTTTCGACAGAGACCAGGTCAAGCATACCAGCATTTGAAGTACATCTTATTATCACTTTAGTGCATAATTATTATTCCCCTTTTGTCATCAAGTAACTAGATTGCTACGAAATATCTTCCTCGGACTTCTGTGATCTAAGTTCTCTCGAGTGATACCTGCAGGTGCTAATATGAGATCAAGGGTCCTAGGACGCAGACAATTATTGTCAATCTTCAACGAGCTAGATATCGTGACATGATTATACGTACATTTCGATATATATTTAGAATTCGTGATTTATCGTTGGTATGAGTAACGAGCAGAAGAAAGATAAATAATAATTCAAATGTCATTGCTTCTGAAAGTTTTATCTTAATCAGGTACTATAGAATTATCTGGTTATGTAACTCGTCCCTTGTTCGTAGTGGTTAAAATTAAAAGTCATACGGCCTCCGACGACCTCGTGAAAAATTTAGGGCATTACATTCGTTAGGAAATTGAAATACGGAGTCAATAGGTAATTAGAAACTGTGTTAATCCCTTTGACGAAGAAGAAAAAAAAAAGAAAAAAAAAACGAATGACTTATTGGTTTTCATTGAATTTTAAATTTTCATTAATCACATACATTAATTTCGTTTCATAATTAAATTACAGTTCTCTGTAGATAGCGTATAGTTGTTCAGAATTATCACGGTATTTTATTCATTTGCCAAGGATTTTCGACTCTCTTGCATAGTTTATAATTATGTTACCAAACGAAGCTGCATTCCAGATTCCTAACTTAATTGTATCTTGCATAAATTGTGCAACTGCAGTGGTAGTAATTGGTTCAGTAAATGCGAAATATTTTGTGCATACTTTACAGGTCCCTCATGAAATGTTAAAACTTTCATATCAAAGTTACGTGAGTAGAGGTGGAAAAAATAAAAAATAATAAAAATTGAAATATCGAAAGGAAGTTATTATTGTAAATTAAAATTGAAATGAATATAAATTTGTTTAAAAATAATAAAAAATACACCTTTTCAGAATTACTCTACAGCTTTATTTCGTATAAATTGAAATAATTCAAACGCTTGATTAGGATCTTTCAGTTATAATATAGAGTGCGTATATTAAATTGAGCAATTCACTACCACTTTCGACTCATTGTCTCATTAGAATGTGGAGCAGTCCTTCTGCAGTCAAATTACGATATGTTTTTACATGTTAAAAAAACTGGGCGCAACCTTCAATGTCAGTGAGGCAACGCTTTCTGGAATCAGCCTACTGTGACGATTTCAAACTATATAAATTGCTTCGTTTTCATCGTCGAGTTGACAGTGATCTTACAATTATCAGAATGTTCGAGGTATGTTAAATTCATGAATAATTTCGAAATACGGTCAATACGTGCAAAAATTTGGTGAAAATAAATAAACTATACGATTACACACCACGTAATATAATATCGTTCAATATTCTCCTCCGCCAAATACTGCATCGATATTTATCATCAAATAAATAAATAACTTTGTCGAAATTATATAATCGATGATAAAATTTCTTCGATAAATAACTGCCTCTCTCATTGCACAAATGAAAAGTTACCCTGAACCCGATAAATCCGATAAATTTTGGTTTATCTTCTCTGTTAATATGAACCTAGTCTCCTCTTTCGAACAAACTTAATTAAAGTCCTTCCTAACGTCAACCCGGTTTATCCCAGGTTATAGCTCTATTCGCGATCACATTATCCACGACTAACGCAGTTCTTGTTGACTACAACCCTGCTTACGGATACGAAACTTCAGGCGCACATCATTTGGGACACGTTGCTTCTTCACATGCTTCAATATCCGGCCCTATCCTTGCAGTTGGGACGCCAACAATCGCAGTTGTCTATCCAAGTCACGAGCCAGGACACGAAGGACTATACTCAGGATATGGACACAGCGATGATTCTCACAGCTATTATGTTGGTTTTGAAAAATGACATTTGACGAGTTCGTTTTTTTTTTTTTTTTCTTTTTTATATTTTTTTTATTAATTTCTGTTTCTTTTTCACTCATTTTATATCAAGGCGTATCCGAAATACGCGTTTAACTATGGTGTGAACGATCCCCACACCGGAGACGTGAAAAGTCAAGAAGAAGTTCGGGACGGAGATGTCGTCAAGGGTTCCTACAGCCTGAATGAACCCGATGGGACAATCCGCATAGTTGAATACACAGCCGATGATCACAACGGGTTCAATGCTATCGTGAAAAAAATTGGTCACGCAGTACATCCCGCTCCAGTTTCTGTGGTCAAATACGTGGCTGGACCAGCTCACTACGATACCGGATACGGATACGACAAGCATTACTAAATCCAGCGATTTCCATTGTGACGAAATTTTTAAGTTGTAAAAAATAAAGACGTATGTTTTTTCAAACAGAATGGTGACAATTTTTTATTCCTATTATAGGTCTTTTCATTAGAACGATTTCCGGGCTGGTGAAAATTATCTGTAAAAGTAGACAACCACTTATTACAGAGATCGTAAAAAATCATAGATTGCTTTGCTGCACATTATAGCATGTGTTATATTATGACTATAACGCCGCTTGTATTATGTGTATCAAAGATCACGACACGCACTTTCTCTGTTACAACAAATGAAACAATTTTCATTTACCTAATCAAGGCGACCGCTCATAGTATACGTGCAACTCTGAACTACGTGACTTTGAACTGCGCTCTATTTCGGGCATATGCATTGTGTATACGTAGGTTAAATCTCGTTGTATAATGATCGTCATTATTCCCATAGAAATATAATAGAATTCTCTAACAACAGTCTGATCGTAAATTCTGTACAACTAATCGCTTCCGTGGTTGAATAACGAGATAATTCAATCATAGGTGACGGAACTGATAGACAAGTACCCTACGTTCTGTGTGACAAAGGATATATTAGAAATATAAGTGATTTTTCAATTGTAGATTGTTTGAAAGTCCTTTAATCTATCCTCTTCCAATCGGAGAGTAGAGTATGAATTTTTGAGACCTGATTCGGATAGAAATGGTTCCGAACGCTTTTAGATCGGAAGAGCGAATATAAGCTTTGAATTTTTCATGAAAAACAAATGGACCTATTTCGAGGCAAATATCGAACGTGATGTAGGCTGATACTCTCACAGTCAAATACTGCGTCGAGAATCTTCAGAGTCCTCGTACCATTTTTTCATTTTTTTTTCCTCCATTTAATTATAAGCAAAGCGACTCTATTTTTTTTTTCATATTTTAAGGTGAAGTAATCAGCTCACGATAACCGAGATGATATAAAATCGTGTCGGATTTAACCAATCGGTTTAACTCGCGGATTAAAAGTGATTAATGAAGTTGAAAAAAGTGGGTATCTAACACGCGACGCGGTGGTTAGTTTTGAAACCTCTGAACGATTTTTTTCGGCACGAAATAGCGCGTGTTTGATACAATTTTTATGGAAAAACTATTACGAATAATCGCGAGCATCTCGATTGCCCATTTAGACAATTTATTCTCGTGCGATTTCTGATCTCGTTTTTCCTTTTGTTTCAATATCGCCAAGGCGTGGCTCTAGATCTCATTGTCAGTGAGGAACGTGCCGTAAACAAAATCTACTGGATAAAATTGAAAGTAAAACTAGCCTTATACAATATGTATGCATAATGTAGGTATATCCTACCTATTTTTATAGCTATACGTATCTATGCGACGCTTTTTTCCACTATTCAAGCTAGCCTGTCGAAATACATACGAACAAATCTCTCGTCTGTTACATATGACATGCGGCAACCATTTAACCGGGGGATTAATGGAGCCTTGAAATCACGGCAGTAGGTATATTTCAAAAAGAGTACGCAACCGCCTCTAAACCCGAACTCAACTCCATAATTTTTGGTATAAAAGGTGAATACCGGACTGCGTTTATTATAGTCACAAGTCGTCAGGTGTCGCGTAGACATATTAATATTCCACGAGACGAAATAACGAGTAAAAGAAAGAAAAAAAATCGTCGCTATGTTTAAGGTGAAAAATAAACACGAACTAATGAAAGTATTTGAAATATTTCTCACAGATTTTTTGAACGTTGGAAAATATATATTTGCGACACCTCGTCTTTTACTCGGCGGTGAAAATTCTGTTGAAATTAAATTCCGGGACGTTTCGCGACTTCTTTTTTCTTCCATCCGAAGAGATACACCTGTACACATCTCAATCCACAGTATATACCTGCTTCCTGCAGGGAATAAACCAAATTGATATTGCCACTCGTGACAATGCTTCCCGGTCTTATTCGATTCATTAAATTTACAGCCTTTGTACTATCCCGGAGTACAACGCTGCCTGCATCACGCAAAGACTTTTCAATCGATCGAATCTCCGTGATATTGGATACACTCGCTCTCTACAAAACCCCGTACAAAAAAACCACCTCTATTTTTTCCAAAAGTTTCAGCTCGCTGCCGTCCTAGCTACGCTCTTAGTCGCAACTCAAGCCGGATTACTTCCTTACACCGGTCTTTACGAAAGGGCCGAAGGTCATGGCTACAATAATCAGCTCTCGAACGTAGCTGTGGCTCCGTTTCATCTGGGATACGAACGCGGATATTCTAACGACCGCTACGTAAGTTTAGCCAGATAAATGCGAAAAAAAGTCGTTTAGATTGTTGGGGAAAAAAATGATTCCCTAATTCTTCGTTGTGTACTTTTCTCCCTCTCTTTGTACCTTTTCGCACTTTGAGCGTATAATAAATCGTCGTGTAAACAGCAGTAATATATTCGACAAGCTAACTGGTGATTCGTGTGTCAGGGGGAGATCGTTTTCAAATTAGATTAATTGCTTTTCAAATTGTACAATTCGACACCGGGCTGATTGAGACGCGACTTAAAGCCGAGAGGCTGGTCCATGACCTCGCTTTCACGTTTTACCAAATTTTTCGTAAAGTAGTTTAAACCGCTTCTCAAGTCCCGTCGTCATTTTTCTTCTCTTACTTCAGGCCTACCCAAAATACGCCTTCAACTATGGCGTGAACGATCCTCACACCGGAGACGTAAAAAGTCAAGAAGAAGTCCGCGACGGAGACGTAGTCAAGGGTTCCTACAGCCTGAACGAACCTGACGGCACGGTTCGTGTGGTTGAATACACAGCCGATGATCATAACGGATTTAATGCAGTGGTGAAGAAAATTGGCCATTCCGTACACCCCGCATCTGTTCCTCTGGCAAAATACGTCGCTGCTGGACCAAGCCACTACGATTCCGGATACGGATACAACTCGCATTATTAAATATTTTTAAGAAATTTTTAGACACGAAATGCATGTACACTATGTGAATAATTGGCAAAATTTATAGCGAAAATAAAATAAAGAAAATATAAAAAAAAACAAGATTTCTGATCTATACGAGGTTGTTGAACAAAAATTATTACGTATTTTTAGTAATTGAAAATCCTGTTCTGATGAATTTTTCAATTTGTGAGAAAAATGAACCCGTTAAATCAGGTCAATTTGATAAGTGATGCGCCAATATGACGTATAAAACTGAATTGCAAATTAAACTCGCTCGTAATTACGGATTTGAAAATAATTGCTGCAATAAAAGTAATATTTTTTTATTCCTATTTAGTGATTGAATCATTAACTGATTTATTACACTCTTATTTTTTGTTACCGTATTACCTCCGGCTTCCATCTACATTGCGGATATTAATACCTATGCTGATGGCTGTGTAGTTTTCAAGGTGTGACGGTGACTTATTAATAAAATTTAGTGCTCGCATTAAGAAGTAGTAGAAGGCTACGTATATGAGTAGATTATTAGCGCACTTTATAATGTACATTATTTTACGGTAATATATTTTTTCCTGCTGGTTCAATCTGAGCAAGGATATAGGTATACCTATATCCATCTCTTTGGGAAAATACGTGTTCACCGCGTTTACGGAATTTCGCAATATCTCCATACTTTTAATAAATTATACGCAAATAACATTTTTTTGCCAGGAATGCCCGGGCGTATTTTGCGGCCGTGATTTCAGACCGTAAAAGAAAGGTCTTACACAATTTTTGAATATAGCCCGCATATACTTTGTTCGAATTGTCATCCTGATCAATTATTTGCAAACAAGATACGGAGAGAAAGATAACAGGCAGATACAATTGGAAATGAAAGGAAAATAAGACGAATTTCTGCGAATAATACTGCCAGGATTCTCTCCCTCATACCCAGCTTTTATACTCGAAGAATAAGTTTATGCCAAGATCGATGCAAATCGTATCATTAATTTTTATTCCGCGGGGGATATCTGCAGATTCGGAACACGTCATGAGTGAACACTTTTATTTCGAGAGATTCGAATCGATGATTCCACTATGTGAATTCGGTAATCGTATCGCATGAGCTTCAAAGCCACTGAGTAATTCTTCGTGTACATCGGTGGAGCGTAAGTCCGAGAGCAAAACGTTCGCCAAAAAAAAACCTTACAGAAAAACTATTGATCCGGGAAATTAAAAGCGTGTCGAAATTTATCGCGGAGACACATTGACCGGGGACTTTCGACACTCGCCTGCACCTCGTCGAAGGTCGATTTTGAGAGGTGATTTAGAGTCTGATTTTAGCAAATAAATTTATCCTATATACCTACGTGCGTCGAATTTATGTCGTTAAATCGCAAATTGCTGCGAATTATTTTTATGAAATCTTCCGGATGTGATTAGCGTGATGTATTGGAGATGAAATCGATCCGACACATTACTTCGAGAAGTATTTCTATAACTGGGTTAATCATCCGTGTTGCAGTAATAACGCGGTGCCGGAAGTATTGCGAAATTCCTACATAGCTGTTTTATAATTAGTTCATTCTGCAGCTACCGATTTAAGAAATCGCACGAAAGACATTATTTTATAATTTGTGAATACCTACCTACGCGGAGCTTATTCTAATACGGAAAGATCGATTGGCCCATTCGAATTACAGAGCAAAGAAATCGACAACCTTTGCAGAGCTTTGAATCTCAGATTCAGAGAGTAAAGCTTTTTAATCGTTCGATTGAATCCAATATGCAGTTCTTTTCAGACGCGTAATTCCCTGCTTGCTATTTTATTTCCTCTGTTCCATTTCGTGTATTTTAATTTCCTCTTACCTTTCTTGTCATTTGTTTTTCACCAAACCGGCGATTCTTGCATATTAAATAATCTAATATTGTCAAAAGGAGGGAATGCTTCGCATCCTGCAGAGATAGCTTTTAGAAATTGCTTCCGCTTCTTTCATAAAGATTTTATCCTGATAAAGCAGCTTTTGGCTGTGATAAGAGTGCAAGATTTTTAACTAATTCTTCAGGTGAAATATCTAATCAGTAATTGAATTTCCCAATGAAATAATTCGTTATTTTATCAATCAATCTGTAATCTATAATCCAGTAATCGAATTAATTTCTAACGCAATTGCCTCGTGCGTTGAGTGGGAAAAGTTGTCCTCGAAAATATGTAATTCCGAAATGTTAAATTAGTGTAAAGCATGATTTTTTTTTTTCCGTATAGGAACGGTGTGAAATTCGTTAATTATCGTCGATACGTAATAATATAAATTAGATATTGGGCAAAACGTAACGTGCCCACATTCTTTTAATACTTTCGTGCGGTCACGCTACTTTTTCAGTAGGCATTCGATGTCCGTCGTCCTTCACAGAGGCGGTAACACTCGCCTCCACCTTCGGTCTACACAATCGTTCGGACTCCTGTGAGCCGAAGTTTTACTGGAAAGAAACGCAAAAAAAAAAAGGTGGAGAAAAAAAAAAGAACACGAGTAAGGCCTTGAATTACACAACCCGCGATACAGAAGAAGTCGTTACCATGATCCGCGTGTACCTACGCGGGTCTTTAGTTGCTATAAAAGCAACGAGCAACACTCGAATGTTATCAGTCTCAAGCAGAACTGCTCCGTAAACAGAACCAATCATGTTCCGGGTTAGTAGCTACAGAAAATCAAAACCTCCAAAAATCGGTTCGACCGAAGTTTGAAACGTCCAGCTGTTCCCAAAATCGAATATTACAATTTTATCGGATTTTTACTCTCCATTTTTTCATCTCTTCAATTCATTTTCAGATCTTTGCTCTCGTCGCCGTTATGGCCGTAGCCAGTGAGGCTAGTGCAGTCGTTGGATACGGAAGTGGATACGGAGGTCTAGCTAACGGATATGGAGGATACGGAGGATACGGAGGATACGGAGGATATGGAGGATACGGAAACGCGATATCACATGGTGCCGTTGTTGCACCAGCAATTGCTGTCGCTCCTGTAGCTGTCGCCAAAGTAGGATACGGAGGATACGGAGGATATGGAGGATATGGAGGATATGGAGGCTACGGAGGATACGGAAGCGGATATGGAGCCGGCCACGACACCTACGTAAGTTAATTTCCGCAAAATTTAATAGAACTAATACAAGTCCGAAATGAAAATCCTGTTCGAAGAATTAACTCCTTTTTCTCATTTTCCAAAAAAAAAAAAACAGGCCTACCCGAAATACTCTTACAACTACGGAGTCCAGGACCCTCACACCGGAGATGTAAAGAGTCAAGAAGAAGTCCGCGACGGAGACGTAGTCAAGGGTTCCTACAGCCTGAATGAACCCGATGGCACTGTTCGCGTTGTTGAATACACAGCCGATGATCACAACGGATTTAACGCGGTAGTAAAGAAAATTGGACACGCCGTACACCCCGCACCAGCTCCATTGGTCAAATACGTAGCCGGACCAGCTCATTACGATTCCGGATATGGATACAACAAATACTACTAGATCTTGAAAGATTTTAGTCATGCTATCAAACGGTTGATCCCTATGTAAATAAGTGATATATAGTTTCTTAATAAGAATGAAGAAAAAAATTCTATTCGATTAAATCTCTTTCGACTGATGAGTTAATAAAAATTATAAACGAATTGCGCATCGAGAAATTTCACGTCTTAATTTTCTACTCATTAATCCCACATTACGAATAATATAATTTGCAAAAATTATATAGGGAAACGGAATATTTTTCTACTCACCAAAGCCTTCTTGAACATTTTGTTCGCGATTATGCTCGTGCTTTCGAACATGTCTTTTCCTGGTCCCGAGGCGAAACACATCTCATGATGCCCGGGACATGTGTCAATGCCGGTGCATGGATCCCCCGTAAATTCACATCTCGGTCCTCGAGTGTTGGGAGAAACGTCGCCAAGATTTGTAGAAGCGAATGCAGCGACGAAAGAACCCTGCGCACATGAGACAGGGAATTTTAATGTCGCAAATATTCGATAGTTTTTATTAAAAAAAAGAAAAAAAAAAAGAATACATCGAAGAGACGCTTGCGACTGGAGATTAGGAGGAAACCGATTTCAATTTGGTTCTGATTGACGTATTTTGTAAATTGTTTCAATTCTTCGGCGATGAGGAATTAATCGATTAACTTTGACTCTGGCACAAAGGCGCAGACATCAAAGTCTGGAATTTAACGGCTGGAACGAGTTCTTCGAACTTAAGTGCCAATGAATAAGAAAACTAAGGTGAAGAGAAATGGAGAAGGGAAGAGAAATTGTCATTCCAAGGAATAATTAATTCCACGTAAAATTAGTCGCTCTTGTAGATTGATTCATAACGCTTAGATCCCGCAGCGAATGAATGCGTTCAATCCCAACAAACTGGTTTTGTAAATACGGTTAAATCGTTCAAATAAATCAGGGATTTAAATTATGATAAGAATTACCGCCATAATATGTATCGTCTAAAACACAAGACAAAATCTGGATATATTTTTGTTAACTATTCATCCGCGTCGTTATTGCAAATATTATTATACACCAGCATTTGCAGTCTCATTATTGCTTCTGAAATGAGGCATAAATCTCGTCAAGTGAGTAGCTCTGCCTTAATTAATGCCATTAACATCTATTATGCGGAGAGGAAACGAGCAGAATAGGCTTTTCCATTGTTTCGAAGAATGAAGATCATTTTCTCAGTTATTATTCAAATCTGAGAGTCAGAGAATCTCAGATTCGAATTTAGACTCTTGTAAATTTAATAAGCTTCGTCACCTTTCCGACCATCGAATTTTTGTTCATCGTTTTTTCGAACAGAATAGCCGCGTATCCGACGTTGTCGCTGGAAACTAATTTGTTCGTATTATTCATGCTCGTTGGATGAACCGGAAACCAGTTAATAACGCCTAGAGATCTGTCATCTGCAGCAACGAACTGTAGTTGAATCATCGTCGTGTCGGTGTTGTGCTCGTATCTGGAAGTTGACGAGATAATCATGAGATACTGATTGAAAAAAAAAAAATAACCCATAGGCCAAAGATCTTTCGTACATGAAGAGCTCCGTCTATGTAACTCGATTCTTTGATCTTACTCAGAAACTTATTTTATATATCTCAGATCTACGCTTTAGTGAACTCGATTAATCTCGGCTTACAAAGAAGCCAATTTTGCGAAAGATTGCAGAGTCGAAAAATATGTCTCTTCTACTTGGACGATGCTAGTCCCTGCTTTGTTTCTAATTTTGTTATCATGATATTCGCCGTTTGGCGAAATTATAACTTTTCAAATGAAGAGATGGAGGGTCGAAGGAACGTATCGTTTCGAATTCGGGATTTGATTACGTAGTTTAAATTCTTGAATTTGATTTTACAATCTCTTATGTCGAAACTACCTTCTCGAATCTATGATTCGATTTCGAACTGTAAAAGAAACTTTTCTTGGATACTTGAAACTTACTTGGCCCTTTCAGTCTCAGGGTTGTTCAGATACGCTGTTGGACTTCTGTTTATATTAGCCCCGGTCAATTCGCCCTGGGTGACGAAAATTCTCCCGGAAACCATGGCTTCGTGTGCTCGTTCGATACTCTGAAAAAGCCAAAAAGGGAAACTCAGTTTCGTCACTTATTCGATGAAGATAAAATAGACAGATTGTTAACCGGGAGTAAACCGACCCCGTCTCATATTATTCTCTGACTCTATTCTCGCCAAAAATCGAAAAAATATATGAAAAACGGAAAAAATTAACCAAACCAATATCATTAAATTTTCGTTCGATCCGTGCAATCGAATATATCGTACCACGCCTCACGTGATCAAAGATTTCCAAATGATACTATAAATGACGGTTCTGATATCAACCTATAAGATCCTGTTCCATTTTCTTATACGACTACCTTTTCTCACATGATATCCTATGTATGGGAATATTTTCCCAAAGAATTTCAGATATAAGGTTTACATCGAATAGAAATGCGAACAATCGGTATACGTATAAAAGAGAATAGGTATATCTACAGGAAGAATCTGCGATACGTTGCTTTTCTTTATAATTCGAATACGAGGCGCAAGGATTTGCAAAGAGGATCAGTGGTAACAAGATTTCGTTGATACTTTATTTATGCTGTATTCTCTACGGACCGTTAACTTTTTTCTTCTTAACTTTGTTCGAAAGTAGCTAGCTGGTAGTATGAAAATAATTCTCTCGTTGTATAAAAAATCTCGGTCGAAAGACAAAACCGATAAATAAAATCTATACATAAACTTTATTGTCTGCAGTTGATGTTCAATGTATATCCTCCAGAAAAAGTCTCCCCTTTGTATAAGAAAAATTCCACCTTCATTATTATACGACATCGATTTACCGTCGAGACTTGAAAAGCGCGCTGTACTCCAATATACTATATATATATATCCATGTAATATCTTTGTATACATAGATGAAAATTTAATTCGAAAAAGTTTTCTGCCTCTTGTATATATCAGATATACACTATAACAGTGACGGCGTTTATTTCAAGCGTTTTTGAACTTCTCACGGCAAAGATTGTTCGAGTTTACATAAAGCGCGTTTGAAATTTCTCAACGAGTATGAAAGGCAGTGCCAATTTTCCACGAAAGACGATATTACTTCGGATTGAAATTCTGATGTAACCTTTTTGTCAAATACATTTTCCTACGGCGATGTGAGCTTCCCGGAATGCCACGAGAGAAAATTCTTTCAAAGAACAAATAATAATTGATTAAATTCCGGCGTACAAAGATTCACTTATATAATTATCGGCTGGATACAATCCGTGTTTTAATCTGATCTAAATCTTAATCGAAGAAACCGAATCTCTCCGGTTTTCATTGAATGAAATTCGACAAAACCGACCCGCCAATATTACTGAAGAAGGTATTATGCTCTTTGGTGTACATTACAGTTGAATTTGATTTCAATTAACTTGAGCTCTGATCTGATGAAGAATAAGAATTCGATTCAAGTATCGAATGCATGAAGATTGTAAGATTCTTCATTAATCGAAGTCACCGTGTCAATTGAACCGTAGTTATTTATGGTTCTACCTTCGTAATTCCGTTGACAATTGCGTTAAACGATTCTTGAACAAAGCCAAACGTAGTTAGATCGAAAAGGACATCCATCATGTACCCCCCAGGGGCTGAATGAGTGTGTGTTCCGCTGATCATTACGTTTTTTTCAGTGTAAATATCGCCAAAACGTCCCTCAAGTTTTCTAAGAATCTGAAACGAGGATTAATGGTCAATATTTATAACACGAATCATGTTTCATTGGATCACTATCTCCTTAATTATGATTAGAATCTGAATTTCGTTTTAATTACAATTAATGTTTCGCTTTCAAAAAACTTTCAAAAAACAGATCAGCTTTATGAAACCATAACACATAACTGACTTCAGTAAGCACCATTTATTTTCTTACTCTTCGTTAATTAACTACGGAAATGACCACGTCCAGTAGGTATATATTTTTCAATTTAACTATTGATTTAGGTCCAGGAAAAGAATAACATTTTCCAAAATTTCCAGACCCGTATACAGGCTCTGAAGTCTTTGAACTGTTCCTCGACTCGTGTACGAAGTCGCAATTTACTGTTTGCATATACTCAAAACCATATATTTTTAGACCAGGATCCCTTGCAAATATTAGCTTGCTTTATTCCTGTTTTTCATTGCAAATGTGTACGCCTGTTAATTTATGTATAATCTCTGAAAATATATCAGTTCTATTCGCAAGTATTTGCACTTTAGATAATTATTTGGTTCAACGATTTTTCAGCAGGTGATAGAAAATCGTGACATAATTTTAATTAGGTACTCAAATTATCACGGCTATATAACCGATCGAACCATGTTCTCGTGTTACCCTAGATAAGAGATTTATAATGCTATAATTATTCAGGACGCAATATGCGTTCAATTAAAGCTGATATTTCAGAGAAATGGTAATAATTCATTTACCGCCATTCTCGCGCCGTGTCCAATCATAGCACTGTCGACACTGACAAAGACGAACCGTTCTTCCCCATCGTCAATGATAAAAGCTCTGGAAAAGGTCCTTAGATGGAGCCCTGAGCCTTTCTGTTCCGGCCTCGCATATCCCATCTATAAATTAATTTTCAAATTATTTTACGAATCTTCGCACCGTTTGTTTTCTGTATAATATATCGTCTCAATATTTTCTCAACGACGTGAGACACGGAGAAAAAAGTTTTCTCTGCCATGGAGAACAGGCAGCGATTCCTTTGAATTTTATTACTCGCATAATATCTTCGAAATATCTGAAAGTACATAGTGCATGGTGAAATTGAAATTTAATAAAAAATCAGAAAACTTGTCCTACAGTAGCGTAAATTAATGAAACAATGAGCGACCCCATCAACTATCACTGCTGCAGACTATAATTACTATCCTTTGTACCAAGTCTTGAAAACGTATCTTGACGGTGGTCTCATTTTGTGATGACCATGATGCTCTAATTACATAGCATGCTAGTCACAGCAATGTTATTAAAGGTAGCAGTTCATGTTCCACACAAGGAGCAGCTTGAAACCGGAGCAAAAGGGACGAGGTAAAATTAGTGACTATTTTACCTTTTCGACGCTATTATAAAGTTCAGAATTTTTTTCTTTTATATAGCATCTCTACGTTCTTCTTCTACTATTTATAAATAAAAGATTCCGATTCGTTGCATGGCACTGCCGGAAGTTAGTCAATAGATAAGAATCAAGCACGCTTTTAATCAGCTGTTGCTTTCCACGCAGCTGTCTACAACCGGTTAATCTACGAGCCGGATCTGAGGTGATTAATTAAATTAAATTACTCACGAAAACGACCTCGGCTACGGGTCCTGTAGTATCGGCGATGCCCACCCCGATGTTGTAGGATGCCCCTGCAGCACATACCGCCGTTAGGACGAGACATAGTGTTCCCAGAAAGTGTGATTTGATCGATGAATCCATCAAGTCCTGTTATCTGCCCTAGCAGTAGTTATCTGTAAATAATTGTAGACAGGATTAGCGATACGATACGATGTGTGAATTTTTTCTACGTTTCTCTTCAAAGGAAAGAGAGGGGGGAAAGTTCGAGGGGATTTGCGTTTCAATTTTCTAAACAACTCTAATTCCGGAATACCCCTAGGGATAAATCCCCCAGTACAAGTCCCGAGAGGAAGAATAGGGCTGGCTAGTTAGGCAGATTGAATGAATCCATGAATGTTTTTTTGCCATTTGGAAATTACATTCCAGAAACATCCGTTTCAACCCACTTTGTGAATAAGCTGCGATTTTTCTCGCACAGTTCGCAACACTATTGTAATTTTTTTTCCTCCCCCGGTTATTCACAGAAGACGAATCTTCCCTCGAGAGGGATTATCCGTACACACGTGGTTGTAATAACGATGAACGCTTTTAAGCCGATTAATTTTCACTAACCCTTGAATTTCACCGACGACATAAGATCGCCTACGTATACCTATACAAACATACGTAATATGTATGCATATCAATCATCAATCAAACGTAACATTCTAAACGCCGTAACACGCTAGAAGTGAAATATGGACCTTGTCATGTGCCTCTTCTCATCCGTTTCAAATTCTCGGATACCTATGCCAACATCCCTACAATCGAAAAGGAGTCGCAATCAGCTGTGTCCTTGGATAACCAATTTTCTCCACTCTAAGCATGTGTGCGCCGATGTGTCTACGAATGGAAATGTCACTCACCCTGACGAGGGTCAAAAGTGAACTTTATTCACAGGATACGAGGAAATTATAACAACATTTTTTTAAATTAATGCCGCCCCATGGATATAGGTAAGTATAAGTCAGGGCTTTTATAAATGAGATTCCTGCCCTAAAATCTTAATTTCCAAAAATAAGCGCAGTCAAATATTCGTCCAACGAAAGAGACTCGTGATTTTCGAAGACCTTGACGAATAATGCACACACGGTTCGCTATTCTGACTAAAAACCGTTGAATTAGCTTTTTATCGTGAAATAACGAAGAGGCATCCGGTGTAGTCAGTGAACGGAAGTTAATCTCGGATATCTGCCTGATTCTGCTGTTTCATATTGTGTGCTAGTCATTGAACGCGTGGGATGTATTTTTTTTAAGCAACACGATACGAACTTGTGAACGATGGGAAGATGGAAGATAATTTTATCTACTTATTTGTTCATTCCGATTAGCCAATTTATCAACAACTAACCTTTAGATTTCTGGGTCAATATCAGGCATTCGCAGGTGTCTGTGATTAGTTATTCGTCAATTACGATTCTACACGTATTATGAAGAAATATTCACTGCGGTTATGAATACATTAAAAAATACTGAATCCTCTGAAACGCGGATAGCAGTGAGAACACAGTTTTGAACCTCGCATATAAAATCGTCAACTCTTTAACAATTAGGCATGCGACAACAGCCTGACGTAATGAACCTCTAGCTGAACGAATTGTTACATAAACGTGAGGAAATATTTTCACGACGTACATTTCAGACAACTATAGAATTATTTCCAAGTCAAAATCCGCTGTATCCAGAATTTTATGAATCGTGTGATCGACTCATTCAATTTCATCGATGGTAATTTAAATCGTTTTTGTTTTTTTGTTTGTTGTTTCTTTTTTTCACCGGCCAATGGAAGTATAATTATCTTATAAATAATTTGTTTCAAACAACTCGAGCTGCGTATAATTCATTCAAGTTGATTATACTCGTGCCAATAAAGATTTCAATCACCGTGAACACAGTTGAAAAATATTTAATCAAAATATACCTTGAAAATCACGCTGATAATAATCATTTTTCGATATAAGTTAGACAAACTCATAGTGGGCGTGAGGAAGTTATACGCTGACGATGAGTGAAAATTTTCCTCTCTAGTTGAAATGAATTTTGTTTCCAAGAAAATTCACTATAGCGTGCAAATAATTGCGACAAAATTATTTAAGCGAATATGAAATATAAGACATGCATATATATTTAACTTGATAGCCCATTTGAAAGTCGAAGAACGTAAATCGTTCGTAAATATTGAGATAGCATACCTGATCTTCATTCGCAATTACCTCAAAACCTCGGATATTATTTTCCAGCTGTACACATCACGGTAAATTCACTCAGGTTGATAATCGAATGGACGGTGCGTCGAGGAGCGAGATTCCTACCGAGTAGCCTTTTCATTTTTCTACCTCAAAAGCCAACAACTCAAGTGATATTGGCTCATCGGATGATACTCTATCAGATACCGGGATATCGGGTTTCTCAATCTGTCTCAGATATTTCCGCAACAAAATGAAATCAAGACTTGAATACGAGCTCGCGGTATCAATATCCCGATTGGAACGATTACTGTTTGCATTGTACTTCTACTTGTCTGAATGATTAATCACGTTATTCAATTATTTCACGAGGAATTATTATTCTGACTCTCTCTTACCCTGCGGATAGGATCACCGGATGAACGTCTGCCACAGTTGTACTGCTCAAAGAATAGTGATCCTCTCATATACAGCTTTGGAGGTTCCTTTATCCTAGCGACCGCCTAAATTGGATGATAATTTATCTCACTCTTTCTCTCTCTTCCCAGCTGATCAATTGACGGATAAAGTGTTCATAATTATTTTAGGAAAAGCTCGTCATACGGGCTGAGAGAGAAACTACACATCATGAATAATGCTGACCGTTTCAGAAGCGCAAAACACAGAGATAACTAATTGTAAAACAACGACCTCAAAATTCCCTCCAGCGAGTCCCGAAAATATTTCTTTCTTACATACCCAGACAATGAATAACAAGTCCTAACTGTACAGCATATAGTATACGAATATTGTTGCTTCGGTGCTTCTTGAACGATTTCTTCGTCTCTTAAGCGGATCTCTTTTATTTTTTGGATAATTTCGAGTTTGTTGACGACTCGGCGTGTACCAGAGCAAACAATACCGAGGTCCTCGTAATACGAGAAAATCGCTAAGATAAATATCGTAATCTGAAAATAGTCGTATATGGGAAAGAGAAAAAGGGACGACCGTGTCACCTGTGCAAAAAATCTCCACCCACTCCGATCCGCATTTTACGCGGATAAGTGCTATAATTCCATTTATATAGAGCACGTGTAATTTAACTACCGCCGGAAGTTCGATACGACGGTTGGATAGCTGACCTACAAACCTGGTAACTGTGTGAGGAGGACAACTTTTACTTTTCAGCTACGGTTGTCGATTACGTTAACGCCGCAGTGATCATGATTGGAGTAGGTATACGAGCTGGAAGGCCACCTTGGCACTAGTTCAGATAAGGCGGTTTTATCATCATTTCATAATATGTAGATAATTAATTACAAATTGATGCATTGAGGTTCAGTTCAGATCTGAATCTAGTCGGATCTTCGTCGCCTGATTTTTCTTAAAAAATAAATCGTTTAGCAGGTAATCTTTGATGGCTGCTATTGTCAGCTTCGATTGATGTCTCGTGGAAGCAATCAGCCGAATTTATTGACCCTGAATAAACGCCAGCTGCAACTGAGAAATAAATAGGAAACAAAGTCGACGTACTATAGCATTGGACTCAAGAATAGTAATGACTTTTTTCGATCGGATTTCCCTCGTCGATAAACGACGCCCTTGTCAAATGGCTTGATGTAAATCGCTCCATAAGCCTCGGGTTCCAGAATACAGGGGTGAAAATTCGGTCAGTGATATACGAACCATGGTATTGAAATAAAATTCGAGAGTTGAAGGAAATTCATAAAAATAAGCCTTAAGGGTTGAATAATAAAATCAGTACACATGAAATGGCCAAATAATGAGGACACCTACTTACCGAGATATTTAATCCGTATTTCGAGTGAAATATCTGGCCAATCAGGCATAGCGACCCTCAAAAGGTGCGAGGGACAAAAAGTGCGCAAGTTATAAATCCTAAAAAACTCTTGTGTAAACTCCGCGAACTCTTTACGCACTTCATTGCATTTAATTTTGTCGAGTTAAAAAAACAAGGAATCACTGATTAAAAGGACGCTAGTCCACTCGACTGTATCTATAGCTACATCGAGATTTTTTTTAAGTCAGATAATTATTGCTGACTTTTGACCAGCAGCCCTTTTGAACTTTTAGTAACTGGGTCACTCACATCAATTCCCAGAGTGCTAATTGGCAATCAAGAACTTTATCACTCTTCTACCGTTATACGTAAAGATATATCGCGTCAAATCGCGATTACTATAAAATTCGACGCTTTTATCTTTCCCCGTCGAAACTCGGCGTTAAAAAATATTTCCGATCGAACAAACGGCCAACAATACTAATTGGAAAAGCTAGACATCGCAGGTTCGACTACGCTGACACTGAGTCAGTTAGAAAGCGAATGTGATAATATACGTCGCATGTATATACGTTTGATTTCACTAATCTCTTTTTATACGGGATACAACGGAATAGAATTTCTTGCCAATTTTACCACTCGCTAATGTTACAGCGACTGTAAAAATCGTTCGCAGTATGATTGAAATAATCGTAGGCTGAATTGATTTGCACCTAACTGTTTTACTCTGACGTTCATAGCCCTCGTTCGTCGCACGTTTCCGTTGAATATAATTTTCAATCGATATGGTTAACGGTATAAACTATTATTCAAATTGGATATACACACAGCGGCACGTAATCCCCACGGTAAATTTTTCATCAAGGTTCTATCCGGCCAACTTGATATTTACTTGCACTTGAATCACTGCCACTATTTCATTCCTGAGTTAAATTTCGGTCTATCAAATTCCCGAACTGTACTTAACATGTTTCCGTTTTCATCGAGTACTCCGTTCGCCGTTCTGGCTAATGTCTCATTTTCGAAGAGACGAGAGAAACAAAATACTCGCGCAAAATATCGAGAGCAAACAGGTATTAAATCGGAATATCCACTCTGTATCGCCCGCGGTCTGTTCACCAGTGGAATCGGTATTACGAATTGCAAATCGCGAGAATTACACGCTGTCGGTGTCACGTGGGAGGCGGATAAAATACTAAAAGAGAAGGGGCAGCACGCCAAAGGACATCCTCGGTCCTGCGGCTTACTGATAAGTTGGAATTTCCCTTTCTAGTCAGCAAAGGCAGAAGAACACGCGACTTCGCGAACACGATGCCCACTGATGACTCGAGTGACTGAATTGGCCCCTAGCCGACCTCTAAACCACTTTACAAAGAGGAGATCCACTCTCTCGAAGACTTATCTCGGGAATGTCGACGACGATACGAACCCGTACAGATGATAATGCACATTCTATGTTCGAAAAAGGAAATGGGGTATTTTCCTTATCACGGGTTGAATGTGTCATCAGACTTATTTGGAGTTGGTATCCTCGCGGATTCGAAACCGCCCAGAATACTTGAACACTTGTTTCTCCTCTCCGCACGGTCCAGACTTTCACTAATGGGTTTTTAAGCCGTACAATAACGTACATACCTACTTAAAAACGATCCTACAGCTCACGTACGTCGAAAGTATGCAGTTTGCGCTGCTCTCGCCAATTCCAGCGAACTCAATTTCGCTTCGAGCTGTCTACTCATATATCTCGATGTGTTATCGCGAGGTAGAGATCGTGTAAAAAAGGGGAACGACTTGAGATCAATCAATTGTAAACTCAAAATGCAATTTTTACTTGCGTTAAAAAGTTGATGAAAATTTTCATAGAAAATTTAACGAAAATATCGTAGACGATATAAGTCCCGATTTTGAGGCTATCGCAGACTCATAATCCTTAATTGAAAAGAACTCGACGCAGCGATGAGGAGGAACAGAAATTTAATATCAGTTAATTAGTTGTGAAGTTTACGAAACGAGTTCTGCATGGCGAGGAACTCTTGTCGCAAAATTTCACGTAGATAGATATAACGTATCTGTATTCAGAAATTCTGTCGAGGTAGATAGAGCCTATAGAAACTTGTCGGCTAAATTATACGCGCAGGTACATACTAAAGTAAAGTTTTTGTTCTGAATTATTAACCCGATCACAGCTTCTACAATCTACATAGTTAATTTAATGTTAAGTGTGGATGATGTCGGAATACCGTGAGAAAACAGTCGTTTTTCAATTTCCAAAGTATGTAGACTATAACACTCTTCAGTAGGTGGGTGTAAAAAAAGATAAGAGTACATATTAGTATAGTATAAAACAGCGTCTGGGTCTCCACACTGTATCAATTTTCCACAAAATTTCCTCGTGAAAGAATAAAGTTGAATTTTGCTATGATATCACAGGAACTTTGCGAGATTTGTAGACTCGTTGGACTTCGAAATCGTTTTTTTCTATAATTCAAACAGTTTCAGCCAGTCGAGAATTATTTTCAGTAAGAAATAGGAATAATCTTAGGTAATGGAATCTCGGAGAAGATCCGCTTTAATTTGAAATGTTTTGTTCTGAAATCGTCTTACAGTATTCACGATTGAAGGCTGTGAATTCGCTTTGCGTAATCCTCATGAATATAAGAGCGAAAATTTTTCGCTGCAATATTTTCTCTGTTGAGGTTCTACCGACCCAGACAAGTTAAAGTCTGCAATTACGTAAGACGTGCAAGACTTTATGAGTCCTACTTGTTACGCACAATATAGCTGCAGAAGTGTTACACCAGTCCGAGACTGGACCACGGCAATTATCATCATAACTGCAAAACAAGGTGGGTCGACGAAGCACGCTTTTAGCAATCATAAGTCGCGTGACCCGTGATAAATGAAAACGAAAGAGACATTGAAATCACTATCAAAATCACTATCAAATTTTCTCCTTGCGATTTTTCCTCCAAAGTGACTGTGGAATACTTATAAGCCGGACTCAGAAGTCCTAATTGTACAGAGCTGATTCCCAATTTGCATACTTAACTTTCCCAGAATCCATTTGTCGTATCTTCTTTCATGTCTTGCGCTGAGGAATGCAAATTTAAATAATTCATTTAACACGACTGAACCTCGATAAGTAAGTGCTAACTGAGTAAACAGATTTATTTCATTACATCACTAACACTTAAGCACGACGATAATGGATGAGACGAGGCTAAATTGAGATACATCTAGGTATACGTGTGTGCGCACTCAAAGAAGCTCGTCTTTATCAGAATACCAGACCTAGTCTCAGAAATGAGTTGCATTCAGATATAAATTTTTGTTAGTGTAAGAATGGATACATACAATCTTATAAGATATCAGTTTCATTTTCAAAAATATACACAAAATGATGAGTAAAAGAGTAGACAAAAATTGTTCGAAAATAAGAAGAACATTCAATTGGCTCGTCGATCGTTGAGGTCGTGATAATTATCGGAGCAATCTGATCCAAGGTAACTAAAGCTTGCGTCAGTTTTCTTCAGGTAGATAAATATCGTTCATGGAATCGCAGGGGAGGATCACGAAAGCCATACGCGGATTAGACACACATTAGTCTCGAGCAATATCCTCGCCGCCGAATTTCATGTCGATACATTTCATCCACTAATTAGCAAGTGCGAGTGCGATACGTGTAGACGTTCAATTATCAGATTTAATAAATAATGTTGCATTACTTTTTCAGACTCTTTGTATTACATTTTCAGAAGAAAGTCGACGGATCATCGACTAAAAATAGCTATTCGCCAAAAGAGAGGCGGTCTTTTGAACCGAGAATAACCGCGACTGACTTTTGAGGTAGAAAGTATAAAAACGCAGGCAGATGCAGCGGGAATTTGAATTCAAGATGCAAGGATTAAACGAAGACCGGTTTTTCAAGCTCGTGAACTCGACTTCTTCTGGCCCATGACACTCGTAGGCGATACGATGGCCGATGCAATCGATCGGAAGATACTTTCTTGGATGAGCCACTGTACTCGGCCTGCGCATCGGTGGAAGAGAAAGTAAGAGTGAACTCGTTACGCCATGACACCGCTATTGAAGTAGGCATGTATATATAAAGTTACAAGTTTAAATTTGCCAGTCATCACT
This sequence comes from Rhogogaster chlorosoma, assembly GCA_944452935.1. Lineage (NCBI taxonomy): Eukaryota > Metazoa > Arthropoda > Insecta > Hymenoptera > Tenthredinidae > Rhogogaster > Rhogogaster chlorosoma. The sequence continues at coordinate 19,735,883 of OX101804.1, forward strand.
TGCTACCGATCGTTTTACCGGCTCACGAAGCTACACCCGCATGCCAATCAGTAATTCGATTGAAGAGCTCGACTCGAATAACATCTCGTAATACTTTATTATACAATTGATGAAATATCGAACGTCGTGATGTGTAGGAAAATCGTCGTTGATTAACATTCTCGATTCTCCGTAACTTTCAGTTTCATTTATCTATTCTATGTCTTAGCTATTATTCCATCGTGTCTCTAATGTCGCAAGTAGTGGTTGAAGTTTCTGTATAGTAATCCGTAGTAAATTTAACAAACTGACGGAAGTATTTTCAATACCAACAAGCACCGTATACCATTTAAAGATTTGAAAATCTGGGCACGTAAATTAAAAGATCTTGGATTGAAACGGACAGACAATTCATTATTCGTTGTCGATGTGTGTATACAGCACGTATAGATATTAAAACAACCAGAAGAGACTAACTGACCCTGAATTATTTTAACAGATATAAAAGTACCGGAGACTATATTATTGTATAGGTAGAATTAACGACAAATTGAGCCGTACTAAACTGAATGAATGCATGAATGAAAGAAAGCCTAACATTTCCGGACCGAAGTTTATGAGCTATTTTTATCACTTCAATTACTCATACCACATCCAATAAGAAAGAGTAAAGCCTTTCTGGTAATTTTCGTGCAAAAAATTGTATAGAAATGTTAGGAATTGTTTTCTTTTCTTCATCGGAGTCATATTTGGCGTTTTTTAAAACAAAAAATGGATTGCCTTGAATCAATTAATTGATTCCTTGATTGAAGAATAATAACACTAACCAGTTTTTTGAATTATCAACCATCGGCAGGTGCGATATAACCAGCAGCGCGTACGAAAAGTCGATAAAGAAGCAGAAATCCTGACCGGAATCGCTTTGCTATACTGGCATGCTAGGTGTGCAAAGCGCCTACATTTATTATCGATCATATTTTTTCCCATTCAAAAATTCCCGCTTCTGCTTGCGGCAATAATCCTCTAGAACAGCGTTACCCGTTGCCGCTACATTCTTAATCAAATAGTAGCGTCATCTTGAAGAATATTTATCAACTGGATTCTTACCGATCGATATTATTATAAATGAAATGATAATAAGGCACGCTACTACACCGACTATACTTTAGTTTGCTGCAAAGAACCTGTTCTTTTCTTATATCATATCATATTTACGGACTAATCGTAATCGTTATAATATTCCGTCAATTGTCTGAAAAAATGTATCTCCAAAATTTGGACGATTGATTTTCATTGATTACATAGCAATCAGAAAAAAAATTTGAAAATCAGAAAATTTCGTGGAAAAATGAATATAATTTGGATAATCTATTGTAGATCTGTTTATTTGCAGTATTATTCAAACTCCTTGTATAATATGATAATAAAATACTATGATATCTAATTTGACCCACTTGAACCTTACTTGACATTAATAAATTATCAATTATATAATTCGGGGAATCCCAGCTTTAGTCGACTTCGTAAATTTCCGCTTGGACAATTTTGTATCGGAAATGACGAATATTATCAGCAGAGCGCGGAATTTGTTATGAAGTTTGTTGCGATATATGTATATATCGAAAGCGCATACAAGCAACATATACATATACATATATGCGGCTTATTCGCATTTCGCTACATAGTGTTTTCCTCTCCACCACTTCGCAGCTCGAGTCGTCGTTGCCGTCATTCTAATTTCAAATTACGTAGTACCGGTACACTTCTCATTCACAAAGTGTTCATTACAGAATAGATTACACACGATTGACAATATAGTGGATTAATGACCATAAATCCTCTAAAATAAACTGCAATAAACGTGAAGTGTAATTTAACCGTCAAACTATTTTTGGTTATGAACAGCAACGTGCTACGTGCTGCACTAATTACTTCCCGACAATTCATCCCTGAAATTTATCGCATCGAATTAATCTAGCAAAATGATCTGTCGAAAAAACATTATTCTTATATTAATATTCACAGTAACCATCGAGCACGGGTTATCTGAGGTGAGTTATTCTGACATTTATTTTAAATTAAACCATAAGCGTATTATCCTGCGTTTTACATTCGCTCATTTATGATTTCATCCTAAATTTCCTATCTTTTAATTAACTGTCGAATTTTAATGACAGATAAAATTCATATCGCAAAGTTGTCCGAAGGAAAAAAAAAAAAAAACTTACAACCATCAATCATCGACTCGAACCAGCCTATTAAATCCTGTAATTTAATGGTTTGCAGACAAATTCCAGTACGAACTGTAAGATTCGTGATGGAGTAAAGAATTACGAATATGATTTCAACCAGTTATCAAGTTCCGAAACCACAATCTCCGGTAAAAAGACAGGTCAGGTGATAAGGCTAAAACTCTGTTCTCCGCTGATTAGAAAATGCGGAGGAAAGTCCGGCTACAGTATCTGCCTGAGTACAGAGGGTAGAGAAATAGGCATTGGTAAAAAATTACCTCAATTTTTACCAATTCTAGCTATAGGAATGAATTTATTATAAGGAAATCAAGGGTCGTACATAATACCATGGAATTTACATCAGGAGATAAACTGATACGCGTTTTTATGTTGCAGCAAAATCACCGCTAAAATTGACAAACGTCAATAATACTCTGCTATTTAATACCACAGGGGATATTTGCAGGCTTAATGAAAATTACACAGTGCTTATACTGATGAAATGCGACTATTCAGTCACTGATGATAGTGGCATATCACTACTTGCAGATGTAAGATGAATTGCGGCATTGGAATGGCGACATTTCTTATAGAATTATCTTTATGTAATATAGAATATCTTTTACAGGCTGAAGATCCCTGCAAGATAAATATTTTGTGGAAAACTAAGTTCGCTTGTGTTCCAGAAGTTAAAATAAACTGCTCGGTCACTGATCGGTTTAATAACACGTTCGATCTTAGCCCGCTAACTCAGTTCGATGATAATTATAACGTCTACCTTGATAATAAGAACAAAGCTAGAATGGTCATCAACGTCTGCCACTCTGTGATACATGAATATGATACAACTCATGCAAGATCAGGTGTTGGAGCATTGCTAGTAGATACATCCAAAAATATCAGTGATTATCATCGGTAAGGGATTAATTTTCCGCTAATGCTTTTCTTCACTTGAAGCGTGGTAAAACTTACTAATGGTAATTTCGAACTCAATCTTTTCAGGAGCAGCAATTACGGCGAATTGCAGCCCCAGTCACTTTCCATTGAAAATAATACCGTGATACTTAAATATGAATCAGGAGACATGTGTGAAGATCCTAGGACAACTGTAGGGGTTCATCAGACGACCATTTATTTCCTCTGCGATCCCAAGGCTATCAGGGTACGTTGAGGAGTCTTATACATGATTTATTTATACAGTTGTCCGAAAGTCTGATAAGCTTCCAGCAATCTTATTATTCTGTTCCAGGACACAGAGCCGAAATTCTCCAACGACAGCAAGCCTTGCGATTATAAATTCACTTGGAAGACCTCCCTTGTGTGTAACAAATCGATTACAGGTCAAGAACGCATCGCTTACACTGAATGCAAGATAATTGATCCGACAACGAAAATCCAGTACGTGTATTCCTCCTTTGTGAAAATACAGAAACTAGGAAAATTCATGTCTTGAACCTTTTTACTGCAGGTTCGACTTACAGCCATTAATGAAGACCGACTTCATCGCTAATTCCACCTATAATACGCAGTACAAACTTCGGATCTGTGGACCACTTCTGGAAGGTGGATGTCCCGCGGGAACTGGTATTGAAAAAAACTCCTATTAGCATCAGAGAAGCGGTTTATTAGCTCCTTTATCTTCTCGATAATAGAAATTGTATGGAAATTTAGTAAAAGTACTAAGTCACGGAATTATAACAATGAATCTGGGGCAAATGACAAACTTTTTACAGCCGATCAACTTCTACCTATTGAACGAATTAGTTCCACACTTTTTAGTCACTCATTTCATTTCTTTGTTCACAGGGATTTGTGACACGAAAAATTCGGCTTCTGCTGGTACCGCCAACAGTAATCTGATCTGGCGGCGTGGAGGGCCTTATCTGAACTACACTGACGGAGGATTATGTGAAAATGGCCGGAAGCGTTACACAGTTATTGCATTTGTCTGTGGAGCTGAAGGTTCTCAGAATTTACCAATTATATTGAAAGACGAACCGTGTTATCTCGTCATACATTGGTACACGGATTTACTATGCAACAAGAATAGAGTGAGTGGGATCGGTTTTCTAGACAATTGACTTGAATTTACATTAGAAAAGTATGATGGGCTTATGATGTACAGTTTTTGGTCTTTTGTATCATTTGATTTAAACCGAATTCTGAAATAGAACGAGAAGATTGATTGAAGAGTAATAATTGATTCAGTTTGAGATACTTTTTCACGTTTAATTTTTAACATATCATATTACTTGAATTGATTACAGATATCGTGTGCTCAGAATGAAACTAATTTAGTACCGCTGATAAGGAGCTCGAAAAATTATGTGGTCAAGGGATTGAATGGTACGGAATTTCACATAAATATATGTCGCCCTGTTGTCCCAACGCCAGGCCTTGCTTGTCTACACGGTAGTGCTGTTTGTCAAGTTGTACGAAATAGCAAAGGTCAATATACCAATGAAACTGTGAGTACGAGAGATAAATTGCGGGCTACAAATCAGGGAGGATAAAATACGATACAAGAAAATGAACCATCCTTGAGTCATTATTCTTTACCAATTTACACATTATATTTTAAATAATTTGAAATCAAACTCTATCGAGTTTCGAACTACATATTTATACTAAGAATGAAAAATATTTTCACAGAGTCTTGGTTTCCCTGATGAAAACCCAGTTTTGGTAGGTCCTGCGATCAACGATCAGAACCTTTACCTAAACTACAACCAAGGCTCAACTTGTCCAGAAGAACCGGAGAAGAATATTTCTTCAACTTTCAAGTTCTTCTGCGACTACAAAGGAGATGTGGTAAGTCTATAACCGGTACTAGTTTGTCCCGATGTGTAAAAGCCGATCTGAATTTGTCCAGAGTTATAAGAAATATGAACTTTCGTCCACAGGGTCTTCCTGAATATAAGAGTTATTCCAATTGCCACTACATCTTTGAATGGAGGACTAATATCGTGTGTGGAGCAGTTGTGGGCGAATGGCTTTCGCCCTGTACAATCAAGGATTCTTCCCACTCGACCAAGCTGGATTTGTCTTTACTGTATCAACAGCCAATACCCAGGGTATGTGGGATATTTCAAACCATTGCATGTTTCATTTGAAGTGAAACAAAAGTTTAAAAAGAAAATTGGTCAAGCATAAAACGAGCGATTTCTATCCCAAGTTTTAGTATTTAGTTTATAGAATAGATATTTCTAATAAGTATTGATGATCTTACAGTTTGTGACTAACAAAGGGAAGAACTATAGCATAAACGTTTGCGGCGGAAAAGAGCACTGCAATGGATCAGCCGTTTGTCAGGAGAAAAATGGATACGGAACATTTTCACACGTTACTTTTGACTACAGAAGCAAATTGATAAAACTCCAGTATTCCAACGGCACCAAGTGTTCTAAGGGTAAGCAAGATGTCATTAAAAAATGGATTTTCAGTCGCATTAGTAAATCATAATGAAAAATTGTATCTTATATCTTTGTACTTTACTTTCAGAATCTTATGCATCTGAACTGACATTGATATGCAATCATACAGCTGGTATTGGTGATCCGGTGGTGAAATTGGTAAGTCAATAAATTCACCTAATTGCATGTTTATATAAGATCGTACAAAATATTTCTTTATTTAATATATAATTTGTCTTTTCATACGTAAAAATTATTTTCTGTGTATATGAGTATAAAAGTTTATGCCTAACAATAACAATAACTTAAATCTAAATCGTATGGTTGCAAAAAAAAAAAAACTTAAAATTAATGCACAGTTACTCGTAATTAATACGATTATTACCGGATTCAATTTCTCGACCAATCCGATCCAGATTATTAAAATAAATAGGTGATTTAATTCTGTCGCAAATAATTTACTGTCATTCATTGAACCGATGTTAGTTATACATTGATATTCCATTAGGATATAGTGTCCGTGTGAAAATCTCTATTAGAAAAGACCTTGTCATTGGTAAAAGTTATTTCTTATATCCTACCGTAAATTGAGCATACTTTGATGCTTGTTAATTAATTTTGTATTGCAACCAGTCAGTCTTACTCTAGCTATGTACAATGGCGTTGCAAATTGTTTTTTTTATTTATTTATTTATTCATTTTTTGTTGCCCTAGCAATGGCACTAGGCCGTTAACGCTTGAGCATTTAACAAAGATATAAACTCTCTTCATATAAAGTAACACTGGCTATAAAAAACTATTCTTTTATTTCTATTCATTTAAAGCTAAATGATATATTGCGATGGTCATATTATATGTTTACCTAAAGCATAATTGATCAATCATAATATTTGTCTATCATACCTGCACTTAACGCATATATAATCATAATTCCTGAGATTCTGAGTGATTAATAATTGATCACTTTCATTAATTTTGATTATACTATCTGTGGGTCATAAACTCCAATCCGGTTCACCCACACCAGGTTTCTGGTTGACCGAACGTCCTATCCTCAACCATTTCCCATCGGCTCAGGAGTCAGCGCTAGTCTCCAAACGATGAATGGGTTCTTTGTTTACTCTACCTTTTTTTCTTCTTTCACACAGGGGTAGTCTGTCCGTTGATTATATTGTTATCAAACTCCCTCTTCTTTGCTAAGCGATCGATTTTATTATCAGTAGAATAAAAATCTTTCATGCCATCATTGAGACAATCGGTTATAAGAACTCCTTTGTTTAAACTTCCATTAGATGTGAAAGTCTTGAGTGTGTCTGCTGGAGGTGTAGTGTCTGCGGGTGGCGTGGTGGGAAACCCAGGTGGATGAATTAGTTCATTTTTGTCTCCCGTAATTTGAAGAGCTTTGAAAACCTGTTTGGCATTATTCTGTTTCACTTGGGCTGTGTGAGGTAGAGCATACCGTAGTTTGTCCCAGAACCAGGGATCCCCCCATTCGACATAAGTATTCATACTCAAATATGCCTTTAATTCTGGGTCCAGATCAGTAGTAGGTCCAATGTCTCCTAATAAAATGACAATCACTCTCGCCCTGCCCTCGCTGAGCGCTTGTTTATGGGCAGTTCTGAATTCCATTTTCCCCCAAACACTTTCTAGAAAATTTGGAGACAGTATAACTATCGTCCGCCTGGATTCTTCGACAGATCTCGCGATTTGCGCAGGTATTAATTCGCCAGGCCACCAGTCTCGGAAATGTAAGCATAGTTTATACGGTCTGGGTCCGTCTTCTAGCTTAGGGACTAGTTTGTTCACTACAAAGTCTTCGTCTTTGTGAGAGTAGCTTATGAAAGCATCGTGTAATTTATCCTTGTCCAATTCCTCCTCGGTAACAAACCATAAGAATATTTGATGGGCGTACAGCCAGACTTTAACTTCGGTCTGATATCTGTAATACAATGCAGCCACAGTCCCGATCAGCAAACCTAAAATAGCCAGTCCGACACTGACTCCAACAATAATTCCCGTAATAGCCGGGCATAAATCGCTCGCAGTCATAGGCGATATAGACTGAGTATCGTTTTCACAAGTGATGTTCAATAAATTTGGTATTTTTTTGTACGTCGTTTGAATGAAGCTTTGGAAATCTCTCGTCCCACAATCGCATTTCCACGGATTTCCATGGAGTGTTAAGTTCTTTAATGGCGTCAAATTCTTGAAACGATCAAGGACCGCACTGTCTATTCTCATAAAATTGTTGTTGTGTAGCTCCAATACCTAAAATCAAAAAACCATTCCAAAATATACTCTTGTTGTTTCTCTACTATGAAACGTATTGCCAGAACACATTTCATGCATTAAACATTTGGGACAAATGACTTGACGAAATTTCTTCATTACAACTGCTCTACTACTCAATAGACTTTAGCAAACTTTGGATATCTCTTACCTCTACTTCCGGAGGTATGTTGTCAGGCGAGATGGTAGAGATGTTATTATGGGACAACAGGAGTTTCGATATATTCCCATATCCCGTTTGATTGATGAACGGCATCTCTGTTAACAAGTTACCAGTCAAATTTAGTTCAACTCTATGAACTCCTGCCTCATTGCGAAAGAGGATCTCTTCCGGTGCAGTGCGGAGATTTCTATGCGAACAATCTATAATGGCAGTGGCATCATATTGTCTGAACTGGCATTCACAGTTCTCCGGGCAGCTGGGTTTGACGCAAGTTAAAGTGTTGTATTTCAAATCTGCGACGCGAATCTGACGCATCCATCCAGGACCAACGCATGTCAAACCGCCAGGTATTATGTGAAACAATTTTTGGACATCTGGATGCATTTCTCCGTTGAGATACTTGATAAAGTCGAACAAATCACAGTCACAGAGTATTGGATTTTCTTCTATCAATATCCGCACACTTCTAGAGTCATATGCTTTTGCATAATCTTGAGTCCTGGCTGTTAATTCCGCTCCATCTAGATAGATTTTACTTATATTGTTGTGTCTGATATCAATGAGTATATTTTGCCAATGAAATTGGAAGTTACTATCCTGAAATCAGAAAAAAAAAAAAGAAACGATTACGGAAGGAACTGTGAATAGTCTGGCGTCGTCCAATTCTAGATAGTCTAGAAAATCGTGTTGAGCTTTTGATAGAAAATTCAATTTTCAAACTGAAACTCACCGATACGTAAGATATTTGGTTGTATTTTAGATCTAGCTGCTCCAGCTTAGACAGTAAGAAGGCCCAGTCCGGAAAAATAGTGGTGATATTATTGTGTGATAAATACAGTTCTCTTAGATTTGTGCAGTAATAGAATGGTGATTGTTCTCCATATTCTGTTGAGATAATCATTTTGCCTTTTAGAGTAAGCTGATTATGCGATAATTGTGCAACTTGCAATGCTTGCAGATAGGAGAAACCGGACGGAGCAATACTCCTCAGTTGATTATACTCCAAATTAATTTCTTCCAAACCAGTTAAGCCCAAGAACATCTTTCTGAAATTATTTAGAAGATACTTGATTAGTAAAATCTTGTGGGATATTTTCAATCCCAATTCATATCTTTATCCGAAATTTTCCATACACCAGAAATACATTATACTTTCGAATAATTTAAAATGCGCAATAAGCAGAAGGAAAAAAAAATGATCACTCACTCAGAAATTGAAGTTAAATTGTTGTTCTTTAAATTCAATATCTTGAGATTTCTCAAGACTTCGAATATACCATCAGGGAGATTGTTCAATTTATTTGAACTGAGATCGAGTAGTTTAAGGTTTTTGTTATCGTTGAAAATATTTTTCGGTAGAGTGGTCAACGAATTTTCATTCAAAATGAGTTCCTCGAGAGCAGAGCTACCCCGAAAAATGTCGTCTGGCAAATCCTCCAGCTTGTCATTCATCAGAACGACTCTGTTTAGTTTGGGCAAATTGCTAAAAAATCTGCTAGGTAACGTAGTTAAATTTCCTTGATTGTAATTCATTTGGAAACGCGTCATATTGAGATTTTCTGCTAACAAATCTTCGGGCAGTGAAGAAAAATAATTTTGGGACATAGACAACACGCTAAGGTTTTGCAGTGGCGTGAAGACTCCCGGAAGCAAAGTTGTCAGTTCATTTCTACTGATCTCTAGCATGTACAAGGCGGACAAATTCTCGAATGTATTTTCTTCGAAATTAGTTATCCTGTTGCTATAAAGAGCAAGATAACCGAGTTTTCCAAGATGTCGAAATAACTTCGGGTCTACATGCGTGAATTTGTTGTTCCCCAGTTCCAGCCATTCCAGTTTTGTTAAATTGTCGAAAAACTGCAGGGGTATAATGAGCGCATTGTCTCGCATCTCCAACGTGACGAGTTCTGGTAGATCCGCCAATAAATCAGCTGGAAGTACGGTCAATCCGTTCGAGTTTAAGCTTAATTCTTTCAATTTCGGAAAATCTGAAAGATGACGTCGCTCCAGGGTAGAACTCAGATTCCCCATTGACCTAAATCTTAGTGTATGTATCGGCTGAACACCAATCCTTCGAGTTATTTCATTTAAACTCGAATTAGGCAGTGGACATTGTTCAAAAACAAATGTCTCGACATCCTCAACCACATCTGTTGAATTCACTTCGAAATCTGACCAGGTTGACATTGTGTGACAGTGCAGTTTGGTAAATTCCTTATCTCGCACGCTTATGGTGAACGTAGAAGCCGAATCTTTGAAACATTTCATCTCAAACTCATTTGGAGGCATCATCATGCAACGGCAGTCCACGCTCTGTCTGCATACATATTGCAAACTTTGCCTAGCCAAGACTAGCATCAATAGCAAAACCCAATGCAGCCCGTTGTCCCCCATCTTATTCCGATTTCGTATATCCTAGCTTCTTGGTTGAGCCGGTACTGAAAGAATAGAAGGAAAATTTCATGAGTACGATATTTAAAATCTGCCTTCAATCAACGTGCAATTCATCACGTAGCGCTTTGTGGATGAATTTTCATTTCTCGTGAACGACTGTTTGCTAAATGTTATACCCACGTATACACATGTCAACAAATTCGATAGCCCAAACCACACGCGAATTATAATACCTACTATTATTATCATTCCGTGCCAGTTGTATGACATCGCAAGAGAAGATCCGGTCCGTGACCTCGTTGTCATTATTATTTACTCTATAGCTAAACTATACACACCCAGCTTTACCTAACTGTACTAAACTCACGTACTAACTCATGTGCTAATCGCTAATCATCATACGCAACAGATTTTACTCAAAAATTACGCAATATTTACACTTCATAAAAACTTCATAATTTTTCACATCACCTTGCGGAAGTTTTTCTTATTCAAGTTATAATTAAAATTCTTTTTATCCTTATCTATACAGCTCTGTCTCTTGAGTCGATAGAAAACCCGGATTCATCGCTTTCTTGATTCATCATGGCTTACGAGGACAATCTGTTCAAATTATTCGTAAATTTCGTTCCCTCTTCTTTTCTCGAGAAAATATTTATAATCTGTTAGAAAGCACGGTACTCATACTATGCGGGTACTGGTCTCGTAAACGATCCAATGACAAAACAGTATCTTTTCTTCTTAATTAGTGTAGGCTTTTGACGGGCCATTGAATCACATGAAATTCCAATTCCAGACACAAACGATACCTACTCCTCGCCTCATAAAATACACACTTATTTTGAGAGATACACGTGACTGTGGGTATACATATTAGTTATTGAAACCTCTCCGAATATCGACTCTGCTAATTATTCTCAGATGTATGTATTACGAAACGTGGTATTCGTACGAAGGCGCTGAAAACTAGTTCTTAGCTTCCAAGGACGAGATCGACGTCTGAGTAAGATCCGCCATAATTATACGCGCTATTTTCTACCGCTTGTCAATTATTTATATAATTCAGCGAATAACTGCATCTGTGGGAAGATCCACACGATTTATCTCGGAAGAGGTCAAAGTTAACGGGATTATTTTCTTGCCACAAAATACTCGTATACAGCTATATGTAGTGCGGCTAGATTGTCGTCGTTACTTGCCGCTCGATAGTTCTCGGGAACGTAGATACGCCTCGTAATTATCAGACGGAACGCCCGTGCGCCGGCAACCCAAATTACACCGCGCCTCTTATCGGTACCGAATGCAATTAGCAAAGTTGGACGGAACGTAGGTTGAGATTAAAAGCAACGAATTCGTATGATAACTACATAGTTCCACTTATCCTAGCCTGAAGTTGAAAGAAAAATTCTTTCTATACTCACAGCTATAACGAATTAACAATAACTTTATAACATAATCGTAAATCAACAAGAAATAAAAAAGACTCCCCGTTATTTCTCAATCCTTTATCACATTCTACGCAGTTGCTGGATTATCGTTCGTCTGATTAAACGTTAACGTCCGTATTATCATCGTTTCTAAAAACGGGATGTGGGAATTCATTATAGCTCGTACGTTATGCGATGGATAACACATGACAGTCACATGGGTGACGTCATACTATGGAACGATCAACACTAATGATCCATCTGTTCATTATATTCATATATATGCCTATTTCTACCGAAATTGTCATTGCAGAATAGTTAAACAGCGATGAAAACTTACCTAGGATTCAATAATGCGATACATTCGAACTTTTGGCAAAATCCAAACTATCCGATTCGTATAACAATGGGTCGTTTCGTCACGGATTAATATTCACAGGACGATGATTACGGTACACTTGATCAACACTGCGCAATCGGATCATGAAAATCGTTAAGTTTTACGCCAGCTAGGAACTAATTACTGAATGAATGAACGCGTAACAGTTATAAATGGAATTTTTTCCCCCGTTTTTTTTTCTCTTTTCTTTTCTTTTTTTTTTTTCTTCGTAGGTGGGGGTTTCGTTATTTTCCACTACTCCGCGCCCAAAATCGCGGAGACTCCAACTTAGGACGTCACGAATCTTCCCGCTATAATCTATACAAACTAAATTGTGTTCTTGACTTTCTAAGAGCCCGCGGCAAACTGGCGACTGATACTCTGTTAGTCTCACAGCAAACTGTGGACTGTGAAGTTTCATTGGTAGTATAAAGTAGGAGATTCAAGAAGTGAGGGGACGACATGGAGGGGGGGTAAAAGTGGGAATAATAATGAATATAATCCTTGAACCAATGCAGACGAGGCTTAACCACAGATGGGTAATTTATTCGGACGAGATAGGAGTCAACGATAGAATATTTTTACCATTTTTTATTGCGTAATTTATAATTCGACTAATTTTTACCTCAAACCCATTCGGGGTGGCGAAAATTCTTCGAAATTTACTTTCTAGCCCTCGTCCTTGCTATATTTTCCTCAAATTGCGAAGTGTGTGAAAACTCTCCGGTTTCAGGAGCTTAAAATAGTATTTTCGCACCCCCTCCATTTCCAGTTGATGGCATGTCACAATCAGAAAATAACAGAAACGAATAATGAATGGAAGAATTGAAAGCAACGTTTTGTAGCAATAAAAGCACTTGCATTGCACTGAAAGCGGTGACTTCACTTTACGAAGATAATTCATTCATTTCATTTTTTATTCATATTCCGATGAATTTCTACTCGACAATTCGAAGCAGTTCTTAGCATTCCTATAATTTGGGAAATTAATGTGAGATTTCCCACTTCATTTTAGGCCATAGATCCCCCGAATTATCAAGTGTACATGTACCTGTTGCTGCCATGTGTGTGATATTATATTTCTGTTGAGTTGTCGAAAAAATAACGATGTGTGCAAATTATTTTTTTTTTACCTATATCGTTGACAAGAATTCACCGAAAATATGACGTGGCAAAATGCAATTACATTCTTAATGGAATGAATCTGTATCTCGTTGTTAATTTCTGAGTAGCTATTTTTTTAAATCATCGCGAGAAATGAACGTGTACTTTCAATATGCGTGAAACAATTCCTCAACAGAGACCAGAGCAGATTAGTTATTTATTTGTTATAAGAATAATTTCCCGTATTGACTACTATATAACGTTTGCGCGTGACTTACGCCTTTATCAGGAAATTTTTTGCGGTACGAGTCTGGGAACGCAAATTCGTAGAATAAAATGATTATAAGAAAATAACTTCCGCGAGATTTTTATCCATATGAGAAGATCAGACGCGAAGTGGAGTAGAAGCGTAAGAAAATGGAACGTGGAAATATGTGGATAAAAATGTTCGGACACATAATTTATCGTGCGACACGTACTGCAGTGTTCTCAAGTAATATGGGGAATGTATGAGTTAATTTACTACGTGTCAAAGAAATCAATCACCACTCGCCCCATCGATGAATTTCAATAGCTTCGTCAGGGCTTCGACTTTCCGGGTATACTATTAAAAAAAAAAAAAGCCGAATTCCTCTGTTCGAATGATAGGAGGAAAAAGAAAGGAATAAGAGACATCGCGATGAACGAACGAATCCGCGACGCAAGTAGACTTAGAATGCGAACGGTAAGTGTATGATTCACATTTATGTATATAACGTACAATGACTCCGAACAAGAAACGTGCAACAAATTTTTAAACACGAGTCTTGTTCCTGGATTTTTTTCGAGCTATACATCGAGCGAATGACTGTGCTCTGTAAATAGTCGATCTTTATATCACGCGCCGCGCCATGAGGTCCAGAAAACACACGCATTCGTTATCAGTTGCTCTAAAAACCGTTGAGTGTCGGAAGTCTTACGGTCGGTTAAAAGGATTCTGTAAAATTATCCATAAAAGCTGCCCGAGAGCGTAAAGAAATTTTTTTTTCTTAAAATAGGAAGGATTTTCAAACTTGTCTGGTCAAGATAACAATTAGGTATAAAGCAGGATTCTACAGGATCACGAAATCACTCTAGTCTCGAAAAGATATTTAAAACAACCGAAGTTTATCACCAAGAAACTAGCGTTTTTCTCAAAATCGTACGTTATTATGAACTCAAGTTAAAAGACGAAAATAATTTTTTTGTTTCAACGAATAGCGTCATCGATGTCTCGAAGTTCTTCTAGTTTGGCGATTTCAATCAACCTTGAACAATATATCAGCTCGCTATGGAGCTTTATTTTAGAAAAATAAATATACGTAACGCTGATCGTGAGATAGTATAAAATTAAACACGATACACAGAACACACATGTTTCCCATAATATACCAAAAATTCTTACGATTATCCATGTATACAATAATTTTAAACCGATGAGATCCCATGTGGACTTTTACTCTTAGTTATCTTCATATGGTCAACCCTTGATCAATCTCTGATAGAGCCTGAAAATTTATAATGAGAAAGTCGGCAACGTCGTGTCTTGCGTTAAAAATTTTTAAGAGTTTGTGGTCGAGTAAATTGATTCGATAATCTCCGTGAGCAAATTCAATATTGAGTACTATACTACGACTCGATTTTATTTATTTTGGTCGTAAAATTATTAGTATAGGTTTTTTTCCATCGACAGAAAACCAATATTACGTAGTATGCATATATTTTGTCAGAGATTTCTGGTTTCTTGAGATATTCACCAAAAAAAAAAAAAAAGATTAATTATTCCACTAAACTCCGCCGGATGAATGATTTTTTCAATTTGATAAAGTAGAATGAATCCTCGTGAAAATTTTCTTACAGAAAAATTCTTCAGCACATCATTATTTCTTACCAGAATAAATTCTTTTGTAGCAAAGCTTAACGTCGTGGTACATTTATCGTCGCCGCTTCCTTCCTGTTCGTCATATGAATTGCTCCAAGCGTAGTACGTGCTTTGTGCACATTATTTGATTTGAACGCTGTAAGACAGAATCAGACCTTCTTATTAGGTGGTGGGATGGAGAGACTCAAATTCGCATACATACCTACGATATACATACTCATATAAATTATTTAGAGAAATGATTGAGAATTCTATAGTATGAAATCTGGAAGCAAAAAAATTAATTATAAATTCTCATAATTAATGGATCTACAAGTATTAATTTAAAAGCGATCATTCCGCTCAGTGTGAAAAACCTTTCTAGCTAATTTTATTGCATTTTTAACTCTCTTGGAACAGATGATTCAAATTTTTGATCATTCGTTTCCTCATTATTCTCGAGGTCCTGATGCAGCTCTTAGCATATAGCAATCCCAAGTAGCTAACTATTTGTGAAATTGGAATAATATTGAATATTTATAATATTCACTTAGCCCCATATATGTGCAAAAACGAAAGCAGTCATTTTTCGAGCCAACGATATTTTCCATTCTATGTGATTCATAATGAAAATAGAAGCAGTACGGTTTTTTACAGAAATGATGTCACTGTAACTAAGGCAGTACTAGTTGGCACGTACTCTGTGCAGTATAGAAAAATTTCTACGGTATATCACAAGAGGAATCCCACGTCTCTGCTTTGTATTTACAGAACAATAATTCGTATCGATAATTTGGAATTCCCCGCAGAAACATCAGGCTACGAACTGTAATCTCCACCTCCTGGTTTTCGCGCGAGATAAACACGTAGAACAGGTTTTACTCGCGACAAACGTCACAGCGATGTTATACCATCTCTTATACACCATTCAGAGATGTATAAGTAGAAGTTTTGATTCAATGCTCTGAGGTGAACTTCGTCGTTTTATAGGCTATATAAATGTGCTTACCGGATTTGGAATTTCCGAACGATTACCAAACGCGGTTAACACGCGACAGCGCCTACTTACTGATCCAAAATCCCCTAAATTTTCGCAAAATCTCCGTAAGAGATATCTACGTGCCTCAAGACTTCGAATTCAGGATTATCTGCAATTTTATATTTACCTACCGATGACTAGTACTTTTTTTTTCTTCTTCATTGCGGTTGGGTCTTTCCACTCTATACGCTGCTCACAACTTACGTAATACTATATGTTTAATTACTATATTAATCGGCACGTCCGAGATACGAAACAGCGAATTGATAAACAGTCGATCGAGAAATCGAGTGCAAGGCAATTTGAAAATGCGAATGTCTCGTGGTTTAGTTTGATTCCTTTCACTTCTAAATCGCATGTAAAAACCTCGGAGGACAGGTTTTCCCGTTTTTCAGAAGTATTCACCTCTTGACCTCTCCCCCAGTTTCACCCCAAAATTAATCGATCAGGTTTATATTTAGACCTCATTTACTCGCGGAGTAATAATGAGCATAAAATTTCTTGTCGAAAATATTCCCTCTCCGTTTCTATGACGTAGGTGTATAATGCGGCTCAAGTAGTTTGTCTGGATTTGAAGAATAATTTGACAACTTACTTTGAGAAAACGATAAGATAAAAAAGCCAATAACATTCTTCCCTTCTTTCAATGAAAAATATTATTTCTAGTTATTTTCCTCAGACGTATACCTTACTTCGTGACGACCGCTTAAAGTGCATACTGCAGTCAGCCCCTGCATAGGTAGTGATAATACGTACATATAACTATTACTGCGAGTCGTAATTTCCTTTGTATTTGACCCCGTGACCATTAGCCGTTATCTGTCCGTCATTATTATCTGCCAATCACAGCAAAATCTACATTTGCAAAGCTAACGTTCCGATATTCGTTCAAGAGACTCTCCACGATGTGAGAAATGCCGTTATGTAACTGAACATTAGATCGGAGTGAAAAACACTACTGACGAATTTCATTCCAGGCAACCGACATTCTGCAGATATAATAATCGCTCGATAAACAGTTTCTGGCATTTCGCCATATCATTGAATTTCAGGAACCCAACTGCAGCGCACTTTTTGAGTGGCAAACCACCGTTGCATGTCTCGAAGGATCGCCCGAGGTCGTACCCTCGGATCCAGTAATCAGCACCGAGAAGGCATCGATTGATACCTTGGAAGCTATAAGCTCTACCCCAAGTGAGTCGATACAAATTTCAAACTGTCTGAAAAATTGTCCGGGAAAATTCTTAGGATGCAATATTCCGCGGGATTGTCATGCGTTAAATTGACAAAGCCATCAATTTTCAGCCGTGATAATATCGGGTTGCCTGGTCCTGGTAATCCTTGTGATAGGGATGTGGCTATACCTGCGCAATCCTCGAAGGTGTGCTCACCTGAGATCGAGGATCAGTGCGATCACTTCTACAAAGAACCACAGCCGCGTGCAGTATTCGAGGGTTCGTATGTTCGATATGAATTTAGTTGATATACCGAAATCAGACACGTAAGGGTTAGATGATTCGTGTAAAGTGATCATTGCATAGAAAGTCCATATCTTATCATTGCAGAAGACCGTATAAATCTGATCATTTGAACAAAACAAAAAAAAACAAACTAAAAAAAAAAAAAAAAAAAAAAACCATAAACTTTGGATTGTCCAAGATCGTGCTTCTCTTTATCGTTTCATATCTCAGGTAGGTAAATCCTTTATAATCACCTATAACCATCTTCGTATCTCGGAAAAATGATTTACAGCTGAACATTTTCTAAACAGCCTCAATTTCTAATAACTTATGGTTTCCATGAATTCTAGGGGTAATTGGAAAATCGGAAATCAACTAATATATCTTAGATTTTAGAGTGATAATTATTTCTTCTAGGAAAAGCTTTGCAATTTGAAATTCCCCCGAGTTAGGTTCATGAACGGAAACACTCGGACCCCCCGGAAGCCGAATTTACAACTATGTGTACATTCCTAAATCTCAAATCCCTAATCCGTAATTAGGTAAGAACTGGTGGCTCTATTGTGTGTCGTTCAATAGGTGGGGTTTGTCCTGAACGTTTTGGTTCCGGGAAAAATCGGCTTAGCAGTTAGGAGAAATTTTCAATGTACTTCCCTGGCCGTTTTGCATCGAGTTATCGTGTGCCGTTTGAGCAATTTATGCATAGTTTGGATATAAGGGTCTGAAAATGATAGGAGGGCAATTTCTACCCTGTAAAAATTTTTGATTACAGGAAGATGCTTGGTAAGCGGTGGTGGATTACGGAAGCATTGTGTTTTTTTATTTTTATAACAAGGTTCTTAATTGCTTTTTTTTCTTCAATTTTTTTTTCTGTTTATAACTCTTTCATATTATTTTACCAAAAATGTGTATCTACGGAAAGCATTTATCGTCACGAACGACGAGCACTGGAAAAAGTGCATTCAGTTTATTTTAAGTTCGACGCTATCAATTATTAGTTATTTCATTCCGTGCCTGATACCTTTATAGTAGTTCTTTAGTTTTTCTTCACTCTACCGCGAAGTGTTGGCGATGAATCTCACAGGATTTTTTCATCGATCGTTTTTATTTCTTCTTTTTTCTCTTCTTCTTTTTTTCTAACTGGGCTTGTTCCTCTCAAGATATAATGCAAACGATTATATTCGGGGTATATTATATATCGAACCCGAAATTGTATCTTATAGTTCGTAAGTTGGCCCGAGAGTTTGACACTCGATTTTTTTCATTAACTCGTTTGATAAAAAAATCCGATTCATCCAATCGACTTAATAAGTTTCTATATAATACATCTTTTGATGTCTTTTTTTTTTTTAATTAATAAGCTTACGTCGAATATATTTGAGAAGTGAATCTACTTTTCATACACTCGATAAAATGGATTATAGATGTGTGAACTATTATCCATGTACTATAGGCATATTTATTGTGATAAAAATCACAAACATTCTCTCCTCCACACATTACCAAATTTCTAGTAGTTTAATATTTGTTACTAAATGCAGATTATTATCTTCTGTTTTGAAAGTTATCATTTTTGTTAGATACCTGCGAGTAGACCAAATAAAATTGACAAAAATAACTTATAGTTATGTGTATTTATTAAAACCCTGTTTCTTAACGCATTTCTTCGAATGTCTTCGTTCTTTCATCCATCGTGGATATGCGAAATATAATCATTGCAAACAGAGATATTGAGATGTTTAATGGGTATTATTTGCGCCAGGATTCGCACTGAATATAGTCTTCTATTATAGGTGAATACGACAGAAGAAGCTCGTCTATTGTTGGACACTTCTGACCCCTGCACTGATGGCCATATTGATAGTGACGACGAGATGTTGGGTGTCTAGTCATTGCATCTAAAAAGCTAAATATTTTACATCTTATTTCGAAGTATCGAATAACATGAGCAGTCGATGTATATACACACATACACTCATATATAGGTATATGAGAGTTATTATTTCTTGAGCTTATCAATTGCAGCTCGGAACGAAATATGTTACTTGTGTCATCGCGCTATTGAAAGTATTTTCATCGTATCAAGAAAAAAAGAAGAAAAACTCACGAATGATTATTCTAGCATGAAAAGTAAGCACGGAAGGCTTTTAATATTAAAAAAATAATTTAA
The DNA here is from genome assembly GCA_944452935.1 of Rhogogaster chlorosoma. NCBI lineage: Eukaryota > Metazoa > Arthropoda > Insecta > Hymenoptera > Tenthredinidae > Rhogogaster > Rhogogaster chlorosoma. The sequence continues at coordinate 19,755,813 of OX101804.1, forward strand.
ACTCTTCATTTAATATTCGGTAGGTAATTATTCTAGTCACGTAATTGTATGGACATCGCAGTATCAGTAATCGGTACAATTAGTGAGTGTGAAAATCGTGGTAAATATTTATTTTTATATATCTTCTACCGACGTATTGATTTTATCATTAATCTTACAACACATCAAATATTTTCTAATGTATTCGTAATAATACCGCAATCGCGTCTATGCATACATATGTTAACGTGTCAGACTAACTTATAGATAATGACTATGTGTAAATGTACAAAAATTCGGTTGTGTAAAATAAATATAATATTCATGGCTAAATATAATGTTTACCAGTTTTTCTGACTACATATCACAAGTTTGGAAAAGAAACTTTCATCTCTAACTAAACTAAAGAAGATTGAAAATAAATGAGGAGAGATTTCAGACTCCTTTGGCTGCCTGAGCTGATCACTATATTTTATCGCATAATCTATTCAGGGTTACACTGCAACGTCTCATTTATTTTAGCAAAGGATAATAATTGCATAACACCGTGGAAGCTCAGAAGGTAAGATTGCTTTATTAATTTTTCAATTTCTTTGAGATAGTTCATAAATGTATACATGGCTTGCCAAATTATTGCAGAATGTGTTGTCAGATGAAAGATTTGCGTCCGTCTGTAATTTTCGGAAAAAGACAAGCTTATTTCGACTATAAAGTCTCAGTCTCTGTATGAGTATAGTTTATGAAGGCGTTCTGCAATTTATTCGTTCATTTTAATTCAGATTAACCACCCGTTTCGCAAGTTACATTCAATAAATTCGGTAATACGTTGGAGTTCGATCGTATGAAATTAAGAAAATCACATTTCCATGGATTTTCGTGAAGCGTTAAATTCTTCAACGACGTAGAGTTCCTAAAACGATCAAGGACCGTACTGTCTATTCTCGTAAGATTGTTGTTGTGTAGTTCCAATACCTAAAAACGAAAAACCACCCCAAAATATACTCTCGTTGTTTCTCTACTACGAAACGTATTGCCAGAATACATTTCATGCATTAAGCATTTGGGACAAATGACTTGACGAAATTTCTTCATTACAACTGCTCTACTACTCAATAGACTTGAGCAAACTTTGGATATCTCTTACCTCTACTTCCGGAGGTATGTTGTCAGGCGAGATGGTAGAGATGTTATTATGGGACAACAGGAGTTTCGATATATTCCCATATCCCGTTTGATTGATGAACGGCACCTCTGTCAGAAAGTTACCGGTCAAATCCAGTTCAACTTTTCCATCTGTTCGTGAAACGATTCTTTCCGGTGCAGCGCGGAGGCTTCTATATGAACAGTTTATCATAACAGTCATATCAAATCTTCTGACCCAACATTCGCATTTCTCCGGGCAAATAGGTATAGGGCATATTAAAGTCTTGTAATTTAAATCCGAGACACGTGTCTGATGCATCCATCCAGGTCCGTAACATTTCAAGTTGCCAGGTAGTATGTGGTACAATCTTTGAACATCAGGATGCATAGCTCCGTTGAGATACTTCAGAAAAGCGAACAAATCACAGTCACAGAGTATCGGATTTTCGTCTACCAAGATCCGTACACTTTTAGAGGGAGGAGTTTCCGGAAAATCTTGGATCCGGGCTAATATTTCCGCGCTATCTAGATAGATTTTTTTTATATTGTTATGCGTGATATCGATGATGACATCTTGCCACAAGAATTGGAAATCCTGGTCCTGGAATTAGAAGAGTGACGATTACGCTATAGAAGCTGTGAATAATTTCATCAACTAATGCTGGATAAGCTAGAGAGTAAAGGTGAGTTTTCAATGCTATACTTCAATTTTTGAATTGATATAAAATTAAATTTTTAAACTGGAACCCACCGATACGATGGATATTTGGTTATATCGGAGATCCAGATACTGAAGTTTCGGCATTGAGAAGATCCAGTCGGAAAAAATAGTGGTGATGTTATTGTGTGCTAAATGTAGTTCTCTCATACCCGTGCAGCGATGAAATGGTGAATAGTCTCCAAGACCCCCTAGGATTAGCAGATCGTCTTCTAGATTGAGCTGATTATGTGACAATCGCGCAACTTGCAATGCTTGCAGATACGTAAAACCGGATGAAGCGATATTCCTCAGACCATTACGCTCCAAGTTTATTTCTTTCAAACCAGATAAGCCTGAGAACATCTTTCTGAAATTATTTGGAAGAGACTTGATTAATGAAAACGTGTTTGAACTCCCCAAGAAGGATTCGTTTCAGGACGTATTTTCCATCAATTCAAAATACACAATAAGCAGAAGAAAATAATAATGATCACTCACTTCGAGATGGAAGTCAAATTATTGTTCTGTAACTCCAATTTCTCGAGTTTTCTCAATACCTCGAATAAACCTTCGGGAAGATAGTTCAATCTGTTTGAACTGAGGTCCAGTAGTTCAAGATTAGTGGTTTCATTGAATATATTTAGTGGCAGAGTAGATAATGAATTGTCACGTAATTCGAGTTCCTTGATAGAATGACTACCCCAAAATATGTCCTCTGGCAATACCTCGAGCTTATTATTCGCTAAGTATACCTGCGTTAGTTCAGTCAAATTGCTAAAAAGTCTACTAGGTAACGTACTCAAATTTCCCCGGTTAGAAACCAATTCGAAAGTTCTCAGATTCAGATTTTCAGATAATAAACCTTTAGGCAGTGAAGAGAAATAATTTTCGGACATACGCAACACACTGAGATTCCGTAGGCGCTCGAAGATTTTCGGAAACAAACTTGTCAGTTCATTTTTACTGATATCCAGTGTTTTTAATCTAGACAAGTGCGCAAACGTATCATTTTCAAGATGAGTCAGCTTATTGCCGTAAAGACCAAGATAGGTGAGACTTTCAAGACTTCGAATTAGGCTCGGTTCAATAAACATCAAATTATTGCCTCCCAGTTCCAGCCGTTTAAGTTGTGGTACATTGTCAAAAAAATGGAGAGGCAGACTGACGATGTTCCGCCCCAGCTCTAACTTGATGAGGTTTGGTAAATCCATCAATAAATCAGCTGGAATCTCCGTCACACCGTTAGAATTCAAGCTCAATTCTTTCAGTCTTGGAAAACCGGTCAGATGACGGCGCTTTAGAGTAGAGTTCAAATGCTGGTATGACTTGAATCTCAGTGTATTTATCGGCTGAACTCCAATCCTTCGACTAATTTCATATAAACTTGAATCGGGCATTGAACATTGATCAAAATGCAGAGTCTGAACTTCCTCAACCCGGCCTGTTGAATTTAGTTCAAAATCTGACCAGAGTGATCGCCTGTCACATTTCACAGTGGCAAATTCCTTGGACTCTACTTCTATAAGAAACGTCGTAACGGAGTCTTTGGAACACCAAATCTCGAACTTGTCTGAAGCCATGTTCCAGCAACCGCAGTTCTTGGTCTGTCTGCACGCATATTGCAAGCCTTCCCTAGCCCAGACTAGCGTCAGCAGTAAAACCCAATTCAGCCCGTTGTTCCTCATGTTTTTCCTATTTCGTAGCCTAGCTTCTTGCCGCAGCTAGTACTGAAAAAAACAGGAACGAAAGAATAACAATACAATTATGCACATCGCATGACTAATGCTCTATAAAGTCGTAAGCGACATTATACGGCATTCGGATATTTTCAAAACGAAAGATTGCGATAGTAACCTTTCATGTGTTCTATCAGAAAACATAAGAACATAGCCAAATGTTTTTTAAATATTAATATTAATTATGTGCCACGCTCGCTTCAATACGTATATTCTATCTTCGAAAGGGTTACAGTTAGCGAGATAATTTAATTACTAAGATATACTAATTATTATCGTCATTACTCTTAGCTTCCTTCTTGATGTTGGTCTGCCTTTTGATAGCCTGTCGGTGACATCGAACTTTTTATCAGAATTTATCAGAAATGAATATTCGTGATTACGCGAATTCAGTTTGAGATACTCGTAAGTGAGAAATGTACATAATATTACAATCGTTCTCCCGCGGTTGAGAATGAGACTTTATTTTTCATATATTATCTTTGCGGCGTGATTTATATCAGAATGTTTGGAAATTTGATTCGCAATGAAAGTTTTCCATTGTGTTTCCATTCTTTATCATATCCTACGCAGTTTCTACATTGAATAGCAAAAAGTTTATATTATCGTATACAAGAACGGGATGTGGGAATTTATCACCGCGAGTGTGGTAACAGGCAACAGTTGGCTGTTGATTATGTTATATTTCGAATGCAAATCGAATAATTACGCGCCCAGATAACACACTGTCCATTCTTTAAATCTTATTTCATTGATTTGCCTAGTGTGCAAATACTTTTCAGACTATGAAACGTTAGAAGAAACGAAACGCAATAAAAAAATAAAAAAATCAATTCCTCTGTTTCAAGAAAAGAGAAAAATAAAGACCGATCGTAAGAATGCGATCATGAATCGTGTGATTCACGTACAACTGATATCCGATCAATTTTCAAACACGAGTCTGATTCCTGGATCTTTTTTATCCAAACGTTGAACGTAGAATGATTTATACTCTATAAATCTTCATTTTCCACTCTACACTCTGCTACCATTATCCCTTGCTCGAAAAATCGTTGAGTACCGGAAATCTTACGACCTGATAAAAAGTTTTCGGAAATTGGTCAAATAGCTTTCTGAAAGTGTAATGAAATTTTGGATAAACTCTAGTATGTTTGAGATAAATTATCAAATTTGTCGAGATAACTATATGATAAAAAATAAAAATGGTATTAAGTCACCGCTAAAATTATCACAGACCCCGTATTCTATACAGTCAGTTATTATTTGGTTGAAGAGATGGAAACTGTTTTTTGATTTGGCAAATATAGCCATCGTCGTCTTTCGTTTAATACTCTTCACAAGTCCCTTTGATTAAGGAATGCACTATACTCATCATACGGGACGAAAAATCAAGCATTAATTACCCAGAGTCAGACAATGTGGATTTATAAGAAAAATCACAAATATCATATACCTTACCTTAAGATTAAGACGTAATCTTGAAAAACACAATTCAAAGAGAGCACAAGATGAAATTACATAGTCAAAGATAAACTAGATACGGTATGAACTATAGGCTACCGAATTAGTGGTAACGGCGTATTGCCAGACGTGGTCAACTATCGAATGCGCAAGAAGAAAGCGAGGCCAGTGTTGACTTCGATGGACTAAGCCACCAGACGGACGTCGTTATGATTGGTGATTGGCTAATGAGTGCAGTTCTAATATCGGTGCAGCAAACACCTTCGAACGGATCCGAAAATGCCACTTCATAATGCGGAAAACGCTAGTAAGGACTGATCAGACTTTGTTATCTCCGTATTCTTTCAACGGGAGCTATCAGGCCCTTGCTTGATTCTTTTCTTGAACAGCTCGAACAGATTTCATAATCGTTTTTGATCCTTTGACGTTCCAAGATTTTGAGAATTTACAGATTGAGAATACCTTCACGTGATCGGTTTCAGCAAGCAGAGGAGTCCAGTTCATCCCATCTGCGACAATGATCATTAGAATTGTTTTCAACAACGAGGGCATATTAAATAATGAAGACGATTTCTTCCTTTCGGTTTATTAGATTCCTATTAGTCCATCAATGTATTGATCACAGATAATTACAGTGTTTGTATGATAGGAAAATTTCCCAGTGTGTCGGAGTTCACAATAATTTCATTTACTGTGTGCATCGATAATACCCGCTAGCCATCTCTGTCGGTGGATAATGATTCTTCCAACATTTTTACGAATTTGAATTCTTGTAATCAGTCATTCTAGTACTGTAACGATATTCAGTTTGTATTAGCCACCTCAAAGACTCTATGACTCAAGTTGTCACGCCATGGTACTGACTCACGCAGAGTAGATATTTGCTGAAGACGAGCACTATAGCAGCTCTCTTAGCCAAGATCGTCCGGCCTGATCAATCGTAATAATTTCTCTCTTCCAATTTCTCCTCAGTTATGATCCGTAAGAATCCAGGACAGTGTGTGAATGCGACATATAATTCACTTCTAACTATATTATAAAATTCAACAATTTGACGGTGCATTATGCTGAAAGATATCGAGGAACGAGAGAGAAGCACACAAATTTGAGTATTACAGCTGTACCACGTGGTCCACACTATGTTATATTAAGCTTTTAAAAGTCTAGTCAAGAGTATTGTGTCGTCCCGTTTTACCTTGTATGTATACGACAAGTACTAAATGCTTCATACTAAAATGGAATCATCGATATTTTAATTGTCTTTAAGAAATGTTGCTATGTTATATTAAATATTGTAGTGTCAATGATCCATAGTATAACTGAAATATTTATGTTGTGTCTTTCACGCCTTTCTTTTATTGAATAGATTTATCTATTCCATTATATTAGTTTACATTTTTTTTTTTTTCAAATTGACTCTTATAATAAAATAATTGTTCTAGTACGGTAATTAATCCGTTAGGCGATACAGAGACTTCGTAAACTAATTCCCGCACGAATTTTGCGGCAATAGTATTGCGAAAATCGCGATACCATTTGGCACCCCATTGACTGAGAAGCACTGACTTATTAGGGTAGAGGTGGGTAGGGGCACCTGTTGTGGGGTCAGTGACCCTCGCGGCGTCTTAGAATACGTATGGAGATTGCATGAACGAAATACTATCACACACGCACGTCTCAACAGAAACACTCAGAGCGTAGAGAAATTGTCACACTTACTCTGTGACAAAAAATATTCTTCTTGTCTAATTATCGAATAATTTATTGAATGATGATGATATTCATATTACTTGTCTTTCTGTTACAGATGAATAGAGTTACTAGGAGTCCGAGCACCTCCACCCACCAAGAATTCTGTTCCAATCGCAATGAGCGTGTGTATATTAAATGTCTCTGTAAGATTAGTATTATTAGGTAATATATTATTGTAATACAAAGGTTGGTTGGATTGTGATAACTTTTATTCTAAGAAGAAAATTTATTCCTGAAAAGCAATTAGAAATTGTATATAATAAATAAATGAATTCCCAGATGTCCTAATAATCAATTGCTTCATTGGTTTTTTACTTTCTCCTCCCTACAACTGTAATTTATTCCAGCCATCGACTGATTTTCAATGAAGGAACAAATATTGCTCCTTCCTTCGTACATGTGTACATACTTGCTATCTCTCACATTCGTCTTCAACAAAATGTTGAAACCCGTTCTCAATTCAGATATTTCCCTGAAATTGGGCTGATTTTTATACATAAAGTCCAATAAACCTGAATGAAGTAAGCAGGTATAGAGACGGGTATGAAGCCACCCATTTATACTTTTACACTATTGCTTTTCCCTGCCAAAAATTGAAGCAGACCTCCTAGGGTCAGTTTCTCTCCTGATACTAAGTGAACTTTAGAGTATTTAGGTAAATTTAAGTAAAAGACATAAATAAATCTATAGACCTGGGTGAAACCGCGTATGCTTGCCTAGCTATATGTATACACGTATCCATTCTTCCGAAGTGTCTCAACTGCTAAAAATTTCCATGTGATAGATATAGGCATGCATACGTGCTTTCACACACGAGTTTACATAATTAATTTATTAGCGATTTCTGGAGTAAGAAAAATTCTAAGTCGAAAAATTCTCCTTCTGGTATCATGGGAACATCCGACCCGAGGATTTGTGCTAAAACAGGATATGTGTAGTGATATAGGCATGTATACGTGTCTTCATGCACGTCTCTATATGTTTATCCATTTATACTAGCGTTTTCGGAAGTTAGAAGGATTTTAACTCTCGAAATTTCTGCTCCTGGTATCAGGAGAACATCTGACCCGAGGAGGTGTGCCGAAAAAGGATATATGTATTGATTCATTCATGCATACCTCTCTCTATACGTCTTTATACCTATAATTCATTATTAATAGCATTTTTCGGAGTTAGAAGGATTTTAACTCGCAAAATTTCTGCTCCTGGTATCAGGAGAACATCTGACCCGAGGAGGTGTGCCGAAAAAGGATATATGTATTGATTCAGTCATGCATACCTCTCTCTATACGTCTCTATACCTATCATTCATTATTAATAGCATTTTTCGGAGTTAGAAGGATTTTAACTCGCAAAATTTCTGCTCCTGGTATCAGGAGAACATCTGACCCAAGGAGGTGTGCCGAAAAAGGATATATGTATTGATTCATTCATGCATACCTCTCTCTATACGTCTCTATACGTCTCTATACCTATGATTCATTAATACTAGCATTTTTCGGAGTTAGAAGGATTTTAACTCGCAAAATTTCTGCTCCTGGTATCAGGAGAACATCTGACCCAAGGAGGTGTGCCGAAAAAGGATATATGTATTGATTCATTCATGCATACGTCTCTCTATACGTCTCTATACCTATATCATTCATTAATACTAGCATTTTTCGGAGTTAGAAGGATTTAACTCGCAAAATTTCTGCTCCTGGTATCAGGAGAACATCTGGCCCGAGGAGGTGTGCTGAAAATTCGAGTGTATGGATATATAGGCATGCATATGTGTCTTCATACACGTCTCTATATGTTTATCCATTTATACTATCGTTTTCGGGAGTTAGAAGGATTTTAATTCGCAAAATTTCTGCTCCTGGTATCAGGAGAACATCTGACCCAAGGAGGTGTGCCGAAAAAGGATATATGTATTGATTCAGTCATGCATACCTCTCTCTATACGTCTCTATACCTATCATTCATTATTAATAGCATTTTTCGGAGTTAGAAGGATTTTAACTCGCAAAATTTCTGCTCCTGGTATCAGGAGAACATCTGACCCGAGGAGGTGTGTTGAGAATTCGGGTGTATAGATATAGGCATGCATACGTGTCTTCATGCACGTTTCTACATATGATTATTTATATTAGCGTTTTTTGGAATTAGGAAAATTTTAAGTCGACAAATTTATGCTCCTAGCTGTTATCAGAAGGTGTGTTGAAATTTTTGATGGAAAAAGCTACTGTGGATATGGATGCATACGTGGCTGGCTTCCGCTTGTTTAATACTTGAAATAGAGAGTTGCAGGGAGGAGAAGGTGGAAAATAACGAAGTAATTGGTTATTGGTATATCTGTCAATTTATTGATGCAGAATCGATACAATATTACTAACTATCAATATTATGTAGAATGTATAATCGTTTCATAAAAATAAAGATGTTACACATTGCAATTAAATGAATCTCTTCATTTGCTTCCTGGTAAGCAAGTTAGGATAATCTAAACCACATCTATATTACAATATATGATACACTAGCTAATATGGCTAATTTTACATAGATTTGGTTGTATCAACGCCCGTTAGTTGCAATTGGAACAGAATCCTTGGTAGACGGACATATTTGGACTTTGGTGGAACTGCATCATCTGTAACAGAAGAACACGTGTTATAGAATCTCTATCATTCAATGAAGATATATAAGAAGAATCTTTTTTCGTTAATGAGTATATTCTTCATTCTGCCACAATATCCCTGCATTCGAAGTATTTGCGTTGAGATGCCCGTCACATTTCACGGTCGTATGTTTCTATCCAATATCCATACGTAGTCTTTGACGCCACGAGGGTTACTAACTCTACGAGGGTTACTGGCTAGAGGCGCAGGTGCTCCTCTAGCCAGGCGCGCCTTGTTGCGTACACCCGCATGCCTGTTATGTAATTTCAAACTTGAAATTGCATAGCGTCAGGCGTACAGATGTTTGCGGCGAAAGTAGTTCATCAATTTGACCGCGAGATGGCGATACCATTTGGCACCCCGTACGCCGCGCGGAAAACGCGATTTCTGACTTATCCACAAAATAGAGAGCCCAAAATCTTGGTGACGAACTGGCGAACTACTTTTGCCGCAAAAATAGTGCGGCAACCGGTTTGAATACTCCGAACCGCTGAACTCACTGGTTACCTAATTACCACTACAGAATGGCTAATGATAATGAATCGAAATCACTGTCAACACTTTAAGTTATAAGCGATTACACCCAAGCATGTTGATAGATTATATTATGACGTAAACGATAAAGAATCTGAAATAAATAAATATACAACAGCGTGGTTTCTTCCTTTTTTTTTTTCCTCTCAAATTTATTAATTCTTTTTTTCTTCAGATTTTTATACAATTATAATCAATAATGATCTTTCAACTGTCACTCAAGCAATTATTATTATTTACCTGCATTTATCTCATTAGTACTTGAAATTTGTGGAAGTAATTTTTTAGAAATGAATTCATCCCTTCCATCGGTGTCTATTCTTTAACAGCTAGCAAAGATCTGCGATGAATATAAAATTTATAAAGCCTGTTCAGCATAAATTAACATTGAGTTCTCTGGGAATAGATATTGCATGTTCTCGAAGAATCAACCGGTACAAATGTTCTTCATCAGATATCGTCATTTCTACTGTATTCTGTTGGAAACAGTCGTTCAGATGTAAAATGAGTATTCTTGCACCAGGATAATTCGCATGGAATATGGTGTTCTATTATAGGTGGATTACAACAGCAGTCAGTTGGTCTATCGTCAGATATGAGATACTTCTGGCCCCTACACTGATGATCATATTGTTGGCGACGAGGAGCTGTTCCCTGTTTATAGTTATTGCTACTAAAAATTTTAATATCTTATACCTTATTTGGCAGTTTCAAATAATATTTGCAGTCGATCTAAGTGTGTGTATATATATATGTGAGAGTTAATTTCTTGAGCAATATAATAATGAGAGAGTAAAAATATTCATTTGTATAAAATAAATATAATGCCCATGGCTAAAAGAAATCTTTAATATTTCGTGCGAATAGCTTGGTTTTAAATAAGAAAAAGTTGGACCTATATAATGAAGGATATATGTATATGTTATATTCATCTAAAATAAAGAAGCATAAAAAGAAAATGGGGAGAGGTATTCAGTATAGAGTACCATTTTGCTTACTTTGTGTAGCACATACATTCATTTATTATACTTAGATTGTTCATAGCTTATTAATATTCTTCTATTTGTTTTAAATTTATTTATTCTGTTTGCAACAAAAAAAAAATTATTACAGTTTTGATCCGATTAACAAATGTATTCGCCAATCTGCCGAAAGTGTGTCATTCATGCTCGAGCCCGGACACAATACATGAACAACTGAGCCCCATACACCGTCGGCAGATTAGGAAGGGGAGGCCGTTCAACATCCGGATATGATGGCCTCCCTTTAAATTTTGGATTTTAGTGATTAGTTTTCAATAATAGTTTTTTTTTTCTTTTTTTAATTTTTTTTTCTTTTGTTTTTTTTTTGTTTTTTTTTTTTGTTTTGTTTTGTTTTTTGTTTATATATTTCGAGACATCCAGCGGGGATTCGTCTACGGGATTAGTTGACTAGATGCAAGAGCGCGTTCTACAAGCGCTTTAATAACACGGACTAGGTTCTGGATGTCATTTGTATTTTTTTTTTTTTTTTTCATTTTTTTTCTTCTTCTTTATAGCTTTGATGTATTCTATTCCATCGAAAGCATTTCATTACCCCAAGCGTCGCAGCACAGTTGAAGTGAGTCCCTTATTCGTTAATTGTAATAACTCTCGTTAAACCTACCATGCGTTACCTATACGTATTTATTATAATTCTCATGTTTCTCTATTCCAATCTCAATTGCTGCTATCTCATATCTCCTTATCCTACATACCTTTTATATATTATATACATCTGTTTGGCACCATAATTGTCCCTTCGAATTCTGGATTATGCCAACACGCATCTATATTTCAATCAAAGCCCTGCGCTTATACACTTCGGCCTTATTTTATTATTGGCCTTTCTTAACTCGTCACTCGATTAAGTCCCATTGGTATCTCGATCCTTGATTTGATCCACTATACCTGTGCTGCAGAACTTGCTCAGGGTAAAACACGTCACATTCATTTTACCATAGTATAGTAATTGAATAATACCGTCAACAATAATATGTTTAACGGTATAAAATAATATAATTAGTTTTGAATGTTCTTTGGCATAGTTTATATAAATGTACATGGTTTGCCACATTATAGTGGAATGTGTTATCTACTAAAGACTCTGGCAAACTTCTTAATTACATATATAGTAATTTGCAAGAGTCAGATGTTTGCAGGACATTGCCAATACGCCTCGTCACCGCATCCCAAAGATAGTTTGTACGCTGAGCCTTTACTAAAAAGATTAAGAGACGAATTGGCAACAAAAGCTGTGCCCGTCTCAGCTCTACTGAAATTACATAATTATAATTTATTATTCACGTGTTCTAGGAAACTCTGACTGCAACTGGTATATATAAATTCCAGACTGCCCGGCAGTCAGATTGACAACAATCACAAATTAAAATCGTAATACTAATACAATATTATGTAAATATATTAATATTTAGTTTGTAAATATTTCATATAATAATATATTAATAACAACTGACTCTTTATGTTTTTTTTTTCTTTCTTTCTTTGTTTTTTTTTCTTTCTTTCTTTCTTTCTGCGTGCGTTGCATCACGACACACAATTATTTTGTGCCTTGACACTTCCATAGATTGGTAAAATACCATACGAAACGTAATATACATTACAGTTTACTTTTTCTCTTCAACTAACAATAACTATTATATGTATATATAAACATAAATGCAAATTAATATTTTGTAAGCGATATAAAGCTTGTGACGCTTAATTTCAATTGAATACTGGTTAACATTTGTAGTAACATTATTTGGTAAAATCTATATATAGTAATCTTACTAAAAAAATATTTATCGATAAACTATAGATACAGCACTACTATTGATTAACATTTAAAAAATGAGATCTATTTCACTTCTATAATAAACGTGTGAAAAGAAATAAACGAGCACTGAAGTTTATTATATGTATATGTTGCGTGATTCACCATGAAAGGAAAAAACTTTCTTAAATATTTTCTCTGTCTCTTATTCTTTGCTTAAAAAAGAATTGAGTTTAATAACTGCGTTTTGTAAATATTAAATACTTATATGTGTGTATAGATTATACAGTATGTATAGCGTAACCGTTTTTGACTACAGCACGCAACGAGGCCGTTCGGATCACAAGTCAATCTGTGATTCTATGTATACAGTGAAATAATACTCTTTGGCGATCCACATCCACGTCTAACAAAGGCGTTGATTCAGAAGACCTCGGAATCCGGATCGTTTGAGGGTCCAGCTTGAAGTGCTAACTGCATGCTGGGCTCTGTATTTCGCCGCTTCATTTTACTCTTCACCTTCTTCAGCATCGTGGCCTAGGAAGGGATAGGATCAGGAGGATGCACAAAGGAACGATTGATAACAAGTCAATGCGAATGACGAAGAAAATAGCCATTCGTTCCACAACACCAGAACTTAATGATAATAATAATAATAATAATAATAGTAATAATAATAATAACAATAATAGTAATAATAATCAATAATAACAATAATAGTAATAATAATGAATAATAAAATGAAATATAATAAGAAAAAAGTAAAGAAAATTACATAGTAAAGCTAAAATACTAACTGGAAGAATGCATGGCTAATCGGTAAAATACGAAAAGCATAAACTGCGTTGGGCAAAAGGTCAGATAGGACTCGGACTGAAAGGGTTGCATGCGCCGAGGAACAATCTTCGTACGAGAGGTCTGCCTTTATTAGTGGGATCACTCCGAAACTCCCCTCTCGTGCATTGCGCGTAAATATACGCACGGAGGAGTCTAGGCAGAGATCGCGCACCTTATAACGAATGATCAAACAACTGACTAGTTGCAAGCTGCAGAATGGTTGATTTACTCGTCCGTGCTCTTGCCCCCCTCCCCATTAGCAGGTAGAATCGACGGTTCAGTATTCCGACGCTTGATCTTATTTTTCTTCAACATGGTTGCCTGAAGTGAACAAAGGAACAAGGAGACATTAGTAGAGTGCGATTAGGGGAGGAATGCATGCGCTGACGGACATCAGCAGTTAGCTAATATGCTTTCGCGGAGATCATTACCATAATATAGCGTTACCATATAACAAAACTACTACCTAATACAGAAATAAATACCTAAATATTGAAAATTCACGTGCCACAAGTATGTATCTCCATACATCAACCCCAGCATCCCATAATCTCTGATTCATGAGGCTCCCAGAACTGACATTTATCACAAAAACTGAATATCCGAGGCACAAAGGTATGTATCACATAGAATATTAAGTTTTAACATAATACGGTTTCATATGGGATGTTGAGGTTCCAATCAATTTCAATTCAGTTTACCTTTAACGCAGACTTCAAAACTACGACGTCGCCTGGACTCTGAACCCAGGGTTCTCCATCTACCTGAACTGGCAAGTCTGAGTGGAGATGAATTTTAATATGTCCACCCTATTAGGCACAATGTTAACAAATTTTTAAAAACAAGTTTCGCAGCGTTACAGCTTCTTTCTTCGCCAAGCATAATAACATGGCTTAATCTTCAACTTGCTGTGTAGCTTTGCGCTTATTGAAATAAACTCAACTTAACAAAAAAAGGAAAGTCGAGGAAAACATACGGGAATTATTCTTCATAGACGTAAACTTTCAATATCATGTTTTCTTACTTGAGCTATTCTCATAGCGGAGCGAAGACCAGACTGTATCTGTCCTAGGTGAACCACACCCGTGACTCCGACCACTTCTAACATTCCGTCCCAATGATTTGGCTTGTTGAATTGATCCTCTTTTTCGGGACCCCAAGGGTTTGCTCCAGAGCCCCAACTATTCATTTCATAATTGACAATTATATTTTCCTAGTGAAATTAATGAATGAAAAATCAATAGAATACCTTAAAATATTCAATATAATGATGCCTTCGACCTGAGGTAGTTCTACCAGTTTTCCATCGACTTCTAATCGAATCTGTTTGTGCAAGTCTTTGCAGAGTTTCTGACCGACCATTTTACGCAGGCCCATTTTAACGTAGACCCCTTTATTGTGGAGCCGACTGTTAAACTTGTTTGGATTTTCTTCCCTTGCATTGTGAAAAGCCAAACACAGATCTGCGTCGATCCCGATACCAAAGTAATTGTTCATAACGAATATTTGCGTGTTATCTTCGCTCGTTGAACCAGCGACTACATGAAACAGATTTTACAATTTATAATCGGCAATCCTTTTAATTTGTTTCACATTTAAACCGAATCCATACCTGCGGCATTGGAAACTTGCTGAGATTTGTCCTCCTTTTCTTCCGGGTGAAAGACCACTGTCCATCGATCCAACTTTATCTCCTCTGCGTCGATAATGTCACGCAATAAACTCAGCGGATCTTCTCCGCCCGTATACCCTGAGCCCCAGCGTAATACTCTCGCCAAATCGTTGCCAGTTCCCAAGGGAACAATTGCGCATGCAGGTGAAGAACACTCGCTATCTTGACCGACGTTATCCAGACATTGTAATACCCAGCCTATTGTTCCGTCCCCTCCGCACACTAGAATCTTGTAATTTCTTATATGTCTGAAGACATACAGCCTGTAAAACGATTTCAATCAATCGTTGCTCGTGAGAATTTTCAGAAAAGTGAACTCTGCAAATTTGACCTAATGTTGTCGTCAATTTATTCCACTCACCCCGGAAGAGGGCCTCCGTTATCCAGATCAAAGACTTGATAAGGATTCAACAGCTTACGAAAGCTTGAAATCAATTCGAGGCCCTGACATCCACCAGACTTAACATTTACAAATACAAGCAGAGGCTGAACGCCAGGAGGTACCATGCTTGGCTCGATACTGGGTAAAAGCATTACTGAAAAATGTTAATAGTAAACAGTAGATGAATTACTTAATTAGACAATTTTATATAATATGACAACTCTGATTTGAAATTTGTGAATATCAGTACCTAAAAGATGTTTGTCCTCGTATTTTGATTCACGCAACGTGTATAATGCCTTTACAGCTTTGTTTGAATCCTCGTATATGATTACCATTGATCCATACTCATAATAAATTGGGCCAATGGATGAAAATTTATTCTCTAAAATATATCAACGAGAAATTATAAATAGCCACTTTAAATTCTAAGGAGTCATGGAAAATGTATGATGAACGTACTATTGAATAAAGAAACAAACCTTTTCCTAAGAAGTCCGTCAACATATTTTCGTAATTACGCTCGGAAAGATTAGGTGGAAGATTGCCAACAAATAAAGCAAGATTTGGCCCGTGAGGGTCTTGTTTTAGCTGGAGGTAAAATCGCATCAATTCCATTTGCCGGATTGAGTCTTTTCCCAGTAGCTTTACAATATCCCAAGGCCTTTCATTCCACGATAATACCCGTTCCGTAACTAATGAAAATAATAGCCAATTGTTACTCGGTTTGTAATAATGTCGATCCTTGGATAAGAAGATAACTAATACTAACCACCGCGATCCAGTAGAATCTCACTACAGCGATAATCCTCGCACTTGAAATTTTCAAGCCCAAATCTAAGAAGAGCTTCCCGAATAAGATCGGCAACGGTACTTGCTTCAGTGACTGGTACGATGCAAAATGCTTCAGACACCTGAAGTTTGCCTGGATAAACTCGTACTTCACCGCAGTCGTTGTCCCTGTGATTGTTATTCGGAAATTAAAACTTTCGTCTCTGATCCAGTTTTTATTTGGACTCATTTTTTGTTCAATTAAATAGCCACCAACTCTCGTAGTTTCATTACGACGCGAGTCTCTAAATCATTGGATAAAAGACTCACTTGAAACGTAGGAAGACAGCCGGACGCTTGCCTTCCCTCCGCTGCAAGTTTGTGACTGGTGTTGGATCGCATAAACGAGTTTCGTCCGTGGCGTACAAATCAGTTAAATAAAAATTCCCTACAAGAAATAGTGTTTTGAGCATAACAGCAACTTGGTAGCTTGAAATAGGCGAGAATACTTGTTTTAAATCCAACATACTTAGATCTTTTGTTATGTGGAATGCTCTTAGGGCTATAATAAGGACCTGGTCGGTACTGGCTTGGCGAGGCACGTTGATTACTCTAAATATCCGCCGCCTCACGGAAATATTGCCATCGTAAACTTTGATCATCTCTGTAAGGGCACATGGTAGATGTATGACCAGGGAGGTGAAAAGATGCTTCTTGAAGGAGCCTAAGCATGCGGACATTGGATAAGTTGTAATACCTTCATCTCTATCCTCTTTCTCTTTCTGAGGTCTGGAATCCCGGCTATGAGCTCCGCTTTGCTGTGCCGGTTCATCGTTGTCTCTATTCCGTGTATCTCCACTGCTGAATTCCTCTGAAATGCTACGTGCTGTAAAAAAACATATTATCATTAAAATTAGACACGACCAACCGCCGGCCAATTCAGGTTCTCAATATAATCATTAAAAACGGTCATATCCTTTCGAAATTCGCAGTAATACAGGATAATGACGAAAAATTCGCAAAATATATGAAAAACTTGATATCCGGTGAGAGATCTGCATTTGTGTCCTTAATTGGACCCGGTGTAGGGCATTTAGTAATAGTTACAGTAAGATAGCTCATAACATCAATAGGAAAGCATGGTATTTTAAATAAATTACTTTGCCGCGTATCATAAACATAATATTCGAAAAAAGAATTGAACTTGTTTGTTCTAAAACCTGGAAACCCGTTGCGTATAAAGTTTCCTAATTTCTCACACGCTGTTCATAATTATTTTATTTTATTCTGCTACAGTTTCAATCTAATATTATAATACTACACATTCCATTGTGTAGATCCTTTCAACGATTTCCTAATCATATCTGCAGACATTTCTCTATGTGCATTAAAAGATATTTTTGTGGTTTTTTCTCTACGCAATTCTATATTGTCGTACGTATTCGGGCTCAAGTACCTGCTGTTACACCTTCGATTTTTATGAAGCACACATAACAGGGAGAGCACTGATTGAGACTAACGTTCCATTGCACTTCATCACACAGTGGATTGACAAGCATCACAGATTTATGACAATGTATTCATAGTCAGCTTGATACTGAAAGCACATGCAATCAAGTCAAACATGAACATGCTAGACGGCCAATGACAATCATACCGTTCAAGCAAAAGTACTTGCCTGATGCTAAACTCTAATATTCTCCATAGTAGACGTTAATTATTCTCAGTAGGATTTGCGAAGAATTCTATACTTAAACCTCAACATAAAGAAAGTTGTCTTTCTACCACTATATCCTTTGTCTAACTCACTCTTCTAGAGGGTTAATTATATGATTCATATCCATGGCAAAACAGAAATAACATTTATGCTTCAGTTCCTTCTGGAAATTCAAAGTTCTTTCGCTAATTAATGAATCTATTCCAAACTGAAAATAGCGGATTTCTCTATGCCGGTATCTCTGGCGTTAGAGAGAGTCTAAGGGCTACTTTGCTACTTTTAATACCGATCACATTTCAGATATCACAGATTAAATACATCTGCAACCTACAGCAGGCAATACGAAGGAATCATTTCTCAAGACTGTACTTTTTCCTAAATCTTGACCCAGTATCCTGCATTTAATTTTCAGACACAGTCTTGTATATTCTATCCGATGATAGAAGTTTTTTTTTTCACTTGCCTCTACATAATTCCTATACATTTTATATGATTTGATAGGGAATATTATTTATATATATATATATATATATATATATATATATATTATATTATCACATCGCCAATAATCTTGCTAAGCCGACACCAGCGAACAGTAATGATAATCACCTAAATTGATCTATGTACTTCTAATTCTGCAAATCTTTGTCAAAAATGCAGGATAAAGTATATAGGTGATCACGTATGTATATATGATACGATATGACAAATAGAGTGTGGTTTGGAGCTTCCCTGCACCCTTGAGAGCATAAGTGTAGTTGTCTATTCAGTATGCACACACACATGGTTGCATGGCAGAGGATGGATTAATAATCTAGGTACCTCGAACATAAGGAGGGGAAGCATGACAATTTCCATGGCAGCTACGTGGCAAAACTAGTGAAAGGCGCCTCAAAGCTGCGGCAAGGTGGCCTTCGCCCCCAATTTGTTCACTCTCAGCGAAATCGAATTGCTCTCCGGTGTAATCTTCAAAGAGAAGCAAACAATAGTCCGAATTCTTTTTAAAACTATTTATGCAAAAAAGACGAGCTGTACTTTAGTTTTTTCTAAGACTTTACATCAATTTATAGTTTTGAGTTTTAGATAAGCTAATTTCACTGTATGCTGATAATATGTTTAACGTTGTCTCGTTAGTCGAACTGTCGTTGTAGAATTGGTGCGGAATCGCGTGAAGCACATTATTGGTAGTGATACCATATAAGAAAGATGTACAATAATGGAAAGCATTGGACCATAACTTAGAGTGAATTCAATAGTTCTCGAATTTAGTTAGATTATTTCTTTAAATTTTTTAACAGACAATCATTGCTATTAGTACAATTACAAAAAGCATTAGGATTAATAGTATGAATTAAGTTTGTTTAACATGTGTAAATTACGTATTGTATTGTGAATGTTGTAAAAGAGGAACAAAGAAAGTGGATGAAAAAAGAGATACATATCACTTGTGGTGGTGATCAGTTTCACTAATCAGAGATATCGGAATTTAAAATTCTCCAACTCTGGAGAGATCAAAGTTAGAATATGAGAGTATGAAACAACCTCCTAAGAAATACTTTCTAATGGAATTAAATAGTATATGAAAAAAGCTCCTACTGGGAAAATCTAACATGTATTATAAATGTAATATGCGTGTTTTACATGTATCTATATGAATATGTATTTATATACAAATTTACTGTGTTTATATTATTATAGTAATTCTGGCAGCATCAAAAGTGCAGTATAAGACATTTTTTATGAAATATCTGATAATAATATAAGCATATATTGATTGTTAAATAAATTCTATTCCTCATAAATTATGATAATATATATAAATGAATTCAACTCCTTTTCGCAGCGTTGATGAATTTCAGACTTTTATAGAATTGATTTAACTAATTTTATAGGTATATATGTATATGATGAAGATTGAATTTTACTGGCTAGCTTGAAAGTTTCTTATTCTATTCTAAGATAACTACGAAATTTTGTCTAGATAGCTGTATAACTACTACGGCTGCAAATATAAAGCATTCTTAATTGTCGTATGTAGAATATAAATGAAACTTCATTTTTATTCCAAATATCAAAATTTGCATAATATATATTTATATATACCTACCCTGTTGACACGTTAACATTTGTGAAAGAATTGCCATAATTAGAAAGAAAACCGGATAAATGAGAGAACAGATAATAAAGAAAAGAAAAACATTGGTGCATATATAACTATATAATATTGCAGATACCAGGATATCGTGCAATGGTGCATATAATATAATATGAATTTAAAAACTCAAGAATTTGATTATTATCTTTAAATACGCAGAAAAGACGGTGTCACAAATAGCTACGACGAATCAAATCACAGAGTTATCAGAATTGTAATATTGAAATCTTGTTACCAGAGTATTGCACTACATAATTGTACCAAAGATTGAGTAACACAATAGAATATAAAATATGCAAGTTTATCAACATTCAAAAAAGTATTATAATAATTAACTTCAGGAGAAGAAAACTGTATAAAGAATAAATAATCAGACAGTAGTTCATCTATAATAATTTTTTATCCTTAATCATGTCTTTACATCCCCGATAATGAATCGCAGGATCTAACTTTATTCCTCGTTGAGATAATAATATGAAAATCAAGCCTCGCAGAGTAAGATGCAATTTCATAATCGATTCCCCCCTTCGATAAGCCAGTTTGAATAAGGCTAAATCAATTTCATATACAAATTATGATATAATAAAGCAGACACTTACGGCAAGAATACTCACGCGCGAGAACTTCCTTGCGACGAACCTGGACACCGATTATTGCCTCCATTGGTACCTCGGTGCGCGGTATACTGATTGCATGTGGTGGCAGATAAATCGGTTCCAGATTCCCAAACGTACATTCCTGCGGTATGTTCTTGTGGCAGTAGGCATGTGACTGTAAAAAACGTGAATAACATCTTCTAAGAAATAAGTAATCTCATATTATAAGAACAGCTCTTATTACATACATATTGAGCAAAAGAGTGATGCCTGAAATTAATGGGAAGAATACACGAGGAGTATCTTGAATTATTCTTATTGTTAAATTACCGTCATGCCACACCACTCGCAGCGATACCCAGAGAGACATTCCGCCGACCAGCAAGTCTTCTTGCACACTATGCATTTTGAATTATTTGGAAGATTGCCTTCCCGCCAATGATGGGTGTGTCGCACAGAAGCGAGATCCTTCCCAGGCAGGTAAGTAGCGTTCTCTTTACAGTCAGCGACTGCAAAATCCTGGCAATCCGTGTGCACGAAGTACTCGCATACTGGATCATATGAAGAGGTAAATTAGTAGATTTATCTATTTAAAACTATAACAGATTAATGCTTGATTATCACTCTTTTTTCCTTTTTGAAAGATATTGTATAGAAAATCTATGGTCGATTTCTTTATTCATTTTCCCATATTGTTTCATTCATCGTTATAATTATATTTACCAAGATTTTCTTCCTTCTTACAAATCATAGCAGGATAATAATACAGAGGAAATATCTTATCAATATTCTTGACGTTGTTTAATACGTTATACATATACTTACTCTCACAGTGAATGGATGGGCTGTCCTCCAGGCGTTTCCGACATACATTGCAGAATTTCCTTTTGTGGTGCGCTTGTTCCGACCAACAATGTGCAACCGGGTTCTATAAGGAAAAAAAAACTCTCCTTTTATCTTTGAACATGCATATTTCACGATTTAGATAATATACCTTCACGATATTTAACAAAGGGCAACTGTAACAATTATTTTGACGATTCGCAGAAGCAATTACATACTTGTATTACTTTTATATTACTATTACAAATCTACGGTCTATATACATATCGGACTGTAATAGGAATTTATAACAACAATACGCAATCTAAACGATCTGATTTTGCGTCAATGATAAAATCATTATCCTTATACTACTTGTGAAATGAAATTTATTTTTTGAAAATCTGTATTATTTTAATAATTATATACTAGACGTAAAGAATAAGAATTAGTAGAAGTCTTCTTTCCTTTGTTTTTTTCAAGCCCATGTATTGTATATTTTGATATGAATATGTGTTTAGAAATTTTACCTTACGGTTTATATTTAGAATAAATTTAGCCGCAACTATACTGATTGTCAAGTAGCACGTGTGAGTTGTTGGTCAAACACGCGGCATAGCTTCTCGCACGTCATATAGTGACGTAATTTAAGTAGTAAAAGCTTATCGAGTGGAGTGAGAGATACTGCGGGCGCGCAGTGTTAAGATCCCGTCATAGTAAGACAGGTAAGAATAAAAATACATACAGACGTTAAGAGTTGTGTCTGACCAACGCGGGAGCGTATCTACTTCGACAAGTTAAGCGAAGAGGCAAACAGCCAAAGAGCCGCCGAGCTCTGTTATTGATCGTAGGGCTGTCCGAATTGCCCGACAAGTCACAGACAGAGCACAATATCGGGGAGATAATGTTAAATAAGCCTTGTCCGTCGAACTGAATCCGAGAAATAGGTTTACGAGAAAGAAAATCAGAAGAAGAACAGAAAAACGTTCTTATATTTAGGTAGCTGTACACGTAACGTAACGTTTAACTCATGTCAATCTTACCTTGATCAGGCTTGCCGCGATGCTGGAGCAGGGAGAGACGACGGTCTTGAGACAGCGGTCGTGCACCACGAAGTTGCACACTGGAATAAAAATATGACAAAATTTATATTCAGTTATAAAAATCAGTTTTCCTATTGGGGGAAGAAAGAAAGAAGAAGAATCATAACAAAATACGTGATTTTTAAAATAGGAAACGAGGGTTGTATATTACGAATGAAATTGGTGTGTGAAAATATATTTGTATTGGGATAAAATGAAACAATTATTTAATAAATCAGCATCACTGTTGAAGGTAGATTATGGAGAATGAAAATAAATTCATAGAAATTCATCTTTCCGAGTATATACTTGTTAGTTCGCAACAGCAGCAGTAGGAAACCGTGCCTCGCGTGGTGGAGTGTTTGCAGAAAAACTTGAAGAGGAAACGTCAAACAGAGCAAAAGAGTTTTATTCTTTGACAAGTACTGTACCAATGCAGACTCTTGAAAAGAATACAACAGTCTGAGAGTGGAGCCAACATTTGCTGCAGTTTAGAATCTAAATTTTTAATTCAACTCCGCACGTTGTTTAATTAGCTCGCAGCGAAATCCTAATGTACACATATCATCAGTCTAACATACATAAGTCATGTCTGCCGGGAGTGACTCACATTTATTCACCATACGAATCTAGGAACTAAACGTATGCATGTACATGTTCACTGATATAATAAATAAAAAATAACTTTTGACGATGAAATATATATTACAATAATAAATTTGTTAAATCAAAAAATCTCTCGAGGACATTTCTACACGCAATAATTACATTAGTGAACTATATTTCGCAACAATTCTAGTAAAATATCAAAATATCTACCTGCTAAGTTTTGAATGTAGACAGAATTTTACTTTTGTGAAAAAAAAAAAAGAAAAAACTTTTGACAGTATCATCTGCACAGATGATATTATCATAGATTATAACAAAGTGTGCGTAGAGATTAAAGTAAACTATGTATGTGTGTCGTATGCAATGTTGCTTTACTTCTCGTTAGCGATGCAAGAGGAAAAAGACGTAAGTGAAGCTATACATAAGTATACTAGCGCAAATATACTCAGTATGAGATATACAATTGAACGTGAGAGAAAGCTCGGTGCTTTTGTAAGAGTCTTAGCTTCAGCTTTGCAGGCCTCTTTGCAGTTTTGCCTGTAAGAAATTTCCTCGAGACCTGGGAGCGTCTAGAAGAGTATGAGGCTTCAAGTGTGAGAGAGAAAAAAGAAGAGGTCGGTCTGCTGAAAGCGGACACAGAGAAGATGATGGAAGTAAAAAAGGCGAGGTAAAAACAGGCAGATACTTACTTAGATGCAATTTGCAATTCATACGACACTTAGTTCTTGAGATATAATAGCTCGATCTGGGACGAAGCTTTACTACTCGGGCAATCGAGATTTCGATTAACCAATCGATAATCTCAAGAGTCCGGCTCGCAAACTAGTATAAGAATTGTGAAAATAAAAATCCTCACTTCTGAGCTCGGGGTAAACCCTTCGGTCAATCCGGATAAGCCAGAATATCTCTTTAGGTAATCATATGGAGCTGTAAGATTGTATTAATAAACTATCCCTACAAAATTCTGGTTTATTAAACCTCCGCTGTTAATTGCGTAATCCGTTTGCGTCGACAGTGTCTATTTTCTGCTGATAGGACCGCCAAACCTCTAAAATAAAGTGCCCTTGGGACGAGTTGCGCGCTCCTCTATCGGGTTGGCCTCCTAGGCCCATACACAAGCTTCAAGCTAGTTCGCTAAAGCACAGGGAAACTGTCGTGGGACCAATTCTACTTATACTTTTACTTCTGGTTATACTTCTACTCCTCCTGCTCCTCGCCTTCCTGTTTTTTCTTCTTCTTCTTCTTCTGTTTCTTCCTCTTCTTCGACTTCTTCTACTTCTTCTTCCTTCTGAAGGTTGAACTTATATCGGCAAGAATGATCTACCTCTCCATATATATCGCTATAAAACAGGATTTGTTCGTGCTGAACAAATGTTTGGCTCCAGACTTTAATTATCATTACTATCGCTCATGAAATCATCTTCATGAGTAAGAATTGTGAATCGATTCGATTTTCTTCCATGCCCTTAGATCTAGCAGCCCTCTTTCAATACCGGGGCGAACACTCAATCACGCGAAGTAAAATATCTTCACAAGTTGTAAAAATCCACGTGAAGTAAAGATCCGGGTTTCTTTTTTCACGAAAACTCGATAAAAACTACTTCACTGTTTACACTACAGACCTGATTTAGTTTAACGAACAGAGGTGCATTTAGATCAGCCTCTTCGAGCCAGGAATCAATTTTTTCTACGTAACTCCTAAGAGATCGAGGCATGTACTCATAATTTTGCCACATGGATAGATTTTTCGAATTCTCTCGTTGAAAGTCTATAATTTGGTAATCGTTTGAATTTGATGATATTTCTAAATTTTTGAAAATCTCCATTATTCAAGATAAACTTGAGATTGTCACCTGGATCGAGGCGTAGATATTATCGTCACGCTGCAGCAGGATGTGAGAAACTTGTGTTAGGTGAGAAGGTTGGGTTCGTGAGGGTAAAAGACTGACAAGCTGCACGAGGCGTTAGAAACTAACGTCAAAACCCAACTGCCAATAAAAAAAGAGGACGTAAAAACTACACATGTCGCTCTATTTTAAGACGAGAACAGATTCGCGTACTCTTGCGACGTGCTAACGGCGTATAACTCGTCGATTGTACTCGGAAGTGAGACAGAAGTTTAAACGTATTTGCGGAAAGTATAATGTACGTGGATCCTAAGGAATCACCTTTTGGCACACGTGCAGTGAATAACCCGAGCAAATGAAGCTAGAGAATCGACTATGTGTATTTCTCGGTTGTTTATCATGGTGGTTTTGTCGCAGCAATAAAAACTGTATGAAAATTGCCGCGTAAAGTAAGCGAAAAAAATAAAGGCTACGAATTAATTCAGTAGCTCGCTGTGTCGTTATTTCAAGGACGAAGGGCATTTTATAAATTTACACGTTTGTCTGCACCATGGTTCGCGTGACTATGACTATAGTAATTACATAAAATAACACTTTCTAATTCATTAATTATAGAGTGCAAGTATTTCCGTTGCCCACGGCTACTTCGTATGATAAATACATCGCACGCGATCGGTCCTCCCTTTTCAACATTTCGATATTACGAATTAGTTTCATCCCCCGAATTTCGCCCATTCCTTAATTCAGTAAATAAAATATGATAATCTTCTCGCACTTGTAGTAAAAGGGAATAATTTCACAATCCTGGCTGATTCATGCATTTCACAGTGGCCAGAATTCTGCTCGCAGGTTTTATTCTCCTCGGTTGTGGTAAAGGAAGTCTGATTAGATTGTTTGAGGCTTTTACGTACATGCGGTAAGTCACGTATAGGAACAAAAAAGGAGTTTTCTACGTTCGCCATCGTTCCTCGAACTGTTCCCCACCATGCATACTACAAGAATGGAAAAATTGTACAATATACTAAAAAAAAAATGAGAGGCAGATAATTGGTCAAGAAAATACCAAAACCTGTGATAAAACTGAACCAAAACCCATCTCTGCATCAGTTCTCGCCTACTTGGCACCCTGTACTAATTCTCTCATCTAAATTTATCGTCAAATCTATCCACAGGAAGCATGTATACCAGAACGAATGTCTGTCCTCGTTTGATTTTCGCCCTTATACGAAAGGAAGGGAGAAGAAATTATGAAAAAAAAAGTCGTAAATCCGTAAAAACTAAAAAACAAGCATATAACAAGGAACAGTAGAGGAAAAAGGCCTCGGGGAAGAGTAACCCAGTTCTGGTTAGACAGCGTTCGGTTATTCGGTCGCTGGTTACTCCTCTGAACCCGTGGCTTGGTGCTGGCCCGTGTTTATGTGAATGTATCTAGGTTCTGTGTGGGGGGGCACGGACGTTGACGTCACAGGGCTGGCGGGCAGGCGGCTGGTTGCGGGTTGCGGGTGGCGGGTTGCGGGTTGCGGGGTTAGGCGGAAAGCGGGCAGGGCAACCAGCGGGTGTGCCGCCATAGCGTCCACATAGCCTTCTCTGCACAGCTTCCATAGTCGCTTCCATAGTCGCCATAGCTGCCACCCCCTCAGCCACCCCCTCCCGCGATCAATGCTCGTGCGAGCCGCGATGCGCGCGTCCTCGACCCCCGCCTCGTCCTCCTCGATCCGCGTCGTTCTTCGCGCTACGACGCTCCGGTGCTCCGGGGCAGCGGCGTCGAGAACTTTTTCGACGATTTTCATGCGCTCTTGAAACACCCTGTAGCCAAGGGGTAGGTGCGAAGAAGGGCGATCCGAGGTTGATCGAGAAATGAGAATCGGCTCGACAACAAGAGAGAATTGATGTTTTCCAGGGGTTGATTGGAAGGCATAAAGCACGTCGGGATATTTACTTCCAGGGAATTAAAAGGGAAATAAGATATACGTATGAGCTGCGGTATACCGCGAGAGAGGTCGAGGTCCGGGTCGATTCATTGGACCCCGACGAACCGAGTGCTTCGAACGCGTTGGCATTCGTATCCATTCATGTCCGTTCCAACATCCATTCATCGCTGTTGGAGGTCAGCCAGATATACCTCGCGTCCTTCCGACTTTATCTCGGCTTTAAAGTATCTTCTTAAGTAGTTTTATACCGGTATAAGATCAGACGGAGCCCACGCCGCTATACGATCATCATTTACCTATCGACTAATCCTCACTCAATGATACTGGATATATATACCCTGTACACATCTATTAACAAACCTGATTCGAATAAATTCAAATTAGTATTTCACCCACGCCGTGGTACAGGCATAGACACCACACTCCTATCGATCAGCATATGTAATTGCGCTGCATGATAGAAGAGTGTAAACATTAATACTCGTTCGCAATATTATGTATAACTACATCGCGAATTCAGGAACATCATCATGTCTGACATTAAACTCGAAAGATTACCCCCAATAGAAGAATGATACAGAATCTTGGAACCAAGATTCTTCACAGGACTGAACGATCAGGTGCCATATCCTTAAACAGCTCCTGCAGTATCCATCCTTCCTACATAGACACTGTAGAAGTAGGGTAGGGTGAAGAAGGAATACAGGGTGTAAACTAGTCACGTATATATAGTTTGTATTCGTACGTAGGGCGGAAAAAAGATGTAAAGCTGATTATAACGTGTGTGTAGATGATGTTGATGATGATGTCCGTGTATGCGTGTGTAGGTATTGGTAGGAGATGGAAAAGGATAGAAAAAAAAGAACGAAAAACTGAAATAAAAAGGAAAATGATAAAATAGAGACGGTGCATACCTTCGCAGATGTACCCCTGCTGTAAGAGGCCCCAGAGCATGTCAGTGCAGTGATGACAGTAGGTGGGTTTGTGAAATGTTTTCTTACTGAAGCTGTGCCCATGGCTGGCTGGTGTCTCGGCCGAGACCGACGCCATGATCCCTGACCCACCGCGGCACCGTTTACGCCAGATTTTCACCGTGAAATTACACAAGGCACACGCCGCACATTTGATGATAATTATTACATGCCTATGTGATCTCGAAACCGTACGCGAACATTTCGATGCCGTAGGGTATCCCTGTAGATTAACGTCGCGTTGCAGTGCCTAGGGCGCATTTCCAGTTTCACAGCGGCGTATATTTAACACCGCCGTCTGCACACCGCTGACCCATCACCACTATAAAAAATTTATTTATTTTTTCTTCTTCTTCTCTCGATCTAGCTATCTCTCTCCCTCTCTCTCTCTAGTTTGCTATATATCTATTTCTCTTTTCTATTTTTTTCTTCTTTTTTTTTTTATAGTATTAGGATTTGATTTTACTCCGAACTTGAATTATACTGATACTATATGCGTATACCTCCTACCGAGCATCCAACCGGACCCTTACACCCTCTCCTCGTATTACGTACGTATATGTATTATATGTGCGACGAAACCACCTCGCGTTTAGTTTCGGCACACTTGCTTCAGCCCCGCAGAGCAGGGACGGCGCACGCCACGTACGCCACCCCAACCCGGACTCGGAGCCGTTCCCGTCCTATCCGTCCTATCAACCCGACGGACCGACGGACCAGCGTCTCGACGTCGGAACGACGACGTCACACACTCACGCGCCGACGCGCCTCCGCACCATGACATCCGCGCAACGCGACGACATAGCGTCGTCTCTCTCCCTCTCCAATTATCTATTCATCTATTTTATCTATATTTATCTTTAACGATATATCTTTATGCTGTATTTTATCTATATCGACAGCAATCTCTAGATAACTATATGTAGATTAATATATAATATCTCCTTCTCGATAGATCGCTAGGCTTGTTCGCAGCTCGCAGCTCTTCGCGCACTGATGGATGCAGGAAAACACGCGCCTATATAACAACTGTCGAGCTGCCGGATAACTGGCGCAATGATGTTAAAACGTATACATATATGAATCTATATACGTCCGACTGATGATTCAATGATTATAATACACCGAAACACCATGTATAATATGTAAATTATAAATATTCGTATATCGATTTAAAAATCGAACAAATTATAACAACCCTTCGGATACAGGGGTCGTTTATCTGCATGCGGAATTTCTCATTGGCTCCGAAAGTTCACCAGGAACATATTCCCTCTTTGGTGGAAGGAACGGAGTCGCCAATTTCTCTTCTTCTTCTTTCTCCGCTTATCAGTTTTATCCTTCTTATTTTCGATTTCGCGGGCGCCGTTCAAAGTCAGGGTCTCGCCTACTGGAATCGCGCTCTTCTTAGGTCTGCAGCACACGCGCACTATCAGCTTAGCCCAGGACGGGCCGAATGGAAGAAGGCCTGCTGCCTGCAGGGAGCATCTCCAACAAACTTATCGCCGCGTCACAATAGGAATAGAAGGATAGCACCTGCGGCGCACATAGCTACTCCCTTAAATTCCTTAAGGAGGATGTAACCCCGATAATAAAGATTCTTTCCGATATCATAGAAGGATAGTCTTGAACCAATAAATATTTCGTATATTTTGTAATCCGTAGTAGCGGTAGTGGTAGCGGTAGTAGTAGTAGTAATAGTAGTAGGTCTTGTCCCTTTTTCATTAACTTCTTTCAGCGCGGTTTTTATACCAAACGATGATGATTGCGGCCTCGGTTTTGAAGTTAATCGCCAAAAAAAGCCCCTGCTACGATAAATCGGGCTCATATTTTATCCGCAACCCCCGCAACTATAATAGTGCGAGTCCAAAGCGCTCTAGCTTAAAGCGCTTCCGTTATCGTATGCGGGCGGTTGTTCTCCAGGAATCATCGCAAGGCCGATATTCACACGCAACCCTTTTTGAATATACAATGTATAAATTACTTTGGTTTATTTTATATATTATTCATCTCTCCCTGCAAGAGCTTATCAGTTCTCGCCCCCTTTTACTTATACTATAATTATATCACTTATCCAGTCCGATATATTACGCGGTAACTTACTACTACTACTAGCGAAATTAATGTTCTTCACCCGCGTTTAATAACTGCGCCCCATGGAAGGCCCGAAGAAAACCGAACCGCAGCAACGAAGCGCGAGCCGCACGCTAAGCTTCGTGCGTCAACGACGAGTTCTCTGTCGCGAATGACCCGACGACTGAAGAGACCCGAGAAACCCGCATGCGCGACGCTTAGAGAGGATCGTAAAACTAACGCGTTGCGCCACCACTTCGCGGTCGCAGGAATCGCGTTCCTCCAGAAAACCAGGTGTAGAAAGATTGGGGGTGTGAGGGGAGCGGCTCGTTCCGTTTCAAGGGCCGCTTCTCTTCGGAAGAATAATAGTCATTCTATTTGAAGAGATATCGGCTATCTTTATAGACCCAATTTTCTCACTAGGATGATATTAGCGATCCTATAAATACACACGCCGAAGATTTCCATACATGTATCATACGATTGGAAATGAGCTTCGATGGTCATTTAGAGCTTTCGCGGCTCACAATTTTCCCTGTTATCTACTGCAGTACAGATTCTTTGATTAATCGATCCGCGGTCTTTCCACAGCAACCTTCTGGAGCGATGATTCAAATTATACAATTTCCCGCGGCGCGTTTTTTCTTCAAATTTTTCTTCTTCTTTCATTCTTACTTTTATACACTGTTAATTCTGTACTATTTTCCGGGTCGATATACAACGGCAATGATCAATTCTACAGACACCCACGTATTATCGGAGGAAAAGAAAAAAAAATTGTTAATAGCGCGATGTATACTCTTATGCCTATATGTACTAACACTATATAAGGGTATAAATACATGTATAGTATATATACTTAACTGACAAAACCGCAGCGTAACTTAATTCAGTAATTTACTTCTTACTTGATACTTAGGAAATAGGAAAAAATCAATAATTTTAAGATAAAGATTTTTAGCCCATAAGATCTTATGATGATCTGAATACTATATGTATAGTTTTATTGTGAAATCTAGACGATTTTGAAATTTGAGAAGCAGAATTCAAATCTCTCTGTTTTTTTTTCTGAATGATGTGTGGAAACGGGAAGAAAAACACATATCAAGTTAGGCTGTAACAACGAATTATTATTATCATTATTACCATTATTATACCTAATAATTATTATTTATAGTTGATTGTGGACGGAGCGTAAAGCACGTTCTACAGAAATAATACTTGATTTTTAAATATGCATATTGCACAATACTAAATTATCAATTATAGATATATAAATAATACCATGTCGTATAAACTGACGCAATTAGGAATATCACCGAGCTTCAATTTATGAAATATTATAATTGTATAATAAAGAGAACCATGAATATAGACGAATAAATTGATTAAAAATAGCTGTTTGAGCTTACAAGCAAATATCATAGCACTAGTTCGTGTAGAAGAGAAAAAAACTACTTGTATTCGATGATAATAAAGATTGAGTATGAGCTGCTCTATACATAATGTACGACTATCCTAATACAGAAATTTCCGAAGCATACTGGTCCACGTTTGTTAGGATAAGATATATTTTTTCTTAAATTTT
This sequence comes from Rhogogaster chlorosoma, assembly GCA_944452935.1. NCBI lineage: Eukaryota > Metazoa > Arthropoda > Insecta > Hymenoptera > Tenthredinidae > Rhogogaster > Rhogogaster chlorosoma. Next base: position 19,787,624 of record OX101804.1, read on the forward strand.
TTCGTTTTTTCATTTTTTTTTTCAACATTCTTGATCATTTCCGCAGACTAATTGATCAACGATCCTGAATAAAATCAAATAATTCTCTTCAACGTTATTAATATCTAGAGAATACTTTTTTCCGTACTTTGTCAAATGTACAAAATCATCATAACAAAAGAAGAAAATTAGAAAATTTTGAAATAATAATAATACAAGGCATTATCTACATAACATCTTACACACTAGTAAAAATCGCAAATATTGTGCGTTCTATTTGGTGCGTATGTATCCCTATTCAACAAATTGCTTCATAGTGAAGATAATATTATTATAAAAAAAAAAATTTCAAAGTCATATACATGTCTCAGAAATTTATCACATTTCATAATTTTCGGAAATACTGTAAGTTATAACTCAATTACTTGAAATACTTCGAAGAACTCTCAACTTCACTGATACTAGTTTGATCCCCGAATTGAATAAATCTTCGAAAATCATCGATTGAAAAATAACTCTTCACTGCGTGCAAAGTACAGATAGCTATGGTAAAGCGTTTAATTATGAGTAGATATTAATTGAGTTAAGTTACTAGGCACTATAAATGCTTACTGACTCGGTGTCTAGTAGAAGCAAGAAAGAAGCATTTCAGAGAAAAAAAGATGCCCCGTTTTTTGCGTTATCTTATGCCTAAGAATGCAGCTTAAACGAAAGATACATAAGTGTAAATGTTTGTATAGTATAGTATATGAATAGCGTTAAAATTGTGAACAGTCAAGTCATAATAAATGTACCACTTCTATGTTTCTAATTATGATGAAAGCATAATAAAATAAGAGAAATTATTATGTAATAATAATAAAATGGAATGCTTTGACAATGTGGAGAAAAAAAAATCGGCGGAGGTATAATATATATATATATTCGCGTAATATTTCAGTTGATTTTGTAAATTATTTATCCCAATCCATGATCTTCGAAAAATCCTTGCGGAGTCTCCTCCTGTAACATAAAATAGCGAAAAGTAGATAAATAGTTGTAAATATAAAACTTCGTTGTTATATATATAATACGAAATATGAATAGGGGTCAATTATTTTGATGCTGCACATCATGACACAAGCGGGCATGGAATACAAAATATATTAATAAACATACACGTACCTAGTTTGTAACAAGTTATCTTCTCGTTGCAGCTTCAAATGATGAACTGAACCCTTTTCATATAATTAAACATATACACGCGCCCGAAACGCACCAAGCCTCACACAAACACATTATAAAAGTTATGTTTGGGCCTTTGAATTGATAATATAGCAGAGATTTTTATCACAAATTTCTTTAACATAAAGTGCAACTATTAAACATTCCTTTTCTTTTACCATCCCAATACCCAGACACCAACGATCAAGAGTTCTGCTAAACAGCAGCTAATATATGTCTCATTCAAATTTCTTTGAAATTTGCATTCTGTAGACTAGGATAATAACAGTAGTAGCAATACTTCTTCTAATTAAATCCCCCGCAGGTACTTATTCACTCCGGCAAAGTACCCGCAGGAAATAGTCAAGCCATTTGATTTTATAAAGGTAATCAAAATGAAGAAGTTGTGTATTTTATAGTATAAGTACATAGAGCAGAGGGTTAATCCAAGACAGAACCAATTTTCATTAACATTCTCTACAACTGGTTTGAAATTTGGTACAGAGAAAAATAAATAAATAAATAAAGAACAAAAAATTTTAAGACAACATATATGAACAGTAAAGAATGTTAGCAACATTGGTTATAGAGTATTACAAACAAATAAGATATAGATATACCTTTATTTCGTGTATATACTGAAAAGTTTTCTTATTTGACATTAGAAATTGACATAGTTAACTATACATGAATATATGTGTATATATAAAACTTCTTCCTTACTAGGCGCCCAGTCCCTCTCCCTCGAATTACTTTGTGTTAGTAACTCTTTTTTTTTTTCAAGTCATAAAACGTACATCGAATCGTTGTTTGAATAATTGCAAGTAGTTTGAACAAGAATAAATGGCCAGAGTAGGTATTATAGATCTGAAAATCTAGCCATTGTCAAATACGTTTAAGTTGTACGTATACCGCTAAGCGACAGAGAAGTTTATTAATAGTCTATAAAATATTTGTAATATATATTATCGATCAGTGAAAGAAATAAATCTATTTTATACTGGTAACAAAAGTACGTCGCCTTTTAAGTATTCATAAGACTTTATACGATGTATATATATATATATATTATATATATATACATGTAGGTAAACTATTTCGATACAATATCTTCATCGTCAAGAATTTTTAGTCCCACATATTATGTAGAAAATATGGCAATCAATTATTAATGACGAACAAAAGTTTTTTTTCTTGTTATTCATCACGTAACAAATATAAATTTGTATTGTAAATGATGATGGATGACGACATCATGCAGGGGAAGTTTTTTCTCAGGCTCCTGTTGGTCGTCACTTTCCATTGGCGACGAAGAACACACAAGAGAGTAGCTTCGCCTATAAAAGCCCTATTTCCCGCAGAGCACCTTCAACAGCTTCATCCTTCCACAAACAAACAAACACTAACTAATATCTATGCGCGGATGCCCATATCCTTAGGTAAATTTTCAAGATGCACAATGTTCAATAGTTCAAATGAACTATTGATGTAATAATTAAAATTTAATCAACTTAATATTATAAGCCCTTATTGAAACGGATTTGTATGTCATTAACTTATCATTGGTGAGATTGAATGTGGAACTTCATTTTTCAAAGGTAAATATCCCCTTTGACTGTTTTAAATTTACTTTACGTAATAAGTTCATGACATACCATCGTTTAATGTACAATTTTCATTGCCAAATGGAAGAGTTGCGACATCTTTGATAAGCTTATATAAACTTAGACGAGAAATGCAGATGTTGAATATATTTACATATATTGAGTTTAGCGATACGAAAACGTATTTACAATTGAAAATAAGAATTTTGATAACAATACCAACAATAATAACGAACGACAATACAATATGTATAAATATGTGTGAAACAGCAAAGCTTGGCTGTATGCAATGGCAATATCAATATTTGATACAAATATTTGTCTCAGTTAAAATCGAATAAGGTAATATTGAATAAAAATAACATGTACTATTAGATATATCGAGAGAAAAATGTAATCTTGTGATTTTCCTGAACATATTGAAATAAATAATTGTGGTGGCACGTTATCCAACGATTATACACCCGCTAATCGGTTACATTTATAATAACCAATGACAATGATTATGGTCGATTTTCAGTCGCACCTGATTATTTATGGATTGAGATTATTAGAATTTGCCTTTTTGTGAACGTTAGAAACTCCCTAAAACTTGAATTGTCAATTGGCGAGAAATAATGATAAACTTTTATCATTGATATGTAACTGACTTATGATTATGAGAAGATCATGTATGAATTGTAAATATCAAAGCATACGTACGATTGGTGAATATCATCATTTATTAAAAATTAGAAACAAGGAATTATTACATCATCAACACCCTATTATCGTATATAACGGCATTTCTATGGCCAAAAGGAAGAGTGTTTAATCGAAATTTATCAGTTCGCAATTCTTATTATCAAATTAAACACTAACGAATAGAAAGAACTTGATTAAGGATTAAATCTATCATATTATGCTCTAAACTCCGTTTGCATATATTAAGCATTTTTCAATTCCTTATTATCTTAAAAACCACTACAGGTGCAAATGGTTAACACTAACACTTTTGGCATAAACTCTCATAGCATTTTTATGAATGAAAAAAAAAACTATGAAAGAACATGAAAACTAAAGATCTTCAGAAGACCCTGAACGTCACCTACGACTACAACTAAATAACACAAGCTCTTTGTTAGTTTAGCTCCATTTGCAATGTCTATAGGCAAAGGGCGTGACTATATACAAAGCTTTTTCTTTTTTTTCAAATGTATTATTCACCAAAAGTTTTATGGCTTATGGTTCGCGGCTAACACAGCAACGTCAAATTAGTGTAATCAGTTGCTTAGTTGCAGCCAAATAATCATGAATATTCTATTCATTCGATTACCAATCAGCAGACGAATCTGCTCGGAGTAAGTGCCAAGATCTGTAATATGATTGGAAGCTAAAACTAAAATATGAGAAACTAGATTCTTTGATAAGATCGAATAATCTCCCAGAATTTGAACTGAGGTAGGAAATACTGAGATACTAGAACGTGAGAAGACTAGAACTATCAGCTAGGATGAAATTAATAAAAATTTCTAATCCAAATAGATCCTACTCTCGCAAATATATATATCAACCAAAGTCGTCCTAAACTATGGCACTATAAATATGTATAAATAAATATAATATAGAATACATAAGCTCACAAGTGGCAAGATAAAGTGATGATTATCATAGAATGTGAATAAATATATATTAAAAGAAAATATATTACTACACATTAAAATTGATATATATATATATGCTAAATATAATATTGCGTGATAAAAATTGCATCTACTAAATACTATGTGCTATTGTGATGAGATAGGGGGGAAAAAAAGCGTAGCATTAATGTGATAAATACTCATGAAAAGTTAGCAATAATTAAAATTAGCCGTCAAGCAATTCAATCTCTATTAATGAGGTTAAAATTGACTATTTTTTGCCAAAGAGTTAGATAATCATTTGACTGAGTGCTGCACTTAAAGGTGAATATTTTTTAATTAAAATACCTATTTTTATGCTACAACAGCTACTACCAATAGAATTTTGGCTGGTACTCCTTAATACTGTTTTACCATGTATAGGTGGTGATATTATTTCACAGCGATTAAAACCAATGTTCCAAACTGTAACTCCGAATAAACAACAGAAAACGGATAGTACATTATTTTTCATTAAACCTAAGAGTTAAAACTTAGTAATTATTTAACAATTTGGCACAAAAATGACTTAAAAATAATTACAAATTGGATCTAGACTTTTGTGTCGATTGAACAATCGCCATAGTGTACAGAAAATACATTAAAAAATTCACTTTTTCATAAGCTCTTATTTATCTAGCAATAAATCGCTTTCAAAAGTATATTTCCAGTAATTTTTTAGCATTTTTCACCATTATCTCCTTACTGTTACCTACCAAAGATGTTAGAGGATGTTTTACAGTTTCATAAAACTGAGTTTATCCTTTCTGTACAGTAAGTCATATATATATAATCGAAGTATGTAGTTATTTTTTTTTTAGTTGACAAAAAAAAAATACCCTTTGCCGTTGAACAGTTTCCAATAACTTATTATTACGTAAAACTTATCTAGAGATATTATGTAAGTAGAATTAAACTAAGCTGCGAACGTCGCGACGATGAAAAATTCTTAAATAGAATTTATTTGGTAAATTGTCACTAGTTCCTTTCTAACGAAAAGTGTAGTCAAGTGCAATTTCGAGCGCGATATAACTTATATCAGAAGTATTTCCAACGTTAGCTGCATGAATATAAGATTTATATATTAGCGTTTCTCTTCAACATTATTATACTGCTGGAGATTTTGTCAATTTACCCTGACAAATTTAAGCTGTACCTGAATTCGTTATCTAAATATTCTGCCTGTATAGAAAATGCCTGTTCAAATTTCAATAGTTGGAACCATAGAAATGCCGCTTCATAAATATGGATATAAATCAGCACTGAAGACAGCGATGTTCTAGTGCATTAGTAAACAAACCCGTTTTAAAGTAATAGGACAAAAATGTACAAGCTTTCTATACATAAAATACTAAATACAAATTAGATTAGATCAAATATTTCAGTTTACACGAGTAGTGTTACATTTTGGCATGCCTCTACTACGCGATAATAAAATTATATTATCTATTATCAATCACAGAGTAACGAATACAGGTATTTAATGATCATGCACGCAAAATATTGACGTCACATTAGTTTTACATTAACATTAAAAATATAGCACACTATAAATGTTATGGCCCCTATTTCTCTGAAAACTTGCAAATATTTTAATCATTCAAGAATTCACTTATACCAAGAGTTTCCCTATAAGATTCCTAATCTGTACCTGTATATGAGATCAGAGATGTGCTTGGTGTGTGTTATTATTAGAAATACTAGCTAAATGCAGAAGAATATTTGAAATATCACTAAGACGGGAGACTTAATCAATTTCCATTCGTATTGCAGCAACTTATGGTTTGTAGTTTCAGATATATTTGATTGTTCGGAGGTATTTTCATTGCCAAAAGATTGTTGTAAAAGAAACTGAATCCTGTGCTATGCTGTAATTCGAATAAGCCATTTTGTCGTTAATGATTTTTCTCTGTCCCCTGCATTAAGCTATAATTTCCAATAAATGTTACCCATGCTGTATATTTTACCATCCACGACGATTGATAAAAAATAATGTCGTGACGTTCTTGGCACATTAAATAAAGTGATAATAATAATCCCATAAAAGAAACACGTGACAGACTTTTTCTTTTTTTTTACCTATGTTTTAACAATTTGACGTTGATATCTTATTATGCTATCATTATGTATATGTTGACCATTTTTATGATTAAAAAAATGATTAGACAGACAACTGCTTGATTGGAAGCAAAGTTCTTTTCTCGATATTTGGTAAGCTCTGTACATATGTATATCGTATATATATATATATATATATATATGTATATATATATATTTTATACCGAACGTGCTGTAAATTCATATGTTAATAAATCTTGCTGTTAGGTACGCCACACACAACTACCACAGGATAAAAAGGATACAGTTGGGTTGTCTCAGTAATATAATAGTTATACGAATATATAAATATGTAATTAAGATATTCTTCCGAGGATGTGCGAGATGATTAACTTGTTTGGAACAAGTTTTCAAAGGAATGACAGAATTTTGTCTGACTCTTTATATCTTTTACTAATTAAATACTTTGGAATATTTACCATATCTACCATCTCCATTATTTCAAGAATAAAATATATATAAATATTGTTTAAACAAGAACGTAAATACTACTCGATATATTCACATTTTATACAGAATATTCTGTTTCAATCACTCCATGGCCCAGGCACCTTTTAAGGATAAATTTATACCAGTGATCTTTTTTTAATATTCAAGATAATATTAAGACATTTGAATGATCCTAGTTAAATAAATAAAGTACCTTTGTAGGTTTATAATTAAATCTATAGAAATTTGAGGAGAAGAGAAGAATAGCAATAAAGTAAGGGAATAATTTAATCTAATAGAACCTTCGCACACCCCGCTGTTGATAATATTTCATTATAATAACGAAGACATGCGCGCGGCTAAAACAACCCGAGGATAATAATTTGGAATTGAATAATCAAAGGGGAAAGGTAAGGTAATATTATCTTGCAAGAATGGTAATAAATAAGACAGGTCACAACTCAATGGGTACATCCCCGTGACTAACCTCCTGCAGTAGATCCTGGGCAGCGATAGCCTTCAGCACATTCTTTTTACTCGTCTCCTGTATTTCACCACCGACCAAAAGTTCGTCCAGTATGAAGTAAGCCTTTTCAAAATTGAAGATTATGTCCAACTCGCACACCTAAACACGATCGGAACTTTATAGTATTCACTCCTTTCTATAATTTTAATATTATATAAATGGACAAAAAAAACTTGAAGAGCCTTAGTGAATGATTTGAGAATTATCAACATTGACTTTTTACTTTGTTTTCTTCTCTTTTTACTATAAGTTTTATAAATTTGACTCCAAACAACACGAAGTATTAGTTTCTGTTTTCAACACGATATAGAAAGTGTAGATCTACTTACACTGCCGAAGTATTTGTCGAGTAGTTCAACGTAACGATGAATAATTTCAAGAGTTAGAAGTTCATTGTCGTTTTGTTCAATGGCACAGCAAAAATACAAGCTAGCATATCTGGAAAAATGAAGAAAAAAAATAAAGAAAAATGGAATAAATAAAAACAATGAAAATAAATGAAAAATCATAGTGTTGTGCTTTCAATTTTTCGATAATGTGGACCGAAACAATAGATTATGAATTTGTTGATTTTGCATACCTTTTGTAGACAACCTTCACGTCCTTCCATTCTAAGAAACTAGACATTTTCGGTTTACGTGCTAAAATGGTTGTGATTAATTCGCGTGTTATCTTCTTCTTCAATTTATCTGGATGAGCCACGTACCATTTTTGTAGGCGTAGTTTGCCTTGGCGACTGAATAAAAGCATGAATTGCATCTGAAAAATTAAAATCCACGATATGGCGAATTTGATATTTCGTTTCTGGGTCTATGGAGTTATTATTATTATTAATGGCTAGAATTAACGACGCGTGAAATAATCCGGAGGCTAACGCGATAATTACCATATTTAAAACTCTAATCTCTTCAAGTCAAGTCAAACTTTATTGCATTAAGTCAAAATCCTTATGCCACAAAAAACAGTTGAACAAGCCGAAGCCACGACACACTCTTATCATTTAATACATCGGCAGAATCCCTAAAAACACACCTTTACGCACTTTAAAACTTTCCTTCTCCTCCTTCCTCAATCCTTCCTGACCGAATGCCAAAGGCGTTCTTTTTTTCTTCTTTTGTCGAAGTGTAATAAAAAAGTTATTTTGATACGCAACCCTAATCGAATTTATGCATTGCTCGTTTATCACAGCTTTTCAATCTGCTTAGGTAAAGTTGGATGAGTTTAGGACAGGATACAACGTCACGAGAGATTTTACCGCTGCTATGTGAACTTCCGATTTGTTGAGATTAGGTTAGGTTAGTTTAAAGGTTAGGTTAGCTCTTAGATCGCGCTTCAATCAAAATAACCAAATCATTTCTCTAATATTAAGTATTTTTCAAAGTTCAGTCTAACCGGTACTCGCGACAAATCTAACTTTGGGAAAGTTCGAACCAGTTTTGTTATGTAAATCGTAAAATCCTACGACATATCGAAGTATTGACAGTTCGACGTCAAAGTCACGTGCTACGTGTTGAATTATGTCAAGTTTGGTTATGCCCAATTGTTGTTTGAATATTCAAGCATGACTCTCCGCGTGACAGTCAATTGATTATTAGCAATAATTCACTTGCTATAATTTTTCTCTCTCCATAGACCAGAAAAAATTGCGATGTCGTGCAATAGCGTGATCTAAAACAAGGTATATTCAAACACCATGGAAAGGTTCAAAATATTCGAAGGATTTTCGAAACTCAAACCACTTTGCGATTCTCTGAAAAATACTCCGGATATTGCTAGTGCAGATAAGTTAAAACGGCACGTTGAAGAGATATCACCGGCAGTTATACAAGATCTTCAAGACCACATTCTACTTCCCCTAGTAACACATTTGCTGAAAGATGATACAAGGTGAACATAGAATATGTATTTTCCATTTAGAATTCGAATGCTCGTTACTCGTATGAATTAAATGGTTTTAAATCCGTGTATTATTATTCCAGCAAAGAAATAAAGTTGCATTTAATCGATTGCCTGAGAGCAGTTATTTCAAAGACAAGAATAGCCAAGATAGAAATATTTTCAAAACTCTTCTCAATTCTAGTTTATCAAATATTTGACAAGAATGAAAAACACATGGGTAAGTGACAGTAGAAATTCGAGCTCTACTCTTGCCGAATAAAATTTCTCATCATTAATTTTATCCAACAGTTATAAAATACCACGAAGAATTAAAGGAAAGCGTACTTCTGTCTATCAATGATCTAATAAACCACAGCTGCACAGATGTAATCGAGGCGTTTTATGTCCGTGATAATATCGGGAAATTTGGTCAGGCCATTTATATATGCGTTTCAATTTCTAAGACAGAAAGGTCTCAGTCGCTCAGGTGAGATGGCTGGAAAATATTTGATTAGAAACCTCTTGTTATCTATTTTGTTATTAAATAATGATATTTGTTCTCAATCTTGTCCACAGATTAGCTGCGATAAAAACTATCATGACATTGTCCCTTGTTCATGATGATTCTGACACTATTGACGCAGGACTTCGGGATCAAGCTGCCGATATAATTATGCTTCTTTCTCCCGGCATAATAACTGGGCTTCAAGAAACAGCTCAGGGTACCGAAATCCAAGGACATAAAATTCCTATGGTATTTTGAGGGACTATTGAATTAAAATTGGAAGAAAAAAGGAAACAAATGACAAAAACTTCGACAAGACTACATAAATGTTTTTTCAAGATATTTAGAATTGATGGAAAATATTTACAGATGGCTCTTCGCGCTCTGAGCAGAATATTGTCTCTGATAATGGAAGATTTGCCCGAACCTGACACAGTTACACACCTAATTTCTCTCACGGGACACGATTCTCAGTCTACCTCAGATCCCTTGGGAATATCATCCAGATCTAAAGGCGGAATGATGAAATTTATGGAAACTGCTAGCAGAACTCAGGAGTGGCTGGACGCTGCTTCGACAAAACTTAATCTTTGCATAAGAGCCCTGGTCGGATTAGTTAAACATTCACATTTCAAAGTCCGGAAAGAATTAGCAGAATTCTCTGGCTCATTGCTGCTCAAATGTCCTAGGTATATTACCGTGTCTGAGCTGTTTAGATTATCGGTATTTCATTCGTCAATCTCTGAAGATTAATTTGATATTTCAATTTCTTTCATCTAATTTCAATGAAAGGAATATGAAGCCAAATCACAAGGAATTAGCAGAGATCTTAATCACTCTATCAGAAGATGATATCGATGAAGTAAACACAGCTGCTAGGTCTGTGTTGAATGAAATTAGGAAAAAATATACCGAAGGAAATAACGCGGTCAGACCTATCATTGAAGAATTGGAAGAATCCTTTTACACACTGTTGACGAGTCTGCCCAGAACAATGAGAACAGGCGGTGAGTTTGTTGGATTACCAATACGGCAAGATTTTTCATCAGGTTTGACAAAACCTAAATGGTAACATGTTCAAATTTATTTCCAGATCATTCGGAGCAAATGTCTTGCCTGAATCATTTTGGAGGATACATAAAAATCCTGGGAACAGAACGTCTGCCTCAAATAATGTCCTCGGTATCACATCTTCAAAGATTACTTCTAGCGCTGGTTTACACTACTGAATTAGACTGTAGTGATATATCGCTTCTTGAAGACGTGGCTATTAAAGGCAAGTATGTATTCCGGTTTGATATCGACAGTCTAATCGCTTCGTTGAATTAAATGAAATTGAAACATATTCTTTCAGACTTTGACAACATTGTTCATCATCACGGCTTTGATTCTTGGAGACATTTCAAATTCCTTCATGACTCAAGCGCTGAAACAAGACTTAAAAATATCTGCAGACTTCTGGGCCAGAATGGAGACTTGAGGATTTTAGTAGACACAATTCTTGAGATGATTTCAAACATGTCACAGTATAGAAAAGAGCTAACGCTCTTATTGAACTGGATTATAGGCGGTACATACATGCAGATGGGATAATCAATCGGTCTATCGATACTCTACTATCTAACAACTGTGCTTTTTCTTACAGATCAAATCACACGTTCATCAGACCTGTCCGAGTATCAATCAGTAGTTGAATATTACGTGACACCAACTACTTGGAATTTACCTCTAACTGTTTCTCCTGAAGTAAGTCTTCGCCAAGCGCAGAGCAACGTAGCGCAATGCTGCCTCTTGCTAGAAGGCTTAGGAATCATTGCACAAACCCTGAAAGCAGAATTCCAGAGATTTCTTTTACAGACTCTTTACCTAGTCATAGAAAGAGCTGGCAAGTGACTTCGTTCTATTTCAGTGATCCGAAGCATTTTCATATTCATTTTCCACTAGCTTATTCTTCTTTTGACCTGGGGAAATATTTCTTTGATCATTTCAGGAAACAGGCAAACTTTAGTTAGCATTACCGGTTTTCATACACTAGCGTCGATTGCCGAGGCGATGCAGTGCCCTACAACAGGGAATCTCCTGCAAGCGAATGTTGACTATTTGTCGTATCATATAACGCTAAAGTTGCGCAGAGTCGAGCGTAATCCTGGTGTATTAGATGTTGTCAGTGTCGTGATGAAGCAATGTACAATGGACGTGCTACCTTCCCTCGAAGAGATAGTCAAAGATGTGTTGTCGCAAAGCGAAGTAAACTTTCAGGAAAGAAACTGTTATTCATTCCTGAAAGTCTTTCACACATTTGTTGCCTGTATAAGAAGATTGCTTGACAGTAACGCGATTGGAACTGAAACTGCAGGAGAGGAAAATAAGCCTGAGATTTCAGACAAGGCAGAAACAGTGATCAACGTATTATTAGAACATCACGAAGCTAAGAAGATCTCTGACGAGCTGGATGCCGAAATGGGATATGAACCTGAGGAAGAAACGTCTGAATTAAAAATAGAAGACCAAGACTTGCACGATTATGATAATTATGAGGGTAAGCAGAGATACTCTTGTAGAAAAGGAGTGAAATAAATACCAGAAATCGACGTTTAGCTGATATTTTATCACCGTTGTATTCCAGAAGAGAAGAAGCCGGCGATACCATTACACACTAAAATGACTGTGGCAATAATGAAAAGGTGCATTCATTTCTTGCCGTCCAAAGATCTTGCGATAAAGTTGCTAGCGATTGAAACTTTGCAAGAAGGTCTGGTTGTTATAAGCAATTGGGAGGATGAGTTGTTACCAATTGTTCATCAGCTTTGGCATCCGCTGGTCTATAGATTCAAAGATCCCAGTCCAATCGTGATAAATCGTGCTTGGGATCTGCTTTGTACGCTTGCCCAAGTTTCCAAGGACTTTATACGGTCGAGAACTTTGAAGTTAGTCTTCGATTTGCTCCGTCGTTATCTGATATGCTTGTTTTATTCTAACTGAAAGCCAAAATTGTATCAGAATTTCATCATCTTCAGTTTGTATTATATTTTTATAGAGAAGTATTGCCGGCTCTTTCGAATTTCTTAATAAAATCAGCCAAAGAAAGTTATAAAAAGGATTCTGGGAACGTGTACAAGTATACTCAGGTGTTCAAACTTCAAAGAGAACTACTCTCCCGCCTAGGAGACATCGTTAATCATTTGAAAATTCACGAAAGAGAATTATGGGACATACTAGAAGCAGCCAGACCTTATCTAAGCAAATATCAACATCGTGATTTACAGGTCAATCAATTGAAAATAAGAGTTTCAAGCAAACCTGGGGATCAGGTGAATGTACCAAGTATGTTCTTAAACATTTTATATACTCGTTGCAGGTAGCTTGTGTGGAATTGTATAAAAAAATAGCCAACTACAACGAGGATATAGTTTGGGTGAAATGTATCAGCATTTGGAGTCCGGCTGGAGATTTTATATCGATTGACAAAACTAGTCATGTTGATATAGAAAAGGTATAATATTATCGAAAATTTTCCCTCTAAATTTGTCATTCTAAGCCGACAATTGTTATTTTTTTATCTTTACAAATTTCGATTTATTATATTATTTCAGGTGGCAAATTTCAATATACAAAACGAATATCAGGTGAACATAGAAACGATCGTAACTTACATCCAAGATAAAACGTTCAATATGTAAATATAATATTGATGTCATTATGTACAAAACTATGTTCAATGTATCTATTCATCCTAGGTATGTAAGTTATTTTTTTTTTTTTTTTAACTGTTAGATATTTCATTTAATAAATTCTTTACTTACACTTTTCACTTTAAATTGTTAGTATCATTATTGGTATTCGTAGATTCAACCTTCTGCGTTTCATTTTACTAATTTATATTTTTACCATTATAAGAATTTAATGTATTCTTATATTATGCTCTGTTTGAAAAAGCCCGAATTTTACGTGAATTCCAAGTTTGCGTTTTGTTTGAAAAATTCGTTTTGTTTTGTTTTTGTTTTTTTTTCATTTTCGCTTGTTTATATGTATATATATATATTATATATTAAATTCAGGTGTCTAGTAATATGTATGTTACTTATTGGACTAGCTAAACGATACAAAAAAATTCTATCATTAGGAGAATGTCTTTACAATTTTAGCACATCTCCTAAGTCGGCTACTATTCTCATTTTTTTATTAATATTATTATTATTATTATTATTATTATTTAATTAAATACATTTAATCGTTTAAATACCCTAACCGACACCATCAATTCAATCGTTCGAAATGCTGATTGATAATATTAACAAATGAAAGTTATTCGTAATACGATACAGTGTCAGATTACCAAACTTCAATTAAACTTATTAATTAACATACTCACAAAAATTATATCATTCGTGTACAATAATTATTTCCATTTCATGTATATATATAGGTATTCTATTTCAAGTTTTAATATGTAGTTCATTGATTTTCATAAGCAATCCCTATAGTTGTTTTATCATTATTATTCATTAAAAAGAAACATGGCACTTATCTCAAACGAGAATAAAATTCAACTAATCCTCGGAATATTTCCCTTACTTCCCGGATACGAAGATGTACATGCAAACAAAAAAGTTATATCCCATAATCGGATAATTCCTTGAATATAAATTGAATAAAAATTTGTCACTATTCGAAAGTTTTTTTCTTTTTTTTTTTTGTAAAATCAGTTGAATATGTATGTACTCTGGGAGAGAGAGCGAGAAAATAAAGAAGAAGAAATACTAATAGATTCTCTAGGCAGTGTAACACTAAAAGCAAATATTTGATAGTTGATAAAATTGGAACCTCACGTTATAATCCAAATAGGTGCTTATTTCTTTGAAAAAAAAAAAATCATAATTATTCAAGATTTCTTATAAAACTTGGGGACAAAAAATTCACTCATATCTTTGGAGAGCTTTAACTCTTTTACTGGAATAATAAACAATGAAAAATTGAATGAAACGTGTATGCATGTAGCAACGTATGTATATTACGTATATGCGATTTAAACTCCCAATTCACAGATTTAAGACATGTGTATTAGTTTATGCGTAGAACACGTAAGATACATGGAATGGAATTGAATAGTCCTACTATATTTTGGTGTCTTTCTATAGTTATACCTAGAGCCTAGAAAAAACTAAAATTCAACATAATAGCAACAATCAAACCATAAATAAATAATAACAGCAATATTAATCGTAATAAAATGTATTTAATTCTGATATTCTTTATTCGATAAGTTAAGTGAACAATGAATCTAATGATTTGAAACTTTTTTTTTTTCTTTTTTCTTTCTTCTGACAAAAGTACAATTCGCGGTAATTAATTTTCTTCACAGAATACAAAGGCCCTTGTGCCAGTAAAAGAGTTAAATAAATCTATACAATCTATTTTAAGATCATCTTTGGGTACATTAATCACTTACTAGATATCGTTTTTGTACCTTTAATAATTATTTAGAAAATATTTATGGTATTTCGCAATATTACCTTCAACAAGCAGCATTTCTCTATTATGAAGAAAAGAAAACCGTGTGAAAACGCATTATTTTTTTCACGATTCAATTCCTATACCAAGAGACATCATTTCCATGCTTGTTTCTGTGCCTTTCGAGACGCAAGTTTTTTTGTAACGTAAGAAGAAATCGTCAGCGCCAATAGAACAATTGTTATTAGATAATAGTCAAAGTCTTCTTTCAGTACGTCGAAAGTTTTCGAGGGAGCCACTCGTGTGTAGAATAAGTCTATAAAAATGAAAAAAATAAAATAAAATAAAATAAAAACAAGTTTATTCATCAGTGTCGAGATAATAACATACAATAAAATTCAACGATTCAACAACTTACCGAGACCATGAACGAACACTAAACAGGTACTTTCGAGACCGCTAGGACTCGTATGAATTCCAGAAACTCTAGCTATGCTTTGATTGTAATTAACGATTGCATCCATTTGAATTGGGATCTCTGGCATGTATGGTATCACTCCTTCTTCCCTCATCTCTGGGTTTATTGGTCTCCTTGGATCCACAAGCATCCATGGTAATTCTAAGATACCTCCATTAGCCAACGCGACTGTAATGAGAATCACAATTTCGTTAAAAATTCACCAAAAATCATTGAAAATTATGATCATAGTGGAAGTAAACTCACCCATAATATGTTTACTGGTTATTCCCTTTTCCGTGATTGTTTCTCGTAGGAATTCAATCGATGCGGGAAAGATGAATGCCTGTCTCTCAACAATTGGCAACACAGTTGTTGTTAAAGATGAAAAAGCTGTGAACGAGATAGAAATTTGGAAGTAAATTTCATGTGATTTTTAATAAAAAAAAAAAATAAAAATAAAAAACCAAGAAACAAATTTAAGATAAATATACACAAACCTGTCGTGTTGCTTTGTGTCTTTCCTTCGTATAGTTCTAAAGTTGCTAACTCAGTTCTGCGACTTTTTTCGTTATAGTAACTATAGACAAGCCAATTTTCTGAGTGTACCACGTGGATAGGTCCTTTAACTCTTTTATGGACAACAGAAAACACCATGGCACCGGAAACAACGTCCAAAAGATACAAGCTAAGAGTGTCTGAAATGATTGTAATCTGTGTTAAAAATCTGCAGAATAGATACTACTTCCCGATTAGAATAATACTGTATATTGTTTTTCTCCTCACTTTTATGAGTGCTGCCAACACCCAAAGTCGCAATTGCAACTAGATTAGGATTTATGTATTTATAAAGCACAGATCTATCGCCCAAGACCCTTCCTTGAGAGTGAACGCGTTCTATCGTGCTCTTTGAAACAACGTCCACTATCTGCTGGGTCTTTACAGGTAAAATCATTTGCCATACGATATGCGCTACTAATTCCTGTAAGAAAAATAATTTCAATTGAAAACCTCTGATCTATGATTACAAGACATGTACGGATACTCTCGAGGCACAAAATAGTACCTCGGGTGTGCTGTATGAAAGAGAAAATCCAGTGAGAACTCCAGTCTCCCGCTCTGCTGTAAAGAAATAAAGGTTCCTAGCCACAGAGGCAGCCGTCGCTGTAGCACTTTCAGGAAATACATGGACAGCGTCCGTTGTGTCGAGGAGAACAATTGCTCTGAGGAAATCTTCTGTGGATACATGAAGCAGCATAGACTGCTTAACTTTGTAACCCAATTTGGTGATTTCGCCTATAGGCTGACCGGTCATCGGATTGAAAGTGTAAATTACACCTTGGCCAGTCTCCTAGACGTGGAAATGATAGAAATTTGTTAAATGTTCAGACAGAGGTTTCTACATCTGCAGCAGAGTCTGCAGAAGCTTACTTTGTCCATTGCGAGAAGAGCACACTGAGGCGGATGAGGAAAGTGTCTGCTGCCTCTCTGAGCATACAAAATCATTTTGTTTGATAATTTCGAGAAACTGCTAACGTTTTTAACTCTTAGTTGCCAGATGATTTCGCCCCGCTTAGACTCGATGCCAAATATCTGAGAAAATACGACTGATGTAAAGTATTTGCAAATGAATTATCGAAGGGAAAAGTCTTCTGGAGTATTCTCTACCTTCCCAGCACCGGTAACGGCAACGATCATTTTATGCAGTCCAAATTCATCCCGGACTAAATCGGCTCTCTGATTAGATTGAGGCGGTGAAAAACCCATCACAGCTTGAAGCAGACTCTTCAATTGGTTAGCTTGAGAACATATTCTTCGTACCATCATACTCACAACGTCCCCTAGAGAAATAAAAACAAGCTTATCTTCCCGGAAATTTAATGTATGTTGTTTCTTTTCACGAAAGTCAATTGTAGGAAGTTAATGTGGGTATTAAATAGGAGAAACTAGTTCTATAACAAATCATGCTATTCCTTGATAAGCCGGGTGAACAAGTTTGTAAAATCGAATTCCAATCTAAAACACTAAACATTATAATTCTATGACATCTGAAAGAACTTCTTTACGAGAGATATGGTTCTTCACACTATTTTTTCTAGTCGATTGTGAGTGGGATATAATTAATCACGTTGTAGGATAGATTAGCAAAAAAATAGAGTCAAATGTTCGCCTTCTAATCATGCCAATCATCTTTCGATAATTAATTAGAAGTTTAATTCAAGTAAAACAAAACTCCACCAGCCTTCTTAACACGACTACTTACATGAACCATCTACATCAAAATCTGCCAGCAGCCATTCATAAAAGAAAAGTTCATTAATATGGTTTAGAAATATGTTTTCATTTAGGACAAGATTTCAATTGTTTAAATCAAATTCTTGATCAATTATTTATTAATCTTTAGAATTCTTTACGATTATCCATCGATCGTCATCAGCATAAACATTGTCATTACAACATGAGAACATGTAGAGCGAAAAATCAACGACTCACTTTCTTTCTGATCGAATTCTGTCTCAATAGCTTGTTCCCGGTCGGACATAGGCAGCTCCATTATCTCAACAGCGACTATATCAGCCAGAGCTTCTTCCCTCACCCAGACAAGGCGGCTGTGTTGCAATAAACCAATGCTGTGATCATCGGATGACAAAAGGTGACGACAACCAGTGCCTTTGGGTTGACGAGGGCAAACAGATGCCAGAATGGTAGGAGATTGCATAGAACTATGTGACAAAGTCACAGACAAGTTTGGAATTGGAGTAGAAGTCGATAACTCGACAGCGGCGATATTCACAGCCTGAAAAATATGAAAAATAAACATTTATTCAATGCTTGGAAAGAGCGTTACTAGATCTTAGACATTTCATAAATTCTATGAGTATCCTACCCCATTTTTGATTGAGGTTTGTAGCAAAGCCTTTCCTTCGTCAGATGTTGTCGCATAGAGAGATGTGTCTCCGCTGATGTCATCCAAAATGGGAAAAGACTCGTCCCCGATAATAAGAACTCGTTTTCTTTGGCCATTATCTGTGCTTACGGATACAACAGGCTCCTCCCCAGGCACAAGCTCTAACTTATACGGCCCTTGTTCACCGGCGCCAAAAATAGTGTTTATTGTTATGGATTGGAGCTGTGCATTCGAGTCGAATAAATGCACGATGAAAAGTCTAGCCAGTGAATCAGCGCCGTTAAGACATACTAGGTATGGCGCTGCCAAGACACATCTGAAACGGTGGATTAAGAGACTGTAAATTGCAAATCTATGATTGAATAATTAATACGCTGAATATCTCGGTATGGAAGCTGGTCTTACGTTGTTTCTTCGCTTATAAAGGGCGCCGAAACCTTTCTCACTTTCAGTTTTTCACCTGATTTACTGTCGAAAGATGTCACTTCTACACCGCTGTTGTATATCGGTAAGATGTGATGCAAAGTTCCATATTTTATGTGCCACATCACATCTTCTATCCTGTGAAAGAGAAATCGGGTCTTTTATTTATAACGAAAGATTATCAAAGGCTCTTATTTTCATATATAATTTACAACGTTACACAATCGATTCTGACAATTCAAGCACAGTGTGTTTTGCGATAGAAACTATGAGTGCTTACAGTGAATCGTATTCTCAACAATTATTTTCCCAGGATTTGATCCTCTCTTTTTTTATTTAACTGATTCTTTTATGGAACAAAAAGTGAGAAGAAGGAAAAAAACGTATTTTGTTCAATGAAATTGAGTCTGTTTCCCATAAATTTGATTAACAATGATTAATATAATCGGAACTAGAATCTGAACAGAAAATATTTCCATCTTATTCCCTTCCCATAACTTGTGATGATATTGCTTAATGTGCAGAGATTGATTAATCAAAAACCTTTTAGCGGGATATAATCCTTTTGTAGAAAATGATATAAATGGTGAATCAAGCCTGAAAGAAACCGCTTATATAAGTATTATTATTATTATTACTTGCTAGCACGAGCACATTGAAGACAATTTTCTAAATTAATTAATCTCACAATTTAACTTTGCAATTGTTTAGAAAAATGATTTTCATCCTCTAAATCTGTGATTCAATAAAATTCTTGCATACTTTTCCACCTTTTTAAATCTTGGGAAGTAATATCTACTGTTTTTTACCAACAGTGCTCGTTAAGTTTCCAAAATGAATATTTACCGTGCATAAAAAATCGCATCAATACAAACCTCTCAGGATTTTGTTCAGCCAATGGCCACTCGTTGAGTATGTGACCAGTGGCCAAATCCCAGGCACGAACAATGGCCGGTACTCCGCCACTGACTGTGACGAGATCTCCATCGGAGACGCCGCCTAAGGCTCGAATTCGACCGGCACATCCTTGCTCTAATACTCGTCGCCACAATATTTGTCCTGAAATAAGTTGGTGAAAAATGAAGAAAAAAAAGCTGTGAAATTTGCACATAAGAGAGAAAAATGTTGGGACAAAATTCTGGTAGATTTAAATAATGGAACGAACAAGTCTTACCTGATTTTAGATTCAGAGCAGCGACAACATTCTCTTCTGTAGCGACGATGATCTTCTTAGCAGCTGACACAGTGTCAAAACTTGCAAATTTTATCTTTCCTACATAATTCTGTCGCCTGTAATCGTATTCAGAGTTAATTTTATCGATTGATTGATGGATTGATTGATTGATTCATTTAGAAGGAATGAAATTCAACGGAATAATGCACGGTCATTGTGATAAAAACTTTTCTCAAGTTTATGACGACGATAATAACTGATGGTGTGTGTCGTGAATTATTGAGGAGGTTGGGCACTGCGCGGTGATTATCGTTATGTTTTTTTTTTAGTTATATTAACGGTTCATTACCAGTCAAATTTTCCAACTTGATCTTCGTAGAGGCACAGGGATAAATTAAATAACCCAAAGAATACAATCAAATATTGTAGTAATTGTATATCGGATAAAAACCGGTTGAACTTTCCTCTGAAACCTGGCAGAAAGGGTGCCATGACGATGAGCAGTGTGAACGTGTCCAGGCGACTGAATTCGACAGACTTCAGCCATTTGTATAGTCTCGAATCGTGAGGATTTCGAGTCTCGATAGTGAGATAACGATTATGCGAATCGACAGCGGCCCGCTGTTTATTTGAATTTGAATATGATTGGTCACTAATTCTTTTTTTCTATTAACAATAAACTAAAGCATTTTTAGACCCTGATAAGAATTAAATATGATAACAATTGTATGTTCGTGATATAATTTATTGAAAAAAAAAAATGACGAATTCTATTCTAGCACATGTATAATCTTTATTGAAATTTTTATACATAGAATATCAGATATACGTAGTATTATTTTTTTTTTCTGCTTTTTTGTTTTTTTGTTTTTTTTAGTAATATAAAGAGAATTTTAGTTCCTTTCTGATATATAATATATGAAATTGACAATATTTTTAAAATCCGTATTATATTGGTTTTAATTATTAATTATTAAACCGATGATATAGTAGTAGTAATATCAGTAATCAGTAGTAGTAATACCTGTAGTACTTTTTTTTTTTTTGTGATGGGTAAAGGAATATTATAAGATTAATTAAATACATTTGAATAATTTTAGTATGTATTTTATATTCACAAATAAAATTTTCTTATTTAGAAGCAGATTCGTGGTGACTAGAATATTTTTTTATAATTTATTCATTCACTTATATTTTCGCTCACGTGCAATGATTGTAAATGTTATAATATAGATTGTAGTATGTAAATCGTTTATTAAACTTTGGTTTACAGCACTCTGCATGGAGTAAATTCATACAAAATCTATTGTTTAAAGCAATTCCATTTATTGCATTATCTGTAAGTAGTATTTTTTTCGTGTCAAGTGTGAACCATTTGAGGAAATGTTCATTCATTTCGTTACTTTTTTTTTTCTATCTCTCGGGGTTGTTTTTATTTATTTATTTTTTTTTTTTTTTCATCTCTTTTCTTTTCTTTTTTTTCTTTCATGTTTTATTGTTTTCATTATTTTACGCAATGCTAGTTACTTTTGGAAAACTATATAATGTCTCACGATGGTTACAGCGGAATGTAGTATCTTATTCTCCTTAACTATGTGCGCAAATTATGTAAACAAATCAATTATTCGCAATAATATCGTTTCGTTTTTCGGTGTTATAATCATTCAATAATTCTATATATTGACTAAATTTGTAAATGAATTTATGATCATTTTCTTCTTCAGATTTTATTTACCTGGCTAGTAAAAAAATTAAAATCATCAAGAACATATATATATATATATATATGACACAAAAAAGCAAGGCACATACAGAAGAATGTCCATCTATATTTTATTTTCGTGCGTGCAAGTCTTAAATACTTAATTGCATACTATTTTTTTTTTTCCAGTATCTCTCCATCATCTTGATATCATTTCAATTTAACAAAAAGGAAATTTAAAAAAAATAAAAGAAAATAAAAGAAAAAATAAAAAAATTTGCAAAAGGAATAAGCTTCTCGTTCATCAATTTGGGGTGTTAGTAACACGCGCACGCTTGAATAAAATTGAAGAAAATCAGCTTCGCGAACAAAAGTAGTAGGAAAAAAAAAAATTATTAAAACTAGTTGCATCTAAAAATGCTGCCATATCCGTCAAATATTAGTATTTGATTTTTCTTTAGTTTTTTTTTTTTTTCTTCTTTTTCTTCGCCCATACTATTTAATAAATTTATGAAAAATAAGTTAAAGGTTTTTCTTACGGGGATCTTAATAAAATAAAACTAGTTCTATTATAATCTATGATCTAGTTTTAGCTTTCACAAACCTTGTAATATTACTGAGAATATCATAGTGGATAATTATTATTATTATTATTATTACGTTTTCTCCCTTTTTTTTTCCTTTCGATTCGACAAATAAAGATTAATAATAATAAAATTATTATAAATCAATGAAAAAACTCACCACTTACAATAAATGCAATGGATTTTTGTAACGTTAAGCGTTAACTTATTGAGAATATAAAAAATTATTATTATTATTATTAGTTTCAAACATTTCACTCTCTCAATTGTTAAAAGACACGTAGAATAATATTCTATGTACTGGAATATGTTACAAACTCATTAGTTATTTGTCTTCAACAAACAATATCGTGATGTGTGCGTGTAGATGATGAAAAATGTTCACCAGACGAAAAATAATTAATATTTAACTAAGTTTGATGTAACACTGTCCCCTTAGATTTTTTTTTTGTTTAGAATAAAAGCAAACAAGAATGCAAAATTATATTGATTGTATAAAAAGTTGAATTTTTTTTTTTTTTCACATTAATTAGAGATAACAAGCGCGATAGTGTCGTATAAATACTAAAATATAAGATTGTTCAATGAGCCTGTAACAATACCTGGTACAAATAAATGCAATATATAAATAATTAATTGATTAATAATTATTATTATTATTATTGTATTCAAGCATAATATTTTGATTGAACTTAACAAGTACAAAAATTACAACAGACTGCCTCTTTTTGTTTGTTTTGTTTTTGCTTTTTTTTTTTAACTTTTTTTCTTTCCTTTTGTATCGAGTAAGTTCATCCTATGCTACATTATATACATCTAGCAAGCAGCAATCTGCCTTGTTAGTTCAACCTTATCTACTAGAATATAATATGTTACTTTATTTTTGGTTTCCGTTCGAATTTCATTTTCTCTTTCTTTTTACTTTGCTCTTTTTCACTTCACTTGGGAATATTCATTTTTAACATGGCATACGTTGTTTTTCCGTTTTTTTTTTTTTTTTTTTTTGTTTTTTGTTTTTTATTTTCCTCTTCTTTTGTGTTATCCAAAGCACATGGCACGAAATTTCTTACGTTTTTTTTAGGCCTACATTACGCCTTTTTCAGTGTTTTTTTTTTTCATTTTTTTTTCTTTTGTTTCTTTTAAGATAAATATAAAAAAATAGCATGTTTAAAAACTAGTTTAAGTTTTATTTATCGTTAGTA
Organism: Rhogogaster chlorosoma; assembly: GCA_944452935.1. Classification (NCBI taxonomy): domain Eukaryota; kingdom Metazoa; phylum Arthropoda; class Insecta; order Hymenoptera; family Tenthredinidae; genus Rhogogaster; species Rhogogaster chlorosoma. The sequence goes on from OX101804.1 coordinate 19,811,428, forward strand.
TTATTACTTTGAGGTGCGGGGAGAGCTTAGAGAGCATAAAATGCTTAAACCTATCTAGGTATGTAATGTATTATGAAAAAATTTGTGAAAAACTATCATCAGACGAAAATAATACAGGTGAATTTTGTAAATATAAATACGTCAATTGTAATAGAGATACTGAGTTCAAAGATAATTGTGCGTCATAAACGACGTGTTATCAAAGAAAAGTAACGCATTTAAATTCAAGTCAGATATCTATACCTCCCATTGCGCTTTATTACCTTTTCCTATCTTTAAATATAAAATAATATTGAGACTCTGTTGCATTGATCATGGGCCAGCAACAAACTAATTATCAAAAACTGGCCAGTTTCACATATACGACCTGTTTTATTTCTAATAATAGTAAAAGAAAAGGAATCCTTTGTGACTAAATCAGATCCAAGATTATAATCAATCTTTCTATTTCAACTAACATATATATTCAACTGAGAATTAGAATCATAGACAATATACTTACGACTGCTGAATTCTTTGTGAAAAGAAACTGATTAGAAAATTTGAAATTCTTTTTTTTTTTTTTTTTATGTCATATTAATAAATAAAAAAACATTCGACAAAGTTGGAAGTCGTTGCTTGTTACGTTATTTAAACATTTCATACCGCATAGTATTGTCTAAGATTTGAACCCGCAGTCTATCAATTGTATACACTATTTGATTTTTCGTTGCTATGGCACCATCTACCTATACTTAACATTATCTCCAGTTACTATAGTATAACTAAACTTTTTTTTCGCAAAATCTTACTAACATTGAATAGCTACCGCAGATTTATTTTACTTTATTTTCACGCAAGTTGGAACAACGTAATATCTATGCTTTTCTTATCATCGTTTAAATACAGCTGTGCGATTCGTTAAGTTGTATGGCAGGTGTGCTGGCGAGTGTACTTTAAAACTGTACTATTTACCATTATCAATAGACATCCATGTGAGCAGTGGTATTTTGGCAGAAAGTGAATCATCAGTTTTGAGAACGAATGTACACAGTTTTTCAGTTTTTCCAATCGTTGAATTTCATAATTCCTGAAGTAAACCCTTACCAGAGTAATAGAAATCTTACAATTATTCCTGCCCAGTTAATGAAACGATCATTTTACCAAAATACCAGGACCCCACTTTCACCGTTAATTTATCAAATTCATCCAAAAACCAAAATGGGATTGATAGTTTTTAAACATTTTCTAAGGCATGATCTCAGCGTAAAATTATGACTAAACTTTCAAAGTCGATATAAAACCAGGAAGTTGAATTGTGGTACTGTACCTGAGACTGGCCAAGTTTTAGCTGCCGAATTGATACTTTTGTTTTTGTTTCTTTATTTCTCTTACTTCCATCACTGATCTCGTCAAATGAATTGTGAACAGCCAACTTCTATTAACAAACGAAATATCGCGCCGTTTGTCCTTCTCGGCATTTCCTATATTCTCTTCTTTTTTTTTTCTTATGGATGGCGAGTTTTATCGATATTTAAAGCATGCTGCATCTTCGTTGTCGACGCTTTTGTGGCTCTGGTCGTAAAACTGCACGTACAGCTTCATCGAATACCTGTTTCAGACCACGTTGTGTCAACGCGGAACACTCCATATACTTGACCGCCCGTATCTAAAGGCAAAAGGCACAATTTTTTACAGAATACAAAATCATTTTCCTTGTCAAATAACTAATAAACACAGATTTCTATACTCGAATCAATTTCTTTCGTTTCAATTATCGTAAAATCAGGTATGCTCTATTCTTTGCGTTGATATCTGTACAAAACTTTGCAGTTTCATTTGAATATATAAAGTCAAACATGATTTACAAATAACAATTTGATTTAGATTATTTTTTAATTTCCTGTTGAGAACAAGGGCCTGAGAAACGTGTTTCAGAATTCAAATTTTCACCTTGTTAGCTAGTTTCTGTCCCTGTTCGCGTTTAATAGCGCTTAATCCTTGCTCAGCCAAAGCGGTAAGGGTTTCTCGATCATCTCTTAAATCAATTTTAGTGCCGACAAGAATCATCGGTGCATCAGGGCAGTGATGTTTTATCTCAGGATACCATTTGCTGGTAACATTTTCGAAAGACGAAGGGCTCGTTACGGAAAAACATATTAAAAATACATCAGTCTGTGGATAAGAGAGAGGCCGCAATCTATCATAATCTTCTTGACCAGCGGTATCCCAAAGTCCAAGGCTCACTGGTATACCATCCACCACCATGGGGGCGGAATAATTATCAAATCTAAAAATAAATAGATCAGATAAACATCGCAAAGATGTTGCTAACTTTCTCAATTCAATTTCAAAAGATACAGGCAATATTATGATCTTGAAATAGTTTTTTGATAATAAAGTCTTCTTCATTACATCAGACATTGGATGGAAAGGGATGAGAAGACGGGAGTTTTCGGGCTTAACAACAAAACTGAGGATTATTAAAACCCGTTAAGAAAGAAAGGAAGTGCGAGTAGGATAATTACAAACAGATTGCTTCCTGTGAATAGTGGGACATTCTCAAGCCATGCCTAAACTATTATTAGCCACCCTACTAGTCTGTACCTATTGGAAGGGGGGAGTGCGAGTCCGAAAGATAGAATCACAGAAAGGACTCTAATTTATCATCGATCCTTTTCTCCAAATACAATGCAACCGTATAATTTAAACAATTGTATATTCCCAAAGAATTAGGATAGCATTATTTCATTCCGTTTCCGGTTAAGCCGCGACATTAAATATCAATATTATATTATCCAATAAATAAATGGCTTCAAAAGACAATATGTCTAAATATCTGCGATTATCATTAAGCGAAATACAAATCAAACGGATAATAAAGATGAAAGTTTATTTCTTTAAATGTGCTGTTAAGCTTATTACTCAGTTATATTAATTAAGCGACTAAAAACCTCAACATTTGTTGAACAAGATTCATGCGATTATAAAGTAGAATGTTGATTGTTAAAATATGTTTTAACGAAGCGCATGTGTGCGCCGCCTAGTCACCGGTATAGGTAGAAAAATGTAATTAGTAATTTCTAGACACGTAGAAGATGATATACTTACACAGTGGGCACATATTCTCCAGGAAAACTGTCAGTTGTATAGGAAATTAGTTTGCAAGTCTTTCCAACGGTTCCATCTCCGACTACGACACATTTGATAGGCCGACCAGAACTCATGGTATTAACTTTATAGGCTAAAATTATATGAACATTGTGATAAAGAGGCGGATTATTAATCGTCGTAATGGTAATTGACGCGCATATTTAAAATTGTGATAATAAAGCCTAGTTTTACTGAATTGTCAATGTTATCGGTTATAACCCTTAAAAAGGGGCTTGTCTTCTCGACGTATAATTACGCCGGAGTTATTACAGTTAATTCAGGCTTAAATATGTCTAATGATTTTCTTAACTACTTACCGAATTTCTGACAGAGTATTTGATTTTTATTTTTTATCTTCTTTTTCTTAAATCCAACGAGTACGAGGATATAATTTTCAGTCTATTTGCGTTTCTTTTAAGAAATTGATAGAACCGGAGCCATGACAATGTTCAAGTTTATCGTACAAATTTTTTCTAGAGGGTATACACGGACAAGCATTCTGTGGCCAGACATTTCATACAGCGACCATCGGCGGAATATATCCGATACTGTGCGACCCAGTTCTAGGTCGGTAATGAAGATATCACCTTATCATCGCGCGAGAAGGGTTGCCGGCCATAAGGCGTATTTAGTCGATTCGAAAATTCGAAATTACAAAAAATTGTATCCTCGCTTTTTAAACGGATGTAATTGAAATTAATATCTGGATCTTGAAACTCGTCGGAATAACGATTTCCTAGTTTGATAAACGGTAGGAATGCTAAGTCTGAAAGACTAGAATGATCAAGATTTCGGGATATTAATATAAACTATTCGAAGATTCGAAGATAATTTGATTATTGATCGTCTCAATTGCGAAATTGAGAAAAGATTCATTCGACGTTTTAATCAGTTTATTGGGAAACATCAAGATATGTATACACGTGCGGATAGAAAACGCGAAATAAATTTCATCGTAACAGCATGCAAGCACGAATTCTACTCTCACCTTTAAATTACTTAGTATTCACGAGGCGTTCATATCTTTCACGACAAAACCGACAATGCAACATCACTCTCGAGGATGGAAATTTAATCCCAATACGAGACTGTATACATTAAATAAAAAAAAATAAATCATGTCATCATGTGTATACTAGGTATGTGATAAAGAAAGCCATCATTTCTCATATTCAAAATATCATTTGTTCAAACGAAACTACTTTATTCTAGGATATTTTATGTGGGAAAATATGGCCTTACACTAGATTTTAAAATGTGCTATAACACGATCCAGCTTTATCGAGTGAAAATGCTAAATAATCTCTCCAAGAAAATTTCGATTCTGATAATCATAGTCGAATATTAATATTATTCTAGACGGTTCATGATAGATATAGCCACGTTAAAATTCTTATGGATGAAGGCTTGTAGGTATACAACGGATAAAGGCTGATTTTTGCATTAAAAGAAAAAATGAGGTTCAAAAAATTTTAGATTTTTGAGTGCCTTCACGGTCAAACGAACATGTGGCCATGCAATCACGTAGATAACTAGTTTTATTTGCTCGTTGATCGAACGGACGACGCTCTTTGCATTTATGAAGCTATTAAACTGCGAGCTGCAAGCTGCAGCCTATACCTATGCTAAAGCTCGGAAATGATCCGAGAGATGAGAGATGAGAGAATAAGAGAGAGAGAACGAGGGTGCGAAATAGATCGTTCGTGGGAGGCAGGAGCATTCGAATACATAAGCGTATAACATTTCACGGTTATTGCGATAACATGGGCAAAAATTGATTTTAATTACTAAAAGTAACCAATTCAAACTCTAAAAATGACTAAGTATACAGTGTATTTGAAGGCTATACACACATGCAAGAAAATTATATAAAAATATATGTATTCTAAGCCTCTGATCCAATTTATACATCCGAACATCCGTATTTTTCATGTTCTGAGACTTATTTGAAGAATAGCTAGCTCGGAAAACCCATACACAGGTTTTACAGGTGCTAACAAGATCCTGATTGACATCATGATAATGGTCAAAGATGAAGAGTGCTGATTTGAAAGGACCCTCGTTCGCAGTTTCTATTCAAAATTCATACGCATATGCAGGCTAAACCGTCAATTTGGAAAGTTGCCCGTATATAAATACAGTCACAATATTCGGGGATAAAATATCTTTACTAGATTCAGCTCAAGTAACGATCAATTTTGTCAAATCTATTCAGTGTGAAAGAGAACTCATTTACAAATAAACGGACTTCAGTTTTTTACTTATTTTTTACCAAGTTTTTCGTTGTGTCTATTCTTCGTTGAATATAAATTATTCAAATTTTAAACATCATTCATAAGGGCATCGTTGGACACCATATGTATTAATTACAATAAGGGAAACCAAAACGATATTACCAATGTGTAAATTTACGTGATTAAAACGTTTCAACGTTCAGATATAATAGAATCATGAACAATGATTAATTAAAAATATTACCCAGAAGTTACGCCCCTTTAAAGTATATTACTTAATACTCTTAAGTGCGTTTTGTATCATACATATACATATACGTATACAACCCGAACGTATAATCTGATAGCTATATCAAACAATGACTGTTATTAATTTGGCATGATAAACTTTTTGCAGAATATAGGAATAATGAGATTCCCCGTCTACATTATAGCCGTCGTCATCGTAGCTAGTATTGAATCACACGTAGATATTCGTGCGTATAAGCCTTGAATTTTGAGACAGTAAACGAAAACGTTCGAATAATTAGCGCGTAGGTTCATTTGCAGTTAGTTGCGCGGATCAGTTATCGTATTTTATTTTACACGAGCCATTTATGTCTATCTTTTTTATTGCGAAACAATTCGTTCAGGCAAATGGTGTGAATAACTATGCCACATTACTTTCCCATGTGAAGCCTGCAGCGTAATTGTTGATCTTTTATTGTGAAAACAAAAAAGAAAGTTTAAACATGAAAAACAGAAAAATAACTAATATAGTTGTCATCAATTATCGGGATTCATGTAAAACTACGAATCGATCTTATTCTCGAGAGGCTGTAATTCAACCATAAATTCTCTTCTATTGATGATGTGGGTCAAGCAATAATTCACATTTTTATACTATAAGAATCCTGGCGAAAATAAAATATCGGTCGCAAAAACTGCGTCACTTTTTTTTTGCCACCTCTGTATTCTATTAGCAAACATCCTTTACTTACCGAGGGTGAAAGTATGTAGGTGGATTGTAATTTTGGGGGAGACTGAAGAGACTTAGTCTCAGGCACTTACTCTGCAACAACCATAAAAACGACGGAATCGCCAAACGACCCCTGTCGTTCCTAGTACGATCTTCTTGCTCCTTCTGTTTTATACCTTGTCACTTTCTGTGTAAACTGCGAATTAGTACAGAGCATATTAGGAACAGATTAGGAACTATGCATTGAGTACAAAATTATTCAAAATTTGGAAAATAACAACAGCAGAAATAATCAGAGATATCAGTGGCCGACAAAAAAATTTCTATTTTTCTTTCATAAAGACTGAAAACTGCACAGGTCAAAGATCTGCATTATAACGTGGGTATGGGTATAACACTGTGTATGGGTGTATGTAGCTCATCAGTTCATTTCACCGGAAACGTTATATGTGCTATTTACGTTATAAAACGATAATATACAATAGACACACCAGTTCCGCATCGTTTTCTCTGATTCTAGGAAACTTTTTGCCTATATTTGCATTCCTATATGCCTTATATGTAGTGCTGTATTTTAAAGTTATACGAAGACTCGTTAATTAGCGATTTTCGTTCGGATTTTTCATTCCCATAATAAAGCGATAAAAGTGAAAATTCGTACGTGAAATTGCAATAATAATAAAAGTCTGATTAATTATAATACCAACGTGATCGAAGTTATTATGAATTGCATTACATTAATTGTTAAATTTCATCGCTCTTCTGCCAGTTAACGACCCGAGTGTAATCATTTGTGAAGCGCTTGTCCGGTACAGAGGCTTAACTATATTAAACGCACCTATAATCCACATGATCCATTGATGTCGCGGTCAGAAATTTGATTAGTATATTACCTAATTTCGCACCCACAGTATTCCCTCGGGACTTTTGCATCCTGGATCATATATACTATTCAGATAGATACGAATTGTTATTCTAAGTGCAACAGCAACTATATTATCCTTTGAAGCTCATGACAAGAGGACTTCGCAATTACATGATTGATTTATCCCTATAGATATAGTTATGTCTAATTATAAGCCAAGACAAAACTTGCAGTAGAATACGTGAAATGCATAACCAGTTACCACCTATATGCATATATGCACATATTACACGGGATTAAAATATCCTGCAGATAAAATATACACGTTGCTCTCTCTATCTTGTAGGTACGGAGTTGATGTAAAACAATGCAAAATATGCCACAGGGAAATACCAGACGCTATTTTCACCGTGTGAAACAGCGTGGAGAGTTTTGTCTAGAAACTTATTACGAAGGAGTTCAGCCGGATCGAGCTGCATAAAGTTTTACAAAAAGTATAGAGTAATTCATATTTTCGAGGTGTCTATGTTCTGACTTCTATAAATTGAGATGACAAAAAAATTCGAATAGATGCGAAATTCTAGTGTGTACATTTTATCTGGAGGTATAATGCTGGCGCAAGCTCTACGACAAGATCATTATTGGGTTCTGTGGCAAGATTAACTGCCCCGTACTCTCGTAACTTAATTTTGCGGCTCCGGACGTCTCTCTCAGCACACCATCGAGTCTCGAGTTTTCTCCTCTCTCTGCACCCCTTGCTTCGTCCTTAGGGCGTCTCAATCCTCGATACGGTATACTAGGGGAGACTTTTCGCGAAGCGGAACGCAACGTACGCCAACACCGCGCAAGCACCGCACCGCAACGTCGAGGTCTTCGTCACCGCTTCTTCGTGTCAGTTTTACGACTTTTATACCGCAGAACCTAGAGGATAAACTTGAGATACTCAACATGTGCCATATGGGACATGTACGACGCATTACGTTAGCCAAAAGCACACACGCGACAAACACGCCCACGGATCAGCCCGAGGTGTGAGAAATAGAAGTTGGAGAAGGAGGATGAGGAGGAGGATGAGGACGAGGACAGTGTGCTAACAGATTCTTAAATTGCAAGTTGTAGGGCAATGTTTACACGGTGGAAACTCGTCGCACACACGGCAGTTGCTCCGAGTCAGAAACTCGAATCAACTAGCGTTGGTTACGCGTAACTTACCAATAATTTATCCAATATATCAGCATGGCAGATGCTAAACTTAATCCAAGCGCAAACCTGCCGAGCGAATATCCCGAGCGAAACTCATTTGAGGCATGGGAACCCGTGACTTTACACCGAGTTTCTATATCACTGCGTTTTCACGTCTTAGAAGAACTTCCAATTAGCGATATTATGTTCAAAATAAACTTTTTAATATTCTAATTGAAATTTTTAGCGAAAATTTATGCCACAAATAATACCCTAAACACACATTTCCTTTATTGCAGACCTTTGCAGACGTTTTTCCGGCTAAATATCATTCGTCAGCAGATATATAGATATAGGAAAGTAATTACTATAAGACAGCGGGTAGGCAGTCGATAATAAATCAAATCAAGGCTTAAATTAGCACCTTTAACATCCTAGTGCTAAAGCGCGTGCTGATTTCCTCCACATCGTGATTTTTTTTTTTTTTTTTCTTTTCTTTTTTTCATTCGCATATCAATTCTAGACGTATAACTAGGAGCTTTAATCTATGCAGTATGCACAGATAACTTGGTGCAAGTTTACTTTGTCTAATGTTATGTATATATAGTTCTTAATAGCGTCTCTCTGCAGGAATACTGCTCATGTTGGAATAATAAGACGAATATTGGCTAACCCAGCCACCGGCAGTAGCACGGCAAATATTAAGAGAAATTTAACACCTGTGGCGTTGGCGGACTTTACTTTATGCCTTTTACTGGATCGCGCGGAATGACTGAACCGCAAACGCTTCCTTGCCACATGGCTGACGTGTTTCTGGTTTTACTACTGCAGGAACCGGGCTGGCCACGCGGGACCTCTTCCACTTGCCTACTATGAATCATTGGGGTTAAATTTCATTAGCGGGTATAATTTGCTATCAACAACTAATATCTTTCTTTATCTTATCTGTTCGAGATCATTTTTCTTTCATGCTGAAAGACCAACTGGCTAAATCGCAAACTACTATATAATTGTGCAGATAGATAAAGAATCTACGAAAACCTTTTGAAATCGTGGAATCTGGTTCACGGAAAACTTTATGAGTTATAAAATAATACCACAAACGCTTTTAAACTAATTGATCATTTATTTTCACGCATATTTTGGGGAAAATTGAATTTGAATTCCACAAATTGCTCGAGACAACGGCTACTTCGTTTTCAACCGCGATACTAATGACCTCGTTGTCCCGGGATGACCGACCAGTACGATTTCATTACTTGGTCAGAGTCTTTGTAAAGGTTCAATTTAGAATGGCACATAAATTCGTGTCTGTCCATGGGCATGTATATAACACCAATATATATGTGTGTGAAAAGCTACCCTGTCAAAAGTTGGCTAGTATAGTTGCGGATGTGGGTGGTACACGACCTAAAGCCGAATCATTATTGTTAGGTCCTAAACGTCTCGCCTTATTATTATTGGCTATTGTTTAGCCATACAAGACGTAGCTTCCTAAACCGTTAACCATACATATATACCGCAGCTCTATTGTTAACAACGAAATATCGTGTCGCCGATCAGTCGCCTTCTCTATCTACACAGGGTGTCCTGGAACACCCTGTATACGTACAAAATGATGGGGGTATTAGAAGCGGTCGAGCTGAGTAAATTACCCCAAAGAACATGTGGTTTCCGAAAACTCGTTCGCGAGATACGACCGGTTCAAGAATCCAGCGAAACGCTCTCAAATTCACGAATTTCAAACGAAAACACTCTTGACATTCAATTTTTGGTGAATTTTTGGAAAATTCAATGTCACAGATGGTTTCGTCAGAAATTCATGAATCCGAAAACGTTTTGGGATTTTTTAACCGGTTTTTTTATCTCACGAACGCGACTTCCGAAACCACAGGTTTTTCGGGTTGATTTACTCATCGTCAACTAGATCCCCTCCATTAACTATATCATTTTGTACACTTAGTTCTGAGACACCCTGTATAAAATAGAAATTATCGAACGTATGTTATGTGTAATGAATTTTATCGAAAATCATATATTATGTATAGTTAATAAAAAAACAACAAAAAAAAAGACCGAAAAACTAATTTGCTTTTTCCTTAATCTCATTCGTTTTCCCGTTCATTGTTTTCGCTGCCTTAAACCTTCTCGGAAATGTCACCTTTTATATGAGACGTTATATGAAGCGGTGCACTCGAACGTCTGATAAAATGCCTGAAGCGTGGGGGAAATCGAAAAGTCAAATATTATGGAACGAGAGCTTTTAAATAATTATGGTATTGGCTTAAGGCGCGAAGCATGTCCTCAAGGCTTATGTTCACTGCCTGCCATTGATTGGCTTGAAGATTCGGTTTGCCTTTCCTTTATCCTTATTTTTACTAAATCTAACAATTTATTGAAGCATTGCTAAAAGGCGGGAGATGAAGGCAACTCCCTCGCCTTTATAGTAAAGAAGACAAGACGCGTTTTTGTGAAAAAGAATTTCAAACAGTATTTTCCAACCCCACTAACGGCCTACTCGTCGCAAGCTTTCTTAGAATAAAAAACAAATAACGATAAACAATCCGTGAAAAAATTCTATAACTCAAAGCCTATTCTCAGATCGCGTAACACGAGATCTTGTTATCAAATTCCAAATCTATAAGAACCTGAGGATATCATATTTATTAGTAGAGGCCAACGACAGACTTTAAGATAAATAAAAATCCTCTGAATTCGGATTCGGAATTTTAAATACACGATTCATTCAAACATAAAATCGGATTCAAAGAAATCTATCTAGACTAAAAATTCACGATTAGATCAAATTCTTGGCTATTTTAGAAGGGTAGAAAATTCTCTGGAGTATCTTCTACGTAACTTATATAAGCCTACAGTATTTCTGGGCGTTTTCCATAATCCTCTTACACGAGATAGTCTAATTAAATAAACGGAGACGTTGATATTTCGGTTTTGTTTTTAACGAAATTTTTCTCCCTGGTTAGAATTTCCGAAGTTAAACCCGCCTCAAAAATCACACGTAAACGGACACGTAGTAGGTATAATTCCATACAATTATCCGCCCAGTGAAGTCGAAATATAATATACATTTTTCGGAGAAACATGTCATTTCCATCGTTACTGTCAGTGTCAAATAACATTTTTTCGTTTCTCATTGTCAGCTTAAAAACGCAAGGACTTCTCGACCCCACGAAATATCTTATCGTATCCTCTAACTCTCTGGCTATTTTGTCACCCGACAGAGCTCAGCATATGCCCTTTTATTACCCGGCTATATTTTACACGTAGACTAATCAAATTCCCACTTTACGTACTGCGGTTTTCTACACAAAATAGCACACCTTAACTTTGCGATTAGTAAAACTGTATACAATAACACACATTCCCTCGTCGCAACGTGCAATAAACTAATACGTTCGTCTTTTTTATAACAGCATTAACTCAGATGATTAATTGATTAGCGAGCTTCTGAAACTTTGGTAAAAGTAAATCCAGTCAAAAATCTATTCACGTTCTTATAATTCAAGACTTTCACATAATTTAGTTAGTAAATAGTCTCGTGAACAATTTTTGAGATAGATTTTCATAGATGATCTTCGGAGTGCTATAAAAACATTGCCTTCATTTGGAGATCCTTGCACCGTTCAGAAGTCCCGATGTTAATTGATAAAAAATTACAAAAAATGGCCGAAATCAGACTTTCTACTATAAAAAAAAAATATGGTGAAATAATGCTTTCCATATATTTTTGAAAAAAGATGATCGTTTTTTAGGGTTTCATAAAGAAGAAATAGAAGCTTCGAATTAGTGAAAATATTCGCTTATAACCCAGCGAATAGCTGCGCCCTAAAAAATTTCGGTTAATTTCGGACTATTACCTGAATGATCAGTTGGTGTAAGATTTTCACGATGAAACTAAAGAGGATCTCATTTCTCTGTTCACAATCAAAATACGAATTGATGAATGAAAGCTGGAGGGCAAAGAGGGTTCGAATGGTAACGAAAAATATCGTACTAAGCCCTGAAGGCTCCCATAATTCTGTGTGTAGGTGTACTAATACCTGGTGATATGTCGTACACCCATTCCTCGAGGTTCAGGTCATCCCTTGCTTCGTTGTCGGCGCGCAACCGTGGCCGTAGCAACCCCACCACCACTAGGTCGGCCACCACCTGACTGCCACCACCTCTATAAAAGCATCGCCCGAACGAGGGAGCAGCCCGAGTTCAGGTGCAAACGTGTGTTTAGGTATATTATCCACCCGCCACATTCACATCTGAATATACCATACGAGTAAAGGTATACGATACACGAAGAGATAAAATCGAAAAAAGTAGAGAGTCGTATCATCGCGTAGAAAGTTCCCATAAGATCCGGAAACTAGGTATGTGGCTCTTCGAATGCAGACATTTTCAAATACAGAACAGACGCAGTTTCCCGCGATTTCACATACCCGCGGAGGGAGTTTGTTAGAAAATGCAGAATGCATAGAGGCGATCTTTCCTTCACTAAAACGATTTTTAACAAATTTATTAGTCAACCTGTTGCAGGATCGCAACTCTAAATGCAAGCATATCTTCCCTAGTAATGAGAAAACCAGCAATTATAATCAATCGGTTGAAATATCGAGTGAAATTAGTGACACTGTATTTTAGTATTATATACGTAAAAATCGTCACTTTGCGTTGATTCGTTTATTCAATTCATAAATTTCACGCGTATGTCGAGAAACTTTTGGAGGCTTACAGCTATAGTTCAAACGATCGTGTCAATCGGACAGAAAAACGAGAAGAATTTTCTTTCGCGTCGAATATATGAGGTAGTAAATATAGTCGTGAAATGTTGGTGCAGAAATACGAGCATAGAGATAGTTGGGTATAATTTTAAGCGATTTTCGTATCAAAGGCGAGCCCTTAGATTCTGATTCACTTTTGCTCTTTGTATGTATCCATATATAATAAATGTAGATATACGAGGGAATAATACGATCTACTGCAGAGGTGCATCTGAAGTAACCGTGAACAAAGGGATCGAGTCATCCGGGCATAGAAAATATATCGAAGAAAAAGGAGGTGGGAATAAAAGTGAGATAAGGGAGGAAACAAATAAAACGAAAATGCGAGAACATCCAGAGGCCATTTCCTGCAGGGGTACTTCTGCCATTACAGCGGTCACGAGATCACTGATGTTCATGCTGGTATTTTGCTTCGCTGGATGTGCTGCCGGTAAGTAAAGAACAATCATTATTACCAAGGCTAATTATGAATGACAATTAAAGATCAATTAAAATGACTATATTCCTTAAACTGTGGGACGTAATTGCAGCTAGTTTCAATCCCGAATGGAAATTAGAACTGGATGCAGACTGGCGCTTTTTTTAACAATACTTTTATCGATCAGGACTGTCAGTTTTTATTCTTGTTTTGACTAATTATTACTTTAACGTTTCAACTCATAATTCAATGCAGCGAGTATGTATTAATTAGACTTGATAAAGTTTGCAGTTTGCATATGAATGGATGCGATGTTATATATTCATTGTGAAATTTCCCAGCTGCGCTATTATTGCAGATTTCTTTTCAAAAGAGTTTTTCGTTTTTGTTCATCATCCTTTTTTTTTTTTTTTTTTTTCATTTTGATTTTTTTCGCTACCGCAGAGGGTTTGTTCACGTATGCCTGCTACAAGCAATTAGTTTACACTGTCAACTCCAATCGAAATCGATTATTGAAGCGTCTAACTTTGAACGCCACGAAAAAGTCAGTTGCCAACAGCATCGACCAAGTTTACTGCAGGTTTTCTAAGCAAGAGAACAATGTAATTAGAACTTGGTTTTCCAAAGAATTTATGACGGGTACTTAATGGCAAATATCGTCAAGTTCAAACCGAATTTCGTCAAGCATTATCCACCTCAATATGTTGTCTCTGTTATTCTGAGAAAAATTGGAAAACTAAATAGCTGGTATATTAATTATTCGCACATACGATATACGATGAAACGTAAAAAGTATACTTTTGGAGAAAAAAAAAATTTCGCCATAAATACCGCGGGTCGTTATTTTTATTAACATATCTATAGTGCAAAAGATGTTGACTGTGTGTGTGTCTGCTTAGTTAAATAATTATGGAATACGAGGTGTACTTAAACACGCAATGATATGCCTGCTCTTTGACCCTAGAAAATTCAGTTATTATCACGCAAAAAGGTTTGGCCGTCGGATAGGTTCGTTACTTAATTAATAAGGTGATCCATTTATCTATCGCTTGTTAATTAAATTGTGACCGGCGGGAAGGTGTTAATGAAGGTAGATTGCGCATTATTGTCAGTATACCAGTGAGTCTAGAGAAAACGTGCGGAAACCGCACGATTCGAGGAAAAAGTTAAATTCGCATCGTTATAGTATAACGACTGAAATGATATTAAAATAATTAAAATGATTACTATATAGTTCGTGGATGAGAAGAAAAAAAATATGATACCCAGAAAATTAGAAATAGTCAGAACGGTGGAAATATTTCTTTGTAATACAAAAATGAAGGCTTCTTATACGGATAAAAAAATATTTCCATCAATTTTTCACCCCATCTGATCCATTCGAGACCGGAAGTCAGCTTCGCGTGTTTCATTGCATTTATGAGCTATAAATTCGTGGGGTTTGATTTTTTCATTCCATTCCATTTTTTTTTTTTTTTTCCTTTTTTTGGGTGGCGAATTCGATCAGTCACCGTTAATCACATAATTTCGCATAAAAGCTTTACCTTATCACCTTATAAATACCGGCGAGAGATTTCAGGGATTTCCATCAGGTTGACTTTCGACTAAATAAAGGGGAGAATAAAAGGCACCGATTTTAGCCTAAAATAAAGATCAATTTCAAACAAAGTGATCAACGTTCGTGGAAAATGATACAAAATGATTTACAACTCTGTGAAACTAACTCAAACAGCCGTAGGATTAATACCGTCAAATATTGAACATGACTGAACACAACAGCTTACGTAAACTGAGGGAAGTACAAGCCATCAAGCTACTCGATCAAATGTTGGAAAAAAAATTAATCCAACGGATTGTCGTTATCTCTCGTTGCTTACGCCTTTGTTTTCAGTCATATGCAGCACAGATTCGTTCGTTCTTTTATATCTATCATTTAAACTTGATGAGATTAGTGGCTGGTGAGGTAGTAGGTATTTCATTTTTTATTATCTTCTCTTTTCAGCGCGAGAGAAGGTGATTGAATAATATTTAACGCCGACCCCAAAGCATTTTTATTTTTTCAATATTTCCTTCTTTGCTGTTTCTTTCATAAATTGTTATTATTATTTTTTATTTATTTTATTTTTCATTCATTTTTTTTTTCTTAGATTGTGAAGGACTTCATTAAACGCAGGGCCATTTATCATCTAGTCATTCATCCCTTGATATATCGAAACAATTCAAGAAACTATTAATTTTCCTCGTATCATCTGAAGTATCGTGTAATTGAAAAGAGGCGGGTGACAACATAAAGTAACTCGATTTACTCCGTAAAAAGTTAAATTGTCGAAGTTTGAACCTGATCTCATGACCTGAAGACAAGAAATAGATACGAAGCAGCGATGGCTTGAGTTTCGAAATATCTGTACCTACATAGCTAGGCAATGATGTTATATCTCGAATTTTGTAAAAGGGAAGTGTCAATATCTCAGAACTCTGAACTCACGAACACGTAATCTTCTTTTCTATACGTGACATCCCTCGACTACGTAAACTAAAATAAGAATTTAGAACTCTCCCCAATATGAAGGTTCTTTATTTTTTCTAACTCCGTGGATGTTCTTAATATTTCCTCAATTTTTAGTACTATTCAAGAAACCCTCAGTTCTATGAATTATTTCCAATTTTCAGAAAGAATCGTTCAGCAGATGCACTTTTCTTTAAGTTAGTAAAACTTTTGTCAAGCTATCCGTGGCAAAAGAATTATTAAATATTATTTGAGTTTGAAACAGTAAAATTTCTTGATGAAAATCTTCACCCCCAAACGAAATCTTATTCGAAAAGCCAGTGACCGCAAGGATTTGCAAATGAAATAAAATGATAGCTTGCCCGAATTTCTGGAGATCGTGTTAAGGTGGATAAGCACAGAGTAGACAACTTTTGTCACCCAGCCCTTCAACCCTTTTGCCGAGGACGTAGGTAAAACAACTTGATGTCTCCCTTGGGTCGGCCAATTCTCTCAGTGTGGGCGAGATATCTCATACAAAACAAGAGGAGGGTTAACTGGGTGTAAAATTCGCGATTATATAGCTGAGTGAATATCAAGGTAGTTCTTTTTCAACCCCTTGAGAAGTAACGAAAAAATGTACTTACCCACAGGCCAGCTATATTTTATTTCAGGTGAAAAAGACAAATAAGATCCGCAGCTGTCAGCTATCAGAAGGCCGAATTATTTCGTTATTATAAACACACCTACGCAGGACTGTTATAGACATATCAATTTTTCGCGATATCGCTATATGTGTATATACTGAGCCTACGAAGTCTAAAGTATACAAATTCCCTCTGTAATTAAGTGTGTTTGGCTAGTCCTCTGGGGCGCTGCGTTTGCGTGATTAGTTAATGTCCCTGTTAATTAATATGATTAATTTTCGAATGCCTTTAGGTATAAAACCCTCGAATCGCACACGATAGTACAGATCGGTGATTTTGATCAAGTACATTATACACTCAAGCCACCCACGAACAGTATACAAATTCGTCATTGGTAGAAATAATTACACGCAACTTGAATCACTGGTCCCCCAAAAAAAAAACAAGAAAATTCCACAGCATTTGGGAAATCGATCGTTATTACTTATTAGCGATTCAGATCGGAGGCCAGAAAAAGGGAGTGAATAATGATACGCGCTTTACGTATACCCTTTCGTTTGCTGAAAACATATTCGTATACACATAGATATTATACACGTAGGTACTAGGTATACGTGTAACAAACAGCGATGCATTTCGCACTTGTATGTATACCGGTTCATTGGATACAGACTAGAGGTGATGATTACGATACTGCCTGGATGCGTGATTGTACGATTCTATAAATATACATCGTATTTATTAACCGTCACAAAATGTAGGTACTAAAATCGTGTAGTAATTCACGGTCGGCAGAAGATATAATTCGAATTTCGGGTCTGCGTGTGATGAGTGCAGTCAATTAGTATTCCTTGTTTGTTACCAAACAAATGCGTATACTCATAAAATTTACCTAATACGTCGATAATTGCCCTGGGGTATTCGGGTTCGGTCGCCTCTTCTGCCATTATATTATTTATACTCGATAATCTACAACGCTTTGAATATCAAGGATTTTCAAATTCGTTCGGAGATGGTAACTATTTGTTGTAATTATTCAAATTAGTATAATATACAAGACGCTGATAAACCTTTGTGAGGTAAACCGCGTGGCTTACGTCGCATCTTAAGTAAAGAAGAACATTGCACACAGTTTTCTAATCGTATTAGGTATACGACTAATTTGACTGACTACGTGGGTTTATAACTTAGTAAGAAACTTTCAGCAAACTTTTATAATACATAGCAAAGATTTTATAGTAAATATTAATATCATGAATATTTGAATACAGGAAGAATTATGATCATTAAAAACTGTATTTACTCACGATATACGTGGTCGTTTGAGTTTCAACACGAATCAAAGTAGGTGGATAAAAACCTCCGTGTGGCTCGTATTTCTGCAAGCCAAACTGCAAACACTCAATAAATTAGTAAACCAACCACCTGTTGGTTCGTAGCCTGTGGGATAGACAGTTTAGATACGGGAGCAGTAAGCCGCGGTGTTTAAGCCGATATGAGATCCTGCAAATATTTGCGATTCAATGCCGAAACTGAATTGCGAAGTTCTGTACTTCCTGTATCGCCGCCGAAAGGTAGGTACAGGTATAATACTTAGGTATATATATGCGTAATACCTATACATAATTATACCACCATGGATTTGAGTCTGTGGGGTAATTATCAGCTCGGAGGTGACTCGAGGCAAACAGATAAGCACTAATTAACTTGATTTTATAACGACTTGTATTTTTTCTCCCGCACGTTTCCCAGGCTTATTATAGGTATACCTATAGATACGGGTATAAAAAGAAAACGTACTGTTTCCAACCATACACACGTATATTTATATACATATTGTATACCTATAGGCGTCGTTACTACCATCCGAGTATAATATCGGAATTATTTAACCGCGTTTGAAACACCGTGAAAAATACGTAACGAAAGGCCAACCTTGTTAACCGGGTACATTAATTAAGTCCGAGTCCACTTTAATATGCTCTAGGGTTGGGATTCACAACTTCACTCTACGTTTGGTTAAGGCAAACAGAATCAAAAATTATATAACCAAAACTATAGAGCCGTCAAATAATTTCACTCCTGTTTAGAAACTTTGTTACTTTACCCTCATTGTCATTCATTGTTTAGTGATTATTGTGGAATCTAGGGAATTTTGAAAACGCAGTATAGACTTCATGGAAATTTTTCTATCCCCATTTTCCCCCACTTTGATTCAAACTAACAATAAAATATACCATTGACATTTCCCTCGGATTATTATATCGGCTATAAGGAACCACTGTAGATACACCTTGTGGCACCTGCCTATACGACTTTATTATATTTTCTTATTCAATTTGAAACTCCTTTGTAGAAGAGGATCCCTTACTTCTATATGCTCTCACCTACCACTTGGCGGATCCTTTTGGCAAAAATCTTTCCATACCACATCAACCCTTGGAAATTTAGTTAGAAAATATTCAGACATGTTTATAATCAAGCCGCTAATTGCACGGGGGTATAATATAACGTGTACGGAATTAGCTGGGCGCCTCTTCAATGAAGGCTTACACGTACACCTACGCGAATTCATTATTATTATATCCTGTCGTATATACCGCAACAATTTCGCCGAAACATCACTCTAACTTTTTTCAATCTTCTTATTTTTTAGGCTCCTGTTTAAGCTACGGACACTCGTGTTGGGGCGGTACGCATTACTCTTTGTACTATTAAGATAATCTGGTATACCTTTTTCTGCGAGAAAAAAGATGCAGTCGAAAGAGTTTTCGTTTCCAAAATTTTGAGCAGCGACCCGGAGCTGGCGGCTGAAGGACCCTCGCTAAATTATCCAATTGCCTAATTCTAGCTCACGGCAAACGCAGTGGACATAATTATCCCGGAAATAACGTGCAGAATGAAGACCGTCCCGCTTTGCCAGGCGGTCAAGGAAACGACGGAGAATCGCTACAGGATCAGTGGATACTTTCGCGGCTTGTTACGAGACAGCTTAATGTTCCTACGGCTGAAAAATTTCGAGGAAATTGGTACGACTCTAATAGAGGACGAGGACACGGGCGCAATTGGAATTCTAATGACGTCGCTGTCGTATCGGACAACGCGAAATTACTTCGACGGTAATTATTTCATATATTTGTTGGAAAAGAATTTTCATTTCGTGTTGAAAATCGCCGAATCGATACAGCGCAGCGAATATATTATATCAGAAATATTTCTCGATGCAGATTGAAGACTACCCCTATTTATATTAATATGCTATTTTTCAATCGTTAATCTTTATTTTTTTCTATCATTTTAGAGACGAAGTTGAAATAGAGGATGATGATGGCGAGGAAGACGAGATGCGCGACGAAGGTGTGCAGGTTGTACCTAGAGTTATGTCTCGAGAGACACAAGAACAAGTCTTAGAACCCCGAGATATCTCAGACGATGATGAACTCGTTCTTGTACCACCGTCCGAGAACCATTTGAAACCGATTGGCCAACCGCACAAGCTACGATTATTCAAAATTTTGGTAAATATATATTTAGTCGATATTTATAGGCATAAAAATTGAATTTAATTATTTTATTTCTTTCCATGTATCTTCGGTTCTATTTTTTGCCATTCTGTTTTAGAATGGAGCAGCCGGAAAATTGAAATAGAAAACTTTATGGCCAATGCAACGCGACTAATGACGGCACGTTTTATTTATGAAAATTTGTAAATTCAATAATCGAATAGTTAATATGTGATCATTTTTTTTCTTTTTTTCTTTTTTCATTCTTGGTTTTCATTATTTCGTGATTACTTCAACATATTATGCGGAGTTTTACATAATCCATGTTCTAACTGTTAAATATTATCCAAAAATTCTTGAAATATTAAATGAAATTTTCTGTACGGTATATTATTTGGAAAAATTAACCCCATGAATTCGGCAATGAATGCTTTTAATGAAGACAATCTTAATTCACGTTTAACCAGTATAATTCGGAGCTAGCTATAGGAAGATGATTAAAGAAAATGGAACAGCGTACATATAAAACTTTTCAACATAATTTAAATGTATTTTCCTGAGAAATTTCTGAATTCCGACGAGTCGATTTATATTCTGCACAATACGCGATATTCGATTGGGATTTAGTTTAATTGACTTTGAATTGAATAACGTATGAAATCAATTTTGATTTTTAATACAAAGATCATTGCTGGATTTTATTTCTTCCCATCTTCGATTATATTATGTTTGTATATTTCAATGCGTAAAAAAATTGATTCGCATAATAATTGATGATAATATTATATATGCGTGGTAATGAAGGATATCACACGTATATATGGAATGGATATCTATAAAGTATTATAAAACGGACGGAGTGAAGTCTTCTTCGTTATACTACTATATATGGCGACAGATTCTTATTATTAATAATTATATAATTCTAAAGTAGAACTTGGACTGTTCTTTCTGTTCTCATCTGTGGAGGAAAAAAAAACAAAGCACGTTGTTGAAATTCAAAATTTTCTAAACTATATATCACTACGAATATAATTATTCTAGAGTTAAATTATATACTTGTATAATTTTCAAGAAAACTTATTCATCGATTCAAATGTAGGAAAATCTACGCTGGAAATTTTTGTGAACGCTCATTATTAATACTTAATAAATTATATGATACTTCAAGTGGTTATTGAGTATTTCGAATCCTTTTATATATATACTTAAAATTACGAATACTACACTGCAGTGTAGATCACAATCAAATCGTAATACCAATTATATGTTCGAACCATGCAAATTGTACCATGTATATTGTTGCAAGAGACAATTAAGCACCGGAAGGCGGATATAGTTATTAATGAATGAAGATTCGGCTATTTTGTTTCATGTAATAAAAAGAAAATGAATAAATAAAGATAGCTATATATTCTAAACTATAGCTGAAGGTAAAAGGCTGGACCTTTCGCGTCATAGTTTAGAAATAATTATTAAAAAAATGATCCTAAAAGAGTTAATTAATCGGGAGTCACTTGACTTGGAACGATTCTTATATCATTTATGGTGGCGATGGTAATAAGATACATACTTTGGGCCTATCTAAAGTGCGTATACGCTCTGTTCAATTGATATACTGTATAATAGTATGTAAAATTGTTTATTACTGTACTAACTAAACTTGTTTAAATAAAATACAATGAAGAGATCTATACACATATCGACCCCCATACTTTTATCTATTCAAACAATTCTCATCTGCTTTAATCTACTACACTAGTGGATTTTTATCGAAGTTTCATTTTCTTCCAATAATTTGGAAGAAAATGAAATTTGTTCCTATGTGATAATGCTTCGATGTCAAATGTCAATTCCGAATGTAAATAATATATGGGAATTAGGCAATGAGTGGTCTGAAATAATTATACATAGTTATGATCAGAATAAATCTATCAGTCCCTTTTCGAGATTTAATAAGCTATCATCTGGACATCGAGAAAGGCAAAAAAAAATATTTCCAGTTATTTGGGATCAGGGTACTTTATAATATTAAAAAACTGAGGCAAAGTTTCTATACTCGCATTTTTACCTTTATGATCGAAATATCACCCTTAGGCAGTGCTTATATATTTTCTACTGGCGGTAACGACAGGTGTGTAACTTTTGTATGTTCATCAAAAAGGCGAAAAAAATATTTTCAGTTATTTGGGATCAGAGTACTTTAATATTAAAAAACTGAGGCAAAATGTCTATACTCACATTTTTACTTGTATGATTGAAATGTCACCCTTAGGCAGTGCTTATGTATTTTCTACTGGGCGTAACGACGGGTGCGTAACTTTTGTACGTTACTCTCAAAGCTTTCTGCAAGATACGTTTATGATGTTTATATGCGAAAGTCTGTTTTGAAAATATCAGCAAATCTAAATACCTTCAAAACGGATTATAATGTGGAAGTTCAATAGTCGCATAATAGAATCACGTGAAAGTTAGAAAAAAATGTAATTTATCAAGTACGTCCTAATTCTTTTTCAATTTATATTTCTATTTCTGCTCTTTCTCGGCGTTATACCCATATCTCTGCACTCTAAAAAATATAATATAATCATACCCCCTTTATCTTCGACTATTTTGCACACGACTTTATCACCCGATTTCAATAAACTATTATTGAAAAGTCTGTGGATAGAATATCACTAAAATATCGGTAAAGATGATTTGTCATTGCACTAGACTGGGAAGCTATTAATAAACTTAATTATAACCTCAACTTTTATCGTCTGAATTTGTAATTCTTTCGACAACGCATATAAAATTATGTCTATACCTCCATCATCGTTTGCAAACTACTCGTTAGTCCCAATGGATGTTGGAATAGATTCAATAAATTAGTTTCAGTCCCGAATAAACCGCATACCGTAAGCTAATTGTAAATAAATGACGTCCAAGATAGTGTCAAAGAATATTTCAAATCAAACGCAAATCTCAATTGCCGCCATGCATTTGGTATCTGCATTATCGACTGATGATTAGTAACATTTCTATAATACGGAACTAACATTGCGCGCCACCTATGTGCAGGAAAAATTTCTTATCGGAAACAGACCGAGTTAACAAACGTCAAATTCCATCTGTCAAAACAAAAAACATTGTTAAATAATGATCTCGATATACACGAGGTTATAAATACTGCAATTAGAAGCAGTATAAAATGGGCAATTGCATTCGATCTGTGCTGAGAAAATTTCGAAGAATACCACGGCATGAAAAGTAAACATCTGAATGCGTGTTTCTATTGTGTCAGAAGCTTACATGAAATAATTCCGTCCAAAAGAAAAGAAAAAGAAAAAAAAACGAACGAAATGAATAATCACTATCATTTTCAGGAATATAGTCATACTTTTTGTCGGCTTAGACGGTGCTGGAAAGACTTTAATATTAAATCGTATAATAGGAGGTAATTCTGCGGCTAAAGATCTTCATAAATAACTAAGTACGCGCGACGTGAAAGAATGAAAAAAATTTTCATCAAATATTTCGCCCCGTTTAGATGTGGACCAAAACGTCGTGCCTACTATGGGATTTCGCACGATGACACTGAAGCAAAAATCTTGTAATATCAAAATTTACGATCTCGGTGGAAGCGCCCAAATTCGATCTATATGGCCCAGATATTACAACGACGTAAGTAACGAAAAAGGAAAAACGAAAAAACGAAAAATCGAAAAATCGAAAAAAGAATGACAATTTTTTTACTATTCTAACAACGATATCAAAACTTTAACATTTTATCATTCCAATGAATTCTAGGTGCATGGTCTTGTGTATGTGGTGGATGCTAGCGATACATCACGTCTAACAGAGAATCGAATAATTCTCAGAGATCTAATTTCAAATGAAAATATTTCAGGCAAACCGTTATTATTGTGAGAGAAATATATAAATTTTATCAGAACACATTTACCCACACCATTAGTCTTTCGAATTGCCACCGCACTACGCTTTACAATTTAATACGCAGTCTTCAATATTTCATTCACTTCTGTTGCTTAATTCCTCCTCTACTTGAAAAAAAACATTAAAAAAAATCAAGTTTTACGTAATTTTGGCTAAATTATATCGCAGCAAAGCACCACAGCCTTATATCTCGGCTTTATCTTCCCAATTTTACTCAAAATTTCAATTATGTAGGCTGGCTAATAAACAGGACTTGAACGGAGCTCTGGATGAGTTAGATCTGGTTGAAAATTTGGACGTAGAAAGAGTAGCAAACGCTATGCGTTGTCCAACTCGGGTGGAAACTTGTTCTTGTTTCGACGCCGTTACTAGGCCGAAAAAAAGCACAGAGGGAATCATCAATGGCTACAAGTAATTCTCCAATAGACATTTCACAATCATTTATAGATCATTCATTGGGAATAGGAATTAACTGGAGAAACAAAGATTAACTCTAACACGTCTTTTTTTCAGATGGCTTCTGAACACGATAGAAAAAAACTATCAAACATTGAACAGTCGGGTCAAACACGAACCGCCGTGTGAAAACGGGTTCCTGGTTAGATCTACTGCCTCATCTCCTACGCCGTCAAAGACTGAATCTATGAACTCTGACCCTTTTAAACCGATTCATACTTTGATACAACGGAAGGTGAGATTTTTTGGGTGTTTTTCAAAGAGGAGATCGAGGATATTATATGCATAATTCTTGATTATGTCTTGTCAATGTTACAGGAACTTTCGGAGTCGTCGACCAGCGTGAGGAATGGTAGGTGTGGAAAAACTGAAGC
Organism: Rhogogaster chlorosoma; assembly: GCA_944452935.1. Lineage (NCBI taxonomy): Eukaryota > Metazoa > Arthropoda > Insecta > Hymenoptera > Tenthredinidae > Rhogogaster > Rhogogaster chlorosoma. The sequence goes on from OX101804.1 coordinate 19,836,414, forward strand.
GTAAGGGCTTGTTAATTTTTCTAATTAATCAATTTTCCAGGTACAAACTCCATTGTTTCACCTTTGAGAAGATTTCTCGCGACTTGTACCAACAAAACAGCCCCTTTGCCGATTGAGGAAGGAAAAAAGATGCCTGATGAAATACCGTTAGAACGTGTCGACTGCGATTCTAGAATATTTCAAGTTAGAGTAGAGAATCACCGTCCAGGAACAGTGATTTTAGACCCTTTGAAATTAGAACCTAGTAGTTATCCGAGGCCATTTACAGCCCCAGAAAAATTGTCAAGAATTGAAATTCAGCCTTCTACGAATCGAGATTAGCAGAGATATGAATTTCTGTTAGTATATCGAATACGAGAATAGAGTTTCACACGGTTGTTGAACGTTTTTAACATCGCAAAGTTCTTGCGAAATACGCCTAACATAAGTACAACGAATAATAAAAAGCGAAATATTTCTAATACGAAATGTGAGCGAAGCAATCAGACTATTTTTCATAAGCTTGAATGTATCCAATTCAGAGTATTGTGTGCCTTGTAAATTATTGTCATTCATTTTTGACCAGCTAGTCAGAATAGTATTGTTATTAAGTTAAATTAGATATTAGTGTATAATGCCGTTTCTGGTCCATGGTATTTATTATATTACATATAATACGAAGACTATGATGTATGTATGCAAAACATTGAATATACTTTTGTACGTGTAAATTGAATCTGTTCGACTAATTTTATTTCCTATATACTTACATTTTTCGTTGTTATAAAATAACCGGAATCAACATTATCACGGCTGTACAAAATTTGAAGGTAGTCACTTTGCCAATGAAGTAGGTACAGTTGTAACTTGATGCTAGACATTGGAAGCATAATATTATAGACGATTTAACATCAATTAATTGAAGTTTATAAATATCATTAATAATCTTACAATAAATAATGAAAACGTAAGTGTTTTAAGTGTGTTAAGTTTTTAAGTGTGTTTAGTCGAATTTGAAATACGAGCGACATGTTATCCAACATAAACGAATGAAAGAAAGAAAAGAAAATAGGAAATCGTCGCCGTCGATCGAAGCGAAGCATACCAATCTAAGAAAATAAAAATACAGAATGAGAAGTGTGGTGATAACTGGGAAGCTTTTATATTTTTAATCATACATACGTGTTTAAGCACATTGTTTATAGTATTTTAATTATATTGTATATATATTTATACCTGGAAAATATAAAATAAAAAAAAATAAATAAACAATGTCCAACAAATTTGACGCGTAAGTACCGTCGCTCTACTAATCAATGTTTACTCAACATTCCTAATCCTATAACCATATGCAAATCGGGGGTTATGTTTTCTGTTTCTTCTTTTGAAGGCTTATATCCAATCATTAATCGTTCACTTATCTTCTAAAATTATTATTCTCCGTTCTGATTCTCAAGAGATGATAATTCAAATCGACCAATCTTTTAATATCGAGTCAAAAAATCGCAAGAAAAATATTGAAATAATAATAATTTTATTATTCTTCCAATATAATGTCTAATAATGTTAAAAGTTTCAAAGAAAATTCATTCCTTTATCCGTAAAATTCAACGAAATTTCTCTATCTCAAACCACTCCGCTTTAAAAAAAAAAAAGAAAGAAAAAAACCTCATTGAAACAGGTTAAAGTTACAACTATATTCCCACAGCTTGAAGACAAGCGACGATAGCGGCGACGACGATTCCCAGTCCAGGGATATTCAGCGAGCCGACAAAGACATATTGGTAATTATTTATCTGTGAATTTATTATCTCTGTGTCTTTGATTCTCTTCCATTTTTCGATTCATTTTTTCCCACAGCCTCCCATAGAGATAAATCCAAACGAGCACAAACTACAATACGCATACTGCTTATGGTACAGTAGACGAAATCCGGGCAAACAAACAAATATCCAAAGTTATGACCAGAATTTAAAGCTAGTCGGGAGGTTTGCTAGCGTAGAACAATTCTGGGGATTGTACAGCCACTTGGTCAGACCTTCGGAACTCACCACGCACACAGATTTCCATCTATTTAAAGCTGGGATAAAACCCATGTGGGAGGTTCGCATCAATCATTTTTACAATTGACTATAAATAGATCTTTAAACTTTTCAAAGATAATCTGTTCAAGAGATTTAAAAGAACGTTCAAATGATACTAAAATCTCGAAACAAAGAATGAAAGTCAAAGAAACTCGTTAATAATGATCATTTTCAATTCCTAAGGACGAAGCGAACCAAAGGGGAGGGAAATGGATAGTAAGATTAAGAAAAGGCTTAGTTTCACGCTGCTGGGAAAATCTTGTAATGGCAATGTTAGGTGAACAATTTATGGTCGGCGAGGAAATATGCGGCGCAGTTGTATCCATACGATTTCAGGTAATGGTACCTACTTTATTAATATTAGCAGATAATTAACGAGCCAATTAACTCTGCAAAAATGATCAAAATTTACGAAAGACTTCTCAATTTTCAGGAAGACATTATCTGCGTATGGAATAAAACAGCGTCGGATGCAGCGACAACGGCTAGAATTAGAGACACGTTGAGGCGTGTGTTATATCTTCCTGCCAGTGCCTCGATGGAGTACAAGACTCACAACGATAGCCTCAAGTATATATTCTGATATTTATTTAATGGAAATTGATTGAATAAAACTTGTGTTATTTATTATAAATAAATTTCAGGTACCTTAATATGATACCGCAACATCAACATCACTGACTGACGATATCCTAACTCGTCGTTCGTTAATGATTATTGTGCTAGTGGGGCGTGATATTCGGAAGCCTTGAATTCGAAAGAATTTCTAAAGGCACATAGCTGCAGTATTACGCTATGCCGACAGCGATCTCGAACTACAACTGAGAAAGGTTTTTGGAGTACAAAAAAAAAATAAAATAAAAGCAATTTCTAAAAAGTAGCAACTCAAGTTTTTTCTATACGATTTCATCTGTTATACTTCTTTGCTTTTCTTACGCATATATATAACCACCGGCACAAAACATTTGATTGCGAATAAAAGTGATAACATAAAACTATTACTAAAATTAATTAGCACTTCGTTAAATGAGTTTATTAATTATAAATACGGGATTATATTTTTATACGAAATTAACTTTAAGTTCCTTTTTTTTTTTTCTCTCATTTCCAACTCAGTTGCGTATTAAAAACAATTTTGACCAGAAATTCATTTCACCTTCTATTCATTCACTCGAATAATAATGTTCCCTATCAATCATGTCCCAGTCTTTGAAAATCTTCAAATACCTAGATACACATTAATAGATTCTTGGAAAAATCTATGACTTGTAAAATTTGAATAGATCTTTTCGGTGTATGCAGATAGATTATTTATCTGTTATGTAAATGAATAATCGGTATTTGTATGTTCTTCATTATGTGCTGTTGTTCATATAAATAGAATTTTTCTTTCGACGAGTTAAGGCATTCGGTATAATTTCATTGTGACGTTTAATACCGATTAGCAACAATCTAGCATAAGTGTCATATGAATGTGAGTGATAATTAGAGAAGATTAAGACAATGATGTAATCTTAGAACGTTTCTCTAAATTTTGATAGATTCGATTGGCACATAGCTAATACAACCTTTTTTTTTATTTTATTTTATTTTATTTCATTAAGATAAAAAAACCAACATATCTGACTTCTTTTCTTTTCTTTTTTTTTTCTCTCATAGTCAGGTATTTAATATCACCACAATGATTTGGGTTATACGATCTTTATTGAAATTAATCTGATCACGCCCTACACAGCACATTTTTCGTTTTCCGAAAAAAAAAAGAGTAAAAAATAATTGAAAAACTGTCTTTGCATCATTCATAATAAACAAGTGGCGTGTAAATTTCTATATGCGAATTTACTAGTGTAAATGTGAATGAAATCAATTAATGCAGCAGCAGCGGCAGCAGCAGCAGCAACAGCAACAGCAGGATGGATTTACCGTTAAAAAAAAACAAAAAAAAAAACAGACTCAAGCAAACAATTTTTATTTATTGTTCATTGTATAGAAAAGAATATAGCACTGTTCTGTTTACCTATCTGTAAATGTATAATATAAATTTTTGAAAATTTCCCTTTCGCTGACTTATTTTCATTCATTTATAAATAAATCTTACCCTGAATCTCTGCTGGACGCTCGTTTCTTTCAATTTATCGAAACGTTGAACTTCTATCATACATTATAATATTAGTGAAAAATAAAAATTGTATAAAACAATTCGACAATTTTTATTTTTCTCATTCAATGCTTAAAGAACAACATTCCATATTAGTATAAATATTTATTATTCTAATCCATGATACACAATACACACTTATAAAAAACGCAGTGCATGATAAATTTTGCTAGAATTAAAGTTCATGATCATTTCTTAGCTTCAGATACGTGAGATATGGAAAAAATTGTATAAAAGATTTATGATCCAAGCACAGAGCTTCAAAAGCCGATGAGCCCGTGTACGATCAATATTAGATTCCTCATGGCTCATGAACTTTATAATTTTTAATATTACCTACAGCTGCATGAATCTATTCGATACGTTAAATTGTTGATTGTATCACCTTGAAAGTTTAACATGCCGACGCATATTATTATCTGTATTTCGAATAACATTCAAATGAATGTATTCGAAAAACTGGTCGGTACATCTCCAGCAATTTCGAATCACAATAACACGTTTATTTATCTAAACTAGAGACGACTTATAATTACACTTTATACGATACAATAACTTTTCTATATATAATGTTATGTATTTTAGACAAGTAAAAAAAAAAAAAAAAAACTGTTTTAAAATCCTGCCCAAATTCTACAAATCATTATAAATCCTAGCTGCGAATGAAAAATACTCTTAAAACGACTTGTTTGTCTTTTTCTTCACGCAAGAAAATAAGAAAAAAAAAAAAAACCCTAATTGATCCAGTCAATAAATTATACAGCAATTAGTAAAGAGCAATAAGAAAAACACATGTACACATATTTTTTTGTGTAATAAAAATTAAATACGACTAAATAGGCGTTAAGTAATTGAAGAAAAATAATATAAATTAAAAACCAGTGTACACCGTTATGTACAATAGAAAAATATATTATTTCACGGTATAATATGTATGTCTGTATGTATATATGTGAATAAATATCGACTAATTTTGGAGCGTATTGGAGAAAACTCTTAAGTTTATAGACTAGTGTCAGGTATACTTGATAGAAACAAAAAGAAACGATAAAAATTAAACAACTCGTCCGAATCCCTACGAATAATTTAAAACTTCTTAAATTAATTGTGCATATGATATAATATTATCAATATTATCATCATCATCATTATTATTATTATTATTATTATTATTATTTTTTCCGGTAGTGAAAAAGCGTGTCTCAAAATTTACCAAAAAATTCACGTTATAGCCTCAGTACAATTATTGTTACCATACCTGAAATTGAAGAGATAATATTAAACGATATATTTAGATAATAAAATTGGAAGATAAAAACAAATATATATATTATTGAAAAATAATTTTCTCAAACTCACCTAACACGAATGAAAATATAAGCTTAAAATTGACAGAAAGATGTAGATAGTCAGGAATTTTTTGACTACGTTCTCCTTCTGTAGGCAAAAGTAACGCAGCTATACAAACTATGCCTGCTATTAACGCCACGTAATTCGTCCCTCCTGGAAATAATGATTAATAAAATTATCAACTGTCTCAAAATAGTGAATTAACATTTATTCCATATCAAGTTTAACGAGAGTTATAAATTCTCGGAATTAATTTGCTTTGCTAAAACAGTTTCAGATTATTATTATTTTTTTTCAGAAATCATTCTCACTATCAATATTCCTATTCTGAGCTGTGAGTGCGTACGAATGCTGTTGTTTTCCCTCATTCGTTGGCAGGTGTTGGAACATGTCTTGTTCCAGGTTCCCCCTCTCTGAGGATTCTACAGTTCCACTCAAAAGTCTTGCCTCTACATCTCGCTTGCCTATTCCCTGTAAAAAAAATAAATAAAAAAAACAGTAATTTAGGAACTATATTTATCGATTTTCTGTACTAGAAAATGTTGCAAGAAAAACGAGAATAAAAGCGAAAAGAAGCTGAAAGTGGATGTGGAAATTTAATCTTGTGTCAGAAAAACGTCTGAAAAATCTTTTGAGTTATAAATTCTTGACAATTATACTCCGGAAGTAGAAAAATCGTATTATTACCTGTTTTGTTGGATGTTCTTGCATTTTTATTCTGAATTTATCAACAACATTGCAGTTGGCTATGGTAAGAGCTGTGTGCCTTACGACTATGTCTACAAAGCAATGAGCCTTAATTATTCCCTCAGGGTCAACAACTTTGTATTTATTTGGTGCTGTGCTCAACACTGTAATGAATAAGTTCATATGTTATGCATAATGAGCGAATAGAAAGATAATGAATACCTTTGAAATGTTGGAAAATATTATAATTATATAAACTGACTGTTTACCTTTAAATTTAATCGGTATGTCGTAGGGATTGTAGAGCGTCAAGACTTGTTTGTGAGTCGACTGATCATCTAGGTAGAAAGTAATGCTCTGAGGAAATACGAAGACTGGAACTTTTCCAGGAGTAACTGCTATGGAAGGCTGCATTGTGTATTTTATTATACTCGAACGATTCCATACACCTGTAAATACGGTTTTTTCGTTCACCATAATTGAGTATTAAAATGTCGAAGAAAATTTATATCTCATTTATTTTCACGACGGAAATTGAAAATAATTATTACGCAGTATCGAAACAAAACGTATGTGGTAACAAATGTGAAGGCAGGTTATGTTATGTTCGTAAAGTTTTCTTTGTGTACGTAAATACGACGATAGAAGAGTAAGTTGGTGAATAATTGATGAAGTTGGTATTCAATGTATCGAGCAAATTTACGAGTCATTGTTAAAAAGAATATTCAGGTGAGTTGATAATAACGTGAATTTCAATTAATTGGTTGTATCACAAAAGAATAACAATAACGTTCTGCTGCGAATAACTAGTTGAGTTTTTTGATCATGTACATCAATTACAGTTTATACGTATAACAGTGATACTTGCCTCTATTTAACACTCTGTACTCTGATCCACTAAATTCGTAGCAGTTTATTCACAAAGTAGAATTTAAATAATTAATTAATCTTCTTGTGCTAACGTAAGGAGAGATCTGCATTTTTAGTGACGTTTGTTTGTTGGCTTGTTGGCTAGTAGTAAATACGACAACGTATTTAGTTCGGAAATGGTCGCATAGGTGGAAGTGAGATAGCAGCGCGAAAGTTACGAATTTGATTTTCGACATGACAAATTTTAAAATTTCACAATAAATAAGTGTGAATATATTCCAAGACGTGGATAGTTTTTATAATTATTTATCGTTTATTCAATAAAAGAAATATTTATAAAGTATATAATTCATGTTAGGTTTACACATTTCGAAATATTTTCTTATATTATATATCTGCTATGATATTTACAAATATAGATATTAGTAGTATCACGTGTGCATTAAGCATCTTTTTAAATAACGTAAATAATAATTTGTTGATAAACCTAACGCGTCTCGGTTTTCTGGATACAAATAGAAGGACTTACGTAATATTAATTTTACTATACATATGCTATGGAATATTTCGTAATACGTACTCATGTAATTAAACAAAAAACAATGTAATTAAAAAATTTGTATAATACTTCGTTCATATGATGATCAAAATTTGTGACCCTCGTCAGATTTTATAAAAGTATAATAATTAAGTATCTAGGTATGATTTATCACACTTCATTCACATCGCAAAAAATACAATGTATTTACTAAATATAATTCAACTATTTTCTGTCAATTCAGTGTATTTAGTCATGAGTATAGTTATAGTAAAAAAAAAAACTACCATTAGGCTATATCAGAATTTGGGTTTCCACTTGGTAGATGATATTCCATATCAGGTTCAGTCGGTATAATGCTAGGAATAAAATAAAATTTTTTTTAGTCAATCTTTGTGTTGATAACAAACATGCGTGAGATGTGAAATTCCTTTATTTAACACAAGATTTACACATGCAACCTAAACTCTGGTTGTATATATGATCTATGATCAGTAATTTGTAGTCATTTTATAAATTTCCCGACTCCTTGAAAGAACAAATACACTGTGTTAAAAAATGTGAAGCTGCAATATTAGTACTAATTCTGATATCTATACGAAAATGTAAAAGTTTTTACTGAAAAACTTATTCTATTATAAATACATACCTGTATTCTGCATTCGTTTTATCTCTGCGTCGTTTTAATAAAAATGCAGTTAAAGTACAGCCGAGAATCAACAGTATCAGCAATCCACCGACTAAAACAATCACAGATACACGTTAAATACATTGAAAGTATATAGTTTGAAAAAGTTATACAACTAAGAACTGAGATCTACCCAATTTGGGATTGTAAGATTTTGAATTCTCGTTATTGAAGGTTCTTTAAGATTAAGCCATAGCGAACAAAATGTAGAAAGTATCATTTTCGAAATCAGGATTCAAGAAAAATAATGATTTACGGATTTTAAAATTAGTTGAATATAATCTCTGCTTAATGTTAAATAATCAATTCATTCGATATGAGGTAAGATGACGGCAGGGCAGAAGGAGTTAAAGAAATAAAATCGTTTTGCCATTTAATAAAACGTATGTTTCAGATTTTTCATAGAATTAATTACGTCTTCGTCTCTAAAGAAACATGATGTAATGTTGAACGAAAAAAACAAATAACAACTTAATATTTTGAAGAGCAAACTTACAGCTAATATAAATAACATTATCTATTCAACAGCAATAAATAAATAAATAATACAACAATTTCTTGTTATCACTCATAGATAAAGAGTTACGCTTTATGAGCAATTGTTTTTTATCTTCCCTGCCTCGCCATTTCTTATCATTTCATGCAATTACGTACATGCTAGTTCGAGCTCTAAAGCGGATATTTGGCCACCAGTAACTAGGCAACTTTGAACATTTTCTAAAGTGCCGTTGGAAGGCGGACACGATAGATCGAGAATTTTACAAAACAGAGAAAACAAATCCGTATTATTGAACGGTTCAAGCTTGTAATGCTTCTTGAATCTTGGACCATAGGCGAAGAACATCGGTTGCATGTCTAGCTCTTCGTTGTCGTATCCATGAAGTCCGAATTCTGTTTTATTGTTGGCTAAAAAAAAAAGAAGACAAAATATATTCGCATAAAATCCAGACCTTCAAAGAACTAGAAAGAAATTATTCAAAGCCATATCACATACATGTGAAATTATACTCTTGCTCGTAGTATTTGATATTGTCGTATACGTCGTTAAACGCATAACGGATGTTAGCTGAAATAAATATAGGAGCGATTCTCGGGTTGTTCCCGAAGTGATACTTCTCGGGAATTTCTTCCTTTTTGTAAACGGTAAAATGTCCGGTGGTCTTGGCCGCGTCAGCCAGTTGCCGGTAAACAGTGTCAAATTTTCCTAAACCAAAATTTGAATTACAGAAAAAATACCGAGCTGGCTAAATGGTCAGAATCAGATTCAGATCAGAATCCCAGCTCACCTTCTATAGGAAATATCTGTAGCCCCGCGGAACTTCCGACGATTGAATAATACGACTTATTTACAAACTGATCGAGGTCTATTATTCTCTCTTTTGTATACACTTGCATACCATGATCGCTCAGATGGACCACATTGACATCGCTCAAGCCCAGGGTCTCAAGCAGATCGTAAATATATTTAGTAATGCGGTCTAATTTTTCAAGTATCGTATTGAAAGGAGCCGAGTTTATCCCAAGGGCATGACCCACTTCGTCCGGTTGTTCTATATACAATAATCCGAGATTTATCGGAGTCTCTGGATGCGTGAACCAAGACATTAGTTTATCGACTCTAGTTTTCCAATCCCAAGATTGGTTGAAAGCCTAAAATCACAATGGAAATTATTTGTCCCTTTTCATCTTTCATGAAATGAAATCCGATGAAATTCTGGTGAATTTGTCTCACGTCTTACTTGATGAAAAGTTGGAAGCGTATTGAGAAACGGATATTTACAACCCGGCCACATCATTACCCCGCTATGTCTGTCCAAGCTTTCTTTTTCGTTAATAGTCTGAAATATATTCATGTAAATAAGTTTAAAAAATAATGATTCATTTTTCATTCATACTCTATTTACTGTTTCATATTCATTGTTCTATGTCTCACCCAAATAGGTGCTATTTTTTCATTATAATGATACATGATGTAGGAGTCGTTTTGAACTGTTCGAGTGATTGGATCGTATATCTGGTTACCAACAACGCCGTGAGTTTCGGCGTACAAACCTGTCACCATTGTGTAATGATTGGGAAAAGTTTTGGTTACAAATATATTCTTCATGTATTCAGCGTGGGTACCGTTATGCCTCAGTTCATTCATAAACGGGGTAATATTTCGGTTGAAATAATTGTACCTGGAGAGTTAAGTAGATACATAATTTAAGTTTAATAAATTTTCGTAGACAAATTGAATAGCGATATCTTACATGCGATTTTATACATCGTCTTCAATATCCAGAATGGAACAAGGTGTTTATATAAGTAAAAAAATAGTTTTACATACCTAAATGCATCGTAGGATATCACGAGTAACTTTTCGTGTTTAGAAATTGCCGATACATCACCACTGGCGAGAATAACGACGATAATAAATAACGTGAGTGAGGTTGGAATCGGCATCGTTCTAGGCAAAATATATGTTGCCGGTCCCAGTTTCCGCGACGTTATGAGGTCGGTGGTTCAATTTTAACAGTTTATTAGTTAGGGCTTACGTATTAACACGCACTCGAGTCGATGTCACCTATTCTGAGTCCCATTATCCACGAAACACTTTTGCATACAAAATAATTACAGACACGTATTTACTTGGTACTTACTATTTATTTGATGTAGTAACACACTTGGACGTGGTAATCGGGCATCATTTATGTATTTAAATTACGGAATGATACGTACAAAAAAAAAGTAGCAAACAATACGAGTTGTTTTATTTATACCTATTATACAATTTTTCAATTTTTTAACGACTATCGCAAATACACACACAAGTTATACTGTTAACGTTATTAGACACCTGACTAAACAACTGTGCAAAAAGCGAAGTATTTAAATACCCTAAATTTATCTATTTGTTTATCGGAAGCGAAAAAAACATTATCATTATTAATAAATAATTTTATAAATTAGAACGATCGGTCGAACTTTACGTATGGCAATGAAAAAACTTACGCCTCCTTCCCAGCTGTCAAAACAATCACTTATCGGGGTCGCACGTGTTATCAGAACAACTTAATATAAAATTGTGTGTTTTAAGTGAAGTGTATAACATGACATTGAAAGACGTTAGTTTGAAGAAAAACAATAATGAAATATTCAGGAATAATTGGTAGAAATAAAAAAAAAATAAAAAAAATTAGGATATTATTTGCCAAAACTGAACTGACTAGTCGACTGACTAAACGGTTCAGCAACCCGACGTCGTTTGGGGTTTGGCAGATGGGGGGGCCCAGTGAGATGTCAGATTATTCTTCGTAGTATTGGAAAAATGTCAAATATGTGTAGATCGAGTCTCCGATGCACTATGGGCAAAGTATAATTAATTCAAATCCCTCTTAAAAACGAATAGATGAAAAAAACTAAACGCAAAACAACGGGTCATGGGGAACTGCCTCGGCCGTTGTTTTGCCAGTGTGACCGATCCGTCGTCGTACAGGTTAGAATTCACGCAAACTTTACTTAAATACATCAATTTACAGAATTATATATAGAAGATTTTAACTTGCGTTTGAAAAAAACGTCTAATAAAAACGATGCGAAATATATAATAATCCGAATAAAATCTGGAGAAAAAATCTTGAGACATGAATTTATAATCTTTATCATCGAAATTACAGATTATATCGCAGAAATTCCAGCATGTGTTTTCAAGAGGATGAAAACACAGAGGTAAGTAAACTTTCAATCTTCAAAAATCATTTCAACAAATTGATTCTTTATTGTTTTTATTTCTTTCTCTATCTATTCAGTTTTGCCAGCGGACGGACGACGACGATCACACAATGTCTTTCGATAGGCCAAAGACGTGAGTGAAAACTAATTAAATATTGATTAACGAATAAAAATAATTTCGCATTTTACCGTCTTAAAATTCCGTATTTCTTTTTCTCCGCTTGCCGCCCAGTTTGTTATCGTTTCTTTCGTTGAAACGATTTAAGGTAAAATTTCATGTCTTATTAAACCTAAGTTCAATTGATTGAAGCATTTAGGTTTTTCTAGTGACCTTGAAAATGAATGAAAACAAGATCAACAACCGGTTCTTTTTTAGAAAAGACGCAGCGTCCCAATTTCACTGGAATTGGCCGAGGACGCAGGGTGGCCTATGGGCGGGAGTAAATACGTTAGATTGAACTCTAAAAGTAACGCTTCGGTCAGGTAAACTCATAGGAATAACAATTAATGCCCGATGTTAGTTTCCCTCGCCTCTGTAACTTGTGACGAATTTATTTCCTACTAGTTCCGGGCTGGATACATCCCTCCAGACTCTAGATGCCAGAAATTTGATGAAACAAGGCTACGTGCCGACGCCGGCTTCGTCTTTAGACTTGGAATGGGAGCACGAAGGTATGTTTTGTGAATCTGGACTCAGTAATGAGATTAGTCCAAGTTTCTTTCAGGGGATTTGGAATATCTGCAATAACTTGTGCTTTATGCATCAATATTTACTTACAGGTTTACCCATATCTCCGCACAGTGATATAAAGGGAGATATAACAGAGAATTCTGCGACTTATCCATCTGCGAATAACAGTCAACCTTCCAGTCTGACTGCGTCACCTTGGTCTCGAGTTTCAACGCCGAATAGCTTGGAGTGGGATCCGGTGGAAGCTGATATGGTGTGCGTGGACGTTGAGACTGAGCAATTGTTAACAGAGATTGAGAGACTGACTGATAGGGCACTAAAAGAAACTGGGGATTGGACTAGCAGTAGCTGATAGACTGAAGGGACTCTGTTTAATGTAAACCAAACTTCCGGTCGAATTGTACATTGCATTGTATTGAAAGAAGAGTGATATTAACGTTTCTGTTGAAGCACAAGCACGTGTGTGTGTACTTTATCGATGCTCATTGATCCGGAGTAGATTTTAGAAGAGATATTTCTTCTTTCATTTTCGTCCACCGCTTATAATCGTGGAATTGGTAATAGGTAGCTTGAAAATGAAGATGTCTGGTACATTCTTTTGATTATGAATATAAACCGAGAAGGTATTTTATATCGAATAAAGAAAAAGAAACGTTGTTGGGAATTGAAGGTAACGAGTCTACGAAATTGCCTGGGATTTGGTTTGTAGTATGAAATGAGAGAGACGTTCAAAATGTACATATAGACTCACGCAATCAGAGATAATTATTTAATAGTTGAGTAATAATTTGAAAAACTGAATTCTAGATGATATGAATATGTTGTATAAGTAAAGTTTAAAATGAAAATGGTTGAAGTATTTCTTTGAAACGATTATAACTGTTGTAACTAAGATGTCAAGTTCTTTTTTCTAAAAACTAGTTCAGGATATTTGTTCTTTTAAAGTATTTCAACCTTTCCAACATTTAGCAGAGCTTGATGAAGTCGAGAGTTATCAAGATCGGTTGGTATTTTGAAGTAGATTGCCTGGAGTATCGTAGAACAGTTCTTAAATACTCGTAATCATATGCCTTTCTAGGTACTTTAATCTACGAATACGTTGCACCACTTAAATTCTATATTCCGTTGCACGTTTGCAAAATATTTATTGCGTTAAGCTGTAGCTATCTCTATATTGTTAGATAAAAATTAACTGAACGCTATTGCGTTGGAACAATCTACATATATATAATCTATTTCGTTATCTATACATAATACACGCTGTTGCACCTGTGAAGAAATTATTTTAAGTCCCAATTGTCAATTTTCAATAATTATTGATTAATCAATGTCTATCATGACTAAGCGTGAAGACGTAAAAATGATTAAAATCGCAATAAGGTGCCACACATTGTATGCAGTACCTGCTGAAACATCTTAAATGATTTTTCTGATACGTACAAGTATCGCAAGGAGAGGTGTAGAGATGAAATTTAGTTTTCAAATACTGGATTCAATTGATTGACGCTTATAATTAATATAATAATGGTTACTTATATATGTAGATAATATATGCGTACAATTATAGTTAATAAGTAATATAAAAGACTTTTCTTGAACAGCATGAGGTAAACATTTGTTAAATCGTCGTAAATTGGATTTGTTTACAAAAAACTATTGAACTGATCTGCAGGTCTTCTTATCTCACGTTAATTAATATTTACCTAATAATAACAATTTAATGTATTGAATAGGGAGTCGGTTATTATTTTCAAGCTGGAATGTAAGAGAAAAGTGTGTATTCATTGGTGTGAAGAAAAAGCATAGTTCGCTGTATGAATTGAAATTGTTAGAATTGTTAGAACAGAACAGAACAGATTGAAGTCTGGATGTAGATAAATTGGCGTTATTTGTTTTTTTTTCGTGAATTGAAGTACAGCGAGAATGAGGTATTAATAAATGAATCAAGAACACGTAATTATTACTGCCAATAATAATATATGAAATTGAAAATGGAATTCAAATGTTATTTTCTGATATTGATGCACGTTATCTTGACTCGATTTTATTATATTATCACAAACATTTGTAGAAACTTTGAAGTAAGGCTGGGACCAAATGTTGAGGGTACCTAGGTGTATTATAATTTTGTCGCTAAATTCAAATGTTTATTAATTAGCTATCGATGCTTTCCAAATAATATGTCCGATGAATGATTCGAGATATTGTCTATAATTCAAAGAAGAAACGCACATTATATTTTTAATTTAAATTCTCGCTTATATGTATACCGTAAAATTGAACGTGCCTAGGAAACGATTATAGTATATTATAATACAGGGAATGTTACGTGTATTCTGTGTACAGATATATAGTATATGTATAGAATATTATTATAGTTCTAAAGAGTTTGAGAAATTTGTATATATACACACGCAGAGAGAATCATATCAGAGGATGGATAAATCAGCCAATAAATTGGAAACATTATAATATCAGAAGATTGTAGTAATTAATGTATTCAAACGGCGAGTTTATATGCTTGAATAAATAACTACTTTATCATAGCTTTACTCTCTTCTCTCGTTTTCATTTTTCAGTCATAACACGGCTAACGTTTGACGGTGAATATTTATTTTAAAATTTAAATTTTTTAATTTAAATTTACCGGGGCAGAGGATCACGGCATATGATGCATGTGTACCAACTTAGAAAATGACTAGTTTACACATGTAGACACGAGATTGGCTTGTCGCAAAGCGTACTTGATTTCTATAATAAATTATAACAAATATGGCAGACAGTGATGATGAGGTGCCGCAATTATCTACGGCAGCCCTTTCTGCCCTTCAAGAATTCTACAAAGAAAAAGAGGAGCAAGAAAATCAACTGAAAAATATTAGCGATGAAAGTAAAGTGGAGAATATCACGTTTGACGAAAATTGGGTACGTTGGTAAGCTTGGATCCGATAGCGTAAATTGATATTCAAATTATCCGAGATGCACGACAATAATTAAAATAATGGTTTAACAATAAGTTAATGAACCTGATAATTAAATTCATTTAGAACCAAAGATTAAAATCATTTCAGCAACTTAGTCAGTTCTGGTACGACGAGGAGACGTCAGACACATTTGTTAGAGGTATTATTAAATCGACAGAAAAAACGGGGAAAATTGCGCTCATCTCTTGTCCGACGCTTTATAATAAATTGAAGAAAGAGGCGGACGAAAGACAAGGTTCGAACCCTCTCTACTAATTTTGATTCTTTTCATTTCCATTCCAAAATTAATCTGTGTTAAATAATTTGTACATGTTTCGTTTCATTTTACAGTCACGTTGTTCGAATATGACCAACGATTTACTATTTACGGTTCCGACTTTATTCCCTACGATTATAAATCGCCATTAGATATCCCCAGGGACCTGGCGAATAATTTCGACCTCGTAGTTGCTGATCCGCCGTTTCTGTCTGAAGAATGTTTAACGAAAACGGCAGTGACGATAAAATTCTTATCAAGAAATAAAATCGTCCTTTGCACAGGTAATTATACAACGTCATATGAATCAACAGAAATTTCCTATCTTTCGTTTCGTTTTATACAGGAGCAATAATGACGGATTTGGCAGCGAGATTACTGGATGTTAAAAAATGCAGTTTCGAACCACGTCACAAGAATAATCTTGCAAATGAGTTTTCGTGTTTCGCAAACTTTGATTTCGACAATGCGTTAGAATGAATAAAGATTTTCATCCAATTGTATAATCATGTGTTTCATTGCAATTTCATGTTTCCCTTATATTTTTTTAACCCAAATCTATAATACAAAATAAGTCCTATGCATCTTTACAAGTTTGAAAGAATCTATACCTGCTAGCGGAACGGAACCGGCGTGGAAACGAAGCGAAAGATTTGTATGTATGCATACGCGTATACGGACTTTGGGACGTGGTAGGTAGGTGGCGAAGGAACGATGGATTTGGGCTAGATCCGCGAAAAGAAAGCACGCGATGGAAAGCGTAAATATTTACATTTTTTGAGTATTTGCAAAAATAATTTATTATTTTCTAATAATGACAGACGGAAATATTTCCATGGAAGAGGATACCGAGCTACGAGATTTGGTCGCTCAAACATTAGAAAATAATGGCGTGTTGGCTAAAGTTCGAGTAAGATATATATTAATCAATTTACGGAAAAAAGTCAAACCCTTTTTTTTTTAGGTTATACGGGTTTATATTTTCAAACTAATGACATCGATAACAATTACTCGTAACAAATTATCCTATAAATAACGCGATATTATATGCTATTCATCATTATTTATTAACTCCGCTATATCAACAGGCAGAGCTTAGAGCCAGCGTTTTCTTAGCCCTTGAAGAACAAGAATCTGTGATGGTGAGTTATAATTACGTTCGGCAATAAAATAAAGAAAAAAAGCCTGTTTCCTGTTTACACCAGTCCCTCTGAGAAAGCTTTTGTATTCTTTGGCACAAGAATATATGATATTTATGGAGTCAAATTTTTTTGAAAAAAAAAAAAGAACATAATATAAGAAAAAAATTACGAAATTCTCGGAAAAAAAAACGAAAATAAAAACAAAAAACAAAAAAAAAAGAAAAACTTCTAATTTATTTCTCAAATTTTTGTAGAACACAAAGCCACTTCTAAACAAAACTGTGAAACAGTATCTGGCTAATTCAGAGGGGAGATTACTGTTCTCATTGGTGCGTGAATTCCTGGAATATTTTGGCCTTGATTATACGATATCGGTGTACGACCCGGAAACCTATTCTGGCAAGGAGTACAGTTATCCTGGAAGAAGCAAGCTGTGCGAGGAATTGGGTATTTCGTCTAGCGAGCCGTTGCTTGGTGAAATATTGAGAAATCATGTGCTCGGAGGTTTGAAGAGTGCAGGGCAGCAGGTGGTAAGACTTTAAGATTTATGATGTCGTAATTGTATTTGCTGGTTGATGAGAGTTTTGTGAATTATGAATTTTCTTAATTATTTCAGAACGACGACAACGGAAATGAATCAACGAAACTGAATAACGCTTCGACGAACATTTGCAACAAAACATTCGATCAAATATTACCGAAATTAATCCACAAAGAGCCGGTTTCTATATCAAATGATAACGATTTCTCTTTGGAAAAATTCGAAAGTATCTCAGAATCGGGCGTGAAGATTCCTATAAATGTAACAATAACTGACAAAAAGAAATCCAACAATCAAAACACATTCAACAACGTTTTAATAGATACTTCTAGCTGCGAACCGCACAAGAATAATTCGGTTAGAAAAAATGATAATAATTTTGATAACGTTTCTGAAACTTGTGGAGTCGACGGTAACAAAGAAAACAACGATTCACGTTCCAACAAGTTCGGGATTAGCCCTGACGACGTGAATCTGGAAAGCGATAAACATCCACTGAACAAAACCGAGCCATTAATTAAGTTTGACGAATCTATTATAGACGAGGTGGAACGGAACCAAAACGAAGACGCTACCAGACAGAATACAATGAACAACACCGACTTACATAACGCTAATAATGTACAGAACAAGAAATTAACAACGGATAATAACAAGCTGGGGAAGACCGTTTATTTTGACGAAATTATCATCGATGGTAAGAAGGAAAAGGTCGGCGGTAATCACAAAAGCGAAGCTTCGCTGCTGGGGGATTTACCTCCGATAACTAATAAGGCTGCTTCTATATTCAGTGATTTACCTTCTCTGAATACTAAGAAAGCGGATATCAACGACCTTAAGGAGTTGATGGATATTGGGCTCGGTGAGTTTGTCTTTGATCAAACGCAACACATAATGATATCAAAGATTTGGCTTTTTTTATTTATTGGAAGGAAGTTGTCCAGCGGGAATCAAAGACCGAATTCAATTAGACTGATGATCAAAAAATCTGGATTGTTTTTGGTCGATTTTCAAAAGATTGAAACCTTTCAGAACAGATTTTGCATTCTCATAGTTTAGTTTCCAAGTCTGTGAAACGATTTGAATTTTGAATAACTTCCAGCTACTGAAGGGATGGATAATTACGAGGAGGATTTCGTTTCCTCTGCATCTGGTAGCGCTAATGAACAAAGCCCGTCTAAAAGCCCCGACAAATTTGGAAGCCCTCGCAAATCTCGGTACAAAAAGGATGATCGACCTCAAAGTATTAGAAGCGATGATATAAGCGAGGAGATCGAAGGCATCGACGAAATTCTCAGCAGCACATCTTGCGTGAGTTATATTTAAACAGAAGATATTTCTCTTTCACTTGGTTTCAACTCTTGGAAAATGAATTACGACCCTGGATCAATATGCATTAATTCATTTCCATAATCGTGTCTCGTTCCAATGTTTGGCTTTATGATGATACGATGTATAATCTATGAAAAATTGTGATGAATTCTTGTTTATTAGTCATTAAGTATCTATGTGAATTTTCTTACAGCTAGAGAACGTTGCTGCTGATAAATCAATGTCAAATTTAACGGTGGGTATAGTCGGGGATTATATCGAGGAGGTGTGATCTTGAACCGAATACCACTTCGCATTTGTTTTTTAATCTTGGCTAAATCTTGTCCTACTATTTCGATAAGCAAGACACTGCCGGATGTGGCTCAATACTGTATAAGTTGCGCGCGGCAAAACGATGCACAAGGAAGAGCTACACTCCTGATGTATAAATATATTAAATAATGAATTTGCTAAAGAAGTTATTTGCAATAGGTGGGGGGAACATGATATAGTAATTGAAATTTTTACTATTTTATAAAAACAAAAAAGCTAAAGATAGACAAAGTAATCAACTTTATTTTCTCTATTGCCCTGAATCTCGAATATCTTCCTTGTCCGCTGTTTCTGTTTGAGCGCTTAGTATTACTATTATTATAATTATTAATTTATAAAGCTAGTATTTAGGGTACATAAATATTTTCAAATTAGAAAAAGAAATGAAATTCATCTGGATTGCTACTCGTGAATAACTTAGTTACGTTTTAGTTGCAAAAATATTTTCTTTTCTTTTTTATGCCGTTAGGTAATTTAGTCGTCGGTGACTTGTTCTCTGTATTTATCCTCTTTGTGACTGAATATTGTGAAATTACCTCATTTAACTAAAGTTACTGAATACGATATCTGTAGCGATATCCGAGCAAATTTATCCGTCTGATTATATAATAATGGATTGCCTAAAAAAGAAATCCGCCAGAAAACATTTTCAAAGATAATGGTGCTAAGTGTTTGAAAATGTAATGTAATTTATTTATATTATTCAAGTTATAGGTAAATCGAAAATATTTGGTGCTGATATATAGGTATTTTTTACTTGCATTTTTTTTGTTCGCAAAGGTGTTTTGACGTTTTAATAACAAGAAAAAAAAAAAAACAACAACAACAGAAAACAAAGAAATAATTAACAAAAAGTAATATGATTTTTTGGCAATCCAATACTATGAGAGAGAAAATAAAATAAAATAAAATAAAATAACATAAAATAAAATAAAAGTATCAAAATAGCTAGGGTAAAATTATACTAATGACCCTGCTAAGATGCAATAACTAAGTACAATTCAAGGTGGATCAACCGTACATACAACTTGGAGGATTAACGGATATACTTTTTTGAAAACAAACAAATTGTCAAGTTTTTATAAGAGAATATCTTTTGTCCAGTATAGAAATATGTAATAATAATATTACATAACACATTGCGCTTAAGACTGTTTCGTATGGAATTTTAGTCAATTTGAGAGAATGGTTGCGCATTGAAAAGAAAAATTGTATGAGAACATATTATAGTTTTTGCGTAAATCAGTCTCTCGATTAGTTTGTCCATTCGAATCAACCTTTCGCTACAGCAAACACATAAACAAAAACAAAGAAAAAAAAAAAAAAACAGGTGTGTTCCTGACCAATCAGCGTGGTTACATTGTGTTTTCCAATTTCTATAGATGATATTATAACAAAAAAAAAAATAGAAGAGAAGAAAAACGTAAGAAAATTCAGGACTGCTAATATAACATTCCCACATTTCATAGAACTTAGGGCAATAGAGACACATTCCATTCTTATTAAGATTATCTTATTCTATCTTATTAATTGGCTAGTAATTAATAATGAAATGAAAATATTTTAACAGATATTTTGGTCAGAATAGTTTGTAAGTTTATATCAAATGTTTTTAATAACTTGTCGGAGGGTGCAGAGGGGGTGTAGGGGGGTAGGAGAGGTGAAGCGATAAAATAATAGATATATTGTATATTTTTACTCGGCTAGAAGAATCTTAATTTCGATACAGCGAGAATTCTGAGTTCAATTATATAATATCATTATAGGTAATTAATTATTTTTTTTTTTAACAAAGGTGTAGGTGTTCTAGCTGCTGACTGTATAAATAAAAAGAAAAGAGAGAAAAGAAGAAAAGAAAAGAAAAAAGAAAGAAAAAAACAGACAAACAAACAAACAAACAAAATAATCAAAAATAGATGAAGAAATATTATATTATATGTATACAGGTATATCATTTTTACAGTTCGATTGGAGTTTTAATTTATAATATTGAAAATGATTTGTTTAATATTATAATTTTTATTACGATTGATGTAGGTTTTTTTTTTCTTTTTTTTTTCTACTATCTAGTAATTTATAGACTAAATTTTTCAACAGATCCAAGTATTAAACCTTTATCCATGGTATTTTTACATATACACAAGTACAGGTAATCATGTTGTAACCACGTTGAAATATTGGTAGCTATATCTCGTGCCTTTTAGCGTGTACGAATAATAATAATAATAATAATAATAATTAATGCAAATAAACACTGTGGAATTGTGGGTTAAAAAAAAAAAAAAATTATTTTTAATTCTTTTATGTAGATTCGCGTTTTTTTTTTTTTTCTTTCTTTTTATATAAGACACTTAAGTTACTTATTTATGATTTATATGAACTACGATGTAATGATATTCATGTATTTGTTATTTATTTTATAAAAATTTTTCTCTTTTGCAAGAATTATTGTTCATCTTATTTTTTATTCAACAACACACACTTACCTTTTGTATTCCTGGTTCCTTCAAATAAACATTTCTCACTCTCCCTATACATACTTATATATATATTTACGAACTAATTGTAGAACTAAGTTTTTTTGTTTTTTTTTTAAACATATACTACATTTATACTTTATTCCAATCTATTTTTTATTTTCCACTCGGCACTCGCACTAAATGTAAAAAAAAAAAAAAACTTTGCAGTTATAATTTGAAAAAAATTTCTTTTAGAATTGCTCCTCGCAAAGAAAAAAATAAAATAAACCGAGCTCAATGCTTCGACTTATACCGTCGATACAGTGTTCAATGAAAATGGATTTGAATTATACTATGCTTATTTGCTATGTAATTATTGTAAACAATTTAGATTCTAGACTATTTTCAAAACTCTTCTATAAACAATAAATATACATACATATATAAATGAAAAGCATGATATCAAATAGCTATAAAGGGCGAAAATAATGTGAAACTAACTACATACATAAAATTATGAGGGGAAAAAAAAAAAGAATTTCCTTACATGTATCCATGTACACGTGTTTTGGCACACGCATGTAAAAAAAATTTTGCAAATCTGTACCGCGCAAGAAATGACGAAAAGGAAATTTAGATCGTAAATTTACTCGCTTGTTTTAAAATCGACTAAACTTTGACTTGATCAATGAATTGAATTGGTGAATTGATTTCTAACAATAAATGGTACAAAACGAAAAATCTAAATCGATAATACTAAAAACTAGTTAGAAAGAAAGAAAAAAAAGAGGCAAAATTTTGAGCATATAGAAAGAATTGCTCTGCCTGTAAAAAAAGCTTAACTGCTAGTAATACTATAAATACTAAATCTACGTAAATCGGATTAATTATCTACTATCGCTGTTCCTATAATGTAATATCTGTAAAGGTAATAATTTAAAGTTAGAAATTGCAACAGTCCAAATAAAAAATGTATTTACACATATATCAAGTTATACATTATTGGTATCCAAATGAAAGTGAGTAACGCCAATGACGTATCATGGAAATTGGGCGTAGTAATTGATTTATATGATCATTATTTTATTTTTATTTTATTTTCTTTCAGTCGAAAAAAAGGAAATTATTTTAAATGCGTTGCATAACGTTGTGCCGACGGAGGATCTAATTCCTACATTGATTTCTTCCCCTCCTTTTGTCCGACGAACATATCTGCATCTTGGATAGTTGATTCAGACTAGTTAACTACATGGTATCACACCAAAAATAGTTTATTCAATTATTTGTTTCAACGAACTAAACTGAGTCTACATTCTGTTGCGTTCTCTCTGCAGCCGGCTACTGTATGCCTTAGAAACTAGGTTCCAGGCATCCATGTATCGGTCCATACACATCGCGACACATTTCTGAAAAATTTTAAACAGGCTTGTAGATTTCGGACCTTTTTTTCATATTTATTAAATAATTCGATCGGTGGCTAGTACGGTGATTTATAGGTTATGTTCTTCGGATAGTTTTCTATTTACCTGTTCTGAACTATCTAGAGAGGTTCCTGGCTTTAGAATGCATTTCTTGAAGCATTTTTCTGTCATTTTCTGCGAAATATGAAATCCAGAGTAAGCTAAGCTAATTGATTGTTAGCGAGTGCAATTCGGGCTTGAAGAAATTATGCAATTTTACCGTGAGAAGTTCCTGGGCGTTGGCGACCGCTATTTGTTGTTTAACTTGTTCCATAAGCTCGTCCTTTTGTACGCCGGATAAATTTCCCGTTTGCAACGACTCCATGACGATTTATTTTCACAAAATTCGTAAACTTGTGTCCGAACGAATTTATTAGTATAACCTATATAGGTTGGCTCAGGAAAGCGGAAACACGTGAAGTTATGTCGGGGGCTTTTTCGGAGATAAGGCTCGATATCAAGATCGATCTATCGAAGTCGACGCTATATGTATGCATTCAAGTCCGCGTAATTAGAATCGCATTCGCCTTCGTAGTATTTACATGCATTAATCGTCGTGATAATACATGTAAACACGATAATTGGGGCACTTATCTGTAATATTAAGTGTTTAAAATGAGTAACCGGCCTGACTATCGTAAGTATTTTATTGTTTCGTTTTTTGAACTTCCAAATATCTCAGGGAATAATATCATAATTTATATAAATTCATTATTTTTTATCCTCATGTTGTTGTTTACGAGAGTATGAATGACAATACGTATCTTATGTATAGTTATCTGTTTCATATAATTCATCCTTTCAAATCAATCTAAGAATAATGTAAAGTACTAAATCCGCAATAAAAAGAACACGAGGCATTATCCTAATTGTTATTTTATAATTGCAGAAAAAAATGTTGAAGAACGGATAAAGAGTACAGTGAAAATGCCGGGGGTAAAAATATCAAAACTGATTAGTAAAACTGGAGAAGAAAAACTGGTACGATAGATACAGATGATTCATTATTATAATTAGTTTATGTTCACGGGAATTTGATTATACTACTGACGCATTCCTTCAATATGAATATATTTATAACTGTAAGTAGCTTCGAACAATGTTTTCTCCTTATTTCCTTTTATTATATATTTATAATAATCAGGAGGAGGATAATAGAAAACTACGAGAATCCGTACTGAACAAATTGTGGGACTCTTTACCGCCGGAAACAGAAATTTTAACTAATTCGGAAGATGAGGGTAGGTATTTCGGATTTTTTTCAAAAATCTATGAACAATAGTTAATATTTGAAAACACCAGAGAATAATCAATCATTTATTCATCATATTTATTCATTATATCTATTTTGCTCTTAACTTTATTTATAACACAGACGAATTGGAATCGGTCCTAATTTTTCGCAAATAGACTATATACACAGGAATTAATTTTGCTAAACAAATTCTACCTAAATATCTGAACATTGTCGTGGTTCTATGTCAGAAAATTGTTGTTTTCATTTCCTCTTTAAATTGCGTACAGATTCTGACTCAACTCAATCGGGTTTAGACGAAGGAGAAATTGAGTACGAAGAAGCCTCTCCCTCTCCGGAATTTCGAAACAAACAAATACAGAATGAACTCGCAGCAAACCGCGATAGCGCTCTAAATTCGCAGAGCAAACCCTCGTGTTCTAAGAAAATAATTGAGGAGCCACAAATTTCGTGGGATACAAACCTTGACCTTGTCCAATCGATAATTTGGCTGAAATCAACAACCGAAAAATTGAAACGGGTATCAGCCGACGAATTTTTTGAAGCATTTCAAAACCAATGGGAGATAAGCCCGACGATTAAATCGACGGATAATCAACCGTTCGAAGGTCGTAGTTCTTCATCTTTTGCAATGAAGACGGAACAAAGAGAGAAAATTGATTTGATAAGAAATCGACTCGCTGTTAACGATGATTTTGGGAAAAATCAAGATGATATTGTGATACCTGAGACAGATGAGAGCGAAACCCCGAGCCTCGAGTCGTCCCAATGCGTGCCAGACGCATCTTTGATAATTAATACCACGACAGTCTCAGAGCCAATTGGAAATTCCACTACTGACAGTGGTTTTGGTTCGGAAAAACCTGCAGAGTCTTTAGAAGCGACAAATTCAGAATTGGGTACGAAAAATCAGGCGGAATTGTTCGGTACACGTGACCGAGAGTTGATCGTTGGCAGAACTCCATTCGAAAAAATTCGCGGGACTTTGCAGCGCGGGGAAAAAATGCTGAAGCGAAAACGTGATGCCGTTTCAGGAGGAGTTTCGAAAATGAGGATCTCGAAACGACCAAGACTTTCGATTTCTTCGGCAACGTTAAACTACGTACTGCGAAGCTCGGAGTGCAGCAAAGTATTGCTTGCTTCTGTAAAAGTAATCTTGAAATTTCTCGAGAGCGAGGAGAACGGATTTTACACTCTCGGAAATAATTCGTATGGATCTGTGCATAAGGAAGCGATCGAAGCTGTCGTAAGCATCGTTGATCAACTCGATAAGGAAAAAGGATCAAATTCGTGCAAGAATGAAGCTGTTGCGATGATCAAGAGAGTCTTGGAGAAAATGTTGCAGAGCAGTGAAGTCGATAAGGTAATATGACTGATGTATAATGCTTAGGTATTCAATATTGAAATTTATTGGAATAAAAATTGAACTAATCCTAATGAAAAAATTATCAAAAAAATTGAATCTTCATAATAATTCGATTGGAATGAAATTTTGACATTTATTCATGTATATGAATTGGGGTGCCCGTTAAAATGGGGGTCAGGTGAATCCCGGTTAAAATTCTCCAGAACCCTGCATTTTAACGGCCACCCTGATATTTACGTATAAATATGTATTCGTAAGGAGGCGAATTTTAGTTAGAAAGTGTTCACATTATCGTATCGTGATAATTGTCTGTCGCAGTTGTCAGCGTGGGAGCATCACCGGCTGGTGATCCTCGATCTCTGCAATGCGTTTTCTATTTGTACGGAAATCATAAGTTACCTGATTTCAAAAGTGAAGAAATTGATTCCGATCCCGATTCAAACAACGAAAAATAACATGAGAGGGTCTATGGTGATAATGGACAAGTCTTACGTTCTATTTCACTCGCTGAAAATCGCCCTCAAAAAGTACAGATCATTAGCTCCAACTTCCGCAACAGCCAGCGGGGAGAACGCGTCGCGAAAAATCCCCGAGGTAACAGATCTGTGGAAAAGACATTGGAAAGTCATGGGAACGGAGCCCGATATCTTCGCGATGGCTTTCGAGAAGCTGGAGATTCCCGAGGACCCGAAGGAAGCGTGGACTAGAGTATTGGAAGAACTGGCTGCAGTGAGTACAACCGTTTGGCCACTGGTCAAGATTTTGGCTTGGCAATGTCTCGCAATGCTCAAGTCACCGGTCAGTAGTTCAGCACGTAATAGATGAACGGTCGATAATGGAATCGATCTATTGGGATTTGGCAATAAATTGACCCGGAAGAAAGTACAGAATTATTTATGAAATTTCTTTTGTGTTCAGCGTGTCTTTTGAATAAATTTTTGAACGAGTTTAAATGCTATTCAACATTTTCTTCGTCACGAAATCCCCCGAAATTTTTCAGTCACTAGGCTCTTCGTGCCATTTCAAGTAGAATCCATATTTGTAGAGTAATGCAGAAAGTACGTGACGTGGTCCGCGGAGAAAGAGAGGAGCTTCGATTTTCTACGGACTTAATCTTCATTCCACAAATTTCGTCGACGTTTTCCGGTATCAAGTTTGATAGTAGTTTGGCCAGTTTTTCGACTGGACATATCTGCGTACAGCTAGGTAGAGTCAGAGGAATAGTCTCTCCGGATTTACCAAGGTAATAGAGTATCTGTGCGGAATATAATTAGATAGAAGGTTTATAATCACAATTATTTATAATTCGAGACGAAAATTGATTTCTTACTTGAATCCCGAATTCGTTGGTAGAATTATTCGAGTAGAGTTCGAATATTATTGCTGAGCTGAAGTCAGGGACGTGGGGAGTCCAGAGATCGAGAGTTTTTAGCACACTGCAAATGTTGCTCTCGTGACCGCTGTACAACGTGATCTTTGGACTAGATTTGGCAGGCGAAGTATCATCGATCAATTTTTCATAGTCCTGCAAAATATCGCGAATAAGAGGACCGCCGTAAATCGTTTTGAGGAGATCTCCCCAGTTGCTGATTTCGTATTCCAGGAGGGTAACGTTGTACATTTCTCCGTCCGGATAAAAACCATCCGCCCATGACGGAATCGTCAGGTTGCAGTTCTCCTGTAATAACAATTACGTCATCTCCAAAAGTTACGAAATTTAATTTTTCTAATACACCCTAAGTTAATGTGTATACCTCCGCTTCCAGCGTATGATAAAGAAAAAACACTTGCTGAGGCCTCGTGACTTTTATACCGGTATGCTCGGTCAGATAATCGAAAAACTCCCGGTGTGGTTCGATCAGTTTTCGCACTTCGTCACTCTGCAAGACCTTTTCGTATTCGGCTTTATACGTGGGACATTTATAGGAAAACATTAGGCTATCCGTCTCGGATTTTACGTATTCTGAAACCACCAAAGTATATATAATCTGTGTATACGCAGCTTGATAGACATGTGAAAAAGTTTCAAGAATAGATTCTCAACACTGGTTGGCCCTGATTTCAAAATAAAAAAAAAACGTACAGAATTGAAACGATAGGGATCAACCATACCGTAAGGAATTGGAATCCAAAGTAGATCCTTTTTCCAACGTTGAGTTTCTGCTGGTGGCCAGAGGCCTGCGTTCACCAGTTGAGCGGACATCATCGCCCGGTCGTAGCCGGTTGATCTAACCCTCGTGATTTCGGGGTAGTAAAGATCTCCCAGGAAGTCGTTGTATCGTCGCCGTAAGGAAGTACCAAGTTTGTACATGCTTAGCTTTCCTTCCTAAAAAAGCCACACTGATATAAAATTTTCCCATTATTCTTCTTGATATATTTTGCCCTGTTAACTTTACTTACATTGGTCAAGGCTCCCTGATCATTGGGGAAAAAGGTGTAGTTTAAGTAAGGATCTTTTGGATACATTTCACCTCCCAAGGCAGTCGGCGATCTTTCGCCATGTCTGAAGATCTGAAAACAAAAAATTCCTCGGTGCAAATGGTAGATTTTCGACAAAGTCTAACTGTATTTTATCGAACTTCATTACTCTGTATTATGGTTTTTGATACTAAAATAGAAATTTTAATTTGGCCGTTCGAGATGAGAAGAAGTGGTCTCACACAGGTGTTCGGTGAAGAATCTACAGCGTAATACTAAAAACACTAAAACGAAATCTGTATACAAGCGAATAATTATGCTTACTCACCACATGGACCATCTTCAATTCATTATACTCTGTAGCGTTGATGTTTACGATAATTATTAGCAAAATGATGATGACCCGGGAGCATTGATCGTTCATTTGCCCCAGCATTGTGATTAATTCATTAAACTGCACAGGTGTACTTTAGTTGTTCAGAAATGACATGGAAAAATCTTCATACCTATACTAAGTTAACTCTCAGCTTTGTGTTGTTTGGCATTTGATAAGATATAGACCGAGTTTTTCAGCATTTGCAATGTCAGCAACGTGAGCTGAAAATCCAGAGATACGTGCGCATGCCAAGCAAAGCGGCTTCTGAACAAACCTGTTGAATAAAATTTGCTATAACTATATTTAGAACGACCTATGAAACCGATCAGGCTTGAAACTTATCGTTAGTCGCTTCGCCGTGTCTTTTTTAATCTTTCACTTATCCCAATGAAATTTCAAGCAGAAATTCGGTCCTTCAAGACTTTGACCCTATGTTCGTCACTAATCAATGAGCTTTGCTCGTATTGTACGGATACGTATACTTATACACTAGTTGCGTCGTGATTGATCGTGATTGATCGATTGATCGCGAAGAAAATCTTACATAATGATATAGTTCACAGAGCAAAAGACTGACTCAGATCATAGACCCTACAAATTATTTATATCCAAATATTTATTGCTGACGTAATCTCTGCATTTTCTTGCTCGACCGTATGCCCCTGGTTGTTTATGAGTTTGAAACACAATAACTAATTTTTTTCATATTTTTACCTATATCCTTATTCAATCTTTTTACGACAATGCTCCCAGGCGGGGTCTTATATTATTTACTAATGGATACTTGAATTGTCGAATTAATAAGATACGAAACCGTGGCCTTTGGCTTTACGTGATCAAATATGTATGCACATGCACAAATGTGTGACTATATAAAACGATCAACAATTCTGCAGCGATATGATTATGTATGTGTGTGTGAGAATTTATTCAAGAGGGCCCGGTTTCTACAGAACTGGCCTGATATCATTGTATATTGTCAAGTGCAGACATAAGGTCGGAATTGTCCTCAGCAAAAAATTTGGCCATTAGTCAAGATTTTTTGAAATCGATGAGTTCGATTTCAAATTCGTTGGTAGAATATTGTTTAACTGGAGTTCGAATATTATTGCTGAGCTCTAGTCGGGCGTGGGGTCTTCGGAGACCGAGAGCATTCAGTATCCTGACGACGTTGCTGTCGTGACTACTATAATATGTGATCTTTGGACTCGGTTCGTTAGCTAAATTATTATCAATCGGATTTTTATGGTCATGAAAAATATCTTGATTAAGATAGACGGATTTACTATGGTGAACTTTGATATAACGGCATACCATGATATGTCGTGCAATATGCAGGTAACATGTGTTAGATAAAACTATTAATAATTCTGCGGCGATTTATGCATATATGTATGTGTGCAGCGTGAATATTCATTCATTTCATTTTGCAGTGTGTTGGTTAATATTCATACAAGAAGTAAAAGGCCTGATTATCAGCGGACAGAATACAGTTTTTTAATATTTCGAATTATGTATCTTCAATATTTTCTTGATCACGAAAAGTTCATCAATCGCCAATTACTAATTTCTTCATCTCATTTTGAGTAGAAACCATATTTGCAAGGTAATACACAAAGTGGCCTGTAGAGATATGGTGCAGGAGCCTCGGTTTTCCACGGATCTAATTTTCATCCCACAAACTTTTTCGATGTCGTCCGGTATCACGTTCGAAAGAAGTTCCGTAAATTTGGTGACCGGACATATCTGCGTGCAGCCTGGTAGAGTCAGAGGAATCGTCTCTTCAGATCTGCCGCGATAGTAGAGAATCTGGGAGGAAAATGATTAGATACAATTCTGATGATACCAATGGATTGTATCCGGCGGCAGGAACTGATTTCTTACTTGAATCCCAAATTCGTTGGTAGAATTGTTCAAGTACAATTCGAATATTATCGCTGAGCTATAGTCCGGGATGTGGGGTGTCCAGAGACCGAGAGCATTCAGCACACTGACAATATTACTTTCGTGGCCACTGTACAATGTGATCTTGGGACTCGATTTGCTCGAAGAAGTATCGTAGGTCAATTTTTTATAGGATTGCAAAATATCGTGAAGAAGAGGACCGCCGAGGATTTTTTTGAGTAGATCTCCTCTGGATGTGATATTGTATTCCAATAGAGCAACGTCATACATTTCTCCGTATGGAAAGTAGCCTTTCGTCCAGGATGGAATCGTCAAGTTATAGTTCACCTGCAATAATAATTCGATATGAATTTTACAATGGTAACGGATTTTATTACGTACATACAAGACTGTGATCTTAAAGGTATACCTCCGCCTCCAGAATTTGATGAATAAAAAATACTTGTTTAGGCCTCGTTATATTTATGCCAGTATGTTCACTCATGTAAGCAAAAAACTTCAGGTGTGGTTCGATGAGTTTTTGCACTTCGTCAGTATGCAAAACCCTCTCGTACTCAGCCTTATACGTGGGACATCCGTAGGAAAACATCAGGCTATCCATGTCAGGTTTTACGTACTCTAAAACCAGCAAAGTATTTCAAAGATCTAACCGAATGTAAAGTAGTTTCAAAAATAGATATTTTCATTTTTTCTTAATGCTGGTTAACACTGGACCATATACAACCGTAAGAAGACCGAAAGTCTTAAACTGTAGGGATCAGCCACTACCGTAAGGAATTGGCATCCAAAGTAGATCCATTTTCCAACGTTGAGCTTCTGCTGGTGGCCAAAGGCCTGCGTTGACAAGTTGAGCGGACATCATCGTCCGGGCGCTGTCCGTTGATCGAACTCTCATGACTCCGGGGTAGTAAAGATCTCCCAGGAAGTCGTTGTATCGTCGCCGTAAGAAAGTACCAAGTTTGTACATGCTTAGCTTTCCATCCTGATGAGTAACGGCAGTAAGGTCAATGAAATCTTTCGATTCTATTCCCCATTCTCGTTGCGCTGTTATTTTTACTTACATTGGTTAAACTTCCACGACCCTCGGGAAAAAAAGTTTTGTTCAAGTAAGGATTTGTCGGATACTTTTCACTGGCTGCCGCATTAGTCGGCGTTTTTTCACCATGCCTGCAGATCTGAAAGTAAGAATTCGTCTCTGTAGCAGTCAGATTTTCTGAAAAGCTCTGACTATCTGTTACGTGCTACACACTCTTTTTGATATAACTGTATCGTAGCTATAACCTTAGTTAATAATTCTATAAGGACGTTCGGACAGCATGCACCATAAACAGCTTTACCCATCCTCGCCAATTTCTGTAAGTCTTGAGGTCTAAACTTTTGACTTTCCAAATTTTTACAACTGGTCTACGTGACGTCCAAGGGTTTTTCCCGCTATTGTTTCATCACGTTCCTTAGTCTACCCTGAAACTATCTCCTCATATACTTCTTCCAAAAACTCTATGTACCCGCTCCTCGAATTTCCCACTCTTTTCTATATGCAGACTTGCCGATTTCCCGCTTTCGTTTATGTACATTTCCTCGTCCAATCCACTAAACCGACACATCCTCGACCAATCCAAAAAATCCACCAATCCCGATTTTTGACCAATTAGCAACCTCCTTCATCCCTCCACTTTTCCAAAACAGAGTCCAAGTGCTTTCTTCTACTCTCTATCAAAAATCAGTCTAACGTCAATCTTCAACTCAACCACACTTTTCTATCAACTCCAACTTCTAGCTTCGACTCACTCACATCTATCTACCAAGTTCAACCCAGTCTGTACTCTAACCGACTTATAATCACATTCAACGAAACATAAATTTCATACGAATAATTTGTAACATTAACTTCATCGATTTAAATATATTCAGTTTTTAACCTTAAACCACCACTCAGTTCAATACAACAAAAATACCTACACTCCTCTAATTAGTTGGTGTAGAACGTTCACGCGGTGCAACACACATTACGCAACAAGAACCAGATCGCGTGAACACTATCTAACTGAACTTCACTCCATAACTATATTATAGCCCATCATTTATGGAATGTATCTCATAATTCCAACACAACGTTTTTGTGGGACATTATTCACGCGGCGAACAGTAGACGTAACTTGCACTTAATGAGAAACTTATAATATGAATATTGGCGATTTCGTTGTTTCGGGGTCTTTTGATACTGGAATAAAATTTTGTGCACAATCTTTTGTCAAAAGCTCCACAAAATTCGCGTTCTTGGTGAAAGGTAGGCCATGAGAAAATACGGTGTAGGGCACGGGCGTATAAAGGTACTTCGTGACTCATAGAGTCCCTTTTTGAGCGTTCTTGCTATACAAATAACTATTGTATTTCGGTTCGGTTCGGCAAAACGAAGAAATAAGTTTGACGTACACTTGGTGAAGAAGTGTGCCTAAATGTAACTGTTTCAAATATTTTTCAAAGAGACTTATAGAACAGGAAATCGAAAGTGCTAAAAAGTATGAATAAAAGCCAACAATCAATATGCGTACTTACAACGTGGACCATTTTCAATTCATTGCATTCAGCATTGGCGCTAAATATCAGCAGAAGGACAACTGTCAGGAAGCACTGATCGTTTATTATCCCCATGATCGCAATGAAGTCACTAAACTGTACGCGCGTACTTCAGAATTACAGAAATGGTCGAGATATGGAAATGCCGAGTTGGCTTAGCTTATCGTATCGTTCGTCTACTGACAAATGCACAAACTGGTTTCCGTCACTTTTCTAATCCCAGCAACGCGAGCTGAGAACGTGGGCTACTTGCGCAAGTCATGCAACGCGTATTCTGAACGGCCGTCGAATAGGATTCACTATATTTATTATTTATAGAACCATACCGTTTTGCGGGTACAAGAATCATGGTCAATCTACCGGGGTTTTCGAATCCGTTCGTCACGAAGAAATTTCAAAAATACATAGAGCTCCAAAAGGTTTTCGTTGTTCTTTCGTCGCTGTTCCAAAGTAGCGACTTATTATATGATATTCGAAAGAACAATCTTCTGCAAGCTAAAGGAGCCTCTGAGAGTCTGAGGATATCAAGACAAATCACTTATATTGCATTATGGATGTTATTATTTCCGGTAAGAATTTATTGTCACGATGCAATGGTGGCATCGTTTAACTCAACTGCAGTCTAGTCCCCGAATCGACAGTTAATATTAATCGGGAGCACAGGGTGATCAGAAAATTATCTTTTATGGAAATATCAGTCACACTTGGAAGAGTGTTAATTTTTTATTGAAATCCGGAAATTTTCTATAATTCAAAGTGGTCTGCAGAGAAACGAAGGAGCTTCAATTTATTGCAGAATTAATCTTCGTTCCACAAACTTCGTCAACGTTGTTTGGTATCACGTTTGATAATAGTTTGGTGTATTCATTGACTGGACATATCTGCATGCAGCCTGGTAGAGACAGAGGAATCGTCTTTCTAGATTTGCCGAGATAGTAGAGAAAAAATCTGTCCGAAAAATGATTAGATGCAATTTTGATGATACCAGTGCATTAGACCTAGGGGCAAAAACTGACTCGGCTGTGTGTTGTTTCTCAAATGATAAGATATGAAGCAACTCATTCAGCAACAAAAACACAGAAACACACGAGAAGCTATTCAGACTCGAAATTAGCCACGAGATTTGACCCACAGATGTGTTTCAGTTTCTACAACCACCGAAGTAACCAATACAAATTATTTATATTCCGATGGTATAATATCACTTTGAAAATTTATCGCTTATCCACTGTTCTCATTAAGTTGCTCGAATGCAGTCTATCTCGCCGTTTTATGAACTTGGAAAACACCAACTCATTAGTTTCCTATTATTGGTAATGGCGTTAGATTAGGCTTTACATTATCGCTGTTCAGAGGGCTGTTATTCAGTGAAAGATATCTGATTTGTAATATAGATGAGATATGCAACAGTGACCTTTGGCCTTTGTGATCAGCGATCAGTGCTGTACAAAGGTAACACGCGCTGGATAAAGCCATCGATAATTCTTTGGTGATTCATGTATATCTGTGCGGCGTGAACACCCATTTCTTTCGTTTTGGAAATAACAATAACTTATTCAGCGGTAGATTAAGACTTCGCGGGGCCTGGGGCTAAATTAAGCAGCGGCTCTTTTTTTCTTTATTTTAGAATATTTCTCTTTGGAAAATTAATAGTATCATTTTATAGGACTGAACAAATTACTTTATGTGCGATGGTTAATGTTCATACAGGAAGTAACGAAGGGTCCGATTATCAGCTGACAGAAAACAGTTTTTTAATAATCTGAATCCTATTTGACATTTTCATTTCATTTTCTTTCTATATTACGAAACGACGATTAACCGCCAATTGCTGATTTCTTCATCCCATTTTGAGTAGAAACCATATTTGCAAGGTAATACACAAAGTGGTCTGTAGAGATATGGTGCAGGAGCCTCGGTTTTCCACGGATCTGATTTTCATCCCACAAACTTTTTCGATGTCGTCCGGTATCACGTTCGAAAGAAGTTCCGTAAATTTGGTGACCGGACATATCTGCGTGCAGCCTGGTAGAGTCAGAGGAATCGTCTCTTCAGATCTGCCGCGATAGTAGAGAATCTGGGAGGAAAATGATTAGATACAATTCTGATGATACCAATGGATTGTATCCGGTGGCAGGAACTGATTTCTTACTTGAATCCCAAATTCGTTGGTAGAATTGTTCAGGTACAATTCGAATATTATCGCTGAGCTATAGTCCGGGATGTGGGGTGTCCAGAGACCGAGAGCATACAGCACACTGACAATATTGCTTTCGTGGCCACTGTACAATGTGATCTTGGGACTCGATTTGCTCGAAGAAGTATCGTCGGTCAATTTTTTATAGGACTGCAAAATATCGTGAAGAAGAGGACCACCGAGGATTTTTTTGAGTAGATCTCCTCTGGATATGATATCGTATTCCAATAAAGTAACGTCATACATTTCTCCGTATGGAAAATAACCTTCCGCCCAGGACGGAATTGTCAAGTTACAGTTTACCTGGAACAACAATTCCGTATGAATTTTACAGCGGTGACGGATTTTATTATCTACAAGGCTGTAAGTACAAGTGTAGACCTGGTTCTGGAGCATTTGATGGATAAAAAATACTTGTTTAGGCCTCGTTATATTTGCGCCAGTATGTTCACTCATGTAAGCAAAAAACTTCAGGTGAGGTTTGATGAGTTTTTGCACTTCGTCAGTATGCAAGACCCTTTCGTACTCAGCCGTATACGTGGGGCATCCGTGGGCAAACATCAGGCTATCCATGTCAGATTTTACGTACTCTAAAACCAGCAAAGTATTTCAAAGATCTAACCGAATGTAAAGTAGTATCAAGAATAGATATTTTCATTCTTTCTTAACGCTGGTTAACACTGGATCACATACAACCGTGAGAAGACTGCAAGATCTAAACTGTAGGGATCAGCCACTACCGTAAGGAATTGGCATCCAAAGTAGATCCATTTTCCAACGTTGAGCTTCTGCTGGTGGCCAAAGGCCTGCGTTGACAAGTTGAGCGGACATCATCGTCCGGGCGCTGTCTGTTGATCGAACTCTCATGACTCCGGGGTAGTAAAGATCGCCCAGGAAGTCGTTGTATCGTCGCCGTAAGAAAGTACCAAGTTTGTACATGCTTAGCTTTCCATCCTGATGAGTAACGGCAGTAAGGTCAATGAAATCTTTCGATTCTATTCCCCATTCACGTTGCGCTGTTATTTTTACTTACATTGGTTAAACTTCCACGACCCTCGGGAAAAAAAGTTTTGTTTAAGTAAGGATTTGTCGGATACTTTTCACTGGCTGCCGTATTAGTCGGCGTTCTTTCACCATGCCTGAAGATCTGAAAGTTAGAATTCGTCTCTGTAGCAGCCAGATTTTGTGAAAAAGTCTGACTATCTATAACCGAACTTCACTTCATAACTTTATTATAGCCCATCATTTATAAAATATCTCTAATAATTCCATGACTACGTTTTCGTATATTACTCATCTGGCAAACAGTAGATATCCTTTGCACTCAATAAGAAACTTATATGGATATTAGCGATTTAATTGTTGCCGGTTACATTTGAAAAATTAATCAAGATAAACTTATCATTTTTCGACTTGGTGCCTATTTTAGGCCCCTGCTTGTTTCCATCGCATCGCCCCTATTTTCCGAACCGAACTTTTCCTATGCGAGGTTTGTCGGGAAACCGGGGCCGGATTTAACGTGTAAGGGGCCTGGGGCTACACACATTTTTCGGGGCCCTGCGTGGGGGTAATGTCTTTGCAGATAGAGGAAAATTATATGAACATATGTCTAACATGCATGAGTAAGACATGTTAAACATGGTATGGTAGACTAAAATTAAAAAAAAAGATAGCCGGAATTTCATTCGGTATTCCGTTTTAAAAAAGCCTTCAAATTTGTTTTTAAAAGTGCGAGTAGCACTTTTGGGGGCCTTCGAGCGTGGGAGGCTCGGGGCTACAGCCCCTGTAGCCCCTCTCCCATGCCTGCATCCATGCCTGCAGAAAACTGTAACAAGTCGTTTTTAACAAAATCAAAACAGTGCCCGTTTTGTCCTTAATTTATATTTTTCGTCGAGGCGGCCGCGCTTTGCCCCGCTTTCCCCTAACCGATTTGAAACACGAGATTCAAAACACGAAGCTGTAACAGCTGAAAAATATGGATGAAAGCCAACAATTAATATGCGTACTTACAACGTGGACCATTTTCAATTCATTGCATTCAGCACTGGCGCTAAATATCAGCAGAAGGACAATTGTCAGGAAGCACTGATCGTTTATTATCCCCATCATCGCAATGAATTCACTAAACTGTACGCGCGTACTTCAAGATTACAGAAATGATCGAGATATTGAAATGCTGGGTTGGCCTAGCTTCGTATCGTTCGTCTACTGACAAATACACAAACTAGTTTCGATAACTTTCTTAATCTCAGCAACACGAGCTGA
Organism: Rhogogaster chlorosoma; assembly: GCA_944452935.1. Lineage (NCBI taxonomy): Eukaryota > Metazoa > Arthropoda > Insecta > Hymenoptera > Tenthredinidae > Rhogogaster > Rhogogaster chlorosoma. The sequence continues at coordinate 19,874,018 of OX101804.1, forward strand.
GAAGGCGAAGCAACGTCCGCAAGTTATGCAACGCACATTCTAAACGGGCCGTCGAATAAGATCCGCTATATTTATAGAACCGTATCGTTTTGCGGGTACAAAAGCCATAGTCAATCTACCAGGATTTTCTAATCTATTTTTCACGAAGAAATTCTGAAAATACATAGCACTACGCATGGTTTTCTTCTTTCTTTCATCGCTACTTATCATTGAGATTCGAAATAACAATCTTCTGCAAGCTAAAGGAGTCTCTGAGGAAATCAAGACAAATCACTTATATTGCATTATGGATGATATTATTTCCGGTAAGAATTTATTGCCACGATGCAATGGTGGCACCGTTTAACTCGGCTGCAGTCTAGACCCCGAATCAACAGTTAATATTAATCAGGAGCACAGGGTGATCAGAAAATTATATTTCATGGAAATATCAGTCACACTTGGAAGAGCGTTGATTTTTTATTGAAATCCGGAAATTTTCTAACATCTGAAAAGTATGCAGCATCAGCTTTGTCTCAAAGATAATATAAATTCTAAACATGTGTGCTCTTAAAATCGATGAATATAGTCAGCTAATAATTATCATGTGAAGAGTTTTTCCAGCCGATAGCCCAAAATCATCGCGATTCCTCGAGTTCTGTAACGCGTCTTCCGTTTGTATGAAAGTCGTAAATGACCTGATCTCATCGTCAGAAGTAAAGAAACCAGGATTCCGGTCCCGATGCCAATCACTGAAAATTGTACGAAGTATTTCTAAATGCACAGATCATTCTTGATCTGTAGAGAAACAGAGAAGCTTCAATTTACTGCAGGCTTGATCATCATTCCGCAAACTTCGTCAACGTTGTATGGTATCACGTCCGATAGCAGTTCCGTAAATTCATTGACCGGACATATCTGCGTGCAGCCTGGTAGAGTCAGAGGAATCGTCTCTCCAGATTTTCCGAGATAGTAGAGAATCTGTGGGGAAAATTATTGGATACAATTTTGATGATATACAAATTCACTACGCCTGGTGCCATGAACTGATTTCTTACTTGAATCCCAAATTCGTTGGTAGAATTATTCGAGTAGAGTTCGAATATTATTGCTGAGCTGAAGTCAGGGACGTGGGGAGTCCAGAGATCGAGAGTTTTTAGCACACTGCAAATGTTGCTCTCGTGACCGCTGTACAACGTGATCTTTGGACTAGATTTGGCAGGCGAAGTATCATCGATCAATTTTTCATAGTCCTGCAAAATATCGCGTATAAGAGGACCGCCGTAAATCGTTTTGAGGAGATCTCCCCAGTTGCTGATTTCGTATTCCAGGAGGGTAACGTTGTACATTTCTCCGTCCGGATAAAAACCATCCGCCCATGACGGAATCGTCAGGTTGCAGTTCTTCTGCAACAACAATTGCGTCGTCTCCAAAAGTTACGAAATTTACTTTTTCTAATACACCCTAAGTTAATGTGTATACCTCCGCCTCCAGCGTATGATAAAGAAGAAACACTTGGTGAGGTCTCGTGACTTTTATACCGGTATGCTCGGTCAGATAATCGAAAAACTCCCGGTGTGGTTCGATCAGTTTCCGCACTTCGTCACTCTGCAAGACCCTTTCGTATTCGGCTTTATACGTGGGACAATTATAGGATAACATCAGGCTATCCGTGTCAAATTTTACGTATTCTGAAACCACAAACGACGTGAAACGACCGAAAGACTCAAAATTTATGAAGAAATAATATACCGTAAGGGATCGGAATCCAAGGTAGATCCTTTTTCCAACGTTGAGCTTCTGTCGGTGGCCAGAGGCCTGCGTTCACCAGTTGAGCAGACATCATCGTCCGGGCGCTGTCTGTTGATCGAACTCTCATGACTCCGGGGTAGTAAAGATCTCCCAGGAAGTCGTTGTATCGTCGCCGTAAGAAAGTACCAAGCGTGTACATGCTTAGCTTTCCTTCCTAAAAAGCGACACTAATATAAAATTTTCCCACTATTCTTCTTGATTTATTTTGCCCTTTTAACTTTACGTACATTGGTCAAGGCTCCCTGATCATTGGGGAAAAAGGTGTAGTTTAAGTAAGGATCTTTTGGATACATTTCACCTTCCGAGGCACTCGGCGATCTTTCGCCATGTCTGAAGATCTGAAAGCAAAAATTCTTCGGTGCAAAAGGTAGATTTTCGACAAAATCTAACTATATTTTATCGAACTTCATCACTCTGTATTATGGTTTTTGATACTAAAATAGAATTTCTAATTTGGCCATTCGAGATGAGAAGAATTGGTCTCATACAGGTGTTCGGTGAAGAATCTATAGCGTAATACTAAAAACACTAAAACGAAATCTGTATAGAAGCGAATAATTGTGCTTACTCACCACATGGACCATCTTCAATTCATTATACTCTGTAGCGTTGATTTTCACGATAATTATCAGCAGAATGATGATGACCCGAGAGCACCGATCGTTTATTTTTTTTAGCATTGTGATCAATATATCAAACTGCACAGGTGTACTAAATATGCAGAAATGAAACAGAGATATTTAGATGCAAGTTGGCTCAGTCCTGTTTCGTTTTTCGAATGATGAATCTATGATTGATAAACGTCTTTATCAGCTCATCTTTCTTTGCAGTAATGCGAGCTGAAAATATCTAGACACCTTGAGAGCACTGCAACCCACAAGGGTTCACTTTTGACTGAACTGAAATGGGTATTGTGAATCGGTCACCAAATATATTTTCTATACGGATAGAACCAAAAGAGAAAAAGAAAGAAAAAGGAAAAATATAGTCGTCCCATAATCCAGGTATAGGGAGGTGTCCTTCCAGGTATATTTTCAGGTATAATCCCATGGATTCTCATGCAAGGGATGATGTCATTGAAATGCAATTCTGACGCCTTTTAGTAGAAAAAAACCTGCAGTAGAGCAAATGGATCGTGGCAGACATAATTGAAGTATTTCCGCCGAATTAGCGGAAATTTCAGGCTGAGGAATGTTTAAGACTTGATTTTCGTCATACTTTCCACATTGGATCTGGTGATAGTGATATCTTCTTCTGGGAGCTGGATAGATAAGCTGGAAACGGGTGGGCAGGGAGCTAAAAATTATTTACCTCGATTACCCTTCACTTCGCAAATCATGGGGTAAATTTTTCTCAAACAAATCTCGGTGTTGAAAGGAAGCTCTTACTCAACACTAGGTGTGCTTGCTTAAGTTCTTGTTCACCAGGAATTAATTCCACCACGAAAAGTGAGACGAAAGAATATTTGCCAAGCATCTATATTAAGCAGGTAGAAATGGACAAATTTAATAACGAGAATTTATCGCCCAATTTTTGGATCGATTGTTTAAAAAAGTCATGAAAATTTACTGAAATATAAATTTGCAGAACATCTCTAATGCCGAAGGTATTTATTCCGAGTGCCGTATAGCTGTTGTCAGAGATTTTTCGAATTGTCATTATAAAATGATGATCACCAACGAAGATATTAAACAAATAACCAAACAATAATTTTGGAAAATAATTATACGCATCTAACTCTGAGTATAATATCTTATATTTTGTATTACTCTAACAACTGTTTTCCAATCAACGACCTCAACCCACATTATCGCATTCCCTTGAAGCTATAATGACTCAATAATTATTAGCTGTAACAAATCATCAGAAGCAAAAAATGTTTCGTTGATATTTTCTGGCCTGTTTTATTCGACAGTTGACAGACTCGTATGTTGATAATATTATTTATTCATATCTATTTCTGGATGGATATACATACTATCATCGTCATTACATTTTTCTTTCAAGATTATCATAGATTGTCATTGCTAACAAGCCTTGGATGCATGCAAAAGACAGAGCTATCGCATAAACGAGACGTTCTGCGCGATTCGTTCGGTCTACCACAATGTTACTTGCCATAATCCTGTCTTTAGATTCGAAAAATTGTCGCGATTAGAATAGCGACAAATTTTTATTGCTGTTAGTACGATAATTTTGCCTCTAGCTATACGCTTTGTGGGTGATAAATGATCTGTGTTATCGCTCCGAAGTGAGTAGTAGGTCACATTTATCATCACTTCTTTCAAATTCAAATCTCCATACTAATCAGGCCGGACTAAATGCACGGAGTATAAAAACTGTATAATATCTCGCCAAGTCACAGTTCTCTTCATCTTCTCTATTACGCACCTTGTATTTATAATCTAAAATAAAAGTGATTGGTGTCATGTGCATCAAGAGAATGGCTGATTAGTATACAAGACCCGTATTTTAACTCTTGCAATATGAATGGCGTTCATTTCTAGGACATGAGGATACAGTGAGAATAGACCAGCGCCTGTGATACACGCAGCAGGACATACGCAAACGTGCGACAAGTTCGTTCGTCGCCTTGAATGAGCAGAAGAATAATTGATAATAGTCGCTCATTATAATAACATAACAATTAGCACAAGCACGAAGCGATAATAGATTACGATTGGGTCACGTTTCAAAATTCTTATACAACATCGTCATGACATATAACATACTCGTTAGTCACGCTTCAAGTTATATAAGGTTTATTAAAAAAAAAATTCCGCACCGAGTAGTAATCAGGGAAATCTGTTCACCTCTCATTTGACCATTGGCTCTTCTCTTTTCCCTGTTCATTATATTTCAATTAATCCCTAAATCTTTGGGATAATGAAAAATATGATGAAAGATAAATGAGAATAATGAAACTGCCGTGATATTTTCCCTCGATATCTACTCGAGGAAATTGGGTGCTCTGCAGTCACATATGGGATAAAATTCGCGTCATATTATCTGCGAATTCAGATGACGTAAGATTTTACTCCATAGGTATATGAATATTTAAAAGGTCGCCACATCCACATCCACATTTTTTCTCTCTCTTTTTTCGCTCAAAAGCGGTATTTGATACGCTAGTAATATACGAGTGGCTGGCAAAACCTTTCATGGACTGAGGAGACGGAGAATGGCGGAAAATGATGGAACCTTGAAGATTTCTTACGAAATCAAGATAAGGTAAAAAGGTCAACGAACGTGGTGTTCGAATCTGAGATTCCATCGAGGATTATCACGAAGAGCTGTGAAGTCTAATTTTGTGCTTAGACCGCGGGTATTCCTGGAGAACACGTTCATTCTTAGACTGAAGGATGTCGAAGAAGCTAATTTTCATGCTTTCCACGATCCTGGTCTTTACCCAGGTATACATAATACCTATGCCAGTTGAATAATAAGTCTAAAAATAAGACTTTTTTTGGGTCGAAGTTTCTTACGTTATAGATATACTGCATATTTTATCTGCAAAGAATGTCTTACCCATTTAATTATCAATTCATTGCTTTTATTTTATTTTTTTATTCCGACGTTTCAGGCGACGGGTCTAATATCTTGGTTAAAAAAATCAAAATTATATTCTAGTAGCCGGCTAGAACTCGATGTGATTAATTGCCGTCTGTGATTTCTCACAGGTTATTATAGATCTGGCCATGAACTGACCAGAGAGACTGGACTAACTTCGCTGCCAGTTATGATAAATAATGTCGATCGCGATTTCGTTTACACGTCATTATTTTACCTGTCATTCCTCTTTCCTTGTAGTGAGAGTAATTGTTTCCCATCCTCTTCTCTCGCATATATATACTTGCATGCATCTAATTATCGGTCAGATGCAATATAATCGGGATTTCCTACTCGATTGACGCAATTTGTAAATTCCAGGAAGTAAATTCCGAATGACCCGTACTTACAAACAGTATCCCGTACGACTAGGAGCTCGAGATTAATGAATTCGTGGTATTTAAATTGTACGAGGAAATGGGACCTTATTTGGTGGTATAACTAACAATCCAATCAATCGCGGGGAACCACGGGATCGTTGTAGCCAACAAACATTATGCTAATTTCTAGACAGCGATAAAAATAAATCAACTGTATAGTTCTTTTTTTTTATACAAGTAGCGATTGTTCCACAAAAAAATTGAATCTCTAATTAGATTGCAATTTTTGATCAAGGTATTTTTCGGAGATATATAATCAACAATTATTTATTATCAAAGCGCTTTCGGGCCTGATGATCGGAGGCGATATCAAGCATACATGTAAGATAAAAATAATATGTGTATAAGAACGTAATTATTTATAGATATTGCTTACAAATTGCGAGTTATTTATATTTCGTCATTTTTCTTCCTTGATTGCTTAGCTAAAAAATTGCACGGCCATAATTCTATCGCTGACGAATGAGGCAGGGGCTGGAATGGAGTCAAAAAATGCTGCAAAACTGATATATAAATCTCGTGTTTTTCTGATAAATATTTATCCGCCACAGAATACAGCCGAATCGTATATCTCTTCTGCACAGCGGTCACGATGGTTTACGCATGGTGTAAACATGCTGTCCTAGACGCTATCGTATTCTTGTTAAACATACGGTGATACGGATTTGAAGTTTCGCAAGAAATCGCAATAGTTGGTCAATGTACGAAGCCAGCAAGTTGGAACGGATCACGTAAATAAAAACTCCCAAGTTTTTGTATTCCAATGAATTGAAGCTCAATCTGACCTGTGATCAATCATCTAGTTTTTACACTCAAACTTTAAATTTCTTTGGATCACAAAAGGTGTATTTTTTTTCAAAAAATCTATTGCTTTCCGCGCAAAGATTGATGCGATAGAAAGATAGATGTGATTAGATGTGATTGAAAGTTGGATTTGATTTCCTGATCACTACTCAACTCTGCGGAAATCAAGGATTAATCGAGGAACAATAACTATCCGTTATTGTGACCAATTACCACACGACGAGCACGTGACTCTACAGTAAAATAGCCTGTCTTAAGTACATGTGCAATTTACTATTTAAAATCATACTGCTTAGACTACAGCCGTGATATATCTATGCCTACAGTTTCCTCATTCCCATCTTGGGAACCTCATTGAACAGCCTTCGGGTAGATCTTGTTATTCCGCAAATTTAGCGAAACTCCATTCACCGAGGAACTTGGAACTCTATTGTGAATCCATAATGTTTCCTCTTCGAATTTTCCTCGTCGTATATGTACGGTAACTAGAAATCCTTTCACCGTTTCAACCTGCGTCATTACATTTTGTGTTTTCCAAACGCCGCGGCCTTATTAATTTCGAGGAAAATGTCGAGAATAAAAACTTGGGAATAGGAAATAGAAAAACGTCTTCAAAGCTGGCAAGACGCAGACATATTACGTTGATTGAATACGGCATTAGCTCATAAAACAACAAGTATCCTTGACTAAAAACAGGAATTTTGACGGCCGATTGTGTTATTTTTGAACACAAGATATATTTATCGAGTAATTTTTTCCTCGTTAGTTTTCTCGCATAATTATAGAATTGGACATCGACCCGTCGTTAGTCAAGTATAATGACCTTTCCAATTAGCCGCAAAATCTCTTAAGCTATCTGAAAATTGAAGGCTACTACAGTTTCATCGAGATCCAGGGATTTCAATCGAAAATTATCATTCTGACGTCATATATTCCGAAATGACTACAAATTCATGAAATTTTACCATAAACCGTTGCGCGAAGTGGCGCTAAGTAAATAGGTCGGGGGTAGGAGCGGGATAAACGGACATAAATATGGACAAGTGGACATTGAACGGAACGGGTATCAATAGGTGGGGATTTCGAATGCGTTTATTAAACGGTCTTCGATTGTCCGGGGACTGATAACGACGGCTATAACACGGGACTCTTCGTGCCTAAAGACACGAGCCTGTGCCGCACCATCGCCAGAGAAAGTCCATCGTCTACCGGTGATACCTGCAGACTCCAGTCGTCAATCCTGTCATTCGTGGATTCAGATTGGCACTGAGGTGTGTATTTTGAAATTTAAATTTCCAATATACTTTACAATAATTGGAGCTTTTGTCTTTTGGATTATCATCACGTGGTATACAATAATTTTTCGTCTTCTTCTGCCACAAATTTTCTTGAACGAAGAGCAGCGTATTTTGATATTTACCAGTAGCTGATTAATTGCACTTTGGTTTTAAGCTGATCTCTTTATTGGGTGTATAGTAGTGAGACTAGACACTGCTATCGACGTCGTTAATATCGTTTTCTCATTTTTATTTTCCATCATTTTTCTGCTCAATTCACACGATTCTACCGCATGCATCGCACGCGATACATTGTGCAATTTATTGAGCTGGGTTATTTCGAGAGTGATATGTAAGGTCACTGCACCAGTGTATGACCTGCACTTGAGAAAAGTTAACGATCGATTCTTTATTTTTATGAATGAGTAATTTAGCAGACTTATTGAAAAGTTTCAAAACTCCTTCTTTTACGGATTTTTTCCATTCAATAGTCCACTCACTCTCCCCGTAATGATCCATAAGCATCCATTTCAAGATAATCCGTACACTTTTATGGTATTAATTACAAAATGAAACGGGGAAAAATTCAGAATCGATATTAAAGCTGCTTATTAGAGAAAAATCTTATCGTGATTGTCAAAAAATGAGCATTCAGTTCTGACCATTTTTTGGGGTAATGCATTATAGCGCGTCATTATCGCGTGATTTGATAAATGAATACTGTGTCTACGTGATAATTGATTTTACTTCATTTGCTGGACTTCTTTGCACATAATTATCTCCGATATAGGAAGAAAAAAGTCACGTTACAATCGCATGCTCACAAGTATATTGTGGTAGTAATTAATATGCTGCAGAACTGGTAATATTGCGTAACAATTTCTATATATATTTTCATGTGTACAATTGTGTTGGGAGAGGTTATAGAGTTGGTGAATTGTCAAAGTAATTGGATTCGCGATTGTAATTATAAATGTAGAAACAGCATGCAGAACGAGGCATAAAATCATGACTTATGAACTATTCAAAGAAACTAATGCAATCTTTCAGTATGGCGAGTTTCAAGGAAAATGAGTCCTAGTTTTGGTCATCAGAGCTGGAATAGCACGTGATTTTGAGTTATTGATAGTATTTCAAAGTAGATTGCTTTATCCCGTTCTAAATAGAATTACCATAACTTGTATACATCGGAACGCCACGTGTTGCGAATAGTTTGATCACTGAACCATGGATGAAAAAAAAATCGCTAAAACAACTGCGATAATTAGAAACAAAGATAAAACAACGATCTAAAACGAAATACCATAATATCGATACGCTATTCCAGATATGAATATTGATGCTGGAGTTTGGAGGTATCGATTTATAATTCGTTGAATAATTCAGACGTTTAAAACCTGTAAAATGCCAATAATTAGCAAACTAAACCGGTCAGTTGCGGATAAAGTAAAAAGTTGTTAGCCAATACCGATTTTTAGACGCGAATAGTTAAACTATAAAACCCAGTATTACGTGGCTTATAAGTTGTTCACTAATCGAATACAGCAGAGCAATAAATTGATGATTGTTGACAAGCCATCGACAGCGAACACTGGAAACGCAGAGTGACAATGAATTCAATTAATCTCTAATCCGATATTCAAGATTGTTATGTTTTATCGAACAGATAAACCCGGAAAAATTACACCATGGGTAGTAACTTCATCACCTTGACCCTCCCCTCGGTTCTGATGGCTCTTTTGGGGCTTGTCGCCATCGCCATTGCCCTGGAAAATGAACCCGAACTAAAACTAGTGAACGTGGTAAGTAGAAGAATTAATCACTATTCCGATCAATTATCAACGTCATTAAATGTTTCATGAGCGTAAAATGATCGTGTCGAAACGTATCATGATACTGAAAGGAAATGAAATAGGAGCAAATTAAATTACATCAAACATCGAAGCATGGGCACCAAACAGGTTGATTATTTCTTATGTATGATTAGGTCTTCAGACATGGCGATCGGGCTCCTGATGGAGCGGAAGTCTACCCCAAGGACCCGTATCTAAACTTTCCTTTCTATCCAATGGGCCGTGGAGGTCTGACGAACGTGAGTTTTTATATATAACTGAGATAATTGCTGAAGAGAATTTGCTGATGATAATTCTTGTCGAGCTAATGCATGAAGATTATACCGAAGCTGGAAATAGAAATTACGAAGCAAGTAATAAAGAAAAAACATTCGCCAGACACAATTATAATTAAGCGGATGGTTTAATCATCGAAGAATATTTTTGGAGCTTTACTTATTCTGCAAAACCGGGAATCGATGATCGAGAAACATGTTTTTCGCAATAGCTTTTTTGCTTGCGATTTAATCTTTGCAACATAATTTCTGCGGCAGATGCTTCGCAATTTCTTTCACTTTCTCATATCGCCTAGATCACAGTATACCTACCATAGGGGAGTAGATATACTGCTGCAGGAGACGTTTGCAACATGTTTTGAATCCCTTCAATATTGAATTTTCGCAGGGAGGAAAGCTGAGAGCTTATCGTTTAGGTCAAGAGCTGAAATCACGATATGGCAAATTTCTTGGTCCTATTTACGAGCCTTGGGCCATTGCGGCTCGGAGTACGGATTATGACAGAACAAAAATGACGCTTCAGCTGGTTCTCAGCGCCCTGTATCCACCGGCTCCCATTCAGACATGGAACGAGGATTTGCCATGGCAGCCGATCCCAGCATCATACAGACCTTTGAGCGAAGATATCCTCTTCGAACCCGAACTATGCCCAAAGTAAGTTTGTAATACATGGAATATATGGAGTAAAGTGAATTGGAATTTGCACATCGATCAGGAAATACTGATCCTATACATTCTTGCTCAGGTACCTCGCCGAGTTGAGTCGCGTTAGAGCAAGTCCTGAGGTGCAAGCAAAGCTAGCCAAATTTCGTAACGTCATGGAATATCTCGAGACAAATACTGGCCGTTCCTTCGAATCCACTTGGGACATGTACAACTTGTACCACATATTGACAGCAGAAAGGGCAATGAATTTGACGCTACCGGATTGGGTTGCCGAGACATATCCTGACGGACTACTGACGGATGGTGCCAGTCTTGAGTACGAGGTCGTTTCTTACAACGAAAATCTCAAGAGATTAAACGGCGGTGAGTTTATTGCTTTTTAATAAAAAGTTTACTGTAGTCATGTGAAAAAGACATTCTGCCCGCCGTTCATATTGTGAGATCTTGGGGATGATGTCAGGGGATAATCTTATACCTGGACCGACTATTTTTGGTGGTATTACAACTTCCCAATCTTCCGGATGAGATTTTTTTCATCCTCGAACTCACACCGATCGATTGTAGTCAGTTTCGTTGTTTCTAACATTCATAGAGAGATAAACGCTTCGTCGTAACAGAGATAAGAATTTTAATGACTATGTTTGTCGCAAGCTAATGCAGCAATTTATTTCTCGATTCGTAATATACATCCGTATTCAATAAAGCTGTCGCATCGCACGCTGCAATCTCCTCGGTGCAAGTTTTACAATCCTGCAGCAGGTTACTAATTAAGAATCATTTGACATTCATTATCTTATATCCGACAGGTATGTTCGTGCGAAAGATTTCCGAAGACCTGACAGCCTATAGGAGCGGAACTCTTCCGGAAGGAAGACGCGCGTATCTCTACAGCGGCCACGAGACAAACGTCGGTTCTTTGCTGATGGCACTTGGGGTATTCGAGCCCCATGTCCCTGAATACACCAGTGCGGTAATGGTCGAACTTTGGCAGTCGAAGGACCAGTACTTTGTCAAGGTGAGATTCAAGCAGTTACGTCTACACAGGCAATCGTAGAATATGAAAATTTACCGAACAATCTACCGTGTCAGCTACTATGAATGATTGATCAGATATCTCAAATTTGCATTCCTTGAAACGCTTCCGTGAATACGTCCTGTACTCGGGACCGACAATATCTGATTTTCTATAATTCTTCAGGTACTTTATTACACTGGAATCCCGGCGGAAACAGTAGCAAAGAAGATACCAGGATGCGCAGAGCTTTGTCCCTTGGATACGTTCCTGGAATTGATGAAACCAGTCACGCCATTAGACTCTGAGGTAGTTTGTGTAAAGAAGGATAGCACGCCGCCGCAAGTGACACCGAGCAGCATGTTAGACGCGTTGCGGAAAAAGGTTTCGCTCTAACGCCGTGAGGTGTTTTATCAAACGATTATCATTGGACCGTTTAGAAGAATAATTCTCGAGGAAGTTGTATAGCAGTAGAATAGTATAGAATTTTTTAAATTTAATTTATCAGAATTCATTCATGCGAAATAATCAGTCGACTATTATATACTCGAACAAAGCAAGATCAACGAAGAGAGGCAGAAGGATGTAAGAGACGAATAGAAGGAATTTTCTAACGTTGATTGGATTCAGCGAGGGATTCAGAGTACAGAAGCACGGTCACGATCGATTAAAACGTCAAATGACACGAATAATGAAAATCGGTCAAGGTTTCTTGACCTTCTTGCTATACTTAGAAATAAATTCTCTTATATAGCAATGAAACTGCTTTTATATAACCGAACGTGATTGAATGTTGGAATTTTCTATAAGCACCTCAGATAGCCGTCAGAGATTTGATCATGTACCAAACTGGTATATACCCGCATTTATGAACACAATTACATTAATCTCACGTGTCTATTGCGTTATAATTTATTGTCTACGTCCGCACACACGCAGTCTGTGAACACGTGCGACACGGATGTATTCATGTACATATATATGCACATATTGGATAACGATTTCACTCGTTTTCTTTAAATTGCATATCTTTCGTTCAGTATTCTCCCCTTATACCTTATCGTATACCATTTTAGATTATAAAACATCGTAAACTCGTGTTCTATCCGAGTTTTTAATGTATACATAAGTATTTCTAATCGCCCACCTTTTTCAGCAGAATAAAATGCTAAATTGCGATTTTAAATATCACCTTCTTATTTTCCTACTCACATTGGAGTTAGCCTTTAAGTCTTGAGTTTCGTTTCTACTCCGTGCCGAATCGATTCTATCTTTTGCTATAAAGATCAATTTTGGAATTTCAAAACCGTCGCCTTCTAACATAAAAATCATAAAGCTCGGAACATCGACGATGACCGATCTGTTTAGGTCAACTTAAAGCAAAAGACGAGTTGGTGCAGAAGGTAGTTGCAGTAAATTGGGAGAAATTGTTGAGGACTGGTGGAAAAGCTATCGTCAGATAGACGAAACGATGATTACGCAAATGACTAGAGTAGCATCGACAGAAGTGGGCCACCCACCAGTTTTGTCATCACAAGTGGCATATTTGTCAACCATAATTTTTTAATGACCATCTGAAAACTGGGCTCCTATCGATAAAAAACAAAAGAAAAAATTCGGTTGACAAATATGCCACTTGTGATGACAAAACTGGTGGGTGGCCCACTTCTTACGGTGGCCCACTTCTGTCAATGCTACTCTATCTATTTACAGCTAATACGCCAGTCTATGTTTATCAGGTACGCCTGCGAAAAGCGATACTTTGTTCGTTGATTTTGAACACTGGCACACAGCCTTCGGCATCATATTTCAGATTGATGGATTCGTATTCAGTCAAAACCTACAAAGGGGGCGGATGAGCTGCTCATTCGCGTAGTCAGTGAACGCATTTGCAGAAGTTCGCAATCATGGATGCGTTGACTTTGTTGTTAATAATTTAAGAATCATCTACGCTGTGAATTATTCGCAGCCAGCTCGGTGTCATCAGCTCGACGACTTGCATAATTACAGGTAAAACACTGTGTTCATATCATCGGAATACGTGGATCGATTTCCATTTATCAAAAACATTCGGGAATTGCTTCTTCATTATCTGCGTTGGAAATAGTATATTGTGCAACACGTGCGGGAAGTTGGCGATTACTGGCGAGTGTGAATTTTGCAATCACACGAGTCAGTAATCGCCAACCCGCACGAGTGATATATGATATTTTATGTGACACCAGTATGGGATGTGAGACTTTCGGTTGTAAAACTATTAAAAATCGTCAGGTTAGAATAATAATAACACAACACGCCCGATTGCGCTAGTTGCCTAGTTACGCTTTGAAAGCGTGCGGTAATAAACATAATCGCACTGTTTTGCGAGTGGTAATAAGAAGAACCACACGGTTGGGGAATCAGCGATTTGGCGCACCATTTTTAGCGCGAAGTCAAACATCCCATGCAGGTGTTACATGAAATAAATTTGAAAATAATCAGCTAGCGTCTAGCAAAAGTCAGTCGCTTATGCATTCCCACGAAAGATTCAAATTCGTGAATTTATACTCTATCGTACAGACATTAAACCTAAGGTAGAACACCATGGGCAACAAATCGATCAGAATTATCAACATCCCATCGGTTTTGATGGCTGTTTTCGTACTGGTTTCCATTGCCATCGCCCAGGAAGATGAACCCGAACTGAAATTAGTCAATGTCGTAAGTTGGAGCTTCAATTAGTCTTCTGATCAATGTCCAATGCCATCAAATGTTCCATAAGCTTAATTGTAAGATCAGTTCACGTATCACGGAAATAAAATGAAATAAAAAGTAATTCAACATCGTAGCAGCATGGAACCCTTCAATTATTTTTTACTTGTCATCAGCTGTTCAGACATGGCGATCGAGCTCCTGATGGAAAAGAAGTGTATCCCAATGATCCGTATCTGAATTATTCCTTCTATCCAATGGGCCGAGGAGGTCTGACGAACGTGAGTTTTTGTATAGGGTAGATCATTTTCTCGTCATTGCGTTAAATGATTACACACATTTTTGAATCATGTGATTCTTGAATTGGCGCAGGCAGGTAAGCTGAGAGTTTATCGCTTGGGTCAAGAGCTGAAATCGCGTTACGGTGACTTCCTTGGTCCCGTTTGGCTACCTTCGACTATTGAGGCTCGAAGTACGGATTACGACAGGACGAAAATGTCGCTTCAGCTCCTTCTTAGCGGTCTATATCCACCGACTCCGATTCAAACCTGGAATGACGAATTGCCCTGGCAGCCTATCCCATCATCGTACAAGCCTGTGGATAAAGATGTACTGTTGGAACCCGAACTATGTCCAAAGTAACTTCATAATTTTCACAATAAAGTATACAATGCACTACCAAGTGGTTAACAATAAAATTGGCGAATATTGAATTTACGAAAACTTTGACTCAGGTATCTCGCCGAATATAATCGCATCAAGATAAGTCCAGAGGTGCTTAACAAGACAGCTAAATTCAGTTGCCTGATGAAATATCTCGAGCCGCATACGGGCCGTCGGTATACAAATACTGCGGAATTGTTGAACTTGCATCATACTTTTGTAGCGGAAGTAGCATCAAATTTGGTACTACCGGATTGGGCTGCTGCGATATACCCTTACGGTGAACTCCGAAACGCTGCCCTTCTCGATTACGAAATTACTTCTTACAATCAAGATCTGAAGAGATTGAACGGCGGTAAGTTAGTGGTTTCTTGATACGAAAGTTCAGGGATGATCATTGGCAGTTAGTTTCCATCATCTTGTCTCCGACAGGTGTGTTCGTGCGCAAGATTTCCGAAGACCTAGTCGCTTACCGGAGCGGAAAACTCCCGGCAGGAAGACGCGCGTATCTCTACAGTGCCCACGAGACGAATATTGGTTCTGTGCTGATTGCACTTGGTGTCTATGAGCCTCACGCACCTGAATACTCGAGTGCGATAATAATCGAACTTTGGCAGTCGAGGGATCAATATTTCGTGAAGGTGGACTTCAGGCATTTGCCAATTGTAGAATATAAAAATTCACCGAACAATCTACTGTATCAGCTATTATGAATGATTAATCTCAAATTTGCGTTTCTCGAAACGCTTTCGTCAATACGTTCCGTACTCGGGACCGGCCATATCCAACTCTCTATAATTCTTCAGGTACTTTATTACACTGGAATCCCGGCCGAAACAGTAACGAAGAAGATACCAGGATGTGCAGAGCTTTGCCCCCTGGATACGTTCCTGGAGTTGATGAGACCAATTACGCCATCAGATTCTGATCTAATTTGTCCGAAGGGTGGCACCTCGTCGCAAGTGACGCCGAGCAACGTTTTAGACGCGTCACGGAAGAAGGTTGCACTCTAACGTTCTGCGATGGTCATCAAAAAATTGTCTTTTTTTTAGGAGGAATGTATACGTATACAGTAAAACAGGAAAAGAATGAGGCAACTCGTTCGTCATCTGTTCAGTGTACTTATGACATATTGTAAATCTGCCACTACTTTATCAGTGAATGCATATAATTACACTCAATTGTGAATTCAAATTTATTTTTCATTATTCCAACCTAAAAATCGCAACTTCGACACTTATTGTTTGCATATCGCAAGTTTACAACTGATTGGCAATTCCGATCCTATTCAAACACCGCTGGATCTATATGTAATTGGACATCTTCTTTTTTTCAAAGCATATCTTTTGCGTACTGTACATCTGCAGAACATCAACTGGAAAAAACTATTTTACAAAACCGATTCGATAAAGCATTTACAGTTCGTGGTACTCTGAAATTACATGCGGTCATTTCAATATCTCACAAACTCGTCAAAACAAAATTATTTTCCGCATCAGAAAAATTTGATTCGATGAAAGTTATGAATTAATTTCAATCAGACGTGTCCTACTAACAATAAGTGTCATCCAGCAAATTATCGCGAAAAACAACGGCTTATTTCAGGGCCACCAAAATATTGCACAAGATCCATCAGTCACATACGTATAGCACAAACCGAGTGAAATGGAATCAAACTTAATTCCAGCGCAGGTTCAACGAACCATAACCGCGCTGGAATTTTCAGAACAGGTATATATAACTCCGAGAAAACATGACCAGTATAGACGGATACAAAAGGGCTAAGGTGGTAAAATAACTATTTTCGGAGAATGGATAACCTGGGTAAGTATGAAGAAGCATCATATGAAATCTCCACTACGTAACACAGCGAGCTTGCGGGAGTAGCGCGGACGTGGATTAGCGCGCGCGGTGACGCACGACGACACGTTTTATTTTTTATCTCCGGCTCAGGTATTTTCTCCATAAATTTTATTTGTAGGATTGAAGGGGAAGGGTCCAGGTATTCAACAAAAATCTTCTCCATGAATTTCTGTAAGTCCCGCGGAAATGGCGGCGAAATTGAAGAAAAAATATTGAAAGAATTTTTTTTGCTGATAATAAAATTTTTTATATGAAAGCGCACTCTTTTAGGAACAAAACGATTCAAGGATCTTTCCGCTCCGATGAACACTTTCGGAGATATAAATTTTCAAACATAGCGGTGCAACAGTCGTTTGCGAAAATTCACATGGCTCTAACTCCGCCATTTTTGAGAATTTTTCAAAATCCTTCAAGTCGTATCTTTTTTTTCCATAGTACTACAGATGTATTGAATGGCGCAAAAATCCGTGACTTGACGGTTTTTTTTTTTGAGTGAAGTGGAAGTTTTTGGTTTGAATTTTGAAATTTTAAAACCGTCGCCTTCTAACATAAAAATCATAAAGCTCGGAACATCGACGATGATCGATCTGTTTAGGTCAACTAAAAGCAAAAGCCGAGTTGCTGCAATAGGTAGTTGCAGTAAATTGGGAGTAATTGTTGAGGACTGGTGGAAAAGTTATCGTCAGATAGACGAAACGATGATTACGCAAATGACTACCTATTACAGCTAATACGCCAGTCTATGTTTATCAGGTACGCCTGCGAAAAGCGATACTTTGTTCGTTGATCTTGAACACTGGCACACGGCCTTTGGCATCATATTTCAGATTGATGGATTCGTATTTAGTCAAAACCTACAAAGGGGGCGGATGAACTGCTCATTCGCGTAGTCAGTGAACGCATTTGCAGAAGTTCGCAATCATGAATGCGTTGACTTTGTTGTTAATAATTCAAGAATCATCTACGCTGTGAATTATTCGCAGCCAGCTCGGTGTCATCAGCTCGACTACTTGCATAATTACAGGTAAAACACTGTGATCATATCATCCAAATATGTAGGTCGATTTCCATTTATCAAAAACATTCGGGAATTGCTTCTTCTTCTTCTTTAATCTGCGTTGAAAAAAAAAATTCGAAAATAATCAGCTAGCGTCTGGCAAAAGTCATTGGCTTATGCATTCCTACGAACGATTCAAATTCGTAAATTTATACTCTATCGTACAGACATTAAACCTAAAGTAGAACACCATGGGCAACAAATCGATCAGAATTATCAACATTCCATCGGTTTTGATGGCTGTTTTCGTACTGGTTTCCATTGCCATCGCCCAGGAAGATGAACCCGAACTGAAATTAGTCAATGTCGTAAGTTGGAGCTTCAATTAGTCTTCTGATCAATGTCCAATGCCATCAAATGTTCCATAAGCTTAATTGTAAGATCAGTTTACGTATCATAGAAATAAAAGAAACTAAAAACAAATTCAACATCGTAGCAGCATGGAACTCTTGAATGATTTCTTACTTGTCATCAGCTGTTCAGACATGGCGATCGAGCTCCTGATGAAGTGGAAGTGTATCCCAATGATCCGTATCTGAATTATTCCTTCTATCCAATGGGCCGAGGAGGTCTGACGAACGTGAGTTTTTGTATAGGGTAGATCATTTTCTCGTCATTGCGTTAAATGATTATATACATTTTTGAATCATGTGATTCTTGAATTGGCGCAGGCAGGTAAGATGAGAGTTTATCGCTTGGGTCAAGAGCTCAAATCGCGTTACGGTGACTTCCTTGGTCCCGTTTGGCTACCTTCGACTATTGAGGCTCGAAGTACGGATTACGACAGAACGAAAATGTCGCTTCAGCTCCTTTTTAGCGGTCTATATCCACCGACTCCGATTCAAACCTGGAATGACGAATTGCCCTGGCAGCCTATCCCATCGTCGTACAAACCTTTGAATGAAGATGTGCTGTTCGAACCCGAACTATGTCCAAAGTAACTTAATAATTTTCACAATAAAGTATACAATGCACTGCGATATGTTTAACAATAAAATTGGCGGATATTGAATTCACGAAAACTTTGACGCAGGTATCTCGCCGAATATAATCGCATCAAGACAAGTCCAGAGGTGCTTAACAAGACAGCTAAATTCAGTAGCCTGATGAAGTATCTCGAGACGCATACGGGCCGTCGGTATACAAACACTACGGATTTGTTGTATTTGCATCATACTTTTGCAGCGGAAGCAGCATCAAATTTGGTGCTACCGGATTGGGTTGCTGCGATATACCCTTACGGTGAACTCCGGAACGCTGCCCTTCTCGATTACGAAATTACTTCTTACAATCAAGATCTGAAGAGATTGAACGGCGGTAAGTTAGTGGTTTCTTGATACGAAAGTCCAGGGATGATAATTGACAGTTGGTTTCCATCATCGTGTCTCCGACAGGTATGTTCGTGCGCAAGATTTCCGAAGACCTAGTCGCTTACAGGAGCGGAAAACTCCCAGCAGGAAGACGCGCGTATGTCTACAGTGGCCACGAGACGAATATTGGTTCTGTGCTGATTTCACTTGGTGTCTACGAGCCTCACGCACCTGAATACTCGAGTGCGATAATGGTCGAACTTTGGCAGTCGAGGGACCAATATTTTGTGAAGGTGGACTCCAGGCATTTGCCAATTGTAGAATATAAAAATTCACCGAACAATCTACTGTATCAGCTATTATGAATGATTAATCTCAAATTTGCGTTTCTCGAAACGCTTTCGTCAATACGTTCCGTACTCGGGACCGGCCATATCCAACTCTCTATAATTCTTCAGGTACTTTATTACACTGGAATCCCGGCCGAAACAGTAACGAAGAAGATACCAGGATGTGCAGAGCTTTGCCCCCTGGATACGTTCCTGGAGTTGATGAGACCAGTTACGCCATCAGATTCTGATATAATTTGTCTGAAGGGCGGCACCTCGTCCCAAGTGACACCGAGCACCGTTTTAGACGCGTTACGGAAAAAGGTTGCACTCTAACGTTCTGCGGTGGTCATCAAAAAATTGTATTCTTTTAAGAGCAATGTATACGTTTACAGTAAAACAGGCTGCTTGTTCGTCATCTGTTCAGTGTACTTATGACATATTGTAAATCTGCCACTACTTCATCACTGAATGCATATAATTACAATCAATTGTGAATTCAAATTTAGTTTTCTCTCTTCTTCGAACATTATTTTGAGATTGCAGGCTTCTTATGCTTCATCTGTTGTGAATTTCTATCCGTCTCGTATTCAAGAATCTTGTTTTATATCGGTGTTATCATCTCGACTATTTATATTACATATGGGTAGTTCCAAGATATTGCGTCCCAACTCCCTAACATTCATGGCAAAGCAAAAAAACTAATACTACGGTCAATTTCATATGTACTGGAATATTAACAGTCTCCTTATGATGCCTACGAAAGGGCTAGTCACTTTAATTATCTTTAATGACTTTTAAAAGTGCCAGGGGAGAGACACTGGCCAGGGGAGAGATTTGGTGTGCAGGGTAGAGATTCACTGACAAAGGAGAGACTATTTCTCATGAATTGAATAAAATAAAAGACTCCGAAATGAATAATTAAGAGATAGAGATAAATATAGATAATAAAAATATAGATGATAAAAAAATAAAAAAATAAAAAAATAATTAAGGGTACAGATTTACAGACAGGGGAGAGACTATTCCTCATGAAATGAATAAAATAAGACTCCAAAATAATAATTTAGCTATTATCTACTTTTTTAACATTCCCTAGTTGATTGGAGAACAAATTTTTTTTTGATACGCCCTTTTGGTTCTAGTGACGCGATATCTCCCCTTGTCATTCTGTATCTCATTGTCATGCCAGGGAAGAAATGCCAGGGGAGAGATGCCAGGGGACAGACGTTTTTGCAGAAAATCCTCAATAGTATAGAGACAAATTATGATTTTAATTTTAAACTTGAACAGGGTGACTATTGCACATATTATAATAGATTTGGCCTAAAACTAAAACAAATAGATAACTAATTGCGACATACAACCTACCAGGGTAGATACGAGGATCACTTCACTCCGACCCGAACACTACAGTTTTTCCACGTTAACTGAACAATGGAGGAATATAAGGCATTCACTCGCCACGTTTTGCCTACTTTGTGCCGAACTTTTGACAGGCTGATAGAGTATGAATGACCAAGCTCATCGTATTAGTTAGAAATTCTCGCCATAAAAATGCCAGGGGAGGAGACGTCAAAGGTGTGGGACAAAATGGAATACGAAATATTTTGAAAAATAATAATACGGAATCTATTTCATTACTGAAATATCATTATACGTTTATACAGCTATAAGAAAGTCCATTTTTTTCTCTCAATTTATTGGAAAAGTTACCAAATATTGCTACCGGAATCAACAAATTTGTTGAAGGGACGTGCCAGGGTAGCGACAATTTTGGTGTTTGAATTCAATTTTCTCGAATTCTGAAAATATTTTACATTCAAAATTCAGTGCGCCGTATAAAACACAGTTACCGTTACAACTATGGTCATTCTAAAATTTATTATTCTGCAATCTTCACTATTTTTTTTTAAAAAGATACCAATAGACGCAATATCTTGAAACTACCCATATATCAGTCGATTTCCACTCATTTGACACATGTGAGAGTTTTTTATATAATAATTTGAATATAATTATGGAACGGGTTACATAAGTTAATATTATTATCATTATATTGCTTACGCATTATTTATGATAACGAGCCATAATATAGGTATCGCGCTATCATTCATAGTGGGGAAGTTGTTTCTGATGCGGTGAATTTCAAAGAAACATCAGATCTTTAAAATTGACGAGTAGGATTGCAGTAAGTGTTGAAAAGACAAATTATACAAGATAAAAGTATGAATAAGAGTATCACATGGCTACACGACCAGTTTCTCAATGTATGGAGATGACGTGTATTTTTGAATTAATTTTCGCAATTGTACTCGTAGAAAATAACGTTATTGTTCCTCTGCTGCCTGTTAGGGGTCCAATTTATTTCTCATTTTTCTGCAGGCTTTCCGGATACATGTTGTAAACTTTTCTTATCTACAACACAATATTCGGTTAGGGTAGACGTACCATTTCGGCCACTTCAGATTTAAGTTTTTAAAAAAAAAGGAACGTTCAGTGGCCACAAACGCTATTCGTGCCTCATGCATTTGCATTTCATTTATTCCATAGCCTTGACTTCTATCGAAACGGATGATACTAGATAAAATACTATCAGCATATTCAAGGTTGTCATTTCAACGATCGGTAGTTCTTCACGCTTCAATATTCAATATATTGTACGATTTATCGTTTGATGTTAAACATGCATGAAACGGTCATAACCAGCTGGCCCAACCAGTCAGTTGACGATCAAGCAAGTAGATAATTACCAACAAGGATTTGCACGCTCCATTAATTGATGTATTAAATTCGATTCTACGTTTAATAGGAGTTGTTTACGAAAGTTGATAATGCAGAGATGATAGTTGGTGACAAGCTATACTCACGATTAACAATGAAAATACCGAATCGCAATGAATTTAATTAATCTCTAATATGGAAGTTTACCGATCTTCGTTTTTCCGCAGCTCTCCGTCGCGGGGGCTCTCAAGTCAAATTTGTATTGCCAACTTAAATGAAGGTGTATGTTCAGTTGCATATCTTGGGTGCGACACTTTGATTGACCCTATGTGTACAACTTGTACCACATATTGACAGCAGAAAGGGCAATGAATTTGACGCTACCGGATTGGGTTGCCGAGACATATCCTGACGGACTACTGACGGATGGTGCCAGTCTTGAGTACGAGGTCGTTTCTTACAACGAAAATCTCAAGAGATTAAACGGCGGTGAGTTTATTGCTTTTTAATAAAAAGTTTACTGTAGTCATGTGAAAAAGACATTTTGCCCGACGTTCATATTGTGAGATCTTGGGGATGATGTCAGGGGATAATCTTATACCTGGATATACTATTTTTGGTTGTATTCCAACTTCCCAATCTTCCGGAGGAGATTTTTTTCATCCTCGAACTCACATCGATCGATTGTAGTCAGCTTCGTTGTTTCTAACATTCATAGAGAGATAAACGCTTCGTGGTAACAGAGATAAGAATTTTAATGACCATGTTTGTCGCAAGCTAATGCAGCAATTTATTTCTCGATTCGTAATGTACATCCGTATTCATTAAAGCTGTCGCATCGCACGCTGCAATCTCCTCGGTGCAAGTTTTACAATCCTGCAGCAGGTTACTAATTGAGAATCATTTGACATTCATCATCTTATCTCCCACAGGTATGTTCGTGCGCAAGATTTCCGAAGACCTGACAGCCTATAGGAGCGGAACTCTTCCGGAAGGAAGACGCGCGTATCTCTACAGTGGCCACGAGACAAACGTCGGTTCTTTGCTGATGGCACTTGGGGTATTCGAGCCCCATGTCCCTGAATACACCAGTGCGGTAATGGTCGAACTTTGGCAGTCGAAGGACCAGTACTTTGTCAAGGTGAGATTCAGGCAGTTACATCTACACAGGCAATCGTAGGATATGAAAATTTACCGAACAATCTACCGTGTCAGCTACTATGAATGATTGATCAGATATCTCAAATTTGCATTCCTTGAAACGCTCTCGTGAATACGTTCTGTACTTGGGTCCAACAATATCCAACTCTCTATAATTCTTCAGGTACTTTATTACATTGGAATCCCGGCGCATAATAATGTTTTAGAACGTAAAACATATGAACAATATTTGTCCAATTTCCGCTTAACCTACATTTCGAATGTTTAGATTATCGCTTTGTGTCGGTGCAATCAGCTACGATAAGTATGCATAGAATGCGTTCTTATTCGCGCCAATAAGTTTGCAAAATCTGACAGAACTCCTTGCGAAACTCAGCCGTTAACATATTAATACTCCGATAAGATGCGACTACGTAGGTCTCATGCTATCATTTTTATTGACAGTACGTAATTGTTTTTGAACTGTGGTGAAGCTACTAGCCAGGTGAGCTCGAGGAATATTATTTCCTAACATCAAAACTCGAACGTCGAAGCATCGACATGTTAGAAGTTGGAAATAAGAATTTATCAAATTGAAACCTAATTGGAGTGAAGTAATTTTTGGATTTATTCATACATTATCGTATATTTAAAGTCAAAAAAAAAAATCTAAAATACTCGTAATTGGCTTGCAGTTATGTACTGTGAAATTATTCTCGAACGTATCACACACCCCGAGTCCAGGCTGCAATGAACATGTTGGTAGTGTTGAGCTTCGCAATTTTAGTCTGCCTGGGGTGTTCTGCCAGGGAATTGAAATTAATTCAAGTTGTTTTTCGACATGGTGATCGAGCACCCAGTCTCCACGAAAGGAGATATTACCCTTCGGATCCTTATGTGAATGAAACCTGGTATCCCGAAGGCCCGGGTGGCCTGAATGACGTAAATCTGTATTTTCTTCGAGTTATGATTTGGCAGCCTTCGCAAAACGCCTTCAGCAATCAAGAAAAAGAAATAAAACGAACATACTATCGAACATGGCAATTCAAAGAATCATATTTTAGGGTGGAAAAAAACGTGCCTACGAACTCGGCGTCTTCCTGCGCGATAGATACGGCGAATTGCTAGGGGATGTTTACTCGAAGGAAACTGCAGTGTTTCGAAGTAGTACTGTTCCCATAGCTATCATGTCCACGCAACTCTTGGCCGCGGGACTCTTCCCCCCTAGCAAAATTCAAAGGTGTTAAAATAAACAGAAATCAATACAACGAAATAATAATTATGGAAATACTAAACGGATGAGTAAAGTGGATTGGCATTTATTCCAACAGGTGGAACCCTGAACTTGATTGGCAGCCGATACCCGTGTTTTCGGATCCTTTCCAAACTAAAACTGTATATTTCGCTCATTCTTCGTGTCCAGCATATAAGGCTATGCGAAATGAGCTGGAGAAAACAGATAAATTTCTGGTTAATCGCACCGAAGAATTGAAGGAATTCTTCGACTTCGTGAGCGCTAACGTTGGTCAGCAAGTCGGGCAGACAGGGACTGCTCTAATTTACGAGCTACTCTACGCAGAGGTAGAAAGCACTCTCTGCTATACCTAGAAAAATTGATTCGCTGTTCTCTCGTAAGATTATTGCTTCATCATTGCTTTCGAATTTATTACAGTTGAGCGAAAACGTGACAATGCCTGAGTGGACTAAAGGTATATTTCCAGACGGAAAACTCGAGGAAGTTTCAGCGTACGATATTGTAATTGGCACTTACAATAAAACGATGATGCAAATAACCGGAGGTAATCGGGTTGAATATATATATCGAAACTTTCGTCTGTATCATACATAGACTATCTTTGCAGGCTTGTGGATTCGTGAATGGTTAAAAAATATCGATAGTTATTTGAGCGGTTCAGAAAGTAGAGATTATAAAGGAATTTTTTACGGAGGACACACCCAAAATATTGGTCCAATTTTGAGAGCACTTGGAGTATTCGAACTTCACGTTCCCTCCTACAGCAGTGCTATAATATTGGAGCTTTCCGAAATCGGGAATGAATTCTATCTCAAGGTCTGCACGACTAAAGTTAGAAAGCTCCCAGAATAGCAATGCAGCATCTTGCAATCATCCCATGCCTCATCGCAACCTTAACGAGTTTGCTATTTCAGGTCCTGTACAGAGACAAAGGACACCTCCAAGAGCTACTCATCCCAGGATGCAGGAGCCTCGATTGTCCGCTTGAAACCTTCCGAAAATTATTCGCTGACGTTATCGTCTTTGACAAGGAATTAAGCTCGTGCGAACGGATTTACAACCTGTCCAACGAGGTATCGACTAATTGCAAGAGCCGCGCAAGTATAGCTGGGGTTGAAGATGGCTGGAAGAAATTCAGCGTGCTACTCATTGCGGTATGCGTTATTATCACATCCTTCCTGGGCCCCAAGGCACTAGATAGAGATAATTTCTCTCAATGAAATAGAAAAAATAGAGAGTTTGGTCCTTTTCTCGTTGGACAGGGTAGTTTCTCTTCAATGTAAGAAATTCATTCACGAGCTATTGCATGCAAGAATCATTCGCTATTGTATTATTTGCGAGCATTAAACTCCATCGCTTACTTTTGCGGAGTAACACTTGTTCTGATTTTCAACCCCTTGCTGTTCTGTTACTCGAGCTCTATTCACAGATCAGCACTTCTTCTTTTCCATGATACGGAATCTGTGTTTTATGAAACGGCTGAAGTCCGATTAGGCAAATGATCACGGAATGCAATGCAACAAATGTCAATTTATTTTTGATCTTTTCGTTGATAGAAACTTCTGAATTTATGAACTATTGAATTTCGACCATGTAAATTGTAAATGCAATCGGACAGTTTTATTTGTCAGAAAAAATAATGGTTTCTTCATCCTCTGTATTTGCAACACAGAGTATCGATATTAAGAGAGCAATGAGTATTTCATAGTTTAGATAAGATCCCCTATAAGATTTTTGAAATCGACGAATAAAATATGACCGAGTGTGTTGGCTATTTAAAGATTAGCTAAATCGAAATCAAAATCGTAATTTATCTCCTTAGAAAATATATTCCGAAGTTCGCGAGCACTCAGGTGCCTCCAGAGACAATCCATTTCTTCATCGGACGGGATTACTTCGCGAGTTAGCTGCAAATATTTGTCAATTGGGCAGATTTCTTCGCAGCCAGGTACTCGAAGTGTAATTAGTTGCTCGGTCACGCCGGTCCACAGTACTAACTGAATAAAAACGAAATAGGATATATCTAGACATGCTACATTGCGGTGCAAAAGCCGGATAAGAATTATCGTAAATCTGATAGAGCAAGAATTACATACTCTAACAAAAAGCTTTCCATCGGTGTCCTCAAGTTTTTCGATCATTACTACTGCGCCGAAGAGTGGTAATTTGGCTTCGGTAATTCCGTGAGCTTGTAGGTAAGATGTAATGCATAATTCGTGGCCGCTGTACAAGTAAATCTTTCGAGGATTATCCTCCGTTCTATCGAGGTGCATGTTCTCGATGAATTTTCTTACCATCGGACCACCGAGTAGTCGTCTTAGCTTCGTCGTGTAGGATCTTGTCTGATACTCGAGGATAGTGACCTCGCTTAATTGCTGTACAATCTCATCTGTCCACCATTCCGGCAAAGTCAAGTTCATTGCTTTCTATGAAACAGATTATCCAGAAAGCAATAAAAAAAAAAAAAAAACTATGTTAAAAATCATGTCTGTATACGTCTAAGACAAGCTGACAATTTTTAAACTGCTACGATAAACTGTACAGAGATCGGGCATCGTCTTACCTGAACAGCCAAAAGATTGTAAATTTGAAAGGCTTTATCCAGCTCGGTGATGTTTCGTCCAATTTTGTCGGTGAGGAATGTTAAGAGATCATTGTGCACTGCGACCTTTGCTCGAACTTCTGGAGATTGCCGTACCTGCGAAAGCTCGTCTTGGTACCTGAAAATGGAATGCAATTATGTAAAAGGTGTCGACTTCAGGATGCTCTCTTAATTATCAGAGAAGCCAGGAAGTAATACATAAAAATTTAGAACAGCATTTTCTCCTGCTTCAGGCTTATCAAGTTCGTGGATAAATATCTGTGTCAAAATCAGCAATGTTGAAGATATACGAACTCTGGACAGCGATGCCCTTTCATTACGATGTCCAGTGGTTCAGGCACGTAATGAGTAGGAATCGGAATCCAGGGCAAGTCAGAGTTCCACGTCTCGATTTCCGAAGGTGGAAAAAGTCCTGCCAGAACAAGCTGAAGAGACATCTTCGTGCGATCATTGGTTGTGCTAACGGCGTACACAGCACTGGGAATATAATGTTGGCCCAATAGTTCCTGGTACCGTGTTCTCAGCAACTGTCCAACTTTGTACTCACGCATTTTTCCAACCTTCAAATAGATATCAATATTTAAGTAATATTCATTATAATTTCAGCATATTTTATGTCTTAACTTCTCGTAGCAGTATAAACTCTATAATATAATACTATTCTACAGTTTCGTGTACATTTCAACTTTGCTTATCATATCCGGAGCTTGTTTAGTGAGTGGGATAAAATAGATAGATAATGTAATCGGGATTCGGTTCGACATATTGCACTCTGTACCGTATCGATATTCTTGTCTCAAAATTACTGATCCGTGAATAATGGATATACTGAAACATGGATGGGTGGATGAGAGCATATCTTTATAACTCACGTTAGTCAACTGGCCAAGACCCCATGGCTCGTATGTCGATACATTATAAATATCTGTAGGATACAACTCCGATTGAAGTGGCGTTCTTTCACCATGTCTGAATAACTATAACGACAAAAAAATTACAGAATTGATTATTTGTAATAACGTCATGTTTTGTCGCTCAAATAATCGTTTGGGATCATGATTTCCGGCAATGACACGATTCCCAATGATTCAATGAAACTATAAACCTAACTAATTATAACAATAAAATATAGATGTAGGAAATTTTTGAATTTTTACATCACTTTTATTTTTTTTTTACGTTTTTATTTATCATTTGCATATCTTCCATCAATTTCTGTATTTTAAGTAACGGTCTGGTATTTCTTCCAATTGAATTTCACGAAAATTTGCGAACTTGCTGCACAGTTTTTACTTACCGCTTGCACCTGTTTGACTTTTAACTCCGCTCTAACGTTAACCACGAATAATACGGCAATCACAGCTTTGAGAATAATGATTCCACCCATCGTTCAAGCACAAACTGTAGAGTGATGATATTCAATCTGCTATATGTAAGCTGTCGGTGAGAGTTGATTGCTGAATATTCCTATCTCTTCGGTTAAAGAGCATTTTACTTATATTTTCAGCCCCTCTTATCAGGGTTATCGCGGTTCGTTATTATGTGAATAGGATCGAGTGGGAAGACGTGGGTTTCTCAAGGAAATAATAATGCTACAACGATCCCTGGGTCATTCCTTCTCATTGATGATTAAGTCATTATAATGTTGTCATTGTATCGAGTAAAATGTGATGGCGATAGAAAATTCAACCAATGATTATTCATCTTTTAATATGTGTTATCTGTGATAATGTTAATTACACAAATTAAAGGGGGGGGGGGGGGGGGGAACAGATTTTGATGTTTGAACGATTTTTTTTTTTCTCATCATTTAGAGAGCCGGATTTCCTCACTTTTCCGGAGTTTTGAAAGAAACAAACATTATATCGAAAAAAAGTATTATTGATTTATTGCTGATGCAAATGAATGAATTCTACCAAATTTCATGATAACTACCAATAATGAAATAAATCGCCTAGCATAAACTATTCTTACTACGAATCTGACCTTAATTTACACAGAAAACGAGTTTCCGAAGAGCATAACGCAAGTACATGAAATCCTTTTGAAGTATTAATGCTTCTTCTTCGCTGTAGTCAATCAATGGAAGGTAATCGTATCGTCGAGATTGGTTTAATTTCTGAAGTTTCCATCATTTGACTGCTCGTTGTAGTCCTATAATCGGTTCTCATTCTAAATTAGGCTGCATAAGAGTCTACAGAAGATTGTCGGCACGAATTTAATGCCACAAGCTAAACTCGTAGCAAACAAATCAAGACTAATAAACGAGTAATCGGAGTGATCAGGGATCGAAGTATGGCGAATCGTGTGAAGTTATTTCCCACGCAAAAAAAAAAGAAGAAAAAAAAAGAAAAACAATCTATTTCATTCATTCGAAGGTCTCAGTAGGTATGGATGAATTCATAAATTTTCTAATACTCATAGATTGAGTAGATTAGTCTTTCCTCGACCCTCTTTTGGCTTGCCGAATTGATTTCGTGTTTATATGTATATTCTACAAATTATGTGTAAATTGATAACAGGTGTCTTGGTAGAGATGAAACTCTGACATTGCTTGCAGTTATACCATATATAGGTATACACATAAAAACACCAGCTACACCGGCGATCGAAAAACTTAGTTTAACTTTTTAACTGTAGGCGATCTCTTGATTAAATAAATTCCGAAGTTCAGGTGCACTCAGCCGCCTCCAATGACAATTTATTTCTTCATCGGATGGGATGATTTCGCGAGTTAGTTGCAGGTATCTTTCAATTGGGCAGATTTTTTCGCAGCCAGGTACGCGAAGTGTGATTAGCTCTCCGGTAACGCCGGTCCACAGTATCATCTGAAGAAAAAATGAAGTAAAAATAAATCGTGAAATAGGAAACTACGTTCCATGCGTTGCGAAGAAAAATGAAGAGTAACGCTGCGTCAATCAATATATTGATCCGACCTGGATAAAATTAGATAATATAATGAATGTAAAAAATTTAATGAGAGCTCGAACGGAGAGAGAAAAGAACTTGCGTAAATTTGATGAACCAAAAATGACATACTCTGACAAAAAGGTTTCCATCGGTGTTCTGGAGCCTTTCGATCATCACGGCTGCGCCATAGAGTGGTAATTCGGGTTTTGAAATTCCGTGTGCTCGTACGAAAGCGGCAATGTTTACTTCGTGGCCGCTGTATAAGTAAATCTTTCGAAGATTTTCCTGCCCTCTATCGAGGTGCATGTTCTCGATAAATTTTCTTACTGTTTGACCACCGAATAGCCTTTTCAGATTTGTCGTATAGGATCTTATCTGGTACTCAAGAATAGTGATTTCACCCATTCGGCCAAAAACTGTGTCCGTGCACCATTCCGGCAATGTCAAGTTCATTGCTTTCTGTGAAAGAGACAATCCGAAAATGGAAGAAATTTCGTTAGAAATTACATATGTCTCTATATTTACCACAAACTGTCAATTTTCCGTCTTACCTGAGCAACTAGAAGATTGTAAACTTCGTAGACTTCATCTGGCCCAGTGATATTTCGACCAGTCTTGTCGGTGAGAAACTTGAGGAAATCGTTGTGCACTGCGATCTTTGCTTGAACTTCTGGAGACTGTCGTACCTGCGAAAGCTCGTCTTGGTACCTAAAAATGGAATGTGAATGTAAAAGGTGTCGACTTCGAGATGCTCTCTTTATTAACAGAGAAGCTAGGAAGTGCTATATCACATTCTCTAATTCTCTCCTACTTCGGGATAACCGATTCCCTGAATATTTTTCTAAATTCAGTGAAGCTGAAGATGTACTAACTGTGGACATAAATGCCCTTTCATTACGATGTCCAGTGGCTCAGGCGCGTAATGAGTAGGAATGGGGATCCAGGGTAGCCCAGAATTCCACGTTTGTGCTTCTGAAGGAGGAAAAATTCCTGCTAGTACAAGCTGAAGAGACATCTTCGTGCGATCAACGTCTGTGCTAACGGCGTATATAGCACTGGGAATGTAATGTTGGCCCAGTAACTTCTGGTATCGTGTTCTCAGTACCTGACCGGTTTGGTACTCACGCATTTTTCCCACCTTTAAATAGCAATGAAGTTTTACTTATTTCATATAAGTTTTCATTACGGCTTTGTCTGCTGCCATATACACGCTTAACTTTGGGTATAGAGTTCAATGTAATTTATCTCCCGATTTTTTTCCGGAAAGTATGAATGCTGCAATGTCATCCAGTTTCTAGATAATTTCAACTTCGCTCGTCAAGTTGCGTGATGGTTTCGTCATTATGATGTTGAAATCACTGATACGTGGATATGTAAACATAAATAATTTGGCAGATGGTTGTAACTCACATTTGTTAACTGCCCAAGACCCCATGGCTCGTATGCTGATAGTCCATAAATGTCGTTGGGGTACATTTCTTCGAGCCGTGGCGTTCTTTCGCCATGTCTGAATAACTGTAACGAGGAATAAATTTGGAATAATTATTGGAGAGATTCGTGAACTGGAGACTTAACAAAAAATACTGCAATTATTTCCAACAACGGTACGTTTCGTAATTCACGTAATTGTTCGCAAGCATTTCAAGTGGCGAGATCTATGCTCGCTTGAACAGGCAATGATCTAAGGGTGTCGACAAAATTTTATGATTCTAAATTCACCAAACTCACTGTCTGGCGTTTCTAAATTTTTCCAGGAGTGTTCATATCCCAAATTCAGAATAATAGCAATGTCATTTTCTTTTCAATGTAACATTTCCATATGCTATAATATTTCCAATTCAATTTTACGAAGACTTGCGAAATCTAGTATACAATTTTTACTCACTACTTGCACTTGGGTCAGTTTCAACTTCGCTTGAACGATAGCCAGAAATGACACGGCAATCAGGACCTGGAAAACAGTGATTCCACGCATCGTTTAAGGACAACTTGATGAAGTACAGATCCGAAGTCGATTGAAAGTAGTCGATGGCAGTTGAATGGCTACGATATCTTTGCTCCTAAACCGATCAGCACATCATTCACATGACATCTCACAATCAGTTATCGGGGTTATCGCAGTTCAATATTTTTTCAATACTTATATCTTAATTAATAGCGTCGCGTTGTGTCGACACGACAAGCTGCTTGGTGTTCCTCATACTCGAGATATGCTAAATCATTATCCATTTTGCCGATGATTAGTGTAATATAATATAAGATATTTTCATGACTGCAAATCAATCAATTTTACTACCCTGTATTTACGTACGGAGAAAAAATACCACCCTGTAACTATAAGAAATGCGTCGTTACCTAATTAGCCCTTAGACTTGAGGATCGATTTTCCTTGCCAAGTTAAACACACATAGCATCCATCGAAAAATTCATAAGCTTGGGAATTCCCTATTTCAAATTCAAGTACTTGTGCTGCGATATCGGTGAGTGGTTCTGTCAATAAGTCAATCTTTGCAACGATTGTAGTATTATTTGAAAACTACTACTCCTTATAATGAGCATATTGGTTACCTGCGATTAGCCAACTGACTGGTATTAGACAAATGAATAACAAACGTTTCCAGAAATTAATTAACTTCTGGTGCATTCTCGTTCAACTTGACGAGTATCAGAGTATCACAGATCCGTAATGAAATCTTATTCCAAGTGAAGCTGCAACGATGATTCTCGCAACTTATTATTAAACGTCAGGACTGTTAAATGAACCATAAAAAAATAAAAGGGTGTAAATCAGTTGAGTTTATTTCGCAACTGCAACAGAATAATTGATACAATTCATTGGAAATGGAATGCGGTTGCATAATTAATTCACAAGGAGTCGAATGACGAATCCGAGAATTATTTGGTAACGAAAAACAAAATTGCAAAATTATTTGTAACAATAATATACACCCATGAAAAATGGCCACATCAGCGATTGCCAGACTCAATTCAGTCGTTTAGTTGTAGTTGATGGTCTCATCTAATATATTCCGAAGTTTGCGAGCACTCAGGTGCCTCCAGAGACATTCTGTTTCTTCATCAGATGGGATTACTTCGCGAGTTAGCTGCAAATATTTGTCAATTGGGCAGATTTCTTCGCAGCCAGGTAATTGAAGTGTAATTAGCTGCTCTGTCACGCCGGTTCACAGTACTATCTGAAGAAAACCGATATGTGTGTGCTGCGGACGGATACACAAAGTTCGTGGAATAGGGTATCAAATGGGATGCAAAATCGGGGAAGAACTGGGGGCAATTCAGACTAATTTCACTTTCAATGAATATTAAACCTATACGAGGATGAAATTATTTATGCAAAAGAAGTTTAGAGAATAGAGTTCTGAGATGAAACGAGCTTTTGTATAACTGGTTAACAAAAAATGATGTACCCTGACGAAAATGTTTCCGTCGTTTTCCCGAAGCTTTTCGAACATCACTGCTACCCCGTAGAGTGGTATTTTGGGTTCAAGAATTCCTTGAGCTCGTAAGAAAGTTGCAATATTGAAATCGTGAGTACTGTACAAGTAAATCTTTCGAGGATTCTCCAGCGATCTCGATGCATGGTGTATGTTCTCGATGAATTTTTTCACCACTTGTCCACCATGCAATCGTTTGATCCTCGTCGTATAGGAGAATATCTCGGAATGGAAAGTGGCAATTTTACTCAATTGATGAGAAACCACTTCCGTATGCCATTCCATTCCGTACGCAATGTTAAATTCATTGCTTTCTACGAATAAACAAAATCCGTCATCATACTAGCATATGAATTAAAGAATATCACTATGTCACATCATGCTTTCAATTTTCAACCTGTGCAAACGCCAGGCATTATCGTACCTGAGCAGCCAGTAGATTGTAAATATCAAAGGCTCATGTCAGTAGGGTGATACTGAGACCAGTTTTGACGGAAGAAATCGGAAGAGGTCCCTATGCGTCGCAAGCTTTGCTTCAATTTCTGGAAGCTGCAATACCTGCGACATCGCGTTATTGAACCTAAGTGCGAAATCAATCAATCAATAATTTGAACGTCTTACTTTTTGGGAACTACAAGATCGTATATGTATTATTCTGTAGGGTGAAGTAACATCTTCCAATCAAGGCCAATCAGGATTGAAGATATTTTGGATAAAAATTTAAGGGATTCGGCAACGTACTAACTCTGGACAATAATATAACTGAACTAACTCAAAGAATGATGAGAAGTAGACAGAGCTTGCTGTAAAGAGACTAGCACTGTTTGTATATCTGAAACATTGCCTAATCAGAACGAGTGGGATTATTGGGCGCCTTCCGGGTGAGAGAAAGAGAAAGAGAGAGGAGACAGAGAGAATACATGATTAATTTTTATCATTAATTATTTATGCAGTTCTATTGAGCCAAATCTTGAATCGAAGATAAAGCGTGTAATCAGGGAATGGGTTTCACGAAATGTTGAAGTGAAATTTAGTGAAGACTGTTTCTCGCGAAAGTGATAGTGAAATATGAAAGAGGTAACAGAGGTATATCATGAATATATTTTTCATCTCAAAAAATGATTAATTTCATTCATTCGGGTTGAAATGAGTAGCGCTGTGAGTTTCAAGAACTAGAATGACGTATTCCAGAATTATTTGCTACCATCAAAAAACCATATTGTTACACTACTTGTAGTTCCGAAATGCAGCTGTAAGGGCCAGCCGCATTGGCGATTGAAAAACTTAATTCAATCCCTTAGTCGTATTACATCTTTTCATCAAATAAATGCCGAAGTTCTGTAACACTCAGCCGCCTCCAGTGACAGTCCATTTCTTCCTCGGTCGGAATTACTTCGCGAGTTAGTTGCAAATATCTTTCAATCGGGCAGACTTCTTCGCAGCCAGGTATCCGCAGTGTGATTAGCTCTTCGGTAACGCCGGTCCACAGTATCATCTGAAGAAAAAATGAAGTACAATAAATCGTGAAATAGGGAGTTACGTTCCATGCGTTTCGAAGAAAAATGAAGAGTAACGCTGCGTCAATCAATATATTGATCCGACGTAGATAAAATTAGATAATATAATGAATGTAAAAAATTAAGTGAGAGCTCGAACGGAGAGAGAAAAGAACTTGCGTAAATCTGATGAACAAAAAATGACATACTCTGATAAAAAGGTTCCCATCTGTGTTCTGTAGCCTTTCGATCATCACTGCTGTGCCGTAGAGTGGTAATTCGGGTTTAGGAATTCCGTGAGCTCGTACGAAAGCTGCAATGTTTATTTCGTGGCCGCTGTATAAGTAAATCTTTCGAAGATTTTCCTGCCCTCTATCGAGGTGCATGTTCTCGATAAATTTTCTTACTGTTTGGCCACCGAATAGCCTTTTCAGATTTGTCGTATAGGATCTTATCTCGTACTCGAGAATAGTAATCTCAGCCATTTGTCCAAAAACTGTGTCCGTGCACCATTCCGGCAATGTCAAGTTCATTGCTTTCTGTGGAAGAGAAAATCCGGAAATAGAAAAAATTTTGTTAAAAATTACAGAGTCTCTATATTTACGACAAACTGTCAATTTTTCAACTGCTCAAGTAACGTCTACAATAGTCGGGTATCGCCTTACCTGAGCGACTAGAACATTGTAAACTTCGTAGACTTCATTTGGCCCAGTAATATTTCGACCAGTCTTGTCGGTGAGAAGCTTGTAGAAATCGTTGTGCGCTGCGATCTTTGCTTGAACTTCTGGAGACTGTCGTACCTGCGAAACCTCGTCTTGGTACCTAAAAATGGAATGTAAATGCAAAAGGTGTCGACTTCGAGATGCTCTCTTTATTAACAGAGAAGCTATAGGAAATGCTATATCACATTCTCTGATTCTCTCCTATTTTTATAAATTCAGTGAAGCTGAAGATATGCTAACTCTGGACATAAAATCCCGTGCATTACGATGTCGATCGGCTTTGGTACGTAGTGAATAGGAATCGGGATCCAGGGCAACTCGGAGTTCCATGTCTGTTCTTTCGGAGGAGGAAAAAGCCCGGCCAGTACAAGCTGAAGAGACATCTTCGTGCGATCAAAGTCTGTGCTGACGGCGTATACAGCACTTGGAATGTAATGTTGGCCCAGTAACTTCTGGTATCGTGTTCTCAGTACCTGTCCGGTTTGGTACTCACGCATTTTTCCCACCTTTAAATAGCAGTGAAGTCTTACTTATTTCATATAATTTTTCATTACGGCTTTGTCTGCTGCATTCACGCTTAACTTTAGGTATAGAGTTCAGTGTAATTTGTGTCCCGATGTTTTCCGGAAAGTATAAATGCTGCAATGTCATCCAGTTTCTAGATAATTTCAACTTCCCTCATCAAGTTGCGTGATGGTTTCGTTATTATGATGTTGAAATCACTGATACGTGGATATGTATACATAAATAATTAGGCAGATGGTTGTAACTCACATTTGTTAACTGCCCAAGACCCCATGGCTCGTATGCCGATAGTCCATAAATGTCGTTGGGGTACATTTTTCCGAGCCGTGGCGTTCTTTCGCCATGTCTGAATAACTGTAACGGGGAATAAATTTGGA
Source organism: Rhogogaster chlorosoma (assembly GCA_944452935.1). NCBI lineage: Eukaryota > Metazoa > Arthropoda > Insecta > Hymenoptera > Tenthredinidae > Rhogogaster > Rhogogaster chlorosoma. The sequence goes on from OX101804.1 coordinate 19,910,801, forward strand.
ATAATTATTGGAGAGATTCGTGAAGTAGAGACTTAACAAAAAATACTGCAATTATTTCCAACAACGGTACGTTTCGTAATTCACGTAATTGTTCGCGAGCATTTCAAGTGGCGTGATCTATGATCGCTTGAATAGGCAATGATCTAAGGGTGTCGACAAAATTCGATGATTCTAAATTCACTAAACTCACTGTCTGGCATTTCCAAATTTTTACAGAAGTGTCCATATCCCAAATTCAGAATAATAGCAATGTCATTTTCTTTTCAATGTAACATTTCCATATGCTATAATATTTCCAATTCAATCTTACGAAGACTTTCGAAATTTAGTATACAATTTTTACTCACCACTTGCACTTGGGTCAGTTTCAACTTCGCTTGAACGATAGCCAGAAATGACACGGCAATCAGGACCTGGGAAACAGTGATTCCACGCATCGTTTAAGGACAACTCGATGAGGTACAGATCCGAAGTCGATTAGAAGCAGTCGATGGCAGTTGAATGGCTACAATATCTTTGCTCCTAACCCGATCAGCACATCATTCATATTTCATCTCACAATCAGTTATCGGGGTTATCGCAGTTCAAAATTTTTTCAATACTTATATCTAAATTAACAGCGTCGCATGGTGTCGACATCCGAAATATGCTAAATCCTTATCCATTTTGCCGATGGTTAGTGTAATATAATATAACATATTTTCATGACTGCAAATCAATCAATTTTACTACCCTGTATTTACGTACGGAGAAAAAATTCCACCCTGTAACTATAAGAAATGCGTCGTTACCTAATTAGCCCTTAGACTTGAGGATCGATTTTCCTTGCCAAGTTAAACACACATAGCATCCATCGAAAAATTCATAAGCTTGGGAATTCCCTATTTCAAATTCAAGTACTTGTGCTGCGATATCGGTGAGTGGTTCAGTCAATAAGTTAATCTTTGCAACGATTGTAGTATTATTCGAAAACTACTACTCCTTATAATGAGCATATTGGTTACCTGCGATTAGCCAACTGACTGGTGTTAGACAAATGAATAAGAAACGTTTCCAGAAATTAATTAACTTCTGGTGCATTCTCGTTCAACTTGACGAGTATCAGAGTATCACAGATCCGTAATGAAATCTTATTCCAAGTGAAGCTGCAACGTTGATTCTCACAACTTATTATTAAACGTCAGGACTGTTAAATGAACCATAAAAAAATAAAAGGGTGTAAATCAGTTGAGTTTATTTCGCAACTGCAACAGAATAATTGATACAATTCATTGGAAATGGAATGCGGTTGCATAATTAATTCACAAGGAATCGAATGACGAATCCGAGAATTATTTGGCAACGAAAAACAAAATTGCAAAATTATTTGTAACAATAATATACACCCATGAAAAATGGCCACCTCAGCGATTGCCAGACTCAATTCAGTCGTTTAGTTGTAGTTGATGGTCTCATCTAATATATTCCGAAGTTCACGAGCACTCAGGTGCCTCCAGAGACATTCTGTTTCTTCATCAGATGGGATTACTTCGCGAGTTAGCTGCAAATATTTGTCAATTGGGCAGATTTCTTCGCAGCCAGGTAACTGAAGTGTAATTAGCTGTTCGGTTACTCCGGTCCACAGTACGAGCTGGAGAAAAACGAAATGGGATATAGATGTGCGGATGTAGAGCTTGTGAAATGAAGTATCAATATAATATGGGGAAGATGAGGTCGGGAGAAAAGAGTGGAAAGAAGAAACCACCCGTGAGACGGATTAACGAGAAATTATTTACTCTGACAAAATGGTGTCCATCGATGTCCTGAAGTTTTTCGAACATCACTGCTGCGCCGTAGAGTGGCAATTCGAGTTCGATAATTCCTAGAGCTCGTAAGAAAACTGCAATGTTTAATTCGTGAGTACTGTACAAATAAATCTTCCGAGGATTCTCCTCCGATTTGTTTAGGTGCATGTTCTCGATGAATTTTCTCACTATTTGTCCACCAAATATTCTTTTGATTTGCGTCGTATACGACTCTATCTCGTACTCGAGAATAGCGATTCTACTCATTTGGTGAAAAACCGCTTCCGTGCACCATTCCGGTAACGATAAATTCATCGCTTTCTATAAACAAGATAAATTCTTCGTTGACTCAAATACTATGAACATGACCTACAGTTTTACAACAGAAATCCAATTTCTTAATGCTAAAGAGTAACGGGTGTTTAATCCAGGCTTAAACTTACCTGAGCCACTAGAAGATTGTAAATTTCATAGAGTGGTCGCGGTTGAGTGATATTCACACCGGTTTTGGCCGTCAGGAATCGGAAGAGGTCCATATGCACCGCGATTTTTTCTCGAACTTCCGGCAGCTGTAATACCTGCGAAACCGCCTCCTTGAATCTACACATGGAATATGAGTGTGAAATCATTCAACCTTAATATTATCAAAGAAACTTACTCCAGGGTTTTACTTTTTCGGAAATTACGTTCTCTTCCAATCAAAGCTAACCAGAGTCATGAATATTTGGGTGAAAATTAGCAGATATACTTATATACTGCACTGACTCTGGACAGAGGTATGCGCTCATTAGGATGTTGATCGGCCTTGGCACGTAGTGAATAGGAATCGGGATCCAGGGCAACTCGGGGTTCCATGTCTGTTCTTTCGAAGGAGGAAAAAGTCCGGCCAGTACAAGCTGAAGAGACATCTTCGTGCGATCAACGTCTGTGCTAACGGCGTATACATCATCGGGGAGATAATGCTCGCCTAGTAGCTTCTGGTACCTTGTTCTTAATACTTGTCCGATTTTGTACTCACGCATTTTGCCTGTCTGAAAACAGAAACCAATATTTTTGTAATTTCATTATAGGTACCTTCGGCGCGGTTTTATCTGCCTACATAATTATCATGCCTGATACACTTTACGTAGAGTTACGTGTAATTCATACCTCGTTTTCTTGGGAAAGTGTAAATGATGCGATATTCCTTAGTTACTAGTGAAGGATACTGTTACTCATTGAGCCTGGTTCGAAAGTGGGATTATTAAGTACAGACTTGTATCCGGCTTTCGTTTAACTTATAATGAATACATGTCGTTTATTGTTGGTTTATAACTCACATTTGTCAACTGGGCAAGACCCCATCGCTCGTATTCCGACACATTATGAATATCGTTGGGGTAAATCTCGGAGAGACGTGGCGTTCTTTCGCCATGTCTGAACAACTGAAACGAGAAACAAGCTCAAAGTCTTATTCTTATTTCCAAATTATGGTTTATTATGGAAAGTGATTTCTACTCACCACTTGCACCTGTGTCACTTTCAGATCCGCTCGAACAAAAGCCAGAAATGATACCGCAATCAGAACGGCATTGAGAACAATAATTTTATGCATTTTTCGAAGACAAGCTCAACTACAGCTTCGGAGTTGTATGGAAAGAGTCTAGGATATCCCGTTCTCGAAGATAGACTAGCTCTCAGTTTGGTCGGTCATTATCAGGTCTTGATGTGTCACGCGGGATTATCACGTTTCTTCCGAAATCGCCGACCAGATATTTGAGAGTAAATATTAAGTTCATAGGTCGGAAATTTATTTATTTTTCTAAACTTCATTTACTACATTGAAGTGTAATTTTCTCATGTACTTTACCAGTACAAAAAAAAAAGAAATCCTTTTGCTTTTGTGCTTGACGTATTTTTCCCCGATTTTCTAATCACAGATGGAGTAACTGGCGAAGAAAAGTACCCCAAGCCAAATTCAAGCTTTGGTTTAACTTCCTGATTTTTTTTTCGTTCCAACAAGTCTTTCACTCATTTTACTTTCCCTAAATATCCTGCAAAATATACCATTTTTCTTATATTCAGGGGATCAGGAAACGGGTGAGGGACGTAGGGACCGCAGTCGCACCGCGAGGGTACAAAAAAATAAATACAACTTACCCCCTCTAGAGTTAGGATACATTTTATAATCAGTGTAACAGATTATCTTCCACTTGTTGGACCCCATGAAATTATCTTAGATAAATTTTATTCAACAAATACTTGACTGGAGGCATTAGATCATGAGATAGTAAGTTAAAATGGAAAAATACAAAGAGAAGAAAAGAACTGAAGCACTATAGTCGAGTCTGATCGATCAACGATACGAACTACTGTTCAAGAGGCAACTCGCTATGAACACACTTACAATTTTTTCCATCTACACGTTATATCGCTCTATTGTAAGTATATTTACCTACGTTTACCCACGCTAGTTGGAATCTGTGATTAGAAAAATGATTAGAAAAATTACTCGGTGATAATTATTATACTTCCAAAATAAGAATTTACGAAGTTATCTTCCATATCTATACTCCCATATCTTATTTTCACTTCAATTTATATATACATATATAATTAAGTTAATTTCTAAGCTTAATCTTCTTTCGATTCAGTTTTCCCTAGTTGTTATATCCTCGTTTGGGCATTGAAATGTATTTGTAAAATTGTTCTCATGGCTCCATGATCGAATAAACACGCTTCTTTCTCCCTCTCATAGTCCGATTTTGAGTCAACACCCTTCCACACATACCAACGTCTCTCTACTGACACATGATAATAATTGTTGCCGGCAGCTGTCTCGAGAATCCACAAGTTTCTCAAAATTCTACTGGCAGACGTATTTCCAGCCGTAATTATGTCGCTGAAATTTTCTAAGGGTGGTTTTCAGGCGTAATTCGCGGTTCGAAATACCGACGACAACCGCGATGAATCAAAATCATTTTTTTCACACGTGGAAATCACGGAACTCGTTTGTTCCCGCGTCTGTTATTTTCATATCGTACAATATGCTCACGACCAGAGAAACCGGTTAACTATCCGTTACAGCATAGCGAACGGTCTAATTCCAGAAGACTTTTTTCCGGTTGTATGCCTCGTAGATGCAGACTTAGCATTATGACACAGAATAGTCTGGAGAAGCGCACTGCGTTGGAGAGTGCAACAGGACTTCAGCGCGCCGAACGAATACGAAAATAAATTTCTACCTCATCGTCAGCTGCAAGCCATTTGGGTAAGAACAGTTGTGTAGTTCGGATCTAAAGGCCCTATGGTTTTTCTCCGGTAAAAGTTTATCCGCGATTGAGTCAATGATCTTTGAACCGATTCTCACATTCCTATCATTCATTTCAGCGCGAATGGTCAATAATTCAGAACTCAGGCTCGTTCAGGTGGTAAGTTCTCCACCCCGTGTTCAAATTTCCATATTATCGCTAAGTCATTTGCGATTTTAGTTGTGCAGACATGGTGACCGCGCGCCTATGGATGGTTACCAGAAATGGTACCCGACAGATCCTTACGTTAATGAGAGATACGAGCCCGCAGGATACGGTGGATTGACGGAGGTGAGTTCATCGCCTTAGAACGCGATAAATCGCGCAGATTTCTTCTGTCCGTTGTCATATTCTATACGTTCGTTCGCAGGTAGGTCGGAGACGGTCTTTTTCTCTGGGACAGTTCATTCGCGACAGATATTTCTCTGCGTTAGAAATGCCTGGAAATTATTCAAGGACTTTGTTCAGGGTCCGGACCTCGGATGTTGAGCGGTGCAGAAAGACTGCGAAAGCCATGATCCAAGCTCTATTTACGGATAGTGACTCAATACCGATTCATCACGGCGAAATGTGCAAGGATTTACTTTTCTTGGGGACTTACATCTGCCCAACAGTCAAGTAACACGGACGATTATTCATAAAAAATCAATGAACAATCGAATTGATTTTTCCCTTTTTAGTATCTCAATTTTCGAGACAGAATTTCAATTCAGACAGAACTCTCGATTCGTAGATATTTTCTTTTATGTATTCTGGGTTATTTTTCAGGCCTGAAATGGCCAGAGCTCAAAAATCCATGAGGCATTTGAAGGACGACGAAGGATGGGCATCTTTGCAAAAATATTTGAGCGAAAATATGGGCGTTGACGCGACAAAATATCACGCTTTTATTCTACACCATACGTTAATGGCTCAGGTAATGAATGAAGTCAATTTAATAACGTCACTCATCTCTCTGCAACGTTAAATTAAATTTCAGGAATCATTTGGCCTGCCTTTACCCAGTTGGACATCAAAGATCTACCCCTCCGATCTGTACGAGAAAATTTCCGCCCAAGAATATATTCTCCAAAGCTACAATGACGAATTGAAGAGAGTGAACGGAGGTGGGCTTGAAATTTCTATTTCGTTACTTTAACCCGAAAAGAAAAAGAAGTAAAGTAATCCATTTATTTCTGATCGAAATTTAGTTCGATGTCTGAAATCAGCCGAATTTCTCTTGCACTTTAGGTCAGTGGATTAACGAGTTTCTTAACAATATGGAAAACGTGGTTGAGGGCAAGGACCCAGCGAAGCTGATCCTCTACGTTGGCCACGAGACAAATATCGCCGGTCTATTGTGTGCTTTGAATATATTTCAGCCACATATACCGGTTTTCTGTAGCTGTATCATGCTCGAGATGCACCGAGACACTAAAACTTCCGAGTATTACGTGAAGGTAAGGATTTGACGATCTCTGAAACGCGAGTATTAGATTTCAACGATTTATTTTACGTTCATATCAGGTGTTTTACAAAAGCAATGAAAAATTCGAGGAGTTCCAAATCCCGGTGTGTTCGGAGCCCTGTTCGCTCAAGGATTTCAAAATTTCAACGAAACATTTAATACCTCGAAATGTTAATGAAACATGCGAATTTACTGATTAGAATATATTTTTTTCCAAGTTTCGCTCAAAGTATGAAAACTTTTATACTCTTTTTTTATCTACTTGTTTATTTTTTCCTATAATCCACCCAATCCCTGAATAGAAGTTGCGTCTAATTCCGTGCAATTATTCGGACATCCGTCGATTAGAAAACGAAAAAAAAGAAAGAAGAAAAAAATTATACTTTCATTTGAGCAAATGTTACAATTCTTAGATTTTCTTTTCATGTATTATCTACTGAGTTTTGTACAATTCCGCCTTATTACATGCAACTTCTTTGCCCTGGTTGTATGTCTGGTTCCTGAATATCCTGTAAAACGGAGCCACCAATTGATCCAGGCTGTGGCGCCCCATCGTTGACAGTTTTAAACCTGAACCGTATTTTCAGCCACCAAGAAAGCGGGAATCAGTACGAATCTCTTATAACACCGAACTTTATAATTATTATTGCATAATATACGGAATGAATCAAGTCTCTGAAAATAATTGTGCAGATAATAATAATTGAATAAGAATTAAATATAATAATTAATAATAATTAATTTTCAAATTAATTGTTAAAAATTTTCAGCACATACGAATACGAATAGCTTTGTATTTTTGTGCCTGCTCTTTTTCGCGAGAATTACGTGACTTTTTATCTGAAAGAAAGCAGCTTGTTAGTCTTTAGCTATAGAAAATCTAGCCAAGTCGATAATGCTAGTTGATATCAAAGTTCAACGTTTCTAACTGCCATTCGCTAAATCATACGTCAAATAGAGTGAGAAATTGAGAAAAGATCTTCGGGCTTGGAAAATATCGGACTGCTTCGAGGGACCCTGAGCTTGACGTTGATTCCTTATTATTGGTTTCTTCTCGCCTTTTACGTCGTGTTAAGACCGTTCAACGTACGTGTCAAATTCACCCATGTGAACACAAACAGTAAAATAATCTTTGTACACGTCAGGTTTTCCGTTATATCAATATTTCAGTCAAATTTAGGCGAATCTAAGCATTCATTTTTTTTCTTTCTCCAAATTTAGAACGAGATACTACAGTTTTTATTTCCGAAAGTATTATATCTGTGTTAATTTGGAAAATCATTTTCTCAATACACTGTATATCCGGAGTCGCCCGGACCTGTTATTTTGAAGGGTATAACCAAATCTAATAAAAAAGTATTCAGCTATAAAGTAAATCTAATTTCCTACGGCGTCAGGAAACGAATATTGAGTTTGCTTTGCTTTGATCCTAATTAGCCAGGTTCGCGTGTACATTTCACATTCATCTTCTATATTTAAGGGCTGCAGAGTGGGGCCTTAATTGATTCAATTATTACTGCAAAATAATTAATGTGAATGAAATTAATTCAAGTCAGTACATACGTGTAGAATATAATCAAATTCTATGAACTATAATCATAGTTTAATAAACTAATCTGATACCTACCCCAGACAGAAGGTAAGAAAGTTTTGGCGGTTGACCCGACTTCAATATTGTCAAGAATTTAGGAAATTTCATTATCCCGTCTATAAGCAAATCCGCGGAAACATATTTACTCTCTTCATTATTACATCAATTAGAATGAATGAGTGGATTTGAATTGGACGTAGAAGTAAGCGAAAGGAAGAATATAAAGGAGATTTCAAAGGGGGAAGAGACAATTTATTGGAAAATAGCAGCCATCGATTCCCTCTCGATCTTAAATGCGACCCTTAAAGGGTATTTTCTACATAGCCTAAAGTCTAGAGTCTACATAAGTATATAAAGGAATCTGCCGAGGCAGAGGTAGCAGAATTTGTTGAATGGCTGCCGTTAGCTCTCCGTAAGTAGGTTTTGTGTAAGGCGTGCTGGAAAATAAAGTAAGTTAAGATCCCAGGCCCAATACCCTCAAGACGTCGTCTCACCCGAGATTTTACGCTGTGGTTTTTTTTGAAGAGGCTTATTCTGCGAAATATCCATGGTGGTAACAATTTTGTATGAATAAAAAATTTTAAAAAAATTATAATATTAATAATAATACCGTCGAGTTGGTTAAACCGATTAGAACAAGCTATAGCTGCAGTAGGTACATAAAAAATAATTACTAATATCGTACCAAGAGAAAGACGGACAATTTTCGGATCGTAAGATTTGGCATTCCGCTCGATGTCTAGGTCGCGAATTTTTTATGACTTGAAAAGCTCCCTCGGTCTTCAAGTCGAAGTATGTTCGATAGTATAAGAAGTTCGTCAGGTATATGGTTGGATTTTCCGTATAGCTGACTAGGGCGTAACAAATGTAGGACCAAGGAACGTTGTAATAAGAGAGAGATTTCCTCGTTATGTACTTAGTTATGTCTTAGTTGCGTGTAAATAATTATTCATCATCGTGTCGGTGAGAGCCTGGCTCTTCTCCAACTTCTAAATTACTTACCAAGTTCTATGTAGCCACCCGAGTATCTCGAGGAGTTTGAATTCGACTTTTTTGAATTAGCAATTAGTTGAATTACGAGGGGATGTTAACAGGCGATGTACATACACCTAGACGTACAGAAAAATTACTGAAGTAATAAAAAAGAAAACATAATAATAATAATATGATGTATAAGCTCCATTTTATTAAATTTTTTTTTTCAGAAACTCATTTCTCACCCCACGTCCCTCACGTAATACCAATTTCGATTCGAGTGAGTTATGAAGTATTAATTGGCAAAAAATACGTCACTCAAGTCAGATGCACGATCCATCAGGTATTATTTCATTTTCTGAACCCTGCAGTTGGATTAAAAAAAGAAAAAGAACGCTCTTTATTGCCAATTCGAGTTACTTCCAACCCGAACGTCAAATGTCTCTTGCACAAGGCTCCCCTAAGTTCGTTTCTAATATCCGTAGAAAACAAAATATATATGAAAAGAATTGCGGAAGAATTTAATGATTTTCGACTACCCTTTGTTCTCTTCATGTTTAATGTTTCCTTTGGAATGAATTCACTCGCCCCTATCCTGCCCCTATTCAATGTGTTTACCTGCTTCGAAAGAAGAATAGAAAAATAAGAAATAAAAAATAAATAAAATACAGACGAGAAATGAAAAATTGATACCTCACCCCTATAGCTCTAAATTTTCCACTCTCCGTTTTTAATTTCCTGCAAGATACTTTCTATCGCAGCGCGAGCCCCCCCTTCGGTGGATAAATTTTACGTTCAGTAAGTAAATTACTCGAGGTGGATACAGATTTTTTACACCCTCCCAAGGGTTGAGTATAAGATTCTCTCCCTCTCTCTACCTATCTGTTTTTTTTATTACTTTCTCGTTATTTTCGTTCGTGCGTTTTCTTCTTTTTTTTTTTTTTTTTTTTTTTCTTCTCTTTTTTTAGCGTGGACGTAAACTCGCGAGATAAGAAGCCAGCGGAACGAAACGTCGTTATAAGTCACTAGGTATCTCTTATATCATGTACAAACCTCTACAGCTACATTTTTCCCACGAATAAATCACATCTCCCCGGGTATAATAGATATGTAGACAATATACGTGCAGCCTGGTCTCATATGAAGTATATAATACGTTATTTCATCTCTTCATTTAATCCTGTAGCCAGGAGTCACTCACTCGGACCTGACAACGAGATGAATCACCGCTCGGAAAGGGGATAACTTAATTTTTGTAAATTAAATGTTTAGCCGAAAGTAACGCGGAGGGGTTAATTGAGTGATGTGATAAAAATGAGGGTGGAAATGGAAACGGATAAGGTACAAAGCAGAGACTGAAAGTAGTGAAGAATGAAGAACGTATCACCGTTCTTTCTTTCCTCCAATCATATTAGTTCGACGGTTTTACAGGATCAACGGATTATCCTTAGGTCACGCACCTGTTGCCATTCAACGCTATTTACACGAGATTTGAATCGGTGGATTAGGGATTTTCACTTGGAGATTTCTGGCGGAAAAATCAACCAAATAGAAAGCAAAAGAAGAAAAAGACAAACAAATGGTTTGAAATTAACGACGAAAAGTTAAAAAAGAAAAAAAACGAAATCTCCGGGAAACAACTCGTGGTTCAATGCCTGCAAGCCACTCTTCGTATGTTACACATATATACTATATAAAGACTGAAGTGATTGATGAAATCTCCGCACTGTCGTCTCGCATTAATTCCTTTCTGATGTCTTCACGCGTTTGGGAGAAAACTCTTGTAATCTCCCCAGAGTTCCTAGTGTTCATCTTGATTCGGTATACTTACCTTGTATTTTCTTCTTTTCTTTTATTCTTGCTGGTATACAGTTTGACTATGTTACATACACCGCGGGTATAAAAGAAGAAGAAAAAATAAGAGAAAAAATCGCCGAATGAATTCCAGCTGTAAAAGTGATGAACGAGGAATAAAATCGGTAAATTATGTAGCGAGTGTAAGTGAGGACTCTGTCAATGGGTCGTTAGTACCTACCGTTGAGCTTTTTATCTCTTTATTTTACGTCTCCTCTTTTTCCTTTCTCCTTCTCTCCCGTTTTTTTTTTTTTCTTTTTTTTTTTGTCTTTTTTCTTCTGGCTTTTCACTTTGCTCGAGTGCCGACGCGTAATTTGGCAATTAACGTGAGTAATCAAATAGCAATTAGCATCGAATTAAGAATCGTTGACAAAGAAAAAAGCTCAGCTCTTTGAAAATGACCCATTGAAATTTTTTATTTTCTAGTTTTTTTATTTTCATTTTTTCATTTTTTCCTTCTCTTTCCCTTTCCCTCTCTTCTTCACCGTTAAAGTCCCTTTGTACTGAGAGCTTTTCTGTCGAAGCGTATGGCCGCCTTGCGATTCAGAGCATTTAATAATTATATCAAAAATATATACTGGGTGTGCCAAATTGAACTGTGCATTAAAACATCTCGGAAATATGGGGATTGCTAACGAAAAATGGTTTTGATAACGATATCAGTCTAGTTTTCTCTATCGTTCACGGATCGCGAGTTGAGACTGTTCGAAACTCGGAAATTTGCAATGACAGTAATTTCTAGAAAAGAAAGGGATTCATTCAAGGAAACTACGTTCGTGCTAGTTTCGTGCTCACAAGGCAGTACTATTCGCAATCAAACTGATATATCATCATCATGTGTCCCCCTCGAAATTATTATATTCTCATCCGAACCATTCTTCGATAGCAGTTCTCATTTCCGAGATATTCTAATGCACAGTTTAAGCTGGGACACCCTGTACATTATGTATAATTAAAATTTCTCTCATTTTTCTCTTCTTTCACCCAACGTTTTATAAACTAAGGAATTTGATATCGAATTCACTTTTTTAACCATTTTCTCGTTTCTAAATAAAACACCAGATTGTTGAAATGCTTTATTTCGGTATAGACAAAGTATCCAGGGTCTCCGGGAGTTTTTCGGCGAACATTTTGACACTCTTTCACAAGCACACGTTTATATATCGTAATTGTACGATGGGGTGGGGGTTTTGACGGGGGATGGCATTTTGTTTTTTCCCTTCATTAAGGTATCGGCAAATAAAACCTAACGAAAACTTATTATCTCCTTATACATTTTATATCTATATATATACATATATATATATAACATAATATAATATATGTAATTATGGATTTTCGACGATGCATTTTATTCCTCGGACGTACAGACACCCTTGGTATATATACTGTATAAGTCTCGGCTATAGAAATATCTAGTGAAAAATGATCGAAATTTATGGAAAGAAAAAACGACGAAATAAATAATAAAAAAAATAAAAATGAAATTATATAATACATTGACGATACTGAGGCGCGAATTTTGTGCTTTCCGGGTCATAGAACTGGACAACGCGGGCGCCGAGAGGAAAGAAATACTTTTCATACTTTTTTTTACTTTCTACCAACTTCACGGTCGCCTCCCTATCTGTCGATATTCGTCCTTGCTTCGACAAACGCAAAAAATATGTCCACCCTTCGGTTTTCAATTTTTCTTTTCCTGCCGAATATCATTGAACGAGAGAAAAATTTTCATTTGCGTTTTAAAATCGATGATATCGGTTCCCTTTCCTTTTCCCTTTTCCTTTTTCTTTCTCTTCTATATTCTTTACCTCGAACTACATACGTATCAATTCTCTTCATACTGAATCTAGACATCCGTTGGACCTACATCCATGACGACATCTTTCCAAGAGTTTTATTCCTTGTCACTTCTACTCGTTATGGTTTACTTACGTTCTTTTTTTCTTCCTTATATGATAGTATATGTAATTTCAAACTCGGCGGATTAACGATATTATTAAGATTCGGTTGGCTAATGCGAAATAGTATGGCAGCGTTGAATTTCGGCACGATTTCTCTTTGGCGATATTGAAATTAACGAGATATTTGAACTATAACTGTTTTTCTTTTTTCTCTTTTTTTCAAATTATTCATCGGTAATATATAGCCTACGTAACAAATTTAATATATATATATCTATATATATATGTCACATGTGATGTATACAATAACATTATCTTGTGAAAATCACTCAACGCTATATAAATCGATTAAGATTTGCTTTTAGTTTTTTTGTTCCATAATTTTTCATTTGTGAGAATCATTCGACTAATATCATTTATCGCAGTTGTGTCAAAATACGACTAAAACACTCTTATATATCTATTATCAGCTAAACATTTTCCTCGTGTCTTAGCTATATATATTCAATACTTTAACTATTACCTTATACTTCAACGACTATATATAGTATTGTGTACAATGATAATTACTGTACAAGATTAGGATTGGGAAAAAATGAGCTTCGCTTAATTTCACCCTCTGCAATCTGCAGCAGGTAAGTAGGTACGTGACGAAATTAGGTGCATCTCATTTTCTCCTAAAACTTGTTATAAATTCAGAGATTATCTGTCCATTTTTCACTCTTTTTCTTCGTCTTTTTCTCCTTCTTCTTTTCCACCCCTAATATTCATTTTATACAATTAATAGTCTAAGCTTCTTACACGCGATTTAGTTTAATATCGGGTCTACGAATCCCGTGCGAATTCCTTGAGAGAACATCACTGCATTTTATTATTTATACGTCCATATCCGATTCCGATAATCAACGTTAATCGTCTTTTTTTTTTTTGTTTTTTTTGTTTTTTCATTGTTTTATTTCTTTTTTTTCTTATATATTCTGTTGTATTATATAAAAACTTTGACTATCTAAGAACAATCTCATCGCCACTTCGGCGTGAAACGAATTACACTTTTCTATCATACATATATATCATCGTCTATCCGATTACTCATACCGTTTTATCTTTCCGTTTTTCGGTAGGTTCGTTTCTTATTTTCTTACTCCTCTCTATTTTTACAATTCATTCATCTACACACACTTTCCAATTTTGAATTCATTTTTTTATATATTTTACAAACTTAGTTAGAACCATTTTTTTCCTTTCTTTATATATTCATCATACTTCGTTACAACACTCCGCGATTCACTGTATAGCAATTAGTCACTGGTCACTCACCGGAATAATATTTAAACAACAAGTATATTTCTTACGATTCATCAAAATTCCCAGAGTTATTTTTGTCGTTGAAAAAAAATTTTCTTCCACTCACTTCACTTTCATTATTTATTGTTAAACAAACGAATTTCATTGATGAAATTTATTCTGTGATCCTGAATGAACGTCATCTTCCAATCTTTCATTCGTCAATTTATTCGACAAATGACTCGACAGTCATTAAAAAAAATTCTTCGTCCATCAAGTGTCTTGTCTTGTTTGTTTCCTTTTTTTTGTTTTTAAATTTTTTGAAAAATTCAACATTTTCACGACACCTATTATTATTTATTATACGATACGAAACGAGTAGATAACCTACTGATTGGATGAATCGTCGTTATTCTCCTCGTGCTATAAGCACGTTTCCTTTTGGTCCACGTTGACAACAAGGGCAGAGGCGCTCGAGGGTAAATTTTTTTGGACGGGAACTCCGGTGGGCACCTCCTCAAGTATTGGTCAAAGGGTGGTAGTCCGTGACACCGCAGCGGATGGAGGTGGTGGCGGAGGTGGGGGCGATATTACGACGTCGGGTTCACCCGCTAGGTCGCAGTCGAACCTCCAGAGGATGCTCTCAGGGTGGTCACCTCCTGCGGAAATTATTATCGGGTCAGTGAGCACCGAGTATTACTGGGAACTAACATTTCACACGAGTTTCATTCAAGTTTCAGTTGTTTTCGACCCGCTTCATCACGAGATGAGAATATCATTTCGGCCTAAAGACAAGGGGATGAGAAAATCCCAATTTATTATGCCCTAGGATAAGGCCCAAACCGAAGAGTCGATCGCTTATATGATCCAATGTACGTTCCGCAGCGAATCTTTCTCAATCTTTCGAAATATCTTGAAATTTTTGAAATCTCATGGAATCTCTTTATCGAGTCTTCGAAATCTCATTCAATTATTTGAATCTCTCTTCAAATCCTTTGAAGTTTTTGAAGCCTTATATAAAATGACTGGAAATCTTGTGAAATATTGAAAATCTCATGAAATAATTCTTCAAATCTTTCGTAATCTATGAAATCTTGTGAAATCTTTAAATCCCGGGATCTAGTAAAAAAATCGACGAGTGATTAACCCCTGGCGCCTCGGTCCAAACTCTAATTTATTTTCCAAAAGTATAATATTTTTCCACTTATTTTCATTCGGGTTATAAAATACGTTCGTTATAACGCCGGCGTATGAAAAAAGAAAGAAGAAAAAAAAAAAAAAAAAAAAATTAGAGTATAAAATAAAGTAAAGAGAAGATTGATGTAGGTACGTGGAAATCAGTAGAGATAAAGTAAATCAAGGCTTGGATATGAAGAGAGGTGTAGAAAAGAAAAGAAAAGAAAAGAAAAAAAATTAAAGAGATGAAAGAAGTTTTGCAAAAAATAAAAAAAAATAAAAAAAAATGAAAAAATAAGGAAAGTAAAGGGAAAATTTTCTCACCTTGAGCCAACCCGATGCCGGAAGAGTCCCGTCTCAGCCTCGGCGGGGGTGGTTGATGATGTTTGTGCGTGTGAGTGTGAGAGTGGGCGTGCGCGTGCGAGTGATGCGCGTGTGTGTGGGGAGGTGGTGGCGGAAGTAACGGCGGTGGGTGAGTGTGCGTCGGGGTTCTGCAGGGTGGAGGTTGCAGACGAGGAGGAGGCCTGTGCTAGGTGTTCCCCCCGCCGCGTCCAACTCCCCTGCATGTGGCTACTTCGAAGCTCAATGACTTCTTCATCTCCGTCATCGGCAACGCCCCAGCCTCCTGCTAGGAATCATCATCAGTGTTAGCTATATCGAGATCAATTTTACGCAATATATTTCACCTTAAATCTATAGCTCAAAAGATTGCAAACCTTCTCAAAAAATGGAGCAAAATAAATAACATTTTTAAAAATTTTAATCACCGAGTCGGCCACTAATTTCCCTGTCAATTTTCACAAGGAAATATGTCATACTGTCCAACTATTGCATTTTGTACGTTAAATTAAACGAAAAATAGCGAGCTGCGGTATCCCTATTATACAAACTCTGTTTTTTTTTTTTTTTAGCAGAATAGTAATTGCGATATAATGAAATGACTGTAGTTTTTAATTACACCAGATTTTCTATCGTAATTAATTAGAGTGCTTGTGTGGTATGAAACCGCGATTTGTTTCATCAAAGAGAAAATAATTCCGTGTAAAGTATACCTGATCTATGTAAGCCAAACATTTTTCCATTTATTACTGGGAATTAGCTTTTGTACAATTTCGTAAATTTTGTTTTTACTTCAATTATCGACACTGCTATCACCTGTCTATAAATCCTACATGATATCGGAGCATTGCGAGTAGTATAGAGTAAGAAAACACCCTTCACCCTTCTGTGCCTTTTTGTCTCTCGTTTTCTTTATAGCGATCGATTCAATTCGATTTTATTTCCCACCACGTATCGCTAGGGAACAATTTTCTCCATGGTTTTCTCACGCTTGTACGAGTCAATTCGTATATAAGTAGTTATCTTACGTACGTGTCTTTGTACACAATTTTCTTACCCTCTGACAAATGGAATTATTATCTTCGCCTAGGGATATCAAAGCTGTTTTATATCTTGCCTCCTCACATCAATCACTCTATTTCTAGTAGAATACCGCCGAAGGCAATTATCTTCAATTTCTTAAAGTATAAATCTCATGATTTCTCGATCCTCCTATCTCGCTGCCTTTCTCTCTAATTTTATCCTCCACCTTTTTTTCTCTATCAAAAAAACACGAGCTTGGTTATCGCTTGGAACGAGAGGCATAGCGAAAGAATTCAAACTTTTATTGGTCGGAATCGATGGTTTATCGGTCGTAAGATTCTCGCTTGTGATTCAACGCGCGAAATTTTTCCTCCAAAGAATTTCCATATGAATTCAAGACGTGACGAGTACTAGACACCGGAAAAAAGGTATGAGACTGGTGCCGTAGGCCGGATAAAGGATTTTTTTTCTTCAACATCTTGTTTTTTTTTTTATCGTTTGGTTAAATCTCCGCTTTTTATAATCAAGTCCCGTGAAATTTACTTCATTAAATTTATGTTATACAGGTAAATATGTCTATATTATATTGAATATTTATCCAAGTAGTAAATAAAATGTTAAATAATGTAAAGAAGACCGTGATCCTTTTTTTTTTCGGCATCGAATTCATCGTCTTCTCGAATAAGTATATAGAATAAAAATTGAGGAAAAGTTATAAGAGAGAATAAAAGTTCGTATATAATAATAAATGAAAGCCCTCGTTGAAGAACATCTCATTGAAAGTTGATAACATTTAATAGTTGTCAGGTTTTCAGAGACCAACTTCACTCTTTGTTCTCTGTATCCATTGTTCTTATTTCATACCATTTCTCACTCACTTACATGAACGGACCCCCGCACATAAGTGTGTGACTATACTTTCGTTTATACGCAGGAGAGAGAGAAGAGCGCGCTTGCAGAGATAGACCTCGTTTTATGGGGAAAAACTTTTTCTTCGTCTATAAAAGGACTTGGGAATCAATCGAGATATTCTTTTGAGATACAAGGAGAAGAAAAAGAATAAAGAAAAAAGAAAAAAGGAAAAACTTCACTTATACCTCGAAGAAAAGAACGGCTACAAATTTTGATGGAATATTTTGAAAATTTCCATTTATTTATTTATTTTTTCTTATTTTTCTTGCATTTTCAATTATTATCCCGCGTGAGTAAAAAAATTGGATCGATAATATCTGTTGTTAGGCATTTTACTCAAGTCAACATCCGGCACCTTGTGTATATACCTAGAGTTATATGTTATTGTATGAAGACGTTTAAAACTTGGTGCTTCGTGTTTTAGCAAGCAAATTGTTTCTCTTAAAACTTGAGCTGCCCCTTGGCCCTCGTTAATTTTTACCGTAAAACATAAAGTAGTCTTTTCCCGTCAGCAAAGACTGGCGCTCGACTTCATCAAGTCTTTTTACCGGCGTTAAATTTTAGACCTGAACCTTTTGCGTCCGTGCTTTCGTTAGCTTCAAGACTAAAAAAATTTCTAACCCTCGAAAACTCGAAAAAAAAAAGAAAAATTAGAAAAAAAAAAATACGAGACTACCGTTTCGCAATTTTGAATTTTTGAAACTTCCCTGTTATACCAAATTCATCTAGTCAATCAAATATTTATACCAACTTGTAAAAAGCTTCAACTTCACCGTGACTCTCGGTAACAATTCTTCAATGTGCTTTTTTACCACCAAATTCATGTGCTCAACAAACTGATCCAAGTACTGGTTTTTTTTTCCATTCTTTCTATCCTGTTTTGTATAATCCCGGAAGGGTATAAAAAAAGGAAAGAAGAAACGAAGAGTGATAGAGGAAATTGAAAGCACTCTTCTGATTAAATTAAAGTACGCAGACTGTTTCCTGCGAAAAAATTCAAAATTGGTGAAGAAAGAGAAAGAGAAAAGAAAAAAAAGAAGACAATTTCATGGAGCTTTTTGGCAAATAGTTTTCCTGGAATTTATGCTATCGTTTCTGAGGTTTCCAACCTTCGGCAAACTAACTAAACGCCAACAACAATTACTTCGATCTGACTGACCCGCTAACTTTCTCAGCCTTTGTAAGGCTATGTAAATTTTCCCCCATTGAACTATTCTCCTGTTTTCATCCATCACCCTTATCAAAGTCTGACAAAATTAGTATTAGACTTGAGATAATGTATAAGTTATTTTTTGCAGGACTCTAAACGAAAAAAAAAAAATAATTTCAAAAGTAGGAGTAGAAGTTTCTTTAGGGATGTCGATTTTCTTTTAGTTGTTTTTTCTTCTTTCTCTCTTATCGATTTCACAAGGAAATACTCGAGAGTAATGTATAGGTAATTCTTTCGAAATTCTCTTAGCCCCTATTCTAGATTTCGTTGAATTTGAATTGGACGACGATTTCTCGAATCTGTCGACTCTGCAGCTTGTTTTGAGGCCGTAGACGCAAAGCGTTTCCTAATAGCGGGTGATTTATTCTTCCCGATTCGTCTCGCGCTTTAAAAACTACTATGAAACGACTTACTATAGATTTACAAGTAGTACTACTCTCGGTTTTTGTATTTTCTTTTTCTTAGATAACGCGAAAGGAAACTGTCATCAAATACTCCTCTAAAATTCTCACTCCTAAAGAAAGAAAAGAAAATCTTAGAAGACAGAACCAAATATTTGATCATTTCATAATTAATTTCTTTAGATTTTTACAGTTTTACACAGCAATATATAATCGCGCGAGCACATGCACCATATGTCAATCGTGTTATATATAAATAACCATTTATATGCACTGCGTATGTAAGCGACATCAAACGTTTAAAAAATTCAGTACATATATATATATATATGAAAATACATAAAATAATAAAATATAAAATATAAAATAATTTATATTTGCCAGAGATTGAACGAAACGGGTTAACGTAATTTTAAAATCAAATATTATTTTACATGTTGATACCTGTAAATATGCAATAATTTTCTACTTTTCAATAATAACTTTCACTATCTCAACGATATCCCGTTCCGCTCTACTGCGTGTGTAAATTATTGAAATTCAGCCGTACGTTGTATTATACATATATATGTGTAATCTACCGGCGCTGCGATGCACAAATATGTATTTCTGTACGTGTCATTTTGATACGTCGTGCCAAATGCAGATACTTATCATATAAGTATATATGATAGGTGTAGTATATGCTTAGAGGATATATACATGTATAATATATAATATACAATGTGTATGGTTAAATTGTCAGTGAATTGTTAATAACATGTGAAATTATTGAAGGAATATAGAGTGGATGAGAATCAGACAATACGCAAGAATTTTAGGTGTATAATATATTCCATATATCCACTTTTGACTAGAAAATATTCCTCTCACTCTTATTATTTTTCAAACATTGACAATTTCCACCGTTCTACGGATACTACCTTCGTTTAATTCCATCCCGCGAGTTCCCGAGGCGACTTACTCGTATGAATATACATATATGTACATATTTCTATGCAGGACCGGGGGTCGAAGTTTTCAAATTATTTAAATTCTAAACACTCGAAATGTGGGATTCGTTTCTAACGATTCTGAATTTTCGCAAACGCTGAAGTTTAGAATGCTAAAAATCCAACAAAAGTCCAGGTCCGCCGAAAGCCCTAAAGTACGAAAATTTCGGTCTACTTCTCAAGACGCGAAGACAACAAATAGTTCACTCCAATCGATACCTTCTTTACGGAAATCCACTTCGTCTACTTTATTCGATAAGATTTTGAAACTTTTTTTCCAAAAGTACATATTGTCAAGACGATTAATTTCACCTATTATTGGTTTCGTTCCGATCAGTACTAGCCCGAGTTATTAAACATTGAATGGATCCATGCGTGAATTTCAAGTTCGAGGTTTTAGCTCTTCAGACATTTTAGCTCTTGGGATTTTAGCTCGAACCCTCGGTGTTCTTTTTCCAAATTTTCTGAAATCAGCTCTGTAGCCTTCGGGGAAAATAACCTGCCCAAAAACTGTGCGTCGGTAATATTCAAATTCGGAACTTCGACCCGGCCCCCTTGTACGCGTGAAGTGTAAAAGAGCAATATGTACATAAATTAAGAAAAAAAAGTATAGAAAAAAAAAAGAATCCCACGGGAACTCGCGAACCCGTCAGGCAGGACGCGACTTACACCATTTAGTCGAGGCAACTCGATGCTAGGAACATATGTCGTCTCTTCGTGACTGCAGTACCTTCCTCGTCGAAGCGATGCGCCGGGGCTACATCGCGGACAAGGTAGATGACCCTCTCGGGATATCCTCTGTTTAGTTGCCGGTCTTTGACGAGATCCGCATCTCACAGCGAATCTTAATTCCGATGCCATCTCAGCGCAGAGCGACTATAGAATCGCAATTCGGATATCGGACGGCCCGAGGATGACAACGATATGTGTTACAATATTAAAATAGTACAATAAAATGCGATACGATATACAATACGATACGATATACGTTATATATATACAGATACGAGACAAGGCAAGATAAACTGCTGAACAAAAATTTTAGAGCAAAAAAAAAACAAAAAAAAAAAACGAAAAACAAAAATCGGCGCGAATCGACAGACATGGACGTATATAATAATTTTCATGCGGATAAATAATTCACGTTCAAATTTAGTAGAGATGCAAATTTCCACACCGTGGTTATAACGTAGTTAATTAAAGACCTCATAATCACGAGTGCCGGTGAGAGAAATGAACACTTGGATGTAATTACGAGCAGTTCTACATAAAAGAAAACAGAAAAACAAAAAAAAAAAAACAGAAAAAAAAAAAGGAAAGGCAGATTTATCACCTGCGACATGAAGCGCTAATTAGAGGTGCCACTGCGCTTTTTTTTCTTCTTATTCTTTCAAAGTCTATATATTCATTCAATTTTCTGTTTCTACATATTATTCGAATGTATTTTTCACCAATTATAAAGGAATTAGTTGTTGAAATGCTTGATGAGAATTTTTACGGAATGATAAAATGAAGATGATGAGATTTAGGATGTGTTTGAAAAGTCTGAGATCTTGAATTTCCTGACGTTTTACTCACGGTAAGAATAATAACTGAAATTTTACCCCAACGAACAAACTTAGCGCGTGCAAAATCCGTGGCAAAACTTACCCTGTCCGACTGCGCGTGCTTCTTCGAGTTCCAACAGAATTCAAGAATCGCTACAAGTATGGCCAGAGCCAGTCCGCAAAGTAGAACGACGAATACTCCGCCTGTAAAAATTTCAAGTCAATATATTTGCACGTCGTTTATTTAACGATCTTGAACATCGGGACATCCACTACAGTCCTCGAACTTCAAGCCTTCCTCGTCTTCCTTATGACCGAGATGATAGCTAGCAAAGTCAACGGGAATAAGGGAGGAACTTGGCTCCAAGGGTTTCCGGGGGGACGGATCCACCGCCATTCGTCACAATTTACAAAGACATTCGGACGTTCCTATTTGCATTCAAATAACCGCTCCTACTGTAAATTCCCTCCTTGTAGGCCCTCTGCAGACAGGACCAGGGTTGTCCTTTGCGTGAGCCTCGCGGCCTCGCGGACGTCGGTTGTAATTTGAAACTGAACTGGGTTAACCCGCTATCACCTGCCGCCCAATTTATGGCTGGGTCCAATTTTCTCATATAAACCGTATAATTCGACGAGATCTTATAATTAATACCCGTATGGTAAATTGGCGAAAATTTACAATCAAAGTCCCGGGATTCTTCAGTCCGACAAGTTTCATCTCGGCATAAAAACACACCGGGTTTCCACGAGTCGGGAACTTGCTGAGAAAGGGATGAAGTCTGATATACCGGACCATTAGCATCATCATACGGGGGTTGGCTAATTGAGTTATTGACCGAGCGAGGCTTGTCTATTTTGGCAAGGATTTTCATCCCTTTATTGCCTCGGTCTCCAGGAAGTCGGGATCGTCCATCATTGGCCAATGATTCGAACGATTTACTGTTTAGTTTGCCGAGCCTTTTACTAGTGGGGCTGCGTAAATGTATGCATGGGGAGGCTGAGTCTCGTGGTTTATGTGGGTCAGGTCAAAGAGAACGTTTCCCTGTCCGTCCGCAGTGCAGTGGCTGCGTTGGTTAGCTTGCGATAAAATGAGGGAATAATTTTCCCCCGAATGATCCGATGACGAAGAGACTCTCCGTGTGGGAAAAACTTAACACCTTGAAAGATTGGGGTGTCAGCTTTCGGGGAGGATTTTTACGAAGACCGGAATGAATGTACGAAAATGAATTCTCATCGCCTTCATTCAAACCCTCGACTCTAGACAGGGTCTTGAATCTCACATTATACAGCTTCGTGTACATTCTACACTCTGTCCTACTTTGCCTCGGACTTAATCGCCCGTAAAATCTGCGAGCTAGACTTTCCGAAAAACGCCAACACTCCGTCCCAGTTTATATATGTATAAATTTGACTTCTATACGCGTACCTAGGATGAACGTACGTGTCTAATCATTTTTTCGTATAGATATTTAAAGAATTTGATACGACGGGAAAGAGGAAAAGGAAAATTCGCCCAGTTTTTTTCTTCCCACTGGTTTTGATGAAATCATCCGTACAAGCCACCCTCAATATCCCATAACTCGCAACCCTTTATATCTAGCAAGATTCGGAGGGTGTGGATAGGTGACTAGGTTGAATTTTGAGAGGGGAGTTTAAACGTGGTGAAAATCGTGAACTGAATATAAATCTTTCGCCGGAAATCACGGATCGCAGTGCAAGATTTTACTTCGTTCTTTGGCCTCCGCCCTCGACGCCCTTTGACCCGCTCTTGGATACTGGAGAATACCATGAAATTCTTCTCTGTGATATATACACCCTACCTTAAACTGGAAGAGACCCCGACTCGACCCGCTAGGTGCTACTATGTATTCATGGTGCAGGCGGGCCGCGACTTTATCAAAAGTTGCCCATTTTTCCATCGTCCATTCGCCAGGACGCGACACGGTGCGGCGTGGTGCACGTCGCGACGCCCGCCCTCGGGTAAGACCCTATCTCTATGCCCACCGTGGCTCGAACCGCAATCGATATTATCATTCTTCGTGGACCGCGTCGCAAATAGACGATTGTTGCTTCTGGCTACCAGCTACAGCGATTTTATTAAACTTCCGATCTTGAAAATTGGCCAATTTCACCCCGTAGTCAGATCAAAAAATAGTATCGCGAAACAAACCGCGACGATCATCTCCGACGAAGAAATGTATCAATTAATTTATCCGAAAAGCGAGACGCGTTTTTTGGCTCAAAAATTGACGCACCAACTCCGCGGCGTTTCCCTCCTGCGTCCCTTCGTATGTTTCGAAAGTTTGAACTATATATTCCAGCGAATTTAGATACAAATAAATTTGCGCGTGAGAGGAACCTGTTTCGCTGTGGCAGCGTCATTTCGCCCTGTGAGGGGTTGGCGGGAGTCGGTGAAGTCGGATTTGCATAACTTCAGGACGTCGTGATTTAGGCGATGCCTGAAACCGGAAAGAGAAACTTTCATTTCCGGCACCGCCGTCGTGGCCGAGCCGACTAGCTATCTGCATATCCTGAACTCGCGGCTGACTCTGTACTCGAAGTGTATAAAGACGGTTTCCGGTTCTGAAGAAGACCTTAGTCAAACTTTCCCCGCCTGAATTCCGCATCGGTCTTATCACTTTCGCAATAATTCACAATCATATTATCGCTCGCTGCCCGAATGCGTATAATACCATACTCATACTTGTTTTAAAATATGACGAATAAAAAAAAAAAAAGGAACCTGTTGCCAGGCTAAAAATTTCATCCCCCTTCTCGGAGATAATCCCTCGCGAATTTCTCTACGAAAAAGATTCTTTGAATATATCTGCGATAATAATTATACTCCCGCGGGCAAAGTAACCCTTCGTTCTTGTCTCGCTCTATTATTCACTCGCCTATCTATTCATTTATTTATACGGATGTATTGTATTATTTAAGAACAAGCTGGCGAATTATACACGGAAGATTATCGCGGGTATCGAAGGGCCGGGAAATTCTATTCGTTAAATGAATCGAATAAAATTGAAAGAAGTACATAAGGGATGTGGCTCACCGATGTTTTCGACTCCTAAAGCGTTGGCTTTACTCTCCTTGCTCTTTTCGTCTCTATTGCAAACGTCACCGGTGTTTTTCCACCACTTATCGTAGAGTATCTGAATCACTCCCTTTTCCTGTAGCTCCAAAATGGCCAGAGATATTTTATCCCTCCATGGTGAACCTGCGCTTGAGATAAGGGATAAAAAGTAATGAGTTAATGCTTCGGCCAGGACTCGTATATACTCGTCTTGGAATTAGTTAGAGATAAAAGAATGTGGGGAGGGCGACCTTTCGGCGTTGCGATCCCGTATCCCTTGCTGTCCAAGAGGCCCCCTATTTGGGTCAGATTGCAGTCTCGTTGCACCGCGTAATCTAGCATCGTTGATTCCATAAGGAAGGCGTAATCCCCTTCCAGGACTCGCTTGACGCCCTCTTCGTACGTTGAGACGAAGACAGCCGGCCTCTTCGACTCCATGAACCTCCACATCTTTTGATATATACCGATCTTCGAGTCCTGCAAAAGATTTCCCAGTCTTAAGTCCCTTGGATTAGACAAAATTCGACATGATCCTGGCGGGACTCACCCTGAAGAACGTCATGGTACTTCCACCCTCTAGTGTGCCGTATGATATTTCAGTCTGCTCTGCGAGATCGGCGGCGTTTTCGATCGGGGTAATCATTCGTTCGACTGTTAGAAAGGCGGCCAAGTTTGCGGTGTACGATGATATGATGATTAGAGTGAAGAACCACCAAATACCACCGACGATTCGCGTGCTGGTTGCCTGTCGGGCGGGTTAGGCCGAGAAAAAAATTGTTCCCTGAACTTGAGGAAGTAAAATCTGTGGTATCCATCCATCCGCACTTAACACACGACGTAATCGTCGGATCATATCTTCATGTAATCATTCGTACGCGCGTTAATTATTACGGATTTATATTATACATGTATATGTCTGCATCAAGATCTCAGCCAGCGATCCTGCGATCCACGAAGAAAGTTAGAAGGAGGAGTAAAGACGAGAGGACGAGTCGTCTCGTAATCGGCAAATAACCCCTCCGCGATTCGTATCTCTAAGAATTTAAAATTCTTCCCTCTCGACCCTTTTTGACTGAGGCCTATTTTACTCGAGAGTAGTTGTCGTCGACGTCGAGGTCGTAACGACATTCACCGATCAATCGAGAACACATCAACGTTCGATATTAGGACCTCCCGCCAGATCCGAGCCATTGGGAAATTCTAGAGGCGAGGAATGCCAATAAAAGTTCTGGTTCTTACTTCTTTCTCAAAACCCGCGCATCTCCTTTCTCTCTATCTTACTCACGCGTCTCTTCGTGCATCGCAGGCGTTCCTCTTACGTCATACTTCGCGGGAGAAAAAGATGAAGAAGAAGTAGAAGAAGTAGAAGAAGAAGAAGGTGCACTATATAAAAGACGGTCTTAAGCCTCTTTTTCAAATACTCTGCAATTCTAGCATATGGATGATTTTTTAGTTCCCTTAAAAACATCAACCCCCTAGTTTCTTGTATCCACACTTACTCAGGTATCTATCTAGGTTCGTGTCTAACTTACTTCTATAATCGCGCGAGGTCTACGAAAGTACGAACTGCAACTGTATATAAATTTCGGTAAAAATAACGTGTACACTATATATATTATACCTACATATTACCTATACATACACTTCAATTCACGAAGCGAGCAATCCACAACCCCCGCATGTACATACCACAGAGCCGGCATAAAAGCACCTCTTTATCTACACGTGGAAAGTTGATAATTAAATTGATGTACCATTGGCTTTATAGAACCTTTCTGCGTTAATAGATGACCCTCATCATTTTTATTCTCTGCTTTCTACGTGTATATAAAGTTCAATAGACGTGTATAGAATTTTACATGTATATAAGGTGTGTATGTGTGTGAAAATAGTCTGTCCAGGTATATCCGTCGAGGAGGAAATAATGGGTGAAATAACGGGGGTGGGGGTAGGAAAATGGAATTTTCTTAAAGAAAATAATAATTATTTTTCCAAGACCTGCGAGAGACTGTAGAGTCGATATTGGACAGGTTAGCGTTGACGTTTATCTAATTAGTTAATAATTAACACGAGCTTCTTTTCATAAAATTTCCTTTTTTTTCCTTTCTCTCTCTTTCTGTTTTCTCATTTATTCAGTTTTTTAATTATTTTTTTCTACATACTACCGAGAATGAAAACACTTCACATATACCTACGCTCGGCACTATTACACCTACGAACACCTGTAGACCCCTTCGCAATAACGAGGGGAATTCTTGTGCTACTCGTTCGCAATGTCTTCTCTCCTGTCACTTCCAGTATTCGACATTTTTCTAAACGCTTTTATAAAGAGATGCATGACAGGGGGAACCCGTTTCAAATTCATACGTACATATAGTACGTATGCATATAGGTATATACGTGGGTATTTGATACATACATCCGTACATAGCCAGACATTGAATTATATAGTCTCTGAATGTTTTTTTGCCTTTTGATATTTTTTTTTTTTTTAATGCTCGTTTGTTTCATTTTCGGTTTATTCTTTCTGTTTTATTTTCTGTATCCTTTTTTCTTTTTTCTTTATACTCATTCATATCCCGTTATTTATTTGCCGTTTTTCAATGTTTTATCGCGGTGGAAGTAAGTCGGCCGGAAAGAGAGACAGAGAGAAAAAAACAAAAAAAAAAAAAACAAAAAAGAGTGAAATGTGACAAAGAGTGTGAAATGTTTGAACGGATTGCCACAATGAATCGTTAGCAGCAGGAGCTAACTGCAGAAACGCGTTTATACCATACATATAAGGTACTATACATACATACATATATACTATATATAATATTTAAAATAAATGTTGAATAAAATCCGAGGGATGTATATAGGTATAACACGGCTGATTTTTATCTAGCCATAAGCTAAGCTCATCCCCAAACGAAATGTATGTAGTTACTGGCTGTTAGTTGTATAAAATATGCATATATATATATACCTATAGAGATATACATATATACCTAACGTGAGAAAAAGGGATTTGAAAATAATTTTATACCGATATTAAATCCCGTGGCATGAATTTTTTTCTTCGATGTTGAATTTCGATAGAGGGAAGAAAGGAAGGAAGGAAGTAAGAAAGGATCAAGGACGGAAGTAACTGTGGTAAGTAAAAAAAAAAAAAAAAAAACAGAAATAAGGTAGGATAGGTACGGTATAGTTAGAGGAAGTATAAAAGCTCGCTTAGCTTATACATGGGGATCGGTAGAGAAAAAAAAATGTCGACTGAAGAAAAAAATAAAAATAAAAAATAAAGGGAGCATCGATTTCACATAGAATGAGCATAAAACCTGCTGCTTATCATCAAATACTATATAGTCTCCGATAAGTGTGTATGTACCTTGAATAATGATTGTTTAAAGAGTTCTGCCCCGATCACTGTATAGTAGAATTAAAGTTAAGGGGAGGGACCAGTCATATTTTACGGACCTGTCTAAATTCTCGAATATCTCCGAAACGGGGTAATCAATCGGATTGTCCTTTCGGCAGTCGATGTTTGAAGAGTAATGACATCGAGTTTTCTTGTAAAATTCATGAAATCTTTATTTTTTTTTTTTTTATGCGTCGAAAAATGCGGGCGGGTGACTTATTTCGACTAGCATCAGTGCCTACGCATCATTGACGCGGACAAAAGTATGTAACAGCAAGTCTATACGGTATGACGAGCACACCCATTACAAAACATCTTCGATCCATGCAGTAATAACGTGGAAAAGTGCAAATCAGATTTCGTTTTAATAAGCGATTAAAAATTGTTGGGCAGCCATGGTAAATGCCTGGGTTGTCATGGCAATCCTTAGTTTCCGAGATACAACAATGTAGTCCATCGTCTGCAGTACCGACGAAACGACTCTGCGCTGTCATTTCTATCTCGGGCATCTCGGAAACTAAGGATTGCCACGACAACCCAACCATTTACCATGGCCGCCCAACAATTTTTAATCGCTAATTACAACGAAATCTGATTTGCACTTTTCTACTTGATTACTGCATGGAACGAAGATGTTTTGTAATGGGTGTGCTCGTCATACCGTATAGACTTGCTGTTACATACTTTTGTCCGCGTCAATGATGCGTGGGCACTGATGCTAGTCGAAATAAGTCACCCGCCCGCATTTTTCGACGCATAAAAAAAAAAAAAATAAAGTTTTCATGAATTTTACAAGAAAACTCGATGTCATTACTCTTCAAACATCGACTGCCGAAAGGACAATCCGATTGATTACCCCGTTTCGGAGATATTCGAGAATTTAGACAGGTCCGTAAAATATGACTGGTCCCTCCCCTTAAGTGACGTAAATTGAAGTGAAATGGTATACATATATACATATACACTTATACAAGGTATAGGGAAAACATGTGGCGGATAATTCCAACGAATCAATGAGTCCCTCGATTAGTTATATCTTTCTACGAATCGGAGAAATTTTCTTCATTTTGCATTATTGAAAATTGATTATGCATGTATGTAGAAATAATACGACACGTAAATGTGCTTTGGCTGTTATATGTGCATGCAGGGTGATGGCATGTTGTTTTCTCTCATTTTTTCTTCTTCATGTTTTTATTTTCTTTTATTTTCTTTTTCTTTTATTTCAGTCCGTTTTTTTTTTTTAATGAATTTTACGGTTCTCTGCACTTTGGCGCGTGATCGAAGAAGGGGTCGGCGATTTATTCGATAGTAGGTTATGCGTATGTGGTACGGTGCTAGACGCGGCTTCTGCATATCTGTATATACACACACATACGTACTGTGAACTTTATATGTGTAAAAGATAGGAGAAAAAAAAAGAGAGAAGAAAATAGAAGAAAAAAATTGCACAGCACGCCAACTGCTGCCGTCTAAGCTTCTCCACGTCGAATAAGTTCCGCATTGAAATTTCATCCCCGCTATCTCTTATCTCTAGTCGGGATATATATCTACCGACTCAAACCGATGCGGATGCAATAGCCTTTAATACGATACACCGAGAAATTGTACGATATTAATCGTAAAATATGACAATATAACGCCGACTGATCAAAAGTATGCAACGATAACCGTAAACCGTAAATATAGACACAGGCTATAGACGCAATTCGAATATAAACCCACCCTCGTAGAATCTTGTATACTATATACCGATAATAAAATTCTAACTATACAGTAAAGAATTTATGTCCTAATAAGTTTGAGTATATGTACATACGAAAAGAGAATTTCACTAATCTTTACAATTACATATGTATTCTTGCGTTTCACTTTTTCGCGTACCTGGGTACACGAGTTTACGAATTCCGGTGTTTCACGGTTCGATAATTCGAATTATACGGGGCCTGTACAAACTGTTGAGCAAACAATAACGAATAGGAATAATGAAGAAGTTTATTGAATGAATCGTTGTATGTTAGGTAAACGAAGAAACTTTTTACTGGAATGGAATTTAAAGCTGAACTAAAGCTCGGTCCCGGACGTAATATCGCGTCGCGTTTTCCGCTGTATATACAGGTATAGTAGGTTGGATATAAACGTGTGTTGATAGGTATATTCGCAGACATATCGTATATGATGTGAACGATGTAGTATGCATCATCCAGTGTCCTATACGTAAAACGTAGTTTGAGAGATATTTCAGCGACCATAGTATCCCCGGGTTCTATCACCGCCTCAAAAACGCTCCCGGACTATTCCGGCTTCGGTCAAATGTTGATAAAAGTGAAAAATAAAAGGTGTAGGTAGTATAACGTGCAATTCAAATCTCCATTCGTACACAGTCATGTAAATGCTGCTCTAGTACGAAGCTGCTATACGTGTCTTTTTATTATTATTATTATTATTTTTTTTTATCATATTGTGGAAATATATTGTTACTGGCAAAATGGTATACGGCAATGTTTGGCCAAGTATAAAACTTCGTGTGTATGCTATACATTTCCGAGAGAATGCTCAAAAACGTTCTAAGGACCTCGCGTAAAATAATACCACTCGTGTAAAACAGGCCAGGAAAAGGTTTGTGCTGGTATTAGAATAGCTGTTATAAACTGCGTGAAGATATACTGAACTAGTGCGTTTCGATCTATAAGATATTTTCATATCAACTTGAATTTTTCTATCCTAACAGGCGCATAAGGGAAGGAAGAAAGGATTTTACCGTTTTCTTTATCAAAATTTATCCCAACATTAGATGAGTAGAATCAACGAGCATGACCTAAGCTCGGAGGTTCCTTTGAGAGGTTCAAATCTAACCGAGTCTTTGTATTTTTATAAAGAAACGCGATACGTTGAATATTACTGAAGAAGAAAAAAACAAAAGAAAACCACGAGGAAAATGGTGTAAAATGATATTAAAGACTGTGAAGAAAAAAAGGGGGGGAAAAAAAATTATACGTAAGCAGAGATAAGGAGCTTTATTCTTCAACCCTCTCTCGAACACAGAAACCTACAGGTATGCCTTTACTCTTTACTCCTACTTGTAAGCTCTCTATAGTTCTTCACTTGAAGTTGAATAAAATGAGGAATCGTCGGATATTAGGGTGTCTTTGCAGGCTTAGGGGGTGAGGGGGGGGGGGGGGGGGGGGGTGGAATTTTCGGGCGAATATAAGAGAATGGAATAGAATAGAAGAGAAGAGAGATAAGTTGTTGAAAAAGTGGAAAAGTATAAAGTTGCCGACTCCGCGGTATATCGTGTAGGTATATGTATTACCTTGGGGTTGAGGTCGCTCCCCTGTTGCATGAGTGTCCCGACGGTAAACCAGAAGCTGTTGGCCAGGGTGAAGTCGTTCACGGTACGGGGCAACGGGATGTCGTCGCTGTCCGGTTCCAGAGCGCTAACGTGACCGCCCTGACAATATCCCGTTCATCGCCAAGTCGTGCGAAATTTTTTCAACGACAATTATATTAGGGTATATATATATATAGGTAGGTATATAGAATTCCGTTTCGTTTTTATGACTTATCGACGTATACGGAGATTTCGTCTTAAAATAATTTCCTTCTCATTAGGAATTTTGTATATTTTTTTTTCTAATTTTTCACAATTTGCTCGCATCGGTAAAAGAACGAAGTTTTTTTTTTTCGTTACCGTTGATGGTGAATTTCGGGGATCGAAATAATGAAGGAAGGAAGAGATTGTAGAAAAAGGTTCGTACTTTGGAAATGAAGATTTGGAATGAAACGTATTTTTTTTTTCTTCTTTTTTTTTTTTGAACTATTGTGTCTGGTACGTGATGTTAAGAAACGAAACGAAACTGAAAGAGGAATAAAGAAGAGAAAAAGAGCTACGCTGGGATTCTACGGCACTCGAACGGAAAGATATCGTTAGGTACCCACTCGATGATATTGTCGACAAAGTTTTAACGAACCAACCAAAAGGGCAACGGAGGTAGCGCGGTGTTGCCCAACCCGTGAGACAAAGAAAAGCAACGGTAAAAGTATAGAGATATAAAAAAGAAACAAAAAGAAAAAAAAAAAACGAGAAAAGACGAAAAGAAAAAGAACAACGAGAAGGGAGAGGAGAAGTTCAAAAAACGAAGGGTAACGAACGGTAACGAACCGTCGAACGGAGAGAAACTTTCGCTTAGGCTCAACAGCCCGTCTACATTCATAAGCTCCTTTCGATTCTGTATAAGTTAGAATAATTGTGTTTCCCCCTTTTTTTTTATCTTCTTCTTTATATCACTCATTCATATCCTATTGTATATATTTTTTTTTTATATACCGTTTCGTATCCCAGCTTTCATCGTTAATTTGCATCTTTCAATTTATAACCGAGTGAGTACGGGGTGAAAAGCGAAATCGAAATGGGGTCGGAGAGAAAGGGGAGGGAATAATAAATTGGTGGAAATAAAAAAACAGGAAAAAAGAAGAAAAAAAGGGAAAGAAGAAACACCGGAAAATTAGCGTCGGTTCAAACGCGTCTTTTCACTTCCTGCGTTCTTCCCGGCTTCACCCTCAGGACTAACAATCCGTACACAGGGTGTTCAGAGATTCACGTATAACGAGCACCTCGAAAATCCTTGCTTAAAATTCAAACGAAAATTTACCGTGACTTGTATAAAAGGATTATTTCATTCTTTCTCCACACCTTTCGGCTTTACTTCGAAAACCTCGTCCTTTTACAAAAGCGAGGAAAATTTAATTTTTTATTTATACCTACTTATCTCGGTCTTCAAATGACGACCAAAAAAAAAAAAACAAAAAACAAAACAAAATCTAGGCACAAGTAACAGATTCCTTTTTCAACTCCATTCCAATCTTAATGAACACCGCAAGGCAGATAATCCACCCTACCTGTAAAGGACACTTGCAGCTTGGACAGGGCGCAGGCTCGACCCATTCGTACGGGGAAAATCTCGCCACTATCCAAATGGTCAGTGAAACGATCACGTAAGCTCCTAGCATCGACAGCCAGATTTCCACAGCTAGTGGATTCATGAATGAGAAGAGACGCGACGGCATTCTCCCGGAAACCTGGAGCAATTTTACGTTCTTCGTTGTCTTTTTTTTATCCCCTTTCATTTTTGTCTAATTAAAATTCGTTTCAATCCCGATCGTTGCTTATCGTTATTCTCTATCATCCTTCATTTCACTCTCCCCTTTCGCATCGTCCAAACAAATACACACACACGCGTATATATACACACAGTCGAAAATTTCTTGTACAATAGGTAGAAATTGCGCGTCGTGATCGAAAACCTTGCCGAATTCTACACCCCTCATATTTGCCGAGGTTAAATCACCGAGATCCTCGAGGATAGTAGACGGCCGAAATCCGCGAGCCAGCTCACAAACGGTATCAAATATTGAGCGACGTGTTAGGCAAACGACCAGAGGCTATTTGGGTTATAGTAACCGGAGGTTACTCTCTCGCACTTCCCCTATTCCTCATTCAGTATGGATTAATTTGAACCCCCAAAATAATGAAAAGTTTGAAAAATCTGTTAAACTTGGTATAAACTCTCGGCAAACTAGAGAGATGGAATTATCGTTCGGATCGGAGACACGAGACGCATTATTCTTACTGCTAGTATAATGAGATACATGAATCGCAGGAAGAATCTTAAGAGTAATGTGATAAAATAAATTGGGGTAAACGCGCTTTTCAGCTTCTGGTTACCGATTCGAAAAGACGTAGACACCTACGAGGAAGAAGAGGCTAGAGAATGAGTAGAGATAATGAAGAGTAAGAAGGAACGCGGATTCAACCCAGACACGATTTTCTAATTTTTGTCATATCGGGGTTTCTTTGGCTGATACCAAGTGCAGCATCTTGTCTCGGCACCGTCGTCAAGTATACCTTGGGATTGAGCCCACTCCCTTGTCTCAGAAAAGTTCCAGTGATGAACCAGAAGCTGTTGCTGACGCTAAACTGATTCTCGACGACATCACTTTCGGCTAGGCAGGGGTGAGGATTGTTCCATTCGTAAGGGCTGAATCTCGCCATGACGAAGAGGGTGAAACTGACCAGCATATACGCAGCTAGTACGTAAAGCCAGATTTCAACAGCCAGAGGATTCATGAATGAGAATAACCGCGTCGGCTGACTAGTCGGTACCTAAATTTTCATGGACTAAAATTTTAATTACAACGAATCGACGCGTTAAGATATTCGTTCGATTTCTCAATCGGTTAGTTTCTTCCTTATTTTACAATCTAGGAAATATCTTTCGCGTTATTCACTGCCGTCGTATCTTGGTCTAGAAAAATCTATTGTAAGTATTGTCTGATCGAAAGTGAATTTAATTTATACTCTCGCTTCTTCAATTTGACAATAAATCAAGAGAATTACCTTACACGGTGATTTTTTGATCGAATCAGACTGCGAAAGTATCTCATATTTCTAATTGAATTGAGTGTAAAAATTATTTGAGGTAAAAGAGGAATTCAATCGGTTTGAGCATTTTTGATTATCTACCAAGGGATGATCGTTTGCATTTCGATGTTTTATCAATATATCAAACGCGTAACGCGGCGAACTGCTATTGAATTTCAATCGAAAACAATCTAGGGCCGCAATGAGGCAAGTAATTAATATCAGCGAGTCAATTTGTCCCCCCGAATGGCATGTAACGAGCTTGTATCGAATTGCGCCAGACATCTGAATAAAACTGATAGCTCAGCGTGCAGGAGGCAGCTGACGCGTAACTGACGCGTGACATTGTACAAATGAATTATTATTGCGGAGTTTGTTGGCTGTCGCGGGTATAGGAGTTCGTAAAATAAAAAGAAGAGAGATAGAGAAGAAATAAAACAAAACGAAACAAAACAAAAAAATTGATAAAATGAGCAGACCAAAAAATAAAAGAAAATAAAAAATTTCCCGAACCCGAACTGTCCGTTGCTATACTCGTTTGCCCTACGACTAAGGGTGCAACTTTTGTTGAAAAACATTTTTTCACGTCTCCTATAGTTACGAGTTATATACTGACGTAGCTAAGCGAGAAGTTATATGGAAAAGAAAAGTTTCGAAGCTCAAGAAACACGTCCGATATATTTTTTATTTTTATTTTTTTCCCCCATTAGGTATTTTTTTTATTTTTTTTATTTTTGGTCAGTTCTCGCAGGACGCGTATTCAGAGATTTATCTCCGGTGCTAAAAGGTTATCAATTTTTGATTCAACTCTAATAAAGGAGGATTGAGTTTTCAATCGGGTAAAATCGAACTGTTGAAAATTTATGCAAATAGTAACTCACCTTAAACAATATTCCGATACCAAGATTCATGAACGGCTTTGTAAAGTCTATTACACTTTCCCTCGCGTAGTTAATCGTCATTGAAGCAACAGCTAAATCTGCTCGCTGTAAGTAAAAAAGAAGAAACGAATATATTACAGATTATACATTCGAAGGTATATATTTGAGAGAGTTTTTCCTTGGAATAAATGAAATGTAAACGCATTGAAATCTTTCGAATATGTTATTCGTTATTTGAAAAGCGCGAGAACTTCATCTTCTTCTTTTTACGCTCCCATTCATTAACGATGTCGCATAGTAAAGCTAGTGAAGGGAGGAATGGTAAGCTTTGGTTAAAAAAAACTCAGTGTTCTATTTAGCGAGGGAAAAATAGGATAAGTTTTTGTATCTTTTCCCTCGGTTTGTATACGCAGAGAAAGCCCAGGCGAGTTCGGGGGATGGTTTTCAGGTTTTATACAAATTTTTTATAAATTTAAACCTCCGTAGCCCCGGAGCAGCGCTAAGAGTAACGTATTGTAATTTCCCGTTTAATATACCGCAGGAGTAGCAATATCTATGTTAACATTATATATGGGATCCTTTGTCCAAGGAAAGATTCTACCCTTACATAAAAGCCGCGGGTGTATCTGCCCCCTTTGATGGTGCAATTAGCCACGCGATGGAGCACCTTCATAAGTATGTACCTATACCGAGTCCTTGTCGATATTTTTTTTCTTACCCTTAAAAATAGCGAAAGCTAAAACCTGGAATCCTGAAGGATGGAATCGTCCCTCGGAAAGCGAGGAGCTTTATGAGTAGCGCGATTATATCAACGGGGAAAATAAAACCAATCAATTAGCTTTGGAATTGACGTTTAATTACCAGTTCGATTGAAGAAAGTTTAGAGTTTATTCGCGAGCACCCATCTCGCTAATTATCAATAATTATTATCCAACTTCGAGAACTATTCTTTTTACTTAAATTACAATTGTGCGTTTGGAAAAGTCCGATTTCTGACCGAAAGATTCCGAAGAGAAAAAGAAAGATTCCTGACCGAAATTTGCGGACGAAAAATTTCTGCATTATAATCCCAGGAGTCGCGTCTCGCCCTGATTATTCGCTAGATTGCTTTGCTGCAATTCAATCTGACCTTTTCTTTATCTAATTTTACTCCCCCAAGAAAGTACCTAGAGCACTCAAAACTTCCGACTCGAATAACTTTCGAACGATTCGACCGATTCCAACGAAATTCGGCACAGAAATACTTTTCAATCATTTCTCCGTCTCGGATTATATTTGGGAAAAAATTTATCGAGGGATTCGCGAGGGCAAAAGAAAATCGAAATTTTTGAAGCGTATAAAATTCTGTGAAATTTTCTCTTCCTGTACGTCTCGAGGTTTTTGCCAAAATGTGGCGGAATTTCTAACTTCGTGTTTCATTAGGAAATTTCTTCGGACGCGGTTTCTATTAATGATTCAAAAAAACGTTTGGAACAAAACTTGACTACAGAAATTGGAAAATTTTTCACGACGTGTCGATTAGGATTACTATACCGCGATGCAGAATTCAGGAACTTTTATCTCTGACTTGTTAACTCGATTTTCCAACTTTTTAACGACACGAGCTTTCAATGGCTCGTTACATAGCTTCAGACTTTTCGCCAACTCCCATGGGTTACTTCGGCATAAAGATACTCGTATGCTAGACATACACCGTCCCATGTATTCTTACGTATAAATATATATGAGATAATATGTTTCCGCGTATTGTAGGTCCCGGGGAATATACATCGGGTGTCCAATAGGGAACGATGTCTCACCTTCCAGTTTCAGTTTTCTTCAAAAACTTTCATTCTACTGTTTTTCCCCCGAGCTTGGTTAGAGTCTAAAATCTCTAAGGTTAAGAGAGCGCCTCCTTCGGTAAGGTATACAGGTCTCCTGCTTTCGAAACTTCATTTTAAAACTTCGCTACGATCTAACAGGGGCAGACTTGAGCGCACGGCTTGGCAAAAATGTAAATCGAAAGACGTGTAATTTGTTCGCGGCAGGTGGTCAGATCTAGTTTAATAACAGACCTTTTACAATTCAAATGACCCCGGAAACAGGGCTGCTATGGTACGACATCCGCATAAAACCAGCCAATGAATTGTGCTGGTTAAATATTCAACTGCTTGTACAAGTAAAAGAAGAAAAAAGAAAAAAAGAAAGAAGAAAAAACAGTAAAAAATCACGAGAAAAATTTGAAAAAACACGTTATATCAGCTCGCGATCGTACCTACCTACATATAAATTTACGTAACGGTTTACATAATGAAATTAATATCGGAAAAAACGTAGTGGGTTTATATCGATGCTCGACGATTTGCATGGGAAATTGATTCCCCTCGTCATTTTTTTTCCAAGTTTAATTTCAACGAATTACCTTCTCCATAAGCTCTCGGACAATTCCATTCCATTCTTTGGTTTCTGGATCGTACACCCCGTACATATGATCTGGCACTAGACGTATGGCGTATTGGAAGCCAACCTGGCCGGCTATCCACTTCAGGAGGTCTATGCAGAAGCCCTCGAATCTCGCATTTCCAGTTAAATTCTTGTCCTCTTTCACCATGACGTACGGCTTCTCCTTAAACGTGAAATTCCCTTTTTTAAACCAGGTATGAGGATCTATGCGTACGTACAGAAAAATAAGCATTACACTTTTGGGTATATTGAGTTTGAATTTGGAATGCGATGCCGAGAGTCTAGAGATGTACCTCCAGATATCCAAGGATTTTATAGAAATCGAGTTACTAGAACTTCGAATGCCCGCACGTCGACTGACAGAATGACCGAGGAGAGATTTTGGCTGTCTCAAATTTCTCTACGAGCTTGAAAATTATTCAAAATTATTTAGTCTCCAATTTTTCGAAAGAAGAACGAAAGTTCTCGCGGACTTCAACTAATCTGTTCATCTATCCTCATGACTGAAATAATTTTAAGACACGAGGCCAGCACTGTGTAATCCTTCGATTGGATTCAAACAATATTTTGGTCCAAAAAAAAGAAATGAAAATTGAAACATTTCGAGTTAATTTATGGTTGTGGGAATACAGCTTCTCAAACGGTTGCCTGGGAATACAGCAATTAGGAATCTTCCGCACTGGATCTCTCGCCTACCCGCTAACCACCCCTGCACAAATTGTTTTACTCTTTTTTGCGATGAATTAACCCAGACTTGAGTCTAAACTCTCCCTTCTGAGCAGGGGTTTTTCTAAAAGGCTGTTTAAACACGCATCAGCTTCCTCGTAGATAAGTGGGTGAAAATAAACAGATAGGTAAATAATTTCGAGGAATATTAAGGGCTGAGGTTTTCGGGAAAATGAGAGTGCAGGATGGATTGAAAAGCAGAAGAAATGTTGGAGGAAGGTAATACGTTGAATAACTAATTGAGGGAAACGACTGAGTCTCAGTTAGCTCGAAAGCACGTTAACGAATAGGTACGCTAATTAAAACTCGCAGGAAGGGTGAATAAGGAACGCCGCGAGTTAAAGGCAAAACATTTCAAGCTTAGTTAGATAAGTAAGATGTTACGTCGCTACGTCGTCGCTACGTAGGAAAGAATTTCAAAAGAGTCGTTTAATTTTTAACTTTCCTGCAGGGATCGAGGTGTCCTGTAAACTCGCACATCTCTTTCTCACCCAATTTCAAAATCTTCGCCTTCGCAAATTCCCGCTAAAAACCTGTTCAAGAAAACTTTCTCCAACAATTTACCGTCAAGTTATTCCCTTAACAGGAAATTCCTGTTAGCAGTATAAAAAATGAATCGACTTGCCAGAAGAATTCCTATCTCACTAAATATCTTCTTTTGTTTCGTCAACAATTTTCTCCCTACTAGCTTCGCCTGATTCTATTCAGAGAAAGTATAAATTAACAAGGAACTTTCTCACCCCGAAACATCAATTTTTATTTCGAAAACTTGACGCGTGTTTTCAAATTCGAATAAAAAACAAAAAAAAAAAAAACAAGAATTGGGTAAATGAGAAAGGAGAAAATGTCATTTGAATAGCGAATGAAGCGAAGAGAGGTAAAGGCGGACTATCGATATCGAGAAGAAGGTAAAAAAGGTAAAAATTTGTGTATCAGCTGTATGAAACGGCTTGATTATAAAAATGTAAATACGGATTTTTCGTGATTAGTTAGCGCCCGTTGGGAATCGTAAATTGTTCGGCAAATGGAGGCCTGCGATGAAAAAATATAAAAATCTTTATGGCCCGTACGGTGGTGTTGTATCCACGCGTTAATTATAAATCCAATTTTCCCGGGATTATTTTGGAAAACTGGTTTTGTCCAGCGGTGAATCCCCTCCTCTAGACAGAATTCCCTCATTCAACCCCACGGCTCTCCACCCCGCCTCCGCCTCCACCCCCACTCCCATCATGCTCTCGTTCCTTCGCCACCCTTCGTAAAAATTATAAACCCAACGAGGTAGGTTATAAATTAATCGAACTCCGCAGTCTTCAACGAGCTGCAGTGGGAGAGAGGGGATTAGATTGAATTTGCTTTTGCTTATCGATCGAATATGATTGCTTGTGCCCCGAGTGGGTGCTTGACGATTTCCACCCTCCCCTATTTCACACTTGATAGCAAATATTTTATCAAACAGAAATCGTTCGACAATAAAGTTTCGCGCCGTATTTCTTTGCCCTTGAAATTTTCGAAGAGATATTTTAATCGGGAGTATTCTACCGCAAATTGGCCTTCCCCTAAATGAGAAGGTGGCTAATCCCGACTCTCATTACATTACCGATCGACGTAGTTAAACTCGTATTATCGAACGAGGTGATAAATTAATCGCACTTCATTGCCGCCGCAGTGTTCTTCGGCTTACTTCAATTCCGGAACTGAATGGAATTGGGAACTGTGTTTAACTCGCCCTTGTTCAACGAGTTCATATAATCGATGATTAGATCGGGAAATGGATGGAAATTAGGAGTTGTATAAAGTAACGAAGAAGAAAAACCTCTCTTGTCATGACGACTAGGGTGATATTTGCGGCTGTTGTCTCGTAGAAGGCCCCGACGTCCGTTACGTTGACTCCACTCCCTGGTTTCCACTCTCCGACCTTGACCAGTTCTTCTCTTTTCAGTTTTAGAAGATCGAGTTTGAAGTTGTTCCTCTTTCCCTCGTTGAACTCAACGTGGCCAGTTAGCCCGTGAAGACCTGCCTGAAACTCGAAGTTGACTAGTTAGAGATACGAATTAGTTGTCGAAGGTTTGAATTTCGCCCATTTCTTAGATCGATCCTAGATCAATTCCGCGATTCCCGTTCCCTCGGCAAATATTAAATTCAGTTCCTCATTTCCCTGGTAGAAGTAGTTCTTCGTAGCCAATAATTTAAGGATATAATAACTCGCGATTCAAGGAGTTGAAAAAGTGGAATCGAAGAAACCGTTCGCCCGATAGGATATTCGGTGGGTAGTAGGTATCCACTCGTTTTATTATACTCGGATAAATTTCAATCTGTAATTGAAAATTCGCTCTTCCATCAGCCCTTCTTTTTTACCTTTACTTTTTACTATACAAACAAGAAAAGGCAGCCGTTTCTCTCGACTTTAGTCCGAAGTTAAACTGCCACTGGCACTATCTAGTATAGGTATATAAAAACCATCTATAAGAACTACGCTTTACTTTGGATTCCGACGTTAATTACACCCGGAGATTTATCCCCGATCTCTCTCGCGGCGTGTCCCTACCCTAGGGAAGTGTGACTTATGCTCATTGTCAGTCAGTGTCGCCGCCATAAATTCAACCCTGAAACTAGGGGTAGGTGGGCAGATAGCCGCGATATAAACTCGAGTTTCAGAGGCCTCGATGGTTCATAATTATCCGTTCAAATTAAGCCCCGAAATGATAACAATATTAATATAATTAGAAAGAGCTTAGTCCCGCGACGAATCTCTTTTTTTTTTATTCCACGTAGAATACATAATACAAGGATAAATGTTTGAGACTTGGAAAGTTTCGGGGTTTAGGTAAGTTAAGCATAATAGAACCGCGTTGCGACGTGAATAATTAAACGACGTGTTTACCGAACAGCTTTCCTACCATGTCAAGACGTCTGCGTCGCGACGACGAGACTTGAGCTAGGTCCAGGCTCGGCAATAAGATTCAGAGACGTTTCTGTGCCGGATAGATTCAAGATGTACGAAAGCTTGCGGGACTTAAGAGAACGGGGTTGAATACGGCGATACTAGAAGTTCATCTGCCATATGCAATACATACATTATCAAACGAGGCTCAGATAACATTCGACCGTTCCATAAAAGCGATTAATCTCACCCTAACGCGTTGAAAAATGAATTTCTCAAGAAGAAATCATTTCCATCTGATAAATTGGTTCGTGTAATTAGAAAGAAAGCTTTCCTTCCTGTTCCGGAGTCTTCGAAATGTTGGAAAATTTCCCTCAACGGGCGGGCCGTGTCTATTTGTCGAGTAAAAAAGGCGCCCTTGAAATACGTCAACCCTCTTCGGCTTTGAAATATATTTTGAACGAATATTTGTATTTCATCGTTTCGTTCGAAATGTTTGCATAATTTGAAGTTTAAACATGGATTTACTGCCCTCCTTGAAAATCGGGTGTCGCTCGGGGCTAGGAGGTTGTATTTTGGCCCGTTACCGACTCTGTATATCCCGAATTTTGCGGACGGATACTAAGTTATGCAGCATGAGAGGGTAAATAATCTGTCCGTCCTCATAGCTCGTCGTAATAGCGTTGTGCAAATCTTTGTTTAATTATGCGAAAACGTTAGTGTTCACAATAACTTACACTTGACCCACGCAAGTTTCGCATTGGGTCGATGACCCTTGGCCTTTGCCCAAAAAAGTCTGAGTACATCGAGTCATTAGCCTTGTCACGACTTATAGAATATAGTTAAAAATTTCATAGGTTTTTCCTGCCTCGGCGTTAAGCCACCCCTATAAATCGACGCATTTTTAGTCGACTTATCCGGCGTCGATTTTCACGCAGTTCTCGTGTTTTCTTTTATCGTATTTTTCTTTTACCACGTAGAATAAATCGCCGCTTCTTATTCTTCTTTGTCCAATTTCCTCGGACTATCCACCGTTGTATTCCGGGTCTATTTACCCCGGGGTTAGTTATCCGGTTCGGATAACGCGGCGACGTCTTTTTCACCGGATCCACGATTGAATGCGATCTTTTTATTTTATAATTTTAATTAAAATGCTAAAATCCGCATTTCCGCGCCTCGATTGAGTCGCGTTAAATCCTGGCAGATCCTGAGCCGAGATAGGTATTGGATGATAATTAATCACCGGCCGGAACTGCTCGGGAATTATTATCCCATACGAAATTGACGGGGAAACTGCGATGAAACCCGATGATTCGAAGGTGAAGAAAAATCATTTCCTTTTTCCATCACCGAAGAGTAAATGAGCTTGGAGAAACAGCGATAAGCCGGAAGTATATATTTAGGAAACTTTTTAATCTACAAAATGAAATTATAACCAAGTATCAAATTTTTTTCTATACGAAAATACGAATTCAATTATAAGTTTTTGAAAAACAGTCGCAGCTTTCCTCGGGTCTTAAGCCCCGTCCCATAGTACACGTCGTTCGCGGTTCGTTCCATATCGTATTTTTCTAGTTATAAATTCTTATTTACGGGGATGAAATTTTTCCCAACTTCCAAAAACCCGGAAAGACATGTCTTTGAATTTTTACACCACGTTCTATCCGATGCTTTGAATGTTTACGATTATATTGTTTACTCTTGCAGTGACACTCATAAATTTACATATTTTTTTCAAGAAAAATTATTACCCCAGTGTATAAGGTATAGGCATAGCTCACTCCTATATTGGTCCAGACTCTCATTTTGAGCGGTAAGCAACGAAAGAAAGAGAAGAAAGAAAAAAAAGAATGAAAAAAAAAATGAAGAATAAATTTTGGAGAAACTTTTTCATTATCAAAAGTTACAATCGACTATAAAATAAAATATCTATTTTTATATCAACCATTTGCATTTATATGAGTGAAGGAAAAACGACTTCCGATCATCCTCTATGAAATTTCAATTTCATAAACAAAAGCTAGGGTAGATTTCATCTAAAATAAAATAAAAAATAGAATGAAAGCAAAAAAAAAAACCCCCCAACGAAAAAGGACGAAACTTCTTTATGAGGGTTCGGTATTCCTGAGGTAATATTGCCTATATATATATATAGCGATCTAATCCCGTTTATCTGAATGTCTGCCTCTTTGACAATCAGGACCAAGCCGTCTCTCGGCATTTGTCACCTAATGACCTCTCGTCCAATCCTCTGAGAGGACCTAAGGATAAATGGACGAGAGAGCGAAAGTGGAAGAGCACGATGGTTAGGATGAGAAGGAATCCGTAACGAGATTCAATTTGCGTATTAATTATTATCACAAGTACCGCACATTTCATGGAAGAATTGTGCATCTTAAGGCTGGTTTATATTACGTTAACGATAATAACGTTTATCATTGAATTTAATTTTTGACTGAGAATCGTCCATGAACTAATAACGCGATATAAACCGATTA
Source organism: Rhogogaster chlorosoma (assembly GCA_944452935.1). Classification (NCBI taxonomy): domain Eukaryota; kingdom Metazoa; phylum Arthropoda; class Insecta; order Hymenoptera; family Tenthredinidae; genus Rhogogaster; species Rhogogaster chlorosoma. The sequence continues at coordinate 19,954,855 of OX101804.1, forward strand.
AAATAAAAATCATTTCATCAGAAAAGAAATTAGTCCCAATTTAAATGATGAGAATATAAAATTCTACGGGGATGAAATGAATCTTGCGTATTGAAAGTATATTGATGAAAAATAATTCAAATTTCATCTCGCCTCCGTTCGAGTACGACTATAAATTAATGAGTAGATTGAAATACTGCGTGGCTATATATTGCACTATACCTACTTTGACGAAGGAAAGTAGGAGAGAAGTATATTATGTGGGAATATAATTACATCACAACTTTGAAAGGTATTGCGAGCTAGTAAGTGCGTCACGTTTCGTTGGTACGAGTAGGTAGGTAGCTGTTCGAGATGTGAAAGAGAAGAAAAGTAAATGAAAAAAAAAATGAAAAAAGACGAAGAGAAAAAAATTATACGAAATGAAATAAAATAAACGAAGAAAGTAAAATTGGCAAAAAAAAGAAAATCGTGTCTCTCGAGGTCGACGGGAACGAGACCCGAAAGGCCAAACCGCGTTGTGGACTGTTTGAACGAGGGTGAGTTTCCGGGGGGCTGTTTAATAGGCCTTGAAAAATTAGGGAACAAAGTTTGACGGTGAACGAGAAAGTCAAATTGCAGAGACAAAGACAGAGGTAAAGAGGTACTGAACAAGTTGGAAGAGGAGGAACATTATACATATATAAATTGCGAAGCGATCTCACATCTTTCCCCGTAAAATAAAAATTTGCGGAATTAAACCGGTGAGAAAAGTATGTTCGAAAAAAATAAAACAAATACTGAAAGAATGAAATACATTTTTCGGAAATTAGTTATCCTTTAGAATTTTGAAAAACTTGTCTGCAAATCCGTAACTTGAATCTTTGACGGTACATACATATAACGTGTGAATAGATGAGTGCATGCGGCAATGGACAGAGACGTAGCTAGTTTCTAATGGGATTTCCCCGTTGATTAAATCACGGTAAAGTTTAAGCTCGAAGAGTCTATTTCTTAGCAAAGATGGTTAGCAGAGTCCATTTCCCTCCGTCATGAATCTTTGCCCGATTAAAGCTCGTCTCTCGCCTTGTGCAGGTAGGCAGATGTAAATAAGAGAAACCTTTTAGCTCCCTTTTCACCTCGTCGTAGGGTTCTCTGACTTCTGATGGAAAAAGTCTAAAGAGAAATAGTCTACCCATCCGTCTTAAATCTCCAAGAGTATAAGCTTTATCTTTCCTCATAATCTTTACTCTGCAGTTTCCTCCCTCGACTTGCAGTATGCCAGAATTAAAATACCCCAGTTCATTTCTAAAATCTAATCAGAATTTCGGTGTCATATAATACGTACGGCATTTATGTAGTTGTAGAGGGACAAGCCGTCGTCCCAAGGCTCCTCCTTGTCGCAGGATAAATTAGCAGGTCTAAGTACGTGGCTACGATCCAAGGCTGCTAAACCGTGCGCAAAAACTTGCACACTATCGTACATGAGCGCTGGCTCTGCCTGAAACATACGGGGACACATCGTTCCGGTTTAAGTTATTAGAATCCCGAATTCCATCCGCCAGATGAATCCTGTGTTCGAGATCAAGATTGACTTAAACAATGAACGATTATCGGTGGAGAATTTCAAAGCAGTTCGGAAATTGAGGAACTAAATTTGCTGCTGCAGTCTCCCACGTAAACTGAGTTAATTGTTAAACCGGCGCGATAGTCCGCCTTTGTGTAGACGCGGAGATCCGGTTGACATTTTGGACGCCCGCACCTATAGAGCTATGTATGCAAGTTGTTCGGAAACGTGACCGGAATTTATATCGGTGTAACGAGAACAGGAAATCGACTGATGCAACCTAGCTGTAGATGCGGCTCCCAGGACCGTTCAAAATCCGGTTCAAAATCCTCTTTGCGGTCATCGCCGTTGAGTAGGAGGAAACCGATGCGGCCTGGTCCAAACCTCAACCTAGATTCGGCTACGAGCTTAATGGAGTTTTCGAGCTTAAAGCTGAAGAGCTTCGACGCGAACTCCTGCTGACTTAATTACAATGAGTCGAACAAAGGAGACGCCAGCGCCGTGACGCAATGACGTCTAGTTTCAGAACCGACCTTACATTATCTGTCCTCGGAACAGTTTCAATCCTTGACTATTATTATCCCCTAGAGTGAAATCAAAGCTCCTAGATGCACTTACTTCCTAGGATCCCCTCGATATTCTAGGACGGATCTTTGGGACATTTTCGGCGTCTTATAATCGAACGTTGAACAATACTTGAGAAAATGTCGATACAACAGTTTTGATCCCTGTCGTGTAATCGAATTTTCCCACTTTTCCCGGGTCTTTAGACTCTCCTGATTCGTGACAATCCTGACTCTAGACTTCCCGTTAATTGTATAAGCAATTGAGATAAATTGAAGCTCAATTTATTTCCGCAGAGCTGTTGAGTTCTTTCTCTCTTTTTCGTTCTTTATTTTTAATGGTTGACGGTGATTAACGAACCTGTATGACCCCCGTTTTGTTTAAAATCGCGTGTCCCACAGGTTGAAATCGTTCCATTTGTTTGAGGACCTCGGCTACCTTGGGTTCCTCGACGTCGACGAGTCGGAAGGCAGTCATGTTCACGCTGTTGTATTTGAAGTCTTCAAGATCGAAGGTTTCTATGTCCTGTGAGCAGATAGCAAGGGTATTTGAATTTCAATGGATATTTTCAAAGTATGTTCGTAGCAAGCGGGCGAGCGAGAGCAGGGCGTAAATTTTCTTTTCTAGAAAAACATAAAATTCCCTCACCCAACAAAATATTCAATATTCACACCGAGGCGCCCGCGCCCTGGGAAAGAACCTCGACGGCAAATCTCAGCAGCGTGTAAAAAGCTCAGAAGGACGTCTACGAGACTCTCCACTAGCCATCCGCGAAACTCTAACTCATCCCTCTCTCATCCCTCGTCCGCAACCCCCCACTAAATAAATAAACCGTGGCAAGTTGGCGTGAAATATTTTGCGGGGAACCGATTCCAATAAGGTCCTCGTGGCCGTATCCTGCTGGTATCTATCGACTATTCGACCACACTCTCCGCCTCTCTAGCTTATTCCATTTTACTATATAGTATCTCCGTCGTACAGGGTGTTCGAATTTGTTATAGAAAATCGCCCGTCTTAATGATCAGCTATAAATTAATAAAAAATCAAGCCCTAGGAGTAATCGTTTGTATTTTAAAGCCCATCCCTTTTTCTAAGTCAAATTCAACGAGGCTGGATCCTTCGACAGTCAAATTGCGTTGATTGGTTTTGTAACGTGACACCCTGTGTACATGCATGCGCCATTGTTATATCCGTGGTTTCCTAGTTTCCCGTATCTAGTTTTCTCGTTTCTATTTGTTTTTCTTTCTTCATATTTCACCCGTTTCTTAGTGTAGTCTGGAGTCTGGAATCTGCAGGACCTCGGACATGCTCGAGATGTTATTGGTATATTTATCTACATACAAACATACGGGGTTGTTATATGATCTTCTATTTTCTAGACTCGCATCGAGACATCGAGTCCTGTAGCACAAGGATACAGATATAGAAGAGAAGGCTGATCCCAGGTTGCTTAGTGCAACAAACTGGTTCGTTTCGAGGAGTCCTATTAATCTGAGTAAACGAAAGTGATGTAAATCCCGTGTATAAAGACGCCTTCAGCGTCGCTAAAGGAAGCCCTTTGACGTGGGTCGGCAAATTTTCGTATCAAAGATCTAAATTAATTAGATACTGAAACGGTTTTATGGATAAGCCAGCTATACCGGATTATATTTATGTTGCCTAGAAGAAAAACCTCAGGGCGAAATCCTTTACCTTATACCATCTTCCGTCGCGGAAGGCAAGTATTAACCAATCTCTATATGAAAACTAGCCGTTCATTTATTCGAATTAAGGATCCTCTTCCCTTTTTCTCTCTCTTTCTGGTAATGGCTTATCGGGTTTTCTCAACGCGATAATTACGAGAGGATATTCTCTCGGCGTAGTAAAACGGTATTAATTATTGGTAACTCGTCATGTCTAGTGCAGGCGAGTTATCACGGTCATAGTCAATGTTACAGGCATAAGAATGACTGCAGACTAGGAAGCTTTGCATTAGTGGGGAAAGCCTGCAGTATTTCTTTTAACCTCCTTTTAACCCCTTTTCCACTTCGACTCATTCTCGAAGCTCAAAGCTCGCCGGTTCTACCGCGCGAAAAATAGTTTATAGCGATATGTGCACAGGGAGAGAATATGAAATTATAAAGCAGAGAATCCCCTTCAACATTGGTTAGAAATACTAATCAACCCCTGCTTGCTTTGCATTGTATGCTCTACAGCTTGATGATTTATTCCAAACGCAAGTAGAAAAGAAAAGAAGAAATGAAAAAAAGAAAATGAAAAACTAGCTCATGTTTCCCGTAAAATAGAGTCGAAATACCGGATGAACATGTTTTGCATAGCGCCTTTTGTCTCAGAGGTAAAATAATGAGAAACAAAACCAGCTGCAGTAGTGTCACCCAGCACATGGACGCATAAATATGAATAATTTGGAAAAACCAAGGAGAAAAATGGGTTTGATAAAAGTTCGTAAAAAGCCAGACGAACGAGACTTGGTTTATTTGAAAAGTATGTAACATAAGAAGTTTCATACTTACGAACGATGTGAACATGTAGTGGTATCTGTAGTCGTTCATTTGCAGCTGTAATATCTGGAGCAGAAATTGTACGGTTAGTTTAAATTTCATCAAATTGTATTGAAAAGTTCATTAGCGTTCGATACGATGGAGTTAATTGGCACGATACGATATCATCGTTTCTGTCAGACGCGATCAAGCGGAACCAAGTGCGAGTTAGGTCCGAGAGAGCGGAATGAAATAAGGGAATAAAGTTGAATTATAATTAAAGGTATAAAAATAACACGATCAGTTGAGCGAAAATCTATAAGAGTGTTTCCAACGGATCTACCGAATCATTATCTCTAACTGCGAGTCTGAATTCTGACTGGAATCCCGATCAGTCTGACGTGAGTCAGTAGTGGGCTTTTGATCTCTTCATTAATCTACCGTCTGTGGCAATAGCCTCTGGACATTGGGGGAGAAAAAAGAGCCGTAGACAGGGAGGAAAGGAAAACGAGGATGGAGTCAAGTATCGCCAAAAGCAACGAGCCTTCTTCTGAGGGCCGGCCAAAGTACCCTGTGAAAATAGCACCCAGTTTATTTTCCAATCTTCCCCTACCGTATCAAGGGACAATCCTAAAGGATCACCTCGGACAACGATTCTTGACTTTGTTTCTCTATCGTCCCGATCCCAATTCGAAAATATTCCCACGAATTTTTCGGACCCTTTCCTTTTTTCTCTTAGAATTTTACCCGCGCGTAAGAAATAGTGGAATGCAAACGGTCTTCCGTTTCTATTAAAAGAGAAGCTTATTTTTTTTTATCGACGGCAGTGAGGGAGATGGGTCATGGTGTTTTCTTTTATACACTCTTACCGCTCTGAAAAATTGCTGTATGTGCGCTGGATCAGTGTCGACTATAAGCTTGTAAATCTCCTTGTGACGAACCTCCCTTAGTACTTGTCTATACGATGTAGGACCCGCCTGGCGAATGTACATTTCCGCCCTGGTCGACGGTGGCGATTTAACCAAGTCCTGGAGCTTGAACAGACCTGTAAAATAGAAGAAGACGAAAAGAAGAAGAAGAAGAAGAAAAAGAAGGAGAGGGAGGCGGAGGAAGAGGAAGAGGAAAAGAAATGAAAGAAAGTCCGTGCACCTTGGACGACGACCAGAATAGCAACCCGGGCAAAATCCACTTTGCTGTTGTCATATCTCGATTAGTTTTCGTTCTTTTCCTTACTAATAGAGATATGGCGTACGGCTATACCTACCTTTATAACTAGCTAGAAAAAGAGTTTCTCGTGTCCGGGGTGTATCGTTATTTAGCGAGGATTGATCGATGCTTTTTTTACCTCTAAAGACGAGAAGGGAGCTCGGAGGATAAACGAAGAATACCAAAAAGATGATGGGAGAAAATAGTACGAAGAAGAAGAAGAAGAAGAAGAAGAAGAGTCACGTTGTTCCAAATCAAGTCACGTTCTTCAGAGATTTTTCTGTCACGTCTTATACGGTTGGCTTTGGTGCTAGTTACAGGGAACAGAGTCACGGGGTTTTGTTCCTTTCGGTTCTAGGTGTTCACTCGAAAATATCATGACTCGGTAAGGAAGATGTTTAATTATCACAGAGCCAAAGGCTAGCGAAAGATCAAGGCAAGGCCCCGGATGTAGGAGAAACTGAAAGGAAGAGATAGAGACGGTTATATTTATTAACGATCCAGGACGAAGTCCTGCAAGAATGAAAGCCGAAAGGACAGAGGAAGCGGACAGAAGAAAAATAATAGTTTTAGAAAATATCGAAAAGCAAACAATGTTCGGAACCAGAAACTTGCGTCTGCGGTTCTTAGAAACGAGACAGCACACCCTGGGGCTGTTAAAAGAACGAGATTGAAAAATAATAACCGCCTGGAAGCGCTTCTCGTCGTAGACAGTTTCCGTCTACGCGTACTCATCCAATATACTCTGCTCTGCCCTGCTCTGTTCTCGGGCGTGATAACTGCGTACAACTATATCCCGAAGAGTGAAGAGCATCGTAGCTAACGTCGGGCAGAGTGGAGGTAAACCTTACGAAGAGGAGGACCCTGCTGCGGGAAAGACCGAGAGAGGTGATTCGCCCACCAGGGAGATTTCGAGTTAGTGTCTTGTTGCGGTAGATTTATGACGGCGACCTCTTCGCTCCATCCCTTCCTCCCTTCTTCCCCTCTTCCCTTCTTCCCTCATACCCTGTCCCGGGGAGTGTATGAGCCGAAGAGACTAGAGGGACTAGGAGAACGAAGGGACTGAATGAAGAGACTTGTTCTATAACCTACCGAAGCCAGGCCGTTGTGGCTTGTAGCTGGTACCCAGGACAGAGGTGAGCTGTGACAGACTGCAAGAGCTTTCGTCGTAACGTTATAGTGAAAGTATCCCGAGTCCTTGACTGCGGTATTTTGTTTCCAGTGAAACCCCGGATTGTGGGAAGCTTACCGAGGATAAAGCCGATGTTTTTAGCTGGCCAAGTTCGCCAAGTAATTTTCTGTTTTCAGCAATGAATCGCAGGAAAATCATCGAAAGTTCGGTACTTCGTCTTTAACGCGTTGGATATTAGAAACTAGAACTGCGGGATTATTCTCGGCTTTAAACTTATCAAACAGCTGTTCATTTCGCCTTTTTACCTCTGACAAACGATCTGCGAAACAGGTTACTGTGCGGGCCTACGTATAACGCCGACAATTTTCGCGATCGTTGATCACAAGGTATGTGAGTTGCGTCCGGATTGCCTAGTCGAAAAATTAAGACCTTACCGTTTATTAAAACCATAAACCACACGGAATCGTGCCACCTACCGCAGGATAAGCTGCACTTTGGAACGGTCGTATTTCGGCTGAAATATCGTAGCTACTTGAAAAAAACCACGTCGAAATGATGTATTGACTTCTAGATTGCACACGGATCAACAAATTCGGGAGTGTATATATTTTTTGGATAACTCTTGGCTTACCGTAATCTTCCTCGTATATAATGGCGACTCGAGTCCAGTTGAGGAAAGACATGAGGTCCTTGAAGGCTCTGTTCAGATGATCCTGGGCTGGGTAGAGATTTATACTAAACTCTTTGAAGGTTGGTTCAAAGTCTACCCTGGCTTCGAGATGCGGTACGTCTAGCGCTTCGCAAATGCTCTGTATGTGCGCACCGAGGAGAGGATCTGAAGGACCGAATATCCCCTGAACCGATCTCGAGAGCTGCTTACAAGCTGGAACCAAAGGAATTGAATATTACTAGCTATGCGATGAGAATCAGGATTACGAATTTGCGTGAGAAACTTCGCTTCCAACTATCTCGGAAACCTCTGCCAAGAAAGTCGCCGGAGTTTATCACTCGGCGTTAAATTGCATAACCAAACATGTTGCTTACGGTAAAACGCGGTTTTACAATAAATTTAGACAAGGTCATAGGATTTCAAAATTCTGATATATTTTATCGAATTAACGAAGTAAATTGACGAATTTAAGAAGAATTTGAGCTACTCCTGTACGAAATTTCGTTGGAATCAATCAACCCGTCAGAAAGTTACATTCGATAACGTAATGAAAATCGTTGGTAACTCATAAAGTCATAAGTATCCGATATTTATGAGACATTAGGAGAAGATGCGGATCTTTCACCCCTGTATAGTGAACTGCCCTATGTAGATCAACGGTTAATATACTAGTCCGACGTGTGGCAGGTTGATAAATCACCCTGTCAATTTTATCGAGTAGAGTAGACGTTTCATATTGAAAGATTGTAACGGCGTTTCTGGTTCCCAATGGCTAGAAGGTACATAGGTATATGTATAGATACTATATCAACGCCTCGAGATTTCTCGGGGTGTTTGTGGCGGTCTTGGCGGCGGTTAAAAATCGATAATAGTTACGGTGGTTTGTCGTAGATAAGGTTGAACCGACCGGAAGTTAGTCCGTCGTTTGTCCAACTCCTCTTTATAGGGCCAGAACCAACCAGTCAACCAATCGACTTCAGGACGATAAATATTTCATCATTTATTGTCACAAGTTACAACCATATGAGTTTCCTGAGTCGAGTTTCATTCGATCCTCTACACATCGGTTTCCGAGCATCTTTTCCCCCCGCTACATTCCCGTATGTTCCCTATTTTCTAAAAAGCCTTTCGCATAATACAAAATCACTTCCGATTAGGAAAATAAATTTTTATTAAAATTCAGCCTCGTCGTATCCTCCCTCAACATCCCCGAGAGTAGGGTTCGATCATCCTGGAGTGAGAGGGTCCCGAATCCTCATAGAGTAACCAAGTATTTCTCATTGGAACCACGTCGTTTTATCGTGGTCGTCGGCAGGTGGCCGAAACGCTCCATTAAACGCGCCATCAGGGTCGCTCAAACTGTCATCAAAAGCTGCCCGCTTCTCTCATCCCGTGGCCGGCAGGACCCCTGTCTGGTTATACACGCGTTTAACCACGAAGCTTTATATGTACAGTTCGCGGGATTAGAGAGGCATGGTAATAATTTCTTGTGAAATTATTTAAGCCTGCCATTATCGAGTTTTTCGAAAATATATACGCGAGAGAGAGAGAGAGGGAGGAAAGAAAAAGAGAGAATAACCATTTTGTTCATTTTTCTTTTATATTTTTGCTTGGATGAAAAGGGTTTCACCTGAAGTTGTATATTTTTGTATCGGTTGCCGTTCAGAAATGAATAAGAGATCGTTTTATCGAAAAAGGCCAACTCGCGGATATACCTTCGCGTTTAGCTCGCGTATACCGGGTCTTGAACATTTGTATAAACAGAGTGTTACGATCTAGAATTTTAGGAGGGTAGATGGAAGGTGGGTTAACTACGGTAATAATCTTAACCGGCCTCCCGTAGACCTGAAAGTTTTCAACTTGTAATAACAGTAAACACGACCGTAGGAAAGCAGCACGAACGAGAGAAACGCGAGCAAGGAATAGTGCGATTTAGTATAGGAATAACGGTTCGTCCTCGACGTATAGGCATGTAGGTCCAGCACAGCCTCAGGCAAAAATATGACTATGTATATATACCCTAGACTGGATGTGGAGTTTGTGTTTAAACTCGTACACCCTATGTGTTAACATTACACCTCGCCCCACCTACCCACCCAGCAAAGTAGCTGAAATATTTCGCACCCTTCTGAATTGATTTATATCAAATCCACCACTGATGTGCTCATCAATTTATGCCTGGAACTATGTATACAGATATAATATTTCTACACATTTGGAGAAACAGAATCGATAAATTTCTAGGGGTAGTCGAACTTTTATTATCGCTATCAAAATATTCGGTATATTATTTATCACCTCTTGAATACTTTCGTGTATCAATAAATTTTCACCTATCGATAAATCTGAGTACCTATATATAGTTTCTCATTTCAAATGAGTCAGAATTTTTCTTTTTTTTTTTTGTTGATTTTTTGTCCAACTAATCTCAGAATAACGAAACTGAAAATAGGTGGTCTTTATAGCCACGGTACTGACTACTCTATATAATGTGTATGAATATACATAGATGTTACAGCTAAGCCTGAGGGTGTTTGTGGAAGAGCGTCGACGTACGCTAAAGCGTGAACATGTCTCCGTGTAGTGGAAAGATTAGAATGCAAAAATTTTCGAAGGGTAGTTTGAAGGGGTGGTTATTTTTTCGTTTTCTTTTTTTCTTTATATGTATGTACTATGTATATTTTATTTCGTTTGAGATTGGTTAGGTGTTAGAAAATATTCGGTATGATTTCAAGGTGAGAAAAGAACTATTGGTTGAGTAGCGCAAGCGTAGGAAATAAGATATGAAAATTGAATCGTGAAATCCCTTAAAAGACGAGGAGACGGTTTCCCTTTTAGCGAGGTTTCGTCTGGAATAATACATACAATAATTTACATATCTCGAAATAAGGACGCGTAAAGATATAAGGAAGGAGGTATACTACCCCGGGTAGGCAGGGGTAGGTATTCGAGGCAAGATTCGCGGCTCGGCACAGCCACGGGACAAAACTCTACAAAACTTATTTCTTATCTCTTATCTTTCCCTACGGTATGGTATACCGGGACGAGTTTCACCGACAACCGCACGAATATGAAACGCGGAATGGAATTGTATTTCTTTTTTAAATTATCTCGTATTCCGGATCGACCTGCGCCCGGGGTTCACCGCAAAAAATAAAAAATAAAATAAAACAGAAGAAGAGGAAGAAATTGAAGAGAAAGTGAGAATTCAGGTGTGAAAATTGTTTTATTCATTTTCCCCAAGCTCAACCGAAGAAAAGTTCAAGTTCAAAAGTATATCCACGTATATATACATACCTATATATACTTATACATAGTCAATAAAAGTTACCTTTCAATGATCACCGCGAACATGAACATATATAATACGATAGGCTATAATCTGCGAAGCAATCTCTGGACGGGAGGAAATATTTTTCAAATGTTACTGCTTAGCCCCGAAGCGGTAGAAGAAGAAGAAAAAAAAAAGAAAAAAATCAGAAAGAAAGAGAGAGGAGAAAGAGTGGGCGTTTTTCTCTGGCGAGGACATTTTTATTTATCCCTAACTGCCGGATTTTAGGGGGCAGCCGTCGTTACACGAGCCGAACAGCCTCCAGGGGGTAAAGCTCGATTTGGTCAAAAAAAGAGAAGAAAAAAAAATATATATGTATATATTTATATATATATTCTGGTCAAAACGCACCCCAACTATATAACTTGAGTCTAGGACTTTTCGTGCACTGCAACGATGCGCCGTACGTGTAACAGTCGTCGTAGCCTTATATCAAGTGATGCTGTGCGAATTCTAGAGTAAAGCTTAAAGCTCTATAGTCAAAGCCTACCCGCAAGTTCGCGAACGAGGTTCATAGTCAGTCAAATTTCCTGTGTGGCTCCCTGTTTCATCTGCAAGTTCTGGGGATCCGCGATACAGTTTATCCACGCCGTTTCACAAAGCAATGCTCATTTTTATTACAGTTTAAGGGCGGGTGGGTAACCGATGGAAATTGCAGACTTGTAGCCATACGATGCGATGCGGGGGCTAGGGGCTGTACCAAGGTAATAATTGCCAACGCCTGAAGCACTGCAAACGGTTTGTGGCAAACTATGGAGTCTGGGAAACCTTTGATAAATATCCATGGTAACTAGACACCATTCCAAGAAGAAACTCGACCCAGTTTTATGTTAGCCCTATTACTTTCGTTGACTTTAAATTCATAAAAAAAAAAAAATTTCTTGCCTGTATAAAATATTGCCGAAAAATTCCTTTCTATCGATACACAGCGTCTATTTCTCCCTTTATTTTTCTACCCTAGTATTTATCCCCTATCCGAAGAAAAGACGACGGATAATACTCACGGTGGTGTTTTTTTCCCGATCAAAATCCTTGACACAGGCAGTTCATAATTTCACGCGAATTTCCCTCTTCCATTTTCGAGCTGTCCTTTTGAATAGCCCGTCGTTCTAGCCGCAAAACTAATTTTCCTGTATTTAAAAAACGACCATGAAGGGTTGATGATTGCCGGGTACTTCAACCACATGCCTTTTACCAGGAAGGGGTACAATCGTCGACGTAATCATGCTCCCTCGTCCGTTACGATAAAGCGAAATATCTCACCTGCTCACTAGCTCACATTCTGCCTTTTTAGTTTTAGTTTTTTCTTTTTTTTTTTTTTTGTTGTTTTCTCTTTCTTTTTTTCATTCGGCTCGTTTTTACTCGCCTGTGTCCATCCATATGTTAGGCGCACTAGGGACTCCGTTTCATCTGGTATATTACGAGCGCCTATTGCCAAAATACGTTCCACATTGTACATATGTACATATATGTGCGTAGATTTACTTGCAGGAGGGTGTTTCATGTATTTGTGTGTGTTTGCGTCTACACAGATATGTGCATACATGTCTAAATGTATATCATTGGCTAGGGAGCGGAGTGTGCGAGTAAATAAGAGTGGGAGCACTCAGCGTGTATTAACCAGATACGCACAATTAGGCGTATACCAGCAGATTCTGCAATAATGGTTGGCTTGGAGCTGAGACGTATATTTTTTCTGTTTTTCCTTCTCATTTTTTGTTTTATTCTTTTCCGAGGCCCGGGCAACGAAGCGACGCCAACAATCTCGGCGTTCTATGTTATAAGTGCGAGTTATCCGAACGACTAAACCTGCTGAGCGTTATTTGTGGCTAGAGAAGGAAATTGATTGTTTCTTTCTTCTCAAAATTTCTCGAACTGAGACAAATTATATCGACGTGTTGAGGCGAAGAGGTTGGAAACGTTTTGAATCAATTATTTGAAGAAAGAGAAGAAAAAATAAAATAAAATAGAACGAAGATGAAAAAAAATGAATGTTTGCGTGATGGAAAGTTGAATATTTTTTCCCTCCACATTTTCTACACTTTTTCTTATTCTTTTATAAAGCACGTTGCGTCCTCATCTCTCTTTACTTCGAGATGAATCCTTGAATTTGAACGAATTGAAATTTCACGCTTTCTGCTCCCGCTTTCCTCGCTCTGTATATATACAGGCGTGTACTTATATACCTACTTTGGCCATACGCATACGCCCTGTACCTACTGTCTGAATATGAAAGCTCTCTGCCAGAGTGAAATCCACAAAGCTCTTCCGTGACGTGGAATGTAGGTAAAAGTGAAACCCCCCGATGGAAGCTTAAAAGAATCCAGTCCCGCACGCTACCCTCGGAGATTTCTATCCGCAGCTATTATAGTCTGTTGAAATTTTTAGTCAATAAAAAAAATTGACTTACCATTCCCAAAGTGCCCGTATTGCAGGGTATATATGTATGCTGTATAACAATAGATATAAACCTTCATATTATCAATAACAAGGGAATGGGGGAGGAAGGGATATTTTCCCGAAGCGTATAGGTGTGTCTCAAGAAACAAGATAAGCCCAGAAAAGATATATATGATCTATAAAAATGATCGTAAAAGGACGCAGAGAGATGAATGAAAATAATGATCCTAAAAATGATTGAAAATTGTTCTTATACCGATTGAAAAGTTATGGAAGGAGATATATATTATAACGACGTGAATCTATTACTATCAACGCTATCCTGACTACTTAAACTTTACCATATAAAATCGCAGTGAACCGTATGTGGGAAAACTTGTTACTCCATTTAGAGCAATAATCATATTAGGTGATAGTTACGTAAGCGCGCCACGAGGCGACGTGACTGTATCATAGGTGTATACATGTAAGTATCGAAGCAGCGAATTAATTTTACGATAATTATGCATCGCCTATAATAATCGTAAAATAGTTACGACCATGGATAGCATACACTCGCGTATAGTAGCCGCGTTCATTCTCGCCTCGATTTTAGAACGAGAAACAGACTCCGGCAATACGAGAAGGAAAAAAAGTGGAGATAAAAAAAAAAAGAGAGAGAAAATTTGTATTCTTCAAGATTTTCAGTCGTGGCTTAAAGGTATGAGGAAATTGAGGGGAAAGAAAGTGACTCGCGGAGGATGAGACGTATTACTTTTCTTGTTTTATCAACATCCCTTGTGTCTCGGTCGAATTGAGTCTCGTATAGGTATGGGTACGGGTAGGTACACGCGGTTTTATATAATACAAGTAAAGGTACAAGGTATATAAGTGTAAGCGACTGCGGTTAAACCACCTCAGTCTTTTGATCCGTACGATATCAGCCGTTTTCAATGCGCCAGCAATTTTGAGACAGATGAAACGAAGCGAGAAAAAAGGACGATACTAGCTTTGAGGATGGAGATAAATCGGGACGTTATCCCGTCCGGATGGATCTCCCATTACACCGATCCTTTTATCTTCCACTTTTATTCCGGCAGGACTATTATTGACTATTTTTCGGGACTGAGAATTGTGGGGGGTGAATCCCGTTCCGTTTACCCCTTCGCAAAGCCGACTCTATACATCGGCTCTAAAACTCCCCCCCGGAAGCACGCGTGCTAATCGCGAACCAGAGGGAGGTCATTAGTTCAAGATACCCCATAAAATACGTGACGTCAAACGAAGACGAAAACGCAAGAGGTTCTTGCCCATATCGGCACTTTCCAGGGACGCTTACTCGTCAACCTCATTTTTCAACACTCAAAGCTCAGCTGCTGCCACGGCCAGACTATAAATATACAATAAAGGTGAAACGGCGATAATCGATTATTAGCCCGGCGTTTCTCTCCCCATTTCTGTTCTCCCGATTCCCTGTTTTGTCTTCTTTTTGTTTTTATCTCTCATTCTATCGAATCCGAGACAAGCCGGGAAACTTCGGTTGTTTAATGCTATGCACTCTGACATTATTATCCCTTATATTACCAGCGATTGTACTATTGTTAACAAGACAATTCGACGCTCGAGAATCCCGTCTTTTTATATCCCTTCCGTTTCTCCTTCTTCCACTTGCCTATATTCGTCTAGTTTCTATTTTCTCGCGTAGATATCCTGCGAGAACTTTTCCCACGTACACATGAATTTACTGTCACGAAGACTCTTTGTTATTATTTCATCTTCGTCCACATAATTATCCTCAATTTATACCAGATTTGTATCTTGTACGCGGGCTAGAGCTCGACCCTTTGTCTTACGTGCTAGTGTACCTACTTAGGTATCCTAAATCATCGCGAAAATTCTTGGTCCTTCATTCTTCATGTTTATACATCTCCTGGGCAGTTTCCTCGCGAACAATAGCTGCCCACCGGACATGCTTTAGCTTAGTAAAATTCCTTTATCGTTGTTTCCCCGGATTTTGGTATTCTAGCATTGTAGATAACGTATCATGCGTCATAGAACCCTGGACGTAGTTGAAAATCGGTTCAAAAATTTCCTCGCTCATTTTATCCCCTCACAATTTTGACAGCCAAATTTTCATCCCAGCATTTCGTCGGTCTGATCAATGATTGACTGATACCACTGCGCTCTGACATTATCAATACTTCAGGAGCAGCCAGATATTGGATACAATTTTTCACTTTTATGCTAACATTTATATCTACAGGATCTGTTTACGCATATTTATTGATACGTGTATATACTTCTTTCGGATCACTAACGATTTCGGGGCACGGTAAATCATCCCCCGTATAAAACGGCGAATATATTATGATCCTGCGAAACAAATTTGTTTTATTTTTTTTCACTCGCCTTTCCGCTTGACGAATAGATTCGGCCGTTTTCCTCATTTATTTCAGTCAGTCAGATCGACTAGGTCGATGTTGCATTTCTACCCCTTGGCATAGGTTGGCGGTTAGTTAACAGTTTGGCGAACTTACGATCAGCGAGTAATTAGCAAGTTTCGTGTTTAACACTTTCAGCATTTTAGCCACATCTTAGAACACCTTCGCGGCTTCGCAATCTTACGATCAGTTTTCACCGAGCTAACGACGCGGTACCCAACATCATCCGTTAAACTTTTGCTATTAGCCCTCGTTTCGTGTAAATTCAAAGATCTTTAAACTCACCCTTTTTGCTGGTTCGAAACGAGTCGTCCTTTGGCACGTACTGGATGTCATATACCAGCGTCGTATTCGGCAGTAGACTTTTGTCCTTGTTGATCCTGTAGACGGCGTATTTAAACGCGAGTTCGGAAGGGCTGTCTTTTTGATCCTCCGTAAAAATTGCACCTGTAATTTCAAATGAGAAATCTGTTTATCCACAACGATCCGAATCCTCCGAATTTCTCCTTCTTCTTTCTTTTTTTCTTTCGAATCGTCGTTTTTTGAACATTTGCGTGAACGGAGAGTACAATAATCTATTTATGGTTTAGAAAACAATTAATATCGGATGAGTAAAATGTATGTAGGTACTATAGCCATTGGCGTGTTGTGTAGGCTTTAATTAAAATCGTCTTATTAACTTGCAATAAATTACAAAACTCTTGCAATTAAGTGGCTTGAAATAATGCAATTTATTCAAAGCTGGAGAAGAAAAATTTTCGCGGTTAAGCTAGCGGTGTATTGCGCAGATTGCGCCGTAGGTACACTCGGCGTGATTCAACGCGGTAAAATTGGATAACGTATTTTCCTTCCCAACGGTGGATCATAACTTTCCGCGGGTCTTTCCCTCAGCAAGACGTGTTTCGAGAGGGAGAAATGAAGGAAAAAGAGAAAGAGAAAGAGAAAGGGAGAGTTTTAATTAAATAAAAGTAATTAACAAGGAATAAATTTCAACGATCATCCCGTTACTCTTGTACAATGGCGTTCTGATGTAGCCATTAGACCGTAAAATAATAATTGATTCTTAGCTGGCAGGTTTCGAAAACTTTAACACCGTTCCGAAGATATATTTCTGTAAAAGCTTTCGAACGCATGTACTGCGGAGTATAAGGGAGAAAACCTCAGAGGAGTTTATATTATCCGTCAGGTTATCTCGTTCATCTCGATTATCTAGGCTTACCTAAGCTCGTATAACGTGAGCGTTAAAAAGGCAGGTGCGAGGAATAAAATAACTCAATTTCAGACACTCTACCCATTTCCTTAACCCGCAGCTGAGCGTTGTCGCTTTTCCGGAAATAACGAGGTTACGAGGACGGAAATATACAATAAAAGTAAAATGATCAAGGACGGCTATATCTATACCTGTGCATCCTGGAACGGGAGTAAAATTCCCTTTTCAGATTACGAAAAATGATCTGAAAATTTTACGACTTAATTTTCAACTTTCATTTCAACATTTTTACTGTCAAATATAGAGAGAGAAAGAGAGAAGGCGAGGATAAATTCATCCCTAATTCTCTCCAACGTTCAAACATCCTGGAATCGATCTGTCCATAGGCAACCCAGGTCAAATCCTCACTCGAATCTAAGGCTGAAAAACAACATAACTCTCCGACCAAGCCATTGCCAATTACTTTATCACCAGACCTGTGAGTATTTTATTATACTGCAGCTTAGTTTAATTTATTTATTGCACTTTTGTTTACTCTGATCATTTATAGGAGCTTTATTCTTTTCCATTGGCTCGAGGCTTGGTTATCTCGTTTCTCCAAATCGTCGACGAACTTAACTGCACTCTTGATTATTATTCTTGTTGATAATGGCGGGTTTATTAGCGTCGTTAATATCCCAGGAATCCGGAGTTTATTAAAGCTGCGAGAATTTAAAAAAGCTTCATAAAATCCGATTGGCAAGTTTCCTTATAGTTGAAATACGAGTCTTTATGAGGTGTGCGAAAGCGGAGAAAGAAATCTAAGAAGATCGCGATTCGATGAGAAAATCTTATCAATTGTATAGGTAATGCAGCGAGACGTTCACCGAATTCAATAGACGTTTCTGCAGTAAGTAATTGGATCTCTTAATGGTCGTTGGTTCGCAGAAATTTCCATTTTCACGTAAAAGTAACATGCAAATTGCTTGATGGAAAATTAAAGTGACCACGTTCGGCTTTGTATGTACGTATAAATATTACATGTAGGTATATATATACAATAAACATACATATACATACAGAAATTGTACGAAATGAAGGGACAGACGGAATCCTGCTTTTATGGGGGATGCGGCTTTCGTCCAATTCGTTTATGCAGAAATTGCGAGGAATACGTTGTATGGCAATATTTGAAAAATAAATGAAATCTGCAAGCAAAGTTTTTACAATAGCAATTTTAAATCCATAAGAAGATCAATTAATCTGCACGTATGTAGGTACATACATGTCTATCTGTTACTTAATAATTACGTCGTTATCCGGAAAGCAATCGGTTAGTAATTGAATTTGCATTAGAACCGTCTTTTTCCGGTCCTCAAGTTTCGGAGTAGCTTGGAATTCGCGTCTCTAGATATTTCGAGATCTCTCTCTCTCATTTCCTCATTAAGACTTTTAATTGGGTTAAATCAAAACGAGTCACGTTTCTCTACCGATAATCGTTTCCTCCTCGAATTTGCATAGACTTTGGCTATATCACTGTAGACCTACCTTTACGCAGTTACTATAGGTACAAGTAGGTACACTAGCGTATAATACATATTACGGGAACCTTTAGGCCGTAGAACAAAGTACACCATATTTAAGCGATTTAACGACAGTCGAAACTGCCGACTATTACCCTCTGGGAGAAAATCAGAAACGCGAATCACGTTTCAGCCTAATCGCTCCTAGTCTCCTTTCAAAATTCAACACGAAACCGATGCGGAAGAAAGTATACACTCTACTGTTTGCAACTTTGCCACAGGTACGTTAAAACGACAAAGAAAAAAAAAAGAAAAAAAAAAAGAAACGAACGGACTTTTTGCCAAAGAACTTTTGCAATATATTAGCGAATTACTTAAACTTTCCTTTCTCTCATCGTCGGACTCTCTTCTATCCTTCCAATTAGCGAGTTTCCTTCTTCTGATTCAGGGGGAGAACATAAGATGGAATGATGACGCTTATGTCTTGTTGCCGGATGAGAGTTCGTCTCTGAATCCAGAATATACCTACTCTCGTCTATGTATGTATGTAGTATCCTCCAGACTTGAAACTGTTATTGAAGGCGGAAGCGGTTGAACCGTATGCCAAGAAACTGGGTACCCTGCACTACCCCCAAGGGAGAGAAGCTTTTCGGCTCTTTTCCAACGTCAGAAATTTGTCTGCGACTCTATATCCACTCGCATTCTAAGGTTATAGTTGTCACTTGTTGTATGTATGCGTATAACCACAAAGTATACGTGCATCTCTGCATGTATATTTATGAAGAGAATTTCACAAACTTTACAAAGTTCAATCTCGCCGGGCCTGAAGAGGAAAATTTCGACTCAATCTATCCCGGTAATGAATACGTCCGAACTTTTCTACCCAACTAGGTACCAGACGAGTATGAATGACTGCAGAATCGATACTCCGATATCATGTTACTCTGCAACTCTTTACATGTGAAGAAGTGTAAGAGCAGATCATGTGTCGGTTAATAGCGAATAAAAAAGAGAAGAGAGAGAGAAAAGGAGAGAATGACAAAAAAAAAATAGAAAAAAAATCTAACGATCGCTATACGGTTGAATTCCATGGCCGTTTCCGGTGTAACGGTCCACGTCGGATTGCCAGTCGTTCCAGAAAACAATCTGCGGAAAATGGGCGGCAGTGGACTTCGCGGTGTCGCGTCGCGTCGTCCGCGAATCTATGTAGCTACGTACGAAATTTCGTCTGAAAGTTCTTCGGAAAATGACAATTTCGTTTATACACGGACGTAGCGAGCTGATGGAGAAACTCTTCAATTATACCTGTATAACCGCAGGTAGAAATTTTAATTACGTATTTAATCGTTTAATTAGACCAATTAGATGAATTGCGAGGAGACTGGAGAATCGGAACGAGCGTAGAGAAGAGCCTTCGAATACCCAAATTTCGAGTCTTGTAAAAGAAGCTTTGAAATTTCGAGATAAAGGCACTCTAAACAAATCTCGTCCTTCTCTGGCTTTTCGTTTTCTTCTTTTCTCACAAGTTGATCGTAGAGCGGAACGTAAGACGTGGTGGATGATCCGTTTAGGGACTTTGCCACTGGTTTAGGTCACGTGCTACGAACACCGTTATAGACGTTTGTTTTTCCACGAGTTTTCAGACCCGCCACAGCGCGTAGACTTGAACAAGATTTCGGCTTAGCTGTGTACAAAGTTTATCCGGCCTCGTCGCGCCCGTGGGAATCGGTACGAGTATTTCATTCTGTTTCATTCAATTTCGCAGTTTTTTTTCATTTTTTTTTTTCAATTTTTATACGTACAGAGAAACTCTGGACCGCGTGAAAAATACTAACGAGAAGCTTCGAGTTCCTCGAATCGTATGCAGCTCATCAAGCCCCTCTTTTTTCACCTCCCTTGTTTGTATCGTATCTCATTTTTATTGCGGGGGTGTGTCACTTCGCTGATAAGAACAGAACCTCGGGCTAGAGAGGAAATGGGAGAGGAACAGGAAGGGAGAAAGAGAGAGCGAGGAGAGGCCTGAGAAGATTAGAAAAGCACCCGCGGGGTAAACTGAGCTTACGATTGAAAGAGTGCCTTTCTTCTCCTCGCAGGTTCGCCAAACTTTTTGCCAACTCGATACGTGCGACTGAAAAACTGTGAACCTTCCCTGGACTCACGTATTGACCTCGAGTCGAGCAGAAGTCACTGATCCCTAATTGAGGATCGTGAAGTACGTTCGAACCCCCGTAAAGAAATTGGCTATAATTTTCGGGCCGTTTTGAGTTCGGGTTTCTTCTCGTGTTCGTATCTCGTTTTCCGACTCTCCCTCTTTCCACATCCTAAATTTATATAGAATTTCACGTAGAACAGATAAACGTACGTACGATTAATGACACGCGTCGTTGAGTGCTTAAGCGACTGCGAGGTAATCGTTTCGGTGGTCGATTAAGCATAAATTTACGTTAGCTAAATTGATCGCGAATAGCTAATCGGTGGCCAAACTACAAACTGACAAAATCCCAATCGTAATTATCAATTAACAGTCGTCTACGACTCGGGAGATATGGCGATTAAATTTCACGCACTCTTCGCAGGATCGCGGCGCGTTTAATGGAATTCGGTGAAAATTTCTGTAAAGGATGTATTCATAAACCCGCGGAATACCCTGGCCATACTTCTGCATTAAATTGATAGAGGATTAAACGATTCGATGTGGCGTCGGCAGTCTGTTTACCGCAGGTCTACAGGGACGTCCGTTTTCCACTTCCACTTCCGCTTTTCCCTCGATTAAGGACGATTAGGGTCGATTAGGGTCGACTTAAACGTAACGAGCTTCGGTCAACCCGGAATTTCGAATCCGACTCGTATTTATTCGGCAAATATTCCGCGAGCCGAAGCACCGATACACGATTTTCTTCCAATGAATAATACGAGAATTTTGATTGAAAATTGAGAGACTCGCGTGAATTAATATTCGGCAATTACTGAAACGCACGATCGAGTGTGTACATTGCCATATTCGAAAATTCTGGATTTAGGAAGAGCCAATAATCGCAGTCCGGGATAAATGCCAAGCTAGTAATCGATAGCGATTATAGATTTATCTCCTGCCTAAGTAATTATCGGATCTGTAGGATGGTAGGTATTAGTGGCTTGTATCATAATCGATATTAATCTATCGAAAGGAGAGATAATTGGTGTTAGCATCGGCAAACTTTCAAGCCCCTTCGCAGAAACGGTTTAATTATTAAATCATAACTCTGCACCGCCGAGTTCTTATCGCACTTACACCTCCGCGATGTCTCAAGACACTTTCAGCTATTAACTCCTCGTTAATTACTCTGCTTCGTTATTTTAACTTTCACCTAATTAGTATGACTGCGATACGCTCGAACGAATGTCAACATAACGGTCATTTAGAGCTTGCGAGATTCGTAATTAGCCCCGCGAAATATACCATCCACTAATTTTCTCTCTCTACCCTCTCTCATGGCAAACATAAACGAAGATTGAAACCTGCCGAGCTTGAGATGAATTCCTTTGTGGGGCTACCAACTCCAGCCTCCCAGGGCTTTCACATCCCTCGGTGAATTCACGTTCAATATTTTCGTATGAAAGGCTAGCATGCCGGACCTTTAATCTTTATGCACGTGAACGTGGAATCAGAAACGTGCGCCGATTGATACACGAAAGCTGCCAAATCGCATTGATATGTACATACATACAATATATATGTGCGTATATTTCTATACAACCCTTTCGCGCGGGATGCCTAATTATCTTCGTCCTTTATGAGAATCGTTTAGACTCGGCATGGAGATTAAACCGAAATATATATGTGCAGAGCGTGTACATATGTGTATGCTTTGTTTACGTTAAATTGAAACCATATAGGGTGTACCTAATGGCAATAGTGGTTATGGGAACCGAAGCAGTTTGTATATTCATTAGTATCTAGGCATATAGGTACAAGCTGCTGTTTCTAGTCGTTAACTCTCGCGAATTACAATTTGTCAAAAATCCCTGACAGAGAGGGGCGAAATTACGAAAATTATTAGTCAAAGAAATGCGGAGACAGGATCTGAAGTTCTGTTCATTTTACTCGGGGCTTGCGTACTACCGAATTCTGTATCGTAATTGGTAATTAAGGTAGGTCGAATTCATTCTAGCTGTGAGTAATTGGTATTAAAACGGTGATGAGATTTGAGGCTCAAGTTCGCTCAGAAACGATGTCTGCCGACCAACTTGACTTTTTGTCTTATTTCTTCCTTTTTTTCATCATCTGGGAATCCCGAACTGCCAATAACATGAGCCCCAGAAACGCGGGCCTACGGAAAAGATTAATGGCGGTAAGAGAGAGAGAAAAAAAAAAAAAACGATTCTGCAACTCGCGCCGGAAATCGGATGAAAAAGTATTGTTTCACGCGCTCTACTATAGCGACAATTTCAACGATTAGCTCAGATTTCTATGCGCGTCAGAATTGCCTGACGAATGTAGTAGAAGAAAAAAAAAAGAATGGGATGATATTATGAGAAAAGAAGATTCCTATACATGCGATTTTTCTCATTCTAAAAATCAGATTCACATTTTTTCATCTCTCGCGGTCTAAATTCGCAATTCACCTGTCACGTAAACGTAAAAGTATTCCATTACTTACTCCCTATTACACGTTTGTATAAAATTTCTGAGCCGTAAGTATGGCAGGTATTCCTTTTCAGTCTCCGTCTCAATTATAATACCTTGAAAATTTTCACTTCTCTCCCCGACAGAAAAAAAGAACCAAAAATAAAAAATAAAAAATAAAAAAATGTCCCGAAATTCAACGCTCCCCTATTTCTCTTACGAGATCAGTTTTAGGACGTGGTGAAGAAAGAGAAGAAAAAAAAAGAGAGAGGGAGAGAGAGAGAAAAAAAAAAACGCTGGATGAAGAGAGATGCTGAGAAATATTCGCGAGACATTTTCAGGTCACGGGAATATCTCTTACAGGCTTTTCAAGACCCCTGCGTAATACCCGTACGAACTTTTCTCACGTTATATCTATACACGCATCGCGTATCCAGGCGGAATTCGAGGATATGTGAAAGGAGACGAGAGACGCGGATATTATAACTGTGAAGGCAATTGGTCGTAGCTCATAACCGAGAAGATCGTGGTAATCAGGTATCACGGTGAATCCTGTAAATAGCTAGGGCGTAAAGTGATATATCAATTAGGGACACGTCGGACAATGAACGGGCATCCATCTCTCGACCCCAGTGCACAGGCGTTGTTCCGGGAAAACAATAAAGAACAATAAATGGATTGCGTTTCGCAACTTTAGGCTACCCTACTTCATCCAACGACCGTCCAATATCATTTCGATCGGGTTGAGTCGGGTCGAAGCAAATAAATTAGCTGATTTGCGAACGGTAGGTACCGGGGTGGTCCAGCTCCTACCTACCCGTCACGCGATTTCATTACGTCACGTGAACACAGCCATATACTTCATTAAAACAAAAAAGCAAAAAGAAGTTAATTAAATTTCGAGAAAAATAAAAAAAAAAATTTTTAAAAACTCATTTTCAACCAATACGTAGGAGAAGAAGAAACTCGGCAAAGTTGAAGTGCAGCTAGCTTCAAGCTGCGATCAGAGAGCCTCGTGGCTGATGAGAACTTTACGAGACCCAAACCTCTGCCAGACTAACGAATTTACGACACCGATTTCGGAAACAAATGGTTGTTTTTCGAGTGACCTTACGTCTGCAGTGTTCAGTGTTCAGAGTTATGGTCAACGTTCGGATTTCAGAGGGTCATCTTTACTCTACGGTAATACCTAGGCCGAGTACGGGCTCGAGGGAAGATAATAATCGTTCGCTTAATGTTTGGTTGAAATACATATATACACATATATAATGTAGATTTTTAATGTAAAAAATTGCTTTTCCGATTTTCCTTCACGTTTTTCGTTAAAATCCGGGAATGAATGGCGGATGATTTTTTCCGCGAAAGTATTAGATGAGATAATCGCGGTTCAGTTGGATTTCCAGGAGTGTTTAATGGCGGAGATTAATTCCTGGATGATATAATTCGTCGTCCATTGCGATTAGTTAGTATTTGTGGAATATAGGACGTATAATAATTAGCCTAGCCGCAGCTATAAGAGAGAAGAAGTTATGAATAGTCATTGGCTAGAGTTAGAGCTCTGGCTAACTTTACGTGAGAAAAGTTTTCCACGAATACTTTCAGGAGATACCACGAGTATGGTATACCAACCAGATAAACTTAATTACGTCTCAATTATAACATCCCTCGTAAAAATAAAGGACCGGGGCTAGGTATCTAAATTCTTGTATAAATCTAAGAAAAAGTTTTACTCATTTAGAAGAGTCTATATATATGTATATCACGTAAGAGATTCCAGCTCCTCTCGAAACAAACTAGTTAATAATATGGAAGAAATAATGATCTCGTATATATTAGTGGCTGCATTTTATTCGGTAGATTATCCGCGAACTCTAGATTTTTCATCATTGATGATGAAAACTCAGTTTTCCAGAGGGCCAAGTAGTTTTCGAGTAAATCTGAGATTCCCGGGATCCGCTGGATGGCAGAATAACGTATTACTTAATTTTCGGTACCTACTCGAGTTTCGTGAGACTCGAATAACCGTAACTCAATTTTAAGAGCACTCGGTGGATTACGACCACCAGTCGGCCTGATCGGCGCGACTATATTAACGCTTCCCTCTCGGTACTCGTCTTCAACCCTTATTGCTACTACTATTCAAGTATTTTCTCAGTCCTAGTAGGTATAGTTCGTCGTTTGGATCAAGTTTATCGTTGGCATGTATTTTATCTTACTTCGCTATCAACCTATTCAGCTACTATTGTTTTCCCTCGCAACTCGCAACTCGTAACTCGAGATAGTACCCCCGTATACATCTGCCCTAGTTTTGTATATGGCGTGAATAGAAAACAAAAAAAAAAAAAACAAAAAAAGAAAAAATAGAGAAAAGAGAGAAGAATCGCTTTTTCTCCATAAAAGAATGCCGCGGGGGTTCGTTTTATTCATTTTCTTAGACATTAACCGAGTTTCCCCTCATTTCTCTCGATGACA
Organism: Rhogogaster chlorosoma; assembly: GCA_944452935.1. Classification (NCBI taxonomy): domain Eukaryota; kingdom Metazoa; phylum Arthropoda; class Insecta; order Hymenoptera; family Tenthredinidae; genus Rhogogaster; species Rhogogaster chlorosoma. Next base: position 19,980,373 of record OX101804.1, read on the forward strand.
ATCATACCCACGTACTATATATACTATATTACAAATTCTATATACAGCTACATTTCCACGTGTATACGAATTAAAAGAAAAGGGACATTAACGAAGGCAGAAATTCTCTCAAAGAGAATCATAAGCCGGCATGAAGCCCTAATGAGATAAATGTCAAGTTACATCGTTGTGTATCGATAATAATTGGCTCGAAATTTCTGTCCAAAGTAACCATCAGTATTATAACGTAACAAAGAGTGGAATCAAACTGGCAGAAGAGAATTGAATTTCTTTTCTCTCTCTTTACTGTATGGAGTGAATCTCCGGTCTTTGTTGGACGCGTAATGAAATCTATACAGCCGAAAGATCGATGATAAATAATAATTAGTTCGATCGGTGCTTTTGTATATCTATATACATGATATGAATTCGCCAGAGAAAAAATAAGGACCCTTGTGACGTTTGGAAATTCGCGATGAAAATTATCACGGAATTCAATACATCAGTCGAATAATGATACTCGTTTGACCGATGAGCCGCGAAATGATATTTAATGACGTCTATTGGCGTCGGAGTGACCATTGAAGAGAGGAATATCCACGGTTTGATGAACCGTGAATGAAATGGATTCTCATTTCGTAATCAAGGGACGAAAAGGCGCGACTTTGATTTTCTCGTATACAGATAGGTGTATAAGGGTCTAACTGGTATTGTGTAATGAACGTGTACGTAGAACCTCAAGAATCGCGTGCGGATTGAACTGCCATGCCGCGTCTCAGCGTCGTATATAAATTGAGCGAATTTAAAATCAGCCAAGCGAAAACTTAACAGGAATCGTTCGATTCGTTTGTCCGCGTGTTTTCGTTTTTGTCAATCTACGGCGTACTACACGGAGGAAGAACTCTTTGTGCGTTTGTCAATTTAAAGTTCGGAGTTCAGAGTTAGAGAAGTTCTATTGATTCTGAGGCAAAGCTTCCCAAGAACCACAGGACATGTACAATGTATACATATATACGTATAAACATGGATACGATAAATTTACACTATTTTTTTCGCACACCATTTGCAGAGAAAATATATTCGAGATTATAGTGTAAAAAAAAAGGAATCAATTTTATCTTCGACATGCCGTAATACATATAGTCGTAGAAAAGGAAAGAAAATTTTGTTAATAAAACAGCTGTTGGGTATTTGTGTATCGATATTTTCACACTTGAATCGACGTAGAGAGCTCTAACCTGTGAAGAGCACACGGGGTGGTTCGGACTTGACAATTTTTCCGTAAACGCAGAGCATTGCTTCGCGCAGTTACAACTTCAAGCGCGTTTTTCGATAGCTAAAAATTCGATTTTTCAGAATCTAACTATATGGATTTAAAGCTGAATAAATCTGCTACAAAAAACGTGTGAACATTTATTTTCAAAGAGGTGTACATATAATTCTCGAAATATTTCGAGTCGAAGGGTTGATAGTTATAATTATAATCAGAGGGAGAGATGAGGCGAATGTTTGGTGGCTTAGAGATTTTCGAATCCATCATTGAGATGTTTTATACAATTTTGAAAAAAGAAGAAAAAAAGGGAACGTACCGAAGAATATAATCCGGTTAAGTATCCAAGCCCTTCGTTCATCGCTGGCGAGTAGAAAACTCTATTTGTCAAGGGCTATATACATATGTATACATATATATGACTATATTATACAAGAGTCGTCTGAAGGAGTTTGCGTAGAGCGTGCGAATCGCCCTTTTTACGATAGGGACAAAGAATGGTCGTCGAAGGAAAGTTTTTATTTTTATTTCATGCCACCCCTTCGGCCTCGGTCTCGGCCTGAGCCTAGTAGTCGTTGCCCTCAGTCAAAAATCCACAACCTTTTCTGTTCTTTTGGAACGAGAAAGAAGAAGAAAAAAAGAAAATAAAAGAGAAGAAAAAATAGGTGTATCCTTTAAAAGCAAAACACATTTAAGGACGTCACAGCCACGAACACAGTAGCGCCCATTTTTTTTCTTCTCTGGGGACTAAAATATCGAGCGGAAACCATTGCTGCTGAATTTCTACGACTGCAGAACTTCGTCGTTTTCATACTGAACTGACTAGCTATACTTTTCACCACTCGATCTACTCATTATTAAACACACACTATCTACATTTCCACCCTCGGCATACAATGGGTCGAAATAAGACGCGCTTTACTGGCTTACGGAAATTCCACCCCTCGAAGAGTATCGGGTGGAAAGTTTCGGGCTGGCTTTCGCTGGCGATCTTACTCACATGATAATTCCTCCGTTTTTATAGATAATTATTACGCTATTTGGATCTTTTATACCTTTTGGCAGATGTCAGATAGTCCTCGATAGGTGGGTACGCACCACCTTGTATATGTAGGTGGCTACCGACTTAACTAAGCGTATCGCCGAAGGGCTTCTCTACTGGCTTCGCTCGAGTCTGACCCTCGCCTCCCCCGCGGCCTCACCAGCCATTTCGAATTGACCGCCTGAACACGCTATTCCAGCTCTATGTATGTACGCTATGGTATAACTATAAAGCAAGTATATACTGTCAACGTCGATCTAGACAAGCCACAGTATAGCTGACAGCGGAGAACTTGCAGAACTCGTTCCCGGTTCTTACTTCCACTTCGTTTTTTACTTCATTTACTTTTTTTTTTTTTGTTCTTTTCTTTTTTTTTCTCGTACACTCAGATTCGAAAGATCGAACGAAGTTCGGAAAGTAATTACGCGATTGCTGGGAACGACTCTTGAGGCAGGAATCGGTCGAAAAATTTACAGGAAAAACATATTTCGGTATACTTATTAGTATTCCAATGCGAGCTCGGGTGGAAATCCCGAATTCGTTTGAGACGATTTCGAATTTTCAGTAACTTCGGAGTTTAGAATCTTGAAATTCCGAATGATTGGAATGCAGACAGTTCAAAACTTCGGAAGTTCAGACCAGTAATCCGAAAATGTTTTATCTACTTCTCAGGACGCGAAGAGAAAAAATAGTTTCATAGATTTTAAAACCAATTTTATCCACTTCAATCGATAATTTCGATGTCATTGATCATTGATAGGATTTTGAAACATTTTTTTCCGAAAATTACAACTCGAGACGATTAATTCCACCCCTTATTTGTTCCGATACGATCAACCCAACCCGAGTTGTTGAACACTGAATGAATACATGCGTGAATTATCTCGAAATTTTGTTCTTTGTCTGAAAGTTTTCGAAATCGGTTATGTAGATTTTCGCGGGAATACCCTTTCTAAAAACAGTGAGTCGGTATTATTCAAATTCGGAACTTTAACCCAGCCCCTCTAATATTCTAATAAATTCTAATTCATCTCCCAAATCACGAGGCGAAGTCATACACTTTGAAATTAGTAAAAAAAGAAAAATCAATGAAACTCCTCATTCATGAGGCTCCGAAGACAAGCCTGTGCATTATATCTCCGGCAAAGACCCAAAGAAATGCTGGTCACGTAGATGACTTTAGGAAGACAATAGTCTGGCCTCAGTTCCTTCGTATTATCCTAAATCTTGGTCGAATCCCACGGGACAGTTTGACGCTGAACATTGCGTGGGGGTTAGCGTTTCTGTACAGTTAAAACGCGGCGGAATGAAAAATTGGCCGAACGAAGTGGTCGGACAGGTACAATGAATTCGGGCTAATTGGGCCTTGATGAATATCAAAGTATACGTATAACGGCGTCTGTTAATCTCTTAATTTTCTTCGGATTATCAGAATCGCAATAGCCCGGGACAGCTTACTCGCGAAGAAGAGGATCGTGTCGTTATAGGCGGATATAGCTGATGCAGGGTGAATTTCTGGCCAAAAACGCTCGAGTTAGAGAATTTCTTAATTTCGCCCACAGGATATTTAGCCGGTCTTGAAAGCCTCCCGAATTCCCTCGTTCCTTCAATCTGAAATTACGCGAGTGGTGAGAAATTTCAAAGAATTCCACGTCCACAACCCGGGCATAGGCACGGGCGTTTTATTCGAGGACGGGGTCTGAGTTTTTAATGCCCAGCATTAGGAGAGGTTATTACGAGAAAAAATGATCTCGTTATTTTATTTTTTGTTCCTTCTCCCTAATACCTTTTCTCCCTTTCTTTTCGCCTTTTAAACCCGGAGTCACAGGGTGGAACCATCGCTTGCCCAATCCTCAATTTAACCGCCTTGATCGTCAGCCTTACATTAGTTACACTAACTGACTAAACTTAGATTATACAACCTTATATTTTACTTGCTAAACGATGTACAGATTTACTAAAAAAATCATGTATCCAAATTTTTCCTTCAGACATTCGATAAAAATCAGTAGATTCATTTTTCCACTAGATTCAGGGAACTCGTTTATAAACAGGCATTAAAACGTCGAATATCGAATAATATCTATGATGTTTCAAATTGCGAAAAACTTTTCTGAGAACAGAGAGAAAATTGAGGAGAAGAAAGGTCGCGTGTAGGTATATATGTTCGAACGAGAAAAGAGCAAAAGAAGTGCATAATATGATATCTCTTGCGAAAATGAAGAAAAAGGTTTTAGCACACGCTGCAGAGTTGATTCATGATAAAAAAATCGCCGAAAATTGGTCCCTCGAGTTGAATAACAGGGTCAGCAAGCTCCGCACAACGGTTTTATAGGACCACGTTATTGTGTGCACAGATGCAGAGATATGCATGACGCAGCAGGTTCAACAGTTTCAACACCTTTCGCGGAGTTGGTTTCATAAAATCATAAAAGTCTCGAGAATTTTTATGGCCATCATTTTTCATATCGTGCAAACCCCGCTTTTACATATACATATATACCGTCTATAATACATGACAATAAAATATATCGTCATTTTACTTCTTACGTTTTATTACATGCCCGAATTTTTTCACAATTACGGCTAGCGAAAAATTCGCAAGCTCCAGTCGTCGCGTTTTTTTTCAATTCTCGTCCACCTCACATCTCGCAGCTTATTAAAATCCTCGAACTAACCAGATAACTACAAACCGGGCTAGTTAATCACGAGCGTACTGTACCGCAGAATGCAAACGGGCCAGTGAAACAATCTACTCGGACTCGGAATACCCTCGGAATTAAATGGTCCGAGAAAATTTCATCCCCTGCGAAGAACGCAGACTCTACCCTCGCTCTCCCTTACATTTCGCTTTATTTATCGAGTAGCGGTTGGTCTCTGAAGAGTGATCTCTTGTTGTAGTAATTATTTAGTCGAATTTAGAAATGATGTTGAAAATATAGGTATGTGATTTTTCTGAAAAATGAATGAAATTTGAAAATTGTCTGATACCTACCCAGTCTTCTTCCTACGGTCAACGAGCGTTATACGTATAGCCGAGGGAAGAGGACGTCGATCGATCCCCCAGGTCACCGAAGAGTGCGATATTTGTGTTCGTAGAATTTAATTACGAGCGGACTAATGGCTCGACGTTCCCCGCGGACCTTGTAGGTAGGTACGCGAATATATATCCGATGGTTCGCGAAAGGCAATTCCTATATATATATTATATAGACGACTACGATCTAGCTTACATCACGGCCTTAGCTCCGCATTGCCGGCAAGCAGGTTGATGATTCTATCAACAAAGTGATCGCTCACGTACGGTAGCCGGGTGCGGGAAACCCGACGACCTCTATCCCCGCTCACGACGGATCAATTCGTTTCCAACTTCTAGGATATCCGTCATTCCCGTGCGGGTAACCGCGTAAAATACGAACGCCGAAGGGAAAATATACACTCGCTCAACGTTTATGTACAGATATCTTATTCTGTCGAAGAAGAATACGCCTATAGGCACCAGGAAACAGGATCTGTGATGTGTGCTAAAAAAAATGAACCAGCTATATGAAAATTTGGGTAAAAAATGCATGTGTGTATAGTTTCTTCTTTTTTTTCTTTTTTCTCTCTCTCTTTCTCGGTTTTTCAACAAGCAAAGAGAATGAGGAACAGGATAACGCGTCGTGGAGTAAAACGAAGTAAAACTGTCACGTAGAGAGTATCGTTCATAATCCCCCGATGAATAATACATGGGTGTCACCCGGCCCGAGGAAGAAGCTGTAGAAGTAGAAGTAGAAGAAGAAGAAGAAGAAGAAGAAAATGAAGACGAAGAAGAAGAAGAAAATGAAGACGAAGAAGAAGAAGAAGTCTTCCTCGCAAATTCCTCTTCGGCGTTCAACGATTGAAGATATTCGCGGGGAAGGATCCACCTGGCTCGCGCAAGGACGAGGTAAAACCACGTTAAATATTTAAGGAATTCCCCCACGTGTCGGGGACGAGTACTTGGCGAGACCTTATCCTCAGTGGCTAAAGCTTTAGAGGGACTTTCAAAGAGGTTTAAAATTGTGGGTGGAAATTTTTGTCGAGGCGATTTTTTAGCCCCAGGATTTAATAGAAATGATTGAAACTAAATTTGAACGTTGAAATTTGAAAATTGATTAAAATGAGTTATAAGAAATTTGAACGATACTATAATATATAGAGCCATGAGGAAGAATGGTTATTCCTTTGATTTTTACTTCGGAGAACAATCTTCGATCTCCTTTCCCTAAGAACTTTGACGATTTTACTGCGACGTGGAATACTGGGTTAAAGATATTTGAAAAACAAACAAACTAGTGAATAAACGAAGAAGAATAACGGAAACGGCGTTATTCTCTCGAGCAGTATGAAAATAGATAGAAAAAAAATAAAAAATAAAAAAAAAATAAAAAAACTGCAATAAACGGGATTTCGAGGAGTAAAAAGAAACGGAGTGAAATGATTTTTCAAACGATTCAATTCCCGTCGTATGTACGTACGTAGTTCCTATTCTACTCTTGTTTTGCTCAAGGAACTTCGTAAAGCTTCACGATATTAAGTCTTCCTATCGATAGCATCGATGTCCCGTAATATACAGATCAGTGTCCCTCAACTCTAACATCACTGTTTGAAAATTTCGTAGAGAAATACGTGAATGACTCGAATACTCTTTCATCAATAAAATCCCGACGTTATCGATGTCGCCAATTTTTTTTTTTTTCTTCTTTTATTTTTCAGGCATAAATTTTCCCCTTCATTCACTCCTAACGGATCATCAAATTGATTTTAGATTTGTTCAGTTTTCCTGAAAAAAAAGGTAAAAAAGTAAAATCGTATAGGTAAAACTGTAACGTATGTATTTCGATGACCGAGTAGATATTCTCGTGAATATTAAGAGTCAGTTCGAAAGCTTTCTCTCGCCTTTTCGTTCCCTCTCCACTGTACCCTAAACTCCATGCATATTACATGCGGAAACTTGATACCCTCTTACTACTCGCCTTCCGTACCCTCTTGCGCTAAGAAGGGTCAGTTATGTGTATATACATACAGTATACACGGGTGTATCACGTTTGGTAAACGAAATTGCTTATGGAATGTATATCTACGCAAGTGTCGGTATCTTGAAAATATACAAATTTCGATTTTCAATTCAAAGCTCCGAGAGTTTTAGGAACATAGAAATAGGCATAATGGTAAAAGTAAGAAATTGAATGTGATATATTAATAACAAAGCGAGAATAACAGATAAATCTTCTCATCCTATTTTTATTTTCCATTTATTTCATTTTTTTTACATCAAATTTATGAAGAGACTTGGATATAGTTTCTTAATTTCGGAAAGGCGTTTAATGGGGTGAAATGTTGGGGCGATTACGACGTCGCGTGGTTCTCAATTAACGAGGAACGTTATTTGAGATTGAAAATAATGGAGTGTGTCGAGGGTGGTGTTATTCGTTTCGTTATATAATAGTAAATAGTAAGTCTAGAGAAAAATTGCGACATTGATCAACGTCTTGATCAGAACTCGTTCTCCGTTCTCCGTTCTCCGTTTCCGATTCCTCGCGTTCTCTTCGCGTTTCATGTCGCAATTAGGAACGTAGGAAGTAAATCTCCCGCATGCTTTCCAATACATATAACATTTATCAGACGAACGAAAAATAACCTCCGTGAAATAATCGGACTATTTTATTTCCGGCTGTTGAACAATCCGGAAAAAAGAAACAAAACAGTATGAACAAATTTGGAAACGTGCAACGTATACCTCGTTGCAGCATGGGTAAATATCGCGTCAGTCAGAGTTGATTGAAAAAGTTTATTAAAAACTATGACATCCTATGATCCTTTATATACATAAATTTTTTTTTATATATAGTATATATGTATATAACCGATAAATTGACCCACGAATTTAATACGTTTCGGCTGTATTGCTCTCGGTATTCTCGAAGATCTTGGATATATATACTTACCTACATCTGACGTTGACTAACTAAACCCAATACCGGCTAGATTTCCCCTGGGCGAATAGATTCGAGGGTGTCAGAGCGAAGATTACTTTATAATTTAGTATAATAACGTTATTCAAGGCAAGCCTCCGCCTTTTCATTCAAAATTTCTCGATCCTTGTACAAGATATGGTTTGGGATATGAAAAGAATCATTGAAATATCGTTTCGAAGCCATTTTACGAATTGAAGTACACGAAATGTTCATCTTATTTCATCCTCGGCGAGAAATTGAGCAAGAAATAAAAACGTTACTTTCGGCAGGGTGGCTTACGGGGTCGATGGTTTATCAGCCGTGTGGTATATATACGTGCAGAACCTGAGAGTCTAAAGATTTACTTCTCTGTCTATAAATCAACTCCTTCCGATAACCACGAGTCCTGAGGATCTCGCGAGGACGGACGCGGACGGGTTAGCCAGGAAATCCGGAAAATCCAAGAAAGAGAATTGTTTCTGTCCTCAGAAAGATACATCGTCCTTTCTGCTTCTACCATATTATTGCAACGCGCTATACGCCACCGATCACAATATCCGTACATACATATTGCATACAGCTGCCACACGAAGAACTGATTTTGACACAAAAAATTCCGAACTTTGATGTTGATTGACTGAAAATTAATGGAAAAATGATGAACGGAAAAGCGTGTAAATTTATCATCGAATATAATTCATTTCTACAATGTTACGCGAGACACTCTGTATGTATTAAGTACCCAAGGTACCTATTTCTGTCCAAAAGAATCCACCCCCCTTCCTTTCCTCCGCCAGCTCCGTTCTCCATCTCTTTTTCCCGGAGTTTTTCGAGGACCCTTTCGGAGGAACGGGTCCAAGGATTCTGAAGGAGTCTAAGGAGTCGCCAACGGCAAAGAAGCGATGCGGAGGATGAGAAGAGGACTGACTGCGGTAGCGGTGGCGGTGGTTGCGAATAAGAAGAAGATATTGGCGGGCAAGGTATGCCAGGATCGCTTATAACGTCTGAAGAACCAACCCCTTATACTCAGGCGATGGTGTCTCTGGCATATCAAATACCCTGATGGTATAGAACCCCCGAGGCAAGACGGCATTTGATTCGGAGAGAAGAGATCTCCTCAATAATTTCGCTATTCAGCTAACACGGGCTGATTGAAACACCAAGGACATCTTCCTTGCCTTGGCTATATCGACCATTTCCTATATTCTGTACGTAGGTGGGTATGATATACACGTATACTAATCAGAGAGATGCGACGTATCACTTATAGCCACTAGCCGTGAAATTACTTTCGTTTAATCCCACGTCTTTCTCGATTTTAGTATACAGCCAGGTAAAAGTTGGAATAAATACTACGAGAAATAGAAATCGACGGAAATCACGACGAAGAGTCGCTCGCCTTCGTTTATATCCGTTTTGCGACGAAACGGTACGACTCCGTCAGGAAATGCATTGACGGAGGAGAACGGAATGGAGGTTGAAAACTCGCCCCTTCGTCCTCTGTCTTTTCTCCTTTCTCTGACGATCGTGTAACGTACGTTCCCAAGCTCGATTGGCTCGATTTCTCACTCCCTTACTCTCGCCCTCGCTGTCCCAGGGGTTCTATAACGAATCGACGTACCGTAAACCTCCTAAACAAGCAGTAAACCAGGAACCGAACACCCCGAACCAGAGAGCATACGCGTATGCGATGCGAGCTGCACCTAACGGTCTATATAATTACCCGTGGTGACATCGCGGTAACAAACTGGTCCAGGGCGACCTGGATCCAAGTTACCTTCGGCTCGGTTAGCCACTGTGACGTTAGGCACTGTCTCAATCCCTCAGATACTGGCATTAGCTCTACCGAAACGAGACTTTGCGAATGAGTCGATATTCGCGCATATCTCGAGATGTGTAACGAGCATATCGTGATTTTCCTCCTTTCCTTTTTTCCCCGTATCTTTGATTTGCTTTTCTTTTTTCTTCTTCTTTTTTTGCCGAGATCGCTGCACTCTCCCCCTCGCAATACGAGCTGGCTCAGGTATTCCACGTCTCTGGTTATCGAGGGGCTGACGACTCTCTGAAAAACACTCCCGTTTATTGGCTAGACGTAGTTCCCGGTCTAATTGGGATTACCGCAATGATCAAGACTAATTACTCCATTCTGCTACGCGACGTCACCGTGGCTTCGATACCTCAATGAACTGAATACTCATAGGACGGAGGTACCGGGCTCCGGTGGGACAGGTTAATTACCTTGTATGACAACGGAACTATCGATAGATCGGCAAGCAAACAGATTGGCACAGTAGATCTATGTACACAATCGTTAACGATAAGACAAGCGCGAGTTTCGTCAAGCGTTTAATTCATGGTGGAAGCAAAGTGACGGAGTCTCCAATCAACGATCAGTCAGCCGGTCATTTCCAAGATCAAAGATCGAGGATAGAGCCGAGCTGATTATCAATTTCGTCGTAAAACTAGATATCGGATAAACGAATGAACGGGGGAAGGGGAGGTTTTCACCACCGTTTACTTTCGGAGCACGCGTTTACCCCATTTTATTTGATCACTCTTCCGGTATTTATTCGAGCTATATACCCACCCGGGATTGTAAATTGAATTGAAAACTTTTCCTACCTTTTGCATGCCCCGAGTATATGCAACGGCTTGTTGTTCGACTGCAGTTTTGCTAGTACCTACCTAGAGTATAAATTTTACCAAGGGTTTATCGCGGCCCGCGGGATGACAGGAGGCAAATGTTTCCGTGCTGTGTGAACATCTATGGATTTAGGATGCGGGGGACAGGAGGTTAACGGATTAATACACCCAGTAGTAACGAGAACAACAAATATAACTTTATACAAATATAGACGTAGATACGTATAAAGCTTTGGCTAAGGCATTAAATTTCTTTGGCAATAGGCAAAAGGGGCATCGTTTTCCTACCAGCTTGTACATTACAACGAATAGTCGTAAAAGTGAATTGCAACCCTTGAAAAATCGTAGCTTTACGACGATAGATGGAGGATAAAAACGGAACGATAATATCTGAATTATAGGTAATAATAGGTGAAAATAATTCACAGGCGATAATGATCGGGGGATAATATTGCAGCGTTGTCATCGCCTCCTCCTTCGGCATCTGGGTTTTTTTCGCCGGTGCAAAAGGCGAGGAAACAAAAGCACTTTGACCCTTTTTATTCTCGGGGGTTTGTCTCCTTGAGAATGAACCGTTGACGGGGCGAGACTTCAGCTTCCGTCCTTGACACATAGTCAAGAGAACAGCGGTATCCGCGGTTCATAATGACCCTCGACAATCAGGGCGAATAGAAAATCCGCAGGATGCTTAAAAAATTTTCCACGCTTCATGCAGCTTCCGGTATATTCTGGCGAACGAGGACTCGAACCCAGGGCCACCACGTTGTACATACCTGCCTACCCTCGGGCGAAGCAATTTCTAAAACTCCGTCCATGTTCACGCGATTCAGTTTCGCGATTGTTACATCACACCGCGATGGGGGACTGCAGGAATAATTACGAATAAGGTAAATACGGTGAAAGAGTATAGCTATATATTCGCTTTTATTGTTAACCATTTTTCATTCTCAGTTTTTTTCAATAATTATAACATCGCCCTTGGCGTCTGTCCCTGATCCTTGCGTTCGTCATTCTTCGTAACGGGATTTTTTCCATAAATATTCTGATAATGAATTTGGCTAGAAATAAGTTTTATTCACTGAATAGAAAAAAGGAGACGAATAGTCTTTCCGGGATCTATAATGTCTAGTACCCGGAATGACACGCGTAATCGATTCTTATACGTCTTATTTATTTCTTTTTCTGTATATGTTTCGGTATTGGGATCTGTGAGAATTCACGTGTTAAAGAATACATTTTCCTTCGTAGGTATACCTACACACCTAAATTTCCAACTTGGTATTCAAAGCGTGGCTTATTTCCCTCTTTCCCTCTTTTACTCTCGCCTGAAAACGTGACTTTCTAAACACATGTATAATTATATACAACGTGTATACATGGATGGTATTTACGTACATATGTACACATTAGATCCCATTTTTTAGTCGTATTTCATTTTCTTTTTTCTTTTTTGTTACTTCTGGGAAACTCGTCGACGTATGAGTCAACGAAGATCGTAAAACACCGCGGATCGATTCCCGCAATTATATGAGAAATGAGATGAGGAGCAGACACTCGATGAGAATGTATATATATAGACGTACTGTTAAAAAGTCAAGTCAGCTACTCTGAGAAATTGCAGGATTTGAGCGAGTGTCACGCGCGATACAGAAAGAAAGAAAGAGAGAGAGAGATAGAAGGAGAAATAAGGTGAGGAAAATGAACTGGGTGGGAAAAGGACGAGGAAAAATAAGAATAAAGAAGAAAAAGAAGAGGAAGCAAAAGGTAAAAGAAAAAGAAAAAGACAGAAGATTAGCGAAGACGACAGCTATAAAGAGGAAGAGAGATGAACCAAGATACTGCCTGGGCTAGGGATTCGAGACAATTTTAAACTTTCCAAGTGGGTACTTAATTCGAGTGGAATCGGCCACTTCGAGACGATTATGGATTTAAATTTAAAAATCACTCCGACCAGCTGAGATGATTTTCGCTTGTAGACCTAATCGCAGTAATAGCTCGACTCGCTCTACTTTCGAGTATCGAGTCTGGTTTTAGGTCCTCATCGGTATGTAGCCCGACGCACTTCTTCATCCGGGGTTGGTTAGCTCTATAGAACCGCGCCCGACCCTTGTAAAGCAAAAACGCCGCGCGGGTTAAGCAGCAAGAAATTTCACTCACCATTTTTCCACTTTTTTATTCTCGTACGCGTCGCGAGATTCGCGTCTCGTATCTGTGGATGTAGGCGAATATTTGGCGGAAGGAAATCCGCGGATCGACCGCACCCAGAACGAACGATGGAACTCTGGAACCCTTTCGCCGAGCGGAATTGTCAGCTTGCCAAATTACACTGGAGAAACGAGTATCCCCCATACTTTGTTCTATTGGGGGATATATAAATACGAACATGTACATATATACTCTTGTATATCCCGCACAGCGTGATTTGATTTTTGTCCAAGACTTACGAGGCTCGAGTACGATATCAGATGTCTTTTCCAAGATTAGTGTAAACGAGCGTGGATGTACAACGTACTTACACATTATATAGATGTAATAATTTATATTTTCAGATCCGTTTTTATCGCCCCCATACTTTATTCTTCCCTCGTATAAAACTCATATTTTTATCGCCTTGTAATTAAAACTGCTGAGTTACCGCCCGACGTTCCCTAGCGAGATATTTGCGTCATAATTGACGTTGAAGACGTGACAAAACGGCAGAGGGTGCAACGGCCCGCGTGGGGTATATACCTATGCCGGGAAATTTGTTGTCGTCATTAATTATTAACAACATATATTATAGCCCAAGGGAAAATATTTGCGGTATAATAAATCGCTAATTTTATTCAACGACAAAATTCGCCGGATATATCTCATATTCCACTCTTCCCTTCCGTCCATACCTATATACCCACCTTTCAATGCCATATGAAAAATGAGGGGATAACTTGAAATTCAAAAAGCGAATCCTGCACAACGACTGAATATCCTACATAAATATGAATCCTTAAAAAATCAACGAGTTTTTTTTACTTTCAAGTCAGATATGAAAATATCGTCTTTCCCTTGTATATATATATATAGAAGGGAGATGAATGCTAATCATATTAACTGGAGAGTTGGTTCTCCTCCGTACTTATCGGTGATTATACCTAAACGTGAAGAAAAGTGGAGAAAATAAAAATTAGTTTGGCAATAAATTGACGAAACACTCACTGATCCAATTTTCCCGCTGTTTGGTATATTGTTCGATTGATTATTGAAAGAGATCATCGTTCCGTGCCGTACTGCACTTCGGCGTGTATGCTTACGGTTTTACTCAATTTCAATAGATATACCTACTCGTCAGTTTTTGTGACAAAATTGTTTTGCAATATTCTGCAGCAACGGCACGGAATTCTGCATCGGTTTTTTTTCTAATTGAAAGGGTGTTACAGAGTGAGAGAACGAACGGTATGGAACAGAATAAAATTCGCTCATTGTGAAAGCGGGAAGAATCGAGGGTGGCAAGTCGTTTTATTCATACAGCAAACTAGTCGCGTATATAATATATTTTCGTTGGTATATGTGCATGGAAAGTTTCTCTTCTATTGTTCATAAAAACCAACAATAATGAGGAGAATAATTCCGTTTATCGTTTGCGGTAGTCGGAATTACCTCGCCTGAAGAAAAAAAACAGAGAGATGAAAAAAATGAAATGAAATAAAATAGATGAAATTAATTGACCCAGAAAATTACTCGTCTCTCGGGCGGCTCCTCTTTCCTCATTCTCAGCTGCTATCTCACGTCGAAATTCATTAGGTACGGCGACCGCTAATCGGAATTTTCAATTTTACGAGAACAGACCGGGGAATCCATTTCCTTAGGGAATAAAGGCGCGAGAGCTGGAAGGGGCTGTTGCCGCAGAGATGAGAGAATCTATTTCGTCCCTGGTATGGTGTACGATTTCATTTAACTGATCGTACAACTTTTGGAAAACTTTTCAATCCTCTACCACTTGTTTTAACGATGATATCGTCCATACGATATGCGATTCTGCACCCTAAACTTTCTGTGAATTGATTAAAAAAAAAAAAAGACTGAAATTTTGTTTGAAAAGCAAAAAAATATACAGCGCGAATTTTTCAAATTCTAGGTACTTTTCTTCACTCTGCGATCTTCATACATGAGTCGCTTGTCTCTTTCAGCCACTCCATTTACCCTACTGCAAACAGATTATAAATCTTCTATGTTTCGCTCGCTTTTTCCACTCGGCATCGTCACTCGCCGTTCTCACCACTCTGGTTCATTTACTCAAGAGATTTTCCCCTGCCTTTTCTTACTACTAAGAAAAATAACGAATATTTATAACCCCTGGACGAGTGGCTGCCGGTTTACACACCCAGGTTTACCTATCGCACATAAATTTTAAGATAATATTGAATCACTGATAATTACTATAAATAAATGAGAAAACTTTGGCGAATTTTATATTCTCGATTAGGATCAGAATTCCGGCGATTTGAAATTTCGAATTTCTCTCATATTATCACGTCGCTATGGAATTTGAATTAATTTATAATTAAATATAGATCTTGACTCCGTCGAAATTTGAAAAAAGTATGGAGTAAATACGTACAATTCCGATTTCTAAAGGGATAGGAATTCTCTGAATCCATGATAAGATATGAAGAGTATAATGCACGTGGGAAAGTAAAGAAAAGTTCTGTTAAATTCATCCCTCGCTTTCGCCAGTCTAGTCGGCGCCAAGGGAACATTGTGCTCGTCTATAAAACCTCGAATTTCCCGTCATCAGTTTGGCGTCGTATTTCTAGGATGAGACTGAGCGCAACGTGTTCCCCGATTCGGCTACGATTCGCCGGTTTTATATCCTCCAGAAAAGGGAGATTAACCAATAATCGATTCGACCTTGGACTCGCGTATTCCGTATTCTCACGTGGTAATATCTCCTAGTCTTATTGCTAGCGTGCGGAATAGTAGCTAACCATAAGCTCCGAGGTCCGCAGAAGGCTGAGCGCTGAAAGCTCGATTTCCTCTCGACTTTTACCTCGCAGAACCGAAGTAGGAATATAGGTACTAAATTTCAATTCAAGTCGACCAATTCAACTCCGAAATAATGGCTGTATGAGAAAAAAGGGGAAAAAAAAGAAGAAAAAAAAAAAGAATCATGGTCGCAGCAAAGGGAGCAGATCTTTTAATTGAGAGTCGCCTGTTTTTTTTTTTTTTTTCATCTCTTCTTTTTATTTCCACAAATTAATTACATATAGAAAAATTTTCCAATAAGGGGAATTAACTTCTTTCATATGAAATGAAATAAAATCCGAGTTCCAATCAGCTAGCAAAACGTATTATTCAGAGCTCGATTCCGGCTAATTAGCTTCGCAAATTTACCTTTTTAAACTCCGCTTTTGATCCGTATTTTTCAACCTTTTATAGTCGAAGTATATAGACCCCGCAGAATGATCCTTACGTCCTTGAATTTTGTCGAAAATTTTATACTCCCAATATTCCATATTCAGAGCTAAACTCGATGCCGAAAAACTTCCCATTCTGCTTCTTATATATAGACTGCAGAACGTGTCTTTGAAAAATGGCCGTCCATATCCTGGCGAAATTTCAAGTCCATCAAGGGAAAGCAGCCCCCCGTGGCTATGGTAATTCAAGGAGTTTACTTCCTCGTGATATCTTAAGAAAGAGAGGAAAAAAGTAAGCATGGAAAAGACCGTAAACTGTAAACACAAGCTCGAGCTGCAGGATCATGTAAGATATACCAGTTGATTACTACCCGTGTCCTATTAGGCGAAGATCTCCGGCATATAGCTGGGGGTTAAAAATCCGATAGTGTGAATCCAGAGAAGTTTTATTTTGTCTTTACGTTTTTTCTTTCTTTCTTTTTATTCTTTGCCTTTCCATTTTTTTTCCTTTTGTAGTCGACGACGGGTGACCACATTGCGTTCCTCAAGGATAAGGATCTGTCGGGTTGGTATTAGCGCGAGAAAATCCAGTGTTAATTTATTTTTAATTACTCGCTATACATAATCCGCGCGGTTGAAATCTCCCAAAATTTTTCTTCCTTTTTATTATTCTCGTCCTTTTTTTCATTCCTCCAGGCATTACCTCGAAGGGTTTCCTTCTTTATTACCAAATCAAACGAAAGTGATTAGAGAATAGATATTATACGCGAATATATATAAATCTGCTAGAAACAATTTAATCAGCAAATAGCTTCGCGCGCCTTCTCATTCTCATTTTTCAAAATTCATTTTCTCTTCAAAAAAAAATTAAAAATTTCACAAAGAAACTGCGACGTACCTACCAACGGAGAAATGTATCAATGTTATTAAAAACACTTGTAAATATACCCACCCGAGCTTTCCAGATCACAATATAAGGTGCTCTCGCTCTCTCTCTCGCTGCTCTCTCTGCGTGCTTATTGTCGGAGATCTAGGGATGCTGCAATGTAGCGTATTTCCCAGTATATACCAGCGACAATAGACTTACTAAGGATCAAAGTTGGCTCGACTACTATCTCCGCGCGATTTTCTTTATTCCCTTTTTTTCTAATCCCCCACAGCTTCTACTTTCTTTACCAGCATTGCAGTCCCGTACTATACGTCTCTATCCCGATTTCCGACCGTCATGCACTCCGTTGAGCAAAAACAGAAAAGGTGCAATTACGTTATTTGCCCTTTGACATCGGCGAGCTCTACATGTACGGAGTAGAAATACCTTAGATAAAGGGAAGTTGCACATATTTTAGAAGATCACAGAACGAGAACACGTCGTAGCTACGTCTTCTAAAGGCGACTCGTCCCTTCTGAAAAACAAACAAATTGGAATATTTTTTCCAATTTCTAAGTCTCGTGAAGAGAAAGGATGCTGTGCAACGTTATCGTTACCATTCTCACCGACGAAAGTCATTTGTTTTCTCCTTTTCACCTAGTATCGGAGAAAATTTTCTAACTGTGTAGTTGAAACGCGGAAAATAAACCCGAGGATATCCGCTATCTTTACATACATAATATATGTATACGTGCAAAGTTATACATAAAAAAATCGAACGCGAACGAGGCGACGTGCCTTTCGAAAGATTTTATCGCCCACGTTTGTAAACGTTTATTGCATCTATTGTACAAGCTGCGTTTCTGCGAAAAGATGAGAAGAGGAAGAGGAATAAGAAGAGGAAAAAAAACGGGGGTAAAATCTGCGTGGGTCGGAACACAGGGAGGAATATAGGAGGGATATATAAAGTCCGCTTAATTCAAGAGCCAATAAAAGGTCCTTTGAAACTTGGCACTAGTGTTCAGTGGAGGCAGCAAAAGCCCTGGCGGGAAAGCGAGCCGCGGTGCTTTTTGCCGCTTTCAATTCCGTTTTAGAGGAAAGGATTAAAACGGCCTTATCCGGCATTCAGACTTCCCCGCTAGGTGCCGCAGGACGGTTAATGGCAACTAAGTAAGTAAGTAGGTAGATAGGTAGGTAGGTAGATGATAATACATAAGTGCCTAAGCTTCCAGGCGACAATTAATTCAGGAACTTTGAACGAAATCGATCTCCCCCGACGTCCTCCTCTCCCATCGACTTCTTATTCCTCCGGTTCGCCTCTGAGCATAACCTCGTTTCGTATAGCTGACCCGCGTTAATCGAATCATCGAAGTGTTCTAGCGCGTTATCAAGAGGACTTAATCCGCAAGGTCGAAGGTCGTGCCGAAGTTCTCTCTCTTTCTCTCCGTCTCTCTTCGCGATATCGAACATTGATTATACCTACGTGAAATGAATTAAGGTCAACCGTTCTATAATAGGTATAAAATGCATCGTTAAAAAAATGCATAATTCTCGAAAATTTCTAACGATGATAATAATGAGTCTGGTCAAGATTTTTTTGACCTCTCGTTTCTAGGGGTAGGTAAGTAGGTATGCATCATTTTCGACGGTCCCCTTGATCCCCGCCAATTTTGAAATCGCAGAATGTTCCCTACGGGTGTGGGACGTACGCCTGTATAAATTTTGCGGGAACTGGAACAAGGGGGGTACGAGAGAAGAGGGGGGCCGTTAAAGATAGCACAAGCTGAAGCCATTTAGATAAAAGTGAAGGTTATATTAAATTTACACCCGACGAGGCGACCCCGAGCTACGATTGGTTGGGAATTCTTGGTGGGTTGCTTGCTGGATGGCTGGGCTAGGCTGGGGGGTATATAGGAAGAAGATTAGCGAAACGAGGGCCAAGGAGGCCAAACAACTCGACGAAAATGTTGTCAAAGTTTCAGATTTCTATCAGAGACGGAAGTAAAATTTCTTCATCCTGTCTCTCGAATTATTATACATACCTATATATATCTACCAAATGTTAAGTCGATATACTACACGGCAAGGCGTAGACGAAATTTTGCAACCCTTATGAAATTTCTACGAACGAAAAATAATCGACAAATATTACAACTGTGAAATTATTCGATCATGTTTTATTGAGCTTGCAGAATTTTTTTCGTTTTTCCCTCTTTTTTTTCATTCTCAAGATTTTCACAACTTCAGACGTTAGCCTTGATATATTTCTCTCCTCTTCTCTTTTTTTTTTTTTTTCTTTCTACTCTACGTTCAAAAAGCTCCTATTCCTTTTTTTCCGTCAACTTTGTCGTCGCGAAACCTTTTTGTAGAAAAGTTTTTAAAATTAAGCGAGACGCGTACGCGAGGCTCCGTCTTGAATATTATAAAACATCTGACGTGAGGGTTTTGTATATTCTTCAAGAACGACGATTAGGTAAAGACTTGAATACATACATCGATTATGTCGTCAAGCAAAAGATTTTTATGAAATTTTTTCTTTTCCTTTTCGTTTTTTTATTTTTATTTTTATTTTTTTCTGTTCCTCGCGTACCAGACAAGAATCATAACTGCGAAAACGAAAATTTACGGTGTAGTAAATAGTAACTCTAGACGCGTTCTTCGCGTTATCAAAGCGCGAGGAAGAAGCCGTACCCGCCCATCCACGCAAAATATAATTAACAGCTAGGTGAAACCCGAACCCCGCCGTGCAGTCAACGGTAAAATAATGACGTGACATTTATTTGACACGTCGCTTTTTGACGAAATTCGAGAGTCTATTTCGACTCATTAGTAACGGGTTGGCGCAGAGGGGGTTGAACAACTACTTTGTCTGGTTGGTCCGGGGGGGATGGCGATGGGATTGGGGTCTGTGAATTATGCCAGAAAAGAAAGTAAAGAAAACGAAATAAAAATGAAAATAGAAAGCAAAAAAGAATAAGAGGTAGAAAGAAAAAAATAAAAATAAAATAAAATACTAGGAGGCTAGTTTAAATGCAAGGATTTGCTTTCGCGAAAAGGCGTTCAAATGTAAATGAGAGACTCTCGAATGAGAATTTTTACGAACGAGCTTGAGACACTATTACCTAGCTCCAAACTTTCTCTCGACAATAGCCTCGCCGTTTCTCGAGCTCACCAATTAACCGTTAATAATCCCAGATCTTTTTTTTTTTTTTCTTCAAATTCTCTCCATTCTTTTTTTAAACAATTTTCTACGAAAAGTACCAGCAGTTCTCAAAACTCGACGAATATTTTCGCCACTTTTTTCACGAATCGAAAATCATCGAACTCGTTTCATTCACTTGATTCTCCAAAGAATTTTTTTTCCCACAGGCGTTAATTCCGTAGCTGCGTATATAAAGCAGAATTTCGCGCAGCTCTACTTTATTTGCTCTACAGATCATCCCGCATGGTATATGTGTGCCTAAATCCAAGCCTAGGGGGTCAGAAGCGTTTGGTGAAAATTGGCGCACCCTTAAAATTCATTTTGTATGTAAAACACGCGTGGATTGACTGTGACAGGTGAACCGCGAGATGGGCAAAGAAAGGGGAGACGGATATCGTGGTAGCATGATGTTTGAGCCCGTGATATAGAGATTCTCTCACCCCTTAGCTTCACTTTTGATTCCGGCTTTCATCCCTAACGAGAAAAAAAGGTAAACGTAAATTATATCATTAATTGTGCATGTCCTAATTCGTACCGCATTTTGGGACCGCGAGAAATTCCACAAACTCGTCCGTTGGCCTGTAGATCAGGGGAGGCCAGACCCTTGGAGAGAGAAACTTTAACTTTGTTAGTTAAGGCTGACTTGGCGTATAATTCGATCAAACCTTGCCGTCGGCTATTCGAACTTCAAAGGACCCTAGCAGGACCAGGAAATCAATCCTAAGATCTAAGAAATCCAGTCAAACCTATCTACAGCCTGATGCTCTGTTCAAATAGGTAACCCATAGTAGAGTCGAGTTGATGGTTATTTAAGTCGACCCTATTGATCAGAGAAATTTCGTTCAGCGTATTATTCCGCGGAAATATCGACCCAGAGAAGTCCATTTTTTTCTGAGCTGACGTCTCTTTAAGTCTCGTGAAGTTCGGGTGGAAAAAAAAGCGAAAGAGTATATATATATAAGAAGAAAGGGTGTAAATCAGTAATATTATTTAATTCATGTAATCATTCGTTCAGAATTCATGAATGTTCTAATAAAAGTGGAATACGCATAATAAAAAGATCGCGATATCGAGCGGGTAGAAAATCTTGACGAAGTTTAAATAAAGTTAGTTAGCTACCATCAAAGGGAACGGGGGTTAGGTAAACGTCAAAGATCTCTTAAAAGATTAACTTCATTGCGAGAGAGGGCCGGTACTTGAAAACTAGAAAGTATAGGGGTAGAAAAATCTGTGGAGAAAAACCCTCGCGAGAGAAAGAGAGAGACGGATGGTGTAGACGAGATAGGAATTAATTGCCTAGCTTCAATTGGCTCTAAAGCAGTGTAGGTATTTCCGTGTTAATCAACTGCCGGGGATCCCTTTGCAAGTCGATCTGTTTGCAGAGCTGCTGCAATTCGTGCGGAAATCCGAATTCCCGATTATTTATTTACTCTTATTTCTCTCGTACCCTTTTTTACCCCCTTTTTTCGCGACTCGTTTCCTGCCACTCCGCATTAAATGAACGTGACTCACCTACGTGTCAATACCAATGCAAAATTTACAATAATACTCGAATTGGCACACATTGATGTACGCAAAATGCTGCAGGATTTCGATCCTCGCGATTATTTTACCCGTATAACTCCTGAACTCTGTATTGAAGTTCAATTAATATTTCCATCAGTACTCGAATCGACGGACCTCTGCTGTGTGATCACCTTCAACCTTTGCTCGTCCTCCCCAGAGCACCTTTGAGCTTTGAATATCGTTGAAAATTTGCCACATGTTATTACGCAGTGACATATACCTCGGACTCTAAATTCGTTGGTGAAGTTTAATCAGTTGTGGAATTATGATATGATGTTTAATCAACCCTCGTGGAATTTAATGCGGTTATAAATTGCAGTGGAATTTTCTAAACTAGGATAATCGAATAATAATAGAATAATGAATGGCAAAAATTTCTGCGAAAACTTTGGAAAATACAAAATTGCCACTATAGCTTCGCTATATCATTCCCGAAGCATACGCGGGATTTGGGATATCTTATGTTGGCTATACGCGAACGGCGGAGAATTTCTCTCCCGGTATCTGCACGAGCGAATTTCGGTATACGAATTTCAGAAATAGCAGCAAACAATAGCCGGGCTCTATATCTTTGGCAATAACAGTTCCAGGGCATGGTATAGTCCATAACACATTAGAGGGATAAACTATTCGTTATCATCACACCCGATTAACTAAATCAAGTACTAAACTGTAACAACGCGCGCGAGTGCATCCTTAACAATAATCCAACACTCAGGGTTCTAATTCGGCGAGATGGTCCTCGAGGGAATTAGTAAGTCTCGAGTATCGGGGCTCCGAAAAATACGGGATCAAAAAATGTCTTGAGCTTAGACAATCCGCCGAAAACTACGTTTCTCCGATATTTATTTCGGCAGGATTTCACCGAAGCTTTAAGCTCCTGTTATAAAGTCTCAGTACCCTAGAATCACGCTTGAATAATCGTCGAATTTTGGCTAGTCACTTGTGGCTGACTGAACGCTGACCAGGACTACTAAAAATTGGCTGTTTGCTGAACTGTCGTGTTTGATTTGATCCCGGTGGTTAAATTTCGGGGTAACTTCGGCGCCGCTTTTCGGCTGCTTACCTCTTTGTGTATATTCATGAAAAGCCGTATCAGGCTTGTTTAATACGACGAGCATGTATGTACGGTGGCTACTTTGACGCGGAAGTAAACTTGTCCGCGAGCCTGATCGTCAAAGGATAAAGCCAAGAGACGATATAATTGGATCCAGCCATCCACGATCGAACAAATCGCGAGGGACGGCTAACGAATCATTTATTTCTCATTGTCAAAGTGGAAAAGAAGCTTGGACGAAATTATATTCCCTCATAATTGACCCAATTGCAATCGAGATAATAAGAAGGTCGATTTAAATTGGAGATATTATTGCTTTTCATATTCCAGAAAAAAAAAAATTTCACTCGCTTCTATATCAATAATTGGCTGTAGCAATTGATCTTTTTTTCTTCTTCTTCTTTCTTTCTTTTTCTTCTTTCACCAATCATTCGGCGCACCTTGAAGATCAAACAGAAGAGAGGTGTCTGGGCAAGATGGCATGGAACCGGGTTCGACAGGCTGATCTCATCGCCGAAATGATTCCCAGCACCACACCCCGCCCGACAATATCAGCCTGCTAACCCTGTCCTGTCTGTTCCTCAGCTTTTCGCATGCTTCATTTGATCCTGTTCTGAAATTGTTTAATAGCTCGTCACAGAAGAGGATTACGTGAACTGTGAAAAGTACCTCATAATCTGTTTTCTGACTAGAATGAACGATAAAGAAATTCGAATGTCGATGAATTTTGCGGGCCGGTGGGCAGATTGACAGAGCTTTTCGACCTCGACTGCTTTTTCATTGTTCAAACTCCGTCCGATTATTGATTTTCAGGTAAATACTGGCGAGGAAATTCTATGTAGTATGTTCACGTTTTATTATTTTTTTTTTATTTTTTCAGAACTTTTAATTGCAGTAATTCTCGTCGTTCTATCGATCGCGCGGGTTTATCCGTAGGTGGTAAAATTTTGCGGACGTTTTATCCGGGCGGAGAAATTTTTGTCGCTCAAGAAGAGGAGAGATGAAAAAATGCAGAAGTGGCAGGGAGATTCGAAAAGCTCCACGCTGCTGCGGCAGGAAAACCAAGTTCCGGTTTCACCGGCGTTTCTTTTTTTGCAACGTCTTCGTCTGGTCAACGACCCTCCGTGGCTGGCGCGGGACTCTGAAAGTCAGAAGACTCTATTTCACCCAATAACCCCTTTTCCTCCTTTTTCCCTCGTAGTAAAACGATCCACTGATAAAACGAGATCGCAGAAAAGTAACGGACTCTGGGCAGACCTTCGGCCCCCAACGGACTGGTTGAAATAGGAATGGGAAAAAGTCTCGCTTTCTAGATTCTGGAATACTTCTAATCCCTCTTCCCTCTATATTTTAGTCCAAGAAATACTTAGTCTTAAATCTAGCGGAGAAACGTGATGTCGAAACTATCGAAAGATCAAAAGCGAAGACGACTGCAATAAGAAGGGCAAAACGCGAAACCGACACAATACTACAACGGAATGAATCGTTTTCCATTTTTCTGTACCTACAGACGAAACGCCTTTGCTTTACGCTTTCTGGCTTCACGCCCACGTTTTTCCTGCTCTTATTCTTGCTTACCAATTTCAAATGGATGTATGCAGGCCCCTAGGGACTTGCAAAAGTTCCCTTGGTCTCTACGCCACTCCTGGATCCCCGCCTAATATACGAGCTACAAAATACTCGACTCTAGTTTGACTGAGTCGATTCTAATCGCGCCTAGTCTTCCCGTCGCAAACGACGTCTATTTTCCGACACAATAGATGCCACTCGATCGCTTTACAACGACAATGGCCATCTCCGATTAGGAGTAAGGATCCTTGAGGCGAGGTCAGAGTCGCGCAAATCGTTGAAAGGATCAAGGAACGGAAGGGAGATAAGCTGTTGGGTCATTTGAAGCTCTGCGGAAGAAAAAAATTGGGGGACAAAAATCATCCATACGATTTTGAGGACCGAATGTATCTCCATATTTTTGTCGTGTATCGCGGTTTTCAATCAAACTAAAGATAAACTTTCGCCAAGTATTTCTTTACAACAGAAACTGAATCTTCGCGGTTTCAAGTATCGGAGAACAATTCGAAACACTTTTCCGTTCGAGGTATTAATGCCGGTTCAAAAACGTGGAGAAATTCGTTGCCCTTCATATCGTTTTGGACAAATGAAAAACCGTTATTATCTGATTTTTATCTTCGTCAATTTTCCATGACGCTTTTGTTAATTTTGAATTAAAGAAAAAAAGCGAAAAAAACCCGGCCACCGTTATTCCGAATAAATTTTCAATTGCAAGTCAAGTTTACTGGGTCACAGAAATTTAATATAAGGGTGAGGTTCGGTGATAGGGGTTGTATCGATTAGCGGATTCAATATAATACGATACACATTTCCATACATGTAGGTCGCGAATCTGTCGAAGCCACAAGCACCCTGGAGCGCCATCCGCAGGGGATCGAAAGTGTGGAAAGAGAGGGTGTTGTGGCAACACACAAGGGGAAAATGAAAAGAGAAAGAAAATAGAGAGGGAAAAGAAGAATTCAGACCTTTATTCCTTCCCCACGATTTCTCGCTTCACCCCGGTTCTAGACCAAATCGGGTTTCGATTCTAATAACTGCTTTCGATTTCGTTATTGTAAAACGATACCAGAGCGATAACCGGCCTGGTTCGTCGCCCTCGACACATCCCGCTGTATAAGCATGTATGTATAGGTGATGCGTCTACGGGTTAACCTACTTTTACGGAAATATCAATTCGCCGATTTACGACGCGAAAGAAAGTTGAAAAAAAAATTCGATTCCGAAACGAAACGAAACGAAATTCAACTGATCTCGATCAGTCCTCTACCGAAGTGTCCTTTAAAATTTCAGAAATCACCCACCGGGGGATGAACACCCTTATCACTCGCTAGCTCTGAACCGAAATTCGGGGGCAGTCGTGACTGCCGGTTTTTAGGCAGGAACATCAAGTTTACAACGTTCTTCTGACCTCACAACCGCATCGTTAAGGGTCGAGGGTATAAGGTATACGAAGGCAAACGCTGTACATATGTAGACCCTGAGATAATTTCCCTTGTTGGCTTGTTGGTACGCCTATACGTTATACGTAAAACAGTTTCACCGTTTCTCTCCCTTAGTATCGTTCACTACGAAAAGAAAAAAAAAAAAATTTCTGAAAAAATAAATTCAACGGTCAGAAGAATCGATCGAAAAATTCGAGTAGATAGAAGTAAGAGATGCCGATGGGATACTGATCATGAGCTTGTTAAAGTACTTCGTCTTGTCGCCATACTAACTTCCAACGAAATTTATTTCCGCTTTGTTATCTGCTCGCTAATCCTACAGTGACGCGGAAATTTTATGAACGTTAGGATAAGTCCTTTTCTTCCCTGCGGGTTTTTTCTTTCTTTTTTTTTTCTTCTTCTTTCACCCCTCTCACCCTTTTCTCTTCTTCTACCGAGCCCCTTCTCTTCTCTCTGTCGTAAATTCACCTACTAATTACCTTTGTTATCAACAAAGCGCGTGATTGAAGTAAGGAAGGAAACCGCGTCGGGCTGTTAACGAAATTTTATTATTATTGCCGATTGTTTGACCGAAAATAATTACCCAAACGAACGAACGAACGAACGAACGAAGTTTAGAACTCAGTCGAACAAAGTGGTGGTTAAATAACAGGAAGGAAAGAATGCCAATGAATACAATTTGTCTCAGTTTATTTACTTTTTTTGATTTTTTTTTTCAATCCTCGTATCGAACAATGCTACGATTTACTTCGTAGGTAGATTTGAATTTAAATCCCCGTTTATATGCGAGGCCACTAGCCATCTAATCCGTCGAAAAAGTGTAAATCTCAACCCTTGCGGTGAGCGGATACAAGGGAAAGAAGAAGATGTTACTTAAGCTTTGTGCTTTCGGACGATATCACTGCGTCAGAGCCAAGTTTAGCTTTGTGTATATCATACATATACAAGATTGCGAATCATCGTCTGGCCCTTTTCCCGTAGTCACAGTGAACTGTAACCAAGGTTTTCAAGCCAGCCACTCTGGCTACAGTCGAGAATAAGACACGAAGCGTTGGGGTGGAAAATCCTTTTCTGAAATTGGCCGTTATTCGCTTACCGCTGACCGGTTTAGGCTGGTTTTGCGAGAGGAGGATTTTCCTCGGTGATAAAGAAAGATCGTGGCGTTGCCTCCGAGCGATGGGCAAGAGGGGAAGAGAAGAAACGAATAAAGTAAGAAAGAGAAAGGAAATGCCGAAAAAAATAAAATCAAAAAAGAAGAAGGAGAAGAAGATATCAACATTTTTCTTAGCCCCCTTAGCAAAGATCTTCTGCGTGCATCCGCGAAGTTTAAAAAATTTCGCAATCCTGACGATGTTACGAAATTGATCTTTTAGATATATATATACATATCTACCCCGAATGCCCCCTCGCGTTATTTCGTCGACGTGAAAGACCTGGTATAATCCAATACCGAATTGAAATGCGAGGTAAAGATTTTTTTCCCTCGATTTTTTATTCCCCTCCTTTTATATATGCCCCAGAGTCGTCTTTGTCAGTTGTCGATACCTGGGCGAAGGTGGAAGGCCTCTTCTGGAGTAAGGTTCGTTCTATTCACGTATAAGGTGGAATATAGTTTATCGACTGGTTTATTTCGGCGAAAACGTCGTCTTAACAGAGTTTAGATTTCCCGACACGCACCAGGTCCAAGTCAAAACGCTCCCGATTTATGGCTCGCTGCTTTCCCAAAACCTTTATTCTATAAATATTGAACGAGCACCAGGTACGAACGGCACTACATAAAACAGGATAACTGCTTGTATACATTCTGATAGCGTACGGTCTTGTGCTCAGCCGTGCTTAAAATAAAAACTCTGTAACATGGACAGATTCATGATCTTCGAACACCGAACAAAAAACAAAAAAATAAAATAAAAAAATTGAAACATTTATTGTATTGGAAAAAAAACAAAAAGGATTAAGACATCCTGAAGATAATCGTTTCAAGGTATATAGTGAAGGAAAGTAACAGAGTCGTTGCACCCGAGGGCAATGAGACGACGTCGTTATCGACGAGTTGTCAGTTAGTTGGAAACCCGAAGGGTGAAGGGCGCAGGGTTGAGAAGGTGAAAAAGGTGGAAGTTGGAAGAGCGCAAATGTAGATGGAAGGAAGGAAAGAAGGGTGAAGAACACGCCGCACCTTTCTAGAGCTTCTAAGCATATTAAAATTCTCTGGTCCATGTTGCCGCCGTATAAAACCTTAATACCGTTAGTATATAAAGCGCATGACAAAGTCCCTCTCAATTCACCTGAGAATATTTAATAACGACGTTGATTTTATCCATAGAATTTATTCGCCTCGTACCTTACAGCGCGGATTTATAGTCGATCAGAATTTTGCTCAATTTTCTTATTTTCGCGATAAAAATCTCGGGACCTATCTTCACTCGTCTACTTTCTACTAGATCGAAAACATAAACTAGAAAAATTAAGCTCTGTGCTTTCAAATCGGAGTTTTTCATAAACTAGTCGGACGATTTATTCACTATCAAGATTCGGACGATAGTTAGAAGCTTTGCGGGTAAATGGTGCTTTTTGATTTCCGTCGTACCCGCAAAGAGCGAGAAAACGGTAAGGGGTTGGTGAAGAAGCGGCTCAAGACATAGCCGGCTAATTATCATTATTATTAATATTATTACTATTATTATTATTAGGGTATTCTCTGGAAGGGAATGGCGAGAATGGGGGATGAAATTAATAGCTATCTTGTAAGGGTACGTTGTATAATACTTTAGATTTTTTTCCACCTCGTCCTCGTTAGCTATGAGGATTGAGAGGTTCCTGAAATGGTAAACTGGAACAAGGTTTAGAAAAACGAACCTTGACCGATAATGACAGTCATAATTATCTTATGTTTAATTAAACCAATCAAAGTGACGCGCTGTTGCATACCGAAATTTTATTTGCAAAAGGGGGCGAATCGTTGTATAATTTTCAGCCCCTTTGGAATTATTTTGAAATCCAAGGTGCTTCGAAGCCCGCGCCAACCATCCGGACCCGGACATTCAAGAACTTGCTTCAAAGTTGCCTCGGCTTGCAGGCTTCACCAATTGAAATTAGCTTAATTACGTTAATTCAAAGTTACGTCCCTGCTTGGGATAGTTTGGTCAATCCCAGTCGCCGACTTTCACCCTCTTACTTCCGCTTTCTCCTTTTTTCTTCCCTGTTCTTATTTCTCCCTTACCAGTTCGCAGCGAACAGTCTTCAAATTTTGATATGCATATAAGTATAATATGTGTATCTAGATCGGGGTAAATCCAAGAGATACAAATTTTTCATCAAAATTCAAGAATTATTAACTTTTTTCTTTTTATCTTTTACTCACCGATTCTTATCACTGGAGGAAGCGACACGGCAGTTGCCACCAGAATGACAATTATGACGTATTGTAACGCCATTTTGTCCAAATTGAACTATATAATCACTTAGCGCACTGTCACTCGCGCCACCACCTAAGCTGCATTTTTTAGTCGAATATTAAAAACGACGTAAAGAAAGAAAAGTTTAATTTTTTTATTTTTTTTTTTTTTCTTTCTAAAAGGAGGTAAAAATTTTGTTAATTAATATCTTCCTTTCTTTTATTTGCTACGGTTTCTTTCTTCTTCTTCTTCTTCTTCTTCTTCTCCTACTTCTGCCGCTTCTTTTCACAAAATTGTCGCCCGTCACCAGCACTTGAACTTTGAGTGACACATCTTTAAATCATCGAGTATAATTTATCCTTTTTTATAACGGTTATTAATGAACAAATATTAAACAAGCTGCACACACTCCGCATTGTTTTTCTCGACAAACGAGACCCCGGAATTGTCGCGAACATTTACTTCCTTTATATATTCTTCCTCTTTCTCGCTGCACCTGGAACAAGATAACGAGAAAAATCTCTTTTATGAAACTGGATAAGCTTTAGAATCGGTGAAATTCTATTCCAGACCTGCTTAATCGCATCTCTGGCTGTTTCAATCCCGTATTAAACTCTCGAAACAATAAGTACACCACCATATCCATGAGTTCAAATATTTTCATAAAATTATAAGAATTCAAATCAATCGATATTACCTAAACAATACAATCTATCGAACAAACAGAATTCACCAGTTTACGGGCTAGCTGATTCAATGGATCACAATTCACCTGCGGGTATCCATATAAATGCATTGTGTGCAGGTATCTGTCTACAACATCGTCATATCGTCATATGTATGTCTATACGCAGGTAAATTCTCACGTATTTCGCAGCAACGGGCATCATAGGATAAATAAAATATCCACGAAGCGGGACTCCCCGTGGCAGTAACTATATATACGAGTGTAACTAAACTGTCGGGAAATTCTCTAATCGATCATAATTTTTCCTCTACATTGGTGGGTAGGTAGCTGTACCATATAACAACGTAACGTTCGTATTTAATCATTCGTGCAGCAGTTCGAAGTCTAACTGCACTGGCGCAGGAGTAACAGCGGGTGTGTGTGGGTGTAATTTAATTACGTTGAATGGGTAAAGTCACCTTTTTACTTCTCTCGCATTGTAATTAATTACCACGTTATTATAACCCGGCGGTATTACCGAGTTACACGACGATCGTATACGGCTTTCATGGCGAACTTGCCAAAGTCTACCAAACGCTCGTACGACAAGGTACTAGCTTTGACCGCAGCGTGATAATATCACAGTTTAGGAAGCCGAGGTCGCATATTAATATTACAGATTATCAAGAACCTCGGAAGAGCCGATACGGCGGATACGGGGTCTCGTTGAAATTCCGAACGGTCAAAATTCCGGACTCGTTCGAGTCGATTTCCAATTTTCAGAAACGTTCAAATTTCGGACGTTCAAGTTCCGAAAGGTCGAAACGCCGAGTGATGAAAACTCCGAAAATTCAGACCCGCGAAATTTTAAATCGGGAACATAATTATCTAGACTTTCTGGAAAAGAGAGAAAAATGACAAATGAATTGAAATTGTTTGAACCCAATTAATGGAATACGAAAAAAACGAGCAATAAATTTTTTCCTAGTTGCTTTTGCCGGAAATATATATTATCGCGGTCCGTTTGCGAATTGAATTCCCTGAAGCTGCAGTCGCGTTACTATCCGACTGCAGTATGAATCGAGTGCATTCGCAAAGTGAGGCTATTTTATTTACGACTAATTCTAAGTTCGTTTATTTACTCGCTTTACGCAACGTTCAATTATAGGTATTTGAATAACGAAACTGTGGGTACTGTTAAATGCAAATTGATACCGATTTAATCGTACACACCATCAAGCGCGAAGTAAATTGCGAATTCTTTGGCATAAATTTGCTGCGTATCTGTAAAGCTCCGTTATACCGACACCGTGCGTGATGCAGCAACCCTTTCTCCACGCCTTTTCAATTTTACTCGTTAATCATTCATTCACAAACCTATAACGGATAGCAGCATGTATTTTTCCGTTCCATCCTCGTTCCCCTTCGTGTTTATACTTCTTGTTTCATTACATCCGTACATCTTTTATTCAGTGAATAAAACAAGTGCGATAACGTATGTGTGGTAGAGAAAACCGACTTGTTCGGATTTTCTATTATATTATATACTTATTCAAGAAAAAGAAGAATTCTTTATTTGTCATATGATTCAAACGTATTACAACGCCCGCTTGTTATTCGCCGTTATTCTTCTCACTCCGGTAAAGAAAAAGTCTGTCAATCAGAAAAGAAGCGGAGAGAAAGAAAAGATGGGAAAGAAAAAGGAACGAGGACTCTGAAACCAGTCGCTAAATTTCTCCGACAATAAGTACTTGTGCATAGGTGTGTACGACAATCAAACGTCACGGTTAAAACATCTCTACGAACAACAAACAAACATAGTGGGCTGCAAAGTTACCCCGGTGGTAAATTGGGTTAGTTGAAATCCCTTTACGGAAACTCTAATAGCGGGGGCGTGAGTGGCATGTAACTTGCCCTCAAGACTTGCAGGCATCGGCCTTATACGGACGGGGCAGCCGAGCTTGCGACCCCTCTACCATTCTCGACTCGCCACTCGCCATTCGCAATTCGCGACTCGCGACTCGCGACTTTCCACTCGTGACTCGGGAGGCCGGGAGAACTACGAAAGGGGAGAAAAAAGTAAACTGGAATAAAACGGTACTGTAGTCAGGTACGAGGGTCGGGGTAGTACCTACTACTGAAAGAAAAAGAGTGTCAGGGCGACAGTGATTAAAGTCTTCAGGAGCAATTTCCTCCAGCCTCCGAGTCCCCGGCTAGACTTGTTTCGAGAATCGGGTGCCGCAGCTCTAGTAATTTCTTTTTTATTTAATTTTATTTCCCGCTTACTTTCTCGCCTTCTTTATTTTCTCACAGACTGACAATGAGGGAGGATCTCCAGCTTCCGGTTTAGCATCGACTGTTCCGAAACTCCAACAGGTTTCAATGCCAAACCGAATTAACCTTCGAGGCGAGCCAAATCGCGGATAATCTTTCACAAAACTAAATCTCGCCGCGATCTAAGGAGGGAAACTTTACCCTCGAAACTCTACGGTAGAAGAATTCAAAAGTTCACGAGATCGACGCGTGCGTTTCTCGCTGTGAAAAAAAAAAATTCATACTGTTGTTGCAAATCTTCACAGCCTACTTTTCCAGGGGTGGAAAACTTTTTCGCGCGATCACCGAGCGCCGATTTTAACTCCGGAATTATTCCTACGACACTCAGACGTTGGAAATGAGAGACATTCTGCCCCGGACTTCGTGTCGAAAAGGGTTCGAGCTTTTCCGACTGAGAGAATAAGAACTACGGAAGTCTGAGACCCTAGACAACACTTTTGAATCTTTTTTTAGGCAGCCGTCTGCTGGCTCCTTGAGATTTCAGTCTATGGCACCCTGGGGAGCGGTTGGTTGTCCACGCAATTTTTCCCCAGGGATAAACCCGGGCGGGACGTCAGTTATAGCAAAACATAACACCCCCATTCTAAAAAGTAGGAAAGTTACACACCTGTGAACCACCGTCGTAAAGACCGAGGCTGTTGGATCCAGCTCAAAAAAAATGTCAGAATTTAGACAGCTTTTTTCCCTCAAATAGAGACCTGTACTAAATCACGCTATTTCGGAAATCTGGGCGTATTTCGAGTCGACTTTCTCCCATAAATAAATTCGGAAATAAAACAATTTTCACAACGATCAATGGCCAATACGTCAATCAATTCGCAAAATGGCTGCTGATGTTGAGTAACAAATCGCGTCGTGCTTATTAGCGATACGATTCTCATTTAATTATTCATCATTTTTTCCTCTCTTCGGGATATTTTCGTTAATGGGGTAATCGCAGTCGAGCTATAAAGCCGAAAGTGAGTAAAAGTGAACGCGACAAAGGTTTTCACGAGGATAAATTATATATACTCGCAGCTTTCCTGCGTTTACATGGAAACATGTATATATAGTATGTATGTAAAGTATACCAGGAAATACATGGATGTATGTGTAATAAATTCATTTACATTCTGAAACAACTTTTTCGCGTATAAAGGTTATAGAGATCTCGTTATTCTGTTTTTACAAAAAGTTTGTTCTTGGTAACTTTTATTCAACCCCTACAGCAGCGGTAGGAACACCGCCAGCCGTTGGTGGATATCGAAATAATTTATCCAAATGAATACTTAATGTAAGAGAATTTCGTTCAATAACGATTAATTAATTACCAGCAAAAAGAGAAAGAAAAATGAAAAACTCTCGGATAATTTATACCAAGTAAACCATACATACTCTTCCGTTAACACATATCCTTCGGTTTCACCCTTGGCACAATAATCACGATTTTCTCTATCTGGAGGCAACAATTATCATCCAGTGAAGAAAGTTGGTAGTTTAAATTTTCCTCCGTTTTTTAATTTTTTTTAATCAATATTCTTAGTAATTTTTCAACGAGAATTTTGGGTGAGGTAAACTTTGAAAGTAAATTGACGAGTGGCAGGATCAAGGGATGAAAAAATAGATCATAGTTTAAAGGAGAATAATTGCGCGTGAATGGTTTTCTCACTTCGTATTATATCATCGAGAAAGAAATAAATTGCAAACTAAAACAAAAAAATGGCAAAATATCTTCGCGATACGAAAATTATAGTTCCCACGTTTTTTAAACACGCGTTCCGTCGTTCGCGGGCGACGCGCGGGCACTGGTGCCTTCCCTCACTAACACGCGTACACCGACGCCCGGCGTCGGGGCGCCTACCCCGCTTGCGCACCCCAATTGCTCGCTCTGCCTGGCTCTGGTACTCATCACTCCGCCTCTGGGTTAGTGGGCATCCGCGACTGCTGGACGCCAATATTCTGCGTAGGCCGAACCTTGGTCCTTTTAGTCCTGGTCCTTTGCCCCTGAATTTGGAATCAGACTTTTACCGGATTCGAACTGTTTGAAAAACTGAGAAAATGAGAAAATCCAAAAATCAGGAAAACAATCTTCTGTCTTCTTTTTAATTTCCCAATTTTTTCGACTCGGTACAGCCGGAAGGAATTCTCTTTCTCTTCCGCTTGGATGATCGACAATTTTTCTATGTCAAGGTGGGAGAATTTGATAAATTTAACGCCTTACTAGGGCGCCAACATACGGATTCTGCTTTACATTTTTCGACTGACGACCCTGTGACGTTGAGAACTCAGAGATTGCGGCGCTTTTCCGGATGACACCGATAAGTGAAGCAGAGCCCGACCCCCCGGCGACGCCCTCGACGCTAAAGCGTCGTTGTCGTTCCTTTATATTCCTGTCGTTCTCGTTTTAGCACTTGATAAAAATGCACCGAATGTACAATTCTATTTCTTCACTTCTCTCCTCCGTTCCTCCGTACACCTCTCTTTATCTTTGGGATAAATTCTAAGGAATTTTTCCTCCCTATTCACAACCTTCCGAATTCTATCCAGAGATATTAAAGTCCGGTGAACTGAAGCGCGAAGAAATCGGCCGAATGATCCGCAGGACTAAGAAATAAGAAACGATTTTTCACAGACAGACAAATATTCTTCGAAGGCTGATCCTACGATCTGCAAACGCTAGACTCTACACGCCGATGTTGTGCAATCGAAACCTGCAACGATTGATTTTAATTGACAATTAACCAGCATTTGCAGAGCTCTCGTTCGACGTTTCCCGTTTTACTTTGGTTTTTTGCTTCCTCAATACCATGCCAGGACAATTCTCTTCCTGGTAATTGCCGAAGGCTTCAAACAGCTAAGAAAACTTCTGCCCAACTAGACGCAAACAGTTTACAAATGAAATCGTGGAAATATATCGAAAACGAGAGAAAACTATCGGATTTTTCTTTCACTTTGTTTGAAAAGAGCGAATTAAATGTCGCTCTGAAGTAGCGTGAAACTTTCTCACGATCTTCCTGCGTAGTATTTATCCAAAA
This sequence comes from Rhogogaster chlorosoma, assembly GCA_944452935.1. NCBI lineage: Eukaryota > Metazoa > Arthropoda > Insecta > Hymenoptera > Tenthredinidae > Rhogogaster > Rhogogaster chlorosoma. Next base: position 20,015,792 of record OX101804.1, read on the forward strand.
TCTTACACCGTCGCCAAATCCCGAGGCAGGGATTAACCGATCGAGGATGTCGATCAAGTTCGACACAATTGATTCGCGCGATCTCTTCATGCCTTAATCCTCGACCCAGATACTCTCTTTGTTATGTGACCGAGTATACTCACATGTAGACATGGCATAAGCGTATACGCTGTACGAATCGTCGCGAGTTAATGGACCGGAAGTGAATTCCTCCTCCCCCATTTCTTTCGGTTATACAGTTTCGTAGATCTCTGTATATTGCGCCGTTCTAAAGAAGAAGAAAGCGTAATTGAAGAGATAGACGAATGAGGAGAAGAAAAAGATTTCGAGGGGATGAATTGGGGAGGAGGTAGGCGCGCCTTGTAGTTGTAGCAATTATTTTTGTTCATCTATTAATCTACCCCCCACTCGCCTTTATTACGAGTCAATTAACGCGGTTGCGGTAGGTATGACCAAAGTACAGTAGTAGCTATTAAAGAGGAAACTTGAACCCTCCCGCGGCTATTTCGGGGAGCGAAACAAAGTTCTACGTCTAACTTGGCTGCAGGTAAAGGCCCAGCTAACTTTTAGCCGCAAATTAAGGTTGTGTTAATTTAAGCTCAAACAGTGAAAAGCGACTGATAAAAAGTTAATACAATAATTAAGACAGTAGTTTAATAACTCTAATTTCCCACGACACCGCCAACTCTACCCCCTCCGTCTCTTTATCTTTCTGCTTCAACTATATATCCTCAGTATTTCAATTCAGAGTCTCTGTACGAGTAAACAGACCTCTACAATCCGAAAAGCTAACTGCGTCGGTTAGTTTCGAAAAAATTTTCATTTGCGTCAGAAGTTCTATAAAGAGGGAAAATTCCGTGGATCCAGGACTGTCTTGAATAAAACATATGAAAGTATAAATTTCTATGTACTTCTTGAAATTGAAATCTTTCGAACAAAAATACCCCAAAAAAATTACCTATACCGCAACTATACGATTTGTCGACTAATTTTATTATCCAACATTATTCTGCATCCCTCTTGAGTCCCTTATTATTATCAAGTCACGCATTGAAGTGCATGCCTTGCTTTTCCTACTGAGCATTGCTTGGAGAAGGTATCGATTACTTGGCTGGTGGAATCGTGCCAAATAGTTTGCAGGGTAGAGGATTTTATATGTACCAACTAGCAAGTGTCATCCTTGACATTATCGAAGTAGGAAAATTGTTGGAGCTACAATTTTTTTCTTTTTTTTTCTTCTCTCTCTCTCTCTCGCGCTCTCTTTGCTTCTTCTTCTTCTTCTATTTTTTCTTCTTTCCTTTTCATGTTTTTTTCCTGTCTACTTTTTTGTCTCCATATCTTTTTTTTCTTCCTCTACGGTTCTTTTCTTCCCGCTAATAATTTATTCCGAAACTACGCCACGGCTCTGTCCGCTCAATTTTCTCTCGCTACTGGTACCAAGTAGTTGTCGTTCCCCACGAGAAACAAGAGAGACCGAAAAATGGATAGTTTATTACGACCCCAAACCCCGGGAGCCCTAAGACCAAATAATAAAGACGATGTCACGTTCTAGAATCTTACCATACCCCAGAGTAAGGGAAGATAAAAGAAGATAAAATAAACGCTTGCCAAAAACAAGAAGAAACCGAAACAAAACAAAAAAACTGCATCAACCAAAGTGGAATAAAAAAAAAAAAAAAATCATCTACAAACTTTTCTTCATCCCTTCATTTTATGAAGGAATACTGTATTACCTGTTATTTTCTTTTTTTTTTTCGGGATTGCTGTAAATTGGATTTGAATCGAGACAGAAAACCCAAGAACCAAAAAATAAAGAAATAAACAAAAAAAATTGTCGAAATCTTGTTTTATTCAGGATATTCTGACATGTAAATCTAATTTAGAGATCGCCTCGAGATCAGGTGACGTGTAGAGCGCGTAGTAGCTCGGGGCAAGACGGATCGTGACATAAGTGACAACGCGTTTAACCCAAATAGGATATCTAGGAGTAAAGGTACCTGTAGTACACAGCTGTATACGGCAAGTGTGTAACTAGAAGCCGGCATGTTGTTTGTGTACGTAGTTTAATCTAGGTGTAAACTTGCGAAGCTACCAAGACGTGCGTCTCCAGCATCTATTCGAGATCCTTGATACGTGGGAGTTGACATGCGTTTTTCATCACAGGTTCATCCTATTTGGCTTCATTATAGCCCCTATTGAATTTTCGACTCAATATTTGGATTAAGAGAACGAGAGGAACAGAAAAAATCAGCCATAAAAAATGAACCCCTGATAATTTTGAGGAATCGAAGAGGGGTGGAAAAAAGGAAAAAATAAAAATATACCTATCCAAGCCACCAGCCGATGAGTCAGACAGTATAGGCAGTATATCACAAGCCGGCGCCCACTTATCGTACTGATATAAATCCAAGATGGTTGGCAAGATAAATATCGAGGATGCACCACAGTGACGCTTTTAACGACGTCTATCAGTCACCTTCTTTTTTCTAGACCAACTTCGCGAGGTATAGACCATCTTCCTCCTTGTCTTAAGATCGGATGGAAGATCAATCGCAAGTAAGATCGCGATATTTCGTGGCGAAATAGTCGAGTATATATTAGCTCCAATTATTTCACCCTTAAAGAAGAAAAAAAATAAAAATAAAGATAAAAAAACATAAATGAGTAAAAAATCGCAATAAAATGTGTGAAATCTCGCGGTTTAATTCCGGTGAATAGATCTCCGTGTATCTAGTGCAGAAAACGAAGTATATATACCTAACTCTAGACTAATTTTCGTTTTACTCAACGGCTAATCCCCCGGCTGGTTGCTAGGAGATATCTGGCTGGTTGTACCGTGTCTGGTTGTACCCGAGATATTTCCACGATTTCTCGTAAAACGAAACAGTGTTTAACGCCGATCGAGATATATATGAAGATAGAATAAAACTCTTCGGCGTTACATTAGAGCATTTAAAACCGGGCGATTCGCGACCGAGACAATTATAATACACGGTGTATTAAATTAGAAACTTGCAAATCTTGATCGAGTCAAGTTTTAACATAATCCCAACCATCCGTAACAGTAACAGCCAGGAAGCTCGTTAGCACTGATCACCAGGATCGCACGTATGCCAACTTGGGTTGGAATTATCATGTCATGTCGCGTTGTTCTATGTTCGTATATGGATCTAGCGGATTCCAACGTATTACCGGGCACCGATGCCCTTCAGCTTTTGATGGGTACTCGAGTAATTGGAAACATACGTCAAATTCTCTGCGCGTTTACATTGCGAATAGGAATCGCGAAGGGATCGGCCGAAGGGGTAAATCGTATCGTAAAAATTGTCGCGTTTCTTCCATCCCCGAAAATTCACGCGTTGAAAATCCCGTCCTCGTATTATCGGGGGATTGCAAATCGCGTTATGAATTTTATAATCTGTTCTAAACCCCGCGTCGGGATATACCGGCAATAATTAATCCTCGAGGCGAGCCACGTTTCAGGGAATCATTCGAGCGTGATGCAGGCGTATTCGCATAGCGGACTCCGCACGCCTCGGATCTGCAAGGTTATGCGTTACGAGCGTAAGTAGGTAGTTGACTACCGATATCAGAGCCAGATTCTTAACGGGCAAAGGTTCGCGGTCTCCTGTAAAGGAGACAACCAGATACTCGCTCGTACCTGTACCGAGTCAAGATTTTTCCAGCTTCTCAGCCGCTCGCAAAGCCGCGGCGCAAAGTCCACACATACGCGTTGTATCCCTGGATAAAACGTGTAATGGTACAAACTAGGTGAAAGTGTAGCACCGTTGAGCACTCCGAGCGTGACGAGTGTAAAGGCGCGTCTAGTGCAGCGCAAGGAACGCGTTATGCAAAAAGGAGTTTGCCGAAAAATTGAACAAACCTAGCTGTATGTAACTATACGTATAGTTATATGGGCGTGTATGTATAAAAGGAATGAAATATACTTTCCTGATAGATCGTCATGCGTGGGTCTAGTTTTCACCGGACGTCGTAATTGCATGGGGGATAAAGGAAATAAAAGTACAATCTTGAATGTAGAAACTTAGGCCATTTCTTTCGCTCATATTTCGATCATATTTAATGACACGGTTCCCCGAACGGAGTATCCTTTGCGTAACAGTGGGCTACCTCTCTCGAAATTATCCCAGCCGGTAATTGCATTAGTTAAAGAGACGAATTAGAAAAAAAGAAAAAGAAAAGAAAAAAAAAATACTAGAAGAAGGGGAGAGGAGAAAAAGAGGTAAAAATTATTTGGAGAACGTATCGTGTACCCTCAGTTTTAGGATACGTGCGTTATGCCCTGTAACCTCGGGTTACTGTTACTGTACCACGAGGAGTGAGAGACCGCGTCGACGTCCAACGGAGAAACGGTGGAATTAACTGGCCTCCGTTAGCGAAACCTAATGTTGATTACGAGGGCGGACATTCCCCGTGTCCTTAATTAAGGGGATGTTCTCGGTGTCCGCGTCTCTATTAGATGTGTCTAGAAATATATATATATATTTCGCTGACTTTTTGGCCCTCGACTCACAATCAGCGATACAATACCCTTTTAACCCTTTCTTTTTCTCCCCTCTTCTCCTCTCTCCTCCTCTCCACCTCCTTCTATTTCGGAGATTTTTTCTACGGTAAATTCTCTAACCAAGTAATAGGAAAAGAAAAATTGTTCAAATCAATAGAAAATACGACAATTTTTCTAGCCTAATGGCGCGAATTATACTATCGCTAGCTCGATCGCGTGATCATTCCAATTGCCAGTGGAGAAATAACTGAGCGTATGTAACAGGTATCGGCGAACGAATGCCTCCAGGATCGAGTTTACCACAGCACACGTTCTGCACTACTCGAGAACCTTGATCGCTGGGTGTGTCTCGTCGACCTCTTCCTCCCGAGCAATATCAAGCTGGCTATATAAACTACAGAGTCTATTTTCACGCTGGCATTTCTATTCCCTCGATATAACGTTAACACTTAACCAACGTTTGAAAACAATATTAATTTTCCCTATCTTTTTCTTCTTCATTCGCTGAATGTCTGTATCTATAGACGCATGAATAAATTAGAAAATCAAGAGACCTTCTCCTGAATCTTTTCTTCCATCTCCTTCAATCGCTGTAATTAGTTTTTCTATTTTCATAAACGAAATGCGTGTCGGTGGCAGGATATGGATACTGTACCAATTTTAGATCACGGTTTCTCTACCTACGTGTAAATCTCGATGGTAACAAGAGCGGCAAGGTGTTGAGCACAGGTGTTGCCTCGAGGATCCCTATCCGGGCACAGATGCTTCTGTTAGGTTTAGAATTGGCGCATATATGCTCGGGAATCAGTCGCGTGTAATATCTCTCGTTAATAGTGCGAGTCTGCAGGAAATTGATGCGTGATCTCAAGTTATAGTAGGCGAAACGTAAACAAGGTCCTGATTAAACCTGAATAACATAAATTCGACAATTATTAACTATCACCACTTTCAGTTTTTCAATTCGCTGAAAATTGACGAAAAAAATATCAGCAAATTTGGCCAAAAATTTACCCCGACTAACTACATGCAGGATATTGTCCCAGGCCGCAGATATGCAACGTTCAATATTCATCATCTTTAGGTGATAAAAAGGTTTCGCCGCGTCATTCCGGTGCAGTAAAACATCGAACACGGATAGGCACTCAGTTGCGAAGAAATTTGGGTGAAAATCCATTTGTCAATTCGTATCCCGTTCGAACTATAAGTGAAGTAACCTTAGCCCTTTTTTCCCCGCGTTATAATCCTGGAATTCTCGCTGGTTATACGAGCAAAAGGTCGATCATTCGATTGGCTGGTTAAAAATCTCGTAAAATATTCTCCCTCGGTTATTTCTATCGGAGTGTAAACGAGCCACCGTTTTATACGGCGGATATAATTTCGGTGGAATTTTTTTCTCCTCTTTGTCTATTTTTTTCTTTCATTTTTCCAAAATTTCAAATCCGTTTCTTTCATTCGTACTGTGATCAGTCGTTTCATACTATTAACGCCCGCGCGTGAATCAAGAACAATTTAGATACCGTTGATTCTGATTTATTAGGTGAAATTCAAAGTTGTACACCGAGTCAAGAATTCTTGTTAGAAAGCTGATAGCCTAGATTAAATTACGCGACGTCGCCAATCGCCATACGCGTGGCTAAACCCCGCTTGACTTGTATTAGCGACCAATACGTTATCTCACGTTATAACTCACGAGGTGCGGTTCAGAAATATATGTACAATAAACTGCGGATAATTCAACTGCAAGAAAAATCTCCTATGCCCACGTACCTGCATTATTCTCACCTGAACTCGGACCTTGCCGCGTATCTGGACTTCGTTAAATTTCATTTGAAATTAAAAACCGCTCGTCATCCCTTCCGGAATGATGAAATTAATTGAGAATTGATTGACGATTCGAGGAGGCAATTTATTGAGATAATAATCACTCTCGGAGATATTATTACAACAATTTCGACGATCTCTATCAGGGAAATGTCTGCAGAATCATTCGAAAGATGAAAGGTAGAATGAATTGGTAAATGAATGGTATTTTCTATCCATCCTTTTCGAGATAGGCCTTCTCTCCGGTCGCTATCTAACTCAAAGAGCTTTTACTCGGTTGATTAAAACATATCGAGATAGAAATATGTGATTTCTTGGCGTCTAATGGAGTCTCTTGATCTTAATATCCGGTGTGAATTTCGAAGGTTTGTAATTGATTAATCAGAGTAATAAGTTTATGATAAAATCTGCAAATTCGAGGGAAATATCGATCTCGGTATGGTATAAATAAGATATGACTGACGCTAGGCGATTCGTATTAAGCGGAACACGCGATTCAATTTAATAGTTAAAAATTGAACGGCAATAATTCGCGAGAACAACGTGAGTCAAGTCACGCGATAGAAAACGTGGATTTTCACACGTTACCCTACCCTCGTTATAATCTAGAATCCTGAGTACATAGAGCCTACGAGTCCAGGTTATATCAGCTGTGAATACCTGTCTATAGGCGTAGCGTGTTCAGTTGCGTAACAAATTTCTCATACTGGGTATAGGTATTATACGGGTTATTTCGAAGGCAATGCTGCTGCAGCTGAAAGTGCGCTGTTCATTGTAGAAGAAAAGGGGAAAGAGAGAAAAAAAACGAAAAGAATAGAGTAAAAAAAAAAAAATGAAAAGATTGAAAGAAAAAATCATTCTCCTCAATGATCGTTCTACCGCACCTCCGATCATCGAATCGTGCAGTTTCCATACTAGGCGCGTCCAAGTGCCCTTTACCTCTCATATTATTATACCTATCCTACCGCACGGTCTATGAACGATTGAAAATCCATGAGAATTATTCAATCTGGATGCAAAATGAAACGAAACGGAATGCGAGTTTGATCGTATAGTTTAACAATTACGTATGTATGGTGATTAGTCTTAATTACATTCGATATAATATGAGCTGGAAAAGATTTGAATATAGCTAGTGGAAGCATGTGTGTCTCGCTTTCATGAACCCGAGTATTTTTCGCATTGCGATTCCGACTCCCAAATCGATCCAAGCGATCCTTGCGAATAAATCGGTTACGGTTATTGCTTATTAGCGTGATAAATACCGGCGGGAAACTCGGTTTTGTAATCCAACACTTTGTGCTGCAATTTTCCAGGATAGTCTCGTGATTTACGCAACTTCTATTCCGCGCCCCAACGAGTCGACAAGGTCGTTTCGGGCCGGGTTCGATCGTGGATAAGAAAGGTTCTTAGACCGTGACGACGTTCAAACGATCGAGAAATAATTGCTGCAAAAAACGCGAAACGAATCTCACTTTTATTCATTACAGAATCGCCTTCGTCGCTCATGTTTGTACTCCGACAGGCTGAACCAATCGGATGTAGTCTATACGATCAATTACACTCTTCGTTATGTATTTTACTTACTCATCTAATTACACAAAAATTCATTCACCAAAGGGAACTCGGGTCTTGCCTTTAGCGGCGATCGCGAAGATTGAGTCGTTGGATAATCCGACTCCCTAAGCTCATTAAGCACTGACAATGCGTCTCGGAGCAAAGGAGTGAATTATAAGGTATAGAGGAGAGAAAAAGTAGATTGTTGTTTCGAGTACAGCGACCGGGTACTTTCAGATTGAGTAAATTAAGTCATTTATTGCAGTCAATATACTCGTTACGAATTTTATGTAACCGTAAAAGAGATCGCAGCGAGTTTCCTGCTATGAGATTCCGGCTGTAGCTATAGCTGCATGTAACTTCAGATATTTGGCTATTTTTTTTTTCTAGTCGTTATCCACGATTGAGAATACAGACATCGCAGGACATTGGTTTTATTTGCCAATTTTACCGTGCGCAGTAAATCTAGGGAACTTATTCTCTACTGATTACAATACCTCGCTCTAAGACTTACAATGAGGAGTACAGATTGGAGAAGCATGCATAATTGTGCGGGACGGACAAGACTTGGATATCAAATTTTTAGCACTTGGAATGCCGTAAAGTCTTTCGGGGAATTCGTCGTAAATCGAAGTCACTTTACAGTCTTGTGTCAATTTTATACTTATAAATAGTTTGTCTCTACATCCAAAGGTTGTTTCCTGTAAGTCGAAGTTCAAAGGGTAAAAATTTATGGCTTGAGGATACTCTCGTTGATAATTTGAGTCGTCGAAGTCGTTACTTTTCACGGTATCAAAGTAAATTATTAATCAAAGTTGGTAAGGAGACTGGTGACTCTCTACCCCTTGACATCTTTCTGTAGAATTGGTCTGTCGGAAACGGAGTCGATCGGTCTGCCGATCTTTAGATCGTGTAAAGGAAAGGGTGTGGATTCAGAGTAGAAAATGAGGGATTTAATATCGTAAATGAAAAAAGTTTCGTGAGATTTAAAAAAGGAGACGTTTAGAAGAAAAGGAAAATCATCAGCAATGAAAAAGTCCGCTTTGAGCAATATCCTATATACAAGCAGGAAAAGTAGCTAATGAAATCTGCGCACAAATAACTTCCACGCGGTGGACTGGGCGGATATTGTGTTTGAACAATTCTTCTATATCTCGATATTTATGAAGAGGACAGACTCCTTCAAGTTCCAGTCATTCTGCACGTTCATTTCGAAGCTATCCCCATCTCTCTCTTCCTCTCACTTTACTTGATATTAGTTTCGTCGTTAATTATTTTTCCTTTGCTTCTATTATATTAATCGAATTGATCTAGCTTTTTGATGTTCCACTAACTCTGATCAATCGCCGAGTGTCTCATCCTGGTTTAATTCAGGGACCTGACCCTTTTTCTTGTAATAAATGACCATTAGTCCTGACACATTGTATCTCGGAGAAGCAGATAAGTCGGCTGAGCTTAAATAGGGCCAGCCTTATAACTTCACGTTCGGAATTCTCAAGCTGAAAAAAAAAAAGTATTCTTCGAGTAAAAAGTTCGAATTGAATATAAGAACCATACATGATGAGTTAAGAGTTGATTCGTTCATTTTCTTCCGATAGAAAAATTACCTGATCGAAATTCATTCGGATCAAGATCATCAGATATGTCATTTTTTTCTCCAAAATTTTGTTTTTTCAATAACTCGAAAACTACTCGACCAATCTGCTTCGATTGACACAAGGAAGAATAAAATCCGTTAATCCGTTCTCGAGATATCGTAAGGTCAAAAAATAGCTTTCCCACGTGAAAATTGTCGGACGTAATTCCCTGGACTTTAAATCTCTGAGATCTGGTGAAAACTCGATTTTACAATTTTCGGGAGGATTATAATAAAGTCCGTTTTTCCAAAACGGTAAATTGTAAAGAAACGAGCTTCCGTATAAAATGAATGAATGGTTTATAGAATTCCAAACAGTTTCCATAACTCGGAAATGAGTCTCGGTTTCTCGGATCGCGGATCGATCGAATTTGCCTCTTCTCTCTCGTAATTTCTTTTCTCTCTGGTGCACTCGCCCCCAACCTTTAGACCGTGTAATAATAATGACTGGTATAACGATAGTGATAAGAGGAATAATGATTCGTCGAAGCGTGCGACTTGGCGAGTTTTCTCTCGGAATATTCGAGCTCGTAAATCCTCTTGGCATCAGGACGCAGCTTTGCAAAGCAGAGCGAACCCAGGAGTCTGGGTACCGTTTCGCCTCCTAGTTTCGGACGAATTTCTTCTCTCCTCATTTTTGAGGATAGCTTCACTCTCTCCGCATCTCCGCATCTCCCCATTTCCATCCAGCTACCATACCGCCACGCAGCTACGCCTAATGTCCTCCTTTCTCCTGCCTAATGAAACGTGATACAGTAGGACAAGTAATCTCATAGCCTGCCAACGTAACCCCCTTCCTAGGCCCCCTTTTTGCCATTTTACGTTTGCGGAAGCCTGCGCTTTATCTGCGCTATACGCCATACCTTATACCTTAGTACAAATATCTTTCTACATATACCTACATTTACTGACTGCATCTAGTGCATCAGTTATTCGCCATGCAACTGAAAATTTTGTTACTACGCCGATTATTAGTTTGGCTACTGCATATTACACAGCTACTATGCCAAACTTTGTATTCAGGATTTGGAATTCCGGATGGCTGCATAAAATATCTCTCGTTTTTCATTTGGAAAAGAAAAAAGAAAAAAAAACTATGGAGGTTCTCTAATACGTTATGATGTTAAAAAATAGTCTGGCACATGCGGCGCCTTAGTCACACCTTCGACGGAGAGTATGAAAATTAATCACACCTATTTTATGGAGTATTTTTTGCCCGTGGACAAGTCTCGTGTTTACAGCCGCGCAGTTGATCAGGACTTGAATTAATTATCATGTTCATTAATCAGGGATAGGGTGACTCCGTCAGTTTATTATTCATTAATTATCGCCGGGGTAGTGGATCTGCGAAAATCTCCCGCTTTATTATAACAAGATAGAGACAGACGGTCGAGGTTCGACAACTTTATTTAGCTTACAGAACGGGACAATCGGAAGTGGGTAGACCGGCTGCTGCCAACTACTCCAATACGCGATCTGGAACAGATTGATGAATTAAACGAACAGGAAAGATGTGTACTGACCAGATAACGATAGCAGGATCCTGAAAGGTGAAAGCACACATCTGCAAGTGACGGCGATGGAAAAAAATGATCTGTGACCATTCAAGCTGAAAATCTAGAGTAACGATAAGATACGATCCCGTTTTATATACGTCGCATTGCAGAAAACTTTGATAATTTATTCCGAAGCCAGAAACATGTTCTGCGGATATTGCAAACTGTAAATGCTGCGGGGTCTGCTAACGGTGAATAAAATAGGAGCGAGAGATAAGGGATAATGTGATGACTATGGCGGTGATTATTCAGAGTGAAATTGACCTTTGATTGAAATTATTTGGTTCTAGAAATTTTCCATATATTTTCCGTATAAATTGATTAAATTATAGAATTTAACTAGGTGTCGAATATAGAGACTTCGAATAGGTGTAAGATAGTTGGAGCTCTCTCGGCGACCGTGTCTAGGAACGGATCGAAGGATAGGATAGTTGCAGAGCTTGTGCTTCGTAAGCAGAAAGCTGTCGGCTCTTCGCTAATGTCTGCTTGCATTTTGAAGCTAGATAGTAACTCGGTGAAGAAACACGGAAGTAATTGAGCGGAAATGGCTAAATTCTACGAGAGTTTTCAGATTCCTAAGATAAATGGGAAGAAGATGTTTCCCGAACTCTGCAAAACGCGTTCTACGCTTGCGGTTAATTATAGAAACTGTTAATATATTATATGCCTGGGATTGGTATATCCATTTCCATTGTCGCGTTAAATAATATATATTCAAATATTGGTTTGTCACGTTTCAATAGATTACATGCTATTATATTTCTGCATCGAATATAGCGTAATAATTAACCGGATGTCGATTCATCAGCGTTAACAAATTATGCTGATTAAAATCTCATCCAATACTACGCCGTTATTCTATATAAACATCCCGTTTCCACGAGATAATACGTTTCATTTAATATCATTTAATTTTCTAGAACAGGTATTTTACATAAAATAAATTTCACCGCGAGTTTGCCTTCGATTCAATATCGCTCGATAATTATTCAGGCCCAATTAACGAACGTAGAATAAAAGTCATGCTCGTAGACTATGCGGATTGTTTACCATCCGTTTGACTAATAATTCACAGAGTTTTTGAAATAAGAAATTTATTTCCTTGCCCGGATGAAAAGTTTTGTTAAAAGTGCAGAGAGCGCAACAAACAAGTATTTGTACGTCAAGAAAGTACTGGAATTCTTTGTATTTCTCAAACTACTTGGAGAGTAGGTTGGATAGTTATTTCGAACGCGTTCGCAACAAGTTAATAGCTTCGCTGTCTTTTTGTTTGTTTCCTTTTTTCCTTTCTTTCTTTCTTTCTTTCTTTCTGTTCGTGTACGCCCATTTCCGCCAAACCAGCAAAATTACAAATCCCTTTTCCTCCCCACGTCTAATTTCCCAACAAGAGGACAGCCGCATGCACCCGAAAAAGGTTCACACACGACCGAGCGGTAAAATCTCTCGTAAATATAGATGCGCTTGAATTCTAGTTTCACAACTCCGCGTATCATCTGAACCGTGAAAACTAACGTAGGGGTAGAAATGTGAATTCAAAAATCCGACTTTTTCTCCCTATTTTCGCTCCCTTTTTACATGACGAAAACGCTCAAGAAAATAAAAAACAGAAAGAAGAGAAAAACACTTTGGCTCATAATTTCTGCAATAGTGAATGTGTTGCCAATATCTATAATAAGTAACGAGCTAAGCTCAGTCCAGTCTATAGTTCAGTCTGAATCAATTACCACCGAGTATTTTAATTGAACTGGACGGATACTTTCGTGCGGGATATGTATTGGAGAATGGGGAGAACAGGGTGGTTTCCAGCACCGCAAGAACCTTGTTCCTCGATGGCTGCCAGACGACTGTCCAGCAGATACGGGAGACTAGAGCAAATGCGGTCTTTATATACCAAGTAGTGCGGAATGTCGTTATTATTTAACATTTACACGCCAATCTAAAGTTCGCGATACGTATACGCGGCAGCAGCCCTACGTACTCGTAGCTGTTTGAAGCAATGAAAATTAATACTATTTAAATATGGAATTTTGAAGAGCACGAAGGTCTCTCTTCGCGAGAAATAGAGAATAGAAGAGAGAGAGAGATAGTTGGGAAATGTACATGTATGAATAAAACCGCGGTTGCCGTCTTCGATATTTCCCAAAGCTCATAGTTTTTCCTTGAAGAGCGATAAAATATTATGTACCTAAAGTTTTCCATCGAACCGCATAAGTTTCTTAGTATAAGAAAACCGCGGGACCGTGGGTACAATAATCGTTTAAAAAGAGCCATTAACTCACACTGCAATCCCTGCGCTCGAACTTACTCCTCTTCAAGACTCTTATTCCGTGAAAGAACGCACTGCGGCAAGTATAAGATGTACACGGAGACGTACGTACGTATTGTACGTACATTTTTACGAGTGGACAGATACAGAAAGGAGGATAAACGGTCACGCCATATTTATATCATTTTTACGGTCACAGCTACACGACCTAATAAAAAAGAAAAGAAAACTAGAAAAAAAAAAAGGAAGAAATTCACCTCCTCATTCCATACTTCGCCTTTTCAAAGTACAGACTAGAAAATCTACCGTGTATCAGCCCAGGAAATTCTTTTCAACCTGGAGCTACGCCAGCGACCAAAAAATACCTTCCAGACCCGCCAGGATCCAGGATCCTGATAATACCTAGCGGGTGAATTCCTGGTCAATTTTTTACAACTAGGCAACCGTCCCCAGGATGACCTAGGAACTATGGATCCAGGTACCCTGCAGAACACGGAAGCGTCTTGTGGACGGCGGTAGCCCACGCCACTATATAGCTAGGTACATCGAGTACAACGAGCCGTACTTTGCTCTAGCTATTGCATAACAGACTTTCGAGCTGCCTCGGCGGAGTTGCGCCTGCATGCATCCGTATCCACGTCCGCCTGGTATATCGCCTATAAACTGGACAGAGCAGAGCGCGTGCCTCTCGAAAGACAATATCTCCGCTCCACCCGCATGCTGCATTTCTATGACCATATTGACATTAGATTTGGTTAAACAAGGATAAGAATCAAATCAGCTATCATTTCGCCGGATTTTCTCTTTCCAACTTGATCGTTATGAAGAAAGAGAAGCTTTCGGAAGACCCGGAGCTTTTCATGTCAGTTTTATCGCCTTGTTTTCCAGGTTTATTCGTTTTTTGCATTTTTACAGATATATTGAGATGAGAAAATTGAATCTGTTCCTGGGTAAGTGTTCGTATAGTTCCTCATTCATGATCGAGGAAAAGGATAATCTTCGGGGTAAAATTGCCGAAATTATTGTCCTACCGGGTAAAACTCAATAGTTGGAATATAATCGGTGCATATTTGCAGTGATTTTTACGTAATATGAGGATGTGAAACCGGAGAAATTTTATTCATGAAATCGTCGGGATCTATGGGAACGGTTACTTCTACGTAAGACGAAGTTAGTACTGTTAGTGCCCTGAGCTCAGTGCACCTGACGCGATTACCTCGCATTTGTTTGCGCTTAACAGCGGTTTATTACTTCGCTACTGTATGACATATGTATATTAAATATCTATGTATACACACGTATCCCATATACGTACATAAACCTCTACTAACGTCGACAGATTTCACAGAGAAAATATACCTCGTACCTGCACCAACAGTAATTGACAACGAATTACACTTATACCGTACTACATTATATCATTGTGCGCATCTAGCTATGAAAATGAAAACGAAAATGAAAATGAAAATGAAGATGGAAATGGGAATGGAAATGGGAATGGAAATCTGCTTTATGATATGAATATTTATGAAGGAGGTGAAAAAAGGGATTGAAAAATTGTGGTTATTTGTTGATTAACGAATTTCCAGAATGCTTGTAAATTCGTTCCGAGTTCGACTCCCGAGTTGTTGATGAGACGACTTGAGCTTGAGGGAATAAAAGTTAACCAGTTGTTCGTAATGGCATAGCGAATCGATTTCAGGAGTAACAAAACACGTAAAACGGGGCGGGAATAATAAAGTCGAGGTTTTAAAAGCATATAATTTAAAGACAAACGACGCGAAACTTGAAACGCGTTAAACTTCTCTTGTTGAATAAGTGGCTTCTAGTGGGTAGCGATCGAGGGATCGAAAATGCAACAGGTGGCTGCAGGGAGTGGATCGTTCCTCCCTACATCTTAACCGTTTAAACGACATTCTCGATAAATTGAAAACCACCACCATCCCGCATCGTGTCATTAGAGTGCGCTAAAACAATGCGCTGTAGGTGATATGACGTTGAAAAAAGTGAAAGAGTGAAGGGGTATCGAAGAACGGAGATGGGGATGCAAAATTGACATTTGCCATTCTTTACCTTCTTATCTTTATCCACTGATTGGAAACTCCGCTTCAGGCACAAGCTCCGAGGCTTGAACTACGGACACTGATTTCCCATGTAGAATTCGTGCAAAATGAACGAGTTACGTGCCTCCAGGTAGCAATTTATTTAGAAAAGAATTTAGGTCGTTCGGGTCAGTTAAGGCCGAGAAGCTGACGACCTGCGTCGATTACCTTTTAAGTAGAGCACTTGTCAATCGAGGCAATCCCCTTTATTTATTTTGTTTTTTATTTTTTCTTCTTATTCCTTGTCCGAGGTGTTAAATTATGAGATTTTTGACGGGTCTGATCGGAAGAAGATTAATGACGAAACAACGCAGGGATATATATACCTGTATGGATTTTAATAGGCTTCTTTGTAAGCAGAAGGTTATTACGCTGTGCGGTCCCGGAGTTTTTGGAGTAAGGAAAATTCAGACGAGCCGAATTTTGGGTTTATACAAAGTGCCCCGAGGCAGACTGCGAAATTAACCCGAAAGAACTGGCCTTCTACTCGAACCTTGAAGATTAAAGAGCGAGCTCACTCGGTTGGGTTTATAACGAAAGAAGAAGAAGAAGAAGAAGAGGGCATTATCATATTTATGCCGTGCCCTGGGATCGTCCGCGAAGATTTTTGTTTAAAAAAAAAAAACACCAAGGCTAAGAATAACCGAGAGAACCTTTGTGCGAGCGATTCGGTGTGCGGAATTTTCAACTAATTAGCTTTTCAACTGCATGAAAACTTTTTATGCATCGGCTTATGCAACCCACCTTTACGAACGATGTGTACCTAGTTTTAAACGTGATTGGTAGTTCTCTATCCGTGCCAAGGTAACTACATATTGTTAGATATCTTGGAAAAGGCACTCCCGGCTATTGCACTGTTAGTTCCCATATATTTCTCAGATATAATTAATTGTCCGTACAGAAAAATTCCGCTTTAAAATATCGTCCACAGAGCCAAAACCTCCCCGCGAAACGTCCTCCCGTTTCCTCATCTTCCCTCCTAGCAGAATGACCGAACATCTCGACTCCTGTAAGCTTGACGAGAAATTGCATCAGTCATAGAAACTGTCAATCGGTCTAATCATAAATTTCCTAATTCCATGATATCCTGGACGGGTGGACTTGCGTCGGCTGAGCAAGTAAGTAAACCGTATTTACCGTACGGTCCAGAACCGCGCCTTCAGGAATCGTCATAGGTGACCCGGTCCGGTCTGGTCCGCCCGATCTATGATATGGAAGCGGTGGTCCGCGCGGGGGACTAACGCCGTCAACTCAACCCACCACCTTCGCGGTGGCGGCTAACCAACTTGGAGGATTATAGTTAGTTTTTCTGGGGCGGAGGCAGGGGGGTGTAGTAAGGCTTTCGAAAGGATGGTGATTGTGGAGCGTGGCCGGTGTGGCTAGCGTTGACTAAGGAGTATATAAGGCCTACCGACCCAGCCCAAGTCAGTCATTCACCGGACTAGCAGCCCAACTACCACCACACACACACCCAACATGAAGGCCTTTGTGAGTATTTTGGGGGTTGTCTGATATCCGGATTCAATCCGATACTTCGATACCGGGGAAACAGCATTAATTGACTCGTATGAAATTTTGTACGATTGAAAATTATAACGGGAAATTTGTTTATCGAGTAAAATTACTCTTCGGAAATGACTGGCATCGAATTCAATTCAACTAGACGCTTAGCGACTAGGGATTTCCCTTTTCTCTCTGCTTTCATTCTTCTATTTTATTCCGCTTCATTTTATTTTATTCTATTTTATCGTGGCAATAAACTTTTCCGGATATAATATTCGCTTGGCAAAAACGTTTTTACTACCAGCCAATAAACTAAGTCCCGAACACCGGCGCGGTACAGGACGCGACATACAGATACGGCGGAATCGAGAACGGTAGCAAAAAATAAAATAAATAAATAAATAATACCAACGTGGAATACGGTGGAAGCCCTTAAATCCGAACCGGAACCCAGGAAGTAAAAGATACACCCGCCTTTGTTTCCTCGCTATTATTTACTTTATTCATATCTCTGGATATAACCCTTTACGCAACACGGTTCATCGCTCTCAAATTCATTCATCGGTGCAGAAAACCTCTCAAGCTTTGAACAAAGCCAAAAACCATTTTCAATTCTCGGAAATTCTCGGCTCTTTTGCATATCACCAAGTCGTCGGTCGATTCGTGATTTTCTACTAAACCGTCTCGAAATTGATATCTTGACGATATCGTCGTGGAGATAAGTAACGATTCGTCTGCTAAATCTCTAATCACTTTATTTCGTCGAAAAAAAATCGCACCAAATTTTCTTTGAGTCAACACAACGGGGAAGGATAAAATCGGGAGTGTAAATAGCGTCTTCGGATACGGATACTACTCATGCATTATCGAGAAAGGACGTGAAAGTTGCAGTAGAGCTCGCGCAGCTCGGTGTGCATAATATCAAGAGAGCTACATTTTAAACGCAATTTCTCAAGCAGGCGTGACACTGGCATTTCATTACGATATCCCCCGGGTGGGTTAGTCCGATATCGCTTCAACTGCACAGGAGACAAATCTCATTTACGTGTTATCCACCGTAGTTCGCGATACTGCAACATCGGAGCGGCCCGGACTCGCCGCTTCCTTTCTAAACGCAACTTCCTATACCTACACGTCGTGAGGCAATAATTCGCCCGGCCCAGTTGCACCAGCTGATTATTTCCCGATACTTATAGTTCCGCGGTACTCCAACGGTCTCATTTTTATCCCGGGATAAAATCCGCGACAGTAACGAGTTGCGAAATATCGAAAGATCCAAATCTCTGGATGAAGCGATAAGTCATACTCGCATTGTTCTCTCATTCTACTCAAAATTCTCGATTCTATGGCTAAATACAGAAGCCCCATGATCTGTGAAAGAATCCTGGCATTAGTTACGTCGCGAAAGTCTGTCGAACCAACGCGGTTCAAAACGACGGTGCTATTAGCTGCATACTGAATACACAACGAAGTCGAGTTTTTTCTTCAAACCAGGTATTAACCGACTCGGCAATAGTTCACCTCGCCGATTTACAAGCCTAAGAATTTTTCACCAAATATGGAAAGCTCGTAGGCTAGGCGTGGTTTGCCGGCGATCGGTGCTATTACCTATGCGAAAATGCAATCGGTTCACTGTCGCTCCAATTACGAAACGTTACATCATTACTCACAGCTCGACCAGCCTTACAGTATAGAAATTTTCACCCTGATGCACAATTCTCTTCTTCACTCATGCGATGCAATTCTACACGGTTGCATACGCGCACACGAATACACATCCCACCTATTAATTCCTAGTGAAAGCAAACCATTATCCTCTCTCCTCCGGCTTCCTCCCTCTCTCTCTCTCTCGCTCTCCAGATCTCTCGCTCTTGAAGGAAACCATAACGACGAGGAAAATCTCCCTACGCTATTCTTTCCAGATTGTGTTCGCCTGTCTAGCCGTAGCGACGGCACGTGCCGGAATCGCCCATGGACCAGCCGTCTCATACGGTGGTCACGGTGCAGGAATTGCACTGGTCGGCGGCGGACACGGTGGAGGCTACGGCGGAGGCTACGGAGGCGGTTACGGAGGTGGATACGCCGGATACGCCGGCGGAGTAGGTGGAGGTGCCGGACTCAGCGGTGGACTCGCTGCCGGTGCCGGTACCGCTGCCTCCCTCCAGGGTGGAGCCTCCAGCTTGGGAAGCGGTGGTCTAGGAGCCAGCTACGCGGCCGGAGCTGCGGCCGCAGCTGGTGCTGCAGGAGTTCAACAGATCGTTTCTGGTGGTAAGGAAAAAAGCGACTCGAGCCCGATGAACTCCGGAAGTAGAAGCCAGCCGAGAATCATTCAAAATTCCTCCCTTTCTTTCATCATTTCAGGAGTGACCGGTGGTAGGTCCGACATTGGACCAGCGGAGGGACCCAAGGCCAACGTAGGACCCCAGAGCGGACCATCTGACCTCGTCGGACCCCAAGAAGGAGCCAAGTCCATCGGTGGACCCCGTACCGGACCAACCAGCCTTGTAGGACCAGCTGCTGGACCATCTACCCTCGTAGGACCATCCCAGGGAACTGCTACCCTCGTAGGACCATCCCAGGCAACTGCTAACCTTGTCGGACCCAGCTATGGTGGTGTTGCTTTCTACGCTGGATCCGGTGGAATCAACGGTGACGACGGTAGCTCTGGCTCCGCCGCTGCTGCTGCTCCAGGTGGTTTGGGAGGTGCCGGTGCCGGTTAGTGTGCAAAGAGTAGAATCACTCTTTTCTCCTATCGCGATTCTCAGCAGTTCACGACATTAGATGAATTCAGAATTCGCATCTTTGCAACAAACTGAATGATCCGATGATTTCCAGGTCTTGCTCTCGGTGGCGGTGCTGGTTTCGGACTCGGCGGTGGACTCGGTGGTGGATACGGTGGACCCGGTGCCATTGCTGTCATTGGTGGAGGACGAGGAATTGCTGGTGGAATCGGCGGACACGATGCCGGAGTAGCTGTGATCAATGGACCATCTGGTGCCATCCATGCCGGACTCGGTTCCCACGGAGCCATCATCCCAGCCCCAGTTTCCATCGGTCACGGAGGACACGGCTGGTAGACGGTCTTAAAAGACAAAGCGATCTCGGCTCGGCGACGGCGGCACACCCATCACAGTACTACCGGTTCATCATTTAATTATAACCCTCGAATGCGCCCTCAACTTCCTCTTCTTTCTGAAATTCGGTAAGACGAGGAGGATGAGGACGAGGAAGAGAATGAGGAGGTGGAGGAGAAGAGGAAGATTAAGGAGGAGGGAGGTATCAGGGCGGGGAAGAGTACCGAGAGAGATGACGCGATATTCGGGTGAAATTTAGTCAATTTTATTCGAAGAACGTGATCCTTTATTAGACCGATATACATACGATCAAAATGAGGAACAACAACATTTCTATAAGACGGGAAAGGGATGCAAAGAGAGAGAGTGCAATGGGATGAGAAATAAGCGGACAGAAAACGTGAAAAAGAAAAGAAGCTAAAGCTATTTTGAAGCCCGATCAACTGGGTACGTTCTGTTTTCTGAACATCCGCCCGCGTTGCTCGTGGGTTTCCAAAAATGTATCTATCCACCAAACTCTGCTATTCGATACTATCACTCTCTCTGTTTCTCTATCTCTCTTGCTCTCTATCATTCTTACTCTCTACTTTTCTCTAGCTCAAACTATTCCTCTGAATATCTAATTCTCCAACTGTCTCTTCAAGTCTTAAATCTCACGCCTATTCGCCTGCCTGCCACGTATTATATACTTGTATATCTCCCGCGGAAGAATACTTCATTTTATAATTCGTGTTCTTCAATGTTGTTATACTCACTGCCGCACCAAGCATACATATTATTATATATTACATACTCGTCCACGCGCATATATTATATATATATATATTATTTTTTTTATAATACATATATAAACATAATACGATAGTTATATTACCCCCAAACCAACCCCCAAACCCACAAATATATCCCCAAACTAGCACGTATATAATCGTGCATGGACAAGGTTTAATTACGTTAACGAATAACGCGTTCCGGTAGCCTATGGTAGGTCAGCCGTTCAACTTTGAACGAACTAAATGTATATAGAAGGCGCGTCAACTCTCGCCGCCGGCCACCGACACCGCCAGACCCTCGCCCTCGTCTCACCCTCTTTTTTGCGATCACGACTAGCACCCCACCACCACCACCACCATAGATAGATACCACGTATTTATAGCGTTTATACATTTATGCAATACTTTATATAAAATAAAGCATCAGTATTTAAAACTCAATCACTACCACTCTTTTATACTCAAAAGTCTCTGACCGTCCCTCGAACTACCCTAGACCCATCAATTTTCGAAAATTATTGATAAGTAAAGCGAAAGATCTCCCAGAATGACCACTCGCTTTGTATCCTGTTTAATTTGAAGAGTAGAAACGAGCGATCTGGGCAACAACCCCTGGAACAATGGAAAGGATCTTGACGAAGACTTGGGGATGGTGATGATTTATGGAAAAGGATTTTCGTCGATTGAGAATCATGAGAGATTCTCAGTTCATTTTTCACTGTGGAATGTAAACCTGAGTGTTTTTGGTACGAGTGAATCGAGGAGTATTGATGATAAAGCATCAGTACTCAAAACACAATTTTAACCATCATTTTCCCCGTCGAATACACTAATTATCCGCAAAACAATCGTCGACATGGATTCTCGACAAAAATGACTCTTTATCTCCTATTTAGATGTTTGAAGAGAAGAGGCGAACAAGCTGGAAAACCACCCCTAGAACAATGAAAAAGATTTGGAGGAAGACTTGAGGGTGTTAATCATTTGTTGGAAAGGGTTTCAGCGGATTGAGAATTATAAGCGATTCTTGGTTCGTTTTTCCGTATAGATTGTAAACCTGAGAGATCTTAGTTCGAGTGAATCGAGTAATATTAATAATTCATACGAGATTATTTGCTTAGAACTAATTCACCCTTGGAAGTACGCGGTATTATTTGGCCCTTACCCTCCTGCGTGGGTCTAACCACTGGAAATCATTTCACGGTATATAACCAGAGATTTTGAATTGAGTTCGGAGGAGTTTATATCGGGTTGAAAGTTTCGGTTTACCTATATCCGATTAGGGGTTTGGTTCTTAGTTTTACGAACCGCATAACTCAGGCCGAAAAATGGCCTCAGATATTTATTTTGCGGACTAACAAAAACCCGACGAAATATCTTAAGGTCCGGTACAAAAGTGTTGAGGAAAGGAAGTGGGCTACTAATAGAACAAACTCGATTAGCGTTTCCCCATCCGCAACACCCTCTAATTCTAATAAGCGAAAAAGTGAAATTAGTTTCCTTGTTCCTCAGATAAGCATCGAATCCCAGACTCCTATAGGAATCAGAAAAGTTTTTATCCTGCGAGATTTACTCGATACCCTAAGACTTAGGGGTGAGAAAATAGCGCTGTTCAATGTTCAACAGTTCTGGCATTTCACGACATGCCGAATAATCTCCTCTTCTATTTCCATCAAAGAAGATCCATTCTTACAACTTTATGTTACAGATTTTTCTTGCGCCTAAAATCTTGCGAGCAACAGATGCATTCAAACTTTTTACCAAGTCTTAGCCGACCGCTAAGGGATCTCGAACACCCAGGTGCACCGCACTGTACATTATATTACCATACGTAGGAGAAATATGGTCTGCAATTCGCAGAGCTCAGACTGGTGGTGCAAAAAGGAATGCAGACGGAGTTTCGTGCATAGATATTAAGCTAAAGCATCAAGAAATGGTCTGGTCTCACCCTCGGTTCGCCGTTGATGAAGGATCTTTCCCTCCAAGGATTGCCCCGAGTATTTCTATTCTCTTCCCGAGTTTCTAGGTGCGATTAAGACCCTCAGCTGTATGACTCGTCGATTTATCCTGTCCGATGTTATTGTCGGAATTCATCGAGGCGTTCATATGATGACAGCTGGAGTCATGGTGATCGTAAAC
This sequence comes from Rhogogaster chlorosoma, assembly GCA_944452935.1. Taxonomy (NCBI): domain Eukaryota; kingdom Metazoa; phylum Arthropoda; class Insecta; order Hymenoptera; family Tenthredinidae; genus Rhogogaster; species Rhogogaster chlorosoma. The sequence goes on from OX101804.1 coordinate 20,038,744, forward strand.
TCTGGAATGAGCGTAGATACAGCTTCATTAAATTGTCTCGCAATAAATAAACCGCGAGTTATTTAGCGGTTGGACAGATATTTCATTATCGACTGTTACACAGTGGGAAAAGTTGCGAGAAACTGATTCGCCCGGTTCAAGGAACCCCAGGTATTCCGGCTTTCCGTTTCCATTTGTGGTAATCACTGGAATGATACGGACAGGTGACATTGGCGAGGATAAATTAACCTGGGAATTACTGGTGCCCGGTCGACGGGCTATGAAGTAGTCAGAATCACGTCACCCCTAAACATAGATGATTATACTATATGAAAGCGGGCCAAAACTTTGGACAACTCAAACCTGGTAAAGTAGAATGATTCGTTTATCATTCGCTGCTAATTGCGCACGACGATATCAAGCATCCGCAGGGTGTGTTTCGCGATTAGAGGGAGCAGCGACTCGATTACGAGTCAAGTTTCTCTGGAAGCATCGCCAACTTCACACTTACAGTATTATACGCTAACAAAAGGGGTGGAATTAGCACGATCTAGGAAACAATGGGCAGATGAGTGAGCGAGCAATGTAGACAATAACGCACAGTGTTTAAAGATGGACGTTTCTCGTTCGGTCACCTCTTGAAAATTCAGTAGAAAACTAGCCACTGTCCCCATCCGTAAAAGATATAATCCGTGCAATAATTCCATCAGCTTTTTGGCGTTTGATCTGATCATGATGCGAAAAATTTTTCTCTTTCGTATATTCACGACTGACCAAGCTTGACCGTGGCTGAATTTGTGTATGGAAGTTCTCCGCAGGGAAACAAATGTCTGTATCCTTTCCGAGGAGGCTAGCTCAGCGTTGGTAACGTCGTATCCGAACAAGAAGTCGAGGATTCTTCGTAGTTTTTGGCCCCGTATAGTGCCAAGTGCACATTTTCACGGTCAATTCTATACCAGCGTGAGATTTCGCCTCTTTGAAAGATGGTAGAGGTGCTCTAAATCTTTTGTGGATTTACTCGCGGAGTTAGACGTTGGTTGAAGCATTCTGGTTCGGCAGCTGCCCACGAATAAAAGAAAGGCTTTGAGGCTCTCGAGATGGCGAGATGGAGTTTCAGACTGTACATATACATACCTGTAGGTATATAACTCAGTTATACATACACGTATACTTACCAACAGGAATACTCTTTCCCTCACCGCCTTACTCTTCTCGTAGTTTTGTTCCCCGGCTTAAGTGGAGTGCCTAGAGTATAGAAGCCGGAGTGTCCTTCGGAAAGATTTTTCTCGCTTCGAATCAACGTCTCAATTACAGACGACGAACTTAGTTGGTATTTCGCCTCCTTTCTCCCGCCTTCTCAGACCCTTGCTTCCGGCTTCCTATTCTCTCCGAAAATCTTCCAAAATCCACATGGTCGATGCCGAGGAAAATCTCACACGAGTACCAGATGCGGTAGTCAGTTTTGCCTATCCCAGGTCATAATTCAGACTAGTCTCATATCTCCCCAGCTTTCGCATCGGATGACCGAATGACGTCAAGTCACGGTTAACCTAGAGTAAAAGTGCAAGGCGTTACGGTTTGTATGGTCAAGTGAGGTCTGCCCTTTCACTACTCCAGTCTAGCTACGTGTGTAAGAGTTCGCACTTTCCGCCAAGGTCGTATAGCCGGGAAAACCACGACCTCGAGATCGTGACGAGCGATTTACAGACATGCAACTGTCGCCCTGTATTATTAAGTGCTTATGATATTGATTAATCCATTGTAGGCGTAGTTCCGCGTCGGATGTAATAAGCCCCCTTCGTTTAAACTCCGCGGACTCGATTAACGCCTGGCAATCGCGGTGAGCGCTAATTAACGAATAACTGAGTGATTAGACGCGGTTCACTACCTCATTAGCTATACCCACTTTTGTTCACCTGGTCACGTCGCGTCGCAGGGTGGAGAATATTGAAATAAGAATACAAACTGCGATTCGCTTTTACCTCGATCCTTCTGCGAAGGTGGGGAAGGATAGAAGCTAAATTCTTTCTCTGATTTGTAAAATTTCTTCTAAAGCTAAGCTCACTCGATTATAGAAGAGAATGAAACACCTACCTCTTTGTCTGGTCTGGAAATGTCGAAGTCTCTCCGCATTGCGGTTAACCAGCCCGATGATTCGCGTCGAATTATCAGCCTACACATCGATAAGTTCTCTGTTATAGGAACAACGAAGTGTATAGGTATACCGACGCGATATTCTCCAGTGATTTGTAACTAGTCGTGCGTTCCAGGCTGTAGTACCTACCTACCCAACTCGGGATGCAAAATCGTAGAAGGTTTCTAGGGAATTGGAGCAATAAGCTAGCGGAGAACTATAAAGGTCGCGAGGCAGAGTAGAGAAGTTTATATTTGTTACAGTATCTGGTATGCTCGGAGGATATTGTTCCTCAGATACGACCGTCTTCCCAAGAGATCTTAACGTTTCAGCTGACAAGCCCATGACTAGTATAAAGATGCCCAGGGCTTTAGTGAGAGGGGGAGAAAGAGTGTATAATAATATCCAGAGGAGGAGAATTAAGCGTCTAATCACTCCGACCGAAACTTTGACCTACTTCGTTTATTACCACCTGCAGACCCGTGCCAAGGGTTACTGCAGCTTCTTTACTTCGTCGTAACAGTCATCGTCATCGACAGAAGTAAACTTTTCATCTCTAGCCAAAACAGAGGGGAAAGATTTGCCTCGTAGCAGCCAGGAAGGGTTGAACAAAACCGAAAGGCATTGAAACTTTACGAGTAAAATAATCGAAACACACTTTTCCGGCGCCTAGAACAATCGCCCCTTTGTCTCATAGCTTGCGACAGCCCTGTTCACAACTAAACTTTGTATTAAACCGAGAATGTGTTGGATGTTTGAATTAATTCTGAAATTTACACCTATACAGGTATATTCGCGAGTTTCCACCTGTTTACAAGAATTAAACCGGCATAACTTTTCAGCTACTCAATTTATAATTAAAAGGGTTATATACATGTAACTATGTGTACGGACTGTGTATTATAATTAATTAGTACCTATTTTCATCCTTGTTTTACATACATTTTTTTTTCCTCTCCTCATTTCTTTACTATCTTCACAATACTCACCTGAGTTCGAACAACGGGCTTAACGCAGTTATTTGTCGTTAACGATGCGCTTCTGGTACGCAGGATGTAAATCACCAATTTTTTGGATTACTTTTTGCCGAAAACACGGCGGGATACTGTACGTTATACGGAGCCACTGCGCTTGACAGTAAACGTAATATACTAGCGTCCAACGATTCAGTCACAGTCCGCATAGCGCAAAGCCGCGTGTCTGACCTGTAACTGACTGTTGACACTGGCTACCGAACGAACGAGTTTACTACTGAAATACGCTAAGCCCTTTAATCCGCAGTCTGAATTTACCCTTCAGGCAATTAAACCTGGCTTAAAAAAAAAATTCCGAAACAAATATCGGACAGGAAATGAATTTTCTCGAAGAAAAAGGCGAACCAGTTAAGAGCTGACTTGATAGTTGCTGAATTTCAATCGTCGAGATAAATGATCGAGGAAATTCAATCGCACGAAGTGTCGCCCTTGGCGTGCGAGTCGCAGACTGCGGTACGCGGTCGATTTTACCTCGGATCCGACTAGTGAGGAATGAAATTCTGCGGCTAGATGTGGGCCGTTGGAAAAACTAGTTTCACCTACCCTCACCGCGCTCGACAGTAACCCTGAGAGTGCCGGATACTCGTGCATGCATGGGTAGAAATTTTTTTTGCTGTCTCGGTGTAGAACGCTGCGGATTATCAGTAGACATGTATTAGACCCGGTCACATGCAGAAGGGACGTTAATTCACCCGCCCGTCTACGGTCCCCTCGATAAATGGGTGTGGTAGCGAGGTTACCACCTTCGTACACAATGGGTGCAGGCCATAACGTGCCTCGGACAGACTATTATTCGAAGGTATCAGTGGGGCGGGAATCAGGATGCTAGGATAGTATATAAGATCTGTTCAATCAGCAGAAGTTACATTCGACTAGCAGTCAGTCAACATGAAAGCCTTCGTGAGTTTGAAACCAATTTTTAAACTGATTCCTAGTACTTGCGCCTAGAACAATCATCGACGAAATCCAAGCCTCGTTAATTCCCTGCAAATTCTTATCTCGAAAATTCAGATCGCCGTCCTTGCCCTGATCTCCATCGCCGCTGCGTCTCCTCGTGAGCGTCGTAGCCTCTGGGGTGCAGGAGTCCATGGTATCGGTCTAGCCGGACCTGTTCTCGGCGGTGCAGCGCTCGCCGGTCCTCAAGTTGGTCCCTCGTCTCTCGCCGGTCCTGCTGTTGGTCCAGCACGAATTTCTGGAGCTGTTGCTGGCCCAGTCCACGTATCCGGAAGCGTAGCTGGACCCTCAGTTGTCTCCGGGTCTGTAGCTGGACCAACTTCCGTTGTCGGAGGCTGGGACGGAGCTTGGGGTGGAGCTTGGAACGGAGCTTGGAACGGTGCTGCTGGTTGGGCTGGAGCAGGTTAGCATCTACTTTCCAAAAGTCATTCCCCGTCATTTTTTCCATTAAAATTTAAAAATTTCCAATCATTTCCACAGGCTACGGTCTCGGAGCTGTACCTGGAGCCGTCCTGGCTGGGCCTGGTGCTCACGGAGCCGTCTTAGCCGGCCCAGTTAGCCACGGAGCGGTTATTTCCGGTCCTCATTCTGGCGCAGCTGCAGTTTCCGGTCCTCATGCAGGATCCGCTGTGATCACAGGACCGTCAGGCACCATTTCGACGCACGGTGCTGGATGGGGTGCCGGAGTTAACGTTGCTCCCGGTCATGGATGGGCCGGAAATGGTCATTGGTAATTTTGAGGAGTGAAAAATTACGTAGAACTGTCTCCCCGCCGATTCTCAAACACTGCTGCCTCGTCTTAGACATTAGCTACAAATCTCGATGTCCGATTTTTAAATTTGTACATATAACAATGCCGAGCTTTTAAGGTCGGAATAAATGCATTTTTCCACTTAATTTTGAAACTATCTCATGTTTTTTCATCCCCATTGCACATCCTTCATCCCCGTTCGTTGCAGGACGTCAGCTTTTTCCCGCAATTATGTTATACCCATGTAGGACCGGGGTGTAATATTGCAAATGGAAACTCGCTGCACAAAACCTGCGAAATCAGTCCGAGCCAATTACGGATGTCGCTGCTTCAATTTGTGCAGTGCTTCTTGCAGAAGGTTGGGCAAAAAGGATCCGTGCTGTAGCAAGGTGCTTTTATGCTTCACAATTTCCTCCTCAATTTGCAGGGTACGATTCTGTGAATCGCGGTCAAATTAGATGTGTGAAAATCAGGATTTGATGCAATATATAGTACAAACATGCAAAAAAGAAAGAGAAAATAATTATACGGGAATGTACGCCATGCGACGATTGAATGACAATAATTTTCACAGACAGTTGAACTCCCATCGACCGCAAACACGTAGATTTGAACTAACTGACGTGGATCGGACAATTCTCGAGGTACTATGACCCGATGTACTTGCAGACTGAATGGCAAAGGCTACAGACACGGTGCGACTGATTTACAACTGTAGTGTCCGTTGATCGTATCAGCATTGATTGAATTCCTCGCGTTGTGGTGTACTGTGTGGCGACAGACTCGGAATATCGACTAGATCGCAGGGCACATTTCTACTTGCGAAATTTCACGTATGAATTTTTTCGTACATGTATCTGTCTGCTAAATATTACCACTGAATACAAACGTCGTAGATTGATCGTCAGAGCAATTACGCTCATTATAGATTATAAAAATGAATGATTTGAGCCTCGGAGTCACAGTGTAAGCCCCGTTAATCCGTCTTGGCGTATGCTGGATTCACCCCGATTCTTGATACCCGAGAATGTCAAATGACAGAAAATCACTGACGGTGGCTACTCCGTGATGTAAAAACTGCTGTGCAGAGCCAAAATCGGTGCAATTCGACATGTGCGAAATTTTGTACAATATAAAGTCAGACACTGTCGTGATTATCGACGATGGACGAAGTCTGACGATTGATTAAACGCGTCAGATTATATTAGAACCAGTAGTAAATGTGGTCAATGTGTGGTCAATACCTGCTCTGCAATCAATCCACGTGATTCTTATGGGCATATGGCACAGCGACGATCATTACTGCGCGGTAATCTATTCGCGAATCCAAAAGGTCACTCATTTGCAATCTGTCGCCTACTCGATCCGCAAATGACATGAAAAGGCGGGGAGCAAAATCGAGGCGATAATGTGGCAAGACGGAGATCATTTTCTCGATCTACGAGTCATACCGGAGCAGCATTGTTGTAAGAGCTGTTGAAGGCTGTTCAGAAGTACGTGTGTGCTGTACACGTGACCCTTGACACCTACGTATCGCCATGGGTGGATATTAAGTACTAGTTGATCGTAAAGAAAGGAGATAATGCGGCTGATGAAACGTGATGAGAATTTCTAACAGTGAGACTGTAGAAGAAGAAGGAATCCTTTTGCAGAAGAATTCCCTTTCTTTATATTTTCCAGAATTTTTTTTACGAAGCTGAAACTCAATTTGATGAGAATAGGAGCCGGGGATTCTGCCCACTTGTATCTCTCTACTGTAATAATAACGACGTATATCGTACGTGTAGATTGTATGAAGCAGGGATGGGCGGACAAGCATGCCATAAACGGAGAGTAACGTAGCCAACAATAATTACAGGATTGAATTACGAATTTGACCACAGCTCGATGTAGTCTAGTGATATAATCATTACCGCACAGGCTACCGAGTAGGCGCTGTAAAATTGGGCCAAAACTAACAAGGCCGGAAGTTAGACTGACCGTAAATCAAACTACGTCAAATTATGTTCAACTCCATCATGTAGTTCGGGAGTTACACCTACTGCATAGGCAAAATCTTTCAAGAGGAAATATAACTTCGTTCGAATAGCAAACTACAGTCTGAATTTTCCAAACCAAATGTTAAAAGGAAAAAAAAAGGAAAAAGAAAATGAAGAAAAATATAATTTATACGATGATTTAAAGCACAGTTGACAATTGGACGTGAGCTACACTGTGTAAAGCTCATTGAGGTGCGTAGCTCGCATTTACTGATCCGTAAGGAACTTTAACCTCGTTGTACGAATGTCCTGTCGTTATCACTCACGTCGATACCCGGACGTTTGGAATGCTGGTTCTGTATTGGTCTTTGTAGTGTGTAGGGTGTCTCCAGGTTCTATTACCAGTATTACTTATACTGCAGTGCCTCGCCTAAACGGGTGCGTTCCAAGTGTCACGGTTGTTTCTCGTTTTCGCTTTGTCTTTATAATCGAAGGACGCGTATTAACACGGAAAGTCTATCTCGCCTCTGACAATGCGAGAGTAAAAGAAAGACGAATTGCAATGGGCGAGAGAAGGAGAAGGAGAAGGACAAGGAAAGAAGGAGAAAAGTTTTCATCAAAGAAGCGGTGGAGTGAAGGGGATAAATAACTCGAGCCCCGGGCAAGGCGTAGTCGCTAATGCCTCAATAATTAACTTTTTTTCTTCACTTCCTGGTTGATTAAAGATTAATTACGCTTCCATTTTACTGTCAATTAATTCCCCATCGATTACAGACACGCGAGTAATCAATCTCTGATAACATTGTACAAAAGTTTCTTCAAACATTGCGAGCAATCTTTTTTCTCTAGTCGATGAAAAAATAATAACAATCGTACCAATATGACGTGTGGTGTGAATCAGTACGTATATCATGTCGTAAAGCAAGGCAGACGAAAAAGCCACGCCAGTGTAGGTATCCGAAACAAATCTTTGAATAGCGCAAATTGCCAGTTTCAAAACATATTGGCACTTGCCGGGTGCTTGGGGCGAAAAAATAAAGCGATAGCTACCCTCGAAAGAGGTTCGGTCTGATACCGGCTATACGGACTGATATTGACCTGGCGTTGAAAAGCTGGGCTTACACAGAAGCCGAGTGATCCGCGAAAAATCGACTACAACTTTTTTCCAGCTTCCATTCTCTCGGCTGACGGACGGACATCCGCCGTCCGAGACACGCGGAAACATTTCAACAATAGATAATAAATATTTGAGTAAATTGAGACGCTGGATTCGCGGTCGAAAACATAAATGAAAAATGAATCGCATCAGCTTCTGATCTCCGTTGCGAGTTTCCATACTCTGGCAAAGAGGAAACACAAGGTGTGATGCATGGGTTCGGCGAGAATCGTTGAACTAGCCACACGCCCAACCCTCCAGATTCCATAACCACTCCGGGGACATAGATCCTTATACATATGCGACAAGTTTATAGTATCTGTATAATAATAACTGATAAGCCTACATCATGTGAGAGAATGTTTGGCGTGCGCCATGCTGCCCATGTTCCGTCTCACCTGCCACGCCTCGACCCGACGAGGTCGTGGTCGTGGTCTTACCAGTCAACATTGCATATAAAAGCAGGATCAAATCCCAGAGTTGACATATCTACCTGCAGAGTCACCAGAACCAAGAACAAACAGCAAACATCGCGATGCACTCGTTCACAGTAACAGTTCTTGCCGCGGTTCTATCCGTGGTAGCAGCCGCGCCTTCCGGTCTCTGGGGTGCTCCTGGAATCGCTCTAGGAGGTCCTGTCCTAGGAGCATCTGCCTTAGCTGGACCAGCCGTAGGCCCAGCGAGAATTTCCGGAGCTGTTGATGGCGGTGCTGTCGTATCTGGAGCAGTTGCTGGCCCAGCAGTTGTTACCGGAAGTGTAGCCGGTCCCGCAGTCGTTTCCGGATGGGGAGGACCCGTTGCAGGATGGGGTGTTCCGGCTGTAGGCTGGGGCGCGCCAGCTCTCGGTTGGGGAGCAGCCGGACTTGGACTCGGTGAGTCATTTTTGGAGTCGAATAAAAAAGCGAAAGATTTCTGGTATTTAAATGGCGAATTTTCACGTGAAAATAACTGAAGTGGAATTTGGCAAATTCTAAAACCGCTGGAATATTTTGACAGCTGGACACGGAGCCGTGGTCGCTGGACCGGGTGCTGGACCAGCAGCCCTTCAAGGTGCCGTATCCGCCCCAGCTGTGATCGCTGGACCATCCGGTAGCATCGTCACAGGAGCTGCCGGACACGCTGGGATTGCCCGAGGATGGGCCGGTGGGCATTGGTAGAACGGAATCGCCCCGAAAGTACCAAAATTCTGTAGAACTACCCTTCAACGACTGACCGCTACGACCTCAAACAAGCTGACCACAAAATGATCTCTGCCACAGCTAGCTTTATGCAGCATGTCTATCTATACGTCTATCCTCTCTTGCCACGAATTTTCTGTACATAACAATGTTTCGGTTGTGTAATTAACGCACGCCGTAAAAATATGACGAAAAAAAGTAAATAAAAATTCCGATTATTCAATTTCTTCGTTTCATTTTTCTTTCCCAGCTTTTTTTCTGTTCGATTCTGAAAGCTGGAGATTTTTGTCGAGCAAGAGGTTTGGTATTTTCTCTCGAAAGCAGCCCGGCTGCGTTTGAGCTTTGGCAATTGATTGCCTCGCCGCAACCTTTGCCTTGCGATTTGGCCTGATTCGCTCTTCTGAGAGGAGCGTCTGCAGTTCGGCGGACAATCGAAGGCTGTAGATAATTCGAGGTTGCTTTGAGAATCACCAGATACTGGATGTTGTAGGGGGACTCGGAGCTGGTTCCCAAAGCTGGTTTTATACCTATTCCGATAGCGAGACAATGCGCTCTGCTACGGGGAGATAGAACATAGAACAGTACCTACCGCCGTCCAGACAAGGAAGGAGAAAGCTCGTGGTGCGCGACGGTGTCTGTAATTGCAGGAAATTGCTGGCACGGCACTTCAATTAGTCTAGACCAGAGTCTCCCGGCGTCGGGTCGTCCCTGTCCGAGCCGATATCAATACATTTCCGGTCTCTTTGTGGAGCGCCCTATCTATCGTCATCTGCATCCCTGCCTCGGAATATTTTTATTAAATTTCATATTAAATCGGTGACTTAATTATCGTCAAATTTCTCCTCAATGGCTTCCTGCTTTTTACCTACTACTCGTACAATTTCAAGAAGATCCATTAATCATTACTGCTAAGACCGAATACCCCGCGAGACCATTCTGTAACGTATATGAAATGAATTCCGAGCTAAACTACCCCTTTTTCTTGCGTCTTCATTTCTCTGAGAAAAATCTAATGATCCTTTCTTTTTTTCTTTCTTTCCTGTTACGAGAGAGAAAATAAATTGACGAAAACGATCAAAGTTTGGGAAATGATTCCTTTGTACAGTTTTACGAGATTCGAGAATATGTGGAGATTGGAATTGATTGTGGTATTGAAATGAAAAAAAGAAGAGTAAGATCTATTCGTATCGTATAAATGTGTTCTTCGCAACACTGACGGGAGATGAAAATACTGCTCTAGTATTTCCGCGAGGCTCGAGGTCAGGAGGAAGGCAGCTTCAGCTTTGTTCGACGAGGTCAAACTTTATTCCTTTTTGACTCGACTGTGAATTACGATCTAAGCGAGAGGCAGAGGCTCGCTAAAGCTGGATAAAACCTCGTATCTCTCGTCTACCTTTGTCAGGAGTTGAACAAAGATAAGATTGATGTTATTGATTGTGCCGAAATTACGTTACGCGTCAACCCCCTCTGCAGCCACCCATCGCATCGGCAAGGCAAGGTTTGCCCGGGAGAATCGTATATCAGAAAAGAAAGTCTATATACCTGGGGTATAACGTTATCTGGAAAAAGCGTGATATTAATTTAGGCTAAATGAATAATCCCTGCCATTTTTCATCCCCAGTTTCCCCCTCAGTCACTCTATAGTGGATATATGGTATACTTTGTATAAAATATCCAATTTCCAAAATCACGATCGCGCGCTATAAGTTGATGAAATTATTCCCTCCACTTAGACAATATGATTAATAATCTCATCGCTGTCGTTTGAAGTCTCGATTGTAACTGTAATTAGAAACTTCGAGGCTCTTACAATTTTATAACCGAAATAATCCTCCGGCTATTAATTAACCTTGAGGAAAAATTAAACTCGCGCTTAAAGAAAAAGGAAATTTCCTACTTTCAACTTTCTTATATCGCTATACTTGAGAACGACACGGCGCGGCGGTTGTCTAGAGTCTAGACTCAAAAGTCCAAGAAACTTCACCCCCACCCACGCCGATACCTACCCTCTACCTTCCCCGAATAACGGGGGAAAGAAATAATGAAACTTTCGGCTTTTCACAACTCTGTAATACTACAATACAGAAAGTACAAAGCGGATATCTCAGCCGTGAAATTTCTGTCAAAAACAGAGAATCCTTTTAACGGTTATTAAAAATGAATATACAGTCACACTCCCGTGTCAACGTGAAATTTTTTAAATTATAGAATTGTTTGAATACCCGAGGTACGCACGTCTGCCTCTGTCCCTTCTCGCAAATAAAAAACATGACACATTTGCCTCTCGTCAAAGTTCACTTTGAACTTTCCTATATGCAGGTAATATGTACGAGCGAAAAGCGTGTGATGAATTTGAGCCCGTTCACAACCGGGCGAGTTATAGTTTAGCGAATAACAAGAGGCGCTGGATATAGCTAGCGTACAGCAAACAGAAAACCGCAATAAACGTGCATTCGGCAAATTAACTGGGTGGTTACTGTGGCGTCTGGCTCACTCTGGCCAGGCGTAACTATTTCGCATTAACGATACGACGGAACCAGGGGCGAGCGCGCGTTAGCATGGAAACTTGAAACTATATTATTTCCCATATACCTACATATAATTCGAGTATAAATTCGTACGGGAAAATCATAATCCGTAATATACAACAAAGATAAATCGCTGCAAACATAATTTTATTCTTCCACTTTGTCATTAGCAGATTCGTTTTGCAGAGAGAAAGCTAAGCCTAATGTAAGATAGGCTCGAAAAAACGAACCTAGCTAATCCCTCCAGCGAAGCAAGTAGCTCTAAGAGCTCGCGAAGGGTAATCTGAAAAAACTATGAGCACTCGTTTCGCTTATTCATGACGCAATCTGGCGATATTATTACTCGTACAGGAAACAGGTTAACGGTAACAGTGTGCGTAAAAATAACGATTGAACCGCACGCGTGTGTAGAACGTATACCAGATACGTAGAGCACAACGTTTCGCTTTGATTCAGCGAAGGAAATAATAAAGATGAGCGAAAATTGCTCGTAAGATGAAATTTGCCAGTCGAATTTTCCTCCTAGAATTAAGTTCGCGTTCGCGAATAGAGAACCGGTGATTCTGGAGTATATTATCGCGTGTTACTCGACACCCAGTACCCATACAGATCAATAACTATACAGTTATGAACGGGACAATGCGATGGAACTATTAAGCGAACGGTTGAAAAGGCGACAATAGTCGAAGAATTTTTAACAGCTGGGAATAAAACTGTTTTTCATTTTTCATTTTCGCCATCAGATTCAAACCACTCGACGATTCGAAGACAGAAAATTAACTCGCTTGATTCAATCATCTCCGGATTTATTGAGTTATTTAAGAAAGGAGCTAAAAATTCTTCAAAATTCTTCAAAATCTTTGCAGAAAATAATCGCGATTTGTATCATTGACATCGTTACGTCGATTCGTGTTACGGGGGGATGGAAATCCGTCCGCAATATTCGGGCCAGAAATTTCTACCGTGGAAATGGTGATGCTCGTTCAAATTGCTCTACCGAAATCTCGCCATTGTCATTTGACCAAAATCGAGCTGAAATCAGCGACTATTATGGACCTGCACTGTGCTGCAGCCGAAGATTTAGAAGCTCCAAAAAATTGTACGTGCCAAAAAAAGGGACTCTGCCGATTCAATATAATGCAGAATGTCAGCAAAAGCGAGAGTGACATTGGCCGTATTATAACTAGATCGTAAATTTGCGGAGAGACGTACGACCGCACCCATAGCTTCTGTCCACTTTTACCTGCAGGGTGAAGGTCGATCGCGGTTCCGTCATTGTCAGAGATTCTGTATAAAAGCTGGAGACGCACAGAGATTAAGCATCACTTTAATCGATCAGATCCTGCATCAGTTACAGCGAAGCAAATCAGTGCAAGCCATGAAGTTCTTGGTAAGCCAATCCTTGTTTCATTGAACTTAGTTGTAACTAGGAATCAGAGTCGCATCGAATCTTTACTGGCAAATTCTCTGACTCCAAATTGTCCAGATTTTCCTCGTCGTCGTCGTCGCCGTTGCCATGGCCAACCCTGGCCGCGAACGTCGTTCAGTTTTTGGCCTGGGCTTGGGACACGATGGAGCCGTTGTTCTAGGAGGTGGAGGTTGGGGTTGGGGACCAGCAGGAACTCTAGTTGCTGGTCCAGTCAGTCCTTCCGTCGCCGTGGTTGGACCACATTCTGGTCCAACTGCCGTAGTCGGACCTTCAGCAGGTGAAAATCCCGGCGTGAAATCTCCTCATCCTCTAGAATAATTCCCAAAAGTCACATTGGGTCAGGAAAATAGATTTTTTTTCAATTTACAGGCGGTGCTATCGTCGCTGGTCCCGCGGGCACCGTGGTGGCTCCGAACCCCGGTGTACTCGGTCTTGGTCTTGGACACCTCGGTGTCCTGGCCGGACACGGTCTCTGGTAACTTTTAAGCCCGCTTTATCTACCGCACAGAACAATTCTGCGAGAAGTGAATGGATTGGTGAAGAAGAAACGAAATCTGATCCAAGGAATATGGAAAGACGAAAATTGACGCAATAACCAAAATTCAGTACATATTTAATGGCTTTTTCTAGTTCTAGAGGCAACAATATTAACAATTTTTCCTGATTGTGCAATAAATGAATTCACAGCAAACATTTTTGGCGATATTATTGGCCCGGTCGTATCTCGACGACACATACCTTCCATATTCACGAGACTCCATTTATGCATGTATGTTCAGAATATTCACCTGGCTATTACGAGATTCCGTGGGTACCAAGATCAAAGCTGATACACGCGAGAGCTTCGAAATCTAGTAAACGAGGACCTAAATAATATATTGTTTAGAGTGTAGACGGATGAATTACCCGGCATGATGATTAGGCGAAAATTCCTCATTTCCAAAGACGAGAAAAGGACAAAAAGACTCGATGTCAAAGTTCACGAAACATGGAAAGGCGGATAAGGAAGTTTCCGCATCTTTCGATTTCGACGTCGCCTAGAAAGCCACTGAATGTCGCTCCGAGGAAGTTTCTGTTCAGGGTGAACCAGCGTCGACATAGCAAGGACGGAGATATCGTCAGAATGAATATTAATCGAACTGCATTCTAGATTTTCTGAACTATAAACTTCCGATGCGATTGCCTCCTGATCTGTTTATTTTATTCATTGAGAATTGCTATTAGGAAGATCTTGGGGCAGTTCTAGACCCGTAAACGCGGTTCTGGATAGTTGAAAACCGCGAATCAGGAATGAGGACAAACCGCAGGCGACATCTCCGCGGAATCACACCGACTAAGACCTCATTGTAATTCGGGCGAGGAACTCGTCCTGTTTAGTTAGGATCCGATGGACTGTTTCCTTCCGAAATTCGAACGGTTTTGAGAATGAAACGCAAAGGGAGAAACCGCCCCGTGTTTACATTATCCTTGTAAGTTCCGATCGAACTTATTCCCCGAGGGTTAATTAATCTAATAAAACCACCACATAAAGAAACCGCGATAAATTCATGGGGACATCCATCCTGGATCAATACTCCCGAACATCGAGTCATACCTATCACACAGCAACGTTGATACCTCCGAAAGCCGAAACGAATAGTCTGCCAATCCTATGCGGGCGACAGTCAATCTTCATTATCGCAATTTTCGGACATTCGCAGCTGATATTCGGCCGCTCCGATGTCACGTCGATTCAACATTCTGTGAAGCGTGGGACAAGTGTTATTGAAGTCACGAAGTGCGTTGAGACATTGTGCGAATGCACCATTCTTAGGGAAGTGAAAGGAATGATTCGTCCCTTTAAAAGACGCGTTCAAAAGTTTTCATATTTTCGGGTCGAGCAGGCGACACTTTTTCCTTTTTTGTATCGACGTTTTAGTTTTTTGACGGAAAGTGCGATCTATCCGTGAATATTGCGGAAGGGACGCGCACTCTCGCACGATTTCCGAAAGCCGGATTCCTCCCTTGCCTTTAACCTGCCCAAGATTTTTTTCTACATCGTGCAACAGGCACACTTGGTTTCCCCCAGACTTTTGGTATCAATATCATCCCCAGCGATTCAAATGCCGTTTTCTGAACGAAACTGACTCTATACGCTCCCCTCGATGCCGGAGGCTGATGTAAACCGACGAAAGATCTCGGGGGCTAAAAATCCAAATCAATTCACGTGGAAAGGTAGAAATAAAATTCGATTATACAGGGAATTATCAATTTCCTTGACTCGCCAAGCCACGTTATACACGCATATCCAACACCGAGTCATAAAATAATGCATTATTTTTCGCAGTAGAATTTTCACAGCGCGATTCTGCAGTATATAACGTCGTACACATAAACGCGGGATGTAGACCCGAGCGAAAAGTAACGGTATGAAATGCTCCGTGCTATAAAAAAAATCACCTATAAACTTACACATCTGCATTTGCATTTATACCCGAGCTCGAGTATGTGTGGGTGTACCTATGTAACGAAGTAATTTAATACTTCCGCTGTGCGTTTTAAATTGGTTGAAAATTGTTATCGGTAAATATAATAATACTCGCAATTTACACACCCCTATTTTCATTCCATTTATGAAATATCACTCGAGTCAAAATGAGGATATTCCTATGATACATCACTTTATTTCCCCCGTTATTAACAATGTAGACAAGTTCTTCACCGGCGATCTAGTTTCGCGAAAAAATTGCCAATACTTTAGGCATGTGTGTCATGTTTCGTTTAGACGTATACGTTCATTGTTAGCTTTGCAACAGATATCTCAAGAGTGAAGCATGACGCGAAAGACACTATTTGTAAATTCTTACGTGTCACATATTTATGTAGAAAAGATTTTCAGAATAGAAAAAGACAAATTTTCCACTCAGTTGAATCATTGTCTTAATTAAACAAAGATCGCTCAAGATTCGTTGGTTCGAAACACTTCAATCAAATTTTCGGTATTCAATTTTGATAGTAATAGAGTAGACGATCAGTCGAATACGTCTAACCGATTTTTTTAATGATAAATTGCGAATTTATGAACTCAAGTTTATTTCGCTTTCTGTGGAAATGAGATGCTGTCGTTTATACCTGTTGAATCATTTCGCCATGTCAGAAATACATACCAAGAAGTTGTCAAAAGTCCATGACACTTGTCATCTGTCCAAGACTTTCAAACTTTCGATCAATTAGCATGAAGGATTGAATTTTAACACTTTATGTAGGTATATATATTATTATGTACGTTACATACATAGAAATCTTCGTACAGTATACCAGGAAGGAAAGTATGTTCATATTAAAAATTTCAAGACACGTGGCGTGTCTAGGATTTTTTATTCCTCATCAAGTTTCGTTTTATAATTAGCGAGGCCCAAAAGAGGAGCAGCAAAACAGAAATTTCATAACAATCTTAACTATAATTGATGGTGATTAGATAATAAAAAAACTTGCTTCTCTGGTTAGCATGTGAATTTAATAATCATGCCTTATGTATGATGGAGCAAAGGTATCTACATTCTTAGCACTATTTATCATGGTGTTCGCAGCTACGATTTGATACAAACAAATATTTTGTGAGAGGAAACGATTTACTAAACAGCAATCGCCAAGTCCGCTTCGCTGAATATTAATCAATGTTACTTTTTTGTGTTATTTTTTACGAATCATCATAACTCATCTATTCGCTTCGACACTATAATAATCATTGGGTACCAAAAAAATTATGATTTTTTTTTTAATTTATGAGAAAAAAACTGACCACGCGGATTACTGTATATGAACCCGCGATACGCGATGACGGGTAAAATGTTGAATAACACATTTCCCATCCATCGTCTGTGATTAAGATTTCGTAATTGATGAATGACTTGGGTTTGCCGAATCCTCCGTGATCCTGGAGAAAAAGTTTTTCACGCCGTGGTAGGCGTTCGTTGCAGCTTCGCCAGTTTTTTCCGCTGCATTCTTGGTGAAATTCTTGATATCGTCGTAATGGATGGCTTCTCCTATGTCGTCGATAACTCCGGCTTGAATCATCTGTTGGAAAAGGAATTTTATTCCCTCCATTCTTAATCGAACAATCAATCGAACTATGAAGCTGTATCTCACGAGGACAATAAACGCGAACTTTCGACACGCTACGAGACAATTTTTATAACTTTTTTCAATTAATGACCCAAGGTTTTCCTCATCTATGAATATACCTTTAACGCAAGACGCGATATCTACTAGTTCCCTAACGATAGTGTAATTTGATAAATTGGTCGACTTCCTCTGACCACTTTGCTGGAATTGACTCGCGCTGAGGATAATGTGTTTCTCTCACTTCCTGGTCTCGTGGAAGACAAATTTTTTTTCTAGAAAAAGAACTCTCTGGCCAGCGGCGATCTTTTGCCACTAATTAATCAACGAATCACCGATAATAACCAGCCCGGAAGAAGGTAAGATGTTGCGTACGCATAGCGTAAGAGATTAATTTTTCAGCCGACTATTGTCCATCAAAGAAACACAGAACACACTTTCTCCAACGTTCACTTGCGCCGATAACTTTCAAATAATCGCCGAGTGTAAAATCAAATCAGTAATAAAAAAAAATTTCGAAAAACTCTACCGACTCTACCCACTATTTTAAATAATAATAAAAAGTGATTTACGTACGTCGATTACGCAGATGAGCAACAAAGCGATGATGAAGGTTCTTCGGCTTATCATTTTCTCGAGTCTTATCTTCCTTGAAACTATGGAATTGGAGTAGCTCGAAAGTGTTGGCTTACGAATGTCTCGCTCGAGAATGACACGCAATTGCGAAGACCTGAGGCTATGTATAGGCAGGAGACTGCCACTTCCAGTTCCCCTCTTGGCAATGTGTAAACGTACATATGTGCACAAATTCAGCAAAGGTGTATGTGGCTAATAAATCCACGGCTTATTCCTCGCGTTTAGATACGCGAAGAAGACCCCCGAATCTCTTGCTCCGAACTATCTAGCAAACGATTTTACTGGATATATGCAAGCAGGGGTACAAGAGCGCCGCTAATTTGGCTGACCAGCTTGACTTTGGCTCGTTAATTCGCTATAACCTTTATGATCCCGAATATGACTTTGTCGACATCACCTTTAATCTTTGAACCAGACATAGAACGTAGGTTCCACAGGATATCGTAATAGTTGAACTACATAAACTACGTAGGTCTGTGAAACATGGGGTTCATTTCAGCGTCCATTTACGTGTGGTGGTTGGAGCTTGTGAATGAAAATGTAATTAATCGACAGCTTTTCCTCTTCTATCTTATGATTGTTGGAAAAAATTTGCCATTATTTAAACCGATAGAAACAGTGGAAAGATGAAACGTATTGTAACGACCATCCATTGGCAATTAATTTATTAAGACAGAGAAGAGGAGGCATAAAGTACGAGAGAAGGAAGGCCGAGGAAACGGCTGAAGGCAATTGGCTAATTAGGGAAATTCTGAGAAGAGAAGAGGTAATTGGCAATCGGCACGCGACTTTAATCGCTCCTCGTAACCTTGCATAGAGTCTCTCAAATTTAACCTCACTCTCTTTTTCTGCCCAGCTTCTCGTCCTGGATCGTTGAAGAATGGGAAAAAGGACGAAGAAGCGAGTAAAAGTGGAGTAGGTAGATCGTAAACGGTGGGATGCAAATTTGGCTAGACCTCGAGATGAGGTGCGGTCTAGAATCTAAGTTTGTTAATTAATATTCAACAGTTCTTGCTCGTGCCCTTCGAACTAGAGCGAGTAGAAACCTTGACCGCTATCTCTGGATCTGCAGCAGTTTGAAACATGAATATTTCATCATTTTACTGCAAGGAAAAATCCACTTTCATTCTTTGACTTTCATGTCAAAAAAAAGAAATGATTCTGAGTCCTCCTGAATCGTATCGTACTGCGGATGACAGGACTTCGTATGTATATAATCCTGCGACATATCCTATAGAAATATCCGGACGTATGTTTATCGTGGACACTGAGAGGTCAGACAATTTTCTAGAATTTTTCTCAGCTCAAGTATTTCTCTGCAATACATTCGTAGGATTAGACTTTGGCCATTTTATAACATTGGAACTGTATACTCCGACCTAAAATGAACCGTGATAGTCGTAATGTGAAATTTCAGAAATCAACTTCGTAATTTACTTATATTCGTAAGTGGCAATTTAAGTTAGCCTTACGACCGTAGCGCATTGCCACCCGCAGCCTTGATGCGAAGCTCATTGGTACTGGTTTCTGAATCACGGTACGGGTCGAGGGCAATAAATTATGATCAATTCGGTCAATTTAATGACCGTCACGAAGACGTTGATGAAAAAAAAAAATAAATGAATAAATAATAATTCTGGCCCCAGACATGAGACGGTCAATGAATAGTGGGGTCAGTTTCTCATTGAAGAATTGAACTCAATTTGTTAAGTTCAGTTTCAATTGACGGAGATTTAGAATTAAAGCTCGCTTTCATCCGACAACTGTATTTCGTTTTATTCTCATAATCAGTTAATTTCCATTTCAGAATTCATGAGAGATGGAAACGAGCTGGTAATTCGATGCGTTATTAGACTGGGTGAAAATTTTGAAAATAAATTTATCCTTCCCACGAGGCCGGGGGTATTCCACTCTGTACCGTGTGCAAAACGTTTAAACTTTAGCCTCGTATATAAATTGGTGCTAGATAGCAATCGGGGTAGGATTTGCTTTGAGAATTTTTTTACTGTTTTTTTTTCAAAATATTTTAAGAAGGGATGTACCCGGCTTTCATACATATTCATAATTTCAAATTAAAAAAGGCTTATGAAAGGGTATCGAGCCTCTTTTCCATTCCCTCTATACATATAGCAGAACCCGGCTACCCAAACTCGGGGAAAGAAAATAAGTTTAAAAAAAAAAGGGTCTCGGAAAAGGCGAGGAAATAAATAGAAATTAAGTTTGTAGCTAAAATATCTCATTAATGTTGGCATAAACTCAATCGCAATTACCAAGAGATCCCACCTGTCCTTGCCCAGGTAAAGGAGAAAAAAAAACCTCATAATTTTCTGTCCATTGCGTAAATTTACTCCAAGCCTATAGAACACTTGCTACAAGTAGTCGCCCGGACGTGACCCAGCATACTTTGATACATAGAATCTCTGGCTAGGTACATACTACACCTTGGCAAGGAAAGATCACGTACTTCTGTTTGTTGTGCGGCACTAGTTGTAGTAAGTAACAAACGTGAAGACGTATGTATACTCTGCACAGAAATAGAATTCCTCTTTTCTTAATCCATGCATGCAACTATTAGACTCCGTTATTCTACGTTCAATTTTTCCCCAGTGGTGAAAATGCTTCGAGTCATCTTCTCATCGTTTGCACATTTTTCCGCCAATTTTTCTTCGCCCATATGCGGAATACGAAATATTGAACAAGATCGTGATTGCGATCACGTAGATGGCGAAATCCTTGGAGTCGTTCAAGACCGTGGTAATGACTGTTGGATAAAACCAAGGGAAACGCTTTGAAGCTATGATTCATCAAGGCAGCAGAGCGATTATAGAGTTGAGTGATTATTTTTCTTTCCAAAGTCTACAGCACATCATCATATCGAATGACTCTGCTATGAAGTGGAGTATAAATACAGGAAAAGTCCGAGCTCTCTGAAAGATTGTCATTTTTCACATCCCTTCACATGCATGCGTCCTGTATTTTGCGACAGAAGCGATTTTCAAATGTCAGGCAAACTGAGGTGGCAGCTGTTCTTATAAACCGAACGGGTAAAATAAAGCAGAACTGTGCGCAGTGCACTGAGAGAAATGAGGTTTTATTTTCAGGTCTTCAGCGCCGGAAATCTAGGTACTTTATGCCAGAATATGTATGGCAGCTCGAAGACACATAAATATTATGGCAATTAATCATGTATGTATGTGGCCTCATGTCTGTTATGCTTTTATTCAATATTCCTTACTTGTATGGCAATTGATGTAACAGAAAATAGTATTTTTGCCTACAAACGGCATGCGAGTATTTACATTAAGTAAAGTACTACGTGCAGAACTATAGAGTAATAGTTGCATATTTTTTTTGGATTGATCATTAGTCTACTTATATACGCATTTCCATGGAGTATGGCATTTCGTCGCAAATGAGTAAAGGAATCAGTGTCAAGCCTGAGGAAGGAAAAAGAGACAAAAGTAAGGGAATCAGTACGTAACCTGGGGACGTAATGTTGGCCGTACATTTGGCGAGTAGTCATTTCTACACAACATGGCAATATCTACTCTTTTAATTATACGGATTTACCCATAATCCGTGATGGTAGGATTTGCCTAGTACAGAGTAGTTGCTTATATCTAGAGAATGCAATTATGACTAATTTTCGAATAATATTTGCTTTACAGTAACATTTATTATAACAGCTTATATCTACAGAATGCAATTATGACAAATTTTCGAATAATATTTTCTTTACAGTAACATTTTTCTATACTATACATTAGAGTGTTTCAAATAAATCAACTATTTTTTTTTAAAACAACATTAAAAAATCGTCAGAGTATCTCTAAACAAAGACTCTGTAAAAATATGAATAAAATAATATATAAAATATGTATAATCTAAGGGAATCATCTAGGTAGAATAACTTTACTGCATAGCAAAAGATGAGCTATACAGTTTGTGAGAGCTTGATCTTTCGTGCGTTATCATTATCAAGTTACCTTTGCAATAACAGCTATGATGATGTTAATACAGTATGAGCGCACTTACCTTCGAATGCAGGTTCGAGGTGTCCCAAATCCCACTTGACTAATAACTCGTTCAGAGCCATGTTTAAAGTGATGCACTTTCGTGGACAGTTCTTACACAAATGGCACAAATTTTAATTCCGGCGGTTAGTAACCGAAAATTGAAGAGCGCTAATTGCCATTGAGTCGGCACTCGGTGCTATGCTAACATTAGATATGGCCATACGCATTGGAGTAATTGCCATACGGCTCGGTAGCAGACGCTTTTTGGTATCTCAATAATTTTTTACCGTTCAAAGCATGCAAATCTATCCACACAGCTTGTAACACGAGCCGTGAATAGTAGGCAACGTTTGCCACTCGTAAAGTACGTATTGTCTTACAAATATCAAGAAACGCCATACAATTTATAGGTCAGATTTTTGTTTCATGCTACGATATTAACTACGCGTCGATGCTTCGCAATCCCGTTCGGTAATCAACGATCACCATGCAATATTGCAGCCGATACTATAGTTCGCTGTAGATTTTGCCGCTGTAATAATTCATTACCTACTATCTCGTAGCTATTATTTGCTATCCCAGACATACGAGCCAATACAGATGCCAAAGAACATATAGTACAACAGTGCATCATAAAAATTGTGATCATACATTAATAGGTGCAGAAACCGTAAGACTTACGTTACCCTCCGGCGTATTGACGGATATTACAATACTGAATTTTGGTCCAAATACTACGTGGAATCACACATAGTCGAAATCCGATATCAAATTATGCCATACATGGCTGGTAATTAACCCCTATTGTAGATATTGCCAAACCGAACAACATATTTTCCACCATTTGTTCCATAAAATCCTATCCTTATGGGCAACTTTGCTCAAATGTAGCATTACGTACCAGAAAGCGGAACCTCATTTCTCTCAGTGTGGTTTTCATATATTCCTCAAAGATCCTTATCACACTAGATCACCGACTCCTTGATGAAAGTTGATCCAAAATCGGATCAAAAAGCGATTCTAAAATACAGTTGATCATTTTTTGATTTCGGCGATCCCACGTTCGAGCTTATCGCGAGATTAGTAAGTACGAAATCAACCGTTACAGGAGAAAATATTTTCGCATGAATATAAAATGGAGTAAAGAATCTGGATGACAACCTCGTTTATCGTTTGACAAATATTCCGCGTATAGTCTGGTGGAAAAACATGGCGAAACTGTACAGCTCGTAAGAATAGTACCAACCTATCCCGCGAGCAAGATATGCGAGGTGAATTGTGATTGTTATATATTTTCGTTTCCTTTTGCTTTATACAGCGAGGTTTGAACCAAGGAGTAAAGTACGCGTTGCCACTTCTCTACGCTACTCTGGCGAAGGAATGGATTCCAGCAAGTTTCAAGATTCGCGAAACTACTGCGTGCACATATACCTTATATATATAGATACCTACCTCCGTTCCTAGTCGAGGGAATGAAACTTCGTCTATATCACCTTCTCCGCGGTATGGGCACTTTTCAAGTCCATTTCAAGAAATGGCCTGTTCCATCTTCATCGATAGGTATATTGCCAACACCTGCCAACACCGTGTCTCAAAGCAACAGGCTATAACGCCGTAAGTTTTCCACCCCGTTTATTACATGCTACACTCTCATATGATCCTATATTCACGTTTATTTAATCACATAGAAATGCATGGAAGCAAATCAATCGATTTCAAAGTAAGCAAGGATGATTTTCTCACTGCATTATTGGTGATTAATATACATTACCTATATCATGGGTGAAGCCAATGTACAATGATCCGCCATGTAATCGGAGATGATCATATCCTCGTTGATTCCTATCGTCGATATATACGCACACATTGACACATGTATACAATGCCGTTTACATTTACGATCCGGCGAATCGCAATAACAACCTTCTACGTGCTAGTCAACAACCGGACAAATTGGGGTACGTTGTCAACGATAAGAACGTTTGAATTGGAGCAATTAGTTCGTTGATTAAAATGATGGCTTTAATTTCCTTTCGTTAGTACCGAGGATAGTGACACTCGTATTGTTCACGATCGGACAAACTCGTTTCTTATTTTTATCGCTAGAATGAATTTGAGCGAAAAATCAGCAACGATATTGCCCTCTGCTTCAGCTCCGGTGTATTATTCGAATGTCTATAGCCTGCGGCAGTAACTTTTGGGAAAAAAGACATGAAAAGAAAAAAGAAACTACCGAACTATCGGAGTCAGTAATTGTGAAAGCCGTTAATGAATGAAAACGAAACAAAGGGATAAAAGAGCTACGGTTGCATGGCCAAACGAGAACAGTGGTGAAAATTGAAGCGAAAATTGCGGTGAATTGACCGTGAATCGTGTTCGCAGGTTCATTTTCAATTATATAGGTAGATTCTTTATCGAACTCTGCGCTAATTTGAAACAGTCGATTTTTCGATAACTGTAATTATCGAGGAGAAGAAAAACCGGCGATAATTATATTCGTTCATCCCCATTCTCCCGATCGTCTAACGCAACGCTGCAACCCCAGAATTATTCCAATATCGGCGTAAATTTTACGCTGGGTTGATGTGGCTCCATTAATGTTCGACTTCGGAGTTTCAGACCAAGACTTTCCGCGAGGAGAAGCTATGAATTATCATGCTAAACCGAATACGTCGTGGTCGGATCCCTAACGATCGGTAGGTACTAGGCTCAGTTAGATACCATTCAGAACTTGTAAGCTCTGGCTTACTTACTTCGGACCTGATATTTGCTGCCGTTGCAGGTAGACGGAAAACCGGAGAATCCACAAATGATATGCAGAAAATCACGGATTGAAAGATCGGAATAGACTTTACGGCACTATTCGAGGTGATATGTTTAATGGATCCGTCTAAGTAGCCATAAAAACGCGGATAATATATAAGAAAAGAAAGATTTTGTAAAGAAATTAAGGAAAGTTTTGAACGGCGTGATTCGGCCGGGCGAAAAAGTTTTTATCGGTAAATCAATCGAAGTAAGTATAGAACTGAAATAGATTGGTCAGGCGATTAAAAATATATCATTCGATTCCCTCCGTACTTTTATTTCTCTGATACTTTCCTGATGCAGCAATATACAAGCCAATACCACCGACACATCGGTGAATCACTTCTCGTTAAAGAAAAAAGAAGGAAAAGAACGGAGGAGAAAAAAAATGAGATGAAAAAAAAAATTACAGGAAATTGTGAAACAAGCCACATCCATACAAGTCAACTCGCTTCGTGTTACGTACGATATAGGTACCAATGGACTGTGTTACGATTTCGCAACAAGTTCTTTCCACGATTATTGTGAAATTGAATCGCATTCATCCGCTTCGAAGAACGTAATGGAATAGTGCAGCGCCTCTGGTATCGAAGAACGATATATCGCGGGCTCTGTCATTTTCCATTGTGATTGAGGGCGCAGAGCGTTAGACATCGCAATTATTCCCGTGAAATTAACGGGGCATTTAATTGTCCAGAGAGTGGATATGATAAGTTTTTAGAGCACGAGGATTAAATTGGAGTCGTTGAAACCGAGGGGTAGCTTTTTTCCTTCGCTCAAATTTTATACAATTGTGGATAAAATTTACGACGTCTAGTGTCTGGCTTTTCCTTTTCATATACGGGATGAAACGGGATGAAACGATGGAAATGATGACGGCGTTTCGTCCAATACATGATACCGATAGAATCAAGCGGCGAAAAATCCCCCGGCTTAAACATGTGGTTTTGCGAACGATGTGCCTCGGAAAATTCGCTTCAATTCGAACGGTAGAATATCGCGATAAAATCCGCGTAATACGTGAAGCGGGCGAGAGAAAGCGCACGAGATGGAGAAGAGGACGGAAAGAGGGGAAAATAGAGAGAGAAATTCGCAATGAGGGAGAGGAGAGACTCTATCGACAATGCTGCCATCGCTTGGAAACCTTCTCAAGCTTGTCCTCTCGCATACAACGAAGCGGGAATAAAGGTCACAAAGCTCTTCCCGAGGTTCGAATCTCGGCTATTCCTGCAGCATTAGGTATATCCCGAAACGTGGAATATCGATGTCGTCGAAATCACTAGTAAACGACATTCAAAACGGATTCGAAGACGCGATTGTGGAGAAAAAGAAACGAAGGGAAAATTCCCAGATTTATTCCTTCATGAAATGTTTTTGATATTTGCAAAAAATGTTAGATAGGATATACATATGTATACTTTTCCAAATACTACGGGTATTTCAAAGCGTGGTTAAATTTGAGCATAGAATAGGTGAAATTATAATTCGGTCTGTAATTTGAAATGCGTGAATTATTCCGTCTCAATTATACTGAAGGAATAATTAATAGTGAACATCGCTTGGTAGAATCTCGCTGCATTTTGCTGATCTTACGGGCATAGGTATAGGAATATCCCCGGATTTTGGGGGATCAGGTAAACGCAAAGCCCGGGTGGTTTTGCGGTCGGCTCAGCCTACCGAGGGTGCAAAAAGTCTCTTTGCATAAAGCGAGTCTCTCCTCGTCTGCCTCGCTTACTCCAGTTGTACCCGGGTCCCCCCTATCCAAATTGACTCTTGCTCATGCCTCTCGAGTATACAGTCAAGTAATTCAACTTTTCTGTACCAGGTGGATTCCCACTTCCTTTCTCCCTCTCCCTCTCCCCCAGGTTCCAGCTCCCTCCTTCTTCTTCTTCTTTTCGACACATCACCATCTTTCCATATATATATGCGTTTACTCCACCCTCGTGCCATCCCTCTTTACTGGCAGGTGGCGGAAGAACGGTAGTATGGTTAGTGGTGTAGGTATACCTAGTCTCATTTTATACCTCGACCACGTGCACCTTCCCTTCCCTTTCCTTTGCCTCACCTTATCGATCTACCTAAATGATTTTACCAGGTAATTTTATTTGCTAGTCAAGGCGGCTCCACCCCGTACAATCTGGCTCTGAAGGGCGAGAGCGGACGATTTTGAAGAGATAAATTATTCCCACCCTAAGGCGAGTTTTTACATACCATTTTCATATACCTATATGTTAATTTCCTGCTTAATTTATCAGAGAGTATTAATCGAGTGTGTATTCTCATCATATACGATTTCCGACTCGCTGATCATCAGAGAAAAATCTCCAGCGGGTATATAACGCCGAGTTAATACTGTATAATGATGTTAAAAGTACCCGGATTCGTACCAAATGAACTTATATATACCAAAAGTGAATTCACTCGTGCGTAAATGTTTCTTCAATACACATACACGCGGACACGCAGATATATGCAACGCAAACAGAGAAGCACAAACGGAATCAGTTGGCGAAAAGCTGAGAAAATATACATGAAAGAGTTTATTAATGGAAATTAAATGAACGCAACACGTATCACAGATTTATGCTCGACTTTTACAGCCTCTGTAAAGCTTGGCGATTTTTCTTTTCTTTTGGAAATATATAGAAAAAAAAGAAGTCAGCTTTACATGAATGAAAAATTTGATTATAGAGAATCTGCAGAGCTGATTTAAATTCATTTTCACACGTGACAATATCCTGGAATACCTAATGAACCTGGGTCTGTCTGGTAGACGTTAGTTAGTCGTGTATTAATGGAAATTTACTCCTTTTTTCTCGTCGATTTGATATTTGAACGGAGACTACTGCCTCCCGATTTTTTACCTCTTATATTCTCTGGGCAGACCAGCATGTATGAGGTAGCGGTAGGTGCAGGATTGAATTCCGAATCAGTTTTCCATTATTCGAGACTCGTCCCACATTTTGGTGGGATACCTCGATCTTAGCAAGGCATAACAGTGATTCTCATCGAGTGAATGTATCGGAGGATTCGTACAGGGATGAAAATGAGAAGAAAAAAATGACATCAAGAAGAATAAGAACGAGGTTCCGCTTCGGAGGGAATTCGAGAAATCTTGCGACGCTAAGAGGGTGGAAAAAGTAGGGTATAGAGAATAACCAGAGCCCTGCAGTCATGCCGGCATTATTAAATACGTGATAACCCAAACCGACCGTAAAAAACGTACCGTTTCGTAAAAATACAGAGATCATGTCGTCCGGAGCTTCCGTGAACTATAATAAAGCTAAAACAATGATTTTTACTAGCTCACGGCAGCATTTCCGCCAGCCTTGACTATAAACAAGGATTTTTTACGCGAACCAGCGATAGGTCCAAAATCCACCGGATTCGGAAAAAAAAAAGAAAAAGTAAAAATCCGGGAAAATATTGTCGCAATTTCATATCCAATTGCAGTTATACCACGAGATATTCAAACGATCAATTTCACGCTATTTCAAATAAGACTTATTATAGGTAGAGTCGGAGGAAAACGAGGGATTGCCAATACTGTCGCCTCGTGATTTATCTATCTGATAAGAATTATTACGTTTGTGTATTTCGCAGGGATCGTGTATACACCGACCTCGTTTCCGAAGCGATTATAATCTTTGGTGATTTAATTCCTTCATTTCTTTATCACGTTCGGTTTTTCTATGTAGAATTTTATTGCGGCCTTCGGCACGAAAATTTCATCGGAATACATGCATATTGTATTTTGACAACTGAGCAGAATTTGAATAAATTATCACAGAGCTGAAAGTTAGCGCTGATTAAGTTCTACAGTGAGTAATGAGTGTTCTAGAAAGTTTTTAACAGAGTTCTCCAAGTGCCACACCAACGGTGCCAGTCCAAAGACGTCTTTTCCTCAGCACAAGTTGTCTACTTAGTTCCTTCCAGACCACGAAGCATGACTGGCTAAAAGAGCAGTCAACAACCTTCGACAATTTCATTCTCGAAATTGTCATACATTTCGAAAACGAGAATTTAATTCCACCGGGGTCAGTCTAGCTCCATAATTTTTTGATAATCTTTTCATTAAGTGCATCGAGCATTACTTCGCGCTGATTCAACTTAAAGCATCTTTTTCGCCAAATCAAACCGTAATTTTCGAAAATCTGACTATCCAGGCTTGAAGTTCAATAAATTTGCCACAAAAAACCTTGCAATAATTTTTCAAAAAAAGTTCATAGTGTGCGAGATATTTCAAGTAGAAATATTGTATACAGAGCTTTGCACTTGGAGGATTAATATAGCAAACGTCTCCAAAATTCGAACGAGTGTTGTCCTTCCGATGAAAAAGCTTCTCGTCGAAGAAGAGCCCTTCTCTTATCCCTTACAAACATCGAACTGGAAAACAAGATTTTCTGCAAATTTTCAGAATCGAAAATCTCGTCGATTGCGAAATTTCAATTTCTGCCATATTTTTTTAGAGGAAAGAAAATCTAATTCTTAATCTGAAACTTCAACCCTTATACACGTCACGGTTTAAACTCTGGCTCACATTCATCGTCCGCGACCTAGGAACGAGTTTTGAGGAGGAGCTTGCGCCACGTGCAATTTTGGCGCCGGCGCCGCGGGCTTTAAAAGCACGTGGCGGCCGCCCCGCTGGCGTCATAGACAAGTGGATGTTGCCGGTGCGCGTCGGCCGTCGACGAGGGTGGCGCCGTCAGCGGGTAAGTCCCGATCAGGAGCGAACAGTCGCGCGCCGGCCGCTGCCAGGACTAGATTCGCGTTTTCGTTTCGGTAAGTTAATTGCTGTTTTTTTAATTTATTGCTTTTTTTAATCACCTATTGAAGAAACGTATGAAATATTTTTATCTTCCCTATTTTTTTTTTTCTTTCGTCTTTCATCCCCCTTAAAAAAAATACATCGGCGTAAACAGAGCTTTTTTTTTATACTTCCGTGACATTAATAACGTCTTCGAAATATTGAGTAAATAAAAAAATGAAAAAGCAACTTTCTGCATAAATTATTAGTTTTTTTTTTTCTTCTTTTTCGTTTCAGTGTGAATTTTGAGCTTCGGATAAATCACGTGTGCAGTGTGAACGAGACATGGCTGTCTTCCCTTCATCTACTTCATCTTCTTCTTCATCTTCTTCTTCTTCTGCTTCGTCTTCTTCCTCGTGACTGAAATTTTTACGCAAAGTTCTCCAGTTCTAAATACGGGTATAATATATACATACACCGTGTTAATAAATTGACATACATGCATGTCTCCGACGTTGAAGAATTCAAATTTCGTCGAATAAAAAACTACGACCCTTCAAAATTGCGGAGGAAGGATAACTGCGTAAGTAAATTCAAATAATCTCAATCCTAATAATTCTTCAGTTTTAATTATAAAATTAACCCCTCAATACCTGACGAGACTACATCGTTATACAGCAAGTAAAATCCTACAGGATCTTTATTGAATAATTTACTACCCCGTAATGAATAATCATCTTATTCAAGGACTAGGCATTATATCTACAAGTATAATAATTCTCTTGATAGGCGATGTAGGTATACGTGCGTGAAATAACACTACAGGTTCATAGTGTATGTACGTAGGTATGTATCTAGTATGGGGTGAATAAGCTGTATATACCGTTACGTAAGCCTGGGGACCGTTTAAAAGATAAGAGCAAGAATTTTTTCCTTTTTATTTCAACCTCCTTCCACCTCCGCGGTACTCCACCACCTTCAAAATAAAAAAAAGAAACAAAAAAAAAAAAAAACAACGCTTTGAGCTCGTCTCGCCCTGCAGCAAAAACTGTAGGTATAAGGGTAGGTGGAGGTATAATAACCACCCGCACCGTGCCACCCAACAAAATCCCCAAACGGACGTAAAACTTTGGGATTTCCAACCCAATTTAAACCGACGCGTTAAATTCTCTCATTAATTTTAACCGAAATATGATAAAATATCGTCAAAGCGAGTAAAACTATACGCTCAATTCCCACAATATATATGCAATTTCGAAATTTAACACAGAGTTTATATATCTCTATGAGTTCGGGGATTCTACGCCTCTAGCTCTTAGCTCGATCTTCCTCCTCTTTCAGCCTGGATAATATTTACCCCAAGTTTTCGTTATGGTTGTAAAATTGACGTCATAATATCCTCGAAGTGTATAAACGACTGAACCGTTTTCATGCGCGATTTTTAGATTCGCGTGAAGATTTTATCTGGATTAGTTATCCTTGATTTCTTATTTTACTCTACATGTATATAGGGAGGATAGTACAGGGGTGGTTTTTGGCTCGTGGCTTTTGGCTAAACTCCCGCATCCTTTCAGTGAGAGAGATTTTATCCGTACAGGAGCCCCGTTCGCCTTATCTGGAATACTAATAAATTCGGGAGCCACAACTTACGACAAAGAACAATCGAAGCTGATGCTGCGGTGTTATTCAAATTATTTTATCTTCATTGGGAGGGAAAGGAGCTCGGTAAACTTTACAACCGATTTATCTACCTCGCAGTCACGCGTTTTCGAAAATTTCTCCAATCCTGAGACACGGGTTGATTCTTCCTATGCATAATGCGGAAAACTTTCCATTATCCGATACGCTAAGAGAACGAAACTGTATCATAAATCGTAAAATATAGAAGAAGTCTCTAGGGGCTTGGGGCCAGGGATGGTTAAAAAAATTAAAAAGCATCCCCACACGCCGCGGTAGACTGCAATTCCGAACTTTTTACACCCGCCACGGTCATGAAAATGAATTGCAATTCGTAGTTGGTCAACACGTCGGACTAATTAGAGAGAATCACGGGGTTCTGACAAAAACGGAAAACTCTACCTCTGGCCAAAATTTATGAAACATGAAAACGGAAAAAATGAGATCGGAATAAAAATGGAAATAAAAACTATCCGAATTGAAGTTGACCGCCTGTTCAATGTCGGGAATTACAGCTTCGTACCCCGCTTTATGGCGAGGGATGAAAACCCCGATAAATTATCGCTAGGAGTACAATATGTGGTCGGATGTAAAATAATTCGATTTTCATACTTCGAAGTAAAGCATACCTCCCGTTTTTTCTCTTTGAAGTTCGGAGCTGAATTTTGTGCGCTACGATACTCGTAGCCCGGGGTACGACACGGCGGGGTACGACAGTGTGTTTTCCAGTAAGTTTTCCGAGTAGCGAAGTGAAATATTATCGAAGCTCTCGTCTGTTCCGAGGGCCAAAGACCTAGGAAAACTGTGCGCAGATAAAACCAGTCCCCCAGCTCGTAACGCGGCGTGGAAGCAGCCATAGAGGGTAAGCAAGGGACAGATAGACGTATAGAAAGGGAAGATTCTCGCGGAGGCGCCGGTCGGTCTACACGTTAGTCTCGCGCTATAGTTTCCATTGATTTGTCAATAGCCCATGGGCTCCCACGGGCTCGAGCTCGGGTGCTTTATTCAGCCAAAACCACGTGGAGTTTTCTCTTTTTTTCCTCGTTCCTTATTCCTCGCTTTCTGACTATATTTACTTTTTTTATTCACCTCTCTCCCGCCTCCACAGAGCTCAATGTTCCCTGATTCGCGTCTGCCAATTCCGCAGGAATATTCTCCCCGGCTATTTTTTTATATCAAAAACAAAATCACTTCAACCAGAAATGAAATCTGATCATTCTCAATAACCTATTCGCTAGAGTTTTTCATCAGCTCTATCAGAATTCCACTTGTTTTCACCTCACTTCGAAAATCTACCAGTTTTTCGGGCGAAAAATCTAACGAGCTTTGTTTCAATTATAAAACCGCGAGCCTTGTAGCCAAATAATGATCCTCGTCGTTTCGTTCTGTTTGAACTTTACGTAGAAATTAATTATTCTTACCCGCAGACCGTTGGATTTAATGAATCAATTATTATTATACGAAATCTGTCTGCTTCTGATAAAATCTTCGAAAATTGTTGTCAAAATTCCGACTGCGAGAAGGGACGATTGGAGTTCTCATCGCCCTTTGAAAAACAGGGCTTATATCACCTGTTGAAAATTCTCATACCGTCTCCAAATATTTCGAAATATTTCAATTAATCATAGGTATTAAAATCACGTAGCTCCTCGCCGTTTGTCTGAGAATTTTTTTACTAGCCTTTCGAGGATTCAATTTTCCCTAATAAAACTCCCCCGCAGTCACGTATTGTTTTATTTTATTTTTATTTTTTCAAATGATTCAAAGGCGAGATATTATAGGCGTTAAAAAAGGCGCGGGGCTGTGATTAACACCATTGAAGAAAAACTGCCAAGATTTTAGTGTCTGGCATTGATAGAAATTTTCTCACAATAATATAGCGAATAACTAAGTTTCGACGACAGAGAAATACTGAGAAAGGAGTGAACCGAGTAAGCGCGACAGTTCCGCAGTTAAATTCCACCTTTTATCCGGTAGTTGTAATTTCTTTTATCCTTTAAATCCTGTATTAAAGCTCGGCTACACCGGAGCTAGAGAAACAAGTTTCTCATCTTCCTTCCTTGAATTTTTCCTCTTTTTCCTCTTTTTCGTTTTCCGATTTTTTCTTCCTTCTGAGTAAGTTTCGGCGAAGTTCTTCCTTTTTCCCGAGTTTACTTTGATAAGCTTCCTGCAAGGTGAGCAATGGCATAGGACCCCCGTAGAGTTGTAGTCCTTGAAAATCAGGGCGTGAGCCTAGCGAGTCGGAAGTGCTTTGGTGCGTGTAAAGCACGAGGATCTCGACTCGAGCTTAAGAACAACCTTCGAAAGCTCAGCCTCCCAGCTACGCTCTTCGACTCGCCGCTTTTCTTATTCAAAGCCATAAGAACCGTTAGTTCCTTAGACTTTAAAGGATCGCCGTTCAACCACAGGCCCAGTATTTGCCCCAAATAACATACATTTCATTCCGTTAAATTCACCCTCGAACTTTCCTAGTATGGCTAATACTTTCCGCAGCCCGTTACAACGAGAATTAATTCTTTCCTTATTCAACTCGTAATTTTCCCACGCATAGTTCAGCGGAAAATATCAATGTTAACTATGATTCCTTCGAAAAATAGAAAGCGAAAAAAAATGAAAAATGAAAAATGAAATAAAAAAAATTAACCACTCTGAATGTAAAAAATTATTTTCACCGGCGAAAAACGTGTCTCCTTATAATCTACCGTGTCACAGGGTGCAGCAGGGGTGAGTGCGGCGAGTGCTGGGCGAGGAAACGGAAGTGGTTCTAGAAAGGGCTGGCGAAGGGCTGGCGGAAGGCTGGCGGTCCGAGATGAGCGATGAGGGGGGGCCTGGGCTGCCTGCTAGCCTCCGTCCTGGTCGTCCACCTCGTCAACGTGAACGGACTCCCACCAGTGGTGAAAATCGGTAAGACTACCCCTGAGCTTAATTACAATAATTAATTAGTCTAGAGTTAATCTCAAGGAGGATGAAGAGAATCGGACGTGTAAAATTTATTTCAACCTCTCCGCTTCCATATCTTTCTGGGTTGACACTTCCCTTGAAATTGGCTGACGGAATAGAAATGACGGAGGGATAGATGCGCAAAAATTAATCCATTAAAACTTTGGATTCAGCCAATTTAGAGCCTGGCTTTACCCGCAATGAATCTTTCATTAAGAAATTATAACGGAATCTCGTTTTACGTCGCTGCTTGTTTCGTGCCGGTTAAACATCGGCGTACAATAAGTGACGCTTAACGCTTTAAGATGGCAATAAACAAAGGGTTCCTTCTCCTCAACGGAGATTTATTAATTTCCGTCGCTTAGAGCTTGTCGTTAACAAAACGGGCGGCAAAAGTCAGCCCGAGAAAGTTCTCTCCGAATATACCATGTCCACCCAATAACCAACGGGTATCATCCTACTGTTTGTTGGTTAGCGGTTTCCACTGTCTTTATCCTACGTGGGAAAATGCGACATAAATAACAAAAGGCCCTCTCGTCTTTTCGGAGCTTTTTCCTCTTCCTGTCCCCTTTCCATTTCTATTTCCCTTCGCATCCCTCGACCCGCGGCGCGTCGCGACGCTCATCTATAACCCCCGGGCTTAGGGGCTGCAACTCAACTTGGCAAACATTCCGCAAAAACAGGACAAAAGCTCCAGTTATCGCCGACACCCTGCACCCTGTTCTATGTACTTTTGGTATTACTATCCCCAGGTATACCGGGATCTTAGTTAGCCGATGTGAGATGAAGCTGAACAGTTACTACAAACGTTGCAAATACAACTACATCCCGGCCCACGAGCTTGCAGCGTAAATAAAAGCTTAACAATAGAAACAGAGACCTAAACTCGGCGACAAACTGCCGTAAAATATCTCACGTTATAGCCAGAGTCGAGGAAGTCTAGAAACAATTGTGGTTTCCGCCTTATACTGTACCCATACTTCACGCCCCATGATATATCTCTTAATTAGTGACTATGGAAGTTTTTTAATCAAGGTGAAACGCGGAGTTTGATACGAATTCGCGATTTTTTTTTTTATTTTCACACTTTCACAGAGGTAAACGGATGAAATTCTTATTTAACCATCGGCAATTTTTCGTGAGTTTTAAGTTCAGCAAGGTTAAACTTACTTACGGATTCACTTCGGACGATATTTTGAGTTTCTTTCAAACGTTGAGACCTCAGAAGATTAAAATTCCGAAAAATGGACTCTTTATAAAACCTCTTCGAGGATCGGCAAATTTTTCTGTCGTGGTAGTAGCCGTCTGACAAGACAAATCTGTAGCTAAATTTGAATGCAAATAAAATTCTTAACGCAAAATCGGTATTATTCGAACCGTCCGACTCCCCAGCCAAGTCTTTTCCTCTTCGTCGCTTCCAAAGCACCATCTTCTTGCTCTTTTGTAATGCAATGGGGTTGAACTGTATATAGATCACATATCTTTGTGCATTCGTAAAATAGAGACGATGTTTTATACTCCGCGGGGTGTTTTATCTCCCATCTCTTTTCTCCCCTGCGCATACTCGTCCGCGAAAATTAAGTGTCAAAACTGAAGAGGAGCGGGGAAAATGCCCATCTATCGGTAGATAAAACGCGTTTAGGATGCAGCGCCAAGCTTCCCAAGTCGCACCATGACTTCTGAAGACAAAGCCGCGGAATGAACGGAATAACGAATACCTATACCTAGGTATATGACTGAAATACCGTGAAAACTTTCCGCCCAAGTTACTCATCATTTATCTTGTTTACCGAGGCACTGCTGACGACACTAGCTACGACGTCTACTAGCCAGACTGCTAAAGCCTCTTCTTTGACCAAGCGTTGCCACCGTCGCTGGTATCTATCGTCAACACTGAACACTGCAGTGCTCAGGCTTCCAGAAATCGTCATAAATTCTTCGCTAAGCGACCTCGCCAAGAAACGAGGAAAAGACGATAGTAATGCCCGGCTCTATGGCGATCTATCAACGCTTTTCTCTCCTGGGTCAGTCGTGCATTTCCTTTTTCATTCCCTCGTTCTTTTTTCGCTCCTTCTAGTTTCACAGATCGAAGTTCACCTGATAATTTAATACACAGAATCTGAGAGAGACGATATCCCAGTTCCCGACTCGCGAACGGATATCCTGCGATCATATGCAGGTCCAGGGTTTATAGTAAGGTTGAATTTCTCCGGGGAAGAAGGGTGAATGATCGTTCGGTTATACGGGGTTGTTTGAGCAGCTGTAATCATTCCGGTCTTTGATACAAACCCTGTGACAGAAGAGAAAAGGTAAAAGAAAAGGAAGAGGAAAAGGAAAAGGAATAAACATCGTTTGCATATCGCTGATTTATTTTCTGCGATTTTCGCGTTGCACGTCAGTGCGGCGGAGCATAGCGGGAGATAGGGTGAAGCGAAAGAACGATCCCTGCATGGATTTTTCATTCCTGAATCATCCGGCTCGAGGGATGAAAAATCCCCAGCTAACGTCTCTGTAATTTTTATTAAATCCTTACCAAGTGTGAGATAGTTCATTTGGCTAGCTGCTGAAAGCAATGAGAGGGATTTACCAGATTGCAGTTTATACTCAAGCGTTTTATAATTCTACTCACTTCTCGGCATATTCGCACAGCTCTTCGGCCTCCAATATTTCCTAAGCTTTAAAAACCGAGAATTTTGCGCGGAGAGAATCCACCCAAACGTTTCACTCATAGATACGTATATTCTCTTTATAAATATCGCGTAATTAATAGACGTTTTTTTTTTTACAATATTATTGACGCGTGGTTAAAAAAAAAAAAAACTTTCCATGGCTCAGGATTGGGGAAGAAAGTTATTGCCAGCTATCAAGCGGGATGTAGCAAGGAATATTGTTCGGGGAAAAACGTTTTCAAATATTCGAGAAACCGTTAGAGCTATTTAATCGCTTATACAGCTATATATTCACGGACACTCTACTGTCGATTAAAAGTTTATAAGAAAGAAAGAAAAAAAAAAAAAAATTGGAAAGAGGGATGGTACGATTCTGAAATTGAAATGATTTATCCTAAGTGACTTTTCCATTCCCCGCAATACGTTAGCCACAGCTACTCGTTAACTTTAACAATGCTTTTGCGTTGACATTTTTTTCTTGCCCATTTCTAACCAGAGAATACATAAATTAAACCTGGTTATTCCTCTCTTTCAAGAAGCAACGACTTATATAATCTTCCGCGGGTCTATATATATATACAGAGGACGAAATAGTGCTTTGTCAACGTCTCGTCGATCCTGGAAATAATAAATGCTCGCGGTGACGGTGACGGTGAATTTTCATCCGCTTTCTTCATTTTTTCTTCTTCTTTCTTTAAGGATTCATGGTTTGTCGTTAAAAAAAAAAAAAAAGAAAAAGAAATTTAACCGAGTTTTCGTACACAAAAACAGTTTTTAATCTCTCTCTCTCTTGATTAACCAGCAACCTCTATCAAGAAAAAAAAACTCCAAATTAATATGAAACCAGAATTTTTTTTTTCGACCCACCTACCGTTTTCATGGCTTTTCCAGCTCCCAATTTTACTAGTATCAAGGTAACCATGGTTTTTCAAATCGCCTCGCGTTTTTCTCGGCCTTTTAACTCGGCGCTAACGAGAGAGACGAACCGTTGAATAAAAACGTACGCGAGATGATGGCTAATCGAGAAAAGAAGAAGAAAAAAATAAAGGAAAAAAGGAAAACTCGGACCCCGTCTCTTCGCTTATATAGCTTGCTTAGAAAGTTTCGGTTACTTTCTGACATTCTCAAAGTTTTCCCCCCAAGATAACTCGATATAACGATGACGGGCGACAGGCGACAAAACAGGCCTTCGGCTTTGGACGTCGAATATGCTTCATTCGATTACGCAGCTTTTTCTTGTCGCCTTTTTCCACTAACCTTTGCCTCTTATAATTGAAAATAAAATCA
Source organism: Rhogogaster chlorosoma (assembly GCA_944452935.1). Classification (NCBI taxonomy): domain Eukaryota; kingdom Metazoa; phylum Arthropoda; class Insecta; order Hymenoptera; family Tenthredinidae; genus Rhogogaster; species Rhogogaster chlorosoma. The sequence goes on from OX101804.1 coordinate 20,076,744, forward strand.
TGCAAAAAGAAGAGGAATCTGTGCGCATTTTGGCGCGGAGTATAATAAAGGCGAGAAGAATATTAGATAGAAGAGATATTCTTCGTCAGGCTTTTCTGATCTTTAATATTTACTCCGAATGCTTCGAACAACAAAGAATCCTAGTCTACAACGCGATAATCGTGTTGGTTTGTTCTTCTTAATCTTTTTTTATTTTATTCTTTTCCTTCTCAGACTTTTGTACCTTTTTTTTCTGAAGCCTCGCATTTATTCTCTCTCTCGCTTTGATCCCAAGTGATTCCGAACAGTAGCACCGATCTTTGCAGGAGAAAAGAATTAAAGAGAGAATAAGGAGGAAGAAGAATAACGTAAAGACGCAGCTTCCACTGAACCGTTTGGATAATATAAGCACGAACAACCTCCACTCTTTGACTTTCAACAAAGAAACTTGCGGTCGAATATGATAAAAAGAAAAGAAGAAAAAAAAAAAAACGAATTCGTGAGAATCACCGGGTTGTCGATTACAAACGGCCCTCGTCAAGGCTCCTTTCATACTCGGTGCGAGTCAGCCGCAAAATTATTTCAAACAAAAGAGTCAAAGGAGAAAAGCTTATTTCATAAATTCGAGCATAACGCAGAATAACTACGCAGTATTACCTCTCTCCATAAAATATCTACATAGGTATACCAGTATTCCGTATCTTTCGAAAACAAGAACAGAAAACGATTTCAATAATTCCCCGGATCTTGAATATAGAACTTTCCTTCTTCACTCCCTCCGACAGTTTCCTAAAGAGGAAACTTTCGTCGGTCGTGTGCGTAGCACACTCTCACATTACCTCGAAATTTTTTTCCTCGGCAAGTTTGGAATTGGAATTTTCAACTTAAATTGAAAAAAACATACATATATGTGTATAGCGATTTCAGTCAGTATCCTAACGCACGTGTACGAATCCCGGATGTATAGACTCATCGAGTAACTTGCACACATATGTATACGTATACGTTATCATAAATTTTTGACTGAATATCCAAAAGGTCCAGACATCAATATTGAAAAAAAAAAAAATTAAAAATTAAAAAATCGTTTCAAAACGCGGTCTTTGACCGTAAAGCACCGTTGACCGTTCACTCTGATCACCAGCCTCCCCGGAGCTCCAGCATCGATGACGGAGCCAGAATCGACGATCGAGAGGGTCACGGTCGGTCATAATAGGGTAAAACGGTATTGAATAACGTTTTGCTAGAGCCACGAGCACCCGGAGTAGCCGCTACTCGAGTGCCGCTTTGAGCATGATTGATTGATCACGTTGGCCAATTTGCTCCATACATTGCACATACGTACACACATGTCCGCAAAACTGGGTCCAGCCTACCTGCGAATCGAGCTACTGATAGATATTCAAGTCAATCATGGTTTCCATCAATTTTTCCAATTTCGAAAAGAAAAAAGAGCGCTTCTCCGAAACCATTCGTATCTTTGGCCGAGGAAAAACAGCCAAATAGCGCAACTGTGAAGCATTATCAACATTTGCCAACCTGCGGGAGTCCATAAAGCAAAATTATCGCTTGAGCAGAGGTTTCCAGCGATAAACAGCGGTAAACAGGGAATGCATTCTGGTAAGGAGACTGCAGATGGCTATAACTATCGTTTGCCTTGTGAGTGGGAATTGTTGGTGTCTAGACTCGTGTGTGAATAGTTACATGTATGTACCTGTGTATACGGTACAACGTTCGCGTCTCTAAATTCGAAGTTATATACGACTTGAGTTTATTAGATCCTGAAAATCATTGTTTCAAATTACCTGACTGAAGCTGGAGGGAAAAGTGTCTCGTGAGCAATTTCCGCGGTATGAACATCCCTCGAGTTATACGTGCTGCGTACAACATGGATAGAGAGAGATACATAGGTAACCGACTAATTCTCTTCGCCTGTAGGACACGTCCCAGAGACACGTAAGAGTCTCGTTATACCTAAAATTCAGCCTTCATTTCTAGCCCCATATACGAGCCCCTTGCGTGGCGATTTTGCGACAACAACACCAGCAGTAATTTCATGAAAAAGACCAAAAGTCGCAGGCCGAGTCGCATGAAATCCTCGTAAAAGAGTGATGAAGGAAGGATGAGGGGATGGGGCACCCCAGGGAGTAACAGAACCGAGCGCGATACTTTGTTAATCTCTACGTTTTCTCCTACCTTTTTTTTTTCGTCCCTTATTTTTTTGACTCTCTCCTTTTTTTGTTTTACCCCTCGAGCGTGACCTCCCTCACCCGCTCAAATACTATTTCTCACTTCGCTTGACTCGCTTACCAGCCCCTTTTACAACCAAACGGTCGAAACTTGAGGACTTTAGGACCGGGTCGAATCAAGAGCACTATACCAAAAGGCGGCAGGTCGCGAGGGTCGTGAGGCCAAGGGACTTGGGTCGCGAGTCGGTGCGGTGAATGTCTTCGAAAATTTTGTGATAATGATGAAATCGCGTTACGAATTATTCGCTGTTCTCGTTTGAAATCAACCCTTCGAGTCCAAGTTTATTTTTAATTCAAATTGAATGCCAGATCGGTATCTTTTCTTCAATGTCGCAGTATGGAAACGTGTCTGAGTTTGGTAATTTTCTAAACCGAGTAGCAGACGAATAAATACCTACATTTGTCCGTGTTATCAGGGACCGTAATTCAACGGTCTTTCCAGGGCGTTATATCCCTCTCTCAATTTCGACTGGGTTTTCCCACCCCCGGAACCACCAGCCCTTATCTCTCTCGAAATATTCCACTAGGTAGGTACGTGAAGTTGCATTGCATTTTGGCCGGCGCCAAGGACCCGGTCACTTTATTGCTTTACATGTGCGGAATTTCAAATGTAGGTACCTGGGGAAAACTTTGGCAGAGTATTGCAAGCGCCTCCAGAGCCTCGGAGAGGGTGGCAAATTGAACCGTTGTTTACTTCCTCCCGTAACTATCCCCACGCGAATCTCTATCTCTTTCCATGTCCTATTCCGACAGCAAAAGCTTGTATAGGATATGAAGCCTTAAAATCGTGCCTGTCGAACGATTTAGCTATAATATAAGATTTATATACCCGGCCTATAAGTTATCCCCATCCCCGATATAGATTACGTGACGCATTACCGAAAGAAATAATCTGACATGACACATATATGTATTTTTTCTTTTTTCATTTTTCATATTTTTTTTTTCTTTTTTCTTTTCAATATGAGCAAAAATTCATGTCGTATATATAGATCTATAAGAACGAAGTTAGTTTCTATGAAATACGAATTTCTTCCGAGCCCAGCCTCCCTTCTCACGCGTGCCAATGCAATCCTGGAAAGATCTAAGAGTCTGAAAACACGGCGCCGGGGTGTTGTTTGTGCCCGAAGTTGGATGATGTAATCGCGTAGAGTGGAACAACCGCTATTAGAATCTGGGGGGTTAAACTTTCTTATATAATATGGTCGTAGCATACGTGTAGTATGGCCGTTCAACAATAGAGGGGAGAAAGAGTGGTCGAATTATTTGATACGAGGCGAAGAATTTTTTGTCTCAAAATTTATCTGGCCCGAAATTTTCGTTTTTTCTCTCTTTTTTTTTTCATTTTCTCGTCCATTTTTTGACCCATTGTCTTATTACTTTCGTTTTTTATTTCATCCTTTTTTCATTCGTTACAAGACCCTCTGGTGAGAGAAAAGCTCGAAGGGAGGAAGAGGGACGGGGAAAAACCGCTTGAGATTCCGTTCTCGCCTTCCGTACAATCTTTGGATGACTTCCGCGTACGAAGGCTGGGCGGACGGCGATGTTTAAACGGTCGCGTGGCTCCTTCGGTAAGAAAAGCTCACCACCCCATACCCATTCTCTGGCCTCTACACGTAATTGCAGTGAGAGTTAATAAAATAAAGAGAAGCTCGTTTTCAGCTACGGAAATACTGCCTTCTATACAAGATCTCACCCCCGAACACCGGTATTGTTATTCTTATACAATTTGTCCCGCCGGCTTTTAGCCGGACTCGTTAGAGGGGATGAAATTAGATTCTGTATCTTTGAATTAGTTCATTATAACTCGCAAAAAGTTATTCCATCCGCGAGGGAAACACCTCTTCTGATACAGTCAATCATTGCATAGAACTATCGAATCATTCGACAAAAGTTTAACTTAACGGCATCCCGATGGAATAAAGCTTTCAAATCATGATAAAATCGGAGATTCAAGGGGAGCCTAATATACTTCCTACTCAACCAATACTGTCGAATAATTTCCACCCTGAGAAAATGAGCTGGAAAAGTTCAAACTAACGAACTTGAAATTTCTTAAGGCAAGAGAAGCTCTTTAAACTTTTTTTTCATAGTACAAATCATCCAGCAGTTTCGGTCAAATTATCTGTATACGACTTACCTGCGAATTTTGATAGTTCGGTGATTTTCATTCCTCTTTGTCTCCGCGAATTACAGCTATTGTCAAAAAGTGTTAAACTCATCGATCAGTGAGGCACGTTGGATCTAATGACCCTCATATGAAATGGCTTAAAATGACTTGAAGCCCAAAGCCGCGGAGCTTTCCGCCTTTGTCCCCGTTGTGTAATACGCGTTGATCCCTCAAAGGATTCTCGAGATTCTATACTAAGAACATCGATCCTCGGTTAAATAAACGATTGAACGGATAAATGCGTTATATAGGTAGTCCGGGCCCAAGGTTATCTCCTCGAATTGAAGGGGTAGTCGATATTCGATATTTGCTTGGCCGCCTAGACCCTCGCCTATAGAACCGATCTACATGCCTAGTTCCACCATCTCGTTCAGATTTAAAAGAATCTATTTTACGCCCAAGATAATCCGATTATTCAACGCTCAGTTTAAGGATAAGAAAAATCGGGGAGCTTTTCCACCACTCTTTTACCTTATTTCATTATTTAATACCGCTTGAACTTTCAACGGATAAATTATGCCTACGGGGGCAAGGGTCCTCGGAAAAGGTCACTAAGAAATACCAAGCAAATGTGATACTTGCGAGCTTTCGAGGGACATAATTCTCCCTTGTCCAACGGTGATAACCCCCCATGCAGTGGAACCTCGTGGATATATGTGGTAGAAACTGGGACGCTTATATCTGTTTGTATGTATGTATATAGACGTAGGTAGGTATGTACGAACCAGCAACTTCCCCGATGTACACCATGGACTACATCCTCGGTAACCACTAACGGTCAATGCTCTAAATTACCTGGCAGCTATCCAGGACGTTCAACCGAGCGCCATGGGGTCGGTGTAGTTCGCATCCCCTGGCTTGTTTTCGTTGTTCTTTTCTTAGTTTCGGGTTTGTTTATCCGCGGTGAAGCGTTTCGCAGTTTTTGTCATTCGTTTGGTTATACGAGTAGGTATACGAGTCGAGGAGCAGTCAGTTTCGTCCAGTAACCATAGAATTCGGAGGATTGTGAGTCTGGCGCGAACTCCATTTAGAAGAATGAGGAAGAATACATTCAGTTTTGACACAAACCAGTTTCGAAACGCTTTTGTTACTGCAATCCCTTAGTTCAAAGTGCTCGAACTTTTATAGTTGAAAAAGTTCTGAATTTCTAACTAGTTTTTCGCACAGTTCAAGAGGATGACTTCCCGGCGCTTTCTACTGAAATTTAGAGAAAGAAAAGAACTGTTGAAACCCCCGTCCATTCGTGGTATGAAAAATAAAACAATTCCGCGTCATTTGGCTTGATTAAAATTCATATTTCGACGAAAACTATACGTAGCGAAATTCGTGAATGAAAAACTAAAGAATTTCACCGAGAATAGTAGTTGATTAAATTTCATCAATGATACTCAGGGTCTTCGATCGTGCGAGTAGAATAACGGGCAATAAAATCTGGAATTAACACCCGCGCCAATCGTAAGTATACTTACACGTGTCAGGGTCGCGACGTAGGGGACGGTGACCGAGGGGTCTCCCACACACCTGTATAGAAAAGAGGAAAAAAAAAGAGAAGGAAAAAAAAAAGGGAAAATAACGTAAAAAGAAGAAACAACAAGGAAGGAAATGTATAGAACGGATCACGTGAAATATTTAGCCGGGACGAGTCAATAGTTGGAAATCCGCCGGGTGGGTCCAGGGGCAGCCGAAGCCCCGAAGTGTAATCGCATTACAACCCCCGTCTATATATTACAGGTATATATGCGTATATGTATATTCAACCATACAAAGATACCGTATCGCAGGGGTACTCGCCCGCTGCACCCTCTTTGTCTCCCTTCTCTCTTCTCCCTTCTCCCTTCTCCCTTCTCCCTTCTCCCTTATTCCTTCATCCCCTTTTCTCCGTCCCTTCCCTTCCGTGCCTGATATCCTAAGGTGTGACATGGTAGTCCGGCCTGGTCGTGACCGTGTGAAAAGCTCCCTCTCATTAAACCGTAGAGATTTTGAACTCTTGAAGGTAGCCGTCCCACCCTTGCTTCCATCAAGCCCTAAGAGGGAGTCACTCCTTTAACGTTGTTAAGCAGTTCCTCTTCAACCCTGCTCTTATTATACGATGTTCAAAAGGTGGGGACAGTCTTACCGATCTTATACTCGAAGTCTGATTTCACGCTACTTCACAGGATTGAGTCACTACAGCCACCATTCTTTCCCTCGAATTTCCTCACCGATTACTTCAATACCCGAAGAGCTGTGACATTGGAGATTTTCAGTGTGAACGAGCGCGTCTCAATCCTCAGATTCTTACCCTAAAAAAGCCTCTTTTCAACTTCGTCAAATCGTAGCTGCGGTAATTTCGGTCATCAGTTCGAATATTCAACGGCTTGTTATTTTCATCGAACAATATTCTTTCGGATCAATTTTCGGGGTGATTTCTATTGTCAGTGAAATTGTAGCCGGAGTAAAATTTTTTATGACTAAAATCCTATTTTTCTTTTCTTCCTTTTTTATACAAAATTTCATACAAAATGTGACATACTATTACCAGTTTTCATTTCATCAAGAATTCCTATAATTATCTCACAGAGTATTGCCTTGTGAAAAAAAACAGCCCTTAACCGATCGAATCGCTTGATCGATACTCCCATAATACTTTGGGAAGTGGCATCCTTTCGCTGGGATCGAAACTGACTTTTTAAAGGTGGGAATCTACCGATCCGAGCATACTTTCGGTTTCTGATGTACCAATTGTGTGGCTGTTGAAATAATTGGCTGGTTGAAATAATGTATATAAAAAAAAGAAAAAACGATGCATCTCCGAATGAATTATTCAAAGATATAAAATTGGGTAGCGGTATAAGTCAAAACGGTTTGGGTTTAGGCTATAAAACTGATGAAATTGCCCGGAAGTAGGTACCTAGGTACTGTGGGAAGAATTTTAATTTTAATTCTTCTGCGTTTAAGTATAAGTATAACGAGATATTAAAGGCTTTCTATACAATATTTATACATAATGAGAATGGTTTCAGTCTTGCAGCTCTTATCCCTCGAATAATAAGTGTCTTAAAACGCGGGGACAATTATAACTGTTCGGTTTAATTCAGTGAAAAGGGATTATTTCCCAATTATCGTTAAAAATCCAGTTATATTTTTGAGCTAACGCGACGTGCCCCGTATACCTATGTACACGCCGTGCCTATGTAGTACCTATCAGAACTCGGCTTTATCCCTGAAATAAATAATAGCTCATACGTAATCCCCGTTCTCGAGAAGTGGTACGTACGTACGTAGCTAAATATTATAAACGCGATAATATACCCACGTATCGCAAAAGCGTTCAACGGCTCGCCATTAACGGCTTAATTAGCTACGCTCGAGTTGGCCGCGGTTTATTGGGGGTAAACATCGTTCTTTTCGCTGGTCTTGCGACTTTTAAAATTGAACGATACTAGGGAGCCCGCAGCCGCTCGTCCCCAACCCCCCGTCAGCTTCTAAACTCGTTAATAATCTAATAGCTTCGATTAAATTTCCGACTAGAAAGCAGCCTCGAGCTCAAGACGAGGTGAAAACTGGGGTGGATCACTCGACTAAGAACAGATTTATTATCCTTGTATCATACATCCTTTCGAAATATAAAAATCGCCGAATAATAAAAGAGGCGAGAATCTCTCAGCCAGATTTGAGAGACGAGGAAAGAAGAAGAACGATAAACCCTCGGCCGCAAAAACGTTTATTATCCAACCCCCGGGTCAAAACATCGGAAAAACAGAACAGACGTGGAAATATATTGCCGGAATATTATCGCAGGATGTTACATTAACGTCTGTACCTACATCCTCGACGAAATTTCGTTTCACCCCGTAAGCATGAAATATATTTTAATTAAGTTTAATTGTCAAAATATTCATTTATGCTGTCGCGTTTATCGTATCTGATCAGGAATTTTTCCGTTTCCAAATTTCATAGAAAACTGATTATTTGCTTCTTCATTCGTCGTTTTTTTTTTTTTTTTCGGTAATTTGTAAAGCACTGACATCAATCAGCCGGTTGTTTCCGGCTCAACTCCTGCCGTCAATTTTCCTGGATTAATGACGCCTGTCTATTGTAGTAATTCGCGAATCGTGTTTGAGATATGTTTGCACGTAGACACACACATGGCCTGTGTTTAGGGATAGGCTATAAAGCGTTGCGAAAATAGAAACAAATCTTCCGGCTCACAACTCGCGAAATTTATTCAACAGGCCAGAGACCGCAGATATCGGTTTCGATAGAAAGTGACAATATGAATTGCCCCCAGTTTCCGATTGGAATGAAATAAAATACGGATAGACAATATGCTGGTGATATTCAGCGCTAAAAATCTGGCTCGTGAGATGATCGGAAAACTGAATAAAATTATTATTTATTATGCCCTGATAAAGCTCGCGATTTAATGGCGGAATGAAAACTATGAAATAGCAGAAAATAGTGAAATAAAAAGAAAGTAGTTTTGAAATCGCGATGAAAGTCCTCTGGAAATAAAGTTTCCGTCAATGTCTCCGGTAGCTTCTGTCCTACTTTCTAACCCATTAATTTTCTTGTTTCCATTTTTACCAACGAATCTATTTCATGCCCCGTGGGAGCCACGTTTCTGTTATAAAATCTAAGCCATACGTCGCTTAATTCGTATCATACAATACGCGAGTAGAATCCCCTTTTTCCGTCCTACGAAAGAAAAGAAAAAGAAAAAAAATCGTGTAGCTGTATTACTGTATAATATCGCCGTGGAGCAATGAAACGCAATTACGTTTTAAGACGGGCAGATAGGTAGACAGCTGTATACGTATACCCAATACACATACACAAGCCTACGACGAGTATACTGCAACGAAACGCTAAGATATGTTTAGCCGACTCGCTCGTTCCTCGGGAGATTCGTTTGATATGGAGGAACCCGAGCTTTGGAGAGAATTGTCGTACCTACTCGCCTCGAAATTGAGTCAAAGAGTCACGAAGCGGACTTTTATACATACAAATATACACGATATACGTATATAAAGTTACGTCTGGAAATATGTATATACGTATGTTGTATATAAATCGCGAGTATATTTTCCGGCTCTAAAAACCCGACCGAGTTGCATTTGTATTCGCGAAAGAGCTGCGGGCAAAGTTTCAGTCGATAATCAGGCAATCGAACTTGATCCTCTCTCCGCTTATCGCATGACAGTTCTTCCCGATACCTACTAGCGTCCCGGGCGCCCCGGCCTCCCGCGAGCAAAAAACTTCTCTACCCACCTGATTCCGTATTCATGGGAACCGCACGATCCGCGAACTCGAAGTCGAGCCTATGCCGCGACGCGTCAGGCCCTTCGCGGTTCCCAGGCCTCGGTATAACTTGAAACCCCGAAAATGCTACGAGGGCAAAAGTCAAAGCATATTGCTCTGGTTATCGAGATATTATCGAGTTATTTAAACGCGATATATTTACGCGCCTGCGTTTACGCTGTATATTTATGCAGATGGGTATATCGGACTCGCGGTTCTACCTATGGCCAGAAATTTTCGGTCCACCCGCAGGGTTGTGGTCAGGGTTGAGAACGACGCTGACCGCTAATGAGGAAAATTAGTTTTAATAACAATGCCTCGTTAACTACGTCCTGTTGCGTGTATTAACTACTGGCGGTAATGCACCTGCGTGCGTATACCCGTATTACAGAATCGACAGGGTGAATATGGCTGAATAATTAGTCAGAAAATTAGGCAAGCCCGACAAATCCGTAATTCATTCTTTCGAGTTCATATCGCGTGTTATAATGAAGACGAATCGAAGCTCTCGCCTTTCGAAGACTCGGTGGTAATAATAGTTCGAAAGTACCTTTTCAATCTCTTAAAAGCGGAAATCACTCGATATCGATGCAACCAGTTGCGCATCGTGGTAAAAAGAAACGGTTTATTCCTTTCCTCGGTTCTTTGCCGCGGCTAAAACAAAGTGTGACATTATCGTACCTCGTCTATCACTCCGTCCCACTTCTATCTCACCTTTTATCAGAGCTAGAGGCTTGTTCTGGATTCCTATTCAGCTCTATATAATCTCGTTACCTATGAGTTACTCATAGTGAGCAGACTGGACGAGATTTACCATCGACGAACCCTTTCCTACCCATTTTTCCACGATTTTTATTCCTCCCGTCATCATCGTATAGCAGAATATTGATTTTTGAAATCTGTGCGAAATCTGTTTTGTCCTTTTTTTTGTTTTTTTTTTTTTGCGGTGAAGCAAATTTTTCCAGAACGTTACGGAGAGACATTTTGCGGTAGAAAATGATATGTAAATTGAATATTGAAGGTTAACCGCGCTTCTATCGTTACGGGTGTCTGACTATACCTGCAGGCCTATTATGTGATATCATATCATATTATATTATATTATATTATATTATATTATACTATGTTGTACCATGTCACCCCTAAGATATATGCGGTGAACATGTTGCCTTCGTATCTTGTATAGATAATATATTATGCTAATTTTAATACGTATAGGTGTAGATAAAACACAGACGTGCGCTAAAATAAAAGCGCGCGGAAGTTGAGTAGAAATGAAAAAGAAAAAAAAGTAAGAACAAAAATGCAGATTCTGATATAAATCAACGGTTGAATATAGCAACGTTCAAGAATACGAGTTAGTCTTCCTCTTCTCCTGCATATTTTCATCTTTTTTTTTTTTTTTTTTTTTTTTTTTCTTCTTCTTTTTCTTCGCCAATTATTCGGTAACGGGGAACAATCTTCCTCGTAAAACATCAACGAACCAAGTTCAACCCTCCAGTCGAAGGTACGAGCTAGGGAGTGTACGTGACATAAAATTACCATTCCCGATCTAAACTTTTTGAAGATGCAAATTTTCGTTATCAATATCAAATCACTTCGCAATTTATATACACATAATATCTGCACCGAGTTCCTACCCTGATTGGATAGCGGTTTTAAAATTAATGCCAAATTATATTCGCAATAAATTTCATCGCCGAATAAAATACCCGAATCACACCTACCCCTTGCAACCCTGATCCAAACAAATTTCGTAATTATTATTTCTGCGGTAAGAATTCCGCGGCAGACAAACGAACGACAAGGTTTTACCGCGGTTTCAACTATTCTGCGGTTCCACGGCTTACAGACGGTTACGATAAGCCGGGTCAACGAGCTATTTGGTAAACTTATTATTAGCAATGTCTACGACGGTAGTGAAACATCGAATGTAAATAGCAGCTTATCCCTACCAGTTGATATAACCAATTAGTCTCGTTACTGACATCGCGTGAGCCACTTTTTACCCAAAGAATTACTGTTCTACAACCTTAAAACCGATGCCGAAAATTTAGACGATTTTTTTTTTTTTTTTTTTTTTTGAGCTTATTATTTATTCGGCAAAAGGGTCATTCAACTTCGGTCATTTCATCCCGCAGCTTTGTTACCGCGACTATTTCACAAATAGAAGATGAGCTTCCGGTACGTTTGGTTCAAGCTAACGAGCAAATGCGTAATTTTAATGAATTTAATAACCTGAATCGGCGCGGGTATACCTGACGAACATTTAATTAAATTTTTAATTCGATTATGATTATTCATGAAACCCATTGCTGCACAGATTAACATTTTTTTACTCGACCTCTGGTGTACAATTGAATTTATTCCAACCCCGGACCTCTCAGTATATCCATGGTGAAATTTGGCGAAATTAAAATCTGTCTTTCGCAGGTAAATTTCGACGAAATAAAGAACGACTGCGGAGAGTGCCTCTACCTACTACCACATCAATGAATGGCTTCTTATTCTGTGTTCCTTACTCCTACTTTCATCCCTCCACATGCTTTCCCTATCGATTCCTTTATCGATTATCCAATGCCCTGCCAAGATGGCTTCACCCTTACGGTACACCAGCCAGCTGAAGTACTTACCTAATTATAAAAGGCAATATTACCAGGATCAAAGCCGTCTACGTTCTTGGCATTCCCCAAAGCCAGACCCCGGGTCTGCTTCTCCACGGTCAATTAACATTTACCATAAAACGAGCTAGGTGAAGGTATAGCTTGAAAATTCCAGGGGAATTATACACCGCTGCACAACTCCATCTAACTCTATGATACTTCGGCTAGTCAAACTGAACGCCGTTCTGAAAGCTCTCGCACACTGTACGCTTCGATGCTTTCACTAATTTTCATTAGTTTTAAGGTCTACCTCGACAAATTGTCGACAATATATTCCCATTTTCATTCATTTCGAGTTTCCTTATTGGAAACTACAGGCCGAAGTGCCTACTCGACAAATTATCACGCTCCTCGACTCGGAGTTTAGCAACGAGTTAAGAATGTTTAGCAAAACATGACAGACTTGGATCATTAGTTGTCGCGTCGAGCGAAGTTGGGCCAACTCGTTAAGTTAATTGATAAAATATGCGGAAAAATTTGAGCTGCAAAAGTACGCGGAATGGTGGGACGTAAACAGGTTAATAAAAATGAGCAATTATGTTACTCGATATCATAGAAACTATCCGCTTACCTAGTTTCAGATTAATTGTCTGGCTTTTTGGTATACAGAACCTCGGACGTGTGCAGAAATTTTTATTACCCAGAGCGAGAATTCGCTGGGGATTTTATTTCAAGGGAAAATGAATCGCGGCGAGATTTCGTATGGAAACACACAAAAGTCGGAATAATCGGGGGCAGATAAAAATGGAGAAAAAATTCTTCACCCCTCGAAGCTCACCCCTAATAACCACGATGTCGAGACTCTCCGATGTTTCCGGTTCGCCTTCGTCATAGGCCATAACGTATAGCTACTTTGGCCAACTCTAACTCCATCCCGGAAGTCGCCGTTAGTGTTTATGCCGCATTTCGTGGATTAACCTGGCTACACCCCTTGCCTCCGTCGTTACAAAGATGAGTTTGCGTTGCTAGGGTAACCGTTCCTGCAGACGGAACCGAGTCAAGACCTACGAAGGCTACATCTTCAAACGGGCGATTGAAGTAATGCGAAGAATTCATTCGCCGTCTGGTTTCAGCCCATCCAGAGTCTAATAAATGAGTTTTCCCAGCCGATGTAGAGGAAAGACTAATAAAAAATGAGGAGAATTTCATATCAGGGTATAAAAACTATATACGGATGTCGAAAAATTGTGATTCCGCGTTTCTTTTGAGGGAAGAAGACGATACATCAGGGCTTAAATTAACCGAGACATATTAACCCCGGGTCATAACCGTTCTTCGCGTTTCTTTGTCCCTCGGATAATCTCTTCCGGCGATTTCTCCCTTTGGTCTAGGCGCTCGTCAAGGATCCTCATTCATCTTTTCTTGTATAATCTCTCATCATCTTTTGAGGACATCTTTATCCGCTATCAAAACCTGGTATACCCGGTGGCTATGGGTTAGCAAGGGCCATGTTATCTTAGGTCATGTTATTCCGGGAGGTCTAAGGCTACGTAAGACTGCGCCGACTTCATAGAGACAAGACGAGATCGTGAGGGTAAACAGCCTGCAGCATTTTGACAAAATTATTCCTTGAGTATGGTCCAGCCTTCGAAACTCGGCGCTATGCCTTTCCCCAAATTCTAAAGACGAAAGAGAATAAGGATAAAAAATATCCCGTCGTAAAACCTTCTCCGCAACCTCCCTTGAGCTGGAGATTGTCGTTCCATCTTTTATACCCCGAGTAAAGAGTCTTTAGTCACGTTGCGGAACTCGGAAGAACCGCTTTTACCCCGAGCCAAAGATGGCCAAATCCTTTCAGGCAACAAGCCTGCTGCTAAGTTAAATAACCGCCACACACGGAAGTGGCATCGTCTTTGCCTAAAGCCCGTCACTTTAATATCGAACGTCATTAAGAGCTGCTTGACACGAACTCCGAGGCATTCAAGGTACCGGATTTCGTCGTAGTCTCGTTTTCTCCTATCGACGGCATCGATTGGCAATTAAAACCAGAGTGCCGTACTGATCTTGTCTCCCATCGGGAGGAGTGGATCCGTTGAGAACGCGGAGGGATTTCAGCTACACGGATCGTAATCGACATTTAGATTCATTTCAACAATTGATTACAGGTGCGATATTCACTCATGACCAAAAAGATAGCAGTACCGAACTGGCGTTCAAGTACGCGGTCCACAAAATCAACGAGGACAAGACCATCCTGCCCCACACCACCCTGGCTTACGACATCCAGTACGTCCCCAAAGATGACTCGTTTCACGCCTCGAAAAAAGGTCAGTTGGATAAAAGATTCCCATACGATTAATACACGACTATTTCATTGGAATGATATCGATGCCGGAGCCAGATTTTTAACCGGGATAAAATTCTGGGCTAACGTCAACGTATTCGCGAATTTCAAAGTGTTGAACCAGCCTGGATTTATCACCTGGCAATATACGGGCTCCTGCAGCGGTTGGCACTATCAAACGTTACGGCGTAGCTGCTAAAGCAGTCCTTTATATGTGTACCGCCATTCTATATCACGTATTACGTGACTACCTACGCTAGCTATTAGAATATATGGCAAAGAGTGTGTATATAGAGACAGAGGAGTTGTAGGATGGCGGATGCTCATGTGTGTAGAAGGAGGCTCTCGGTTTAATTAACGCATCGCGACGGGTCGGAATTAAAACGATCATCATGATTTGTTTCCGTGCGGGAATATAACGGTACTTAAGAGAATCAAGTTAGTTTAAAAGCAAATGGTTTCACGTTGAAAAAAAAAAAAAAAAGCTCCGAATGTAAAGTAGGTTAATAAAATTTCATGCCCTCGTCATATCGGCACCCTTCGAACAATACGTTTTCCGCAGCCCCTATCGCCGCGGAAAAAATATTCGACGAACCCCCGGCTAGGGGGTTGTACGGAATTTTTTGTATCCTAGTGACTGCGGGGTATGTATAGGCAGTAGGTATTGTCGGGTGAAATTACGTACCTGGGACAATCTCGCGCAAGCTCTGTCTCTCGCCTATTCATTATTTTCCAATCCTCTTTCGTCCCGTTTGTTCCCGTAATCCCAGGGCCAACGCTTCTAAGGATATTGATCCTGTAGGATAACAATCGATGGGCTACCGTTAACAAATGATTGTACCATCCCCCCCGCTCCTCTCGGATCGTAAATAAATAAAGAAAAAGCTTAGACCTTTAAGGGAAAGGAGGGCGATTTTGCACGTGGGATTGTAGCCCCGCCGAATTTATATGTAACCTTTTGTCACCACACGCAAATCCGAGAATCAGCTATCTACAGCCGAACAATTTGCGAGCATGATTGACCCCTGGAGCAGTCAGTTAAGGTACGGAAAATTCAATATCTCGAGATGGTAATATCGCCCATGAAACGCACGGTGAATCTCAATCCTTGTGAACATGATCTTTCAGGATGGATGTGTTTGCGAAGTGCGTGCGTGTTTCTTTTCCTTATTCATCTTCACACTGGGCAGCGGAGCAAAATCTGATTCAGATTTCGGATCCTCCTTTTCTTCCCGAAGACTCTTAGCTTCCGACAAATCCATTGAATAATTCACTTTGCCCACTACAGACCTCTTTGTACTTTAGAAAGATACAGGGCTTTTTCTTTCTTCTTTTCCATTTTTTTTCTCTTCATCTTCGTCCTCTGTTGATTCACTTCGTCCAAGCGATTTTCTATTCGATTATTTTTCCACGAGACTCGGCTATCTCACACCTTTAAAACAACTTCTATACGACCGAAAAATAACAGGATTTTATTCCAGACTCAAGACAATGCCTAGACTACTCTATCTCTGTCTTTGCACTTAGATGTATGCATATATAGGTACGAAGCTTGGTGTTTAAGCCGACTTGCTAATGTCGGAAAAACATTGATTCCCCGAAGTAAAGCGAAGCTCTCCTCATTTTCCAGGCATAAGAAAGCCTCTCGTTCCCAGAGTTTAAGGGGATGCGAAACTAAAGGAGTGATCGTTAGTCGGGCAAATATTTTCGCCAGTTTCGAGTTTCTACGATTTGCGAATAGGGCAGTAAAGTTAGTTCTAAGGCTGCTCTGAGCTCGGTTGACAATCGACGCGCGCTTTCTCTGCTATATAAGGTTTCCCAGCGACACGACGGAGCTTTAAAGCTTCGTGGAGGGCACCAATCAGTAGCGGTCGCTGCCTTAGTCAACGTTCGAATCGTTTTCTTTGAATCGTTATACAGGCAGGTTAGCCATACCTATACAACCTCATCCTTCATTCACCGCGAGCGTGTTTTAATACAGAAACATGTGAATCATGAAAATCATCTAAAAATGAATGAAAAATGTCGCTTATTAAAATCCATCTACCCGCGTTTCTGCACCCCCAATTTTACTATCGCTCGCGTTCACGTTCAAGGTGTGAACCGTTATTGCTAATGGTGATTGTGGCTGGCTAGTGGCCCATCGGTTTCATCTATATGGAACACGTTATACCCGAGGGAAGCTACGGTTTTCAGATTTTACGATTATGTAGTCAGCCAGGAGCCAGGAGCCCTCGTCTCGGCTTTGCTTTACCTCACCTTTATGCTTCCTATGTCGATAGCGGTATGAAACATCGATGTAAAAATTGTCTTCCAAAAATTGGGTGTAATCATCTGACTATGAGACGATATAGGTCAGTGTGCCTTGTTCGGGGCGACGGGGACGTCACGTACGGTGATAAGGACGCGGGATCGTTTCGTCGGAGTTTTTCCCTTCGTCCTAGGAAACAATCCCCGTAGTATAGGTATGACCCCGAGCCATTTTCAGTCGAATGGATGGAAGCCCGGCGCGTTTCTACTTTCCGAAAAGTTTTCAACGTGGTTATTCCCGGCGAATAACCGTTCGCGAAAACTTTAATACGCACTGGAAGTAATTGGATGGGAGGTAGCAGCCAAGAAACTTGGACATGGTGTGGGTCCGGGTATTGACCACGCCTCCGATGACCCTTGAAACGAGATGTTTCTTGCTTTAGTCTTTAGGGTTCGGCGATCGGTCCTTTCTCGACTAACCGCTACTGTCCGAAACCCTCTTCCTTGTTTTACCATGAGTATCATCTTGCCCCGCGTCCCCGGAGACGCGACGTGCTCAAGCCGACCCTAAACTGCAATACTAAACATACCCCATTCGCTCGGCACTTAGAACTACGTTTCTCGGCGAAACTTTGAAGCCAACGACTCTATAGCCAGGATCGAACTACGCCTATGATAGTGGAAAAATTGTCAGGCACAAGAAGGTATAATACACAATGTATATTTATGGTTATGCCATGGCGTGTATTGATCACGATTTTATTTCCCACGCTATAGATTATTATGATTATTATTATTTTTATACGTAAAGACGTGAAGATTCTCTGGCGCCAGGCTGCTGTTAAAGCGAGTGTGTGACGTGCTCGAGAGCCTTACTTGAATTCCAAGGCTGCTCCAGATTGCGGTAAGTGCGAGGAGTAACTTATACCGTACAATTGGGCTCGCGATCTTGAGTTTACGGATTAAATTCAGAGATTTGTCACGGCGTGAACGAAAAACGCTCAGAAACGTGCTTTTCACGTGTATTTATCCAGGCCTGTTAGGTTTATGGTTACAATTGGATGAACTGGCTGAATACGACTCGGAGAAAAAAAAAAAAAAACGAAACGGAATCGGATTTCCCCAACGCGTCGAAGAGTCTCTCTGCTAATGCGAAGGCTGAGGAATCTTTTGTAACCATCACTCGAAATTATCTCCCCTTGTCTTTGAATCCCTGACAATGTCGAGTCCTCGTTTCCTTTCTCAATAAGAATTTTTCAACTATTCAAAACTTCGAGAATACACGTTGATGTATCGTGGAACTTGAGGGGAATAATTCTCGCCGATGTGCGTCTCTCTCGAGCTTTTGCAATCACACTACGAGTGGGTACTAGTACGCATAGATCGAGTTACTAATACGAGGAGAAATTTAGTTCAGAAGTCTTTTTCGCTGATCAAAAGTTCCGTAAAAGGTTCAAAAGTTCACGTCACTTCCGCCACTTGACCTTACGCTTTATTCACTGACTTTTTACTCTCAAACCATCCGCACCACAACCCGATTCATGTGACCACAAAAGAGCTCAAGGTATTACGTCAGTGATTATACATACACGAATGAATTAGCGAAGCCTGGATCTGACCCTCGGTCACTCGGTTAGTAAATGCCTGACACACATTGCGAATAAATTACAAAAGAATCTCCAACAACATAAGAAATGAAAAATATTCATACATTCGACGATTAAGAATATACGATCCAAAATATTGGCCAAGTTCAAGAAACTAGACGAAAGTTTCAAAATGCGATTTTCTGAACCTGAATCCTATATTTCTTTGAACGGAACAGAATTATATAAAAATTTAATTTTGCACACCCTGCAGTTTGTCTGGAATGAAATTTATGACCATGCTATTTCGGGATCGTCCAAGTCTCAAATTATTGTCAAAACATCGGTATTTCGGATAGCGAACTCCTCCATCAAGTGTGCAATACTGAACATCGATCCCCCGATAGTAGAGCTGTGTGATGCACGATATATTCAGTGCTCAAGTTTGACGAGGCACTTGACGGTACCTTCATGGTCCATCTGTTGGTCGATGAGGCTGTCACTGGACGAGAAATAGTGGACATTAGATCCTCGATATGTTCCTCAATCGTGCTTAGCGAGCCACTCAGCAGTTCCTCTTTTGTTATAGCCTTGCCAGACAAGATTCTCCGATAGTTTCCAGCTGCAGTTTATCGAGAAGTTCACTTACATCAGAGAGGAGATGCTGAATCTCCTATAAATGGTCGGCTTCGATTGCCACCTGAATTAATCCGAATATCATCTTCACTAAGATGTGCAGTGCGACTATAGCTGCTGTTTCAACTTACTTTGCCATAAATGACGCGATTTGTCGGACAAAAACTGTAGCGGATAGTAAGATTGAACGCAGGGCTAGTATAAGTCATTACGTAACCTACGCAGAGTTCTAGGGTTTCTGAAGAATCTAGGGTGTCTAGGGGTGCGCAGGATATCTGGTATGTCTAGGGTGTAAAAGGGGATCCGATTGGAAAGTAGACGTAAGTATCTATTTCCGGGCCAGGCTTCTAGAGTGGCAAAGTCAGCACATCGTTTGAAAGATTTTTCGATTATTTTGTGGCTTAAAGGTTCCTCGGGTCGAGAGCTTTTACCTCAAGATCTAATTACTCACTGAGAAGGGGATGTCGTGGGCGGCGCTGATTAAGGGAAATTTCACGTTGCCCCAGTCTCCTCTCAAATCATCGGCCTCGATGCCTCCGAACTTCGGAACGACCAAGATCCAAATCTACGGAATAATTATCATTTCTATCGTCTTCCTTCACACCGATATACTTTTTATCATCATCTTACCCAGAGGCCATTTTTTTGTTCTTTCAAAATCGGTGCCTACCCTCCGCGGTGATTGTTTAGAGTAATTTCATTGCGTGACGTAGCTTAGAAACTTTCGATCATTAGATTATCCGATAAACAGATTTCCCAAAATCCGTACAAACGGCTCTTCTACTTCTGTCCTCCCAATTTCCGACAAAATCTCTGTAACTATACCGGGCAGATAGTCATATTGCGTTAGGCTCGTTCGCTGATTCCTGTTAATAAACTTTCATAATTTAATCATCGACTGATTTTGTTATCTCTATATTCTACGGCCAGTCGTTCCGAGGCGCTAAAATTCTACGGTTTCGTATTATATGAACCCAATTATTTGTACGTGAGGGTGTTTCCTCGCACCCTTATCAACCTATTTGCCAAATGATAAAGGCAGCTTCCAGCCTACGCATAACATTCACCAATCAGCTGGGGCTTCTTCATTCACATGCACTTATCGCGGGGCTGCTGTTACACGGTGTGAAAACTAATTGGTTGAATTTGCGTAACCTATGGATACACCCTATCCAATCTATAGATTTATTCAAATCGTTAGGCAATTTCAGCGCAGCTGTATCAATGAGAAGTATAAATATTCACTTATGGCATAGGTGCGCGTTGTAGATACGAAGGGTAGCTATTACGTGAGTGATTAGGCAAATAAATTGGAAAATCCTCGGATTTAAACATTTGTTTGGTTATCAGGCGTACCTGTGTGGCTATACAACAAAAATCACTGCTAAGCCGATAAATTTCATCGGAATTTAGAATCCCCTCGAATAACGTATGTAGTCCGAATTAATCTCTCTCGACACATTAGAATAATCCCGTGGATTTAATCCAACGTACAAATCATAGGCGACCAAATTTCATCTAGAAAGCCACATTGTTTCCAATTCTATGGGATACTAGAGTCCCCAATAAACTATTGGAATCATTCCTTTGTTAGATTCTCTCAAGTCCGGCTTTACATCTGAATTCATTGCATTTGACGAGAACTTGTGCGTTTCGTTTGATGATCTTTGATCCCTTAGGCTTAAAGAAAGGATTTTAAACTCGTTGGCTTAATGCCTTGCTTCGTTCTGTCGCCAATCACTTCGAAAGACGCAAAAGTAGCGAGGAGTCCTAAGAAGAGTATGAGAATTCTTCGAACGTTCAAACCCGCCCGGAGTCGATTAAAGATGAACGAATTCGTTGTAACGACTGCGTTCCTCTTCCCGCTTGTCTCCCAGCATCTGACGGTCCAAGGGGTCGTTTTAAGACAGCACCCTCATCCCTGGTCTCGGTTTCGGTCCCGTTTCTTCTACCTTACGGAACAGCATTCATTCAAACCACGGGAAGATTTAACGCACAATTACGCCGATTGAACGAAACAACGCGATAAACGAGCGAGCAAACGATTCGAGACTGCAGAGGCGAATTAGCAACATCAAAAGGCGAGGGTAAACCGTCGCGAATCGACCGCAATTGAACGTTTTAACGACTTATTCTCTCAGTTCGAATCTAACACATATATCCAAACGGTTTATATGTACGTAGTAGGTACATACCATCTAGTATATACCAGAATCGGGATTGGTAATTGCAGACTTGATCGTTGACCAAGAATCGCGCATCCCGCATCGTGATCGTTAGGTTAATGACCTAATCAATTAGCGAAACGTTTGCCTAGCATTAACAGGGAGTTCAAAGTGGGATGGGAAGTGATGAGATTTGGTTAATTTATGTTTGCGGTGTGTTACTTCTGAGGGAAATTATGACAAATTCATTGGGTTTTAAATTTGGCTTGATAATTCCCGTTCCTCTGATTGCTCACCGCGCCGACTCTAAATGAGATGGGAGTCGTCGCATCGGTAGGGAATTTGAACGTTGAACAAGAGCGAAAGTTACACGGTTGATTCTTAGCTCCTAAATTTAGGCAGGCAGTACTCCCTCGTGACAATTACTGGGATTTCAGAAAGTTACCAGTTAATTTACGGCCTTCCGGGCTTTTTACCGAGTCAGTCACTGCCCGCAACTTGCCACGACTTCCGTCAACGACCAAAGGAATTATGCGAGACGGGACTGTGGGAAATAAGCTTTTCGCTAACGACGCCACCGGGCTTTTGGCTTCGTGACATCAAGAGATCTTCATTCGCCTGCAGACTTTTCAGTTCCGTTCATGATTTTATGTTTCCGCATCGTCTAATCTCGATATACAAAAATTTACGTAATCTCATATCGAAATCAGTTCGCAATTCAAACGGAGGACGCTTCTTAAATATCGTCGAATCCTTGCTCTGGGATCTATTACCGCAGCTAATCTTGACGGAGTATCTAGCCGATGAGCTCCTTTGATTTTGTTGTATGGCTAAAAGTTCTCTTCTTCTTCTCCTTCTTTTTATTCTTCTTCTTCTTCTTCTTCTTCGCTCGTACTTTTTCGCTCTCCTTATTTTCCTCGTATATCTTCTCGCCTAGAGCCTCGCTTCAATTATTCGCTCAACCCGTAACCCACCTACCGGGTTAGAGTTTCTACGCTAGTTGAAACTTCTCCTCTTGGCACAGAGTTACCAACTCGACTATATAATGCATAAGTATTACTGTTGCGAAACACCGACGAAATATTATCGCTGTTCACGTGACTGTGGCAATCCTGTTGGAAATACTGAATTATTTCTAAATAATACCAACCTCCGAGTATCCGTGCCTACATTATCTCTCGAAATTTGGAAACAATGACTCACAGCAAGAAAGGAGAAGGCGGTTGATATTTGAATGAAAAATAAAATACGACCGACGTCTTTTGATCCGAGAAAAATGAGAGCGAAGCCAAAAAGCTGCGAGCTGTATCTTCTGATCTAAGAATGAGCGACAATTATCGCTATCATGGCTCGTTTCCAGAACTGAGCAAAGTATTTCACGGCTCACAGTTGGAACCGGAAAGTTCCGTGGGGGATGAGGAAATAATGAAAACGAGGGAAGATGTGAGAAGAAAAAAAGTCCAAATTACCCCTTCGCGATCACTGCAATCATCTCTGGAGAAAGCTAAACGACTTGCAGTCTCTCCCTTGCGAAAACACCGCCAACTTTTGCAGACTTCGTAAATCGAGCTTTTCCACTCTCTCCCGCATTTCTGATCGGAGTTTATCCTTATTTTCGATCGCTTCAAATTCGATGTATTATCGCCTGTCTTCGACTAGTTTGGTAAGCGAGATGACGAAGCGAAGCTTGAAATCTTATGTTTGGGAATTATTCGACGAGAAAGGCGATAGTCGAACTCATAACGCGAGAGTGACCGAATACAGAAGGGAGATGGTATTAGGTTAATTACGATAGTAATAAACTTCTATCGCAAGTTAAGGCGCGTCTCCAATGCGTCAATTAATTTTAATATGATTAACGACGTCGTCTTCGAGACTTTTTCTTCATTTCTTAAGAGCCGGGGATTAGAGGGGGCGGCTTTATTCTCTTCAGAAACATTTCTGGTCACGACCGTTAATTAGTTACAGTTACTATACACTCGACGATCACCTTTTCCCAGAAACTAGCCGGGGGATTAAAAATGACGACTCGCACAGCATTCGCCGGAGACTTTTCCAAGAATGAAAAATAACTCGGGAAAGACTCTACGTCTGGCTGGATTAATTTCGCCATTTTATTCTCAGTCAATTTTTTGCATTCTCTTTTCGCCTTTTACTTTCTCTCGCTCCGTCTTCGTGAATGAAAGCCAGACGTCAGCCGAACGAAGCTGAAGGGTGAGAACTGGCAACGAATCCTACGACGTTCTAGCGCAGAGGAATTCCCGTGCATCTTAACTTTGAATGAATTTCTGTATCTCTTTACAGTATTGCGAGTGGTAGATCTGCTCATTCCGCGCTATCTACGCGATTTTTCCTCCGCGGTCGAGCTATTGATTTCACATTTGAGCTCGCAAGACTGCCGACGACGGTACAACGCACGTTTCGTCCGTAGAAAAGGATTCTATAGAATTACCCTTTGATAAATTCAGAGCGCAGACTTTTCGCATAATACCGCGTCGACCTTCGGTTCTTTTTTTTTTTTTTTTTTTTTTTTTTTCGACATTCTTGAAGGGTTCCCTTTCGCCATTTTTCACAAGCCTCAAACTCTCTCTGGGCGACACACACGCGGAGAAACGTTTTTGCCAAATGTATTCTGCAAGAGAACGAATACGTGAAATTCATTAGATGATTGATTCAGAAAATATTTAAAAATGATGAATAAATGAGACGCAGTGAACGTAACGAATTTATTCATTCAATATAAAAATTCACACCTTCGTTTCACTTTATTTTCACAATGAAGGATAGAAAAGAAAGAAAAGGAAACAATACTTTGCAGAGTCAATTTTCAATCCGTACTAAAGTTTTTGACCTTTGACCTGTCGGCTCGAGTTGTATCCCTCGGGATTAACCCTGCAACGATAAACCAGGACGCGTTGATTGTGCGTGACCTCGATACACGCCTCGCGACACTAGTAGAAAACTTGAACCCTCTATGTTCGCACGGGTTTACAGGAAACTCTATATAGGAGAGAAAGGATCTTGGATTTATTACGGACACCGGGACGATGAAATCTCGTCGATTCCGGAAGAAATTGGTTCGTTTCCTGCGGCGTAGGATAGGGAAGATAAAAAACGAAACGGAATAGCCGAAGGATGACATTGTTAACGAGTAAAGGAACTCTGATTTATTCGCCAAAGCTATTTTACGCAAAATCTGATTCTCATCATTGGTCATCAGCTTCTTCTCGTCTTCTTCATCATCTCCTTATTCTTTTCCAAATCAAGAGCCGTCCTCTCATTCGCGTCGAGTGATTCGTTTCTGATTCTGATTATCCCAGCGATGAGCAGCTGACTCCATGTTATCATTGTTTACCTTGATTATTCGGAGCGTGTGATTTGATTAACGTTTTCATCGAGTGTAAACACGTTTCACATCCAGCTTTGAATCCATGGATATTGGCAACGGGATATTCAGCTAGACTTGACATTTTATCAGCAGTAATTAATTACACAGAAGCTTCAGACATTTATACGGGGATTCTGAAATTCATTTCCATCGTGTTTCAAAGACGTGTTCAAGCCTCGCTCCACCTCTACCTAGTTCCTCTTTCCACTTGCGGGTATGATTCAGTGAGGTGGAGACAGGGACGGGATGGATACGATCGATTAACCGTCCCCAAAGCTGCCGGGGTAATTAGCTCGTTTGCTAATTACGATTGGTAGCCAAACGAGATACGGCCACGTGGCGAACGTCGGCAATGATCCGTGTACGAATTGTTTCACACGCTTCATAAAACTCCGCGGAACGTTAAAGCGAAGTCCGAAAAGCTTCCCTCAAGTATGCCAGAGATAAAAGAATCCAAATTCTCGGATGTCCCAAAGTCCCGAAACCCAGGATTGATTTTTCATTCTCGTTTTCATTTTTATTTCCATTCTTCCCGGCCTGCAAACATATCGAACAACAGCTGCGAACGATATCCATCCTTTTGCGTGGCGTAACTCCCAGCAGCCTTCGTCGAGGGTCGGTATGCTATAATAAGGGCTATTATTCCGTGGAAAGTTATTATAGGAATATGCGTCGTTATCCCCGAAGGGTAGTTAACCGTGGATTACATCAGGGTTAACTGTAACATACTGTAAGTTGCTTCTGGTCCCGGAAATTTCGCGTCGACCCATAGGTCTCGCGGATTTCACCATAACTAAAAGAATTTTTCGCGCGGGGAGAAAGACTGGGGACGTAAACTTCGCCCGGAACCCAGAACCCGGCGCCCTAGTTGATGTTATTCCATAAAAAGGTCGAAGACCTCCCGATACCTAGAATATTAAATTCTCAAGCGAATCGGATTAATGCCAGTTGGATCGCGCCTTGGCTTCCTGGCCCCAGGGGCTGCTCGAAGTCCCATGATGCTCCGCGATCTTCAAACACCTACCCCGATTTTGAAGAGACTCAAAAATCCCCCGCGACAATTTATCCCGAATTTTTATTCCATTCTATCTCGCATTAACCCCATTATCCCTTTTTGTAGCTTGCCAGCAGGTCAAGTTCGGGGTGCAAGCTGTCTTTGGACCCTCAGATCCGATCCTCGGACAGCACATTCACAGCATCTGCGATGCCCTCGACATCCCGCACCTGGAGGCCAGGCTTGACCTCGACACCGAAGCCAAAGAGTTTAGCATTAACCTTCACCCGGCACAGACCCTCCTCAACACCGCCTATCAGGACGTTATGGCCTTTCTTAACTGGACCAAAGTGGCCGTCATATACGAGGATGATTACGGTATGTGATGCTCTTGAATTGAACCCTTGGCTTTCTGCTTTATGTATTCCATTTCTCAGGCTCTCGAAGGAACGGTAATGCGGTCCGAGAAACGCGCTCTTCAGTTTTTCTCGCGACGAGATGAACGAGATCGAATAACGCGAGGAATCCGAATGTTTAACCTGATTTTTCAAAGGCGCAGGAAATCGACTTTCAAGAAAATGCAGCTTCTCTCGTGGAGTTTTAAAACAGTGAATTGATCGATCTCGACAAGGCTGAATTGGACTTTTAGAGCGACACGTCGCGCACCTGTCCACTTATAGGCGGCATTTTCTAATCTTGGTACGGCGTGATACGGGATAACAGATCGGCTGATATTCCTTCCATAATATCATCGTATAATCTTTCAATATCCATTCCACCTTGACGCCGACACGTTCGGAATCGATCGATGCGGAATGTGTGCTAAGACTCTCGCCTAGTCATTCATCATTCTTCGTTAGCAATATTTGGTATCACTGTGGATCGAACAACTTAATAACACGTTCCGAACTCGGCGTGACGTGAATTGAAACTGGAATTATTGTACACTCGGCGTCATCAGCTTTCGACAATCCAAGTTCAATTTGAGAATCGGATTATTGATAGTCTGAAGAATTTTCAATATACTTCATCAGCTGTCGATACAATGAAGAAATTCTCCGGACAAAAATTGAAGGTTTTGGTGAAAGGAGTATTTCTTATACGAAGCTTTTCTTCGTCGCGTGATTATTTACGGAATTAGCAGACTTTACAGCGAACATTTTATCCCGAATTTCACAGTGCGAAAAAGTAACGAGCTTTACCTACCTGCTGCTTTCTATCTTCTGGAAGGGAAACGGAACAGCGCGATATCTCACTCACGTCTCTCCTTGGATAGTATTTTTCTGTTTGTTACCCCCCGTCCACGATAGTGCCCATAATAAATGACCCTCCTCAACGGACTCGCTAATCCTCAACGTAATCCAGCAGGTTATCTACTCCTCGAAAAAGTACGTACATACATACACCTGTCGTTCTCAGCCGGCTGGTTAAGCGGCAGGAGCGATATTTCACCCCATCCCTAATATCCCGAGAGTGCATAGAACCGCTTCGTAAATATACTCGGCGAAATCTCTCCCCTGAAAATATCCATCTGCATTCAGAACGCGATCCGTCAAATCTTGGGGAAAAAATTTCCCTTTTCGTCCTCTCCACTATTCTAGGTGAATTTTCTGAAATTATTCACTCATCCACCCTGTAATCAATTTCTCAAGACATTTTCCCAAATACAGTTCCGCTTCTACGGGCACTATAACGGAGTTCGAAGAGCGCCCTTGCGAAACGACGAAGACGTCGTTAATTTCCATAATGATTATTATTCCTTCGATGAATTCAATTAACCCCTTAAACCATGCTAGGCCAGAGGTTGTTCTTGGCGCGATACAGTCGCTCTCTTCCCCGCCTACGTTTATGTTCTTGCAGAAATTGGCGTCGAGCTTATGAATCCATGCGTGCGTGCGTGTATGAGAAAATTATAACCGCGCGTTTTAACTGCAGGATCAATAAATTATTCCATTATTTACGCGAGTTCAAGCTATTCTAGAACTTGACTATGAACTATTGAAAATCAGGGCATTATTCATCGGGCGTTGAATACGACAAGCCAGTTTTTAATTACGAATTGATAATTCAATGGGAGTCATGTAAATTCAGTGGTTCGCGTCGATGGGGCGCAGATATAAGAGCGTAGAGCTTTTTATGAGAGCAAAGGACGGCGACAAGAGGAAAGAGGGAAAAAAGCGAGAAGAGAGTAAAAGAGGGAGGCTAGCCGCCACCGACGTCGCCGCGCTTAATCGGCGCTCCAAGCTCGAACTCTGAAAGAATCCGCTCGACTGCTCTATTTGAAGGAGGTCGAGTGCGCGCTTGGCTCTCCATTGAAACATCTCCGGCACTCTAGGGCAGCCCTTCTCTCGTTTCGCTTTTTCTTCTTTGGCCTTCATGAATTTCACCCTCTAGGATCTGTCTCGGCCAAATCTCTAATATTTTCTAGTCTTTGGTGCACATGGAAATAACGAGTCTTTGGAAAGGCGAGAATCGTCCCGGAGTGACCAAAAAAGCTGCAAAGCTTCCTCTCTCCATTTTCCTTCTTATACTTATTTTTATTTTATTCTATTTTTTTCAAAATTACATTCATCAAATTACCACAACTTTTTCCTTCAAATTCCACGCCTTTATCTACGAATATTAATACCACAACTCCCAGGTACTGCTCGACGCAATTTGGCGTCATGCTATTTAACGAGGTGGGTGCTTAGCGGATTCTGCATAAGCTTTCTTCATTTCACGTGAAAAACGAATTTGAATAAAATGCATTCAAGTTTCATGAGTAAAACGGGGAGAAAAGAGTCGAGCTTTCGTAGAAACTGATGGGATGATTCGACGCATATACAACCCTCTATTAGGGCGTTCTAAAAATATGAAGGAATTCCACAGAATTGCTGTTTGGGAGGTCGAAATTAATTCTAAGAAGGCGGAAATCCGGTTGAATTAAAAATCAAAGAATTTCCCACGAAAGACAGAATTTTTTTAAGGCGAATAGGTGATAGTTGACATTCTGATCCGGATGCTGCAAGGCTGAAATGAAAGAATAAAAAATCTAGGAAAAAGTCACGTACGGCTCATTTTACGGAGTTCCAAATATATTCGGTTAGGCAGAAGAAGAAGAAAAAGTTCAGTCTACCCTCCGAATGGCGAAGAGTTTCCACACCTTTGCGGTTACGCAACGTCATGTAATTTTCGGCAACCCCGCTGAAACGATATTTTGTAGTACGTGTCCCCGGCTCAATATCCAACTTCATTTTCGTCTACATAAGAAGCGACATTATTCCGCGTCCGGATCTTGGCTAACCAAGAATTTTAATACCGGAGGCAATACTGTAGTCGAGTCTCATAAATTTCGCGGAAAATTCGACGAAATTTTACGAAACGTTACTTGACTAGGAAAAAATAGATTTCGTTTTTCAAATAATTCCGAAATCAAAATATTATTTTTCCATAAATTAGGAATGACTAATGCAGAAGGAATTTTCTCTAAACGATTATACGGTTAAAATTTTGGGGAAAAACGATGTGAAAATAATTTTAGGGATTCTCTCCCCGCCCTTAATAATATTTATTGATATTCTCCCTCATTTATTCTTCACCCGCCGGTTGATTCCAGATTATTTTCACGACCTCGGGCGTAATGATCGATCCGCAAATCGTCGTTTAAAAATAAACCCTCGATGTTGAACATGCACCAGGTAATTTGCCGCCGAGTGTCGATGGCTCGATATAGTTAATAATTTATAGAAATTTATCTGAAAACGGTTTTATCGTATAAAAAATAAGATACGACGACGATGCTTATAAACCGATCGCAACCACGCGAATTCTCCGACGAAAATAATATCGCAATTTATAGCCACATGACGTGATTCACGTTTTATGATCCTTCAGTCAGTCAGCATTTCGGCTATCGTTGCCCCTCTTACCGCCTAACCAACCCTCTGCGTTATATCAACGATCCTTGATTATACCGAATTAATATTACATTTTTTCTTTTTTTTGGTGAATACTTTTTCACTAAAAAAAAACAGGAAACTTGTTTTAATCTTAACGGAGTGGAATTTTCAAAGTTTTTATCACACTTCGATTGGCCCGGAAGCTGCAGTAACCTCGGTGTCTTCAGTATCATTGAACACCCTGTGTGTCTTGTTTTTCACGGCAAGTTCGTAGACACGAGGCCTTCCGGCGGTATTCGAACAATTGGTGTGCAGCCAGACTTGAGGTTCATCGTTATCGAGGTTCAATCGATCATTCCACGTCACGATAAAAAGACCAATGGACCGTGGCGAGGATTCTAACCGATACGCTTTTCCGCCGTTCTTTTCCTATAAATAATATAAACGTATGTAGTATACCTACGTATAAGGAGGAAAGTGATTCGGTCAATACATACCTTCGCTGATAACGCCTACCTGTGTTACACTTGAGAATATATTCGACAAATGGCATTGTATATTATATATCTACCGTTTTTGTCTGGGTATGTAAATAAATACCGAGCGATGACACGGGGTATGAATTACCAAGATTGTAAATATATTGAGGAAATGTTAGTATATTGCGTCCACACGGGGGGCATTACGTAATCGGGTAAGGATACGTATACCCATACCCATACCCATATCTATACCATTGGCAAAACTTGCCTCGAGTGAGAGAGAGAGAGAAAGAAATAGAGATACGAGTCCCTTGCGAGTACTGCGGATTCTATACGTTATCCCATAAAAATACCCACCGAACCCAGCAGCCCACCATCCCTTCTATCTCTATAGCCGTTATTACGGACTGCCTTCGCCACCTGCCATCCCTGAAGCCCGAGGTCTTGGCGAGCCGGGAGGAAAAACGAAAATAGCTGACGAATCACAGTACCTGCGATTTTTCTATAAGTGAAATCTATATACGGTGGAAAATGTATGGGACTCTGTATATATATATCCACGTGTTGCGTGCAAAGTTACACGCGTCGTTTTCAAAGCACCATTTTCTTCCTCTTCTTCTTCTTCTCCTTTAACAAACTTCTAAGCTTTTCTATTTCTGCTGACATTTTTCAAACGATAATAGACCCTATCGATCGAAATTTAACAACCCACCTCCATGTAATACGGGGAGTTAACGAGGTCCTGCACTTTCTCAGCGGTGTTGCAAAGCTCTTTTCATTGCCTCTCGATATCGAAAGTCATTTTTTTTTTCTTCTTTGGCTTGAAAAAGTGGAAGTAAATTTGACTTTGCATCAAGTTAGAATAACTTGATGAATGATCAATGAAACCACCGTTAAACCACTACATCCATTGTCTACCCTTAAACGTTTCGATCCTGCGGTTTCTGTTCCAGGACTTGTGAAGCTGCGGGACTTGGTGCGAACGCCTAGATCTAAGGAGATGGAGATACATCTGAGACAAGCAGACCCAGAGTCTTATAGACAAGTACTTACCGAGATCAAGACCAAGGAGATTCGCAATCTGGTTGTGGACACTAAACCCCAGCACATGCATCACTTTCTACGAACGGTAAACCAGCGTGCCCTAACCAAACCTTGAACAACCCTAAACTAAACCAGAGCAAAGTTAAACCCCTAGCAATTAGTCAAGCGTCCCAACTTGCAACTTGATCTTAGGGCCGGCACTATATTCGATCCTTAGAACCGATCGATCATAAATTTATTCGTATATTTCCGCATTTCTTACAGATTTTACAGCTGCAAATGAACGACTACAATTATCACTATCTATTCGCTACTTTTGTGAGTAAAAACGACGAGGTTTTAACTCAATGCGGTATTTTTATCGATTCAAAAAGGAAATAATAGAAAATTTGTTGTTTCGTTTTCAGGATATTGAAACCTTCGACCTGGAGGACTTTAAGTATAACTTTGTCAACATGACGGCATTTCGTTTGGTAGATGCAGACGACGTGGGAGTGAGAGGCGTCTTGAGGGATATGGAGAAATTTCAACTCGCTGGAAACACGATTCTGAATAAATCGCGAGTTATTCAAGTAAGTCATCGACGACATTCGGCCCGCAATTATTCACCGAAGTATTTCGCCTCTCTTTGCTTCTCCTGCGGTCTTAAAAAGCCCGATTTCCTCCTCAATGAAGACGTCACCGAATGGGGATGCACGCTAGGACGACCACGACTCGTACTACTTTCTATACTTTACCCCGACTTTTCGTATATATTTATTCAACAGAACCGAACTTATATTTCCCGTATTATTTTATGGATTCCTGCATCCAGGTAAAAGAACCGCGTTCAAAGTTGAGGAAAATTTTATGAAAAATAGAAAACTTCATCTCGCTCGTACAGTCCGAGTTTATGGGATTAAATAACTCGACGGAATGATACGTATATCTTTTCACCCGATGTATATTTATGATTCCGCACAATTTTTGCCAAATTTTCTATCTCATTCGGTTCAAAAGTCGCCGATATATTCCACGAGAAAATGAGCTCTGCTCACATACAGCGAGGCTATAAAATAGTCGATGAAAAATTCTGGCTATAAGCTAAGAGAGCGGTTAGATCAGTTCAGGCGTCTGCGCCGGGCCACTTTAGCTAAACTCTGCATTACCCTAGCGAACGTCCTAATTGTACCAATTAAACATCACGAAGAAAATTCTTTTAATTGGGGTGGATTAAGAAATGTAAATTCGGCCATTTCGAGCGGAGCTTGTTAAAATTCTGTAACTCGCCGCTGGCAATATTTCCTTCCATTATACGCGTGGCTCTGTAGATCGGACAGGATCTGCTCCCCGGGAACATAATCCAGATTCTTATGATACACGTAGAAAAGGAAGAAGAAAAAGGGAAAAAGAAAGAGAAAAAAACAAAAATAGGGAGGGAAACAAATCACGGGATAAATTCACTTCAGTTATTATTTTGCCAATGGAAAAGCGTGGAAATTTTCGTATGGAATTAAAACTAGCCGTGATTGTTGTCCGATCCAATTCCTGTTTTATGTACATAAATGCATATACACGCATGAGGAAATGCGGTCCATCCGTCACGCGCTTTGCCGCGTGTACCAAGGATCGAAAAAATCATGATTTAAACTAAAAACATGAATCAAATGTACATAGGTATACCAATGCATCCGAGGGCCCTGTGTTTCGGTACGAACTGTCTGTTTGAACGGTTTGATTCGTTCCAGTTGTTTTCCTATTTATTGACTGATAACTTTTCCGCGTTTTCGACGTCGCGAATACGTTGGGAATACATTTTTCTAGCTCATATCTACGCGAAGGTCAGAATCGAGCGGAATCATATTTTTTCATCCATTTTTTCACTGGCGAATTGTTCAATCTTGAACAATTTAGGACCGGGAATAGCGTTGAAATATTCACGGGATAAACTGAGAGGGGTTTGTCTGGTCCTAAACGCGTTTAAAAAAATGAAGAAGAAGAGGAAAAAAAAAAGAACCACCAAGTGGGGAAAAAGAGATAAAGATAAGTCCCAGGCTAGAGGGAGAGACGAAGTTGTAAGGCTAGGGACTCTCGGCGGGATGTAGGGTAGCGAGAGGTGAAAAGATGAGGAAAACGTGAGAAAAGAAAAGAATAACACACACGAGTTACACAGGCGTGGAAACTCGAGTCGCATACTGATTTTTCTAGCCCGGATTCTTCCGCCTGCATTCAGTACGTCCTTTCTAACTTCAGGTTCCCTCTAGTACCTTTCGTCTCACATTCGGTAACTTCCCGCAAACATTTTGAGCTGGAAATAAAAAAGAAAATGGAAAGAAATCCTCCACCCTTTCCTCGGCGGGAATACGATTAATTCATTCCATGTCCAACCCCAGTGGATGGATACCTACCACCGTTTTGTTTTAGTCTCGAGGGAAGCTTTTAGTTCCCTATACGTTTTACCCTAAGTATAAAATCGAATTGATTCAACGTCCGTATAAATGTTTCAGTAGTTCCAGCAGGTAAGTCCAGGTCGTCCCTGAGGGTAGATTAATCCGAACGTGTTAAGCCAGAGGTGAAAATGAAAGGAATTAAAATGCCACGTCGTCCGATTTAATTTGCGGCCATTCGATCGGGTGGAAAATTATCTCTTAACAATTTTACAAATGCATTTTACTAACGGAATGCAGGGCTGATTTTTACCTACGTATGTACGTACCTACGCGGATGTAGACGAAAGTAAAAAAGTAACATAGAGATAGGGGTAGCAGGTATTCGTACCTTTGCCTTCCATACGTCGTACTGAATCATGGAATTACCGTTTTAGCGGGTAACCTTTAACTTTTGGTACATAAATCAACGCGATATCTCTCACTCGATGGGTTTTATTATTTTATTTGTCACGTGGCAACTCTCACCACTAGTTCCTTCCTTTCCTTTTTTTTTTTTTCTTTTATTTATTATCATTCCTTCTTCTTCCCAACCTTCAACCTCCGGATTTCTACCCCTAGCTAGTTCACCGTCTCGTCGCTTGAATCGTGAATCAAACGCAATGTTACCACGATATGTCGATACCACGCTGCTCCTGCTGCTGCTACTGCAGCTTCCAAATCTTCTTGCCTTCTGTTACGCCAACTTGATTTTACTTACAATTTTTCTCCACTCTTCCCTTTTCCATATCTATTCAGTTTCTTTCTGATTATTATTGTCCCGCTCATCGAGGCGCAAAGACGACTAGAATGACGTCCCCATATAGAAAACGAGGGACAGCCAATTCCACGTGGAAATTTTCTTTTCTTTTTTATATCAGAGCGCGAAGATTCAACC
The DNA here is from genome assembly GCA_944452935.1 of Rhogogaster chlorosoma. Taxonomy (NCBI): domain Eukaryota; kingdom Metazoa; phylum Arthropoda; class Insecta; order Hymenoptera; family Tenthredinidae; genus Rhogogaster; species Rhogogaster chlorosoma. The sequence continues at coordinate 20,111,098 of OX101804.1, forward strand.
ATTAAGGGCTAAATCATATCCGTTAAAATTCTATTAGGTGAATTTAAACGTGTTATAGTCTCATCGCTTGAATATTTGAAAGTTGAGGAGGTAAAGGGAAGTTGAAAGAAAGTTTTTCTTTTTTTTTTTACTTTTTTCTTATCATTTTTCTCTCTTCAACGTAAAATTGATTGCTTATAGCGTAATTTTTCACGTCTTTATTAATAATACGAAAAGTTTTTGGCGACGTTATATACCGGGGGACGTGAAAATTCTGAAAATAACGTTCTAAGATTGATAAAAAGTTTTACTGCGATGAAAGAAAAGGCGAGAGGTTCCGTACATATCCTATATCATATCCAAGAGCTACGGGGTTTGGAAATAAAAAATTTACCCTCGAGAAAATCTGCGTTCTTATATACTTTCATTGCGTTTTAAATGCTAATGCTGTTATCTATATGCACGAGATGGAAATAAAAGCAGATTTTAACGACAGTACGAGATTTCCCACGCGATATTAGCCTCAGCCCAGCAGACATTTCTCATTGCTACACTCCGTTCGTATATATCTTGTTTAAACATATTAGCGTGAATGAGAAAAAGGCGATTTTACAAAGGAAGAAAACTCTGGTGTGTAAATAATTATCAATATAGTTTTAAAAAACCGGAAATATCTCCGGTCTTGATTTTACAATTAAACTGACAGCTAGTCATTAAGCTGTTAACTGGTACCGAGCGAAAGGTGGAAGTGCCGTGCCCTCGAAGGTACTTGTGTTATTCATATCGATGTAAATTTCTCCCATTAGGTAGCCTCGCTAGAATGACCTGCGTATAGATATAGGTATGGCGAACCGTGCGAGACTGATATTATCGACTTTTGTGTAAAACTACCCACCTAAACTCGATTAATATGTTTACGAAACATTGAATCTCATTTTTGATGCAGTCTACTATAAACTGTAACTATAACTAACTTGCGTTCAACGTGGAGGGAAATTCAATGTTTAACTATCGCATTGTTCGTTATGAAATTTCGTAGTGAATTATTATTCGCGGAAAAGAAGAAAAAGAGGAATGGAGTAAATGAAGCATCGCGTGATTCGGAGTCTAAAAGCAACTGCGATACTTTATTGTGAAAAATAACAACGACTTCAATGACTTGGAAACGCCGATATCACCGATCTGACATTGTCAGAATTTTCTGGTACCACCGAATACCAGCCTGTAAATGGGAGTATGCAAATATCATGGAAATGTCAAACTGTCGGTGCAGAAATATTGAAACTCGTCTGAATCAGCTGAGAAAATATATAGGCATGTATTTGGCCATGACTCTCGGGGTAAGATATGAATCGGAGAGTCTGGAAATGAAAATTAAACAAATGGGGTGTTGGAGGGTTTAATATAATTTTTATAAAAAAGAAAAAGAGACACGAAGAAATGGTGTCTTAAGCTGACAAGATTTAGCCTCGGTTTCCATAACTTGGATCAAAATTCTGTCATGTTTCCGACTGTAAATCTTTGCCAACGTTTGAGTTAAGCTAAAGATAAATAACAGAGCGTGAACGAAGCGCGTGCAGAACGCAGTAAGGGCGTTTTCGCGGCCCTCCTAAATTCAGATATCTCAGAATTTCTCAAATCTCTTGAATAAATTTGCATCCCGAGAGGCAATAACTCCTAAATCCTAACCGTTTTCGACTACTGACAACTGCAGCATCTCAAATCCGAATTTAATCGTTCACCCTTCTCATATATACCTCTATAGGTAACAGGGAGTTCTTCTCGAAAGTGAACTGTGAAAATACACGCGGACCTGGCACCTTCACCTGCAGAAATCTTGGCGTTTAAATTCGGTTGAAATTAATCCTAATTTACCAAATCATCAAACTCGATTCAGATTCAGTTATGGGTGAAAGGCAAGGCGAGAAATTCATCGAAAGTAAAGCCTGGAATGTAATTTGGTAATAAATTAACTAACTAAAAATAAACGAGCTATTTACTCGCAATTATACCGTGCCCCCTAATTGTTTTCAAACTTTCAATTTTCTCTTAGAACTTTCATTATTCTCGTCTATTTTACGCCCTTTATCCACCAAGTCATAATATAACAGATCCAGACGACGCCCTACCCTCTCCACTGTAGAATCAAGGATGTCGACGAACGTATAGTAGAGGGTGCGGTAAACCACCCTGAGTCAACCGTTCCCAACGTGCTAGTTACTCAAACGAGCAACAAACTCCGTGTTTCTACTCCAACCCTTAACAGTATGCGTTGTCCACCAAGTAGCAACACCCGTGTTATACACACCCTAGGTAATTAAAGGTGGTCTAAAGTTACACCACCCAACAACGTCGCCTAGCGTCACGTTGCTTTCCATCTGATCACGCAACCCTCTAGCTGCCAGTACAAGGTATAAGGTACAAGGTATAAGAGCTGAGGGATGAGGGATGAAGAAGGATAATAAAATAATCCACCCAGGTTTTATACACGGTTTGTAAATTTCGTTACGAAACGTGAACGAAATTCAATTTATTTCTAATATATTACCTATATACGTATGTACTCACGATGCATGTCATACTCTGCGAATTTACACTCGTGAGTCGCGTCTACCTACATGGATTCAAATATAGTTAGAAATACACCTGAGTTAGGTATACAGAGAGAGAGAGAACGTCTCGCACCAGGTACTTTAGAGTCTGACGTTTTGCGGTTCGCGTTGCTAAGGCGATATGTACCTTTACGACACCCGACTGAAAACGCATGTAAGTATAGGTGGGTACATAGCTCTGATCTTAGGCCATGCATATACGTATACGGGAACGTATTTGCATGTGCAATACTGAGTGCATCATTTATGCGACAAAATATTGACACGATTTTTAATATTATAGCGATGCGGGAATGCGCAGGGGTGTGTTTACCTTCTTAAGGGCTAAAAGCCCGCGCGCTCCCTCTCGCCTATCGAAAAGTCATCTTGCTTGAGATTGCCGAAGGAAATAAGAATTCTGGAAGTCACAATATCTCGAGGATTTCACGTTTCTTATCGGAATTAATTCCTTGTGAAATTCGATCAACGAATTTCAAAGTTTTTACCTATTGTAAAAAAAAATGGAAAATAAACAAGAGATTTTTTTATTTCAATCAAAAACGTACTTCTGAACTCGCCTGTAGCTGTCAGGCTCCCTTCGAGCCCCATAATTTTCATCGAACAATATGGGTCATTCATTCGATCCTCCGCGCCACCCTTGATTATTAAATGGCGTCGCCGTGGGGTGTTTTTAATTGACGCTTCTCGCACGACCCTTAATTATAGGGCTGACAAACATTTTCGTTGATTCATTCGGTGTAGGAGTATCAGTCTCGTTCCAAGACGCGAAGTACACCGGATACGAGAAGATATTGTACACCTGGAGAGGCCGAGAGTCTGAAATTTATATGGTTGATCCTGGTCATATAATTGACGACAACGAACCCTAATTGTCGGAATTTACAGGCTGAACCCGCCCTGATGTACGACAGCGTTCAGGTGTTTGCAGTCGGCCTAAGGACCCTGGAACAGTCGCACGCCCTTCGTCCAGCGAATTTATCCTGCGAGCTAGAGCACCCCTGGGACGGCGGGCTTTCCCTCATCAACTACATAAACTCAGTGAGTATAATTCTGCAGTGGACACGGGGTGGTTTAAAGGTTCGTAAATAACTACGGGACTATACTATAGGCTCGTTCAAGACATCGTAAAACCGATTAGGTATACATAATCTATCCTACTGCAAGCGGGGGCGTCGATTTGACTAGAGTGTGAACAGCGGTATATAAATCAAGGAGAAGGCGATCAGAGCCTACGAATTGGTCCAGCGCCAGATTGACGGTATCCGGAATCGCGAGACCCTTTCGTTTCCATTTTTTACATTTAGTAGAACGTGAAAGATTCTTTTGTAATACGTCAGGCGAATTTGGGGAGGAAGAGCCCCGGTCATTTTTTAGAGTGTGAATGGAAGTATATTTTCCACATACAGCGTGCGCGAAATTTCAATTCGCAACAAGAAACTATTTCAGAACTGTAGTGCGAAAGTGAGATTAGGAGTAGGGCGACGTAAGGATGCGGCGTCTTTCAATTTTCTCGTGGGAATTGAATGAAGGACGGAAATTGATGATATGAATGAAAATTTCACCCCTACGTTACTTGCGGTCGAATGCAAAATTGTTCATTTTAATACCGTGATTAACGGCCGCGAAACTGTCGCGGGCAGAAGCTGGGCATAAATCCTTTTGTGATGTATGAAACCCACCCCTTATACCCGGCTGAACATCCCGTCACTTTTAACGCCACTCGACCAACTAACGACCACGCCCAGTACTTTCTCTCTCTCTCTCTCTCTCTTTCTCTCTTTCTCTACTAAAAACAGAGAAAACCGCAAATATACGCCATTGTGTCACTGGTGTTAATTTGTTTTCGAGTAGACATTTTATTATCCTCTATTGTCTCCCTTAAATTCGAGTAATAATTGTCCGAGGTATTCGGCAATCAATTAATCTCGGTGACTTCTGTTTATTAAATAACCCGGATTTATACCCTTTGAATTCATAAATTTCAATAGATTTTTCAATCGACGTCAAATTTCTTCTCAACGTATACGTAGCTCTGCCTATAGATAGAAGCGTGTTCGGTGAACCCAGCCGAACTGTGAAATAAATTCAAATAAAAGTATTCGATGCGTGGAACATGTATATGCGTCTGCGATTCGTATTTATACATATATATGTATGTATCGCTGCAAAAGTTCGAATAAAAAAGAGAATACAAATAAAAGTCGAGAGTTTTTCGATTCTTGTCGAGACGTCGTCGACGGTATCCCGTCGTATGTCGAAGCCAAAGTCTTAAATTCAGGTAAAAACAGTAAAATGCTGACATTGTCTGTCGCGGGAAGGATTTTTTATTTTATTTCGTTTTTTTTTTTCTTTTTTTTCAAGACCTCGTGTATAGGACGTTTGCATTTTTTCGTTGAAATTTCTTCATTTTATTCCCACTTTTTCTCCAGAGTTTTTCAACCGTAAAACGAACGATCAGATTTCACGCCATAATGCGGCCGGTCAACTCTCGCGCTCATCCCTTGCAGGGAGGATCACTCGGTGACCTTTAAATAACGTTTGCAACCCTCTACTTCGGTATTCAAAAACGCCGTAAAAGAGAATAAAAGTAAAGCTAGATAAAGTGGAAGCATAAAAGACAGAAGACAAATATCCGATCTTCTTCGTTGATGGGGATGGTAGCGGTAGGTATACAGCTAAGTCGGATTTCAGCTGCGATTTTGCTCGCGGTTTATTAACGAGGAAGAAAATTTCGCTAATGAGAATGACGAGGAATTATAGCCCCGGGGTTCGGCAAGCGGAACGTGCAGCAGTAGCTGATACGTTGAAATGAAAAGATCGATACAATTTATCGTCTGACTGTAACGGGGTCTGGAATACCGAGACACTCGGTGAAATTTATTTGAAGAGTCGATGCAGGTGCCGAAGGAAATCTCTTTCCTTCATTTTTCCCGTTTTTTAAAGGACGTTTTATTTCAGGGGTAAGTCGCGCTGGGTTGGACACGCGAAATGTAATCACGTAGCTTTAACGCCATCCTCAAGGAACAAGGAAAGCCAGTTTAATGGTCAACTTCCTGGCGGATTTAGGCACCCAACTAAAAACTTATCGCACGTGACTCTAAGGCGCCGCGACGCTTCCACACTCGACATAATGCCTAAATGTAAATACACCGACATTTACATGGATATATGGATAATCACGCAGCTAAAACTTTTCCCCAAATTATACCACTAAGCTCCTGCATATTATGTCGCGGATTTCAACCCCTACGGAATTCAGAACACAACTGAAATTCTAAACAAAGTTAGTCCCGCATTCACTCACTCAAGATTCGTCGAATCCATCGACTGCCGATTAAACCTGTTACAAGTTTGTGTCATTGGAATAAATTTAACGACCCTTAACTAACCGTAATTCTGTGATATCTTGGAGAGTCTTTCTTTCTTTCTTTCCTTCAACCCTCCGACTCACAATTATAGAATAATGTAAGAATGTCTTTCGACCGAGTCGTAAAAGGTGTAAGAAATTTTACTTATGCATCAACCCGGGTCTGTTACTGTTATAAAAACCCACCTGGCATAAGAATAAAGATATTTAACGATGTCGATATCGCCTCTTACGATGTATTTTATTTCTTTTTCTCTTCTCTTCTGGTGGCTATACCTTTGGCTGTAAAGTTCGTTTGGAAAGGCGAAAGCTGCTAGTTTACGGGCTTGTAATTCTCGCCATCTACTACCTAACGTCGATTTTTAACGTTCGAAAGTTTCACTTTTTATTCGCAATTTTAACCAAATATTATTCCCTATTTCAGGTAGAACTCAAGGGGATATCTGGACCCATAGAGTTCAAAGAAGGTCGACGAATCCAGTTCAAACTCGATTTACTAAAGCTCAAACAACACTCGCTTGTCAAGGTACGAAAACCGATGACGCGAACGTTAGCCATTATTATATATGTACCTTCGAAGTTGGACCTTTTTTCTTTTCTTTTCTCCTTTCTATCAAAGCCCAAGCTTGAATCTCGTCCCTTTTTTAAATTATAAAATTGTCATTCACAGGTGGGAGAATGGCGGCCAGGTGCAGGCGTCAATGTCACGGACAGGGCGGCTTTCTTTGAGCCAGGAATTGCCAACGTGACGCTGGTCGTAATCACGATTCTGGTAAGAAAACCCCGCGACGTATAAAATCCCCAAACATGATATATTATGTATATTATTTTTTCTCTTTTTTCGCGCGTTTCTCCGTTTCTCGATAATACGAGAGAAACTCATAGCACCGATTTTCTCCAACCTGTGTGTATAAAACGTGACTATAAATTTTCACCACTCTCAGCTGACACCGGAAAATTTTTAGTAACGCGGACGACGATTCCGCCCTGCAAATTTCACTCCCTTTATCAAATGACAGGCTTGTATATAACCGAGGATGAAGTGGATTGAAGAATCCCGTTCTCAGAGAAAGTGAAAAGAAGAAAAAAACATCATCCGTTAATCAATTTTTACTCACGCTACCCTTATAAATTCGAGATAAATAGCTACTGCAGCTGTGCTGCGCTGGCTTCCTCATTTTTTTCATCTCTCACTGAGCTGCTAAGTCTTATCTAAAAGTTGATTGATGTTTATTTAACCGTACGAATCTTCGCGGATTGGGGAAGAGGAAAAAAATTGGCTATAGCAAAGACCGGAAGACAAAGATGAGAGGGAGGGCGATTTTCGCTAAACTCGATCCCTCTGGCAGACCTCATCGATCAATTACTTAAAACGGACGAAATCCTCGTATATAAATTTATTTCCAACGAATTGGCATTAAGTCAGAATGTAACGGCAAAGGCAAGGCGAAGGCAAGGCAAAGGCTGAGGTAGAAGTAAAAGCGAAGGTTAAGGCCGGCGGTTGTATGTGCCTATACCAGCCCCGGGGAAATCATCCCCTAGGATAATAGGAGCCCCCCGTTTTACCACTCACAGCAGCGCTGCGCCTCCGACACAGGAATTTAACTCAAGCCCGAAAACCCAGACCCAACCTAACTGGATTGAGCATGTCCCATTTAAATTTTACCCACCCTGGCGCCTTCCCCTTTTGAGGAAATTTGTAATCGAAAAATTGAGCGTCAATTTGCCGAGTAATATAGTACAATATTTGATCAGTTAATTATTGCGAAATGGATTTTTCCACGTGTCGAAGATACGGACTATAAATCATCGTTATTGGCACTGGGAACGTAGCCGCGATTATCTTTGGGATTGCGAATAATGCCGCCTGCAAGCAGATACAATTCAGTTTAACAGAAACCCGATAATACCTTCTTCCTTCCGCATTATACCTACTCCATAGATATAACGTGCATATCGAATCACTGCACAGTTCAAACGGCACTATAGAATCGATATTCGATACCTACCGCATAAGATCGTCGGCAGATACAGCACGCCGAAGATTGAATAGAAATTTATACCTTTTTTCACTTTTTCTATACCTACCTACGCCCACGACCATTTCTCACAGCTTACCTGTATTCAATTTCTTGCCAGATAAGTAATTCGAGGACGGAAATATCGCGGCCAAACTTTAGCGAGCAACAAGGCAATAATTAACTGAAATCCGGGATCGTAGACGTCTGGATTGATACTTTAAATAAACTTTTATGCATCGAGGTTTTAGTTCATTCAATCTAATTAGTATCCAATTTTTTTTTTTTCGTTTTTCTTTCCTTCCTATTTCTCGGACCCTCCCTTTTTTCATTTCCGGAAATTTGTCGGTGAAATATAGAATCGTTGGAATTCTTTTGAAATTAGCGTGGGCCACGAACGGGTCTGGAGAATTAGAAATATCTAGACTTTTATCCGCTTTTTCGCAGCTCTAATTTGAAAACGGTTCAATTGGATCATGGATACGTGGCTTGTAGCGAGCGATATCTACATACGTCACGCTCGCCGAATGGAAAACTAGTTTATCTCGTAGAACCGATTGCTTTTTCAAAGGGCGTATACCGTCACACGTCGACGTATGTGCGTCCGAAAAAACCGACTAATAGAATAATGCATTCGCTGGAGTATAGGTATAGGTATATGAGCAGTAATTTATTCGTGATTGTTTCAATTTTTCAATTATTATAATACAGAATTTTAATGGCGATCAAAAACGGACAGGGATAAACTATAGAGTCGATATTTTGTATCCCCGTCATTCATGATCACCGGAAGAAATTAATTGTCCGACTTTTTAATTAAAACAAAACGCTCCAGTTGATTCCCTGCACTCGATGATTCTGTACGCTAGATGGAAGTTGGATGTGGTTAATCGTTCGTTAAATAATATTCGATCCAACTGAGCTGAGATATGTATTATTTAGGAAGAGAAAAATAATTAAACGGAAATTAAACGGCGAACGGGGTATTATCTCCGCAATTATTATTTCGCGAATGAATAATATTGAGGTAAATTATTCGTTCTTTTTTCACACTCTCCGCATCCATGCCCTCATCTTCATCTCACACGTCATTATTTCAAAACACAAACCCCTACAGATGAAATACTTTCTACACATATATATTTTTATTTTATTTATTTATTAAATTGATAATCTTTACGTTTCGAACGGGGGGACCTAGAGGATCCTAAAACAGATTGTGGGTAAATATGCATATTGAATGCGGGAGGTCTTCAAACATTAAATGTTTACAGTAGATACGTAGGGATTTCAATTGTGTAAATGGTGCAAGGGGTAGGCGATATAGGGATGTGAAAAATAGGGTAACGAGTTCTTTACATTTGAACTGACTGTGTCACGATTAACCTTTGTTTTGCATGACGTGTCGACCTCTCTTCTCTTCTCTTCTCTTCTCTTCTCTTCCCCTGAACACTAACGAACGAACGAACGAACCACCAATTCACCCTCGTGACCCTCGTCATCCGCGGCACCCTCGTCGTCCGCATCACCTGCACAGGAGACCCCGTACGTAATGATGCATTACGAGAAAAACTATACGGGCAATTCCCGTTTTTATGGGTTTTGCGTTGACCTGCTTGAGGTGGTGGCGAAGGAGGTCGGATTTTCATATCGTATGGAGCTAGTTCCGGACCGGAAGTACGGTGCTAAGGACCCAGAAACCGGCGAATGGAACGGCATCGTCAATGAACTCATGCGACATGTATGATTTGGTTTGTTTAATTTTTCATTCTCATTTATTTTTCGTATAACCAAGCTACACCTCGCCAAATATCACACACCTCATATACCTAAATACCTTCTGCTCACCATAGTTTAACTTTGGAACCAAACCTGGCTTTGCCTCATTCTCAGCTAAAGTAGATAACATTCACAAGTGTTGAATATAGCACAGTTTAATTAATAATTAACTGCCACATGCCATTGTATCACCTACATAGACCTACGTACTGATTCTTAGTGACACTGGATCGATCATTTCCCGTATTGGAATCAACGGAATAAGTTGAAATTCGAATTGCAGTAGGTGAATCGTCGTCTAGCGAGAATTGCGTGTACCTATATTTCTCTCCATTTTCTTCTTTCATCGAACATTGTGGGCTGTTTCCCCCATCGCGGCTATTTCAGTTTTACGAAATCGTATTCCACCTCTGGCTCGTGTCCTGCAGGAGTCCTTTCTTCTGATCCCCGTAGGAGCAGCCATACGTGATGCTTGGGACGCAGAGTAACCTGACCGGGAACGCTAGGTACGAGGGATTCTGCATCGATCTTTTAAAAGAGATTGCAAAGATGGTTGGCTTCACTTATAGAATCGAACTTGTCCCCGATGGCAAGTACGGCGTATACGACTACGAAACTGGCGAATGGAACGGCATCGTTCGTCAACTCATGGACAAGGTGAGTTACGATCGTCTCTCTCGTCGCTCGCGATCAGATACAAGCCACCCTCAAAAATCACCCTAACAAATGCAACTGGGGCTAAGGTAAGCTAGAATAATAATGATTTCCGTAGAATTGTCGATTTTTTAATAATAAACGAGTGTGTTTTTACTTGTACCGATGCAGATGAAAGCCAGATCAGTAATGAGTAGCATTGATTTTCTTTCTACATTGATCCTCGCAAATTTTGCACTGTATAATATCTATACCTAAGTAGATAACTATCTTGTCGTTGGCTTGTTAAATTTTTTCTATATACAAACGCGAGATACCAATCGAAATGTTTAACATCGTCAAAGAGTTAATTACAGAGTTAAATGAATGATTTGGATTGAGGATCGTTGAAAGTATTGGCTAATTAAAATTTGATTAGTTCGTGATCGTTGAGTGATGAGATAATCTGGGAAAGAAGATCGGTTCGGGAATTAGACCGGTGTAGGTGGAAAGAGTCCTGGTTCAGTGATCAGTTATGATAATGAAAATTATGCTATAACATATTTTATCAACGAAATATAAGATACCAGGATCGGTTCAGGGCGGGACGAACCGTTCGTCGGCAGTCGGTTGATTGCGAGATCCGTCTTAATTAGGGGAGGAGAGAAAGATGAGGGAAAAAACGTCACGAGGAAGACAAAAAAAAAAAAGAAGAAGAAAAATCCTTAATTAAGAAAGCAAATAAAACAAGTCGGAAAATAATGAAGAGAAAATCCGAATTCCAAATATTCCTCGACTCCATCTACGAAAGCTCCTCCTATCTCGCATATCACGTCGAGTCTTTAATAGAGGAATTCCTTTTTTTTTCCTCATAACTTTCATCCCTTGGACTAGGTACACCTCTACGAGGGGTTAACGGTTCTCTACCTCCCCGTGGAATTACTACACGCGTACGTCTATGCATGGAGTACGGTGCAGCAAAGTTGTGCACCGAACCAGAATCCATTTGCATCGCAATTCGCAATGCGTTAGCCGCGGTCGGGTCTCTAGCTGCGTCGTGGCACGTAGATAGTGCAGAGGATTTGGACTGTTTACAACTCGATCTATAAATCAAAATTTGAATTGCAGAAACACAATTTGCCTTTAATGCTACCTAACGAACGAAGGACGTCAAAATATCCGCGCGGATTCGATACAACCGTACTTTAAATAAACTGAGGGATGATAGATTTTCCGAAGTGAAAAAGTGAACGTTGCATGTATACTCTCTTTCGTTTGTAACTACCTTAATTCTCTCTACCGTAAACTTTCTACCCGGTGAAATATCGCGATATCCGACTTGCTTCGGTACATTTAACCCTTTCGGTACTCTGGACCTGTTAACCAAATACCTACCCGTCGTTTTCATCCGCGTCCCGTCGTGCCCATTGCCTCGAGTCGTCCGTCCAAAATTCATCTGCGTAAAATTCAGCTTAAAAATATAAGAACTGACGGTATTAACGGTGAAGTTAATATTTATTAGGGCTTTCGGAAAAAAAAAAAAAACGAAAAAACAGGGAAAATTTCAGACACTTTATATCGATCGACGGTTTCCCCGGAATCGTTAAATGAGGGGGAAATACTCGTCTGCGAAAAGTATGAAATTTTTCGAACATCAATGAGCGCGGAATATCTCTTTTTTTCACCTCTCACGTTTACAGAATATATTTGCATATGCAATTCTCTGATGCGGTTTACTTCGTATAGCTGATAGGTATGGATATATGTAAAAGAAGCGATGTCGTTGCGTGAAATATGATAAATGCACAAATTTGATAAAAGGAATAGAAAGAAAAAAAAAAAAATACTTACTGTGGAATTGAAGAACCAGGCATGAGATTAGCCCCCGAGAGACTGAAAACAAGCTGACAAATTACCCAGGAATAACGGGTACGAAACTACAGGAGAAAATAAAAGCGAGAAGAGTTAATGACGTTTTACCGTGATTTATAACGCTTACTAATTACCAAGAGCAACCGTGATGAGCGGTAGAAAATGAGAAGGAAAAAGAACGCCGGTAATACCCATCTTCGAAACATCTTTTAGGTCTAGTTACGGAAGAAAAAAATAATTCATAGCTATCTGACTGTCCGATAAAAAAAAGGGGGTAAAATTCTTTCGGATAATTTGACGAAAAGAGTAAAACATACTCTGAGCCGTACAACAATCGCGACAGTTGTATTAATTCTGTGAGATGATCATTTGTTCGTGTGGTCTCAGAGCGGCTTTTGGCGATCCTTTGCTCTTTGTCCAGGGGGTGAAAAATATCGCGGATTTACAGGTGAAGAGGGCCTATATCTTACCTGCTTAGGAAGGCTATCCCTGTGACAGCTAACAAGGCCAGAGTCCCTAATATAGCTAGACGCAAAAGGACTCTTGAGGTATTATTCACTCGGGATAGAGAAAATCGAATCTCGCGAAGCGAAACCTCGTCCAAACTTTATGCAGATTTTAATCCTGCAGGGAATCAGGGAATGTAATACCAAGTTGGGGGTAATTTTATCGGGCTATTAAAAATACGAAAATTTCAACCGGGCGATTGATGGATGCCCGGCTGAATGATAATGGAAGAAATAAAATACAAGAATATAACGAAGGGTCTCGTTTTATAAGGGATGAAATTTCCCCGCGTAAAACAAACCTCCGTTGTATTTTGTCTCTTCAATTTTTCGCCACCTCTTCTTTAAAGGAGCTGAGAATAAGAAAAGGAGGTTCTTTCTATACCGCGAAGAATCATTAACGTCGTTTGATTTTTCCTTTTGATATTTCTTTATCTCAGCGGGCTGTTTGTTTGTCATCTCACCGGTCTTGCAGCTTTCTTATATCTCTATCTCTTCAAGACGCGTTCTTCGCGGTTTATCGCCCGCTACAATCTTCGCCAAAGTTAGTTTACGAGGTTGAAATTGCGAGACAACAACGATCGATTCTAATCTCTATTATCAACGATGAGATTCCTTACTCTAACAGGGAAATTAAACGCCACGGACGATGTAACAGCCTCGCTAACTTGAATTTAATCTGTAATTAGCAACGATTTGGTAACTCGCTATAATAATTAATGATCCGAGTTAATTAAGAGAATATATTTATTACTCATGAATTGAGAGAATCTTCAGTTCGAAAATAATGAAAATTCTTCAATTCTGTAAAGTCAGACTTTGAAAATCTATAAATTATCACATCGTCGATCGAATGATAATATTTATCCACTTTACAACTGAAATAGATTCATAGATTTTTCGAATCATCCTTTTCTTCCCTTTGCAGAAGGCGGACCTGGCCGTAGGCTCGATGACGATAAACTACGCCAGAGAGAGCGTGATCGACTTCACTAAGCCGTTCATGAACTTAGGAATTTCTATTCTCTTCAAGGTATGTATAGGGTGTATTATTCCGTTGAATTATATTGTGCGAGAGTGTATTCCTTCGTTGAGGAAATTTTTATATCACAATTTCCCCGTTCTGCAGATAGATCGCATTTCGGTCGCCAATTAAGTTCGAACGTTTCATTGCTACAGTCGTCGTAACACGGCAACCCTCCGCCTCTTCCTCGCCCTCAAATTACTCTTCCTGAATAAGCTTCACCTTTGAAGCGCACTTTGTCATTCGAAATTGGCTCGAGAGTCGGAGCGATATTTTTATTTCATTTCTTCAGTGTCCCTTTATTATCAACCCCACTCGCTTTATCGTACCTATACCTTACCTACTCTCGGGTAAAAGGCCACCCCATACAATGCGCAGATATTGCAGCATTGAATTTTATAAAACAGAAAGGAAACCAATGAGCAACTTATCGGGAAAGAAGGCCGGAGAACATTTGCTTTCAAGAAAGTATATGTATATCTTCTCTGTCGGTGTAATGAAGTAAATTCAGTGCTCAGTAATTACGTGGATAAAACGTTCATCAAAAAACTGAAATTACGTCAATTTATTTTTTTCGAGTATATAAACGTCTGAAAAAAAGAAAAAAAAAATAATACTTCGCATTTAGCCCTCGCGATGTTTCCCGGTACTCTAGAATACCCGTGTCTTATATCCTAGCGAATTATTCAATTACTGAGTGATCGTATAGGTTTTCTCGGCCATCGATTATCAGCGGGTCAACGTACTAAGTTCTCTGTATTTTCTCCATCGTTGAGATACGTATGTATTATAGAATACGGTTTTTATTCCCTGTGTAGTTTGGCATTTCGAGCACGACGAAATCCACGTGTATATAGGTATATCGCGAGATTATTAGAATCGTGAAATGTAGGGGAGTAGCTGCTGCTGCCTCTGCCTCTGCCTCCGCCTCCGCTTCTGCGTCTGCCTCTACTGCAGCCTCTATGGAATTGGGGAAAATTAATTTCGAACATTCAATTACCTACGATCTTGCAGGAATTCTCTACCGATCTTATCCCCCGCCCTACCATCCTGCCTAAATATTCCTTCGTCTTTCCCAGCCAAACTGGTCGCTCGATCGGAGCTAATATCTTAAACTTTATACCCCGCGTCTAGCCCACTCGCATATTCATCGACGTCCGTCAAACCAAGGGACAAAGTTTACTTAATTTATAAAGTTCGATTTCTACCTAAGTACACATCGAGATATACCGAGATATTCCTCACTTTGTCAAAAGAAAATCTTCAATCTATATTTTTCCATCTCCTTTTCATTCCATGTTCCAGACTTTTCCTAGATCCTCGTACCCCCATTCAAAGAAATTAAGCTTCCGAATCATGTCCGAGGTTCTATTCTATTATCTCCGTTTCTGTCTTTATCTCTATATCTACCTACCTGTCTATCCATCTATTTATCTTCCTCTCTTTGTACTACGCTCGAAATTTACATGGCTAGATATCGCGGGGGATTTAATTGTTCGAATGGGTAATGGGTATAGCCAAGTATAGTATGAGTATAGATGTATATGCAGTTACATACATGTACCCACCCACCCTCTCACAATCAGAATCAGTCTACGCCCACGTATACTATGACTATACTAGGCGCAGATGTGTAGGTATACATTTCTCTAAGTCTAGTCTTCAGCGAGGACTGCTAGCTGGGATAATTACACAATTGGAATTCGAAATTGATCAGTCTATCTGTCTCTGTCAATTTCGTTTCTCGAGGTTTGGATATTGGCCCGAAAATCATGAGATCTATAAAAGTAAAATGATCGCATGTGAAATAATGATCGATCGATTTCTCGACTATGCTTATATTGAATCTGTGATTGGTGATCAGCTGACAATATGAATTATCTCACCTCATGGATAACCGTAGATCACAATTATTAAATTTCAGCTTTAAACGCGATAGGAATTACTGGGTGATTTTTCTTTTTCTTTTTTTTTTTTCTCTCCTCAAGCGAGAAATATATTGGTACGTCATATTTTTCTCCCTCGGATCTTTCGCACTTCTCCAATCTTTGTCAATTAATTTTGATTAATACTTGTTCTTTTCACTCTTTTTCTTTTCTCTCTCTCTCGTTGATTCCGCAAGTTATAAATTCAATTTCAGTTCTAATTATACGTTAATTCTATATGCAATAATTACACATTTACAGATTTATGAACGAAATGAAGTTGATAAAGGTTCTTGGCTGTAGGATAGGTTGTATAATACGATTAAGTGGTACGCGCGCCAGTAATAACTACTCTAATTAGTAGTCTGTAGCTGCAGTAAGACAAGTTCGAGTAATTGCACCAATCGGTATCAGGCGAGACGTGCAGATTGTGATTATTCCGAGTGGTAAAATTAATTGGAATTAATGCACCTCAACAGGAGATCAACTGCAGCAGTTTAATCGATACGAATAATACTGTACTTGCGATATAAAGATGACAGTAATTAGGTAAAATTGCGATTCTAACAATCCTAGAGAAAATTTAAAGCGCAGTGAACTGAACGAAAAGCGTAATGAACCTTGCGATAAAAATTGCTTGAAATACATTTCAACATTTTTTATTATCTTCGTTCCTATTTTCTGTTTCATTACTTCTCAGGTCCCCACCAGCCATCCAGCTCGATTGTTTTCGTTTATGAATCCTCTAGCGATAGAGATCTGGCTTTACGTACTCGCAGCATACGTCCTTGTCTCCGTAACGATGTTCGTCGTCGCTCGCTTCAGCCCTTACGAATGGAACAACCCGCACCCTTGTCATGCTGGTCCAGATATCGTCGAGAACCAGTTCTCCATGGCTAATAGCTTCTGGTTCACCATTGGGACCCTCATGCAACAGGGGAGTGACCTAAACCCCAAGGTATACCGGCTACGACTAGTTTTAAACAGAAATTTGAAAATTGATATTCAAGTTCTACCAGCGACCGGAAGTCGATTATCGAAATGACTGAAAAGATATCTAAATGAAACAAGAAAACAAATCATCATTGACGTCACTTTTCTTCTTAAAACGCGAAATCATGTAATTAGTGAACTCTTTGAGTAACGCATGTAATTATAAGTTTTACCTGAAATTAAGAATTAAAAATCGATATACCGATAAAATGAGAAGTGAACGAACGAGGTTAAAAATGGTGAAACTCTGCCTACCGAATTCCCAACAGGCTACCAGCACGCGAATAGTCGGTGGAATCTGGTGGTTTTTCACACTGATAATAATCTCATCCTACACTGCAAATCTGGCAGCTTTTCTGACTGTCGAAAGGATGATTACGCCGATTGAGAACGCGGAGGATTTAGAAGGGCAGACGGACATAGTTTACGGAACTCTTGAGAGCGGAAGTACGATGACTTTCTTCAGGGTGAGTCCGGACTCCGAGGATCGGTCCGATCCAAGACCGGGTAAAGCTTACGCATTTTATTACAGGACTCGATGATCGAGACTTACAAAAAAATGTGGCGATTTATGGAGAACAAGAAACCGTCGGTTTTCGTACCAACTTACGAGGAAGGGATCCAGCGAGTTCTTCAAGGCGATTACGCCTTCCTCATGGAATCCACGATGCTGGATTACATCGTCCAGAGAGATTGCAATTTGACACAAATCGGCGGATTGTTAGACAGCAAGGGATACGGCATAGCGACGCCGATGGGTGCGTAGAAAATTGATACCGATTCTGTGAAACTAATTCCCCAATCAAATTTTAATACCAGTCAATTAAAATCAATCCAGGATCTCCGTGGAGGGATAAAATATCTCTGGCTATACTCGAGCTGCAAGAAAAAGGCGAGATACAAATGCTTTATGACAAATGGTGGAAAAGCCCAGGCGACACTTGTATGAGGACTGAAAAAGGCAAAGAGAGTAAAGCCAACGCTCTTGGAGTAGACAATATAGGTGAGTGTTCAAATGAAGAATAAATTTACTCGGAAACTGCGCTTTTCCAAGTATTTTATTCCCCCTCGGCTTACCTAAGTACTTAATGCACTTCTGCCGTAAAGTGATCTGCGAAAATTTTCTACCACAGGTGGTGTCTTCGTTGTCCTACTCTGCGGCCTTGCGTTCGCCGTGCTTGTTGCCATTTTCGAATTCTGCTACAACTCTAAAAGAAACGCACCGTCGTCCTCCGAGCGAGTAAGTGTCAAAGTATAAGTCAAAGATGTTTTATAGTGTTGAGATTGAAATTATTAGTTAGATGCATGATAATTATTTTTAGTTGCAAATTTTCGTTTCATTTGCTGTTGTTCTTGATTCGCACGAATTTCCGACATGTGGCTTATATTGGGATTATGCGGTAGTTTGAAACAGTAAAAGCTGGATTACTCGCTCTTAATTATAACAGGCATGATTATTCTGCGGAATTTTTGCTTCCGAATAATTATCTGCATTCGGTGATTTATGATCTGCGAAAATATAGCATGAACTCACGGATCGAAGCATGTTCCTTCAGCGATCAATCCTGCACGAATTATACAAGGTATGCATCAATTTTATTATTCTTCGAATTCAAAAATCTATTTCTTAACCAAAAAAAATTAAAAAAAAACCTAAAATTGAACAAACCCAGGGATAATATTGTTTCGAATTTATTCATTCATTGTAATAAACCTCATTGGACTCATTTACATTTTTCTTAATGCGTAGAATCGACCACCACCGCCACCGACCTGTTCCGGATCTCTGCAGGGGATTCCCCAGGCCACACAACAACAACAGCAACAACAGCAGCAGCAGACGCAGCAGCAAAACCAGAATCCCCAGGAGTCATTGTGTTCGGAAATGGCTCGTGAGCTTTGCTTAGCACTCCGTTGCAATTCTTCGAAAAGAAGAAGAAGGAGTTGCGAGAAATGTTCATCGCACAGAGGGAGTGTTTATCCTCCAGATAATCCAACCGCGACACCGATAAACGGGATGAGGTCACAGGTGATTTTATAATCAAGTGTGATAATTAATCCTCAAAAGAAATTTAATACTCTAATTAATAATTGAAAAAAAAAAACTCTAATAATTATTATCCACAGAAGCGACCCTCGAGGATGTAGGTACTAAACTACGAAAGCACCGATTCTCGTCGATTTTTTTACTCCCGTTTCCAGTATTTTGAATTTCTATGAAAAAAGTATTCGGCTTATTTGATTTGATTGAAAATTTCTTTCATCCCTCATACTTACGTATATCTACATATTATGCTCTTCGTATTTCACACGCTTGTTTGTAGTATACCCGCTAATTAACGAAGATGTGAGATTTTTATTCGATCGTAGATCGTATTAAGTGTAATGATTAAATTCCGCACCGCTTGTTCTTCAATTTTTTAAACAAATTGTATTTCTTTTTTTCTTTTTCTTTTTTCTCTTTTACCGTGGAGGAATATTTTTTGCGTAAAAAAGCATATGAAATTTTCGTGTATTTTTTCAGAGGAGCAGCTTGGGGGGCGCTATCGACCTGCCACCTCATATTCACATGCATCACGGTCTATCGCACGATTTCGACGTCGATTACGATTGAGTAAAGAAAAAAATGAGAATAAAAACAAAAAATAAAGCCGAAAATTCATTATAATTGTCACGCAAGTAATATTAGTGTTTCTTAAAAAAAATCGAAAAAAAAAAAAAAACAAAAGACAAAAAAAAAAGAAAGATAAAACATAAACATTTCATGTAAGTATCAAGTAAGTTAAGGGAAATGGACCTTGTATTTGTATATCTATATATACCTATATATATGTAATGGAATTAATTATGTAATTAGAATAACGAATAAATATAAAGAGAAGAAAAAAAAAAAAATTAATGTTAAGCCTTGCCAGAAGTCGTAATTATATAAAATTATGTTGATTAATTATTTTACAATTTGTGTAATCTGTTTATTATATTATATTGCGTATAAATGATTTCTCGAGTTTAGTATTATACACGTACCTACGCGTAACCGTAACCATCGATCAGTATAATCCTAAGCAATTTTTCATGGTTTCTCCGTCCTTTACCAGATAAATTGTCTCCGATTGATATTCGAATCAACATCTCATACTATTATACTGCCCGAGAGAAATGATCTATACATATAATTCAGTTCACTGCACAGAATTACTCTATTATACTATGTATTGTGTACCTATATATGTATATTAAAAGATATAGTCGGATATAATTACGTATACATATACTTCTATGTATGTAATTATATGGTAATCGACCCAGAGCGAAGTATTTCATAATAAATAACATAATGTATACATATATACATATTATATACATATATCTATATATTTATTGTAAATACGTGGGTATAACATACATTAAAATTATAAGCGGAGTGTCTAGTTTTTATTTAAATATATACATATATAACTATAATTATAATGATATTAATTGTAAGTAATTATTAATATTATACGTAGTATAAGTATACAATATGATATACACATACCTAAATGATTAATGTTTAGAATTAAAAAGTACAACTTCAATTTATTGACCTACATATATTGAATGTGTGTGTGTCTGCACTGTGCATATGTTTAGTTAATTAACTAATAGATACACTGCTATACATAGGTATAGGTATATATATACTTTGAAAAAATTTCACTCTCGATATCCTTTCTTTCGTTCTTTATTATATTTATTTTCGTAAATATGTTCAAGTGATACGTCTATCTGCATAAGTCAGTCATAATGAATGATCCCAGTGAACTGCAGTGCTGAACTTACGACCATGGGAATCCACTACCCGAGATTTCTAGACCTAAAATTTCCCTCAAACAGACCGGACTTTCCGCATTTTTGAAAAATCGATCGACATTTTTTTGTACGTTCGTTAAATATGGGTAAATGTATTACAAGATAATTCAGCTTAATCGGGCCATATTTTCAGAATGGATTATCTTCGTAAAAATCTTCGACTCGGTAGAAATACATTTTCATAACATGAACAAAGGGCCGTAACGCATACACGTCAGTTCAATATGGTTATATGAATATTAATCTGAGAAAAACAAGCTATATCTGTTTGTAGTCATTATCTATTATTCTTCATCTTGCTCTTTTCCTTTGCCCGATTTAATCCTGAGATAATTTTACTTTGAGTTGTTCTTTTAATTGTTCATTCGTTTGTACACATTGCTAGTTCCGATACCGCCCCGCGTATCAACTACTCCATTGATACATAGAGAGCGCTGGTCGCGCATGAATGAATGAGCGTAAAGATAGTGGTGCTGCACAAATATGCGGATAAAAAAAATTACTACCTTTCCGAGAAGCCCTCGTCGATGAATGAAAAGATAGTAGTGCTGCACAAATATGCGGACAAAAAAAAAACTACGACCCCTTCGGTATATTCGCAGAGGCATGGCAGATTGCGTATTGTAAGAATTCTGAGAAGCGGTATTAAAAAACTATCAACTCTTTACTACGTTCATTATTACAATGAATCTCAATGAAAATACTCCAATTACAGAAAAATTGTCGCAGAATAAACAATGTACTCACTGTCGAAAAAGGATTCTTTACATCTAGTTTTTAGAGAAATTTGTTGAATGATAATGATATTTAAACATATATCTTTCTGTTACATTTAAATGCACTTCCATCAGAGTTCAAACATCTCCGTTCAACAAGGACATATCACTTCTGAATTATAGAACTACTTTTGCCGCCCACGTGTGTAAGCCTTGCAATATGCAACTTGCATTTCACTTCTGTAGGATAGGTTGCGTGTAATAAGACGCCCATATGTCTGCGGCAAAAGTAGTTCGCCCGATTGACCGCGAGATGGCAATACCATTTGGCGCCCCGTGCGCGACCAAAGGTATTTCGTGATTTCCTTAGTCGATCTCACCATCAGACTTTACTATCGACTATCAAAACTCGAAATGAAAGTGGTAACATGAAAGATGGCGTCTAGCAAACAGGGAAATAGGTTAAAAAGAAAATTAGTGGAACATGGAAGTGATACAGACGATGAAAGCGACGGTAAGTATCAAGATTCGACTCATATTCAATATAATTAATGATTTAAAAAAATCTATCTTGAATCAAATATATTCTTTCATTCTGGTTCACAGTTTTAATCCTAGCTCCCGGCTTTTCGGCCTGCATTTCGTTGCTTATGGCCCAATTTATAGATAATATTCACAATTTCTCACTACCAATGAATACAAAATCTTCTATTCTGATAAAGAATTGATAAAATATTAATTCATTAGCTGAGAAAACCAGTTTATTATCTGTAATATAAACATAACCTCTAAGCGCGTGCTAAACGGATTTTATAGACTGAATTTTGAATGAAATTTCTTCTTCTTTCAGGGCATCAAAAAGCTTATAATAGGTCGAACACAGAGGCTCCACGTCTCTGTCCATACCTTGATACGATAAATCGTCAATTCCTGGATTTCGATTTTGAGAAATTATGCTCCGTATCTCTCTCCAGAATCAATGTTTACGCTTGTTTAGTCTGCGGTAAATATTTCCAAGGCAGAGGCACCAATACCCATGCCTACACGCACAGCGTAGCTGAAAGTCATCACGTTTTTCTCAATCTTCATACTCTCAAGTTTTACTGTTTACCAGACAATTACGAAATCGTTGGTAAGCAGTTCCCCACTTTATTTAAATCAATAATATCAACGATGCTACTGATGATATCAGATTCGCAAATCAATAATTTTACCTACTGAGATGAAATCAAATTTTCAGATTCATCACTCGACGATATAAAGTATGTTTTAAACCCAACTTTCGACAAATCGCAAATTGCTTACCTGGACAAAAGCGACAAATTATCTAGAGCGATCGACGGCTCTATGTATTCACCCGGTATAGTAGGAATGAATAATATCAAGGCTAATGATTACTGCAATGTAATATTACAGGTAAATTTATTTCACTTTGTCGACACGCAATCTTAACACGTGTATATTGTATAAATACCTCAAAACTCACCGTATCAAATTGAAATCAAACGATTTCCAGAGACTTTAGATACCCAAGTCTTGATACTGGAGGAAAAATTATCATTGAAAATGTTTGTGAATTTTTTTACAGGCTTTATCGCACGTGACACCATTGAGAGATTTCTTTTTGAGAGAATTTAACTACTCTCATGTAAAACGGCCGCCAGGAGATTCGTCGTATCTTTTAGTCCAAAGATTTGGAGAATTGATGAGAAAGCTATGGAATCCTAGGAATTTCAAAGCTCATGTTAGTCCGCACGAAATGCTCCAAGCTGTGGTTTTATGGAGTAAAAAGAGGTTCCAGTTTACCGAACAAGGTTCGAAGGAGGCTGAAATTTCTGTTCAATATACTAATGAAAATAATAGGAGCATGAAACCTTTCGATACATTTTTTTCACCTCACAGGTGACCCGGTCGATTTTTTATCCTGGTTTCTCAACGCGCTTCACCTTGCGCTCAACGGAACCAAGAAAAAAGACTCTAGTATTATTTACAAGACGTTTTTGGGCCATATGAGAATTTATACTAGGAAAATTCCCCCCCTTGAACTTGAGGAAAGCCAGCGCAGCGAACTTCTGAACACTCTCGAGTATGGGGAGACCGTTACTGAAAGTCCCTTTCTATATTTGACCTGTGATTTACCACCTCCACCACTTTTCAAGGACCAATTTACAGAGAATATTATCCCGCAGGTGAGAACAGCTGAGGAATATAGATTGATTTTAGTTTCTTGAACCATTCAATGATGTTTGAATATACATCGATCGTTTTTAACAGGTGAACTTGTACACATTGCTGAACAAGTTTAATGCCGTTGCTGAAAAGGAGTATAAAACTTACAAGGAAAATTTCATGAAAAGATTTGAAATCACCGAACTACCACCCTACCTCATTTTATACATCAAGGTACGTCTTATCAATTTTTTAATCCACAAAATTTCCTCCGTTCTAATTCAATGACAATTATAAGAATTGTTGACTATTCATTACAGAGATTTACCAAGAATACATTTTTCGTCGAGAAGAATCCAACCATCGTTAATTTTCCGGTCAAGTAAGTTCTTTGTTTATAATAAAAAAAAATATAAAATTTATAAATATTGATTGAAATGATAGAAAATATTGCAAAATATATCTCTTCAGTGATACAAATTAATATCCAAAGTAATTCAACGAACATTTACAGAAACGTTGATTTCGGTGATATTCTAACGCCCGAAGTCAAGGCCAGGCATCCTTACACGACTTACGACTTGGTAGCGAATATTGTTCACGATGGTGAGCCGGGTCAAGGGACTTATAGGGTCCACGTGTTGCACAGGGGAACGGGGCAATGGTACGAAATGCAGGATTTACACGTCACACAAATTCTGCCGCAAATGATTACGCTGACAGAAGCGTACATTCAGGTAAAATAGAATCTACGAATTAAGTTAAATCAAAGTCAAATGTTACGTGACTATTTTATATAAATAATTTATTTATATATTCCAGATATACGAATTGCGGAAAGAAAGTGGCGCCGAAATCGAGATGTCGCAGATCAAGAAAGTTACGTAACGTAAATAAATTGTACAAAACCAAAACGCCTGTTTAAATATTAAATAAAATACGGTATTTTAAGAAAATTTATACAGATATTCGCGAATTCTTTCACCTCTACGGGCTGGCGCCTGGGGGGGGGGGTTATAAACCGAATTATGTTTAAGCCGAGTAATTATACCGGCCTTAAAGTATCTACTTTCAACCGATCGATCGGGTAGCAACGAATTTCGATGATAGAGGGCCTGAGAAAAATGCCTAATTCTTATTTATAGAAAGATGACGTTACCAGGTCGTTTTAGCGAGGTGATAAATAATGATGATAATGATAAGAATAAAGGATCGGAGACGTGAAGAAAAAAATCCATTTGATATTCACAAGTGGATTTGAGGTAGGTGGTACAATTTATTTATTACATTTTATTATGATGAAAGATTCTTTGGTTAAAAGTGGGTGTCATTCTTGGAGAATTCGAAGTTTACCGCTGTTTGTTCAATAGTTTGTAGAACGGTAGATAAATTTTCTTTAAATGCTGTTTGCATTTTGATTATTAACATTTCCTCGCTACTTCCTCGCGTGAACCTGGCTTCTTAAAGCATGGAAATTTCATCCATATTATTATACTCTATCACGCGATAGAATAATAATAGGATCAAAAATCATGATAGCGCAAATATAGCGTGCCGTCAAAATTCTATCGAATGTATGCAAGCGCGCTTACATAGTACGTATGTATGTACATAGAACGCAAAGTACAACACATATGCATAAAATAGTAACCCGTCTGCGCATGCGCCAAGAATATCACACGCACCTCACCGACGTGACGCGCGGGACGCCGATCGAGTCTCGAGTCGGCTTCAGGCCGTGCGGGAGTTTGTTTCTGTGCATCTGTTCATCCTGCGTAGCGTGGATCGTGGTGCAGTTTATTTGTTGTCCGTTAAAACGAACCCTTTTCAAAATCTAACCTCAAAGTTTATCTTAAAATATGAACGATAATAATAATAATAATATTAATGTATTAGTTCGTTGTCGCGTTGTGTGAAAAGTGAGCTGCGGTTATCGTATGGATTAAACTAAATTGAGAGGAGATTTTCTCATATCGAAGCATTAACGAGGAGTAAGTATGTATGCTAATTGATTTATTCAATCTTCAAATCGTGATGAATAATAATCACGCTTATGTTTCTAATTCTGATATTCGCCTTCGCCGCTCGCGTCTTGAAAGGTTGAGGTTTAATCGTACAGTCAAAAATTAGAAATATTTAAATGTAAATGAACGAGGTTGCCGCTTCTGCTGGCGGCGGTAACGGTTGTGTCTGGCACAACACCTGACTCTAAGAGGTAATATACTGCCCTTGTCACGAATGTTTGACTCCGCGTAGTCAAACCGACCTTTTATTCACGAATTGCTACTGATCGTGAGTTGCGCGTATTTCAAGAGGAGGATTTAAATATCCGTCAAATATCTAATGTCCATTGACGTTTAACGACTAACGAACCTCGCTCACCTTCATTCTTATTCTTCTCTCGCCAATTTTTTCGTCAATCTTTAGTCCCGTTCCGAGTCATTTGTTACGAATCCTTTTGAATCCGCTTCTCTTCTCTTGTTTTCTTTTTTCTCCGTTTCTCTTTTGAATTGACTTTCGTTAGCAGCTACAAATGTGATTACATAATGCGCGCGTTCGTATCTTTTGTTATAATTATTACGGCTTGAGAATATCAACCTTCAATTATACGTTATAACATCAGATCGAAGCAGCCCAACAACTGGTCAAACAAGATTCAATTCCAAATTCTTGCATTACGTAAAAAACCGAGTAATAGAAGAATAATAGCTACAATAACCAGTTGGATAATAACTTTGGCAAAACTTAACCCACTGTATTTTTAGCCGCAAAGTTATTACGAACTCGTGTAAAATAGAAGATGTTTTACGTATCAACGAACCAACCATCGGGAGTGGGCATAGATCCTCGCGGACAATAACGGATAACGTCCTCGATCAATGTTGACTATCTATGAATATAAGACACGGAGATAAAAAGTATAGTATAGAATTATAGCCGGATAGGCTCCACGTTGACCGAATGTGATTTCAGTTGTTTTTCGGGATCCTTGGCTCACGTATTGTGTATCGATCGGAAAACGTAAAACTAGTCTTTTCGGAATACAGATATGCCGTCCCGCCTGCCCCCGCGTCCCTCGCGGAAGTGCAGTCGATATAAAATTCCATTGAAAAATCGGTACCTCGTTCTCTGTATAAAATAGCCCCTCGGATGAAAAAAAAAAAGGAAACATCGTGCACCCAACACACAGGTGCGCGACAGGTGAGGGTCTCGCGCTCCCGCTTCGTACACATGTATGTATATACTGCACCCGCCACCATATACCGAATGCACGAATCCCTGAGGGCGAGGCGGCGAAAGAGTGAGAGAGAAAAAGAGAGAGGCGAGATAAACTAAAAAAGAAAAAGATATAAAAAGGGTCTGTCGGCGTCTGTCTCTCCTCTGTACGTATAGGTTCCACCCTCGCTCAGTCGGGGGACTTCGTCGAACTACTTTGCGACAGAAATAAGGCCTCTGAAATGATTTCTACCGCTGCAATTCTACTGCATATCTATACGCGTGTGCTTCGAGCATACTGTGAATGCGGTTATGTACCTGTATTTAATATAAACGTGTATAACGTAGATATAACACTGACTCTTCGTTACCTCCTCTCGCGGCATTTACGTTGCGCGTGGATCCTCACGGCGTGTGTAAATACACGTTACATACCTATATGCATAAACGTCATATATAGGTGTAGCGTGTAGGTAGGTACGGAGAATATAATACCGCAACTCTACGCGAGCTTATTTTGTTATTTTTTTTATTCATTTCTTCTTCCCGTCTATTAAACAACTTCGCCGTTTTTTCTATTTTCTTTTTTTTTTGTTTAATCGTATATTATAAACGTATATAGTAATGTAGAAGCATAAAATGTACACACGCTCATCCGTTTATGGATTTACAACAGTCTATACACATATTATCGTAAATAATGATTTTTTTTTCATCGCTGCTTTTGTGCGGAACGCGATATTGTACAAGACTCTCTCTTTCTTTTTCTCTCTCTCACGTCGTATTAATCGTGAGTTCGCTCCTCGTCCGTGCAGTTTCCGTCTAATCTCTTACACGTGTATCTCAAAGTTACGCATTTCTTACGCGGTGCTGCAGCAAGTGAATGGGAGTATCCATTGATGAATCGTTCCCTCGATATGAAATACTACATATAGCTTGCGGGGATCGAGAACGGTACGCGACAACACCTGACGTTTCTGCGTACATATGTTTATGTAGTAACATGACTACATGATATATATGTAATATAGTATATATATACCCGCGCCTATAATACATGTATACGTCGGTATAGGGCAAGCTAATACTTTTCGTTGACTCGCAAGTAACCCGAGACAAGGGAGCGGTGCATCCTTCCCTTTTCATTAACGTCTTGTGATGATAATTCGTTAAATAAAAGCTAATCGCGACGCGGCTTTGTTTAGAGATGAAAAAAAAAAGAAAGAAAAAAAGGAAGTAAGTTGTTGGAAAAATGGAATAAATTTGAGGAAAGGAATGAATCAAAGGATTATTATTGATTCATTATAAATATCATTTGACAATTATTACCTACTGCAAAGATATATGAAGACTGAGAATAATTTGAGAAATATATTTCTTTTTTACGCACCCGTACGCTCTGAAACACTACTTTTCATTCTTATTGTATACGAGAACGGATATACGCAACAACTCAAGAGATCTAAAACAATGGACAGTTCCTAACTACCCAAGCCTCGCTGAGCGTATTATACATACACACATAGAATCGCGGTGATATATACCTACGTTATGTCTACATTTCTATGCAAATATTTACAAACAAATGGCATATACATACATACATAAATAAATAAATAAATAATTTTGCTCTCTGTTTGCATAACTTCCGGAACTCTTCATCCCGATCCTCCTACTACGCCGAAATGATTTTCGGGGATCGTATATAGTTGATCGCCTTCCTTTACCAAGGACGTGTATAATTCCTTATTGCCTATATATGCATACGTGCGAGACAAAACAAAAGTTCGTTTATAATCCCAACAATAATTATTAAACTATGAAAGTTTGAAACACACAATTTTCTATTAATTAATTTCTTTATTCATTTTCTTTTTTTTTCATATTTAAAGATATAAAAATTGCATTCGCACAATACTGTTCCAAGACTTTATGCAGATATACGAGGAAGGTATAGGTACAAGGCGCGAAAGTTATTCGCACGTAAAACTCGACGCGAACTATATACATATGCATAGGTATGTACGTACATATAAGACAAGGATGAACGGAAGTAGGTGTATTTTTTGTTCTCGTTTGAGTAATTTCCTGCTCAGTCGTGAGTCGAGGGTGAGAGGCGGCGAGGGTGAGGCGTAGACGAACACCTTGAGCTCCAAGAACCGTGAAATGCGTCCTCGTATATCCTCCTCTCGTATAAACATATTTGTTTTTTGTCCATATGTGGGTAAAATGATCAAAAAAAAAAACAAGAAGAAAAAAAAAAACCAGGAAAACAAGAAACATTTGGTTTCCTAATTTTTTTTTTATCTTAAATAAAAATTCAAAACTATACTTCATAGGCTTGCTCAGCTTCTATTATACGTTTTATAAGCAAATTAGCGCCGATTATATGCTTATATGTGGAAGCTCGATGTTGGATACGGTTTTTGACCTACTCGGACGTCTTGGATGGCCACGGGTGGCGTAAATAATTTACCTAGCGGAAATACTGTATACCAACTATAACCGTAACTTACATTTTACAAAACGGCTTACTGCGGTTACTCGCGTTGCAATATTACCCCCTCTTCACTTCTCTATCCTTTGTTTTTCCCTAATTTATTTTTTTCCCCCATTCTCATCCTCGAGACATTAAGCGGCTTCTTCTCTCTCTCATTTCCGTTTTTCTCTTTCTCTAATTTCATCGACACAATTTTCGGCATTGCTTTCCCCTATTTCATAGAAAATTCATTGAAAATTATATTTCCAAAATTCTTACTAAATCTAGTTATAATTTACGAATGAAAATCCGAGATCGTTCTATACGTGGATCGATGGATAAAATTCACGATTCTTAATCATACAATTCCATCGGTACATTTTTTTATTCTTCTTCTTTCTTCACGTCGAATTGTTTCTGTCAGGAAAAGAAAAGAATGGGAGGAAGGAGAGCGAGTGTACGTTCTACGTTCTTACGTACACATACCTACGTGTACGCAACTCTTTATACGTACCTACATATAGTCCGATTTTTTACAATCGTGCAGGACAGATAACTCGCATTGATCAAGCACCGCGCAAACCTGCTGAATAAACCGAAGCACGTACGAAAGTGAAAGTGTCGCAAGGTTTCGATTATACTGCAGTATTTGACGATCACCGATCGAACAATCGATCGAGAATTTATTCATTATCAAAGGACGAAAAGGATCGTTATTAAGACATTTATGTACGTCGTAATGTGTAGAAATTAGATGTATTCTGTATTAACGAGTCTCGCGTGAAAAGAGGAGAAAAAAACAGAGTCTTTTATCGAATTTTTGAATTTGTTTTTATATTCTTTTTTCTTTTTTTTTTTTTTTGTTTAAATTTATCTGATAGACACGATCCGCGAAGCTATGTACACGCTTGAAGTGTTCACCTATACCTATACAAACCGGGGCTTCCGGTCATCCACCAGACTTCCGCCGGTCGTTCACGATCCCTCAACGATCTCAGAATTCCTCGTGTATAGCTTCCAATCGCCGCGAAACTTCTATATATCTGCAATATCAACAATTTTTTTCTTTTTCACTATTCAAAATGAACTCAAGATTCGGAAAGTCCAGGCGACCGAAAGTCAAGAAACTCGGAAATTTCGATTTATTTCTCAGATTTTGAAGACAAAAAATAGTTTATTCTAATCGAGAGCCGCAGGTCTTTGCGAAAATAAATTTGAAACATGTTTAAATCGGTTATGTATAGACTTTTAAAGAAATATATATATATGGGGCATTCCACGCCAAATCGACCTGGTCGTGACTCTCGACCTCTCACATCCGGTCCGCGATTTTTTGTAAAATTCTTCAGACCTTGAGTAGCAATCACAATTTTTTTCAGATTTTTCAAAATAAATTTGTGTGAGTCATAAATTTTAAAAAATTTTTTTCCAACACCCCGATGGCCGTGATCGAAAAATCTGAAAAAATTCTCGAAAATTTTGTTCGAGAAATGAAAATTTTCGAACTAAAATTCAAAATGTCTGGGCTCTTGCTTCGACCTGTTTTCTTTTCAGGTTTTTTTGAGAATATCACTATGAATCCGGAAGTTGTTCCGATATTTTTTTTTTTTGACGTAGTCAAGTATAGTTGATTCATGACCGATCACGAACAGTGATCGCTCTAAATTAATCATAATTTCACGTTGAAATTCAAGAAAAAAAAAAAAAAAAACGCTCGAAAATCGAGAAGCAAGAGCCCAGACATTTTGAATTTTAGTTCGAAAATTTTCATTTCTCAAACAAAATTTTCGAGAATTTTTTCAGATTTTTCGATCACGGCCATCGAGGTGCTGGAAAAAAAAATTCAAGAATTCATGACTCACTCAAATTTATTTTGAAAAATCTGAAAAAAATTGTGATTGCTATTCAAGGTCTGAAGAATTTTACAAAAAATCGCGGACCAGATCTGAGAGGTCGAGGGTCACGACCAGGTCGATTTGTCGTGGAATGCCCCATATATACTATTTTTTTAAACTGTGAGTCTGTAATATTAAAATTCGGAGCTTTGTGAATAACACAATAAAACGGGCTCAAGAATTATAAGTTATTATTTTTTTGTATCCAGGGACACTTTAACACCCCTGATTAATTAGTACAGCATGAAGGGTGTTAATCCGTCGACGCGGGTGGGTGGGTACTCATTGTCTTGTTCCCTCGGCCTCGGGCCAAATCTCCAACTTTCTCGACGATTATAATTATTTCACATACGTACATAAGGAAGATATATATACATTTATATACCTATGTTAAGCCTAGACTGCAAAGCTATAGTAGTTATTACTTGTTATTAGACTTTATCGATCACGAGTTCCGCGATGTCGAAAATTGTGTATCTTGTACCTAATATCTATAAACTTTACCTCTTCTTGGATAGGTGTCCACCCTCTCTCGTATTAAACTACGAAAATATTTCAAGGGTCTGGTGAACACTGAGAGGAAATATAGTCGACACCGCAAGTCACCTTATTGCGCTAAACAGGAACAAGATATAACCCGGTGTGATTATTTTCTACTCAACCTATACCTGTGATACGTAATTTCCCTCTAACAGCCGCGAAGGGGACGCACCGTTGCGCGGGGGTGTCCCAATTTTAAGGCAATTTCACACCAATTTCCTGATTCCAGATAGAATCGGGTTATAAAGTAAACCCCATGGCGTTATATAAATCCGCGACTCGGGTAGGTAGGTATATATAGAGGTAAAGGATATAGAGAAAAGAAAAGAAGAAAAAAAAAAATAGAACCAAAATTTCAACATGATGACAAAAAGAAAAAAATATATACCATTAAATGATCAAAATTGCCAGAGAAACTTCGAAACCGTTAGACTCATCGAAAAATACCAAGAGACCTTTTTTGTAGAGCGTTTAATTTTGAACAGAATTAGCCTTGCAGAATTTTTTCAAGTTACATATACACATGAGAAAGCGTAGAAAATATAAGATAATCAATATTGGAAATAAATGGGATGAAATTTTGTCAGTAATTAATCGAACACCTTGTATAGATAGACAATTAGTCATACTATACGGCTCAGCCTTCTCATATTTATACCCGTAGTATACCTATGTATACTGTAGAGAACCCCAACTATACGCGCGTGTAAAATGCGCGGCATGCGGCAGGTAGTACCTACAAGAGTAGGTACCCCGAAGAGAGCAGACCGGAAGTGGCGATCGCTAAGTATGCGCAGCCACGTATCGCCCCGTTCCTTGTTCCTCGTTTGCTAGCGTAGGTATAGGATATAGGTACAGGTATATATATTTACCTGGGCGTAGTTAGACCGCTCGTTTTTTCGAGACCATACGATATGCGATGTATAATCGAAGTGAGGTCGTCGTACGTATGTATAATATCAATTGAACATTATAATTTATAACGTGCAAGTATACGTTGAATGAAAATAATTTATGCGATTATTTAACTCGAAGTATCACAGGCAACCCCTCGTTCTTTGTTTCTATTTCATTTTCTAACTATACAAGTATACGTCGTTTTTTATATTCTCACAAACTCTTCCTTTCGCTTATCCGTTTCTATACAGTTTTCGAACGGAAGCCTTAGATAGATGGATATCTGTATACATATATAGGGGTAGGTACGAAATGCGATAGGAAGCATTACTCGCATTTATCGATCTTGACGAAATGTGAAAATAAATGAACGTAGAACAGATGTAAAGTTTACCAAATTTTTTCTCTCTCTTTTTTTTTTTTCTTTCCTCGATGTTTCATTCATCGAATATTTATTGTCCAGCAACACGCGAAAAGAAAAGTAAGATATCGCGTACTATATACACTGCATCGCGACTCCTCGTCCCTTTTCTACTTCTCTCTATCCTTCTCTTTCTGGCTTTATGAGTATAAACCAACGATTTTTCCTATCTCGACGTAGCTGTAGGGTAGGTACTACTTTACGAGAGAGTACGGAGTCCCTCTCGCATCCGGACGACCTCCCCACGTATGAGATATAGTTATGTACATAAATGTAGGTACATATGTGTTTGTAATTAAAAGTGGTCTTTGCTAGCATATAATAACAACCTGGAATAATAATTTTTTCTTCTATTTTTCTTCCTCTTTTCATTCACGTCAAGCAAAGCAAACGGTGGTCCCCTCTGCAGCCTTAGCGTACGCTCCAGAGTCCAGGGAGTTGAAGATATATTATCGTATTATATACGGAAATTTTTCTAGCTTTAGTTTCCTGCGTCAAATAACCCCCCCGCCTTTTAATCCCGAGCGTATTATACCGTCGTATGCAGTTCGTGGGGAGATTTCAAAGTTGATAAAAAATAAAAATACCTCACGTCTTTTCAGCAGATGGCACATATACTGGATATACTATTCTACGTGTAGGTAAAAACGCTGGGATAAATTAAAGGGCTTTTTCTTTTCACTTCGTTTTCATTAATCCGAAAAATATTACTTTCTCCTTTGAATCAGTCAACATTTTAAATATTTTATTATCATTTTAAATGTTATAGAAAGATGATATGAAAACCTTCCGAAAACATAGAAAAAAATAATTCAAATATAGGAAGTAGGATCGATTTCAATCATTCTGACAACTCCGAACTTTAATGTACGTAACTATGTATCTCAAAATTCTGAAAACGTTGACTAAAATTTTTCCTATCGCGTGGGTATAATACGAAGCTTAATGGTGTTATAGTGCTTCATTTTATTTTTACTACTGATTCTCTCCATGTACGCGTGTGTTTGTTAATTGTTTTCGCTTTATGACAGACTTCAAATGCGATGTATACTACCTACGTCTACGTTTAATTCACTCAGAAGAGCAACAGTCGCGGTAATAGTAGAAGCAGTAAGTAGCAGCGGCAGTTCTAAGTCCGATGAGAACTATCCCACGCACAAAGTAATTTCGACTCTCGTATTACGCACGGGCACCTTTCAGGTGCCGCACGCGGCTATATACGCACTTCCTTCAGCCACGGATCTAATTAAACGACCTAGTGTCGTATATACTTATATACACGTATAATATGTATAATATAATAACTGGATGAAACGCCGGGGACCGTATATGTATATATAACGCCGTGCTATATTCTGGTCAAACTTTATGATAATAATAACGAAAGTTTTCAGTTTTATTTTTCTATTTCGTTTTACTTTTTTCTTTTGTTTTTTTTTTTTTACTTAAACTTTACGCTCGACGATTTATGATTCGTTCTCAAGGACGCCAAGGACGAAGAAACGCGGCGGGGATAGTTGATGCAGTGGTCTACTGCACCGGGAAAAATGCGAATGCAAAATTCCAAGGATCGCGTGTCGCTATATAAGGGCGAAGGGGGAAGGTTTATATATGTGTCGGTAGGTATATAATGAAGATAATAACTGAAAATTCTTGAGATCGAGGGCCGTGAGAGTGAATTCGTTTGCGGACGACTTGGCCAGGCGAGACGAGGCGAGGCAAGACGAGGCGCGGCTTCCTTGCGGTCGACGACGAATTCCACCTTGAACGCGACGTCTGCACCACCCGCGTACGTAAGGGCTAGCTGCTGGGAGAGCCAGATTTTAAGTTAGAAATTCCGTTGTGCGGGAAAGTTTGGGGAGGACGGGAATCCCCTAGAATATCAAGGAGTCGGTGCTAGGAGCCGGGATCAGAAACCGCACAAATAAATTATATAATTTTGACAATATTTCTATCTTTTTTTCTTATCTATCAGGATTTCTAACGAGTGAGCAATAATTGGGTAAATTTTGAAAAAATCCAATTCTGAACGACAGATATAATACATGTGTAATTCTTTGCGATTATATATGCATGCGATTCTGACGCATAATATATTTTATCCTTTGATCAAGAAAATTGAATCATAGCTTTAGACATGCGATAAAAGGTATGGGATTTAATTATATATGCGTATACCGACACGCGGAAGGTTCGCGAGGATATACCCACTTCGTGTCTCATTGTCAGAGATAGGGTGCGTGACGACATGATATTGCAGCAGTTTTGACTGCACGCGTCGCGACGGTGCATTATACGTATATGGACATAATAGGCGTTATATATGTAGTTTTTAATACCTACCTATCTACCTATCTACCTATCTACGGCAAAGTCAAATTAATAAAATAATAAAAAGTAGTTAAATGCCGTGAGAGGGACGCACGACCTAATGAGGATGTAACATAGTTTGACCAGTTTACGAGTTACGCAGATCACCGATTATACCCGTATTTACCACGTATATACATATATATCTATACATTCAGCTTCCTACATATTACACGCGTATTCGCATCTACGCAGTATATTTCATAATTAATAATATTCTAGACTCGTCAAAACGTTGCGATAAAATTCCATTTTTTTTTCCCCCCCTTTTTTTCCTATATATTCATTTCTTTATTTGTCAATTCCAATTCAGTAGTAAATGATAAATTTTTTTATTTCCAGTGACAAAGCTCGCAATAGAATTCGATAATTCAAAGAATCGCACGCAGTTCTTTCTTCATTACTTTCGTGAACAATTTTATTTTGCCACTAGGTATTACCGTTATTTGCGTAACACTTTTCACGTGTGAGTAAAAGCATAAGTATAGTATTTTCTTTCTTCCTTTCTTTTCTTTTTTCGTTCTTTCGTCGGCTGCAGTATAAGTGGATATGTATATATATATATTTAGGTGGAGAAACTTGAAATATTGAAACGAATACGACAACTCGGTTCATGCACTTTGGGCAAGCACACTCTTATATCGATTGGCACTTGAATATCTGTATATATACCTATATATTATATATATAGTTATATATATATACGTGGGGAGATTTCTGTACCTAGCCGGGACCCGGTACCCGACACGCCGCACTCCTCAGCCCTTTTGGGGTCGCGTCAACCACCCCAGCCGCGTTATCAACGAATCGCGAGAGTCATAGGCACGCACAGCGCGCCCTCGACTTCCCCGCATCGTTTGTTCACGGCTGTCACGCTTTTCTTTCGCAAAGTAATTCAAATCCTATATACATATAACCAGTCGCCATTCGACGGGTGACATATTTAAATTCAATAAAAAGAAAAAAAACGAAAAAGCGTTAAAAATTACAAATTTCAACGAACATTATATCAGATGCAATTTTCACATATACGACATTTCCTATGACATTATTATATTATACATTCAAGTATGTGGAACGAATAATTATCTAAAATAAATAAACTATAACGCATTTTTGTTAAAACGATTTATCAAACGCTTCAAGACCTCCAGCTGCCAGTCAACAAATATTATCCGAATAGTACAGTGCACGTGCTCCGCGGGGGTGAGAGATGAGTCTCGACTCTGCGTTGGCCGCCTCATGTCCAACGCGTCGATCGTAGTACGAGTTTCAAGCGTCAAGCTGCGAAAGTGCGGACTGTTGAGATCGGAGAAAAAGCAGCGATATAGACCAAGAATTTTTATTATGATATACAAGTATATTTACATAGCATAATATATACCATGTGTAAAATATTGGGGA
Source organism: Rhogogaster chlorosoma (assembly GCA_944452935.1). Classification (NCBI taxonomy): domain Eukaryota; kingdom Metazoa; phylum Arthropoda; class Insecta; order Hymenoptera; family Tenthredinidae; genus Rhogogaster; species Rhogogaster chlorosoma. The sequence continues at coordinate 20,147,765 of OX101804.1, forward strand.
ATTTCATTTCTTCTCTTATTTTCCGTACGATATTCATCCCTCAGGAATCGTCCCCACGGTTTGCTTTTTCAATCGCGAATTATACATCTATATGTACATCGCGGTACTACGAACGGGACGATGCATGGCTACTGCTAAACGCACTGTATAGCGGCTGTATGTATGCACGTATGTATATGAATACGTGTATATAGGTATAGTAAAGAAAATTCGTGTGGTCCACGAATAGAACTTACTGGTGCAGGACTGTGTTTGAAAGTAACTAAACCGAGCTTCTCTGCCTCGCGGTGGAAGTCGGTGACGCAATTTTACCAGCCATGCGGGAATACTAACCGCGCGAGATGATCGCAATATTTATAGCGTACGGTAGTTTAATCATTTCTTAAACTGCTCGCCTTCTTCTTTTTCTCAGTTTTCTTGTATACCATAAAGCGCATGGGAGGCCGGGGTGAATTTCCGAATTTCAATATCGCCGACTCACATGGTTTTTCGAAAGGGTATTTTTCACGGAAAGTCTATGCATATTGCAGATTTGAAAAATTTTTAATCGTAACAAAACCAATAAAGGGGTCAGACTTACTTTTTCGAAAGAAAAGTTTCAATTTTCTAACAATTATTTATGACTTTAAAAGTTGTCGATTGAAGTAGATCATTAGAATTTCATTAGAATGAAATATTTTTTTTCACTTCACATCCTAAGAAATAGACCGAAATTTTCAAATTTTTTAACCCCTTTGGGAATTTTCAATCTTTCGGGAATTTAATTCTCCAAACTTACGACGTTTCGAAAAATTCGAGAATCGCCGCAAACGGATTCAGAATTTAAACCTCTCGAAACGTCCGCAGTGCCTTTTGTTAATGTGTTTATATATACAGAGGCGTAGTCTTATTCTATAGAGTTTTATTATTATTTTTATTTCGGACGAACGACGATTTCATCTCTTCTCTTCTCGCCTCGTCTCGTCTCGTCCATTCTATATCTATGCATGTGATTGCTACTCGTGCTGTTAGACTGACGTTTGTTTAAATTGGAACGACGCACTGATGCTGGGAAGTTGATGCATATTTTATTTACCCGTTCGCCATAATCGTCAGACATACGCAGCTACTACCGGAGACGATCAAGCGTGGACGTTCTTGCGTCACGGTATATATGTATTCCTACACGTAACAATTCCCAAACCGGAAACCAACCCTGGGAAAATTACGCAACAAGCTATATACCGTTTAGTGTCGTTTTAGTTTCTCAATATTTTCATACACAACATCAGCTAGTCTGACTCTGTATTTAAAGTCACCTCAGAACTTGCATTATATTTTTTCAAATCAACCCGACTTCAAAATTTATACAATAATCTGAGTTTTTCGCGTCGAATAAATTTCGAACAATTCGACCGATTATAACGAAATTTGGTGCAGAATTTGCGGAAAGGGAGGGAAAATTGTGATTTTAAAGAATTATTAATATCTCGGAGACCGTTCCAGACCTAAAAACAGTCGGAACTAAAATTTCATGTGTACAAAGTTGCAATAATTTTTATTTCTTACAAAAACTTAAAAAAAGATCAAAAATCTCGTCATTTTGATTTCCTATCGTCAGATGTAGTCTGGAAAGAAGTAAATCACGTTCATTCAATACAAGCACGAAGATGTACACGCGTCAAAGTCTAAATTGCAAGACTTCATTATACCCCGATGTAGAAAGTGCTGTCCATATATAGATATAAGTTCCTTAACTGAAGCTGCTAGGCGGTACAAGGGAAGGTTTGTCGCCCTGCATGACTGTCGTTAGTAGCATACGAGCACCCTTCGCTTTTTCTATACTACTGCATCACCAGCAGAGAGTCTCTACCTCGGCTGTAGACACTTGTTCCTACAGCAGGCACCAGGCGGCTTTCTTTCTTTCTTTCTTTCTTTCCTTCCTTCTCTTTATTTGTTTCTATCGTATATAGCCTTCCTTCTCTTTTCCTAGCCCCCATTTCCTTCCTCTTCTTTACCCCGGCTCTATATCCCTGTCGAAAGAAATGAAAGTCCGTGAATTCTTGCGAGGGAGGCTGTGACCGGAAACAAAGGGTTGAATTATCGCATATATGAATACTGGGTGTTCCTAACTACGGGTCCTAGCCTTGGGTAAAATTCCAGGATATGTCATAATATATATGTGATTTTTCTATGTAATCGAAAGTTTCGTCATTATCTTTGGAATCGCAATTAGTTTGAAAAATTAAAAAAACGAAAAATTGACAAATTTCGAGATCTAGACGGATATCATCGGTGCAGTTGCTGCAGGGTGTAGATTTGACGAAAGCGTCGTAATCCGGTATTATACCTATAGCGATCCGTATATCTCGTCGTTAGTTAACGTGCATCGTTGCAGCTTCGAGAAGTCTGAATAATTAGCACTGGTGCAACGGCGACGAACGGAGATTAAAAATGTCGGAAAAATGCGACGGCTGCAAAATTCCGCTTCACTAAAGCTCCGGTATATAAGTAGAGGATAATAGAAGAAAATTATAAATCCGTACGTAATATCGAACCCCGGAATGAACACGTGCACGTATACCTATCTCATTATCAGTTATTCGCTGCGGAAACGCATCAGCGCGTTTGAAACAATAAAAAAAATTATATCGACAATTTTCATACCCTCATTACACCGCTTTACTATTTTCACTCATTTTTCGAAGGATTTTTTCACATATTTAATAATGATGTATGCAGCTCAATATTTAGAAGCCTGTTATAAATTAAACAATGAATTATATAAAAACATGAATAGTATAAATTTGCAAAATTTAGGCAAAAAAGGAAAATAAATTATTCTAGAGTTTGTGAAGTTGGTTTTTTTTTTTTTTTCTCCGACAGTTGCAGATAAATTACAATTAGCCTGTACTAATTGACTATCCATCGATTCGAAAAGCTTTTCGACCAATTACGCAAAATAAATAATTATCTATATAATTTATATTCGTTCAACAGACAAATATCTGTATAATAATATATAACTACTTACACCTGCATCCCTATGGAACACGCGTATATAGGTATATATGTATATGTATTCAAGCGACTACGAGGTTCAGTAGCCCGCGGCAATCTGGTCATTCTACTTTAATACCCGCGTTATACTATACAACATATAGGTATATGTATGTACTTGGGCTTAAGTATGCAGTGAGAATCATTTTGAAGCAAGATAGCGGGGAATGGGAGATGAGAAGTAGAAGGGGGAGGATGAGGAGGATGAGGAGGATGAGGATGAGGCATCATGAACAGCGAAGCTCTTCCGTGACTCACGCGTACTTATACAGTGTGATTCAAGTTCAGCGGGCCATATTCTTCTGAATATAGAAGGTAAAGATTCCCCGCAAAAATCTAAGACTAAATTTCCTTTACCAAAAATTCGAGGGACCAATACTTTCCGAGATACGGAAGATCCCAGTTGACCAATCGCAGAGCGTATAGGTCACGTATGACACGGTACACCGCGCAACTTCCGCTCATGGGCAGCCCTGACTGTGTCACTTGTAAGTTCTGCGATTGGTCAACCGAGATATTCTATAGCTCGGAAACTATTGGGTCTACGAATTTCTGGTAAAGGAAATTTCGCCGCAGAATTTGGCAAAGAATCTTTCCTGAAAATATGGCCAGCTCGATATGAATGGAACTGTATATACTCGTTATTTACAATGCTCGGGTACTATATTATATACATATATAGTACAATATACTACATAATCTGCCGCGATAGTAAGATTTTTCCGATTAATCGAGGACAGCGACATCGGGCGCACACGAAGAATTACTCGGCACGTTGACTGACTACAAACCAGTTTCACCTGGAGTAACCCATCTACCTACCTTACTTACATCCGCCAGTTCGCCTGGCTGTTTGCCTGCCCGCCTGCGCTACCTATACGTCGATCTACGGTACCCTGTGACTCAAGTTACACCCGCTAAAGTGTTTATATTAAGTCTAAAAACCGAAAGCTACTTGTGTGGCTATAATTTGTTTTTTTCTTTCTTTTTTTTTTCTTTTTTATTTACGTTTTTTTTTTCACTCTTTACTAAATTGGATAGAGCTTATAAAGGAAACAAAAAGAATGGTTTCAGATTAAAAGAGCAGACAAGTTTCGTGCTCGAAACAAGATAAAAAAAAAAAACGAAACTTGTATATAAAAAAAAGGCTTGATTTCTGGATAATTTTATACATGGACCAGAATATCTGTGATCTGAGAAGTTAATCTGCCAATCGTTATCTATGATCAATGCTTTTGCTCAGATTGTATATCTAGAATAAACATGAGAGATTGTCCCGGGTGAGGAAATTCTATTTCATAAAAAAGAAGAAGAAGAAAGAAAAATACTTGTATGTATCTACAGATAGTTTTGTTTTATCTTGAAAAAACTGAATTATGTCAATTTTATCATATACTTATCCTAAAAGGCTGTTATAAATTATTGATAATCGCGAAGCAACGATCTCTATGGTAGTTCGTTAGTTCCGTAACCCACTAGGCGCCAACTGCATGGCATAGCCTCAGCTTCAGTCTCAGTCTCTGGCTCATCGTCAGCCTCAGCCTCTTCCGCTATCTGAAAGTCCGCACCGAACGAAGAGCCTTCCGAGGTATGCGGCTACGGTATCGTGTCTGACGTCACTTACTTAGCCAAGGTCGTCTGACGAGTTCGTGCGTCCTCGATGGATCCTCGGCCAAATAATTCACGTGTCACGTTTTCTCGATCTATTATTTTTTATTTAATTTCTTTTCTTTCTTTATATGTATATAGGTATAACAGGATAATTATTATTCAACTTTGATGTGATTTTCGTTATTGCAAATTTTCCTTTTTTTTTTCTACTTATTATTATTATTTATCGAGATCTCCTCTAGCGATTGGCTGTATAGAAATCGATTCGTGGGGGCAACCTCGTGAATTTATTCCTGGATTCTAGTGACGTATATCTCGAGTGACGTCGAGTACCCCGGTCGCTTGTCGGCGATCCGCGAATAGCTTTCGAGCTGGTTTCGAGGAGCACCCCAGTCCGCGTTTGATCGATATGTACCTAGAGAATCGATCCGTACCTAGCCCTATACCCTCTGCCCTGTAACCTGTATATAAGCTTATCTTCTTACATTTCCATAAGCGATAATTTTACAAACGTGTTAAAAAATTTGGCAATTAATTTCTCCTGTTTTTTTTTTCCATTCATACTTGCGGGATTTAAAAAAAAAAATTTCCTATTTTCCCGTGAAAACAAAAAATTAAAATATGGCAAAAAATTGACGATTCGAAATCTCTTTAAATACGCACGTCATTCTTTGTTTCTTATTGTTAGCATACGGTATACCAGTGCAGCGCGTCTTTGACGCGTGCTTCGCGTAACCTGAAACAACAGCTGTCGCCTTTTCTCCTGTAATAATGTACTACATGCTAAGTTCTTTTTTTTCTTTCTTTTCATTTTCCGTCACGTTTTTTACTCATTATTTTATTTTTTCTTCTTTACGTTCTGTTCCAGATGGAGGTACACACTATCACGTGACTAACGGCTGTCTACAAACGCGTGTCGTCTGTCTGCTGTCAGAAACAAAAAAATCTCATTGTCTCCCGCGCTCGAATGTATACGAAATAAATAATAATAATAATAATTAAAAATTAATTTAGTAAAGAAAAAAAAAAAAGAATAAAAATTTTAATAATAATATTACATTTTTTCGGTTAAATAAAAGGCGAAATCTTTTTTTTTTTTGTTTCGCAAATTTTTTACCTTTCGTATTATTTTTTGATGAAAAGGTGCGTAACGAATCCCTACGATTTTTGTTAGACAGTGTATTATCTGAAGAAAAAATAATTCACGGTGGAACGTCTATAGAAGCTGAAATATATGAAAATAATAAAAGTGGAAGAAATTATAATGCGATGGCGGGTAGTAACGTTGCCTCTTGCACTTGCGTACCTCGCAACGTTCGCTACAAACTTTCGGAGTGAAACTAACCCTCCAGTTTGATTCGGGATTTTGATCAATCCGTATGCAGGCGCCGCGAATTTATTCCACGTATATTATAATACTTCGTAAACGCACGTGTTTCTTTCAAGAATAAAATAATAATAATTATAATTTATAAAATACATTAATAAATTGATAAATGATGACGTTTTGTGAAAAAAAAAATGTGTCCAGGCACGATGTGTTCTCGTTTATTTATTTATTTCTTATTGTTTTATTTCATTTTTCATAAAACGATGAATGAAAATAATTAAAGAAAAGAGATATAAAAGATTAAAAAAAAAAAATTAAAAAATTAAAAAATCGTCAGAATTTGATAATAAAGAAATAAAGAAATAAAAATAATAGACAAAACAAGGTGCAGTGAAATGTTACTAAATAAAAAAGAGTCGCAGACGTAGAGTAGAGCCGCTGGTGCCTATTATGACGGAGTACCTGGATACCCACTTCGTTCGGGCTCTTTGCCGCGATCCAGACAGACGAACTCTTCAGGTGAGTTATACCCGTGCAGCGAACGAGTGCTTTTCACGATACTCGATATTCTGCCACGATACTGTACATTATATCGTATGTAATTATGTGTATGACATATATATGCAGTACATGTAGTATGAAAAATGTAGACCTACCTCTATGTACATGCATCGTCAATTCGTTAGAGAATTAATATGATTCTAAATATTATATATAGAAGCATTGAGAGTAATATCTTTATCTATGTAGAACTAGACCGCGAAGTGAACTGTCAACCTTTATACGATAACCTGGTACAGCTGCAACGTTTTTTTTTTGGTTTTTTTTTCGACACAATTTCATTCATCTTAAACTCAGAGCCTGAATGCGATATGATATATCTTCTGCTCTTCTCCGATTCATGTCACGAAGTAAATGGAAAATTCTTTTCTCAACTATATCGTCTGTAGCTTCTTCTTTTCTTTATCCCTTATATACTCTCTGCGAGAGAAGAAGGAAGAAATTGTTTTATAGAAATTTAACCAGTTGACTATAACTTTAATGAAAAAAAAGAATTTTACATTGACTACGTCGGTTTTTTTTTTCCCTACTTTATCGTAAAATATGCGCTATAATCGTATACATATATTCGTTGAGAAATTTTACCTAGCGTAGGTATATATGATCTACATATATACCCACCTCCCTTCGCAAAGTAATTAGACCGATCTCAGTTCAGTATTAGTTCTATTAAGAAAAATCTAGATCAACTTCCATACCCATACGACCTAGAGGTATAGAAGTAGAGGTATAGGCGCGAGCGAGAGCGATTAAAACGCGAGTTAAAAACCCCTCCGCAAATCCTATAGGTATAGACATACACCTACTGGCTTATAATACATATGTACTATGTATATAACCGTATAGAACCTGCACGCCGCTATGGTATAATATATATCATCATGCGTAGGTCTGGATTTCTAACCACACGTGTCTACATAAAATATAAATATATATATATGTGTGGCTTTACAACGTCCTACGCGAACTTGTTCTAGGATACTTATTCAAAAAAAAACGTCAATTGGTCAACAATATGTGACACGTGTATACATAAGGTATGCGTGTATATATAGGAAATGGATAAATAAGTACCAGCAAAAAATAATAATAATAATAATAATAGAAGATTTATTCATTTTTCTAACAAAGTCTTTTATTATTTTTCTTTCTTTTTTTTTTGTCTCGACGAAATTTTTTAAGAGGATTAATAAATCTTTACCAGGATTCGTATAATTTGACCGTCTCCTCTTTTCGCTGGTCTGAGAAAACACAGATATATCCTATACGCGTGTAGATAACGCGTGGCGACAGGGTGGCTAGCGGAGAGAGGGATATATTCATATATATATATTCGAGGAACGAAAACAGTCTTGAGTCAATGCGCGCTCGTGGGTTGTTATAGACGAGCGAATAAGCGCGCGCGCGCGCGCTACTAGCGTCCCACTTTCCGAATGAAAACACGTCGGCATTTGCTCAGCCCTGGTTTATCTTTTCTTCTCTTCTCTTTTTCCTCTTTTTCCTCCCATATCGCAGATTACGAATTTACGTCATTCTATATACTTATATACGCGATTTCGTATATATGTATATATCCTTGGGAAAATTCGGAAAGATTTTACCGCGTCTCGCGTAGCCCGCGGCATCGGGACGCGATTGGATTGAGCATATATATATCTTGAGTTTCAGACTGATTATGAGTGGCGTCGCCCCTTAATATAACTGATTCATTCTCGTCGTCGTTTGACGCGAAAACTAGGATATCCATATCATACCTATAGTCATCTTTTTTCATCAATCAAAATAACTTCGTCGACATTATTTTTTTCTTACTATATACATATTATATACATCTCTATCCATATGTACGTATCTCATTAATATTTTTCTCTTCTTTCACAAATTCCGTAACTCTTTTTCATCTATTTTACAGGATCTACAAATTATTTATTACGGATTATTGGGACTCGAAGTTCTTCGTCCATGCAGAGATTCGATTCTTCGTGGATTGTGTAAGATTGTTCGATACGAGAGACACCATGCCAATCACGTCCTATACTAGTAAGTCATTAATAAATATCACAATTTTTATTCCTTTACTATTTTAACTTTTCTTTTTTTTTTTTGATTTTCGTTCATTTATTTTCAAATCTAATCAAAGAAAGAACAAAAAAAGATTCAAATTCAAATAATAACTGTACATGTCATGTCTCCGAAGAAACACGTGGTCGTTGAGTGTAGCGTCGGTCTCACTGCCTCCATCTGCTAGCTAGCGGAGAAAAATATTTTCCAACATTAGTGCAGATATCTGTTTTAGATCATTCGGAAAAAAACTAGGTCGGTAAACGTGCCTTACCGTCCGCTTTACCGACAGTTGAAAAGTAGAACGCTATCGCATCGATTGACGCGAAAGTTTTTTCTTTTCTTTTTTCTTTCTTTCTCAGAGCTTAGAATATACTATGACAGAGTCCGCTTCTGTAGTTAACGACAATTAGATTTGAATTTGAAAAAAAAAAACTTGTAAATCTTTTCGCGGTCTCGTGCGGTCTTATCTGATACGGCGACGGGAATAACGTGTGATGAACAGTATTACATAGTTGTAAAAATTATCTTTTCTACATCTACTTATATACACTTGTGCGAGAAGTCCAAGAACTTGGAAGTAAGAATAATTATTTATTTCAAGCTGGTATTTCCCCCATTTTTATTCATGCAACAACAATAATTATACAGAATTTTGTATTATTTATAGAAAATTCGTTTCAAGTATGTTACTTATTTTGTGATTTTTCTCATTCCATCACAGCACCGGGGAACTCGCTACTAGCTGGTACATATTACTCTCCGGTTCCGTATTCATTGATGGTTCGATGTTTCTACCCCGTTCTAGGTAAGTTTTTTTGACAATATTTGTTTTTATTTTTTCACGACCACGATTATTATCTTTTAGAATAAAGTAGAAAGTGTTTTTTTTTTTTTTTTGCAATTTCAAATGAACGAAAAGCAGAAAATAAATTAAACAAACCGTATATATATATATATATATAAAACATCGATAAAGGAAAAAAAAAGGTCCGCTATACTGTAATAAAATATATCTAAACGAGAGCGAAAATCCTGAAAGTACCAAAAAATATACGAACGATTTCGGTTTATCGAGGTATATAATACCTATCGGCGTATAGATACACGGGCAGTTAGTTATTCGATCGGTAAATGACGCAACGAGGCCAATACGCACGTACAGAACCTTTTCCCATCCGCGGATGGTTCGAACGCGCTTCGCCGATTCGCAAAGGACAGCTTTACCCGTCATGTACGATGTTACGCAGAGATAGGTTATACGTGTGTGTAGTATTATATCTATAACACGCAGGGAGTTGCGCACGTCGCCCCTGGGGCGAAAATGAGAGTTTTGTAGAGGGGTCGCCGCGCGTATGTATATGTATATCTGCGCGTGAAACCGCATCTGTATGGTATAGGTAGGTGGTATAGATGTATAGATACCTGCGAGAGAGTAACTCACGCGCTTCGCCGCCCCAGTGTATAACAAACATTCATTCCCCCCCGTGGTTTATACTCGAGAAACGATTATATTTTGACCGGGCCTTAACTGAGGCGGAAATTCAAGAGTCGTAATATAAAATAACATCGCGTAATATGGTATAACGTATAACAGAACGAGGAGCGGTGTATAACCTAACGTAACGAGCCGCAAAGACTCGAGGGTATTTCCCGCTCGCAATTAACACGTGTCAACTGTAGCAAAGCGTATAAAAGTATCTTGCTTAATATACCGACAAGAAGAAAAGGCATACAGGGAAAAGTAAAAAGGAAAAATAACAAAGAAGAAAAAAAAAAACTACTAGCATATGTATGTATTTTTTTTTTTTTTTTTGTTTTTCTATTTTAAAACCTAATTAGCTACACTTTTCCTATTCATCGTATTATAATGGTAATGATTGAGGATAACGTATTATAAGGACCCTTAAACATTGTCGGGAAGGGATTATATACACGAATTTTTTGACAGTATATTTTCACACGGGGTGGCAGTGGATAGACGAGATATAAACCGGCGTAGGTCAACTCGCCTCGTCTCTCGCTCGACCCTTTTTCGTCAGTTCGCGCTTTATGACCAGGATCGAACATTATATCATCACAGTATAGACTTTGGAGTATAATGTGTCTGGTGAGAATCTTCGACTGAAAGGATTCGGTGATTGATTGAAAGAATCTATAGGGAATAGGACAGAAATAAATTGGAGGAAAAAATGTCTTTTTTTTTTTTCAAATTCTTTTATCTCATTATTTATTACTGTTGTATAATTTTATTAATTCATCGACGATGAGTTTAGATATATAGTACCTATATATATATATATATATCAAGGTTATACCTACACGTGTCTGATTATTGTGGCGATGGATGGATTTTATCTGCACTATATAGCTCGCGGAATGATTCAACATGCATATCTGTCACGACTGCACGTCTTCACGATAAATAATTATCATACACGATATATTTGCTTAGTTTAGTTATATGTGGCGGTAGAAATCGTTGCAGAAAAGAAAAGAAAATTTAATAAACGCGTTATTAAAGAAGAAAGGAGAACCTAGGTTTCCTTTCTTCGTCGTATAACGTGTTGCAATTTTAAAACCATTAAGTTCATTAGAAATACAACATTGTTTTTTTCCTCCTCGAGGATGTATGATTTTCAGAAAATTGCGAAAGAAAAGAAATGGAAAAATCAAATGAAAGAAGCTTACTGCCTACTAGTTATCGGCGTAAATAAATTATTCTATATTCATGGATATCGTCTGTTATACGGAGTCGCGGGTCAATGGGTTGGAAATAAAAAATTGATATAGGTATATAAAAGAAAGATTTAGTCCATCGGTATAGTAGCGGGGCGTGGTGCAGGTCTCGTAGTTCTCGCAGAGTCCTGTTTCTCTTTCTCTCTGTTCTTTCTATCCCCTACCTCCGTCTCGCTCACGTTTTCGCCTCACGCTCATCCCTCCGTCCTTTTCTCCCCGATAATACGAAGACGCCCGAGTCATCCCGAACAGGATCCGCTCGTCGCCCGCCAGTCACAGTCCGCAGACACCTCATTCGCCTCTCTCGCTGGAACGAGGCTTGATACCAGTGGATGTCAATTCACGTTTAGATAATAAAAATAAAAAACAAATAGTGTCAGTTCAGTTACTTGCGGTGTACTGTAATTGAGATTTTACTGTGCTACAGTGTCTTCGAGTGTACAGTTTACCGGCTTATACAATTCCCATATAACAAATATACATATGTACAAAAATTTGATATAACAAATCTTCGAGTTCATTAATTGATTAATTCATTCGATCACCTTCGTGCGACGAAGGTATTACATTATAGGTATATACACCCCGATTTTCTCTTCTTTTCTTTTCTTTTCTTTATTCTATACGATGTACCTAGTGAGACGATGATGAATGGAAAATATTTTGAATAGCGGCCTTTTTGGTATGCGATAAATTTCTTTTCGCTATATAAAATATGTATCACTTTCCTCGTTTCTTTACTATGCTAACAATTTCCTCGTACAAATAATAAATAGATAAATAAATAAATTGATATAACCACGAGTTAGATTCACCGCAAAAATCTACTATATTGTATTATAGCGACGTAACGAGGACGTCACAGTACTACCGTTGTGCGCCAAATGCTTCCATCAATTACACCTCTCTCTTTCTCTCTCTCTAATTTTCTATCTCTAGTTCTTATCTTCCGCGAATAAAAAATACATATCGATGAATAATTCTTTTTTTATTTTTTATTTTTTCTTTACTTCATTTCTCGAATAATATTTACTCGCGATCTATATATATATATATATACACATCGTAGACAGTTAACCGCTTTGATATTTAAATCGTGTTAAATCATGACCCGACTCTATATATGACCCTTTGATATTTTACGTCGCAGGTATATAGGTATATGCGTGCGTATATAGGATAGGTATATATGTATTATGGAGTGAATTTAGTTTGAAATTACATCGTTAGATGGCAGGCGGTATAACGTATCCTAGTATGATCGAGCTAGATATATTTAATACCGAGACTGCAGTATATAGAATAAGAAAAGTATGATAAAATAATACCTACGATACTTATTATACTGGAGGCCTGGGATCGTGCGGGAGACAGTGACAGTTCACGGAGTACGAAACGAACCTACGTCAACAAACCCAACATCCGTCCTCCTTTCCCGCGACTATATGTTGCGCGTAGAATATACACACGCTTACCTATGATACATAGACGAAAGACTTTAGTATACTTTTATTTCTAATACACACGACGTTGCAGAAATTATACGGAGAAATGTCACACGCCCTCATATACACTATAATATAACAGAATACTTTATACTTACATATTAAGGTATACATATGTATGTACAAAACGAGAAGTAACAAATGAAAAGAAAAGAAAAGGAGAGAAGCGGGATGAGATATTTTCTAATTAGTCAAGTCTTTTAGTCAGCCTTTTAATTCTTCATTAGAAAAAAGAAAAGAAGAAAAAAACTGATTCGTTTCGCATGAATATATAGTTGCAAAGCTGATGTGAATGAGAAAGTGAGTGGGAGCCAACGACAAGTATTATAATTTATAATCACCTGTGCGCAGCAGAAGGGTATTATTAATCGTATCAGCAATTAATATAAATTAGATATCAGGACCGTAAGATCGCGCGGAATTTTTCTTTCAAAAAATAAACAAAAAATAAACACGCAATTTAACTTTTATATTAAACGCTGTATACATTATTTGAGAAATGGGTTTTCTCGCAGAGTGTTGCAGACCTCATTCGTGAAGTGTGTTTATGTACATAGTTTTTATTGTGCGCTGTGTGACCGCGGTATAATAAAATATCTGTGCGTTTCTTTAACAATTGACCATTAGTTTTTTCTTCCTAAAGTGGAAATAATTTTTTTTCATAAAATTATTAATATTAATTATAAAATAAAACTATTTAAAAAATAATAACCGGCAAACTGGATGCCACGGACGGTGCCCCGCCACCCCCGCCTCCACCTGACATCACCATTACCCAAGATGAACGGTGAGAACTGTCGCAATTATCTTTTTCATTTTTTTTTTTTCATTTATTTTTAATCATTTCAAAGATATTACAAAATGGTTTGTTTTTTTTTTTTTTTCTTCTTTTAATTTGGAAATATTTCGCAAATACATAGACCATATACGTAATCGTCAAGGCAAGATACGTGCACATCTTCATCCTGAAAGAATCTGTGCGCGGTGAATCGATTTACATATCGTATATACCTGCCTAGATTTTAATTGAATATTCATATTCTAAGCCAGAAGGTGATCTTGTCCTAAAGAAGCATAAATCGTTCGATTAAAAAAAGCAGAAAAAGGAAGAAACCAGTTTTTGGCAAATTATACTCTTGTTTTTAACGGACCAATGAGCCAGCTAGGCTATATATTTTTACTGTGACTATTATTTTATGTTATATATATTGTATATACGTACGTATCTAGTTCGTGCGACCAGTCGAGTCGAGCGAGCGAAAGTTTGAGTATATCTACCTTATACCTACCTGACTATAAAGATGCAAAAAAAGATTATTTTTTTTTAGCCCAGACAAGTTATTAAATTTGCATGAGAGCCGCGCACGCTGACGTATAGCTTTATAGCTGTAACTCTGTAGGCCCCTGGGGTATATACACGATATTTAATCGTCAGCTAAGGTAATAACGACTCGTTATTACAAAACGATCGTTACAGGGAATCGCCTCGTATGTACCGGAGTATATTATACCTGCATATAAATGGAATAAAATTTATCTAACTAAATATTATATACATGCGGTTTATAATTTCTATATAATTGAATAATGATATTCGCGAGATTATAATACATAGATGTACAATAATCTATGTGTGTGTCTGTTGCGTAACTTTACCCAGTTTCTGTACATATATACATATATATATATATAGCAGATAAAAACACGAAAGGAATAAAAATCCATATTACATATTATTACACCACAAAAAGATAAAAATAAAATTTTATAAAAATATACAAACGAGATTATATTTGCAAGTTTATTATTTCTCTCTTTTTTTTTTCTTTTCTTAATATACATATTCCACGCTCGTATCTTTGTACTGCACTTGTTGATTCGACGGGGTTAAAATCCCGGATGCTCTTCTTCCTCTTTCGATATACACATATGCAGTTATAAAGATAAGGGATGCATTTCTTTGCTAAATATTATATCTCTACGGTATTCGTAAATAAAATACGCTATATCTGCACGATGTGTTATACACAAATCTCCGAAATACGAAGTAGGTAGCCTATTACGATAAGGGCTGTGTTCTATCCAAAATTAACTTTTCTTTTTTTTTTCTTCATTTTCGATGTGAAAAAATATACTTTTTATAAAGATAGGCATATTATATACCTTGTCAATCATTTTTCACATTGTCATAAACCTACTGAACGAGGATTTTTTTTTCTTTAAATCTCGTTGCAATTTTCCGCGACCCCGTAACGTATCGTGTGTTGAAACGCGTACAGGTGTATAGTTATATGTTCCGTGGGAATATCGCGAATATACCGACAAGTCAGAAGATAGTATGTATTAACGTTCATCGAGAGAGTCGAGAGGACTACTTATACTTTAACCAAGCATCGGAATGCACTCGATAGCCTTGGCCGCCGCGTTCTACCGCGGCCACGTCCACGTCGTTCGTTTGAGTTGCGGAGCGAGGCTATGCGAGTCTCGCGCGAAAGAGACGAATGCGAAACGCCCGTTCATCGTCTATACGCAAGTATAGGATCAGAGTCTGGGACTTGAGTTAGTAGTGGCTCCCGATCAACGTGAGCGGGAACTTGTGACATTTGATAGTTTCTCGAGAAAATTTATCATCCTGTATACGGAATAGTCGTATAGGCACGTGTCTAAGAAAAATCAGAAATCTCGACTAACTATAATATATACCTGTAAAGATTTATTTCTCATTTCGAATATAGGAAAATCGTCGAGGGTTGCAGGGTGAACAATAGATACATTTTCACGAATCAAATCTACTATTCTCGTTCGTTATATATATATACGTGTACGTAGGTAGTACGTACTGCAAGATTGATCGACCGTTCGGCGCATGACTGCTATATATACCTATATATATTATATACTATTTACTATACGATATTACGATGTCGTATCTCTTTTTAAACGCGTATTACAGTCTAGCATACGTATTATTATAATTTTTTCTCGGAATATATTAAACGTGGATACAAAAATTGAAAAAAAAAAAAGAAAAGAAAAGAACTGTCGTTATCATTTTTTTTTTTTTTTTCCTTATTTTTTCCGTTGTTCTTTTATTTATATATTTCCTTGAATTGGAATATAAATATAAGTATTTCATAAATCTTCGTATACATATAAATAATAATTGAAGTGAATTAGATATATATAGTGGTGTAACTGAAATTTTCAGGGAGTGTTGAAAACAAAAAAAAAGTCTATATCATTCATAGACTTTATTTTTATTTTTATTCTTTTTTTAATAAAAGATTCAAAAATTCAAACTTACGCCACTTTTTATTTGTCCATTGATCTGAAATCGTTGCGGCAATATCTCGCATGCGTCATATAATAGTTTACATCTTACGCGTGCATGCGATATAGGTAATAATGAAAATAATGACAAAAATATTTGATTAAAAACACTAATAATCATAATAATATGTATAATTATAATTTCTACCTTCACGCGCACAGTAATACTTAGCTTTTTTTTTTCTTTTTTTAATTTTCTTCCCTTTTTTTTTTCTTTATTCATCCCGGGCGGGGCATTTCGCGAATGGTAGACAAGCGAGTAATTGGAAAATCTAACATGAAGAAGATTTTCAACCGGCGTTGTTATACCGCGCGCTGCGCTGCGCTGCGCCGCGTCGTGTCGTGCCGTTCGTACTGTGCCACGCTGTGCCGTGCGCTGTTAAAGCTTGGGAAGAGAGATAAACCAGGAACGCGCCGCGCGCGGTACTACTATACGATGTTCGCGTAATAAGGCCGGTACGAGAGGTAAGGGGGGGAGATTGGGTGGGTTCCTGCACGTACAGTAATTCGTATGGTTAGCAGCTGCCTCCTCCGTGAACCAAGGTTAACATTAAAAGGTTGTTCAACGTTGAAGGGAGGGAAGAAATACGCCTTCTATCTTGATTAAAAACTATTCTGTTTTTTCTTTTTCTTTTCTTCTTTTTCTTTTCTTATTAACATTTTTTTATAAACTTTACCTTTAGCATATATAATATATAGCATGGGAGAAGAAGAGAGTTATATTCAACGTGTCAATTGAATTCTTGAAAAAAAAAAATCAATTAAAATATAAAATTAAATAATAATAATAATAATACTAATCTGACCATCCCCGTATATCGAATTCGTTTTTGTCTTTGTCTTCTTCTCTCTTTTTTTTTGGGGGGGGGATTTGTTTTCCAAACAATTGAACAAACAATATATATAAACAATGGTATAACGAAGGGTGTATACAAATAATGAAACGGCGGGCTGCTCCTGCTGCTGCATATAATATGTATATAGATGCGTTTATTATTGGCAAAGTATGTATATTATATACATACTACCTACGTACGCCAGAACAGACCGCTGTGGTCCAGAGGGTCCACACATGTATATACGTAGGATTATACGTATAGATATAATATGCTCGAGCGCACAACGAACCTTTTATTATCGTAGGAGAGTGAGTCTCCCCATTGTGCGGGGTACGTAAGTACCTCTCTCGTGACGGACGAGCAAACACACGTATGATATACATATATATATAGATATATAGATATACTACATCGTATGTAGTAGGTAGTCCAAACACATTGTATACTATACACTATACGTACGCCAACGGTAAAGTACTCTTCGCGGCCGTTGCCGGAAGTCTCGAGTGACGCGTGTGCAAACCTTCTGCCCCCATCTCTCTCCCCTCTTTCTATCTCTCTCTCTCTCTCTACTCTCTTTCTCTCATTCTCTCTGGTTATCAAAATGATTTCACGCGGCAAAATACTTTCCATTTCCTTTTCATTTACATAGACGCTGTTTAAATTATCTATTCATATTCAATCATTTATTCTGTCTGTATATAGGTATACCTATATGTATATACAATTTTTGGAAGATCGTTCTTATTTGGGTTTTTTTTTTTTTCTTGTGTTCCGTGCGGTTTATTCAATTCACTCTTTCTGCGTCTCTGTGTAACAAAAAGACTGTCTTAAATATACCGTTACAGAGTCGGGTATATAATATATACCTTCTAGAAAAGAGAAAAGTTGTCATTACCACCGTTATTATTTATATCGTTTTATTTTTCATTTTTTAAATTTGAAACAAAAAAAAAAAAAATATGTTTTTTGTTCTTTTTTTTATTTCTTCTTTTATATTCCCGTCTAGTAGAATAGTGAAAACTAACTCTATAGCGTCGAAAAGAAGTATAGGTACGTACTATACATATATACATATACGTTGGTTAAAATCGTGAGAAAATCGTGACAAAAGTTTATATAGCGTATGACTTTGCGTAAAAGATCGCGCCGCGCGTCCGTTTGTTGCGTCGTTTCGATCTCGATGAGTCTTTCTTCTCCTTCTTCTTCTTCTTCTTTTTCTTTATCATCTTCTTCTTTCTCATCGTCTTTTGATTCTTCTTCTTCTTCTTCTTTGCACGAAAGATATATAGAGCCGCGCATCGCCCGCGGCCTAGAAAGTGTAACACTACCTACATCCACCCACCTACCTACCTACCTAGTCGCTAGCAGTAAACAGTGCGGGGGCAAAACTTGAACGAGAATTGAAACGGGAGTTGTAACAGAGAAAGAGAAACTATATATATATATAGGTATCTTCTATAGCCCTGTAGGGTCGAATATGTAATAATAATAATTACGTTATAGACACATATGAATGGATATTATGTACATTTTAAAATCCTTTATTGATAGAAAGATGCTAATATAGGTATATGAAATTGTAAACAAAAAGAAACAGAGAAAAAAAAATAATCGATGAAAAATTTTTCTTGAAAATGAAAAATAAATAAATAAATAATAAATAGAAAATAATAATTTCTTGTCGTGTCTTATTTAGGCGAGACCGCCTACCCATATACTCGCGACCCACACGTGTGATGTATGTACCATGATATTTTATAAAGTATTATTATAATGAATTAAAATTAATATTAGACCCACGCAAGACGCGACAAAAAATGAAAGAGAAAATAGAAAGAAAAAAAAGACACCGCGTATACATGTACGTAATAATATTTAGGGATCTTCGCGCAACGTAGATAGGTAGTGCGTGTTTATATTTGCACGAAATGAAATGAAATTGGATTAATTAATTTAATTAATTAATTAAATCTGGAATTAAGTTTTCTTTTTTTTTTTTTTTTTTTAATAATTCTTTTCATTTTCTATCAAACATATATGTATCTGCATGTACCTAACCAGATATTTTTTATGAATTGTATATTATCATCGAGTAGGTACACAGTATATTGTTATTCTAGATCATTTATAATGTAGAAAGCGAACTTCTCCCTTAGATCTAATTCCTCGTCAGTCCGCAGGCTTTTCTCTTCGATGCAAGAACTGCACGATTCGCGTATTTCTTACATCCGGTAAAAAGCTGGGTCTTTATTACCGACGTGGATAATGTCGGTCTCGTCGAATGCCGGTATATGAGCATTAGCTGGTCTGCCAGTTCTCTATTATGATCTTCTCTCGCTTGTATTATTAATTTCATAATTTTTATTTCCACCTTTTTTTTCTTCTCTACCTAATTCATAATCATCGAACCATTTAATATGTAATCAGAATCAACTGCTATTCAAGCTCATACATCTATGTTAGAAAAAAAAATTCACAATTGTCTCCGAATTGACGTATAAAGATTATAACAAACGAATCAAGATTCACTTGGCCGTAAAACAAAAACCGAAAGAAAAGAAATAAAAAGAAACAAATGAAAAAAATAAAAAAAAAGAACTATGGACCATTGCCAAAATTTTCTTGTTTTCCTTCTACCGATCCGCATAATCTTTTGAGGGTTTGCTGATGAAAAAGTGTGGCGCCTCGTAGTCCGAAACCCGATTTCTGCTGCAGTCTACTTTAATATATTACATTTCGGGTTTAATACGTGAGGGAAATTTTCATCACGTTATATAGTATACAGCTGTATGTACAGTCAATCGTCTGAAGCGAGTTAACAACTTCCAGAACGCACATTTCTGCCTATATGGATAAATTTACAATTAGATCAGAACTCGAATTAATCGAGTGTAATCAAATTTTGATGTATGTATATATTACGAAATTGTAAGAAAAAAAATCGCGTGCGGAAAGAAATTCGATAACAGATGAATTGGAAATGAATAAATAAATAAAGAAAAAGAAAAAAAATAAAAAGGAGAAGAAGAAGAATAAGTTTCGAAAATGTTATGCAGTTTCGGAGGTCTAGACTATAAGCTTGTGGGTCGATATTCAACTCCTACTACTTCTTCTTATATGGGGAAGTATACGAATATGTACGACGTGAAGATGTATAATATACATATATATGAAAGTACACTTGTATATATATATATATATACAAGTGTAGGAAAAGAAGGCGGAAAGCTATACACAAGGCAATGCACGTAGAGTATAATAAGCGTATACTCGTACGCGTAAAAGAAAAGAGAAAAGCTATCCATTCCATGTGTAATATATACATATATATGTATACGTATGCGAATCATATATATATATATCGCGGGTAGGGCGAAATAAGAAATGGGGGATGCCCACCGCGGCGTATGATCTATGAGGGAAGTTCTCGTTGAAGAACTATATACATACGTGAAACGAAAAGGAAAAGAAGAAGATGAGAAAGTATAAAAGAAAAAGAAATAGAAAAAGTACGAAGAAGAAAAAGAAAAGAAAAAAAGTTAAGGATACTCGAGAGAGTATTCTCTACAGCGAGAAGCGCGAGAGGGCGGAATACAGAAGCACCTTTTTCCTTTCTTCAGCCCTATTCAGCGATTTGCATAAAGCAGCTAGAGCTTCCCTTACCTAGGGACTTTTCTTCGGTTATAAGACTATATATAATATATAGGTATACACGATATAAACACCTACACTCGAAATATCTATTTTTTTTTCTTCTTTTTTTGATGCAGTTGTATAGAGCTTGTCGGTATACCTATATACCTTTAAACGTCGATAATCGATTCGCGTCTTTATATCCACCTATATTTGTATATATAGGCACACAGGGATATATCCACGCTATTCTGAGTCTCGGGATCCTCGCGCGCGAATCAACTTTAACTTTATACTTTTTTCCAAAATAAAACTTAACTATGGTCGGAGATAGAATAGACAGAGGTATAGGTACAGTTTTTATTTTATTTTATTTTCTTCTTAATTAACACAAACTTTAAGGATTCGCGGAGAAAAGAAACTTCCTACAGCTGCCACATCTCCGATTGCCAGGAAATTGAGAAACTGAACTTTACGACATCTAGAGTTCGAATGGCTGCGTAACGGCACAGTTTTTCCAATTATGTTTTTATTCCATAAAATTAAGACATTCTTTTGTTTCTTCTTCTTTTTTTAAATATATATATATATATATATATTTTTTCATTTTACATTCTCTTCTTTATCTTATATACCTATACAGTGTTCTTTAAAAAATTTTCTTTTTTTTTTTTCTTTCTTTTCTCCAAAAGTTCACGAAGAGATTATATAGATGTACTTATTTGGCATACGATCACGTGAATTCAATTCAATTATTCAATTCATTCCGATCGATTCATCGACGATATACATATATAAATATCTCGCGGCTGTACTTTACAATAACGACATAATATGTATGCGGTCTATTCAGAAACAGGTTTCAGAATGATGCGTCATAATTCGCAAAAGATTCGTAAGAAAATTTACCTACGCGATCTCGATCGCAAAAACCTTGATACGAAACTTCAGGGGCCTAAGAAATTTTCTCTGAATTTGACAATTTTATAGAAATTATGCAACATCTTCATTTCTTTATAATAAAATTCGATTCATATATTTAAGAAATTTTTCGTGTATATATATATATATATATATATATATATATATACATTTATAATATATATGGGTATATAAACATATTTATATTAGATATCCGCTCAGTGTAATTAAATCCATCTTATATAGACGTAATTTTTTTTTTTCTCCTCTTTTTCTTGCCTTTTTTTCGCGTCTATTGTATGTCTTGCATCTATATATGTATACATACATATCTACAACCCAGTACATACCTAACCAACCGAGTATAATACAGGAGTGAATGCGCACTGGAGATTTAGCTGACGGTATAAGGTAGCCATACCGTCCGTAGCTATCTATATATACACATAATATAGGTATATATGCATGTATAGGTATGTAGGGTAGGTATAAGAAAGTCAAAGCAAACTGGTGCTACATCGTGCTAGGTAGGTACTCCGACGAGAGAGACTCTCTTCGTTATATGAAACAATAGCCTCAGCTCGTCTCACAAAGACGTCAAAGATTATCAAGTAGGTATATGGGTTTAGAATACGTGTATATATCTCGGTAAAATATCTAGGTATATCTATAAATAATTCAATACATATATTCGTACATACATACATACGTTAGATGGGTTTTTATCACATGAAAAAAGGAAAAAAAAAGATTGAAGGGTTGATATCGCACTTTCGAAATCCGGTGTGTATACAAGTATAGAAAGAGACTATAGAGCAAAGTGGAAAAATCGATAAGAAAATAAAATTAATTTGTTCAATTTTTTTTTTTTCAAATTCCTCAAAATGTTTGTCGTCTGAAAAAAAAAAATTTTTTTTTTTCATTTGAAGGAAAAAAAATATTGATTTGTTTTTTTACAGAATTTATATAGAATTTAAAATTTAAATACAAAAATTTTGAATTTTGAATTTTGAATTTTTTTTTTCTGTAAATATTATGTTATATTTATATACCTATGATAAACTGCTGCCTTTTTTACTACTACTACTACTTCTTCTTCTTTTTCTTTGCCCGTGTCTTTTCAAACGTGTCCTTAGCGTCGCGTCGTTAGATATTGGTTCATACATATATATATATATATATATTAGATTACGTTACATTATATTACATGATCTGGGTGTCCTTTTATCTCGACAACTTACATTTTCGCACGCTTGACTTCCGCCGAAAGATTTAGCAGGTGTATAATGTATACTATACTATATCAGCGTGAGACCTTGCCGGTATAGATAGTGTATAACTATACACGTATAGTATATTATACTGCAATATAAATGGCGCAAAATAATCATTACTATCATATTCATATTCCGAAGAAATTTACAGATTTTTCTTGTCAATCAAAACTGACCGTCAAAATTTCATTATAATATATCTATAAATTACTCCGATTATCATAATCCAAGGTGTAGAATTTCAGGCTAACTTATCGACTAAACCTTTCCGTGTTAAAGAATTTTCTTTTCTTTTCTTTCATTATTCAAGTTTATTTCTTATACAGGTATACCCAATCCAACCCCCGTCACTCTCCCTTAGGTTTTATATTATCTATAAACTGTGTAGGTGTAGAGATATGAGATGGCAGCAAGTTCGCTGTACACTGCAGTGTGGGAGGTGATGCGACGCGCGTTCTCGTAACCCTGACATTGACGTCATATACCCGGGACGACCTCGAAATCGATTACAAGGCTGAAACCCTCTCTGGAATCTCTCTCTCACTGTCTCTCTTTCTCTCTCTCTTGGCTTCTGCCCCACGCAGACCCTATATACCTATACGCACATACTTAATCCCGCGGTTACTCTGCAGGCAGCAGAATATTACCCTCGCCTTTTCACTAGGTATAAAGGTAGGTACGAGGTGGAGGTTTGAAATGAGCCAACCCTTCGCCAAGTTAATATTCAAAATCGCATCCATGCCTAATTCAAACTATACTTTTTTTTTTTCTTTTTGTTTCCATTTTTTTTTTTCTCTCGGCATATAATTATCGCACTTATTGGGAAACTAAGAATTCTGATACGCCAACTAGCGGCTTAAACTGTAACTACTCAAAGTAGGCTGAGTAGTGAATGTTTACACGTGTCTATACGTCTATTAGTTGATATAATTAACAAGTACTCGATTGTGCCTGAAATAATTGTGTTTTTATAAACCTAAAAATTATTTTGGTTAAATTTAAAAAAAAATTTCACCTCCTGAAAATGGAATTTCCACTAAAAATAAGTAAAAATAATATATATTGTTGTGTATATGGTTGCAAAAGTCGTGCTTCGAAAAATGACACTGTTCGTTTTTTAAATTTTCCTCGAAAAAGTGAAAATGTGGTTATTTTGAAAAATAAATTAGGTCAAGAAGAACAACTGGATTCAATTCGATAGTGTTGCTACCACGTGCTTACATTCAGCACCTTTACTAGATGCGCAGGAACAATTCATACCTACGATTTTTCCTTTATCTTTAAGAACTTCCCCAATAATTTCATGAGGATCATCTCGAATACTTGACGATTGAAGACAAAAAGCGATTATTTTTAAACAATTATTTTCCTCGCTAGTTTTGCCACAGTTCAACAAGTGCCCTTGGTTAAGAATATTTTCACCACCAGTAAAACTTCTATTTTGAGGTGTTGCAAGCGCGAACGCACAAATTTCTTGAATAGAAATTCGCATATTTTAATCAAAGACCTTACAACCGTATAGTTATCGAAAAATAATTACAAAATATTAATAAACTAACTGACAGAGCGTATAGTGTAAACAGTGTGAACATTGACAATAGCCTACTTTGAGTAGTTCATTTTATGGCCACTAGATGACTGGCGCTTAAGCCACGCCCATCCTTGGGATCCCAATATTTACTAACAAATACTAAATTGAAATAATTCAAAGATGTGTACCTACTTTGAAAATTCGAACATTGTATTACAATTATCTAATTGAATTTTCATAATTCTATAAAGTCATCAATCTTCAACAAAGAAAAACAAAAAAAATTGGTGTATATATTTGCAAGTGGTAATATATAGTTTAATCTCCCACTTATGTACGTTTATCTGAAGTACATACACAGAACCTATGGCCATATAGGTATATAAGATGAGAATCCACGAAGGTTTGGTTAGGTTCGGTTCTTTATTGCGATAAATCGACATGCCTCGGCGAATCAGGGCTGCAACGTTCTCCCAATTCCATCTGAAACCGCAAACATTGCAGTTCGATGTCTGGGTCCATTAGCTAGATTGGATTGTATCGCGAATTGTTTTCGGTCTTGTATATCGTTTCGCACGTACTACCTCTACCTACACTAGTACCTATATAGCTGTAACCCGAGCTACAACCTATCTATACCATACTATGGCCCATCGAAGAAATAAAGTGGCGTAAATCGATTGTTTTTTTCTTCAAATTATACTAAAATCGCAAAAATATTATTTTCTTTTTTTCTTATCATTTTTCCAAGAAATTTTCCATCACCAATTTATTCGACAGGAAATTCATGTATTCATATATATTCGTACTTGTGCACAGAATTTCAAAATTGTTAATGTCCGTATGGATTAATACCATAAAGGGAAAAAAAATCGTTGTCTTAATGTCAAATATATATATATATATATATTTATATACAGGGGCTTTTCTCATTTTCTCTACCGTGAGAAATCGCGTCGTTTTATCGCGCCTTTTACACGTTGATAATGTAAATATATAATAATAAAAATAAATCGAGCTAATCATTTATAATTATATATTAATTGTGGACTAATTAAATATAGCGTATACATATATATATATATATAGCGTGCTTTTTTTTTTTTCTTTTCTCGACGATATGAGTTCGGACATCCGCTTCCTTATTTCCTATACCTATACGTGTTATTTTTCAATTCGATATAATATATTTCCTCATGTATTTATGTGAAACTTATTTTATACTTTTATACATAGATATAAGTTGTGTGTCTAGATAGATCGAGAAAATTGTTTATAACGACAGGTAAAATTTTAGCACGAAAATATATAGAAAATCACTTTGAGACTAAAGTAATTTCGGAGTCGCGTCAAATTATGCGTATATATATATATGTATTATAGGTATATATAATATATATATATACTACATGTATAATATAGGCGTCGGTTTGTAACGATATATACCTATAAACTAGCGATAAATCCGTTACAAGAGCGCAAGAACCCCGAGAAAAATAGTTTATTCGTATTTGATCGAATCCATACCTATATAACTATATTATAAACCGCTGCGCGTCGTCGCACGTATATAGTTTTATTATTACTTGTAATAAGAAGATGATGTTTTTTGTTTTTATCTTTTCTCGTTTTTTTTTTTTTTTTTGTTTGTTTTTCAGGGGGGCGGGGGAGGAAGATTTTTCAATCATCACATAGATTATTATATCCTTTTCAAAGCCAACCTAATTTCTTGCGTATATGCCATTCGCGAATTTCTCCGCGAAAAGAATTTCATTCTTATATTAGTCGATTTTTCGGTTATCCATATCTACATATACGTTATTATGTATAATATATATATTTGCAAATTTATAAATGGGTTTTTATACTCATATACAAAGCTATACATATATATGTAGAAAAAAGAGTTTATTTCTGATACGAAACGTGCTTCGTGTGCCCTCTTTCCTGTCTGTTCACCCTCTCGATCCCCGCTCGGTATAGCAAGAACTCTGACGATCAGAATCACGAGGCGGAAGCGAGTCTCGCGTTGCGTAACTCGCTGGATTAATAAGCCTTTAATATATACTATATCCATACATATACCTAGATATCTATATGTATACATCGTTATTATCATATATATATTTACGTCGTGAGTTATTTACTTTATGCGAATATGCGTCGTTATCATTCAATATTCAAATTTTATTCGATCATTGAAAACGAGATGAATACATATATCCATATATATATTATATACCTATATATATATACAAATCAGATAGGGAAAGTGTGATTAATTATAATTACATGATTGAAATCGTTAAATTCAAGGTATAAAGAAAAAGAAAAAAAAAAACGAAAAAGCAATCGAGAAAATTATTGAAAATCATTCGAAATAATTGATCCTTCTGTATATAATGTATACCTGATGCGGAAATTTTATATAACAGTGAACGTGTAACGCAGCGTTACCTACTCGTATGTGTATATCTAATTGCTCAATTAGCCGAAAGAAGGAAGTGGATAATATCGCGCGTGTATGTACAATTTTTCTTCTTCTATTTTTCGTTTCTTTTCTTCTTTTTTTTTATATTTTAATTTTTTTGTTTTGTTTTACCCCAAACTTGTATAATCGTCGGTTAATTCTGACGGCTGGAAAACTCCTGTTACTCATCCATATATAAATATAATTTAAAGAAGATAAAATAAAACATAAAACTGTATCTACAAAATTGTATACATACAGAGATATTTCGGGAATTTGGTTCCTTTACTCCCTGATCTTGTTAATCAATTTGTTTTTTTTTTTGTTCTTTGTCAAATTAATTCAACCACCGATCAACGTGTAATACATTACAACGTAATATGTACACATATGCGGTGTGTACAAGCGAAGTTTGCTTGTCGTTCGTATAATACGAGGAATGATTATGAATCATAAGCAGAAGAAGAGGATCGTACACCTACTTATTCTCTTCTTTTTCTTCTTCTTCTTCTTCTTCTTTTTCTTTTTTCCTCATTCTGGATAGAGCTTATCGCGGGTTATCAGAGGGCGATATCAATTCAAAGCCATCATTAATTATAAAGCGAGAAGAGACATGGGATGAGACGAGGCGAGACGAGACGAGGCCAGGCCAGACCGACCAGACCAGGGCAGGGCATGATTTTATGTATCGTAGTTTTCACCCACACCGGGTTAAGATATAGTACGCTAGTTTGTCGCCGTAGCGCCAGTAGCGATAAAGCGCTTCCAAGACCCGATCCCTCGTCAGTCTGGCTTTCGACGCCAGGTCGTATGCCACGTCGTTTTAGAACGTGGGATTTATTCGTTCGATTGTTATACACGTTGTTATTCGATTCAATTATTTTTTTCTCATCACTGTGATTTTTCTTCTTCTTCTTTCTCTTCTCCTCCTCCTCCTCTTCTTTCTATTCATTTTTTGACGATTTTTTTTTTCTTTTTTTTTCAAACAAATTTTTCATTTCTATTCACATTCATATTATTTCTATCACGTACCTATTAAATAAAATTAAAAATCGAAAATTAAAAGAAAAAAAGAATAATAATCAAAAGACCAAAACAATCGCCGTGATTACATCGCGACAGTGCGCGGTAAAAATCGATCGGAGTTATCTCAAATATACAAGAAAATAAATACATAAAATTAAAAACAGCTTTTTTTTTTATTTTTTATTTTATTTTTTTTAAATTCTGTATTTTGTGTTAAAAGTTACAGTGAAAGTGACAAAAAAAAAAAAGGAAAAGGAAAAAAGAAAACTAGTTCAGTGTTGGTTGTTTCATCTGCTGTGTAGTATTCTACGAAATAGAAAAACGAGATCTCGTTTTTTTTCCTCTTCTAATATGTAAAGAAAAAAAATAAGGAATAATCATCAATTTCTGTTTTTTTTTTTTTTCTTATCTAGGTTTACTTTTTACGTTTACCTATCGTACATATATATAAGACGACGAGTGATCGCTGGAGTATATTAATTCCGATTTATATTTCCCATTCATTATCTATCCATAATATATGTCTGTAATATAATATTATATCTAACCAAAGACAAGTGATAATTTATCATTGCCAGTCTTACATATTTCAATTGAATCTTTGTCGATTTATTTCTCCCTTTAATCGCGTACAAAAAGAAAGAGAGGGAATTATATCTATTTGCATATACATATAAATGTGTTCCCCGTACGTGTTTCATTCGACGTAACACGAGTAGGGGATAGCTACTAGCTACAACTTGAAAAAAAAATAAGAAAAAGAAGGAAGAAATAGAAAAAGGAACGAAAGATGAATAGTTTAGTCTCTTACGTATCTTTGTTGACACTCGAGACTTCCGTGAGTAACTGCGTCGACTGGCTATAGCAAGTGCAGCGAGCTAACCGAGTCTCGAATAAAACTAGACCCCGGACGATCTTGTTAAGGTTGCGGTGCTGAATTTTCTATGAAACCGGTAAATCATGCCACTGGAAGTTTATTCCAAATAATTATTTCTCCCTAAGGGGAAAAACAGTTTTTATTCCTATGATGAACGAAGAACCTATAAGATATATGACCAACAATAGTTTGAAAAATAAAAAGAACCAAAATATTCTGCGGCATCACGTGTGCGGCGAGGCGATTGCGTAATCTCGCGAATAAAATGCCTGTTTCTGCGACTTTTTCTTCTACTTACAGTAGATATTTAATTAAAACGATTTTCTTGTATATATATATACAAATCTGAAAGAAACAAAAAAAAGAAGATATATAGCTACTTCGTTGCCACATAGTAAATTTCCGTAAAGAATTATCCTTTACCTAACTACCCGCGATAAATTGGGGTGCGCGCGATATCGCGTTTAGCAACCAAACTAATTGCGCGTAGGTGTTTCAATAAAGACTTTACATAGGTATATTATATACATACAATTATATACACAGCGCACGCACTGTACATACAGATACTTATCACGGTCTGAATGAAATTTTCCACTGTTAAATAATACTACAGTTATTTATTCGTCAATTTTTATGATTAAAAAAAAAACAAAAAAAGTTGTTAAGCAGCTAATTTTATTGAGATTAACGACTCTTGAGTTTGATATACAATATATACCTGCGGTATGTGAAATAGATTCTTGTAGAGGCCGCTTTGATTTACCTTGGAAGAGAATTTAATATCGATATTACTGAAGGTATAGATAAATACATAAAGGTATGTATAGGAAGTAAATAACCTAATTGTATTAACTACTTGGCCCCTTGCACAGTGGGGTGTATCTCAGCAGCGCTTCTTCGTTCGTTCGTTCGTTCGTTCGTTGCGGTTTTAT
Source organism: Rhogogaster chlorosoma (assembly GCA_944452935.1). Lineage (NCBI taxonomy): Eukaryota > Metazoa > Arthropoda > Insecta > Hymenoptera > Tenthredinidae > Rhogogaster > Rhogogaster chlorosoma. The sequence goes on from OX101804.1 coordinate 20,177,450, forward strand.
TCACCACCGCGTTGCGCATCAGGGTGGCGGAGTGGAAACATGAGAGTGAAATTTCATCCGATTCTGTATAAAGTATATATATCTACCTAACTATATTTAAGACGTAAGTTCTCTTTTTTTTTTTCTTTTTTTTTTACTCACAAGCCGATTAGTGTCTGACCGAGCATAAAAGACTTTTTATACGGTCTGAAAATCCTTCTTAATATATAAGTTTATTAATTATCCATCTTTTTTTTCGTCATATCTATGTACACGGCTGACTGAGTCAGGTGAAAAAAAAATCAAAGTCGAATATTAAGGCTGGGTCGGAATTCCGAAATTGAAAGTTCCGAATTTGAATATTCTACATAATTCTCTTGGGATATACTTTTTGGAAAGAAAAGCATCGAAATCCTATCAATTATTTATGGCATTGAAGTTATCGATTGAAATAGATGAAATTTGTTTCCGCGTAATGAGACGAGTCTCGATTAGAATGGACTGATTTTTTGTCTTCACATCCTGAGGGATAGACCGAAATTTTCGGACTTTTCGGAATCTCATAATATTCCGAATTCGAGAACGTTTCTGAAGATTTGAAATCTTCTCGAACGAATTCGGAATTTCGATTATTCTGAACTTCAAACCCGTCTTATAATGTCACAGCCAACTATCCTCGGGTTATACTAAAATTGAAAATTCAGCCACCGCGCCGGTTTTAGCCTCTCATAGCTCCTCTCCGACACCATACGTACGGGCATGCATCGATCGACCCGCGTGTATACTAGACCCTGTATAAAGTAGCTCTATGTAATCTATACATAGGTATATAGACACGTATATAGGTACGACGTATACGTCTATCTAATATAGATATACGTATATACATATACGTGTATCTATGGTGATTGTGACAGAAACCGGAAGCTGAAAGTTGAAACCTATACACGAAAACGATCGATGTATAAGATACGTACGTACTACCTATATATTATTATGCTCTATAATAAATAAAGAAATGATAAAAAAAATTTACGAATTTATTCAACGAATCATATTAAAAAAAAAAAAAAATGAAGAAGAAAAAAAATCATAGGTACCCAGCCATACATTATCGTATATATTGAGCAAATATATGCGTAGGTGTTACTTTATACGTCGAAGAATCGTAGGATATGAGGAGGAGCTCAGTTCCCGTTCCATCGGGCATTATGGGATATGGGATATGTACGCTTGTGTCCAAATACAGGCGGGTTTGTGTGACCAATCGCGTTGATTCCACGAATGGAATCATTTTATCAGTTGTAACACGGTTTTACGAGTTCTTATAAAAAATTTATCTAACATTATAGTATAGTTATTTCCGTCTCTTTTATTCTTCTTTCCATTTCGCCTTTTGGCTGGTTCATTCGAAAGATAGTATAATGTATGTATCTACAAGGGAGTAGAAGAAAAAATTTTCGAACCGTGTAGGAGGAATCGATGCAGTATGTATAATGAAAGAATAAAAAATGAAAAAATCAAACATATATGTAAATTATAGCGAAAAAAAGTAAAAGAAAAAAAAAAAGACAGGCGAAAGTAGAATAAGGAACTTCCTGTAAATTGCATTTACAACTCTCGCATTACCGTTGTTGTTCTTGTTGCTAGGATTTACGCTCCGCTTGTCTTCGTTTTAAAACTTCGTTCTTGCCTATGATATTTTTATACACATATATAGGTGTACACGGGTATATGAGTGGAAACCTATTTTCTGTACAAAACTATATAATACAATATATCACCTATATGCCATGTATTAATTATAAACTCTTGTATGTATTGACTAACTCGTTGCTAAATGTACATATACACACGTACGATATTACGAGAAACCCCAAAGTTTTGGACAATCGCGAAACCGTGCTCCAACACCACCGCACGATATTATAAGTCAGTCTCTATAATGCCATGTAGGAGGTAATTTCGAAAACCACCCGAGTCCAATAAATTTGTTGTTTCATTGATTTAGGTAAATGGCCAATGGGAAAATGCGGTGCATTAGCGAGAGTAGTGGCCGTGTGTATAGTTGCATACTTGTATATCTGTATAGTTTGTACTTAGTTTAACAGATGGGAAAGTATTGTAGTGTAAAAGTACGTGTTATATAGATATAGGAGGATGTGGAGAGAGATTATTCATTATTCTTAGTGTATCGAAACTGCGAGAGGCGAATTTCTCATACGAATTCATCGGACCAAAACTTGCACTTTGACTGTGTACCGTGTATGTAGGTGTGTAACACAATGGGTATACAGTATCCTAACCCCACGAGGATCGGGGGGGGATTCAGTGTAGTAGAAAAGCAAAGAGAGAAAGAGAGAAAATTGAAGAAGGAAAGAAGGATTCGTGATCGGTGGTCGGTTCCACACTAACCGAAATTAAACGGAGGGGTTTGTCGGCTGGTTTATATGTACACACCACCGAATCAATATTTGGATTGCAGATTACCTTATAGATGCGGGGGTAATACACTTTCACAACTAATGAAACGAAGAGAAGAAAAAAAACGGTATAAATTTAATTTTTTTTTCAAATTAATGAAATTTAGTATGTATACTTCATTATTACATACAGTTTATTATACTGTAACCGTATAGGTGCAAAAGAATTTTACGCATCAAGTAATGTACCTCTACGTTGTAGGATTATGAAAGAAATTGGAATTTTTTTTTTTTCTTCTTTTCCACCAGTGTGAGAAATTTATATCGTGTTAATTAATTCGCGTATGTGCAATCGCGTGATATATAGAGCGTTATATTATTTATCTATTGCGAAGGTATATGTGCAGTAATTAAAAATTTTATTGAAATAAAATAATTATGAAATTTGTGTATGAGGTTCGGATTGATGTTCCGTGTAATTAAAATTCTAAACACGATTGGAAAGATTTGGGATCTTCGGAAACGTTCAAAGTCCAGAACATTACAAATCGTAAAGTCGGAATGCAGAGAGCTTAAAACTCCGAAAATCCAGACTCCCGCTAATGTCCAAAAATTCAAAAATATCGCTCTATATATTCATCGATGACTTTGATGCCATAAGTAATACCTATACCCTTTCTAAAAACTGTGATTTGTTGAAATTGAAATGCGGAATTTTCACCCTTCTGGACTTCGGAAATTTGGAACTTCAACTTATATCTCTATACACTCTGCACTTATGAATATTTTTGAAATGAGAACCACTGAGTTCTATTAATGGCAAGCATATGGCCCCGTGTCCCATCGATATGTACCACGTTGCCTTGCCCCATTTTGCCCCTATATTGGCCCTTAGATATTGCATATCCCCCGAAACTAGGGAGCTAGACTGCTAGCTGCTAGTCAGCTAGCTGACACGAGTATAAGAGAGGAGATCTGGTTTTGGGTAGAGTGGAGTATAAGGACATGTGTATACCTATATACGCCCATACGCACTCCTAGATCATTCTAGACCCCATATAGCTCTCAAAAAATCATAAACCTAACTCTTACACACGTTGTTACATTCCAGACTCGAGTTCAAAGAATCATACGAAGATGCGAAGTCAATTCCGTTAATCATATTAAGTATAATCGCTGAGTTCGACGGTGTAATTTATAGAATAATAAAAAAAAGTATTATTCTCTTGCCGAGAATTTTCGTACAGAAACTTCTCACTGTATATATATATATGTATAATAATTCGAACAGTAAATTTAGTTTACAGCTGCAGGTTTCTAGATACCAAATTTCGAGTCCATTAAGATTTATAGTTATTATAGTTATTATGCAACGCGGTTATATGGATAATCGATCCTGTGGATTCCAGTCTGGGGTACTTAGAGGTAATATCTATATCCAAGTCTAGGTACTGCGTATAAAAGTACACATTAAAAATGAAAAAAAATCAAAAAATGGGATCGTCGACCCGATCTGCGCCGATAATAATTATTACCTATATGGTGTGATAAATTTAACCTGCTATAATATACAGTAGTGGATTTAGCTCATAGTCTGCGGTTGCGGCTTGCAGATTATAACGTATTAAACATTTATTGTCAGTTAAGGAATTATTGCTTTGCCCTTGCGACTAGATAGGTGGTACGGTGTGCTGTGGTAGGGCAATTATTGCGGAAGCTTATAGAACGAGATTAGCTCATCCGTTAATCAGAATTATTATTACTAGGTAAGGCGAATATTGCTGAATGTACGGGGGCTGGGTTTTAGGTCCGCATTTTTCAAGTCAGAAATGGTGAAGATTCCGAATTTCGTTATCCCCCAATTTTGTCTTCGTATCTCGAGAAATAGACCGAAATTTTCGGATTTTTGGACACTCGGGGACTTGAGCTCTCGGAATTTTAAGATATTCTAAACTCCGACGTTTCTGAAAATCCGAAATCATCCCGAACGAATTTGGAATTTTGACCGTTCGGAAGTTTTAAAACTCGGAACTTACACCCCGCGGTTGCCGGGCCCCTGAAAATTCTTGTGAAAGTTCGACTTGCCTTGAATACAATCTCTAATACTAAAAACACACTGAATAGCAGAATCTGAGTAATAATTAGCGGGTTTCGGGACTGAAATTCAAACGTTGTTGTATAATACAGTTAATATTCACTTGAACTATATACTTAAAGTTTACACGACGCTGCGTGCTCTTTCGCAGGGTATATATTCTTCTTTTCCTTTCTTTTGGAAATAATTACTGAAGAACCTAACTGTTTTCTATACAACCTACGGTATTTAATTATACAAGCTGAAAGTTGCTATTTTTTTTTATTAATTACTCAGATATATAAAATTTTTTTTCTTCCTAATTATGACTAAGTAACTCCTATAGATATCTATGAGATAGAAAAGTGCTATAAATCTGTTCGAAATCTCTGGCCCTATAAAAAGAAAAGTTTTATATCCGGGATAGACAAGTTATAGATTCTGAAAACAATTATTTCCTTTTTTTTTTTATCGAGCAACTATTACCTAGAAGAGATGTGGATTCGCTTTTTGACTGGTTATACACGTGCCACGTACACGTCTGTTTGTAGATTAGAGTTACGTAATTCAATACAGATCGTAAGTGATTGTCGAAGTATAGTAGACTGTATACTAGCATTGATCCAACACGTTGTGTAATTATAGTTTGACAAACCGTCATAGCTGTCGGTCTCAGAGGTTGAAAAGCCTAGTTATCATCGACTGACAAGGCACTTACTCAAATTGCGAATATATATACTATGTACACGTTTCGATGTAGTAAAAAGAAAGAAAAAAGAAAAAAAATAAAACAGAAGTAAAAGAGAAAAAGAGAGAGAGAGAAAAAAAACAACAAAAGTATTGGAATCTGATAAAATGAGGGGAAAGAAAAATATCGGGACGCGATATTTAGTAGCCAATTTTTCACACCCTGTGCCATTCCTTGACTCTCGTCACTCGCACCATGCGGATACAAATAGGGGAGTCAAGAGCCTGGAGCGTCAGGCACGCGCTATGAATGCTAATCCAAATTCCTTAAACCACTTTGATCCGTTCGAGAAGAAGCAGAAGAAGAAAGAGAGAAAAAAAAAAAAAAAAAAGGGCCAAGGGGAGATTGGGCGTTTAGAATTTTGTTATTCAGTCCCGGAAATAGCCTAGAAAGCACAACTGCCTCGTATCTATCACGGGTTGAATGTCCATTCGATAAATTTTTGACCATTTTTTTCTTTATTTATTTCCTTCTTTTTCTTTTTTTTATTATCTTAAAATTTTTCTCTCCTTTTTTCTTCAAATATAGGGAAAAACTACGCGCGTCATAAATTTTATCGTCTTAAATTTTTTTTTTTACCGGGTATATATAATGTAGTGTGTACATACCAGAGTGTGGAAATATAGACGAGGTACACTTAGCTACTTCAAAGACCGCATTAATCGTGCATATAATAGTTGAGAACCATCCGAGCCGTGGGTGTTCGTGTATAACTAGATCCCGTAGCATTCATCCTCAGTTTCTGTTCAACGTCTGTTCAGGCTGCCATGGGATTCAGGCTCATAGGCCTTTGTTTCTTCCTCAATTCTCCTTTGAATTTATACAGAGTTCCAGCTTCCAGCTGCGTCACGCGATGAAGAAGCGAGTAAATTTAGAGGGAGATTTCTAGCTCTGGTTTAGAGAAAATAATAGGGGTTCCAGTCTCTCTGGACTCGTTAGTAGAAGAAAAATAAAAAATGAAAAAAAACTAAGAGAAAAATCTTGTGAAAATTGTCTGAAATTTTGTTGTCTGTAAAACATTTTCACTCCGTAACTCTCGTCTCGTAATTCAGTTCTTCTTCATCTCCCTCATCAGCTGAAATCTGTGTAACTATATTACGGAAAGAATCGTAAGAATTTTTTTAAGGGTCTTTTAAATTTCTCAGGATCCCATTGCCGAGTCATGGGACTTTTACCTGCCCAAAAAGAATTTTTACCTGCCCCTGTTAGTCTTCACGGTTTGAACGAACTCTCGAAAGGGTGTCATAGGCGGGACAAAGTTTCTTGGACTATTTGGTTTAACGAAAACAGCTCTTTTCTTTTCTATAATTTATTTTTGGGCGAAAATAAATCTCTATTCTATCATTATATACGCGATTTTGGGGAGAAATATACGTTGCAAGAATTATTACGAGCTTTACCTACAGTTTACGGTGAGACTGCGCTCCAGAAGATTAACAACTGGCAGCTCTGACGCCGTCAATCAATCGATTATCTGTATAGCTTGATATCCGGTCCTTTCAGATTCGCGGTTGTCTAGTCTGGACGTTAATTGGTGTACTGAAAATGCGGTCAATTATTTTCTTCCTATTCAAGATATACGAGAGTCAATTATTATCGACTTTATAATTATATTCATTATCTAATTAACTATACATTCTTTTAATTATTATAATATAGGCGAATGTCTATGTACAGAAAAACGTATTACATAGTCTTGTTTACATAGAGTATACAGGAGAGTGAATCAATATCGTGGTATCTTCTCAGTTTCTCTTTAATCCCCAGTCGCGAAACGCGAAACGTGAGACGCGAACGCGCCGCGGCGTAATACGCGAGGAGGCGTCGACCTGAAAATAATCAAAGAGTTAAATGAAACGATCGGTCTTAATTAATTTCATTAAATACGAATTTTTAAGACGACTGATGGCAGTTTTAGAGGCTTTTGTACACACGAAATGATGAATTGAGTCACATTTGCATTACAGTATAGACTCTTTTCTCGATCATCTATATTCGCGGCTGACACCCAGAAGTAAAAAATGGAAAAAAACAATACGAAAAAGAACGGGGTAAATCGCGCGAATGAAATCCTGTTAAATAAAATCAGCCAACGAGTTGGAATTCGCAATGAGAAAAATCGAAATGTCAAAAGTTGAAGGTCGGGGTTGGAACCAGTCTGTAGAGGCGGGGATGTAAATTGCTATTAATTATTCGAGAGCTAGCGATACTCCGCTCAGTTACCTAATTTGTTATACGCATTAAAATTTACGGTGTTATAGTATATATACACGCGACTCCCGAGGGAAAAGAGAAACATTTAAGATCAGTTATCAGTATAAAATAAAACGGGAGCTGCGATTCTAATCTCGAAGAATGATTATAAATAAATGAGAAATAAAATGAGAAATAAATTTGAAGAAAATATGTTAGGTACAGATGATTTTCATTCCTAGAGTTTCGCCTCGTTTCCCACTTTACGCGCTAACGATCGAACCTCTTTCGTCGAGCAGACAGCCCCCGGTTCCATTCAGTTCCAAGTCCCAGTTTTCAGAGCAAAGGGCCGAGTAGGTAACTCGGAAAGAACCCTAGAGATCTTTTTTTTATTACGTATTGGTTAGTTACGCACGCGTATATAACTAGTATAGATGCAGGTGCAGTGGATTTGAGAAGGATCTGTAATCAGAAAGCAGGTTTTACCTAGCTGCAGGTGAAACCTAGGAATACCTGCGCCAGGATCCTGAAGGAATAAAAGCGACGGTGTTTTCTTCTATGTAGATTTTATAATGATAAAAAAAAAAATTGAGAAGTCTAATAAGACGGAAACTGAATTTCGTGGATGAAGAAAAAATCTCGTCGTCGACATTTAAAGCTTACTTGATATATATTGATGAATGGAACAGATTATATTTAATCGATAAATTGGAGCCACGTATAAATGATATTATGAAACTTTATACTATACGGATAATAAATTGTTGTTGTTTTTTTTTTTTTCCTTAAAAGAATACTAATCCGCGACAGGCGGATGGTATGGTACCGCTGCGTATAAAATATCCCTGACTAACGCCCCGAGGAGGCGGCAAAGCCACGAGTTGAGTATTAAGCTCGATGATGAAAACGAGAGATTTTTTCTTTTCATTTTTATTCATATCGTTGCAGAAGTAGGTAGTAGTACGTTGTCGGTTGTTGTTTGTTATTTGCGTATAGTGAACAAATACGACTGCATCTGGCGTATTTAAGTAACTATACGTCGATTGCAATTTTTATTTTCAACTATGATAGTGTTTTGAGTTTTGAAAATCGTATATGTGACATTCCATATCAACTCAGCCACCCTAGTTTTTTTTTAATTAAAAAAAAAATATTCAACATTGGGATCTTAAACTACTATATATAAGTAACATTTCTGCCAATTTTCATCGCCCCACCATTGACGAGTGTTGAGATAATAATTTCCGAACTTTGAATTTTCAAAAAATCATAGATCCTCACTGGTGCATCCGATTCGAACGATCAAAAAACGAAATTTCTCTAGTTTTTTTACACTTTGAGAAAAAAATTGTTGCAAAATGGTGTGGACGTTTGGATACTGGTTTTTGATGAAAATTTTTAGTTTTTTCCCATTTTTCCCCAGAGGGACCAGTGGCATTCGATCGATTTTTTTTTCTTTAGAGGAGATATCCATATCTAATGAATAAAAAAAAAATTACAACGGAAGAGGCAATGATCAGGCCAAGAGAATTTTTTTTCTACCAAATTTCGTTTTTTTTCAGTCTTTCGGAACAGCTGTATGATTTTTAACAAGTAAAGTCACTGTTAATCGAGTTTTTTTGTTTTTTAAATCGAGGGGCACCATTCACATTGTTATAAATAATCTCCAAAGTGACCAAAGGCAGGGAGAGCAATTATCGATAAAACGATATTCTGCTTCACTCAATGAAGAGGTGTTCCCAAAGAATAAAGGACTCAAGTCACGGAAAAGACACTGATCGAGGTTTCAGAAATGGATCAGAACTAATTGACGAATTGTTGGTAAAGAGTGGAATATTTTCTGGTATTGTGAGAGTAATACTGATTCTGTTCTATGTTATATATATGTATATATATTATGTTATGTTATATTATATTATATTGCAGTAGAAGAGAACGAAAAACTGGCTTTTTACATTTTTTTTCCAGTTAAAAGGAAATTTGGTCACTTTGGAGATTATTTATGACAATGTGAATGGTGCCCCTCGATTTAAAAAACAAAAAAACTCGATTAACAGTGACTTTACTTGTTAAAAATCATACAGCTGTTCCGAAAGACTGAAAAAAAACGAAATTTGGTAGAAAAAAAATTCTCTTGGCCTGATCATTGCCTCTTCCGTTGTAATTTTTTTTTTATTCATTAGATATGGATATCTCCTCTAAAGAAAAAAAAAATCGATCGAATGCCACTGGTCCCTCTGGGGAAAAATGGGAAAAAACTAAAAATTTTCATCAAAAACCAGTATCCAAACGTCCACACCATTTTGCAACAATTTTTTTCTCAAAGTGTAAAAAAACTAGAGAAATTTCGTTTTTTGATCGTTCGAATCGGATGCACCAGTGAGGATCTATGATTTTTTGAAAATTCAAAGTTCGGAAATTATTATCTCAACACTCGTCAATGGTGGGGCGATGAAAATTGGCAGAAATGTTACTTATATATAGTAGTTAAGGATCCCAATGTTGAATATTTTTTTTTTAATTAAAAAAAAACTAGGGTGGCTGAGTTGATATGGAATGTCACATATATGTTATACAGCGAACTGAAAATTTGTCGCAAATTACACGAGATTTCATCAAATTGCGACTGTAAAGAACCTCCGAGACAGGATATATAGAATGCGGAAGAAATTATCGTAAGTAAAGAATTAAATGAAGAGAGAGAAAAATCGTGTGCGTGTGTGTGAATTATTATTTTTTTTTTTTTTACGATTCATTTATACCTGATCAAAAATTAATTTTTTAAGCACAATATTTTGAAAAGTAATAAAGTTGATTTTTTTTTTCATGTTTTTCAACGAAAATATCATTAAGAAATCATCTCGCGTCGCGTGGATTTAAGTAAATTAATTTAAACCGCTGTAGAAAACTATAAATTTTGGAATATTCTTCTCTTTTTTTTTTTTTACCGTTTTTTATTCCACTCTATAAAAATAAGTTAGCTCTCCGACCCTGCAGTATGTGAACATTGACTCAAGTTTTATCGCAACCGTTTCTCGCACGGAGAAACTCTGGTCTTTATCCCCGTATCTCGAGGTGCGACGATAACGTTGAAGAAAAAAAAGAAAAGTAAAAAAAAGAAAGAGAAAAAACCGCGGCGTTCGCAACGGTTTTTGGTTTCGTATTTCGTCTCTGAGTCTGCAATGGAACCGTAAGCGAGTATATGGGTATATTTCCCTCTCTTTCTACCTTCGCGTTTATTATATTCCCGCTGCTCTCATACTCCTGCAGACCATTTTGAACGATAAAAGACTCCGTTATCTGGTTACCCTGCGTCACCTTGCCTATCTAGGTGCTACGTACGTATTCTCGCGTACCTATATATTGCTCTGCGATCACTCAACGTCCTGTGAAAATGAATTGCTCTGCAGCTCCGTGTTGCAATTTTGCAAAAAGCTTTTCTCTAGTTAATTTTCTACTTTATTTATTTTTTATTTTTGTCTATATTGTATTTATAGTCGTCGAAATTAATCAGGGTGTATTAAATACAGGGGATCATTCATTTCATCCTCATACATGAGTTTAAAAGAACAATGACGATATAAATAAAATAAATAAAATAAAAAAAGAGGGAAAGAAAAAAGGCTACGAAATAATGGAGGGAAATTCGAGAGGTGAAAATTTGACAAGGATGGGAAATGTAGAGGAAATAAATTCCGCATTACGGAGGTGAATTTTTAATTCAGAAATGCGAAAACACACGTGCCCGCAACCCCCAGTTTTAAATTCTTCAATAACCGGAAGGGGCCCCGTCCGAAGGTGGAACAGTTTCCACGGTGGCGGACCGGGCACCCTGCATGGAAACAACGAACCCTTCAGGGCTGTACCGAAGGCAATTCAGGCCCTGAGGAGCGAGAGTGTCGACAGAACTCACAGAGCTCAACCTCCACCTCCACCCTCGTTTCCAAGGAGAAGATTTTCCGTTTGGTGAGTCAATCGTCATTCCCGAAGGACTTGGGAAAACACGCCTTTTCAAATTCCAACTGCAGCGGGAGTGGGAGGAAACAAATACCTGGAATATAGAAACAGGGAGGGAAATCGCGAAGGGATTTCAGAGTATGAAAATGTGTTCGCTTGAAGAGACGAGAGACATGGAGAGACAGAGAGAGAGAGAGAGAGAGGAGCATTTTTAATAATAAAATAGAATACATCCACCCATACAAGGGGACGGTTTTATCTGCGAGGGTTGAAAAATTCCCATGGGAGATTTTCACACTTTTAGATTTTTTTTATTCCATTTTTCTTTTGGTGAAAAAAAAAAATTTGCATTCATCCCTCGATATCGTGCAGGTAGAGGCGGTTGGTAGACGGATCTCGGAAACGAGTGAAAACCTGTGGGAATAATAAATTATTTGTCAAATCGTCCGAAACCTTTTTATATTTATATAAGGTGCAAACAGTAGGGGAGAAGGATAAAAACGTTTCAATATACGCGAACATGCTATGCTCTTATTTTCCACTTATTTATACCTCGAATTTTGTATTACGTTGATAAAAATGAAACGAAATCTTCGGAAATTATTTCTTTCTCTTGTTGAATTCTTCGATTTGATAATATGTATGAGTATGCACAGATCTATAACAAATTTTCGCAACACCGCAGCACACTGCCATCTATTTAACAGAAGTCAAATATGAGTGGAATAATAATCCGAGTTATATTCTAATGAAATTCTCTGTTCCTGTTTTTATCTGACCCTTGTTAAACTTCTTGTTTGATTTAATTTCTTCTCCCAACTTATTATCTTCGCCATCATTTGCATAATCTTTTTTCTTTTCTTTCTTTGGTTTTTTTTTTTTCTTTTTATTTTTTTCAATTCCGCGCCGCAAAACTCGAGGTAAAAATAAATTTAAAATAATTTTTTCTGCCAGGGATCAGAGAGATCCGAGGATCAGTTTACTTTTTCACCTTTTTAATTCCGTTCTCAGAGTTGGAAATAATGAAATAAAATAAAATAACGATAAACACGTGCGCTTCTTGTATATTCCTAAAACCCGCCTACCTACGTATCTCTTGCTTTATTGTCAGATTTGTAAAAACGCTAACGGCATACAAGATCCCGGTAGTCTTTATACCTATACAGCCATAAGTTTTATCATTATAACTGCAAACAAAGTGAATCTACAATAAAAACGGTTAGCTTGGCTTGGCTTAGCTTAACTTAAGACAACAGTTATTACAACTGACCGAGGTGCAATTAAACCAGACTTCGCAAGGACACAGCTAACGCTGCAGAGCGGGTTTCTCCGTTTCTTTTTTTTTTTTTAGAAATTTAATTTCTCTCGTGGAAAGTCAATCCGGTATAATAACTACTGCCTACGTAACTCTTGCAGAAATCTAATTCATTCCTACTGCTCTTGGGGGGAAAAATAAAGCCAGTGAAAATAATCTACTGACTTACAATTAGCCGTTTCTTAGATTACATTTTTTTCTATACTATTATTTCAATCGTATATGAAAAATAATTCGTAAATATGACATTATTCTTTTTCTTTTTTTTTACAATTATTCATGAATACGATATCAGCAACTTAAGAATTGAACTAATATATTGTTTAACTTTTCAACTAAATTGTTAAATAAATTCGTCAACGACGATGATTTATCGTGAGATTCCCGTTCTTTTTTATACCTCAAATTTTTGTATTCAAATCTCTTTGAAATTACCGAATGCACAATGGTATACATTAAAGAATAAATTGGCGAGGGAACGAAGCACGTCATCCGTTAATCGCCGGTTCATAGGCAACCCGCAATCGCTCTGTACGCTCCGTTGCATCTAGTAAGGCGTTTGACTAATCGAATTAAATGACCGGATATTTTTCACTTTGAAGTTTGATGCGTCGAATAAGCTCGCCCCCCTTCGATCTATTCCATAATGATTTTCACGATTCATTTCATAAGTACATGAGTAAAGAAAAAAAAAATGAAAAAAAAATGAAAAAAATTCATTAATAAATAAATGATAATGAAGCAACGTGTGAGATAGATCAAATATTTATTACCGTTTATCGTTCGTAGTTCAGATACGTATTTTGATATACTATAGACATACTTTCTGCATTTTATTGAATAAAATTAATGCAAGATACAAGCAACTGTAACATAGAAGTTACATAGATGCGAATAGTAAGATGCTTGAGTAACGGTTATCTCAACAAACGGTAACAAATCCATGACACATGCCAATCGCTTCGGTATATAGTATATATATCTGCTATATGTCTAGATATACATATAGATGCGTGTATGTATATCCATGGAACTTGCTTCGTAACGGGTGCACATTGGAATCTAATTACGCGACTCGCGTATCAATTATCTCTCGCATATCCCATCTATAATACAAGTTGATTAAAATAGAATTTATTCGTATACCTAGAGTCTTACGGTCGTACGGGCGTCGTTTTTTAATTTAAAAAATTTTCCACGAACGAACCATTGTTGAATTTCATTCCTCCCACGACTCCGCACAGAACCGAGGATTAGGAAGACACACTCAAGGGGATTTCGGGAGGTTTTCGAAAGATTAATCTTTCTCAAAATCCACTCTTCTTCGGATACTATATAATATGGGATCTACACGATATTACCTAATATCGTACACCGAGCTTCGGATATTGTGACGTAAAATTAGACGTCAGATATTCTCTAAATTTTCTCCCCCTAACTTCCATCAGGCTGAATGATTTGAAAAAAGAAAAATACTCGCCGTTTCTCGTTTATCCGAATAATCGTGTATATTCCGCACTTCGAAATACGAGTACGATGATAACATTTTACTACGCAAACCGAGCTCCTATCACCCCCATACAATTTTCGATAGAGTTTACAGCCTCGCGATTGTGCCTGGAGAGGGTAGATAAACTATTCAATAAAATATCAATTCGTAATATAAACGTATCGAGATCTTTGCCACATTGCTTTACGACCTTATTCTACCTTATGTGTTTCAGCTTTGGGAAACGGACGGGAGGAAGTGCCCGGAGGCCGAACGAATGCTTCGTCTTGGAGCCATCCGAGATGATAGTCGTAAGTAAAATTTCCCCTCTCTCTTGTATTCCGCATTTTATTCTATATTCTTTTCTACGTGTCCAATTCCCAGCGGGAAATACACTCCCTACGTGGGGGTGGGGTTATATAACCGTATATCGCGATAGATGCATGCATGTATTCAACACCTATTGCCTTCACGATATATCTATTCACGGGAAACTGCATAGGCATAAGCACTGGCTAGACGGCAGACACCTTCTCTCACGTTCGAAAAGACAATGTGATTTGGACCAGACAGGAGACTCGCCGACAGTTAATCGATACTTTCCTATCAATATTATACAGGTATACCTATACCATACGTGGGTAGTATTATATGGGGCGTTTGCTGCAGCTAATCCATAAGTTTATCTGCATGTGCATATATACAATTCGCGTTTTTTTTTCTTTTACTTATTACACAAATTTCTTTATCAATATTTTCCATTTTATCGCCAATTCTTGACTTGTTCTAAACTTCATACCAATTCGAAATTTCGACAATTTCTGAAACAATTCGATTTTCAAAGTTTCATTTTATTAATCGTTTATTAATTGAAAAAAAGTCTCGTTTATTAATTATTTGGTAGAAATAAGGTCGGAGCTAAAGTTGAAAACAAAGTAAATCGATTTCTTTCAAATGATGAAAATACCCGTTTCACACATCCATGGTAAAACTTTTTTCGTCACGGATTTCCATCTCTTCTCTTCTCAACGTATACACGTGGCGGTATCTAGAATAATCATAACGCTTGAGTAGGTATAAATTGCGCTGCAGGTGTCGTTTCTGTTGAACTTCTCTCGCGGAAATGATAGCAACCAACAAAAAAAGTTTCTCACTTTGCATTAGCATCTATATTACTTCGGACGCGAGGATTAATTCGCTATACCTATGTGTGTGCTATATACAGAAGTCCAGGATTTCAAGCTTTGCAGTAGTTCAGCAAAGCGATATTATATATACCCATACTTATGCAGAGGCAATATCCTTCCTCCTCCGCTTCCTTTGTTCGCGTTATCCGATTAGACTGAAAATCGAGGAAAATCCCTGCCGCATTTTTCCATCTACTTTTACTTTCTTTTCTTTCTTTTCTTCACTTTTTCCTGTTTCAAAACATAAATCGACTATATAGCTGACCATACTCTCTATACTGAGAAATCTCGATTCGTATACTAATAGTCGCTAACGATTTCCAAAGTTCAAGGCTGATCCGGTTTGATTTTAAGTCATTTATTTAGGCGCCTCTGCAAACACTCCTTTCACTTAAGGATTCATTGATTTCATTTTTTTTTTTTCTTTAATTACATTTTCAATGACCCAATCTAATCGAATCTAATATAAATATGAGGAGAATCTGTCGCTATAACTTACAGTAAGATATCGACATACTGGCCTTGGCACGTAATACACATACGTATATATGTAGGTATATAGTATATCTGTAATACAGAATCGTTTAGGGCCGGTTGTGTTACCTTTGGGTAACATTATCCGACGGATCACTACTCAATAATTCACCGTTCGTATCCCGTAGCCATATGCATGCAGGTATATAGATATATACATTACATATGCGGATAGTTTACAAATGGGGGTTCTTAGAAATGGGCCGAATGTTATCGGACTAAAGCAATTTGTCGGATGAAGTTATCCGGAGATAAAGTGTCTGCGCTCTCGCTCCACGGAAAAGTATAAAGAAAGAAAGGAAATAAATAAAAAAAATTCATCTCTCGATAAATAAGAACGAAGAATCCGTGGGAATTTCATTTCCATTTTATTATTATTAATGATAACCCGTATTATTATTATTATTATTATTATTATTATTATTATTATCATTTACATCAACTTTCGGAGAAACTCTCTTTACACTCTCATAAATATACATATTCGTTATAATATCCTGAATCCTAATATCGCCACGTTTCAACTAATTCGTTTCGAGAACTCAGCTATAGCTTTGAATGACAGACCCACTTTTTAGCGACTATAACGATAGAAAGGGAATAAAAAGCCGCAAAGTTTAGGTGGGATAAAACTAACTCAACTATTTACTACCTGATCTAGTCTTTTCACACGTTATAATCTACGGAATAAATTTCACCGCACGGTCGATCTACGCGCGCGTTTCATCTTAAGACAAATTTATGGCTGTTTTACGTTTATAGATTGAACAAAAAGGAAAAAAAAAAAGAATCAAATTTAGCTTTGGTATTTCTTTTCTATTTGAATCGAAAATCTTTCGCTGATGAATAAAGCTATAGGTACTCTGAATTGATATTCTCGTGTGCAAATTGTCGCTTAAGGGAACCGGATGCGGGACGCGAGGTATATAAAAATCCTGAAAATTCCATACTTTTGACACCCCTAATATTCGGGTAAGATTTTTTGTCTGGAAGTTGTGGTTTATTTTAAGAACTGCCCTGGGTCTATTCTCGAATCACGAACCGCGGGCACTGCAGTGCACATGTGCGCTCCTCCTAGGGTTTTGGGATTTCAGAAACTTTTCGGGGTTCTTGTCCTTCCAACGTCTATACATATATATATGCATACATATAGTGGCATATATACCTGCCTTATACCATTCCAAGAAAGAATATAATCGGCTAGTTTAGACTTAGGAAACGAAAATTTCTTTCGTCACGAACCCGGCCCGCGCATAATCGCATAAGTAGTCGTACTACTACTTTTTTCTATGATCAGCCCTTGGGGGAAAGAATTCTAACGATTTTCAAAAGGATTTGAAATTTCTATCATTAATTAATTAATTATTTAATTAATTAATATGCGCGGGAGAAAGGGCAGCCTTATTATATATACAGGCGCCAAGATTCTTCTGGTTTATCAATGAGTGATCACAACTCCGTCAAGCCGCAATGACGATTAATTCCTAAAACACGGGCAAACGCCTAGCCGCATTTTATAATCGCGATTTATATCTTTCTCGTTACTTTCGTCAGACTCTTGATACCAACATGATTCTCGGACGCGTGCAAAGACTTCCGGTGATGCTGGTCGTATGAGTATACCTAATACCATTACCTCCATATGTATATAGGGATACGTAACATACAGCGGCGGAAATACGCGTCATCACCATCACTCGAGTTCCTCCGTGCAAGTTCCTGCAGCTACCTTCTCTTATGCGGCTTTTCCTCGTTTACTATAATTACTCATTCCAAGTATTTTCTAATTTCTTTACTTTTTCTTCTTTTTTTTTTTTTTGCTCTCAGTTTGAAAGAAAAAAAAAAACTCGCCCGAGTCGTATAAATGGGTGCGTGAATTATTTCGCGAACTTTGATTCTATACGCGGTCCAATGTCATTGAATTCCTGAATGATTATTATCTACAGAGACAATGAATTGCAGGGTGATTATTTATCGCAGTTTATCTCGGTACCTATACGACCCCCTGGTATATTATTATTGAGTCAGAAGTGCGTCGAGACGGCGAAGAGAGAGAAAGAAAAGAAAAAGCTAGTCGCCGTTTCGTTTCTTTCTTCTTGCATATATGTTATGTACGTTCGGATACATGTACATGTTTAAACAATAATCTACCTACTCGAGATCCTTGACTTGTTCTTGGGTGACGCACCAACGTCGCGGATCTTTCGTCGTCTTCTTCTTCTTCTTCTTCTTCTTCTTTTTCTTTTTCTTTTTCTTTTCATTGTAGTTTGAGGTTTTATACGGACTTGTGACGCCGATGTCGCCAACGTAGTTATACATATAGCTAACATAAGAGAGTGCATACGAACAAGCGCGTGGAATGATCCAAAAATAAAATATAAACCTCCCTTGGTCCCATCGCAGAGATCTACTCGATGTTTATGTATTGTTAGAATATATGGACAAAAATCATAGCCACATAGAAATTAAAACTCATCCTCGGGATGTAATAATATAGAGGTGGAAGATAATTGAATCGACAATTTTATTATACATACTTTTGTAAAACATTTTTATTCCGCTCAATTATTGTTATGTTAGTTTCAAATTCTCTTGGTTTACGTCTAGATACGTTCTTCATAGAATTATTCTCTACTAATGCAGTCGAGTGAAGGAAATAACGAAAAAGCTAAAAGAGCAAGAAGAAGAAGAAGAAGAAGATAAATGAAGGAGAAAGAAATGAAGACGTATGTGTAAATAGAGGAGATCGTCACGTGACTCTCTCCTCGTTCATCGACTCTCTCGGTCCCATGCCGAGCCGAAGTCTCAGTCCTTCTCTCTTACTCTTTTTCTCTTATATTTCTCTGCTCTCTCCCTCTTCCGAATTGAGTCTCTCGACTGCCCCGGCTGCTGGGTGGTGCTGCAGTATCCGTAGAATGCGTCGGCGGTTCGGACAGAGACGCGCGAAGCCTAGTGCCCATTACGGTTTCGTATTATACGTCTATAACAGTACGAAAAAGGTGCTAGAGATCGCTCGCTCTCTACGTATAATCTAATGAAGAGTTATTTGACATTGATAATAAAATAAAAAATAAAATAAAAAAGAATCGAAGAAGAATAAAGAATAAAGAAAAATGTGGCGTAAAATTAGTTCTACAATATTATCATATCCACGTATAGGATTTAATAATACGTATGAAAAGGCTTGCGGTCAAATTCCGCGTCTGATTATTCTGCGAAAAGTGAATATATGTAGGTACGTGAACTACGGCTAACCAACTGTAACGTCTACCCATATGTACCCGACGAAGTACGACACACACTCGGTTCTGTCATTGATGAAACTCTACGCACGGAGTTCGAAGTGACATAGTCGTCGACTCGTAGCCCTCCATACATACATGTGATATGTTCTCTGCGGCCTGTGGTGTGTCCTACACGCTTGCAGATTACGAATATCGTATAATACTATTATAGTATATTTATTTCCCCCACGGTTTTCCGTCAATTTTCTTTCTTTCTTTCTTTTTTTTTTTTTTCCAACGATACTCAACACTGGTTTACCTTTTATTATCTTATCTGTTCAACGGTGTAGCAGGGGCAAGTATAACCAGTACTGTGAGTAGTGAGAGCTGCTGACTCCCAGTACAGTTCGAGTCGGCCCGTGGTGCCGGAGGGTTTTCGAACACCGTTTATACGTGCTGCAGTATAATACCACTGACATTCGTTTTATACATAAGTATTATGTACGTGTGGTTGATGTTTGATTCGTTTTTTCTTTTCTTCCCTATTTCTCTTTCTTCTTATCTGATTCGTGTGGCGATTAAGGCGATTAATCGCATTGTGTGATTCGTGTATATATACCTATACCTATATATAGGTATATGCGTATTGTATATCCAGTGGAAGTGCAGTTTAATGCGGTCTAATAATGATCAGTGATTAAAAGTGATTACTAACAGTTTCTAGGCGCCTGTGGTTTCATTATTCACTATTCGCTATCTTGTATACATACATAGATCATTTCTTTTCTTATAAACGCCGTACAATCGCCACGCCTAAGTAAACCGGCAATACAATTCTACGTTATTCATACAACGTTGCAGAGTGGGAAGTGAAATTAAAATCAAAATCAAAATCAAAATCATAATCATCGAAGAATAACAAGACTTCAAAAAATAAAAATAAAACAGATAAGTGATCATCATGCTGAGTTGATGCTCGACTGTTTCGACAATCTCGCCAAACTTCTTGATTTTTTTTTATTATAAACTTACATACGATTGAAAAATGTTGAAGCACACTCTTCGACCGACTCGATCGCGAGTCGCGGTCGTTATGAGAAAGAAAAAGGGTCGTCATTCCTTGTCCAGAAGTTGGCCCGGTACGCCGGGCACATTATCCGTAATTTCGGTAGATTCTGAGGTAAATTAATCAATATAAATATTCCCTATTCCATATCTTAGTTGTTATTATTTATTTATTTTAACGTAAAGCATAGAGTTTCTTAGTTCATTCATTTTTTTCCGATCTTTTTGTTTTTCAAACGATTAACAACTTTATGATGCATTAGTAATTCTTATTGGCTGACGTGTCTTTTTCGTTTTTTTTTTTCTAGTCGATTTAATCCCCCCGAATAGCTGTTATCTTATTCTGGTTAGATAACGACTGAAATTCCACCCATTTCCGTTTTATGAATTGTAACACATAGACATGACTGCAGAGAGTTTCGTTTGTCATTTAACGAATACCATTGACTATATAATACTGACCATTCAACTATTTTTTCATACATATCTCCCTGTGACTAAAATAACTATTTTTTCTCATACTCTTCATTATTTCTATATGTATAGTTATCTAATTCGCGTACGTCGTGCAAATACGATATAAACAGTCTTGTAAGCGACCTGCCAAATATGTATTATCTTTTCAACCGGCTAAAATCAAGACACGTGATTATAATATAATCAATGATAAATTATACAGTAACTGGGGATGGGGTAAGAAGATATTGTGGGTTACTTAGTCTTTGTACTGCATGGGTAAACGTACAAAGGTATCCTAGGTATCCTAGGTATGTATATTATATACATACGACACGAGGGTGTCGGGTTAACATGCATTTATACTTTTTTTTTTTATTTAAAAAAAATATTATTATTATTATACTCTGAAGTAAATAAATATCTATCTAAAATTACGTCGTTGTTGTTATGATCGCGTCGACGGACTCTGAAACGTTGGTGGTGGTGGTGGTGGTGCTGCTGCAACAGCAGATATATACGTCGGCGTCGTGTGTCTATATCATAAGCGAGTATCAATTTCAACAGATAAAAACGAAAAAAAACAAGAAGAAAAAAAATATAATAATCGGTAATTGTATACGCGGATTGTTACTCTGTTTGTTTATCTTCATTTTTGTTCCGTTTATAAACAATCGCCTATTCACTTTTGTTTGTTTTGAAGAATGAACGTTATTTTTCACATACGTATCGTATTATACCTATATACTCGCCGTGTCGATATTAATAAACAAATTACTTGAATCATTCACGGAATTCAATATTTGTTCGTAATTAAATTTTGATTAAAAATTTAGCCGTTCGAAAATCGTGTTTTTTTTTTTTTTATTCTTTTTTTTTATTATGACTTTCATATACTAACGCATCAATTCTAAAATCCTACTATCCGATTGGTACTTGGCGAATGTATCTACCGGAAGTCCGGCCCACGAGTTCCGGTTCCGGTTAAACACGACGCAATGCTGCACATGCTGCTCTCGTTGTTCTTTTCGTCTTCTTTTTCTTTTTATCTCATAACAAAGAATGACTTTGCTATAATTCGTCCCTCAATTTGCTTTCGCGTTGTTATATATACATAACTATAACTACGAAGAAAAACCAAAAAGAAAAAAAATAACTAATCAAATAAACCCATTATCTATCATATTCTCAATGTATTCCTTGTGCGGTATATGTTGCTGCAACCGGTAGAAATTTACCCCATATATGTGGATATTGATACTGTGTACATGAATATTAAGATATTAATAATATTTCTGGAATAACCATTGCTGCGACAAAAATCTATAACGACACGATCGACTTTCCGCATTCAATCGAATTGCACACGTGAAGTATGAACTCACATGTTTCAGAAAGATCTATACGTACATACTTGCAATTATACAAGATTCTAGCAGATTTCGAAAGTGCGGTAATACCTTTGACGTATAATATCTTCCTCGATTAATTTCATATCAATTTCCTTTTATGCCTGTATTTTTGTACGCATATAAGCTATATTGTACGATAAAACGCTTTTGTTTAATTATATTCATTCATCTTACTCATTTGATCAAATTATCGTGTATAAGTATATAGAATATCATAAATTACTTGATCAGTTTTCTACTGCAAACATTACCTGCTCAACGGTTCTTGTATAAGTATATTGTTATAGCAGGTATTACTTCATCGTTAATGCGAGATATCAATAAATCTTTACACAAGTTGCGCAAGATAATCCGCTACGTAACTTGTCCGCTAAAATTGGATTACATGATACAATACTCCGCGTTCTTAAGAAATCAAACAACTATATATATATAATAAGAAAGAAAAGAAAACTGAATGAGAAGAAAAAGAAAAGTGAAACTTTGATTTTTTGTAAAGATTAATTAATCAATTTCGTTAATTTTTTTACTATTTGTTTTTTTTTTGTTACAGATCGACTATCCCGAAGTACACGGTGGGGGCGGGAGAATGCACAGACCACCGCATCCCATCACCGACCATCGTCAGGTCAATTTGGTCTTCGATGACTCGGTAATTTCTATTATTTATTATTTTCGTATTTTTATAGGGCAATAAGTAAGAATTCTATAATAGACACTCCATTCTCAATCGGTGATAATAATATCGTTTCTTTACCCTCTTTCTCGCGGTTCTATACATCTATGATCATAGAACCGATTATATGATTAACACAGGAATAAATACCTTTATTAACATATTAAGTGCATTATACCTAACGTTAGTTCATTCTCTTCGTAAATACCCTACAGTATAATTCGTTTTATCAAATCTAATTCAGAATTGTACATCTATTTTTATTAAAAAAAATTCTCTTTTTTTCTTTCTTTCTTTCTTCATATAAACGAACGCGGAGGCCCCCGTTTCTGTCGCATGCTCTGTGTATATGTATGTATATCTATACAGCGAGAGAGAAGAGTACGAGCGAACGTTATTACGTTAATTTCCGTACGACTAACACTCCTCGCCGAGCGTAGAGTATAGTATGCCGGTATCTGCAGTAGATATGAATGCACAGATGCATGTATGTATATTTAATGGAACTCGCGGAGGCTTTATTCAGTTATGAAACGTACCGAATGTATACATGTATAGATATTCTGGTATGCATACATAGATAGATTCATACATATAGATAGGGACCGAGGGAAATGGGAATACGAGTACATTGAGAGTAACGAGTAACGAGTAACAAGTAACGAGCGTGGAACGAGTAGAACGAGGAACCGAGGAGGTGGCGGTAAAGCTACAGGTGACCCTTCGCTGCGCCCCCTTTGCCTCGTTCCCTCGCGACGTCCCTGGGTATCTAGGGGGTCACGTGACGCGGTTCTCTCCCCTTCTCTTTACCCTTCGCTCCCCTCTCCTAGCCCCTCCCTCCTCTCCCTCCATTCCCTCCATTCCCTCCATTCCCTTCCCTTCCCTTCACCGAACTCGGTACGGGCGAGGGACTACAGTTGCTCAAGCCTGAACGAACGACGAACTAACTAACTAACTAAGCAACTAACGAACGAACGAACGAAACAACAACAGAACGGAACAAAACAAAACAGAACTGTCGAAGAAGCAATCAGGAAATGTCTCCTGCAGTGATATTATCTTACGCGAGAATGCGTTTATTTGTAAACAAGAAAACACATTCCTGCTGACTTCGTGATTTTTCATTTTTCTCTTATTTTATGTACTCGTATGTTAGTTATTGTTTTTTATTGAAGTTCGGAAAAAAATGGACACGTTCGGGATGTATCAAGTGAGTTTGGATTTCCTAGTTTTAACAAAAATCCAATAGTGTGTTTTATTCTTTTAAACCTGATATATAATTTCGGCCAACATGGCCTTGGCGATACGTGAACTGTGCTCTGTGACTGGTATACCGTCCTTTCTTCACACAAGACAACTATACACTAAACTCGTATATTAGGAACGAGACAAACCTCTGTCTAAACATATCTAGATAAAATCATCACGGACGATTGAAACTCGTGCAACAAGACTTGAAGAATGCGAGAAAAAAAGAAAGTCTGACGCTTATCTTATACCCGGATATTTCTTTACTCACGATTTAAATTCATACCGGAATTCAACAGACTACAGCAATGTTCAACGATCATTTTCTTATACATATTAAAATTGAAATTTTCCATCACAATTGTCTCCTTGCAGTAAAAAAAAAAAAGACATTACCTATGCATCTTCTATTATTTATGTATGCCAGCTTTCTTTGCTTAGCTAACGCAGTGTTTTGTTTCTACGTGATGTCATCGGCCGTCCTAACCTACACGTCTTTATTTTATATCACGCCCATTTATGGGAATTATTCTCATACTTCTTCAACGTCGATCTATATCCTAGCTGTAATTACAAATTGGTGAATAAATATCACCGTCAGTAAATGACACGAATTTCACAATAACGCCTACCACAGATCGCAATTATTCTTACTATTCTTATTAATGGAACGCAATATTATAATGCGATCTGTGTGAAGAAAAATTTCGTCTTTTTTTTTTCTTTTTTTTTTTGCAGTATTTATTCCTTCGTTGTTACAAGATATTGAAAATAAATGTAAACAGAGAAATCCCACCCCCGTTTATCCGTTTGTCAATATTTCATTGCAGTTTTCACAAGGCCTGACCGGTAGGCCAGAGCTTTTCCAAAAATCAAACAGAAGCAGTCATTCCAGCGACACAAGTTCCGCCTATAGTGGCTCCGACACTATGACCTCCGTACAAAGTTCACTAGACGCTGATGCGGACGAGGTGGATCTGTCCGGGCTCGTCGAATCCATAGTGGACAGCGACGAAGAAGAAGATCTTGCGGAGAGCATGGATGTAAGAGAAATCTGTGCAAGATGAAACGTTCCGTTATTATAACGTGTGTTTTTCCATTCCAGAGCCTCACGGTACGCGACGCGATAAGAGAATGTTTGGAGAAAGATCCGGCGGAAAGAACGGCCGACGATATAGAAATACTTTTGGAATTCACACAGCATTTGAAAGCTTTTACAAACATGACTTTGGCCGTTCGTAGAGCCTTGTGCGCTGTGATGGTATTCGCCGTCGTCGAAAGAGCAGGAATGATCGTTTTAAACGACGGCGAGGAACTGGACAGCTGGAGCGTTCTCATTAACGGCGCTGTAGAAATTGAACACAGCAACGGGGAGATTCAGCAGCTTCAAATGGGGGATAGTTTCGGGATTTTACCAACTATGGATCGTCTCCTGCATCGAGGGGTCATGAAAACTAAGTTGGTTTGCTTTCTTCTCATCATTTTCCAAAGAAATAAAATCCAGCAATTGATAAACTCATTTTTTATCTTTTAGAATGGACGACTGCCAGTTTGTATGCGTGACGCAGCTTGACTATTGTAAAATTCAAAGTCAGGGCGAAGAGAATACAAAAAGACACGAAGAAAATGGTCGAGTTATTTTAGTCACAGAATTACGCGGCGCACCTGACGGCGCTGGGCGGAGAGGTCACGTCGTTATTAGGGGGACACCGGAACGACTAATGTTACAATTGATAGAAGAAACTAACATGTCGGATCAATCATACGTCGATGATTTCTTATTGACTCATAGAACTTTTATCGACAATCCTCTGTTCGTCGCCAATCAACTTTTAGAATGGTTTGATCAACCTAAGGTCAGGCACAAGGTTACTAGAGTCGTTTTACTCTGGGTCCATAACCATTTCACAGATTTTGAAACCGACCCATCGATGATGGAGTTTTTGGAAGAGTTTGAAATCGCATTGGAAAGAGAAAAAATGCACGGAGAGTTGAGGTGAGATTTGAACATTTGATTTGAACGGCTTTCATCCTTTCCTAAAGTCACAGCGTTCACTCGGCGTAATACTTAAATATGAAAACCTTTCGAAAATTCTGGTTAAAGAAGGAGAAAATCGTAACTTCCAGTCTTCTTTTATTAAGGTCGTTCGATCGTTGGAATTAGTTCGATTTGCGCCTGAAGAGTCAGAGTTTTTCTTTTCCATTTTCAATTTTCTATTTTCCATTTTCTCTTCTAATTATATCACCTCCTTATTCGATTCTTGAATATTCCAGGCTGCTGAATATCGCATGTGCGGCAAAAGCGAGAACGCGAAACGTCACGCTGGCCAGACCTAGTCGAGACGAAGTACTGCATTTCAGTATACTAGGCGGTTACGAGAGGGGTTTTGGGATCTTTATCTCAAAGGTAGACAAGAAATCTAAGGCTGAAGATGTCGGACTCAAACGAGGCGATCAAATACTTGAAGTAAACGGCCAGAGTTTTGAACACGTCAATCACGCCAGGGCCCTAGAAATTCTCCGAGGTTCCACGCACCTTAGTATTACCGTCAAATCAAATCTTCTCGGTGAGTTTCAACTTGACTGAATTATTATTCGTCTTTGTAATTCAACATTTTCTACAATATTTTTACGATTTTCATTGAAAACGGAAACAGGATTCTTCCGCGGAATTTTCAAATCCACAAGATTCACATTACATTATCATTCATAATTAGCAATCACTAAATACTGAGATTATTTTCCTTCGATTATAGTATTCAAAGAGATGCTACAGACGCCGGACAACTCTCCAAGACAGCGAGGAGGAAGGCCTATCAAGCCAGAGATAACAAAGATACAAAACGATCCTCGACTCAGGTTGTCGACACACGTGGATCCGTTGAATCCAGTAAATCCTGTGAATCCGTTGGTCAGCGGTGCGCCGTTATTGATGACAGACATAAATGTTTCGCCATGTAAAGATGCGAAAAAGGAACACAAGGGATTCATGACGCTTGGGCCAAAGCGAAGGCTGCAAAAGGCACTGATAAAGATGAACATATTGCCAAAGAACACTATCAAGTATGTTTCAGCAATTTTTTCAAACTATTTTCAAACATCTTCAATTCTTAGACAATAATGATGAACTTATCGAATTTTTGTACTTACAGCGACGGTGTACATAACGACGATCCTCTCGCGCCGCCACATACACCGCCGGGAACAGGTCTGACTCAAACTACAAATCTCTATCACTCTAGAAGCAATCCGGATCTAACTTCAATGTACTGTTACGACGATCCAAGGGCACCTGATTATCCGGAACATGTTCTTAAGGTTTACAAAGCGGACCAGACTTGTAAATATTTACTGGTAAACAAGGAGACGACAGCACACGAGGTGAGATTTGGTTTATAAGTAGTTTATAAGTTTATAGTAGTTTATAAGTTTTGATTGATTCTTTTTTTTTGTTCTTTTTACAGGTAGTGATGTTGGCTCTTAGAGAATTCTCCATAACTGAGAGCAGCTCGAATTTTTCACTTGCCGAAGTTAGCGTCGGCGATGGTGGAATGATTAAGCAAAGACGTTTGCCTGATCAGTTGCAAAATCTTGCCGAAAGAATCGGCCTCAGTTCGCGATATTATCTTAAAACAAACGGTATATCAGAGACTCTTGTCGCCGACGAACAGGCGCCCGAACTTATACGCGAATCTCAAGTTCATTTTCTACAATTGAACGCTGTTGAAGTAGCGATTCAGTTGACGTTACAAGATTTTAGTATATTTAGGTGATTATTAATATATTCTCATTCGCTTATATCTTACCCAGTTGAATAAACACGAACGAAAATAAAATGTTGACGATTATTTGCAGGAAAATCGAATCCACCGAATACGTTGACGATTTATTCAAACTAAAGAGCAGATACGGAGTTCCGATGCTGAGCGATTTCGCTGAGCTTGTTAACAGAGAAATGTTCTGGGTTGTGACGGAAGTTTGTTCCGAGCACAATTTAATCAGGCGGAGTAAAATCATCAAACAATTTATAAAAATAGCTCGTAAGTTTGAGTTTCTTATGTTAATGAAATTAGGGAAACATCTTAGAATAGGTAACTGAAATCTGAATTGACACGATTTTTAATCCCCAGGACAATGTAAAGAGTGCAAGAACTTCAACTCAATGTTTGCCATCGTATCGGGATTGGCTCATGTAGCTGTGAGCAGGCTACGAGCCTCTTGGGACAAATTGCCGAGTAAATATCAGAGGCTATTTTCTGACTTGGAAAAGTTTATGGATCCTAGTAGAAACATGAGTCAGTACAGACAACTTGTAGCGTCTGAACAAACGCAGCCACCGATCGTAAGGAGGAATTTCTTAATTACAACAACCTGCGAGCTTCGGAATACGAGCTTCCTAATCCTTGGCTTCTTTCTGCCTTTACAGATTCCATTTTATCCCGTCGTTATAAAAGACTTGACCTTTATCCACTTGGGTAACGACTCGAGGGTCGAGGGATTGGTCAATTTCGAAAAACTAAGAATGATCGCAAAGGAGGTTCGAGCTCTCACTAAAATGTGCTCCTCTCAATACGATCTTCAAACCATGACTGACATCGGGGGACAAGCCCTGAGTTCCGCTATGGTTGCGATGAATCAAATGAACACAGCCAACCAAGGTAGATTTTTGACAAATCACCAGCATTTTAATAACAAATAAAAATTCGATGGAATTCAATTTAATTATCATTTTGCTTCTTTCTTCAATCATTTCGTGTCTGTTTCCAAAGGCGGACAAACGGCGACGGTCAAAAGACGCAAGAAATCAACAGCTGCTCCAAATCCGAAAAAGATGTTCGAAGAAGCTCAGATGGTCAGGAGAGTAAAGGCTTATTTAGCCAACATGAAAGTCATCACACTCGAAGAACGCTTACTGGCGCTCTCAGCCGAGTGCGAACCTCACGCTGGTGCAATCGCGATAGCAGCGGCTGCGCCGATCGGTAACCGGGGCAGGAGACATCCGTCGCCAACTTTGTCGACAACGAGCAGCGCGAGCAGCACAAGTGAAGGTCGGAAAAGCATACAAGGTGAAATTTAAGGTTTATTCAAATGGCAAAGACGTGATTTTTACTTCGCAGAAGTTTGCGGATATACAAATTGGCCAGAAATTATCAAATCAATTTCATTCGGACTGAAACTGCTCGTTGTAATTAAACAAATGAAATTTTCTAGCGTTCGAAATGTTTTCGATGAAATTTCTTCTTAGGAAGTTTTCAAATTCCTATATTTGACAATGGAAATAATTTTCAGGCACCAAATTTGGCGCAGCTTCTCCACAGGCAGTGAGAAAAATGCTCGCCCTGTCCGACCCTCACAAGACCAGACCCTACCAGCCCAAGCATTGTCCACCTCCGCTACCTGTTCCCGGCTTAGCTCTACACTCGAGTGGTTTAGAACAGAGTCCTGGCGCACCGAGGAGAGTGGGTACAGCGAACAGTAGAGTACCGATGCATGAGAGATCGCACAGTGATACGCCATCGGGACTCCCACCGCCTGTTGATCTCAGCGCAGAGAGTAGCAGCGTTACTAGTTTGAGTAATTTGCAGCCTCTTAGGAAGACGCTGACTAGCGGTAAGTCTCATGCTTTTATCATTCGTATATTATGCTTTATAAATATAGGGAAAGTTTATTCATTATTTGTTTCTTCTTTTATTCTTATTAAACGTGGATTATTATTGTGGATTGTGGTTTTTCACAAGGTGAGAAATAATATTACATGACTGATGGAAAAGATGTGATTCATAGGAGAAACAGTCGATACGAAATTTAACATTCGTAAACTATTCATTTTCCGTAAGAAATATACAGTTTCGATTTTTTCTGAACTATGAATTATTCGTTTTTCTTTTCTTACGATAGTGCAATGTGTATTATTTTAACCCATGCATTCGTATTTTATAATATACCGAAAAATCTTTTACGAATTGGTCAAATATTATGGGGCATGCAACGATTATTAATTTTTTTAATTTTGTTCAAACCGTTTTCTTACTTTTACGAAATTATCTACCTGTATTCGTTGATAATTAATTTTCGTAATAAATTGTGGATTTTAGGAAAGAGAGAATTTTACTTAATGAGCTCTGCAATTATACATACCAGTGCATCTTATTGGGTTTATAAATTTATTTATTTCATCATGAAAATCCGTTATATTAAACAAAAATTAATTATAACGATTCCAATTATGAGTTTCGGCTGAAAGACGGCCATTTCTTAATGTCTCTCGACCCTGTAGCGATAAACTGAAGCAAAGCCTTGATAAATCATTGAAAATTTTCATGGAATCACTCATAGAAAAAAAAGAACCAAACAAACTAGACATCATTTTTCATCGTACATATTTTCAATCTAATTATCACTGGCGCTTAATTACATGCTTTTAACGATAGCCTAGTTGGAAACTTGTTATTAAGCGAGTAGGTGTTTCGATTAGACAGTTTTTTGTTACGCTATAACATGAATTAGGTACACGAAAAAAAAAAAAAAGCATTTGTATCTAGAAGCATGCAGGCTTTAGAAATATAGAAATTGACGTTTGAAAATTGGATTTTTATCATTGAAACCACTCGTAGTAATCTGAGCGTTAGCCATAACTCCATTGATACGAATTTCGTTAAAAATGGTAAGAACTTTCCCTTGGATCGCCTAGCTCGCAGAGGAACAAAAATGTTTTCATTAAAATTCGATAATATGAGAAGAAATGTTGATTTATTTTTCACTTCAATTGTACGGAGCTCAAGCTGGGCTGTAATCCAACTTTACCTCGGCCCTAATTCATTGAAAACAATTCTCAACTATTGAATTCAAAGACACGGAGTAGCTAGAGAATTTAGATTTGGCTAGAATCGGTAGTGATAGACGTGTGTATTGCGGACTCGACAGGTTCCGTGACAAGCAGTGACAGTGGTCACAGTACTCAATTGGACAGTCACAGTGGCAGCAGCGTCGAAGCTGGTGGCAGCCCGCCTCCCCCGCAGAGACGACACTCCGCCATGCAAGGTATGTGATATAGAATCCTAGGTGTATCGTCGGTTTTAGGAAACCTTTCTTTTCACCCCAGTAGAATAAATAGTATTATCGTAGTAGATCTGCGTTGTAGTTAGTAGTATTCAAAGATCTGTGCAGAATTCCAACGATAATATTTGACATAGGAAAATATTCTCATATATGTAAACAAACGTTGAGCTTTGTTTTATATCCATTTTGAATTCCGTTTACGGGAGATCAATTCAGATTATACGATTCAGAAAAATTCGGAAGCTATTCAAAAGCTCTGGAGAAAAAAATTTGCTTCAGTTTATTTCACATCATCATATCGTATCGTTACGTCATAGTCGTTATCTCGGTCTTGTAAGCTTTTTAAATTACAATTCCGAAAAATCATTCGCAATCGAAGTCAATTTCACAATTCTTCTCATTTTGTCATACGAACCTGCTTAGAAATATAAAAGAAGTATTTTTAATCGTTCAAACTCGTGATGTTATAGATAAATCAGTCAGAGTGAACTGTCTGCTTTTATCATTAGCTTATGTTAGATCCAGGATAACTCAGATTCATATCAGGTATATGTATATAGAGAGAGATTATTAATCTACATTTGGCAATCAGTTAAATTAGTTAATCAGGGTCGAAGGTGATTACGTAAATTGGTAATGCTTCCTTGACGTTGGGTGTCCAATGAATTTGTTACCATTGTTGCATGTCCCCAAAAAATGTCACAAGTATTTTGTGAACCATTTTCAATGGAAAAAAATATATCCAATACAAAGTAATTCAGAATATCATTGTCAAATAGTTGCGACGAACAGCTGTCGCTTTTTTTTTCGTGCAAAAACGTTGCTTAAAAGCTTGAAAACCTTTCGACATATCCACATAATATTTATATCTTTCTTTCTCGTCACTGTACATATCGGTCACTCCTTGTATCTTATATGCGTCCAGGGCCTGGAATCAATCCTAGAATCCTATGTACATATTAGTATATTGTGCCTGGAGTAAAAGCTTTGATGAATTAATACACTGGACTTGTTTAAGCTGCATATTTCATCGTGCTATTCCAGTTTTGATGATGAACGTGTTACTGTGTATAAAATATTTAATTGAATAGTAGTTCAATTTGAAGAATAAGTAAGAAAATAAAACATTGCGATATGAAGTTTACCTCCTGACTAATGACATGGATCTTTTTTCCATGAAATCAAATAGAATAAAGATGAATCTCTTATATGGAATAGAATGACATCCTTGTAACATGTCTGGTTCATATCATTTTTGAAAATTACAACAATCAGCCTCAATTTCCTTGTCCAATCGCAATGCTTGTACATATGTAGCAAAGCTAGAATAGTAGGAATTTAGTGGGTGGGCTTATTCCGTAACGAGTATGTGGTGTATGGTGCAGGGTCTGTAATGAGGGGGGGACTACCTCCGTTCCCACATGCAGTTGCTGTATTGCCTCCACTTCCTGCCACCTACAACCACTACTATCACCACCCCCAACCTCCTCAAGGTGAGTGTCTAACTGCAGTCTATGCTCCTAAGTCTGGCTCTCGCTCTGCTCGATACTAACGCTTTTTCTCACATTATACTACCGTGCAGTTATACTCTGCAGTCTGTTATTACTCTTTGCTAATTACCTAATTTGTGTACATATATGTTTTGCATCCTGTATCATACTTTGTCTAATGACATGTGCATTTTCATGTGTCAAGCTGATTTGTTGTACATCTGTCTTTCGTATTAGCACTAGTGTACCTTGTAACGTTAACCAGGAATCTGAGAGGAAACCAATAGAAACATTTTTCTGGTGTTGGACGTGTTAATATTATAACCGTAGACCTAGTTTGTTATTAATATTTTATCATTATGGTCTAATTCCTTTTGTATTGCGGGATCATTGTTAGTTTTAATAATTTCATAACGTTAATCATCATTACGCACATCAGACATCATCATTTTTTCACCTGACAATGAGCTGAATCATTATTAATGTATCAAAATTTTTGCTATATTTAAATAATATCACAATGCATTGTTGGTCAGAGTTTGGCTTTGGAAAATCTGTATGTTTGAAAATTTGATTCGAAAATTTAATATATTTAATATCTTGACATTATTTTCTTCAATTTTTACTTATCTTTGAAGGAGAGATCACCCTATTGCATAGTAATACTAAAAAGATACATTGATATGTATTTTTGATAAGATTATTTCTTCTATTTCGCTATTTTCAATTCCTAGTTTAAACAGATCCTCGCGATTTCTGGTATACTAGATAATAGGGCTTACAGGTATGGGAGTTGGTGTTGGCTTGCCTCCTGGAGGAATGATGATGCGAGGTGGTCCAACCCGCCAACCACCTGCCTATAAAGTAGCTGCGGAGATGGCTAGGCTGCACAGATTAGGCAGAGCCCATAGCCACGAGGGGGTCACGTATCACACCGACCACGACGATGGTACTACAATCCTACAAATGCATTTGTAAACAAGGGTCATAGAATTTTACCTCTTCAGTAATCAGATATCTAATCTATACATCGCGATTCGCCTTGACGTAAAGACTTTATGCCCATGTATACGCTTATAGGCGTCTTATCAATAATATCATAAACGATAATTCGAATTTTTAAACTATGCGATCATGAAGAAGCACAATTTTCATATTTAATTGACGTATGTACTCAATAATTGAGTTACAGTTTTATGGCTCTAAGTTACAGACATGTATTATTATTAATTTACACGCTATTCAGTGTCTTGTTATTATAAACGCGATCAAGACAGAGCACTGGTATGATGTATTTTTCTCTGCCAAGATTAATATTTATTACCACTTGTCGTCTTTTCATCTCAACGGCAACGTCAGTCTTTGCATAACGAGCGTCGAAATATTCTTAAAAAAAAAAAATAATCACTGCTCTGTTAGCGGGAAGATTAGAGACAATGAAATTAAACATTGAACAGTATTTCTTTATTTTATATTATTTTTTTTTATATATATTTCTCTTAAACATTACAGTTGAAAATTCTTGTACATTGGTTTTCACATACCTACGTTAATTAAGTAAGCATCGTGAATAAAATGTTTGAACACATCGATCGATGTAAATAACAAGTGAGATAATGACTGTTTTGCACTTTATGTGTTATGTTGTGCACATATTTTTAATCTAAGCACCGTGCCTGTTTGTTTTAGCTTACTATTTAGCACTTGCTTGCATTTTGTTGTACGATAACTTGATATTTCTTTTTATTATATGTAATAAAATATGTTTTTTCTTTTTTATGATTTTTTTTTTTCTTTATTTTAATTTTTTTATGATTTTATTTTTTCTTTTTCGATCACGCCAGTGCAGCAAAGTATTATTATTACTTTTCCTTCCTATCTTACGTTCGTTCGTAAATATATGTATTTTTTATTTACAAAGCTTTGAATCGCTTATTTTCACATTTTGCACATCGAATAATTTCTCTTTCACAATTTACACAATATGTCCAGCAATATACAATAACCAAAGTATTTCATGTGTAGCTAAGTTTTTTCATTCATTAATTAAGAACAATTTTTAAACCTTGAATATTCCACGGCACTTGTATTTTCATCCAGAGGATACCGCAGGTTGAAAATAATCCACATCTTACCTTAGGTGAAAAATCCTGTCGAATCGAGAAAACCGACTAATTAGCTAAATTATTCTCGTAGTTAAAACTGTCTCAATTTTGTTTCAGATGACGAGGATGCTCAAGTCTCGGCGGTGTAATCTTTGATAAGATTAAACGAGCCGATCTTATCATATAAGTTAGTTAATTTCTTATGAGGAAAAACGAAAGAAAAAATAAAAGAAAAAAAAACAAACAAACAAACAAACAAATTAGAAAACTCGACGTGGGTAGATGTATACATAGATTCAAAACTAAAGTGCTGGGACATTTGTTTTTTTTTTAAATTATTTTATGGTATACAGATGCCAACATAGAGAGAAAGAGGAGGTAACAGGTTCTTCCTTTTTTTTTTTTTAATAATTCTCAACACCACTTCTTTAGCCGGTGTAATTGAGAAATAATACCGAAACTTATAATATATTACATAATATTGAATATCCGACTGATCTTTAGATAACATTGATCAGTTATCTGAGATTTTTTAGCAATGGGTTTCTACAAAAGACTGCTGCAAGAGTAATGAATAAATATTTAATCACATCGTACGTCTGATTGATGGAAATTTAGCGGATTTCTACAGATTTTTCTAAATTACTCCTTTGTCAACTTATCCTAAGATATTCTACAGCCAAAGATAGAATCTGTTAGATTATACGATCTATCAAGATCTGTCTGTTGCTACTAAGACAAAAAGAAAAAAGATAAACGAATGTGTATAATAATTTCGCTATAAATAAGATATACTTAATTTTATAACCAGATTATTCTTTCACTGCTGTTCATCTGTGGAATATATCTTTCGGTAAACGGAGGCGAATTTTTCTTCAATTTCATTCACTTTCTACGATGTAATTAATTATTTATTAAAGTATGCATGTATGTATATCAGACTAGCGCGGACCACGATTATATGCCTATTTTTAAAGAAAATTTTGTTTATTTTATTAATTTGTTTTAATTTTTTTCTTTTTCTCTTTTTTATTTATTTTTTTTCCAATTTTCGTTCAGAAAGCGAGTAAATATGAAACGATATATATGTACGATATACCTATATAACGTTTACACATATATATTTATGAGAGATCTCGAATCTGATACGAAAATCGAAATTTTATAAACAAGAAAAGACTACAATATTGTAATGATGATTATACAGAGTTTTAAAAAGGACAAGGGAAAAGAGAAAAAAAAAAAACAAATCACGTGGAAAGTAACTTTCTTTTATCGCAATATGATATACAATAGTATGAGTATAAAGAATATGAAGACAAGAAACCGTCTATTCTAGGTAAATAGAAGTGAGAAGATACGATTATAAGTATAATATTAAACTCAAATCATGAATGTTTAAAGAAATTAAACTTAGACAGATTTGATTTTTATTTAAATATATTAATAATAATAATAATAATAATAATAATAATAATAAATATTAAATAATAATAATAATAATAATAATAATAATAATAATATTCTATAAATGTGTAATAAGTTGAGCCCAAAGATGTTAAATATCGTTTATTGCTGAGCGCGTAACGGCTTCTGTATTATATACTTTTAAGTTAGCTTTTAAATTTTGTAAGTCAAGATTGATGTAAATAGTATATAGCGATTAATCTCCTAGCGTGAAAGAAAACCTAAATTAGACTTATCGTTAGTTCAAATTCGCATCTAAACTGTTGAATAATAATGTGAAGAAATCTTGTTTCGGTGCCGACGTAAAAGTAAATATATTTGCAATGCAAGCTATAGGTGATACGTGACAAAAATAAAACAAAAAATATATATATATATATTTATATGATATATATATATATATATGATCAATGATTAATACTGACATTATACGCTTATATGCGTAGATAATTATTATTTATGGCCATTTTTAACGAAGAAAACTAAAACTGATGAGAAGAAAGAAAATTAATAAATCTAAAAATTGAAATGAAAATATAAAAAATTTGATCTGAAATATTGAATTTTTTTCTTTTTCTTTTTCTTTTTCTTTCACTTTGACTTTTTCTCTTCTCTTCTCTTCTCTTCTCCTCTCTTCTCTTCTCTCTTCTCTTCTCTCTTCTCTTCTCTTGACGTTGATTTAGTTTTGTCACAATTAAAATCCGTACGAACTCGTCGTTCTGCACGGATTAAAACGTGTAATGTATTAATTATGTAAACCTGAAATTTGCTAAACTAATATATATTATTAGAATGATAATAATAGTTATAATAACAATGATACCTGTGTGTATATGTATTGGATGGTTGGTCGGTCGATTGGGTATTTCCCAACGTCTGACAAAGTGTAGCATAGTGCAAAAATTGAGTGTCCATGAAGTCAAAACAATGTTATAAATATTCGTATTAAAATTATACCTATAGCTATTTAATTAAACGACAGTTTGAAATTTAGGATATTAATTCTTCATAGATGGAGCAATGACTATTCGTTTCTCAATAATATATTAACAGTTTTGAACTATAGGTATTTAAAATTTTCATGAACTTAAAGCCCTCGAGGTAGAAAATTATTCTACAAATGATCTGGATGTATTCGTGTCCTTCTGCGATTGCACATAACTACGAGACAAATTCCCTCTTTTCTTGTCTCTTCGTTTTTGTCTCAGTTTTTTGTTTTTTTTTTTGTTCTTTTGTTTTAACTCATTTTAAATTCGTCTGTTGATGAATAGATAACTGTTTGACTTCTTGGCTGCCTGTTCGTCTGCTTTCACCCAATGACAAAGAATCTCCCGAGAATTTGAAAGAAAGAAAAATCTTATCGCAGAGTTATAAAAGCGGCACTATAATAATATATTATTACATATAATATGTTTATCGCGATTCTCTGGTGAAGCAGGAAAGAGAAATATATAAAATAAAATGAAAAAAAAAAAAAACTCTCTTGTACATATCCTAATATCTTTTAAATATCTTGAAACTTTTCTTAAAAAAAAATAAAATAAATAAATAAATAATGATTAACGAACGTGCCCACCAATAACTTTCACGAATACCTAGATACTTGCTGAAATTTTGGAGACAATTTTTTTTATGCAAAAATTTTTTTTTCTGTTCAAGACTAACTAAAACTATATGGTGGCTTTGAAATTAAATTCTCATTCAATACGTGAAACAAACATCAACCTCTCATTTATATGAGATCATTCTATAGTTCAAGGCCGGCTCTTGTCCGTCCGTCAGTGCAAAATTATTTCTATTTTTACTTTTACTTATAAATCATTCAATATTAACGTGAATTAGATGAAATTTTTCATTTCGAATTCCCGCAGAATAGATGAACAAATATTCCGACTACAGCCGCGTAAGGCGTATATTGTTTGAAAGATTTTTGTTAATTTTAAAGAAAGACAGACAGACAGGATTGGTGGTGAAAATAATGTGGAACTTACGCGGTTGAATACATAGTTCCGATAACCGACAATAGAAAATAAATATAACTGTATACTGCGAGGAAGAATATTTAAATTGCTAAACCCATGTATCACAAACCCATATAGAAAATCGGCGCACGCTTTTAGAAAGATTATTTATTTGTTAGGAAAATAATTTGAGTATACCTTCGCAGAATACGATTTTTCAGTCACCAGAAATAGCAATAGCAGTCTATTTCAATAAATATATTTTTTATTTATATATACTTGTCTCTGTTATTTTAATTATTTATAACAATAAGCATGCGACAACAAAATTTTGTATTTAATTTGTTTAATAAAACTTCAAAGTCATAGTACAATAATACCGACTATTATTATTTATTGAAAGTTATCCTTATTCAAATTGCTTGACAAATCTTATATATTGTTTTACATTTTTTTTTTTTTTTTTTTTGGACTACACTTTTTTTCAGGCAACACATGATTTATTTATTATATTACACACAGCGATTCAAATTGACGCAAAAGTTTTATATATTCAGTTATTCTACGTGTTTCACTTTGCTAACTATGAACACGTATCGTGTATACAAATATATTGATGCATACTCGATTTACTAAAGATTATAGATATCGACTATTTCTTATAGGGCGAATAATAAGAATAAGAATATTAAATAATAATAATTAGCCTTGAGTAAATGTAATTCGCCTAAATAAATGAATATATCTACGATATCGAATCTATAAGTTATTCGAAGTAAATATTATTATATGTATACGTATATTGGCACGTGAAGCAATATGCTATACATATAAACTAAAGATTCTCTGATTATTAATAATAGTAAAAAATGAAAAACAAAAAACAAAAAAACAAAAAAAAAAGTGTTTAGATTTTATCCGGCCACGAGGTCAATGTATCGGGTATATCCATTATAATCCTATGATACCCTAATTAAACAGTATATTTCTGAAAAAACTCTACACTATAATATTAATTATAAATCTATACTGTACCAATTCATATATGTTATGTATAATACTAAAGAAATGCATACGTCTATATTATGTATTTTTACTATTTTGTATAATACCATATTGTTTTCTATATTTATGTACTTAATAAATATATCAAATATATATATATATATATATACATAGATCCTATGATGTGGTAAAATTAAAATAAAATAAAATAAAATGTCTATATAAACTCATAGTGTAGCGATATGTTCATCTGTTGGCAGACGAGATTAATTAACTAGTCTGTGGTATACAGGTGCTGAATCTGTCAATGTACCTATGTAAAATTCCAAATAATATATATAGTATTCCACCATGAATTAGGAAATAATTTACATCATTTACTGTAGCACCTATGCACATCTATGTACCTACGTAATTTATCATTTATCTGCGAACGCATACGTTTTCGAATATTATACAAATACAAGTTCTGGCAGTCCACGGAGTTTCATTCAAATTAATCTACAGACTACATCCGTTCATCAAAGGTGGGTTCGAACGGTAGTTAATCATAAAACTGATAAAGGAATTTGAAGATAACTATAATAACGGCAGTTTTAATTACATAAAATACGATCATTCGCGTCTACAAAACTCGAACTTTCCGCGTCGATATCTCAAACCTGCAGATAATGAAACGGATCCATTTTTCAACGGAAAAGATTTCTCTGACTCTTTTTACCATTTATA
The DNA here is from genome assembly GCA_944452935.1 of Rhogogaster chlorosoma. Taxonomy (NCBI): domain Eukaryota; kingdom Metazoa; phylum Arthropoda; class Insecta; order Hymenoptera; family Tenthredinidae; genus Rhogogaster; species Rhogogaster chlorosoma. Next base: position 20,217,246 of record OX101804.1, read on the forward strand.
ATTGCAAGACTTTTGTCAACGTGACACCTTTTTGATTCTACTAATTATATCCTCCAGTAATGCGCAGGGTTTAGCTATGTACAGATATACGATAAGCTCGTTAATTGATCTATGACATCCTTTCTTCTTTTTGGCGTTATTATACTTGATATAGACGTGTAAAGAGGCACTTTGACGAGGCTGGCTTAGCGTCAATTTGGGCTTTAATTTTCTAACTCTGATAATCCTGCAGTTAACGAGGCTTTCGTTCCGATGTATTTAAGATACATACAACGGCGTTATCGGCCGCTTCGTCCACGCAGATATTTCGTGTCTAATATCAAGATACCCGCTATACGGACTGACGCGAGATTATACGACGAAAAATACCGTAAGATCATTGATTAACAATCAAACCCCCCAATGCGAAGGCGTTGAACGAACTTGTCACGCCGATATCCATTTACGTCTCACCGCATATGAATGTAATTAATAATTTCGTATAACTACAATCGTACCGCGGAGTATTGTAACGTTTCGTTTGAAAAGGATTCACTTATCATTCTAACAAAGAAGTAAGATTCACTTGTATTGACGGATTCCAGTAGAAGAATATATTGCTAAGAATCCATTTAACATTTGTCTATTCGAGCTGTAATTTGTTGGAAATTTATTCCCATAGTAGTATATGAAAGTTGTCCGTATATATTGCTACACGCGTTTTGGCTGCAGAAATATGTATTGTACGCCGAGTCTTTTGACCAACTCACTTTTTACATTTCAAGTGAACCTTTCAGCTGCATTTATGTGTTGTATAATGACTCTGACTAATTGGGGGGTTCTTTGCAGCCTTAACGACGAATTCCTCGATGGAACGCTGCAGATTTGAGACATGAGTGTAAAAACAGACTCAAGGATTTCGGCCGTTGTGTATCAATAGAATAGAAATAATTTGACAAACAATTCGGAAGGCATGAAATATATATGTATATATTAAAAATTTTCTAGTAGTTAATTTTGATATTAATAATTGCGTCAGTGAACGGACACATCGTCGTGAATTAAAAGATCACTGATTAATTCCCTCTACGAGTAGAATAATATGTCAATAAAATGAAACGACACATGTATTGTTCGTATCAGCGTTAGATAGCAGATCACCTAGATACAAGTGTGACAAATTATACCAAACGGCAAGTGACAACTAGGCGTTTCATTGTCAGTGATATTTCTCCGTTAACATACATTGGCTATATTAGCAGACCCGCACGTGTCTTGAGTGCAGATTCTCGAGTGAAAAGAGATCGGCACTAACTCAGACGAGGGTGCGACTTCTTCGTATAGCGTCACAACTTAGATAAGGAGTCCGTAGGTGTATCAGCGATAAACTTATAAAGGTGGAAACTGATCCTCTCGCTTTGAATACCGTTTTTATGAATCATATCTCTCGTCGTGAAATCTACATTGCGGCTTGTTCAGGCTGATGTAAAGTTCCGCGTATCTGTAGAAGAGCTGCGATTCTCGTTTTAGGACATAGAAAACGCCGCAACGAATTACGCTTTCTGAGTTCGCGGAACTCATTTCTTCGTCCCAGTGTCCTTCGCATTTCACATTCTCTCGCACCGCGATTGCAGGTTTCAGACTCGCGATCGGCGGTTCTACAGCTAGAACTTATCTCCTCTCGATGCCCGTGAGTTCTCTTCACCGCGATCCCACTCTGCCTGACGTACCGAGGAACAGGATTCTTCAAATATAATCTTTCGGAAGACCGGTTACGGGCTGGACGAAGTATGAAATTCTAAGCCTGCACTTACCTACCTACGTCAGCCACGGAGCTACATTTATAACATATAGTTCATATAATTCTCATTCGAGAATTCACACGGCTTATAATTAATCGGGAATTCGATACTATAGGGCGTTTGGGAATAGAGAGGCGAGATTATAATAACGCTCGTAAATAGATTGGATTTCGAAACGCGAAGTCGGATTCAAAACTGGTACGATAGATACAGTAATCATCGGAAATACTTGAGATAAGAAAGCCTTGATCTCGACGATTGTAGCAGAAAATATTAGCTAGAAAAACTTTCAAGCAATATACACGCACATGCTGATCTCTGTCCGAAAGATAACGTATTAAAATATAACTAATCTAAGATCTAACACTATGCAATCAATCGCTTCCATATTACTCCAGTTTGAAAAGCGTCCATACTAATCAGAGGAAACTTTTTTTTTTATTCACTCCAAGTCTACATATTCTCATTCACGTTTATTCGCCACAAAAAAAGTTTTCAAATTATATTCTGAATGTATATCAGGGGTAAACAATGAGGTTTTTATGGGAGAAGATTATGGAACTTTCTCTAATACAGGTGAGTTCCGAAGGTATAATACGCGATACAACGAGACGTTGAATGAATATGGAGAGTCCCACACCGTCCTAACGGAAACAAAGAACATTTTTTCCTCGTTGCACAATATTCTGAACAGTTGAATATTATACGAGTGCATAGATCGATGTAGTACCTAGTTGGATGTATATAAAATGAGATAAAACTTAGTAAACGTGTTATGAACTTTCAAACTTTGTTCTCACGGAGTTGAAGCTGACGTCATTGAATAGATTCGTAATGTGTTAGTTGCATTGAGTCTTATACCTAATCGATGCTACGGATAAGGTATACACAATATAGCTATATACACGAATAAGAAAGCTCTGACTTGCATACAATATCTTTAGATCGGACCCAGAGGCGGTTTAAAGTCATGTCATGGAGAGCTGGCGTATGTAATCTGAAAGTCTAAGCGAGATTTTTAATTCGTTACGTCAATATATTTATATATAGTCGAGAGGGAGTCCCTCGATCATGACGCACAAGATCGACTCTGCGTGTAAGTAGGTCCTTGCTCCTTCTGCAGTACAACGTCACAGAAGAGTTTCGCGCCGAGTATCTTAGGCCTTAGCTATATTCGATTTCGTATGCAGACGCGGAATGAAAGGCGTGCAACAACCTACACGGCTACACCTGCCTATGGGTAGCCTTAGGTCAATGCGGTATTTTCCTCGTGCACCACGAGTACGTCGTGACTCGCATACATGTGAATGCCGAGTGTAATTTCGAACCCGGTAAATCCCCGTCTTGGAAACCCCCGTCTCTTTACGTGTCTTATTAATGAGGCGAAATTAACAATAGACACCTACTCAATATTTGCCTTGGAAGCGAAGATATGATTAAAAAATAAAGAGACAATTGAGAAATGACTCAGATTCTACAATTTCTGTTTATGATAAATGCGACCGGAGTGAGAGTACGCCCAAGAAAATTACCTCGTTATTTGTCGTCTACTTGCGCATCGTCGTGTTCAAAATACGCGGTTTGCAGTATCTCGTCTTCGCAAATAGGACTTGACTCACGATTTATAGTATCTTTGTTCGTTTTGTGTATAATACAGGTTATTAACAATTACGAAATCGATTCATGACGCATCCAGCTTTTCAAATAGCTTATGAATCTTCATTAAAAATTTAATTAAACGGATATAATTGCGTCTAATCTTAACATAGGTGAAAAACAAGTTGTACATAATTGTTGACAGAAAAAGGTGAGGGTCAATTGTAGAATGTCGTTAATCGGAGGCCTCCACTTTGTTCGAGTGCAGAGATTCGTACAGCCGAAACCGTGCGAGAGGAATTTCCGCGTTTCGGGGACATGGCGCAAGGTTGCAGACGTTAACCACTCTCAGTTTCCCTTCTGATTCGAAATTTCATTATAACACATCGAAACTCATTCGTGTAAAGTATGCTTGTATATAATCATCGGATAATAGTATGCGAGAAAATTCAGGCACTCCCGATTGCAAAGGTCTCGGCATTACTCAGGCCTACCGCATAATATGTTGTTCTCCAGCTCTCGTCTTTGAGGTGTTCATAATATCATAAATATTCAACAGTCAGACAGTGTTCACGGTCCGGAAAGACAGACTCAAACCCAGTAAGTACCTTACACATTGCGTCGTGCTGCAGAACGCTGTGTGAGCGTCCAACCGGTAACGCAATAGGGTTTTCTTGTTCACAATGCGGGGAAATACTAATTCTAATATAAACTTAATGAGGAAAATCCGCAAAAGGTTACAGGTGGGATAACATTATGAATACATGAGAATACGAGCTAACGATTCTTCACCGGTGATTCACAGCTTGAAATCTAAGAAGTTCTATACTATACGTATGTCTTAAGTTTTGCTTATCCATCCGGTTTTAGAAATGTGTAATAGATCTGCATGAATCTTAGATGGTGCCTGGGAGCGATGCATGTCTGAAAAGGTATAGTCGGGATTAAGATACTGGGTAAAAAATCTCCGACAAGGAAATACTGGGCTAATGAGATCTGAGAAGTGTAGGTATATACGAAATATTTAAGCCGCGTGGTTTTTCGCGGAATCGTAAAAATCTCGACGCCGGTAAACTCGCGGTTCTCCCCCGCTCTCTTAATCTCTCTATCCCCTTCCTTCGCCTCGTCCTCTCTCCTCTCCTCTCCTCTCATATCCCACCTTTCTACCAGCCGCCCTCGCGACGCTGGTGATCGTGTGTGTGGTAAGGTATAATGTGAGAGTCAACCTCCGAGGACGCAGGAGCCCGCGCACCAAGGAGAACGGAATCGCCTTCTTCCCGTTCACCACGCGATCGTATTTCGATCAAGTTTCTTTGGTACTGACTCGCACCAGCTACAGTTCTGCTTAGTAGTATCGGCGGCCGCAAGCTCCGTTTTTCTTACCACTTAAGATACATAATAACCAGTTGTCCACGTGCTCTGCTCTCAGAGTAACTATAGTATACTATTTTCACCGCCAAATAGACAAGATTGCATGTAAGTCAGAGAAATTTTACACAGCCCCAATTTTTTGACTGGTTACCATAAGAATTACTATACCTACGATGATTAGTGGTGGTGATCGTGATCGTGATCGTTTTGTGCGGTGACAGTGACTCCGGTTAAAAATCTAAATCTATGTCACGCGGTCCCTTACCCGCGTACGATTATATCAGTGGGTGACTAGCTGCATCGGCTAGAATAAAATTGATGACCAAATCGATGTGGTTGGAAGAGAAAAAAAAAAAAAAAAACTCGCGGGAATATAACGATAGAAAGCGAGAGGTTCTAGCATCTGATGTGTGTAAATTAATTAGTCTTAACGAGAGATTCATTTGGATAAACTCGGAATATGAATGAGACACAATTCTTCGTTCCTTTTTCTCTTTTAAATCACACCCACGTTATATGTACACCGGCCACATTGAGGCTCACAAGTTATCTGGATCGCAGACAGTAAACGTCAGAAATGAGTAAATGTCTCACATCAACCGTCAGCTGAGTTGCGGAATTATTGTTATGCTCGGATATGTCATATATATCTCGGATGGGTCAGAAGTAAATAATAAAAATGTATGTGTATATACCTACAGATATTTTTATCTTGCAGAAAATATATTCCGTGCGTATATGCTCTGCAACGTATATTTATTATCAGTTTTGTTTAACAAACCGCAAATGTAGGTATATGCGAGACCGGCGCGTATGTACGGGTCTCAAACGCGTGTTTGTGAAGAGAGTCTTTGAGCAGCTTTCGAGTTACGGATGGAAATGAAATAGCAGGAGATTTCCTTATCCGTGTATAAACGAAACTTTCCTTCGGTTTTTTATACCCAAAAGATATTTCAATAATTCTTTGGCAATGATCGACTGCATTGGAGAATGTCGGATCGCGACGCGGAGACGATCTCCCGCGTCTGAGATAAATTCTTCGTCTCGAATAGGAGCGACGATTCTCACCTCTTTGGCGCGTGAGAATTGCGGATCCTTAAAGAACTCGATGCAATTCTCTACATTGTAGATATTCATTAACCGGATACTGCGAGCCGCCTGCATTGCGAAATTACATACGCCGTAATTTATCAGACAACGGCGTTCAACAACGAAGGCCATAGGCCAAAGTGGGGATAGATTCCAGCCGCTGAACGTTGAGCGTTAACGGCGCGTTATCATCGCTACCGATTAGCTCAAGATACGAAATCGGAGTAGGTATATATACCGGCCAAAAAGGGCTGCTTAGCTAGTCGTTTTTCACCACTCCTCAGACCGATTCAAAAATCTTAACGACAGGTAAGCGGGGAAAATATTAGCCACAATTTAACGAGACATTGATTGATTTCGACGTATGTATCCGCAGTAGTATCGCTTTGAAATCGATTTGAATTACGCGGGAAGATCATATCCGCGAGCAATCGTCGTTACACAGTATCATTAGAGATTAAACTATCCACGAGCGATTGCAGATTACCACCGTTTATCTTCCAAGAATTATTATTACAAGCACATAAAAGTACCTACCGTATATTGTAACGAGTCTATTCTCTTCCAGTTTGAACATAAATATTAGCAAAAATGGATACCACAACCGTAATGAACGACAATTACACAACCGTGATATCCACCGATGAAGAGGATGACGGAACCGCGATTTTGGTCGCGAAAGTAGTGACCATGTGCGCTCTTGGTCTTGTCAGTATTATCATGGGTCTCGTACCTCTGCAGCTTGCAAGATGGTTTGGGTGGACGTCGAACGATATGACTCCCAGGTGAATTGACTTCTTCTTTCTCTTTTTCCATGAATGGTTATACTTCTTCTTTAAGGAGTAAAAAGCAGACTTGACTTGGCTTGAATTGACTTTCTATATTCCCGCATTTCTCTCCCGCAATCCCTCTATCTTTATGATAGTCTAATTCCTGTTCTCCTTTCTATATTCATGTCATGGCTATATACATCGGAGCCCAGATCCTGGGGCTTAGCAAATATCTTATTAACTAATATCCAATATCTAATCTCTCGATCTGAACACTCTTAGATCCGCAAGAGTGATTGAACTATTGCTGGGACTCGGGGGTGGCGTTTTGCTCAGCACTACGTTCCTCCATATTTTACCAGAGGTTAGCGAAGCGGTCGAAGAGCTTCTTGAGGATGATGCGATACCCTCGATCTCGGTCTCTTGGGCAGAGCTCCTCATGTGTACAGGGTAAGCAACCACCAGCTGGTTTACCTGCTGTGGACTCGTTTGCTTTGTTATACATCGCGAAATATGGCTAAGCAAAAAAAAAAAAAATCATGCGGTTTTTTACACAGATTCTTCCTCATGTACCTCGTCGAAGAAATCGTTCACATATACATCAGGAAATACGATCGAGGACGTAAAGAAGCCACGGAAGGCTTAGCCTCCACGAAAGACGTTAACAAAAGCACCAACGAACTTGTTGAAAACGGCCAGAACACACAGCCACAAAGTGATCACCGGCACGGGTAAGACAATGGGAATTCTCTCATTGGAAGCTTAGGAAATGTTTTAATTATTGAACATCTTAACAGAAATTTACTAAGAAATTCGATTTGATTTATTGCCGCAATCGTTGGATTAGAAAAAAATCCTGAAATGAAATCCTTTTCTCGTTTAGATACGGCCATGGACACAGCCATATGCCTCTTCCATCAGACCATGATAATTCCTTGGTCAGTTCTTTGCGAGGGCTTTTGATTGTTCTTGGCCTTTCGATACACGAACTCTTCGAAGGATTAGCTGTCGGGTTATCAACCACCGCCCACGATGTCTGGTAAGTCAGCTTGTCTTATAAATATAATCCGGAGATAACCATGCTTGTCGTCGAGTGATCACTAACTTGCAATTTGCGGCGATAGATGTAATAGTTGCGATAAAAACGAGTTAAATGTCGATAAGCGCTCGTAGTACATAAATCTACTTCCGTCTCGTCGACAAGAAATAAATTCACCCATCATTAACCTGCTAATACTTTCCGATTTCTAATAACGATCGAAAATCTAAATGAGATTCGTTCCAACAAGACTTGGAAATGAATTGCAGAAGCAAAATGAACGAATGTTTCCTGTTTCCTGCGCAGGTACCTCTTCGGCGCTGTAGCTGCCCACAAATTTGTAATCGCGTTCTGCATCGGTATCGAACTCATTGCATCCAAGACGCGAATTTACCTCATCATCATCTACATCTTCACCTACTCGATGGTTTCCCCGCTGGGTATTGGAATCGCGATGATCTTGACGGGAGGTGCATCGAGCACAGCGACTACTACAGTAAACGTTGTTCTACAGGTGAGCACTGTTTGAAAGCATCTATTTTCCCTCTTTCGCAGAACATCCAAAACCTCATTCATCATCCTTTTTCGTTCTGATTCGCAGGGACTCGCCACCGGAACTCTTCTCTACGTAGTATTTTTCGAAATCCTTCGCAAACAGCGGCATGGACTGTTGCAGTATCTCGCAGTGCTCTGCGGATTTCTCATCATGTTTACCATCCAAATGACGAGTGAGTATAGTTGTTGTCTGATATCATACTGTACATCGAATTGAGCGTAAATAAGGAAGGCAAAAATTTCGCTGACTGCTGCAGTGTGTATGAATTCAGTTTTTACACACTAATGTTTAAAAATATGTCAGACACCAATTCGTGCCGCATATTATTACCACAGAAAATTCATTATTTATCTTTCGGCGAGGCTCCTGTATAACCAGTTTACCTCACTTATGAAAACTTCTTGCATACTTGCATACCGCGACGAATTATCTCGCCAGCCTCATATCACCTTACGCTCGACATTGCGGACTGTGTTCTGATAATCCGAGGTGGTCTTGGCTGCAGGGAATTTGATAGTTCCTTCTCGTCTTACTATGTTACACAACCGTCTCATGCACGATATTTTTGCGCCACGGTTTCGCAGACTCTTTCATACGCAGATGAAATCGTGATTCAAAAATGTATTAACGCATCATTTATAGAACTTGTTGTCTACGAACTGGTCAAATTACTCCAGGGAAAACGAGAGTGCTTAATCAGTCGCGTATTTTTGGGAAAGAAAATTCTAATTTTGACTAACCTTCGCACAGTTTTGGCACGAATCTTTAAAATCCGGGTTAGCCTCGGGAGCGGTATGTATTGCAGTTTCGTGGCTGGTAGTTGGATTGCATGCGCCGCTATACTTATTCATACACCTTTACTTTTTAACGTGACTAAACGAACTTCTAACACCCCAGCACTTTAGTACTTCGTCTAATTATTATTTTTATTCTAATCCTATTGTTTCTTTACTTGTGGCGTATTACAGCCGGACACGAGCACACCCACACTCATTCCCACTAACGTACTAACAATTCAACAATTCTAACTCGGCGGATCTCGTAATTGTCGAAATTCACCTGCACTGGAACCACCGAAAATCGAAGTGTGATAGAAAACTGTCGGACATCAAATTTCTGCTGTAAAATGAGCGGGAAACTAACTGTCACGAAAGTTGGGAGGAATTTTTGGAGAAAAATTAATCTCAAGACTGATATCGTTCGAGGAGTATAATATAGTATAATAGTAACACAATGGACTTGTAATTGCACCTCCTGCCCGCATGCTTAATTAATAAATCTTTCACCTGCATGCACTTTGCACTGGTCTATACCTTATGTAGCTACGTATATGTGACTCAATCGCTTTTACTAGTTTCTTCCTTTTGTATGATTAGCAATCATTCATATCCTGTATAGTATAATATGTTATGAAATAGAAAAAAAGAAAAAAATACAACCTATGACACACTCTACTCTTATGCATGAATCTATAATCTTTAATTATTGATAATTGCATTCGCCTTTCCTATATCTTTCATTTGGTTTAACCATTTACGAAAGGTAATTACGGCTTGTGTTACCATCCAGTGAAGTGAATACTCCAGAAACCCGCGCAAGCGTGTGCCTATTACAGCTTGGCAATAGAGTCGATAATCGAGTTTGGTTTTTGGCGTAGATCTACGTAGGTATTACGTGGAGAGTAAATATCCGCATAACGCGGGGGTGTAAAGTTGTTGATAACTTGTCGAAACTAAAACAACGAAGTATGGCCTTGTACCCAACGATTTGGCGCCGATCACGTAATGGAAAAAGAGAAATAATAATAATAAAAATAAAAAAAAACGCCGAAAACTTCTCCTCACCTTTCTATACTTCCGCGCGCTTGGCCTCGCGGGAAACTTGTACGACCTAGAGAGTTGAGACACCCTCTTGGCGCCGTGAAGGTTGAAAAAAGAGCGATAAAACGGGAAAGAGAACCGAGTGAATAAAGGAAGAGGGAAGGGTGATAATAACGAGAAAAACAGAAAGAGAAAATGAAAATCCATGGGAGGCATGCGCGAAAAGGTGAGAGGGAGAGAGGACGAAGAGTGAAGAGTACGAACTAAGTGGGGGAGAGACACAGTAGGAATAGAGCGAGCGATCGTAAACTGTGCTTAGAAAGCTCAGTGCAGGCCCATCAGCCGGTGAGCGTTTCTCCTCGTCGTATAGCTGGAGAAAAATTTTACGCGATTATAAAATTTGATAATAATTTATAACGGGATTATATATGCACGGCGCTTAGTTTAATGTGTCGATCGAAACTGGGAGGGGAATATGCTACACCTATATACGTATAGTGTATACATGTTTGTCGCAAATCTAGTGAGTGCATCGAGTGCGCGTCATGCTGCTTTCGAAAATACGATTGCATTCCGATAAGAGAGAGAGAGAGAGAGAGATAGAGCGCGTGATTTCCTCTAATTTCTATGGGTCTTCGAGTTCGTTTTATATCATTATTAGTTCATATCCGTTTATTTCCTTTAGTTTAACTAATTCGGTAGGTATAGCTGGAAGTCTGAGAATCCAATAAATTACTAATACAAATTATAGTGCTTACGTTATCCTCTAGCTATTCCAATACCGTGGACGGTATTTTTTCGCGCGTTAAATTAACGTGAGAATCAACCGTGTCGTATCCGTATTTTTTTATTCTTTTTCTTTTTTCTTCTCCTTCAGCAATATAATAAACAACAATAAACGTTGAGATATCTACATACGTGTAGGTAGTATACTTGCATATTCTTTATTTCGAACAATGGTAGATTGCAGATGAGCGCCCCCGCACCGCGTCTCATCTTTAAACAATGAAGACACTAAACTGTACCGATTATTGTTGTTAAACTGTTACCTAATCCGTATACGGGACTCGTTACTACATGCATACACGTATTTTTCGCGTGGGATTTATACGCGAAACGCAATTTGCCGATAAAAAGAAAAGAAAATATCGCATCGTGTGCAAATGAAAGAGAGAAAAAAAGAACAAAAATTGTACGCGCATATTCATTATGTCGTGGAATTTACCGTAAAATATGTAAAAATATAAATATAGGAAACTAAGAAGACTGTATAACCATGTATATCTATATGTATACGATAAATTGAATTTTAATAAACGAAACCGTACATGCCCTCGGGTTACCGTAATCTGACCAGTCGCATCGGTATACAATTAGTATTACACACGCAAATCTCTGACGTAGAATTGTTTACCGTTAAATAATTATCCGTAAGCGTTAGCCATTTGGCAAGAAGAGGGAAGAAAAAAGGAGCAAGCGCTTGTGTATGTGCTACGTAGCTGGCTTTAACAAGGAGGGTAGGGAACCGAGAAAAAAAGGAACTCCAACTAGAAACACAAAAAGAAAAAAGATATTATGAAAAGCTACGTGACGGTGCAATATCGCCCTTCTCAAATCTGGGTCACGTTCGCGAGCCTTCGAGGCAAATTGGCGTTACACGGAGAGAAGAAAAAGTGGAAAAAAATAATACTTTAACGAACGATATTATTTCTCGCGTTTAACTCCCCGCAGACCGCCGAGTATAACTCCTTATGCTCTCAATTCAATTTTCTATGCATATATCTATACAGATATGATTAACTCGTGTATTTCGTGAGGAAATGCTTCTGAGTCGTTTAACACCATTGATTACGATCACGCGGCTCGAATTACGGACACCGACGCACGGTTGACAGGTGATAATGTGCCAGTGCCAGCGCGAGTCCAGGAAGTGGGAGCTGCACTAGTCGCGCACTAGAAATCACGAACAAATCAAGCCAGTGTCAACGATGGAGTCTATGGAGTCTCTAGATCCGATGGAGAAGACTGCTGCCTCAGCGACGAGCGTCACCCTCTTCTTGGCAAAAATTGGCGCTATGATGGTCCTCGGGATTGGATCTCTCTGCGTGGGGGCGCTACCCCTTTGCGTAAACCGTTGCAGACTTAAACGTGGGAGCTCAAACACCGCGGAAGTAAATATCGCAGGTTTTATTAATCGCGGGAAGTTGATCAACTCAATTTCCTAATAATATTTAGAGTCAAATTCATTTCAATTAAAATAATCGAGTTAATTCTCCTTCTTCTTCTCTTTCGGCTTTCGTACATCCGGCTTACGATCTGAACCTTGAATCGAGTTAACGACGTCGAATTTTCCTCTTAAAACAGGGCCTCTTGACGTCTCTTCTTCTCTGTTTCGGGGGCGGCGTACTTCTGTTCACAACGTTCCTCCATCTAGCCCCGGAAGTCCGTCAAAGTGTAGAAAAGCTACAGGATAATGGCCAGCTGTTAAAACTAGGCGGAAATCTGAGCCTAGCTGAGCTGCTATTTTGCGGTGGATTTTTCTTGGTTTATCTGGTAGAAGAAGCGGTCCACGCGCTGCTGGACAGAAAACCGGAAGCCACTGAAGCTGCATTGCACAGAAGCGTATCTCTGCGTCGTTGCAACAGGGGGGAGAGGAGAGCCGGTAGAGTTAAGGGTTCGGGGAGGAGCGGGGACAAGGGCGGTTTGCCCCACGACGCTAAAATATCGCCGATAAATCAGGAGCAAAATCCTTGCAATAACTTCGTTCCTGACTCAGAGCAGCTTTTCGCGACCCGGAATTCACGAATCCATGAAAAAGCCGGAAACTATGAGAAGAACGGGAACCGCGTGGACTCGGCAAAGTCCGTAAAAGGCGCCTCCTGCCCTTGCAGTATCGCAGTGCCAGACCAAAACGTCTGCAATTTAAGCCCCTGCACTTCACCTTCGACAAATCAACATCTTCCCATCGAAAGAGAGACGAGAAACAGCTTCGGGAACACGACGCCTTTGACTCAAAACGAGAACTACTTGTCTCAAAATCTCCAAATCGTCCGAACGCTGGACAACATAATCGACCCGAAATTAAATCCGCTCTGTAATCTACCCCTCGGACATTGCAACCAGTCGTCAACATCGTCCGCCTCTACTTCTTCGAGGCCGTCTTCGTCCTCGGCTGCTGTAAATCCTCCCAACGCTTCGATCCGAGGACTTTTAACTGTGATAGCTTTATCCTTTCACGCAGTTTTCGAGGGCCTAGCAGTCGGCTTGGAGCCTTCGATTTCCTCGGTTATATACCTGGCCGCAGCTATAGCAACGCACAAATTAGTGATAGCTTTTTGCGTCGGTATGGAGATGGTGGCAGCCGGAGCAAACGCTAAGATAGTCCTTGGATACTTGGCGGTTTTCTCAGCGGTTACACCACTCGGTATTGGGATCGGCCTTATTTTGGGACACTTTGAGGATGGGGACGACGGCTTGGGCCCCGTGCCAGCATTGCTCCAGGGCATAGCGGCCGGCACTCTTCTTTACGTAGTTTTCTTCGAGGTACTAGCGCGGGAAAGAGCAAACGAGAAGAGCGGACTTCTGCAGCTAGCCGCGATCCTGATCGGCTTTATGCTAATGCTGGGGTTGCAGTTTGCGAGTGAGTCAAGAGCGGATAAAGCCGGTCAAAGAGGCTTGATTACTTTGTACCAGGAAACGTGATACAATTTTTTACTTTTCGTTTCTCTCTCTCATTCGGTTTCAACAGCTCAAACTCAGGTAAAATCAATCTCTTCAAAGGGTCGCGAGAGGGAAACTCTCAGGTGGGTCAGTAGGTATTTCGGGCGAAGGTCAGACGAGCTTCGTACCGGCCTATGCCACCGGTACAAATTCTCTCTCTCTGCCCTATGCCTACTGCTTCGACGCGAATACATACATACTTATATTGCATATACATACTGTTAGCGTTTTATCGGTGCTTAAGTAGATAGGTACTAAATTTTCATCTGTGTGTATCGTACATCTATTGAATACCGCTTGTCACGACTCTATTGCCAATTTTCGGATAATTTCTCACCCTCTTTCGCGACTATTTGTACAAACTGCGAGTATCGAAGTGAATCGTTTCCTATTCCTTAGATTGAAAATCATAGAAGTTTAGAAAACTTAAGTAATTTTCTGATATTTTCGTCGCGTAATCGACTATTTCGATCTTTACTGCTACTGAAACTTGGGAATAAATTTACTCCGCGATAGTATGCGGAGTTTAAGCTATATGTACCTGGTTTGCATGCGACCGAGCCAATACACTTTGAACAATTTTGCACCGGACGTACGAGGACAAAGCGTATTCAATCAACTAGCGATAACGTTCGTAATTATCGCATTTCTCACTATTCGACACCATGCGTACCTAAGTACGGCATGATACTCGGTAACATAAACAGTGTCGACTTATACTCGAGAATATAATCATTTCATAAATCACCTCTCCTTATTCGAGAAGGTATTATATTCGTGGTAACGTAGAGACTCGATACAACCAAAAAACTTTAACACATTTGAGTATTTTTCTATTATACTGAAAATATCTTTAAGTAAGGAAAAACAGTTTCCAGTATAGTATTTTCCAACTATAAACATTAAACAGCCATTTGGTATCAATCATAACGAGTCAATTTACTCAGTTTGTCTTCCTACGTTATTTATTCCTGAAGTTAATCTTGGACCTAAACGGATCGTGCGTTGTATTAAAAATGAAGCAAGTATAGATATACGGTATTGCTGGTAGAGTTCATCGAACGATTTGTACATATAAACCGTCAAGTAGTATAAAGACCGGGTTAACACACGGTGAAAGTTGCAACATCGCCACGTGTGGAATAAGAAGATATAATAATGGTGTCAGTGCACCTGTAAAATAGATAATGCTTCCGATTTCAAGATAAAATATAAGAAATTCCTTGCTAACTGCATTTGAACGAAAGATACACCCCAAAAAGCACGTAGAATTTGACTGGTATATAAATTCTTATCGATTTTTATTCTCATTTCGAGGATATCGCTGGTGCACTTGTCAATGAATACGAAAATCGTGATATCTCGCACCTCCAGGTTGGAAAATAATTTTCACCTGGCGTTCGGACGTCTACAGAAGCTTCTAACTACTCCAATTAGTTGTACATACATAAACAAGTTCTAAATGCTTATATACCTTACCTACTCGGAATTCATATACCGACTTGCGTAGGCCAGGAAACTGGGTATTCAAGGTTGCCAGGCCTTTCTAATGCAACGAAAAGATGTTCGACCATAATCTACTGTTTTCATATTGTGTGTATATTTCTCAACGACTATTCACTCAGGTACAACGATTTCAGGAAATTGTACGAAACTCTGCACGTTATTATTTTACTCAGGAAATTCGTACCTATACTTGTAAGATCCTCAAGGCTAGAATATATAAACTTTCAATGATATATCTTTGGCATTTATTATCATATACACTCGTAATACATTTTATATATAATGAAATCGACCGGTATATGGGCAAATCCACAGAACTTTTAACTTTGCTGGATTTTTTTCTTTTTTTTCTATTTTACGAGCACAGATCTCAGGTTTGGTGTATGTTTTCGCACGACTTATGAGACAAATAATTCACGTTCGTTAACTATTTTCAGGCAGGGGCGTAAGCTTAAAACCGACCAACGTCGCATTACGCATCAATTGCGTCCTGATATCTTGAGGAAAAAATATGTACAGCCAAACGACTCGCAGAATTCTTGATTAAGATCAGTATGGCGTCAAAATCGTAATCAGCGACTCCAAAAACCCCCATCTTCTCGTTTTTTATGAATTACGCTAAAAACTGCAAAGCTAGCCCATTACAGTGGCCATATTGGATCCACCATTTTGAATTTCGTAATTTCGACTTCAGAATCGTAATCAGCGATCCCGAAAACCCTCTTGTACTCATTTTTTCGTAAATTGCGCAGAAAACCTCAAAGTTGCCCCATTACAGTAGCCATATTGGATCCGCCATTTTGAATTTCGTAATTTCGAATTCAGAATCGTAATCAGCGACCCCGGAAACCTCCAGATCATCTATGATTTTCTAAATTTGTTCAGTAGAAAAATTTGCTCCTCAAAGGGTTAAAGTGTGTGTGCCGTTCTAGGATTGATGACTTTATATTCGATTCATACGTAGATTTCTGACGCCACTATTTTTTTCAGTTAACACATATGACAAACTGTAGTTTACAATTATGAAAATGTGAAACCAAGAAACATTTTTTACGTGCCGTTGTAAAAACTGAATTTTATACACAGTTTACGTTTCTGATGATCATTTTCGAATTGTTACTGCATGAAAACCATTGATGGCACAGTTATGCGACAGCTCGCAAAAGATGCCTCTTTCAATGAAAGATGTGTCAGCATTGCTCATTTATCGATACATCTGAGGGCGTACGTGTAAAATAATTAACTTTGCAGAAAAAAAAATAAAAATTATTTCATCCTCGCATTTTTGTGGTTAAATAATTTTTTTTGTGAGAGGAGCACATCTAAGGAAAAGCGGGTGATGTTTCAGTATATGAAGGAGAAACTGAAACACATTCAATTAATATGAAAACTGGAAGGGCGCTCGTAGAATATCATTAAAAGTTCAACAAATTTCGCTTGCCTCGCATGCGATTTCGACATTTTCTGATCTTTCAAAGCTTGTTGCAACTTTACTATATATATTTCAGTAGATTTAAATATGCAAATACGTGTCTAATACTATGTAGAATTAGCATAAAAACCTATACGTGCATAGCAATGTTATCCTAACAAATATTCTTAATTTTATCGCGCCTCGCTGGGGGTTAAAAGTTTTGTGGATTTGCCCATATACCTGTATTTCAAGTTTGTCATATATATATTATTTATCTGAAATTCTTCCAGCTTCTCACTCTCACGAGCATGGTCACGGCCATGGACATTCCCACGGTCATTCGCACGAGCGTATCGATCACCTGCAGCACGATGACCACGAAGATCACGACCACGACCATCATCATAACGATGGGCATAATCACGACGTAATAAGTACAACGATATCAGCCGTTACGGAAAAAGTCGTTGAAGTAATATCTACAACATTGGCATCGGCCAAGATCACCCAAAGAAGCACCTAACGTCTTATGAACATCTTAAATTATTGGCGAACGCGAGACTTATAATTTATAGGTATATTTATATCGAGTTGTAATAATTATCCTCGATATTGTATACGGACGATTAAAAAAAGACAGGGTCTTCGTGGCCTCGGGCTAAAAATTGACGGATTGTTGAGAGAAAGTGCTAGAAAGAGAAAAATTAAATAATAACATCGATTCCGGGAATGAGAAAAACCGTGGAAAGAACTCTCGAGTTCCTGTATGTATCGAGCCCGGAAACCCCGACGTTAGTAGGTACGTCTTCCGGAGATCGCTGTAAGGATCAATTGCTTGATCGTAAAGTCTGAACGATCGGTAGTTTCACGATGAAAAACGGTGATGAGATAACCGTTGAGAGAGGAGTTTATCGATGCGGAACGAACCGCTGGAATAACGATCGGCCGTTTTTACGTTATTTTAAAAATAGTTCTTAGGTATAGTATATATTCTTATATAGATATGTATTGTTCTTAGAATCTCGACTTCTTCCAATGCAATAGGAAGAATAATACTGCAGACATTTATGCGCGATAAAGGAAGAGGACAAAAAACATATGAGCAATTTATTGCTCCGCGCAGTTTTATGCGTCAATGAAATGGAAGATATATTAATTCCTTGGAGAGTCTGCCCTCTGCAATTCTGATCTACGATACATAGTATTTGTACTCTTTTATCATTGATATTTATGATTTTCTAATCGACGGAGATGCTTTCCTGAATTGAGCTCAAGTCTTGCCCCTTTTGAAACTCCGTAGTTTTGATATCGAGCCAAGTTTCGTTGAACTGACCCGAATCGAAGAAACGAAAATTTGAGAAACAATTGTTGTGCTATGTCCACCGAAGTATAATTAATTTATTCCTATACCCAATTGAATATTCGAATCGCAGTATGCAGGCAAACGACACGAATTATAATGTTTAAATGCCTTTTAGTCTGCCTTTTTGCCAAGCCATAAGTAACATCGTTTTATATCGACGACTTTCTCGATTTCAATTAATTACAGGCTTAGATATCGAACCTTAACGATTGATAATAAAGAAATAGTGAGACGGATACATAAAATAATCGGAATCATAGTCAGATATCAGTAAAGAGTCGAAAAAAAATTGTCAATTGGTATTTCTTTGCCTTATACAAATTTTCCTCGGTTCGATAAATACTAGCTATGAAACTGAATCGTGGTTCCGGATATTCAAACTCGCCTTTCACTATGATTTTCGCCAAATAATCAACTCTGGTTAATGCGGTCTAGAATGTTTTCGCTGATTTTTATTTTAAATATTATCTAATATAATTCGAAATCGCAATTAAAAAAAAAAAAAATTGATTGAGTAATTGGAATTTAAAAAGGTATGTCGTTTAAAACTTAAAATTGGCCTCTGGCGTATCGTGAGAAATTGTAAAATGTAATATATTCATTGAGTAATAAGTAAGAAGTTATTTTTATGCATTTTGGTAAATAAAACATGAAGAAAAGGATAAAAATAAATGAATAAAAATTCAAAATACAAAAAAATAAAATAAAATAAAAAATACCTATAACATTTGTTCAAAGATAACAACGTAAGTGTAATGATATTATATGTATAAGTGATTGTTAAGTATTAGGGAAGAAAGAATATTCTCTTACCTGTTACATTCCGCTATAATGACTGAATGAAAAAAAAAAGATAAAAAAAATTTTAAAAAAACTCATCCGAAACTTAAATATATTACGAGTTACTTAGTTTTTAAAAGAATTACAATACAAATAAAATATATTATATTTTATCTTGAATTTAAAAGAAAAGGAAAAACACAAAAAACCTTTTTATTTAAAATGTTGATCTATTTTGTACTATATAAAATATATATACCTATGGAAATACGATGAGAACAATCTAAGTAATCTATTTTCGAACCCTTTTCAAAAAATAGAATAATTCTAAAATTCCTAAGTACAATAAATAATGATTAAAATTAATATTGGGATGACAGAATTCCATGTCTTATATCCTAAAGGTCTTCAATCACGAATCGTAATCAATTATTCCCATCAGATTGTTTTTTAATCTTTTTTATTTGAAATATTTAACAATTTTTCCGTTTTTTTTTTTTTTTTTTAATTTAATTTTTTTATGTTTCTTTTCTCCTCCTTATTCGTTTTCTCTTCTCCTCTCCTCTCCGTATGTATAATAATATTAATTCCTGAAACAATTTTTCAAAATACTTTTCTACTAATAATTTCTTCACTTCTTAGCAGCGACGACCTGAGAATCTACAAAGTCCAGGTAGCTGCTTCCAATCTTAATAAACGCAATGCCAGATCCGACTCCAGCCAATGTACAAAGCGTCGAATTTGGTGGTACAACAGAACGCAGCACTGCCCATACCAAGACTGAACCAAAACTAAGCAGCAAAGCTCCTGCCGCGCTAATTAACAGAATTATCAACATTATTCATCGGCATATCAAATGACAGCAGTTTCATTGATATTAACAAAGTACCTATGTATGTTCTTACCTGTAGGCAATTCTCGTTCCTTTGGGCGCTGATTTAAGATGTTCTCTTGTGTATATGTAGCTACCTGTGCCAGCCAACGCACTAACAAGTAAGAAATTCGTTATATCCTTCTTTGGGAATATTCTGAAAGAAAGAGAAACAGAGGTGTGTGTGTAAGTCTTAATTTTCGGGGTAGGAATAACCTTGGATAATATTTTGCGAGGGAGTTTTCACTTATTAACATTTCAATTCCGTTCGAAGCTCTAATTTAAGAAGTGATGCAATGGCATTACGAACTTGCGATTAGGGCTTAACCACGCGAGACATAGGAATTAGGATAGATGTAATATGCGGTGAACTAGATACGTCGATATTATTGTATTTGTTGAAATCCTACATTATATAGGTATTACATAACTTGACGAGTATTCTGAATAGTATCGAAAACCGAGGAAGAGCCGCAGCTAAGATGTCAGAGAGTTAAAGGGATCTTACCTGATGACTAGACTTGGATTCATTACGTTGACGGACAGCGCGGTGTACGAAGCTACTCCGATAGCCGGGACGTAGAACTTGACAATACTACATTTAGTTACGGGCTGTAGACCCAATTTAGCGAGTATAGAACCATTCGAATTCCCCGTTCCAGCCATCTTGCTTTTTCTATCAATGAAATCCTGCTTTTACACAAGTCCCGAAAAAACTCTCCCAGTTTCTACGCGAGCGAGGAGATCTTCGCGTCGATTCACGGCTGCGCAGTAGCCGCAGCCTACGTCATAGACTAGTCATACTCCCGTTTTCTATTTGCTCTCAATGAAATTTCCAAGAAAATATGAAAGCCGTGAGGCGATTGGCTACCGAAAAATTCAGAACCAATGAGACATTGGATTTCCTATTTTCCAGCAGTATAAAAAGCTCGGAATAAATATATTTCATGAGTTTAGTGAAACCAAGCCTGCGATCGACCTTCTATGATCTTTGTTCTTAATGACTCAACGCCTCGGCACGATCCGTTCTTAAATTTGTTATTAAAATGGCGGACATTGATCACAAGGGTAAAGATACGTCGATTGCGAGTAAAGATTCTGGAGTAAAGCAAGAAAGTCGTGAAAACAATTCGACAAACGGTGGCAAGGGGTCTGGAGATGATGCTGACAGTCTTGAAGAGCAGCCTCTTGATATTGGAGAACATTACTTGGTCCGTAGATCGGATGATTCCTGGCGTAAGTAGTTTGGTTAATGAAGTAGGTTATATCGAGTATAATCAAGCGCAGTTTTTTACTCCGAGCGCCAAAATACCTCAAAGATTATAACGCCTCTATATTCCCCTTTCAATCCTTCGATATATCTCTCTCAATATTTCTTTCTCCTAACCTCAAAATCGACAAATTTCCCAATTTTCAAATTAGGTTATTAACGAATGACGTATGTAAACAAAATCGTTTTTGGAGTAACACCCAAATATCACCCAGATATTTTTTCCGCGGACCAGTAATTCACACTGTTGATCAAAAGTTGAACAGTATTACATTATTTTCGTTTTAATCAGACCCAGCTGAAATTATACAAACAAGATACAACGAGGGCGAAGGGCATTACGAGTATTACGTACATTATGAGGGTTATAATAGACGATTGGATGAATGGGTACCTAGAGACAGGATAATGTCCAGTAGATTTGACATGAGCGATCAAAGCTGGAAAAATAGCGACAGAAATCCGGCCAGTGATTTACTGGCCGATTCTTCGGACCGAAAAATCACTAGAAACCAGAAAAGGAGACACGACGAAATCAATCATATACAAAAAGTGGGTAGCTAGATTAGCCGTTGATTTATTCCTCAAAATATTATTCACTCTATGCTTCATTCTTATTTTCTTTTCTTCTCTTTACTTTTCTCCGTGTAGACGTACGCGGAAATGGATCCCACGACTGCAGCATTGGAAAAAGAGCATGAGGCGATAACAAAAGTGAAATACATCGACAGGATACAAATAGGTAAAATTAGTTTATCAACATCGTTAAATCGCGTAGAAAATGGCTTAAATAATCGTCCCTTTCTTGTTTTAATCAGCTAAATTTAATCCTTCTTTCAGGACGGTACGAGATTGATACATGGTACTTCAGCCCCTACCCAGAGGAGTATGGAAAACAACCAAAATTGTGGATATGTGAATACTGTCTGAAGTATATGCGGCTTGAGAAAACTTACAGATATCACATGGTAATAAATATTCTATAAAACTTATTCAATGTCGATTTTTCTTCATACTTTTAGTATAGTAATTTTGATTCCATCTTTTTGTTACTTTTCAGAGCGAATGCACCCACAGACAGCCAGTCGGCAAAGAAATATACCGAAAAGGGACGCTGAGCATTTGGGAAGTTGATGGGAAAGAGCATAAAATATATTGCCAAAATCTCTGTTTACTTGCTAAATTATTCCTCGATCATAAAACCCTGTATTTCGATGTCGAACCATTCTTGTTCTACATACTGTGCGAAGTGGATAAACACGGCGCACATCTAGTCGGCTATTTTTCAAAGGTATTGCTGATGATTATTTTGTTTTAAAGCACGGATCGTTTTCACTTCTTTTTTTAAACACAAGCATATTTCTGGTTTTCCAGGAAAAGGAATCGCCGGACGGAAATAACGTCGCTTGTATCCTGACTTTACCACCTTTCCAACGACAAGGATATGGCAAACTGCTTATTGCGTTCAGTTACGAGTTGAGCAGAATTGAACAAACTGTTGGAAGCCCGGAAAAGCCATTGAGTGATTTGGGGAAGTTATCTTACAGGAGTTACTGGAGCTGGATTCTCCTCGAAATTTTGAGGGATTTCAGAGGGACACTCAGCATTAAAGATTTAAGGTAAAAAAAACTCTTCATCATGCGGCAAGAAAAATCGTATTTCTTGTTTATTTGCGATTGACAGAGTCTGCGATGACAGAAAAGTTAGCTTATTCAAAATTAGTTAAAACTGCCTCATTGATTCACGTTTAGTATTTCACGAAATGGAATAAAGAACATTTTGTTTCAAATAAGTAAAACTTATTGCAGCCAAATGACGAGTATATCACAAACGGACATAATCTCAACCCTCCAAAGTATGAATATGGTGAAGTACTGGAAGGGTCAACACGTGATATGTGTAACACCAAAATTGGTCGAAGAACATATAAAAAGCAGCCAGTTTAAGCGTCCGAGATTGACGGTGGACTCAAGTTCGTTAAGATGGGGAGCTCCGCCGCGAAAGAATATAAAACCAGGAAAGAAGTGAAGAATAAATTGAGTTCAACAAAACGATAAGCAAGCTCCCCATGCATATACTGTTCTATTATTCATCAAAAGAAGACACGTACATGCTCCGGAATTGGTAATTCCACTCATTTATTGTTTCTGATAAAGAAAGAAGTGGCCGCAATAGTAGTGGTGGATTTTCGTCAAACTTACAAAAAAACTCATTTGCTCGAAGATTGTTAGTTTTCAATGCGTTGGTTGAATCGTTGATTAGTTTGAAAATTGGATTTAGACACTTACCAAAGGGACGTGAGATGGAATTTTATTTCATTTCTATTGTCAAGTCGGATTATGAATAGCGACGATAAGAGTGAGTTCAGATTGTCGATTAGTAGTGCGTCTAATTAGTGACTAATTAAGAGAGAAATAAAACGGATAGAGTTGTGACTCAATTCTTTTTTGACAAAACAAGCTTACAAGTTTAATGATTGTTCAGTTGACGTCGACGATAATCAACATATTACGAGATAATCTGAAACGTGAAACTTGATAGAATAATTCCGACGAATATTAAGTGATGGAAATCTGTCTGTTCCATGTACCGTTATAACGTTATGTCTAATTTTTAATTCTTCATTATAGTTTAACTTTAAGTACCTACTTTGTATTTAGGGTATAAATAGAGGGATAAACAATTTCCCATAATATACGCTTATTATTGTTAAACAGTAGACTTTAGAGGTAGGATATAAGGATAATGATGAAAACAGAAAACAAATAAGAAAAACAAAAAAAAGAAAAAAAAAATACCTGCCACATAAGTATTATGTGTGATTCTATATTTTTTGTAGAAACAATAATAATTAAAATTCATAATAATTAATCGTCCAACAACTAATATTCTTATTTCTCATGTGTTATCCCGTAATTTATTATTGTTACATGCTATATATTATACATACGAAAGCGAAACTATGAGTATAATAATATAGCAAACAAAGAATAATTCGCGTCGATTTGCCAGGAATAATAATTAAAGTTTTGCAGTGGATCGGTGAAGTTCTTTTGCCCAGTGAACAGCGTATTTTGCCGTACCTGGTGCGGTGCACACTCCATATCCACCGTGACCATAGTTGTGAACGATCTGTATAAAATTTATTATTAAATACGACTGTTTTGTTTCTCCTTAAATGATGTAATAGTTGATTCGATTGCTGAGATAGATGGGTCGATCTTTTTCGAGCCAAATGAAAAATATAATCAACGACTATTCGCTGGTAGTTTACAGCTGAAAAACGTACTTTCGTTTTCCCATTAGTCGGGAGTGAGTCTGGTTCCACACGTACTATTCCCCTGTATGGTCTGAGGCCTGTCAAGTGTCGGATTGTCTCTCCTTTCGCAAGGGACGGGACTAGCTTGTTACACCTTTCCCTAATCGACGCGTATTCGTGGGGGCAAATTTCTCTGCTTTCGGATTCAAAACTTCGCACACCACCGAGAGTACACATTCCATTAAATCCCGGGATAATGTACGTGTCTGATTCACCGTAGAAACATGTTTTAATCCACGGAGCTTTTACCTGTTTCATTAGTTTCAGCAGAAATTTAATCATTGTACAAATTAGAGTATACTTCATCATTTCATTCAACGTAAATTCGTACCTTCGCCACCTGGCCTCGTATTGGAACGAGAGATCTGTCGTTGCACAATTCACGGGCTCCCATACCTGTGCAGTTCAATACCAGGTCGAATTCAGATGAAAATTCCTTCAGGGAGTTTATATTCTTCTCCACCAGCTTCACGCCTCTTTCTTTCAGTCTGAATTTAGGAATTTTCTATATTGTTAACATTATGCATAATTGGCAGGAATTATTGTTGATAGTTCTGTTTACTTACTTCAACGTTGTCCATGGTAGATGTAACGCACATTCGGTAACTAGAGTCGTGAAATATACCCCGTAATTCCACTCGTTTCCGACTAATTGGAATTCGTCCGGCTTGACTGCTCTGTAGACAGGCACCAAGCCGGATAGCCAACGATTCTGTTCAAAGAATAACAAGAATGATGAAAATATATCGCCGTTATCAGTTCTGATATCATATCAAAGGTCTGTGAACGAGAACTTTGCTATCGCTCCGCATGTGAAAAATTGAAAATTCAAATTGACCTCGATCAATAACATTTTTGGTACATTATTCACGGTAACGAAGATACCTGGACCAATCGTGGATTGCTTCTTGCGAACATGTAGCCGGAAATTTCCGCCACACCAGCACGAGCTGCCTCGGAACTTTTACGTATATCGTCATAGTATTCGTAAGAGTCCTTCACCCATTTCCTGAAAAGGGAAAACGTGGTATTTTTCATGTATTTACGGTATTCGAAGCATCGATTTAACGGGACGCTGATCTGATTTTATATATTCTATACAGTACAGTATAAACGACCAATTAAACGAAGAGATAATAGGAGGTGGTTTTATTGATTTTGTACTGATACCTGGTCACATCTTCGGTAGGTCCAGAAAATGAATTTCCCACTCGAAATATTCCCGCAGCAACGTGGCTAGTGGTGTCATCGAAGCTTGATGCGAATATAGTGATATCTGCAGTTCGAAATTCTTGTTGTAATTCAAGTGAGGTGGTGAGGCCAACAATGCCACCTCCAATAACTGCGATCTTCATTTTTACTTATCTGTGGCTATTCAAACAAAATCAATAATCCATCAATACGATGGAAAACTACTGATATAATAATAACTTCGTATATTGGATGACAGCCAAGAGTATAGAGCTAACTCTGCGCTTCAGTACGGTTCTCGACGTTATAAAATGCAGTATAAAGTTCAGAATGAACGGATTACAGTTGATACGCTCTTTTATAATTTCAATGAACCTAGTATCACGTGCTCAGCTATTTATCTCGCTAGATGGTCGCTACTTATTCAAATAAGTATAGAATGTACAGATGTAAATATATATGTGTATATTATATATCATGCTTGCATATATTTATGCGAACAGGGCCGTATAGAGTATAGAGGGTCTACCAAGCGATGTTGTTTACTTGATAAGCATCTACGAGATTTCTGCCATATTCTTTCTCGATTTAACGTCTTATCATCATAGTTATAGTGCTTTTCAGTTATCGTACACGGTTATTATGCATGTTATTTCATTATCACCTAGGTTTAGTATTATGATAACTTGTATTCTAGGAGGCAAATTTATGTCCAAAAACCAATTACAAATTGTAGTTAGTGAATAAATGAATGTTCAGATATACCAATAATGTATTGATTCGTTTATTTCTACTTTCTCCTCCCTGCAACTTTTTATTTCAGCAATCCAATTCCATCTGCGAATCGCAACAATTGGTTGTTTGCGTGCTATCGCTCACATGTGTCCCTCCAAAATTATTGGTACTCTTCCTCGATTCAGCGATGTTCTCCCGATACTGGGCTTATTTTTTAACTTGAAACTTCAGCGAATATACTTGAAGATTACGTAGGCATACAGATACAAAGAAGTGCATGATGCCACGCGTACATGCCTATTTGTACACTGTTGCTATTCCTTGCAAAAAATTTCAGATATTTCTCGGATCAGATATTTTCCTGATACCAGGAGTCTTTTTCGACTTAAAATTATTCTAACTCTGGAAAACGCTAGGATAATACATAAGCATACAGTGACGTGTAAAGGGATACGTATGCATATACACAGTCCATTCTTCTCGCAAAAAATTTCAGCATACCTCCGCGGGTCAGATATTCTCCTGATACCAGGAGCAGAAATTTTGCGAGTTAAAATCCTTCTCACTCCTTAAAACGCTAGTATAAACTAAGAATAGGTATAGGAACGTATAGAGAGACAAATATGCATGAATGAATCAAGAGGCATAACCTTTTTCGGCACACCTCCTCGGGTCAGATGTTCTCCTGATACCAGGAGCAGAAATTTTGCGAGTTAAAATCCTTCTGACTCAGAAAAATGCTAGTATCAATGAACTATAGGTATAGAGACGTATAGAGAGAGGTATGCATGAATGAATCAATACATATATCCTTTTTCGGCACACCTCCTTGGGTCAGATGTTCTCCTGATACCAGGAGCAGAAATTTTGCGAGTTAAAATCCTTCTAACTCCTTAAAACGCTAGTATTAATGAATTATAGGTATAGAGACGTATAGAGAGACGTATGCATGAATGAATCAAGAGGCACATCCTTTTTCGGCACACCTCCTCGGGTCAGATGTTCTCCTGATACCAGGAGCAGAAATTTTGCGAGTTAAAATCCTTCTGACTCCGAAAAATGCTAGTATCAATGAACTATAGGTATAGAGACGTATAGAGAGAGGTATGCATGAATGAATCAATACATATATCCTTTTTCGGCACACCTCCTTGGGTCAGATGTTCTCCTGATACCAGGAGCAGAAATTTTGCGAGTTAAAATCCTTCTAACTCCTTAAAACGCTAGTATTAATGAATTATAGGTATAGAGACGTATAGAGAGACGTATGCATGAATGAATCAAGAGGCACATCCTTTTTCGGCACACCTCCTCGGGTCAGATGTTCTCCTGATACCAGGAGCAGAAATTTTGCGAGTTAAAATCCTTCTGACTCAGAAAAATGCTAGTATCAATGAACTATAGGTATAGAGACGTATAGAGAGAGGTATGCATGAATGAATCAATACATATATCCTTTTTCGGCACACCTCCTTGGGTCAGATGTTCTCCTGATACCAGGAGCAGAAATTTTGCGAGTTAAAATCCTTCTAACTCCTTAAAACGCTAGTATTAATGAATTATAGGTATAGAGACGTATAGAGAGACGTATGCATGAATGAATCAAGAGGCACATCCTTTTTCGGCACACCTCCTCGGGTCAGATGTTCTCCTGATACCAGGAGCAGAAATTTTGCGAGTTAAAATCCTTCTAACTCCTTAAAACGCTAGTATTAATGAATTATAGGTATAGAGACGTATAGAGAGACGTATGCATGAATGAATCAAGAGGCACATCCTTTTTCGGCACACCTCCTCGGGTCAGATGTTCTCCTGATACCAGGAGCAGAAATTTTGCGAGTTAAAATCCTTCTCACTCCTTAAAACGCTAGTGTAAACTAAGAATAGGTATAGAGACGTATAGAGAGACAAATATTCATGAATGAATCAAGAGGCATATCCTTTTTCGGCACACCTCCTCGGGTCAGATGTTCTCCTGATACCAGGAGCAGAAATTTTGCGAGTTAAAATCCTTCTCACACTGGAAAACGCTTGTATAAACGAATCATAGGTAAAGAGTCGTATAGAGATACGTATGCATGACTGAATCAATACACATATCCTTTTTTCGGCACACCCCCTCGGGTCAGATGTTCTCCTGATACTAGGAGTTATAATGAAATATTTGACGGAAAAACGGGACAGTGTGTCAGCATGTGCATATGTTTGATACCTGAAATCGAGAGTTGCAGGGAGGAAATAGTGGAAATTTTTAGATATTGGCTATTAGTGTATCTGACAATTTATTAATGCAGAAGTGATACAATATTACTGTCAAAGTGGTGTACAATTTATAATTGTTTCTTATAAATAAATATGTTACATATTTCAATTGGTCAAATCTCTTTATTTGTTACCTGGCATACAAGTTATCATAATTTATTTCTCTATCATCCGGCGGTGGACAAAATATTTTGACACATTTTCGAGCACAGGAGACACAAAAGTATTTTCGAATCGTTTTTGGGGCTCAGGAATGGGAGTGGAGGGGTCGAATAGGCGGGGGTATACGATTTAGCTGTGAAGTGAATCGTCTGGCTCGACCAAAAGTTGTTCAAACATTTTTTGGATGCAAAATCGCTGTTGGAACGCGGTACCACAGACCTCTGACTTTGATTTTGCACAGAGGGTTCGTTTTCCAAGTGCCACACTACAACCCTTGAAGACACAAAAGATCGGCTTTGGATCCAAGTTGGAAACACTTTGGACTAGCCCTGGTACAAATCTGAAGTGAATCGAACAAGGCGTCTGGAAATGGCAGGCCACGCCAGGGGTGAACCTTTAATATTGATGTGTAGCTTACAACGTTATACACTTATGCCTATGGAGACTATTGCTTTACCTTGTGTTACAAAAATGCTGAAACCGTCCTCTTGACTGTTTCAATAATAAAAATTCAGAGGTTTAGATATCGAACATACTACCCGCAGTGTTATGTTTCGGAGTCTTCATTTTCTCTCTAATCGTTAGCAGTCATAAAATTAACCATTTAACTCACAATATAATGTTTGAATGCATAACTCGTTTTACAATTAGAAAATGTAAGCATATCGTTCTTTTTAGCTTGGTCGATTTCGAGTAGGAGTTTTCATGTCTTGTATGCAGAGAAGCCCTGCAGTGGAGACGGTATCATCGGCACCACTTTACGCTGAAAATGAATAATTTATGCATTTAAGTGAAGTAATCTGTAATGAAAGAAGCAAGTCTTGGCTTATGTTTAATATTTGTCATTTACCATTGCGCTTCGCCATAAATTCAATAATCCAGCCGGTTCCT
The DNA here is from genome assembly GCA_944452935.1 of Rhogogaster chlorosoma. NCBI lineage: Eukaryota > Metazoa > Arthropoda > Insecta > Hymenoptera > Tenthredinidae > Rhogogaster > Rhogogaster chlorosoma. The sequence continues at coordinate 20,246,752 of OX101804.1, forward strand.
CCATTGTTCACCGATGTATGATATTTGACTAACACCTTGTTATTAGGGGAATTATACCTTGCTGGGTGGTCCTGCAATGGAAAGAAATTTCCGATCAAAACTCGTCAATGTATAGAATTGAAGAAAGAATAAAGCACGAGTATTCTCTCGATAAACTCAATAATATCATATATAAGTCTATCACAGTTGTCTTCAACCTACTATAATACAAAATTACTCATAGACTAAATCAATGTTATTATGTTATAATAGATCTGAGTCTTTAGGAATGCCGTCTCAGATTACTTGCGGATAATTGAAAGTATTGATTTCTATGATCATTACTTGAGTTGTACGAAACTGCAATTTTAGTAGTAATACTGACCTCTCCACAGTAGGTGGTTGAGGATAGGGTTTCGCCATTAGGCTGTACATCAGAGATTTCAAGATAGTCAGTTTGGCAAGTCTGTTTCGAGCCCAAGTCAAAGATTTCAAAATCGAGTGAAACAACGGAACCAATTGGTACGCTAACTTCCCAAATACATTCACTTTCATTACGGTAAGTTCCTGGATATAACGGGGATGTGAATTTTCCTACGTAATTGTAAAGTTTTCCTCCGCAGCCTTTACCTGTGAGAAAAGTACGAGATAATAATAAAGCATAAGTCGTAACTGTGGCTTTTATAGACACTTTCAATTGGGAAATTAGTTCGTCCTCTTGCATGCATTACATACCTTTATCAGTTGTTGTGTACGTTATATCGTAGGATTCCCATACATTATAACTGGTAGCCCAGGAATGCAAACTTAGCTTGTTCCCAGAACTGAAGACAGGATTTGGTATTGTACTTCCACACAACAAGGCCAAGGTACGATTACTGAAATCCCCATCGTGTATCTGAAAGTAAATTATCACATTTGTTCCATGTCTTATCAAAGGCTTACTAAAGTACTAACAATATAAGTTTCAGAAACGAACAGATCTTTATAGGCCTGCTTGATTTCTGTCACTGACAATATCTTTGTGCAATACACTTGCCTCCAAAGCACTGTTTACACATTCGTCATGGATCGTCGTAAACCTGTTGAAGTAGAGTGAAATTGTGTGTCCAACTGCGGCAGTAATTGTGAACCAACAATTGGTCCGATTTTGATGCATAATCCGCCCTTGCACACCAGTGAAGTTCCGATTACAACCGCTGAAGCTATACTCCAGCTTGAATCCCTTGTGATTGTACTTTGGATTCAAAGAGGATTGGAACTGGATTTCAACCTCATTTCCCGAACTGCAAGCCGATTTGGGTCAATTTCTCATTAACACAGTTATTCCACAAGCTATAATATTTTCAATGGAATGACCGATCTCCAAGTAAATAATATAATATATTATATACTTGTGATATGCAAAATATGGCAGAATATTATGAAACACAAACCTGTAGTAGTCATGAGGTGTGTTATTTCCACAGTATGTATGAGTTGCTTGTGGCGCATGGGCATACTGAAATGAAAATCAGCATTGTAAATATGTATAGGAAAACTCAGGCAATAGCCACATGAGTAAATGGTACCAATATGAAACTTACCATCCAATCGGTAGTGGGGCGATTCCTGGTTCCACTGAAGATAAAGTCTTGACCAAGGCCTTCGCCAATGTAGTTTCTAGTCTAGGGAATAATGTTATAATTTGCTAAGTAATTGTTACGAGTGTGTGTCGAGAGGTATAATTATATAGATATGCAATAGTACTAACATTTCTGTCAGAGATTAGGAGCCGGTCTTCGCTGCAATTTCTAGAATCTTCCAAGTCAAACTGGACAAAGTGAATGGTGAACTTTAGCCAAGGCTCGTTTGAGTTCGGGTGAATCAGCGACCAACGACATCGTAATCCAGGTCTGTACGATGTAGGAAATCCTGCCGATGTCAACACTTTGGTTTGATTCTCAACTATTAAAGTAGTATTGCCACATGGAGCTGGGAAAAGAAAACAAAAATCATAATTAAATGAAAAATGATAGAGCTGCAAATGAAAACTGCATTATGCATAAGTTATCGAACATATTTCAAGCGAGTGCTATTAAAATTTTTTGAATATTAGTTCAAATTATTGAACAATGTGAAATCCTTACAAGGAAGGTTCTTGAGCGTTGCTGTTACTCCATAACCATTCACTGTGGCGTCAGTCACGAATCTGATCCACATGCTATTTGTAGAAGATGTGATTGGAGGTGGGACAACATTTCCGCAGTAAAAGCCTATCAGTTCTGCGAAAGGGCCCGCTCCGTCACGAATCTTGAAAGATCATGAATATGTAGTTCAACGATTGACATGTAGTTGCAGGGAAATATGAATAATTGTTAGGATCTCAAGATTCTCGGATAGATTTTACCTCTAAATAATCACCCGCGCATCGCTCTGCTTGATTTGCAATTAGTGTCGAGGTGGCATTCTTCAGATCAAGACTACTTATTTCTAGCTTAATGACATTGCCAATTGGCGCTCGTATGAGCCACTGACAATCTTCCAGTGATTCGTACATTGCAGCTCTCTGAGTCTTCCATGTCGTTGGTGTTCCCGAAAGTTGGATTTCACCTCCGCAACCTGATGCTGCACCATTTGTAAATAAAATCTAAAAAATGAGGAGGAATTAGGCATATAGATTATCGTAAGACACAATCCCGTTGCAACTAATTAATTATTGTATGTGGATTCACAGGCTTTCTTCCATCTTACTTTAGCTTGAAAGCCACCGAAATTAATGCTCTGATCGGTAATGAAATTTATAGTCATCATGCCATTCTCCGATTTCGGTCCCACTAGCGTTTCATTCAGCTGACCACAAAGCAAAGCGAGTCTGTTTGTATTGTTGATAATCAGGCCAGAGTATACGGCAATAAAATCAAAGTGGCACCTGTAATTATATCACATCGGATGATGACTATCGAAATATGGCAGTGCAGGGAGACAGTCTTATCCACTCATACTTGTAGTAAGATTTTCATCGAATTTCCGTAATACAAATTATATAATTTGTCTGAATCCGACACTATCAATTATATGCTCACCGTGCGTTGTATTCTAGATGGAGGGTCTCAAATCTGAGAACAACAGCTTTGCCAGGCGGGGCCCTGACGATCCAAGTACAGTTGATCCTTGTGTAATATGTACCAGTCTCGTCTAGGGACGGTGACTTTATATCGGTCGGTTCAGTTATCATACCTCCACATTCTGTCGGAAATACATTAATAATTGAATGACGAATTTATAAACGTATCCTAAAGGTGGTTTGATCCAAAGACTTACCATCCAGATAGTATTTCAATTGGAACCCTTGACGCTCGACATATTTATCTGTTATGAAATGGAGTTCTAATCGTGATCGCACTCTTTGCACAGGTGGACGATCCACACCACACCATACAGACCCTTCATCTCTATTGTCAGATATTAGAGTCACATTATCGTATCGACAATCTGGTCGCCCTGTAGAAAATCATTATTGACAGGGCTGAATAATCCAAGTAAAATACAAGCTTGAGCGCAGTTTTGCAATAATATTTCAAAGTGTACAGTATTTCGAAAGATCTAGTGTATCACAGTGAAATAACCCCATAGAATAGGGATTAACTTACCGGCTTCTAAATTGAACTCTGTAAATTCAACAAGGAAGTTCTTTCCAGGTGCTAAAAAGGTGTAGTTACACCTCAAATTCCCCGAATATTTAAAAGGCCATCCGGGTGAGGTAATATATTTCTTTGCTTTTGTGATTGGCAAAACACCACCGCAGTTCCGATTCCAACGAGCGTGAAAACCGTCAGCTGCAGTCTGGTCATTTGAACGGAATAAGATCTTCATACGATTAGAAGTCGAGTTGAACGGCGGTGGTGTATTCCGACCGCATACTTTGCCCAGATCGAACCAGGATAAAACACCTGTGATCACATCCTCTCGCCAGTCGAATACCTGAAGTAAATTATCATATTACTCCTTCACTCTTCTTATGGTGAAGTATCTTCTGTTAAAAAAAAATTCTGTATCTGATACGATAGCTGATACCTGAATAAAATCATTCGAGCAGCCCGTGCTGGTTTCCAGATTGAATCTGTCTATAAAAACTAATCCGATATTATACCCATTATCCACTACGATTTCCCACAAGCACTCTGCGCCATTTGGATACTGTTTTGGGAATCTGCATAATAAATTTTTCATCATAATATGTGTTAGAATAATTGTCACCATCTGACAATCTGATCTTTTAGTCAGCTCGATAAAATAGTACAAGGAACATGGATGGAGTTGAATGGTCCATACCCAGGGCTGGAGATTTCTGCGCTCTTAAGTCCATGTATTATGCCACCACAGCCACCTTGTCGTGAGTTCAATTGAAGTTCAAACTCATTGTTTGGGTCTTCGGCGTGGTACTCGATCCATAACTGATTCGATTGCGCTACTATATTGGCAGGTAAGATTGATCCACAATATTTGTCCAATATCGGCGGTGACAACGGACCACCGTTTCTGTTGAAAAATTCCAACCTTTTCAGTGTATATTCATAATGGAAATAGCAGGAATCTTATCGATATAATTACCTTATGATAATATAGTTGCGCGAGCATGTTGCAAGATTGAACTTTTTGAAAGTAAGCACAATGACCTCCCCATTATCCGGATATTTGGCATGCCAAGCACAGTCTCTCGGATATGGGAGATTCGTAGATACAGAAACTGTGTCAGAAGGTCCGGTTAGTAATCCACCACACTGATTCCAGCGGTATTTGAGGGAGTACTTGATCTCAGTTTGAGTCCTCAAAGCTTTTACCGCCTAGTAATAAATTGCTAATTTAAATGATTTGCGATATACTGGATTATACTTGCAGGGCATAAATACACCTGCAGGTTCTCTAGTCATTAAAACCATATTCAGCTATTCAATAGTTGGGTATTGAGTATTGAGCTATTCAATAATATTTATATACAAACTCAACGAAGAATCATAAGGGTTACTTACGATAACTGTATTGACTGGTAACGGACTTCGAATGGTGACTTCACCCGATTGATTACCGGTGATACAAGAAATCAGATCTTCACCAGCTGAAATATTGAAAAATTCATGTCTCCGGTTTATGAAATGGGGAACATTAACTTTCTCTATATATAATTCAACTGAACCGACAATTCAGCAAAACTGCCCATCATATAATTATTTTCAATGCAATAAATCTAGTAAAGATGTTTCAAGAGATTGGTTGTCAACTTACTGGTCAATAAAATGCTCGAAAAACTATACTGACAACCGTTGTTTCTAACTGGCGCACCAAAATCACCCATAATTCCAGATGCAGTAATTGCAAGCGTTTGGCTGGTCATATTCATCGCAGGATTTTGAACTTTCCAACGACAATAAAACGTTGTCATATTAAATATGGCACTCTGATCAGCGACCAGAGTACCTTGGTCAGTTGTCACTGCGCTGCCACATACTGCAAGCATATAAATTCATGTTTCCTCTTCCATTGTGAAAGTGCATTTTGAATGTGGGGAAGATAGTATTGGCATATTTACATGGTGGAGCAATTCGTGTGTAACGAGCTTTGAAACCCCTGTGACTGGAAATACCAGACCAGTACCAAATGAGCATTCTGTTACTCGTGCTCAAAAATTGCCTCTCCGTATCAGCGGTCATGAGACGTTTGAATCGACTTCGCATATGTAGGTCATTATAGAACTGTAATAAATGTACAGGTATTTGTCATAAAACGACAGTTGAATATATTGATCTAATGCACAAGTCTTATCCTAATATCAATGTGTTACTCAGCAAGATTACGTACGACAATCTGTGCTGCTATACCCCTTCGATCATTCGGTATCGGCTCTCCCAGATCAAAATCTAAAAGGTCAATTTGAATACGATATCCTTCTGGCGCTTTTATGCGCCATTCGCAATATCTGTAATGAACATATAATATGCAGACTATAATTATAACAGACCATTAAAATTTGACGATTTTTCATTTTTCACGCGTATATCCTCATAGTAACCAAATATGTGATTATTCACGAATGAAAATTATCTTTCACAAGCATCTTTCAACGAAATTGCAGCAAGCCATTGCGAGAAACTTCCAATCTGTTTTCTGTAGGGTATTCTGACAGATTTTTAGGGGACTTATACAAATAACTTGCAAGTTTGTTGCAAGTATGCTGCATGAAGACTTGTGGAGAATTTATCTTGCAAGAATCTCTCGAATGTATTTCGTGTAAGAACGAAACAACTTCTGGTGATTTTTTCCTGCAAATCTTATGAAAGTCCGTCGAAATATGGTTATTACAGGGATATACGTGTGTGGAAATAATATATACTGGAAATATACCTATGACGGCTATGTCTCAAATTGGGGTAAGCTGGTGAGGTGAACTCGCCCGATATGTCATCGAGTTCGCCACCACATTCTGAAAAATTGAATTATCGTTTGGTATACTGAATAGATGCCGGCGAAATATAGCAGACTGAACTAATTTGATGTCATTATGGTATAATAATATATTGAGAACCCATATGCTGCTGGCTGGTAATCCAAGTTTGCACCTGATCATGGAAAACGATGATGCAGACTTTACTCACCATCTGATGAAGAGGTAAAGTTAATACTGAATCCTCTGTAGTCACCGTAAGATCTACTATCGCTCTTGAAGACAACTATTGCTTCATTTGCCGATGTTTCGATCACATCTGTGGGTCTGACGTCTCCACAATAGACTCCTATGCTTCGAATTTCCGGGACTAAATAAAAGAACATAATCAACAGCTATACTATTTCTCCTAAAAAATATTCATGTACGAATTTTACGGATGGATATTAACCCATAGCTTGTCGACCACAACATAACGACGCATGTACTTAATAAACATTTTAAAAAAATTGGGTTTCATTTTTTCCATAGAGATAATAGAGATAGACTAGGTAATATATCGTTGAGTTAATCATCGTTATAGTGCTGCAAGGTGAATGACCTTTTATGCAACCTGCAATACCTTTATGCAGAAAAAGGCGATGCACATCAAAAAGATAAGTATTTAATGAGATAGATTTTATCTGCCAAGATACGAGTGATTTATATGCAGTGCCATAATTATAAACTGATGCTGTGGTGTCAAGTTGTTAGATATAAATTGATTTCATGAATCGTAGGAGAACAATTGTTTGTGACAAACCTAGAGTATCAATAAGTATAGAAACTAACCGAATGCACAGATCTATCGATCGATCTATTTTGCTTCAGCGATTAAGGAATAAAATATACCTTTGAAGATCTGAAATCGCATTGCTCACATTAGCATTATGATTCAGAGAGATTGAGGGAGATCACGTGTTGCAGACTTTGATATTGATGAAGGAAAATTGTTATATTTGTTTCCCTACGGTTAATAATTTTCCACCGTTTCTCGTCATAGAGAATAGGAAACATATTGCATCAATGAGGGGAAATGAAACTACGTCTGAACGTTTTCCCGACAAATATTTACATGAACAGCTCTGACATATTTTGTACCATTGTACTATAAATCATATGCAGTTAGTATCATGACATATTGTAATATGAAAAATTTAAATCCCTTGATTGCTTCTGTTAAGATTTTATAATCCTTTTATATAAAGTTAGTGGGATACTTTGGAGATCTTTTGGATGAAAGATCTTTCGACTGTAACATATTTGTCGAATACAACGTATATTGATATCTGATTACTGATCTATGCTCAAGTCATACGTGTAGGTATATAAATGTCTTGCTTGTGACTTGTGGCTTTACTTATCTTGGTTTCAATACATACAACCTTCTTATTTCAAACCAACTGGCTTGACTATATCAACACCTCATTGTGGTAAGGAAGGAAAAACATCGTGACGTATGCTTGAAGAACTCCAGCTTTCAGCTTAGTATAAAGGGTAATACTCGGCACACAACATTACAGTGTATTCTTAGATACTCGCGAGGAAACATTCGTAATAATTTACCGTGGTAATCGAAACAGAATTGAACGTGAAAGCTCAATTGTCTAGGTCCGAAGAGCTCATACAAGTACACCAAGATGCGGTAAGTTTCAACGATTTTCATCATACCTATTCACGTCTCGAAACAGGAATAGCATATTTGATCATTCATAAATTGTTCGGATCTGAAGATGTAAGCCATTTTTTCAGATTGTGGCTCAGTGTGGCAGTGCTCCTGGTACTAGCGTGTGTCGTAATAGAAATTTCGGCAGGGAAATCAAATCGGGATGCAGATTCAACAAAGGGTAACCACAAGTCAGGAAATTCAAAAGAAGTCCGTTATTCAAAGTAAGTAATTGGACTTTGCCTGTATTGGTATATCTCGTATTTACTTTGTAGGACGTAGTCAAATAATTAGGAGCGAATATTATTCTATGACTGTAATGCTAATATTCACCTGTAGTGTTTATTGTCAATCGGAAGCAGTTAGAACGTTTCAAATTTTTGTCTCACAGTTGAATATGATGTGTAAAATTTCATGTGATACATGAATGAAATCACTAACCCGTAAATAGACATTGAAGTTAATGGTGAAAATTTTACTTTCAGGAACAAGTCGGACGTCAAACAGAAAGGAAGTGGGAAAAGGCAAGAAATAATCAAAGGAAAGAAGCAGCACCACAGTTCGGAAGGAAACGAAAAAATTAATACCAAATATGTTGAGAAAGAGAATCAGAATAAACGCAATGTAAAGATGTCTTACGAAGAACAGAAACAACAAAAGTCCAAGAAAGAGAACAAGATTGGTAAAAATAGCGAAAACTTGAAGAATAACAAAAATGTCAAAGTAACTAAGGATTCAGAAAAACGGAACAAAAGATCTGCAGTCGAGTTCGAACAGCCCAAGGATAGCCTGGTCAATGAAGCCGCAGATAGATTGTCGAAGAAAGAAGAATCCCGATTGAATTCTGCGCCAAAAAATGTAGCTGGGAAGAAATTTGGAAAAAAAACTCTAAATGGGAAATCTCTTGACGGTGAGCCTCAAGGTGATGCGATCGAAAGAGTATCTGCAGATAATCAACCATCTGAAGAAGAGACTCCTTCTCCAAAGGATAAGAAAGTTAGGAGTTCACGAAAAAATAAAATTTCAGAAGAACAGTATGGAAATTCGAAGAAAACGAAGAAGCAGAAGAACAGCCACAAGAGTGAGGAATTGCGTGAAGAAAATGTGGATTTGAAGACGAGTGAGTCGACAGAGGAAGAAATTCAATCATCTGAGGGACCTGCAGGATTGAACAAGATGAGCGAACCCTTGAATGATTCCACAGAAGATAGTTCTCTAGATTCAAACGGGGATGGATTGGTAAAAGAAGAAAAATCCCGAAGTGAAAATGTAGAGAAACACAAATCCTCAAAGAAATCCTGTAAAACTGAATCGCACTGTGAACGTAAAGCGGATGATTGCAAGGCACCGTCATCAGACACGCAGAAGCACAAGGCGAAAAAGTCTGAAAAATATAAATCCAACAGTTGTTCTCTTGAGGCTGAAGATTCGATGGATCAGAATAGCTTATACACTGAGCAACAAGAAGCAAAGGATGTCGAAGAAGAGTTAAAGAACGAGGATGATAAATTAACTGAAAAAGATAAGGAAGAAGGCGCCGACGTTGATGCAGAAGATTGTCTGCGATTAGATTCCGTCAAGGAAGATGTAATTCAAGAAATTGTTGACTCTGTGCAGTGATAGTCGCCATAAATCGAAATAAATAATTCAAACATTTCCTGGATCAATATAACAGGACAAATTTGTAACATATGTATAATATAGAAAATCAGAATAATAACGTCAATATTATTTTTAAAAATTGTGTAAAAATGCGGAGAATCAGTCGTTCTGAGTGTTGCGAATGTGGATGTAAGGTTACCCATACATTATACTTTCCATTATCCGATAGCAGATTTACCTGCATTGTCTAAAAACCATATGCGAGATATAGAACGATTAATCCTGCGCATATCTATATTGCATATTTACTGAACGTATCCTTTACCTGCACCATTCTGTACTAGGGCTGTAGTGTCGTTGGATGGTAAGGGTTCGGAGATTTCAACATAATCACCATGTTCGCATCGCCACCTGGTAGGCAGATTGATATCCTGGAAGTCTAGTTTGAAATTGTGACCAGGTGGGCCGATGATATACCAAGTGCAAGTAATATTTGTGGTATAGGTTCGAGGATAATTAGGTGACTTCAATATGCCTCGTCTGCTTCTTATAAATCCACCGCAATTGTCTATAAATCGATATTTAGATTATTTCCCAAAGAAATATGATGTTCAATGAAATTTTTGGAATCCTATGAGAACAGCTTACTTCCAATCTCCACGCGAGCTTTGAAACCATTTTTCGGATCCGACACAGCCGTGTAAAAGTGAATGTACACTAAATTTCCGATCGTAGTCACACTGCTTGGAGTTCGATCACCGCAGAATCGTCCGAGAAGCCTCGACGCCTCAGTTCCTCCATCTCTAATTTCTAGATATTCTGAATTGCATCTGAAATTTGATCGATATAGTGGTATCAATCTTATCGCAAATAGAGATTCTATAAACTTATCCGCCGGACTATGAAACTCACCTAAAAGTAGTCGTGAGGTCAAATCTCTCAATAAAATGAACACTGATTTGCTCCCCAGCCGGAGCCATAATCGTCCAGAAACATTCGCTGTGTGGCGATGGAATGTTGGGATAATTTGGACTGCTTATTTCTATGGATTTCAATTCCTCTGATAAAACGAGTTCACCACCACAGTCCATGCCCATCTCCCTGTGCAGAAAAAATTCAATAATTTTTCGAACGAGACAATTTTTTTTTAAAAATATATCGAACGTAGGGATAAGTGCTGCTCAATTCTTACGACACTGATAACAGCTGTATTACCTAGAAGTTCGATCGTGGGTTTGTTTGTAAAAATTCTTACCTATACACGAGCTGGAATCGGGTGTTTATAGACCTTATGTCAACCACGTTTACATATAGTTGGTTTCCGGTTGTTTGCAACGGCTCTGGAATCTCATTGTGGCAATATTTTCCCTGACCAAGAAGAGGAGACGATGCTGAACCACCATTTTTCAACTGTAATAAGAAATTGAAATACAATTGGGAGATTTACTGCGGTGAATAGAAATTCTGTAAAAACTTGATAGCGTGGGATGAAGATACAAGAAATTAGGCATTGTAACAAATTATATGATAAAAGCTCGAGCTAAAACGTACCATAACATAGTTTTCGTTACACGAATTTGGATCGCTGTTCTGTATGTCTATGCTGCGGAATGTAACTGATATGGTTCTTCCTGGTCTGACAGTGACATTCCATTGACATCTTGTTCCGACAAAATCGCCCTTCGTGGTACTGTTGTATTCTATAACTCCGTTTGGTCCGTAAAGCTGACCACCGCATACTGAAAGCCCAAAATGATCACGTATTCGAACCTGTGCGATGAAATTCGTCGAGAAATGATTCTGGGAAGATACCTTTATAAACAGTTGCGTTGAACCCAATGTCGCTGATGGAAGAGTCGGTCTTAAAGTTAACTTTCATTAAATTTGACGCGTCTATATGCTCGAGTGTGGCATTGCTGTAACAGAAGTTTCCTAGCTCGGACCACGCGGTCTGTGAGGTAAGAGCATTCCCCGAAAACACTGTGACGTGGTCCAGCCTGCATGTCAGAGTCTCTTCCAACTCCATGGTGTGGAATTTCAAACTCAGATGCGTCCCCGGTACTGATTCGAAAATCCAATTGCAGTCGAGGTTCTGTGCGTAACCGGAGGGCCATCCAGGCGAATGAAATTCAACACTGGTACGGTTCGAGCCAGTCAAAGAGACGATTTCACCACATGCTAAAAACGGTTTAACGTAACCAATAAGCCTCGATGATTATCTGGCGTGACTTTAGCAACAAATTTACCATTTTCTTCGACGTTGATTCCGCCATTGATCTCAGGGTCTCTTGGAACTTGTAACCAGTTTAAAAAGAACCAGCTCCCCTGTGTAATTACAGAGGTGTAAAACGTGATATAAACGACATTACTGGTAGATCGCAAAGCCTCTGGCAAAGTCGAACCACAACTGGCCAACAACACAGGAGCCTCGTCATTGTAGCCGTCATAAATCTGAAACACGTGAAGTTTTTGAGTAGAAAAATTATCTGGATAAATATGCGCGGAAGCATGTGTACCCAATGTACACATGTCGCATACGCACTGTGAGGTGAAGGTAACAGAAACTGCTGTAGCTCTCCACGTTAAAATCTGTGAAAGTAATTTGTATCGCTGATCCAGAGTCGACGGTGATACGCCAGTGATATTCTCCATCCAGAGTACATGGTGCCGGATATAAAGGCGAAGCAACTTCTCCACTGGGTCCTGACAAATCGTTTCCGTGTTTCTGGCTGTAATCAGCAATGAATCCTTTCTTCGTTGTATCTGCCCTACTTCTGAACTTGACCCACAGACTTTTCGATGCAGTTATCTGATTGTAGCTCTGGCCACAATAAGCACCGATCAATTTTCCTGCCCCAGTTTCTTCTCGCACCTCAACATAGTCTAAATCGCAATTATCACTTTGGATCAGGTCGAATTCCCTGAAGCTCAACCTCAGGGAATTTCCCGGAGATGTTCTGAGGTACCAAACACACTCGATGTTCCGGGGATAATTGGCCGGGTAGCCTGGTGTGGCAATCGTTCCATGCTCTGAAGTGTAGTTGCCTCCGCATGCTGTAATTATTACGAAATCATCATTCGCTGCTCATAAAAGGTTTTTTTCTTTGCAAAAACCATTTTCGAGTGATGCTCTAAAATCGTATTCGACATATACCTGAATTGAGTACAGAATAGGTAGCTGAAAATTTCACATCGTATAAATTCACGTAGAGGCTTATCGCATGAATCGTTAAAGCATTTCCTTGGCTCACGATGGGAGGAGGTACTGTAGTATTGCACCAGGTACCGATCAACGGCCCATCTATTCCGTCGCCCTCAAAGATCTGTAGGGAACTAGCGAAGCAATTCTCTTCCCCAAAAATCATCGAGTTTATTTGCATATCAGTTATCGTTAATGTGACATGATCCTCTGAAAGGTGGAACCAAACATCATGAGTAAAAAATTTGAAACATGAAGTACAAAAATTCACCAGCCTTTGCCTGTGTCTAACTTGTTGGCTAATTTTGAGTACATATGTGATCGATTTTTACCTAGATCTGCTGCGATGATGGTCCAAGTGCAGTTTTCTATATTACTTTGCAAACCAATTGCAGAACCCATCGAGATGATGCCCTGGTCATTGGTAACAATGCGTGCACCACATGCCAGTTCATAAGTTGCTTTGAAACCTTTGGCTGGTATCCACGGGTCGGTTTTCATGACTACGAGAAGAGAGTTGTCTGAGGAAATATAACTCGGGGGACGGTCACCACCGCAATGAGATCCCAATATAGTTGCATCCCGCGTCGAGCCATCATAAATCTATGAAAGAATTTGGAACTTGTAATCGAAAAGGTGGAAAGTTATTCCGAGAACTGATGAGCTTGGGCAACTTACTCGGACGTAATCGTCTGTGCAATTCGAAGTATCCTCAATATCGAAGTCAACAAATGTCAGGTTGACAAGGTGATTAACAGGCATTTGAATAAGCCAAGCGCAGTCCTGATTCTTTGGATAATTCATTGGGTAGTTTGTTGAATGTATAACACCTGTTAGAGTTGTGAAAATTCCGCCGCACAAGACATCCACGCTCCTGTATGTCAATTTGAACCCTTTGCCTTGGGACGTATGATCGGTTAAAAATTCAACGAAGACTTTGTTGCTTGTACTTGTGAAGATGGATGCGTTATCGATGTGGCATGTTTCCATTAGTTTTATCCCAGTGTTATCGACTCCACTATATATGCCGAGCTTATCAAACGTGCAATTTGATACCTTCTCCAATTTCACCTCCACCAAGGTAATTTCTATACTGTGTGAATAGTCCACCTCGATGTTCCATGTGCATTCAATATCGTTTGGATACGCGTTAGGGTATCCTGGAGACGTGATGATTCCTGTCGGTCGAGTTATCACACCACCGCAACCTAGGGGTTTAGGAATGATAAGTACATGCTGTTATGATAATTGCTGATTTGTTTAGAGGATCTGTAGACAATCCTCGATATTCAACTCACCATTGACGACCCATTCCAGCCGGAATCCCCTGCCCGTTGTGGAACCGTCCGAAATGAATTGAACGAAGACATTGCGTTCGGTAGAGACTATTTTGGGTGGTCGCACGGAAGATTCACAGAATGTACCTAGTTCCCTGTTCGGCACATCGCCATCCCCTTCCTTTATCTTCAAGTAATCAAATGCGCAAGAATCTTCGAGTCCTTCTTCTAAATCAAAGTGCGAAAACGTCAGGTTCAGTCTGTTACCCTTAGGAGCTACGATCATCCAGGTGCAGTTCGCATGATGCGGATAATTGTTCGGGAAGTTTGGCGATTCGATTACACCTTGGAATCCACGAAGCGTGGTGTGGCACACTGAATAAATCGAAATCGATTATGTTCAAGCATTGACTGAAGTTCTTAATAAACTTTGATATTCTGTATGTATAATGTACTCACAAGCCACGTAAGTCATGTGAAAGCCTTGGCCACCGCCGCTCCAATCGGTACGGAAACGAATGGTTGCAACGTTCGAGGTGGTTTGTATTTGCAGAGGATGATCACTTCTACAAAATCTTCCCAACGAGCGGCCGCTTGCTTCGGGTCCATCCCAAATCTCCACATAGTCATAATGGCAATTCGGGTGCTCTTCAAGATCAAGAGTCATTATGTCGAATCGTATAACACTGCCAGCAGAGGTTCTTACTTTCCAGGTACATTTATTATTGTGTTCGTACTGCTGGGGATAGTTGGGAGAAACGATGGATCCACTGGCGGAAGTTAAAGTGCCACCGCAACCTGTCATAGGGATTGAAGATCATTTTTTTTTTAATCTTGATGAATTTTTTTGCTTGTAAACTGAATGGGATTGAAATATGAACAAAGAATGTCGGCTGAGAAGTCAGTTCAATCAATCAAGATTGCTCGTAACTGTTACTATCAATAGTGTCGATTAGCATTCACGAATACAACGAACCAACGCTATTGCTGTCCCATTCTATTTCGAATCCTTCGCCGCCCCGTGACATGTCGGATTCAAACCTCAGGTATATTCGGCTGCCGAAGCTTTTGAACTGCGTCGGGATATCAGATCCACAGTATTTACCAATCAGAGGCGACATATCCGAGCCTCCATTTCTGAAAGAATTACAATCCCAGTTTCGATCATTCTTGCTTTCCATATCTTCCAACGAGTACCGTAGAATTTTCAAAATTTTATAGTATGTGTATATAGAGGATTCAATGACGGTGTAGTACACGTCAAAGAAATTTGAAAGTATGCAAACGAGTTGGTGATAGTGATAATAATTACCTGATTTCAAGGTGGTCGTAGATACAGTTATTTTGGCTCTCTAGGTCGAATTTCTTAACATTTAATATCACCTGGTGCTTGTTAGGGGCGGTTATCACCCACTCGCAAATTTTTCCCGTTGGGTAATGTTCAGGGTAATTTGGTGATTTGATGACGCCAGTTACCGAGAAATAGTGTCCCCCGCAAACCCTCGAGGCATCGATAAATATATACGAAGCTATGAACCCTTCCCTTGATATGGATCCATCGGTTTGGAAGTTTATCGACAATGACTGTGACTGTGATGTCATTAAAGGTGGTCTCGTGGATCCACAGTATCTGAAAAATGTTGATATGTCAGAGATTGAATGTATATTTATTTGAAATGATTAGCAAAGTCCTGATCGGTCCCCCAGAGAACTCACTTTCCCATATCTTGTGGCGAGCCGCCCATTGGATGATCAGTAATTTTGACGAAGTCAAAATTACAAGAACGCTGAGTCTCCAGGTTAAATGATTGAAAATTAAGCTGTATCACATATCCTGGAGGTGCTTGGATCAACCACGTACAGTTTTCGTGCTCCCCGTATCTTCCGTCTTCGGATGGTGATTGAATAACGCCCAAATTTTCTCTGAGTATACCTCCACACCCTAGTTACAGTAAACTACAAGTTAATTTCTTTTGCTGCATGCAGTACGCGGAATTCAATTGAAAACGCTAAGAGAGTTCAAAGAGGATAAGAATGAATTCACATGTCTATTCTAGCTCCTGAGTTTCATTTTCGTATACAGAAATGGTCGAACGGAATTAAATCGATACCAAAATTTTACTCACGGACATCCCTAGATGTGTAAACAGCCATAAAACCGCGGCTATGTATGCTGGCATCCGTCTTAAACTTGATCCACATATAATTGTGGGTCGATATAATGGGGAGATCGGGAATCGACGAATTCGTTCCGCAGTAAGTGCCTATCGTGGTTGAATTCTCGTTGTCTCCATCGTGGATTTCGACGTGGTCATAATTGCAATTGGGGTAATCCCAGCCCTCGATATCCATGTCCTGGAAGGTCAGTTCTATGGCCTTTCCAAGTGGCTGTATTATCTTATAAATGCAAACCCTCGATGCAGGGTACGTATTTGGGTAATAAGGCGATTTCAGGACGCCAGTATCTTCGGTAAACACTCCGCCACACCAGGCCTCATATGTCAATTGAAAACCTTTCTCGGACCAGCTTCCGTCCGTCTTAAATCTTACCAACAAGACATTTGTTGTGGATAATATTTCCGGTGGAAGACTAGTGCCGCAGTATCTTCCGATTAGCGGAGCTTCTCTATTTTCCCCATCATATATCTGCGAATAAAAAATCAAGTTTGAATGTTTAGAAATAAGTGATCAGAGATGAATTGGAGTAAGTAATTCCATATGAAAGATTTGCAGAAAAATTCACCTCAACGTAGTCAAAGCGACAACTACGAGAAATCTCGAGTTCAAAGGTTAACCACGTTATTTGGATTCGCTCCCCTATTGGTATTTGTATTTTCCATTCGCAATTCAAGTATAATTCGTAGGTCTCTTCGTGGAAATTAGGTGAAGTTATTTGGCCTTTATTGGCCGTGTACACTCCTCCGCATCCTGGTGATCCTGGGCGAAAAATTTCGTCGATATGAATGCTTGAAGTTTTATGAAAAGGGTCCTTAAAAAATCTGCGCTCCCTTATTCCTCGGTAAATATCCCGTGTTTGTAATAAAATTCTATAAATAAACTACAACGATGCTCCTTTTTTTACCTTCGGTACTTGAAAAAGTCATCTGGAAACCAGTATCTTGTCCAGAAGAGTCCGAGTGAAAATGGAGCCAGACTTCATCCTCGGTAGTGACCAGTGGTGGCGGAAGAGTGTGATTACAGTAGAGTCCTAATACCCGATCCGCATCGCTTGGTCCGGCTTTGATCTTCGATGAAAAAGTAAATTTCCGATGAAATATATTACTTGATAGTTATTGAATAGCAAAAAGAGGAATATCCACCTCTAGGAAGTCGCTGTCGCAAGTCGGATGCTCCTCCAACATCATAGTGAAGAAATGAAACTGAATTCTCTTTCCCGGAGTGACGCTTAAGTGCCAAGTACAGTCTCTGTTATTTGGATATTTCCCCGGTGATCCAGGCGAGCTTATTGTTCCATGATTCGCGACTATCTCACCTCCACATACTGGAGCGATCGATTTCCATTCCAAAGTGAATCCATCGCTAGATACACTGCCATCCGAGTGGAACCAAAGGTACAAAGAATTTTTCGATGATATTACGTTACCGCCTTGAGGCAATTTGCTCCCACAGTATCTTCCGATCATGTGTTCACCTGCCGTCATACCGTCGTGAACCTAAGGATAATTTCACTGCATATAAGACGCCCCCTAATTAAGGCAAGGGATTAAATCCCAATTGAGGAGAGACAGAATAAATCACCTGCAGAAAGTCGAACTGACAACCGGTCGATTGTTCCAAATTGAAAGTTCTGAAAGTGACATTAAGGACCTGGGAAGAATTGGTGACCAATACCCAGGCGCAGCTCAAACCATGTGGATACGTATTGCCGGCTGTTGGGAACTGCAGAGTACCTGCCTGATCGCCTATAACTGCGCCACAACTTGCTCGGCGCGTTTGACATCGTGATCCAGAAAAGCTCGAGGTGCATCTACAGACGGCTGTTCTTGCAGCCGAAATGCTGCATGTCCCATTATTTTGGCATGGATTTGGATCGCAGGGGTTTGCCTGGGCGTCGCAATTCCTTCCTAAAATCATCAATGGCCCATATCGCGCCGTAGTATGTTTTGCTAGATTTCAAATTCGTCGACTTTTAACTAATTTATCATCAAATCAACTCACCGGTGTATCCAGACTCACATCGACACGAGTAATCAGATACTCCGATCGGAATGCAAGTTCCATGACTGCATGGGTTGCTATTACATGCCGAAGCCCCTGCGTTAGAGTTAAACACACAACCGTTCGCTCCCATTCCATCTCCAATATATCCGGACGGACAACGACATTGTACAACCAAATCGCCCATCCCCGGGTTGTTAAAGCAAGTCGCAAGCGGATGACATCCGCCATTGTTTACCCTGCAGGGTCCGACGTAGACACAAGTCACCCCGTCACCCTGATAGCCAGCTGGACAAGAGCCACATCTTCTCGATCCCTGGAAAGAAGATTGATTTCTCATTTTTTTTCTTCTTTTTTCTCCGGACAATTAATGTTCCTCACCATTGTATTCAAGCATTGCACAGTGGGCGAAGTACTGCAGCCTCCGTTGTTGATGGCACACTCGTCAATGTCTGCACAGTAATGTCCGTTCCCAGTGTATCCTTGAGGGCATCCACCGCAGTAGAAAGTTCCGGGTACATTTATGCACGGTACCATTGGGTTTACGGAACATGGTGGAGCTCTGTTAGTGCATTCATTAACGTCTTTGGTACAGGCCGGATTTGTACCATCGGTTTCCCAGCCCTGTAATAGACGGCTTAATGAGACCTCGGCTTCGTACTATTTGCTCTTTAGCTGAAAAGATTTATCGACCTGGTATCGATTAGGTGACGAATGCATAAAGTTCTACTTACTGCATCGCAGATACAGATGTAACCTGCAGTGGTGTGGGGTTGATTCAAACAAGCACCGTGGCCGCAAAGTTCCCGAGGATTTTGGGAACTGCAATTGTTTGATTGCTGTGTGCAGTGGATACCAAACCATGTTGGTGGGCAGGCACACCTGTTATAAGGAGAATATAAGCGTTGGTTGAATCGTTTCTGATCGCGCGAACTAAGATTAGATTCTTTTTCACGAGCTTACCGGTAAGTTCCAGGAAGATCGATGCAAGTTGCTCCGTTCTGACAGCCCAGATCAGTTCCGAAGAATGTGAGGCATTCGTTGACATTCGTATTGCACACTGGTCCCTGAAATAGGAATACATATTCGAGTTATTTAATTTCTGGGAGGAAATTTCTTCCCCGATTTTTCACTTCTTTGAAATATCGTTCATAGTCTGATAGTGGGAATGAATATACTTCACCTCCCAGCCCTGAGGGCAACGACACCTGAACCCATCGACCAAGTCCTCACAGGTACCGCCATTCTGACAAGGATTACTCGCGCACTCGTTGGTTTCCAATTTTCTCAAGATAGTTGCGATTTGGCGCTCCGTCTGTCGAACCTGGGGAAAAAAAACGCACATTGCATGGAAGCATGATAAGTCCCTGACAATTTAGAATGAGGTGATTCCAGTGGAAAATTTATCATGTGTGCGTGTGCGTGTACTTACTCGCGAAGTGAGTTGTCGGATTCGAGATCGTGCGATCGCATCGGTTCCAGCCTAAAAAATGAAAGATAAATCGACGCTGTCTTACATGTAAAAGGGAATAAAACAGCGGAAAAAATAAGCGCAGATCTTGAAGTAGAATTGACGATTGCTTACGGTCGGACGACGAGCAGGTCGACCTGGTCGATTTTGGGTGCTGTTAGAATCAGACCCAGATTCGAGGGCATTTACCCTGCTGACCAGACCGAGACGCCCTTCAATAGTTTCCGTGATACGGCCTAGGGTTCTTTCGATATCTGCGAGGGCTCCTAATTTCCATCTTTCCACCAGTTGGGCAGCGTCATGGGCCTGTATGATTTTTTAAATGAATTTTTCAGCTGGTAAATTTTTTGATCACGAAAGTCCAGTCAATCAGCTGTACTTCTCATCAGTATTTTTTATTTTTTTTGGAATGGACGGCATGAATGTATCCGAAAATAGCTTATAGGCAATCAATCAGCTCCTAAAAACTCTATAGGAAATCGAATGACGAAGCCACCTTCCGAGACTCTCTTGGCTTACCAATGTCGCGACCTGGAGCAGATTTATCTCATTCACGTTCACGAAACTCGCCCCGTTAGTCTGCAGGGTTATATTCTTGTCTGTAGCACTAGCGATGAAGAGGTTTCCATCGCGCACGTCTAGTATCGGCCTGTAAAATTTGAAATTGCGAATTTTTCACGTATACGAATTCAAAGTTAAATTGCGAGTGGATCCGGCGAGTTGTTGTGCGTGAAAATCTCACCTCTGAAACGTCAATGCGGTAGAAGAACACGCGAATAAAGGCAGGATATAGAAAGCTGAAAGCCATTGCGGCCTGCCACGCCGCTGCAGGGTCATTTTTTCGCGAATATTATAGTAAAATTTAGTTTCTTTCAATGATTATTTATCACTCGTAACATTTCCAGATCGGTAGATCTGTTTCTATCCACTGTTTACAGCAAACTGAATCGTCAGAGGCGTCAGAATTCGGTTATCATCCGATTCAGTCGAGGGGCGTCTTCAATCACACCCAATATTAAATTACAAAGGCTGGGATCCGCGAGTGATCTGCAATGCAGCCATAATCAAGCTTAGGCTCGTTAAATACTGATCGGTTAATCGAAAATGCATGTCTTTCGGTCCTTTTTTTTGATTATCTGTTTCAAAACCAGACAGACTGCAGCAGGTTATATATAGATAGACTTATAAAGAGAAGGAATAATTAAGTTTTATGAAAGCTAAGTTTTTGGTAACCACTTAAAACTTTATTGGTACAATATAATATTTTATACAAGGTCTTTTTGGCTTATATGCATATACCATATGTATATTTTAAATATAGTATATGGGTATCAATTCGAAGTAGTTTCGATCCGTCGAATTATTCATTGCGTTGAAGAATATCATTTATTATTTTTAGGTATATAAATAATGTCTTAAACATTCCTTTGATACAATAATTATTGCACAAAATTTTGGTACATAGATAATCATTTCTCTTCATACTTTATTAGTTTCTTATTCTCATCTACTACACATTTATTTACACTATATAAGATATGTTACCCAAGGTGAGCTTTGTCGAGATCCTTATTACAATTATAACATGATTCTTTCAATTACTTCTTCTTCAACAACAATTGAGATTGTCAATACTATATAAATTTACCTGCGTCGTGTACTAGTTGAAATAACCCATAAATACAAATAATTATATTTATACGTTTATTTAACCGCATTCAACGATACAGTCGGTTATAATTGTTAAGGCCTTTCCGAGGTCAATATACTCTGCGAAATTTATCTTACATTAATATATCTTCAACTAATTAAATTCCTTTCTTTTTTACGTATTCAGAAACAGTTTTCACTGCAATTCAGTCATGGCATTAAAACGCCGACTATTGTAAGCCGGCGATTACGATTAGGATTTTACCAGATATGTTTGATCGGCTCTGAGTATAGGTTTCAGATTGAGATATCGTAGGTTAATCGTTACGAAAGAAAATTCTCCACGAGTTTTCCGTAGGTAAAATAAATTGTTAGAAGAATGCTAAACAATTTATTGAAAAATTCGAGAACTTTGTCAATTTTAGCGGATAATCGATCGAGAATATTAAAACGACTAATTATCATGACTTAATTCGATATAGAATTCGTTAATTCGGCACAACGAACGAAGAATTATAATTATAAGAAATTTTCTGTATCAAAAGAATGCAAGCCAATTTCTTTAACATGAGGAGGAATATAGGTATTAGACATATGTTATAATAATCGGAGGAACGTTATTTTTCATAATACTTAGTATATAACAACATACGTATATTAGTTGAAAATTCGAGATCGACATAACACGTACCGTGATATATCACTGATTAAACAGAATTAGATAAAATTTCGATAGTTAGTTCTAGGAAAAGAGAAAATTCAATGACTAATTAAGTTGGGCGTCGAAAAATTGGCACACTAAAAAATAAATGGTAAACCTGTGTCGATTGTAATGAAATAGACATTATAGGATCCTGTAGTTATTGCCAATTTTATAGAGCAATTAGTTTCTGAATCGCCTTCACCGTTAGAGCGTTTCTAATTATCATTATAACAGTTAACGGATCGAATTCTGTTTATACCTTTTAGTTTTTACATACGCGAGAAGCGGAAAATATAAATATTCTATAGTTACACTGGTGTACCATACACGTATACGCATATTCGTCCATATACAGCTAAAGATTGAACGATAAAATCACTCGAATAATAAAATAATAACGAGTGTATCTGTACTCGTATTTAACAGTAGATCAATGAATAATTATTACACTTAAAGTCGGGGTTAGTTCATACAATGTTTATAATTATAGAAATGCACGCGTTTGGTGTCTGCCGAGCGAATACGAGATATATATACCATCCATATCTCTAAGAAAAGAAACTAGATGATATATGGTAATTATTACTATGCATGTACAATATAGGTAGTTTTTAACTAATCGTAAATTTTTTTGAAACTCGAAAGCCTGAAACGTAACGTCATACATATTATATCCTATTTTTTTCATGATATAATTATAAACTTTGATAAAATATTTTATACCATCGTTATAACTTACCTATTACATTATTTCCCCACTAAAAATATTCTATATATGTATATCGCAATTCTGTCAATCAATTCCATTGCGAATCTATTACATGGCGTATATTACATATCTCTCTGTATATATGTATAATATACTCTTTAGCAATAATTTATTATTATTATTACATTATTGGAATTAATTATAACCCATTTCTCTCTACGCGTATATCAGCCGGCCTGCACATTCCTTTCCCGAAAATTTTATTTATTTAATTACTCAATTATACCAGATGTCTGTGTAATTAATTTCGCGTTTTATCGTCACGAGTACAATATGTGAAAAATTTTAATACTCTCATGACCTTTTTCCAAAACAAGTGACATTTATTTTTTATTCATGCCGACGATTTTATTCACCTATACACCGTAGAGTGCTGGCAATATCTTGAATATTTGATTAGAAGTGATTGATCAAAAATTTTATAGTCTTTTGGTATATGTTTTTTTTTTTTTTTTTCTTTCTTGTTTTATCTATTTTTTAATTATTTTCCTGTAAAGCTGGTCAGAATGTTGAATATAGCATATTTTTTGCGGACGAACTAGATATTCGCTGTATAATAAAATATATACGATAATATTGCAGAATATTATCAGTCACTGTTCACCGTTCTCTATTATACTATTGATAATCATTAATGAACTTGAATTACTTATCTTTTATTTCCGCCTAGTTTTCCTATTGTAGATTTGATAATTATACGAGCGCATATCTGCTGGCGATGATAAGACTGATTAAACAAATATGTAAATAAATTGATAAGTAAAATGAAATATCATTTAAAATTGGGTGAAAGTATAATAGGATTTCCATGAGATCGTTGTAAAGACGGTAGCAAGGGCGCCCAGGATTGATGACGGCAATTTCGCATTACCTCCGTTGCATAGATCGGTTGTACACGCGCAATATAATGCGAGGACGTCGTGGGTACCACTTCTTCGCATGCAGTCACCGTCGTCCTTAGAGTCCGTTATGAAACCGCAGCCTCGTATGACCCGCGTTTTTCCGTATACTAAAAAACACAAAAGAACGAAAAAAGAAAAGAAGAGAAAATGAGGAGAAAAAAAATCGAAGAACGATCGATGCAGACATATATTTGTATAAGAGCTTCGTAATTAATTTTTTTTTTCACTAATTAATTAATCTGTTAAATAATCGGCAGAAAATACTTTCATCGTATTTATATACCCTACACATATGTATATGCAACGTATATAATAATAAAGAAAGAAAGAAATAAAGAAAATAATGAAAGCGCGCGGTACTAATTATATATAACCGATTAAATCGGCGAGGATTAAAATTTCATTTTATATGCAATAAAAAATCCCGGAAATCTTACATAAAATCGGATTCTTTTTTTTCTTGAATATATTATTCATACTTCTTTCTATCACGCTATAATTATGTGTACTTTATTATAAATCTGTATATCTGTATAATTCTTCGATTAAATCGATAGACTAATACAATATGTGATATATATCTTCCGACGATATATAGTTGTTAGATTTTTTTCTCACTATTTTAAAACCGCAATGCAGACGTTTTATGCAGCGCAAACTATGAGCTCTGGGACCTCTCTGGTTTGCCAACTTTTCAATTGATATTGCCAAACGCTGACGAACTCGACATTTTTATATACTACTGTGAATTTAATCGACGAATTGACATCGATACTTTAGAATTCTATCGGATATTGCGAAATGTGAAATTTAGCCCGGATACATGAACGTATTTTTGAGGAGAAATATCATTTTTGTCGGATTTTTGTCAAATTTAATGCCGATTATCGGGAGTATAACAATAGCCAACCTATTTGCGATGTTTTCCTGCAAAGAGTGGGCTCTGTATTTCCAAGGTGTTCAAGTCGTGGTTGGAAGCTGCAATTGACAGTACCCAGGGAGTAGGAATCGAAGGGATCTCCGCATCGAGGATCATATTCGCTGTTGCAGTGATAACAGACAATTGCCTCCCCTGGAAAAATGGATAAAAAATAGATAAAGTGAAATGATAACATGAGCAGGGACACCAAGAGGAGGTAAAGCGTTGAAAATTTCACTGTCGAGATCAAAGATAACATATATATAGGTATAATAGTGTGTATATCATATCGGACTAGATACTAGTAGCTCATTTATTAAACTGCTCGTAACACGCGACGTTAAACAGTTATGAGAATGACTCGCGATGATAGATTGCCTTGAAATAGTGTATATATGATATCTGTACTCAATAATTCTAGACACGTTTTGAATATGGATTTACGACTTATGATTAAAAAAAATCTGCAATTGCTGTGCGAAATTGGTGGGCATCGATGCTACTATTTGGGAAAAATCATCATTGTCATATTTCGTTGTCAGTTTTCGATAGGATATTTTGTCAAATTAAAAAGAAAAAAGGACAGATCCAAATGCTGTACGATCTACATAGAATGTCCCGCAAATGATTTCAATGCTTTCCCCAAATATGAGCATCGATGTATACTAATTTTTCAGGATGGTGGATTTTTTTCAAATAAATCGTCCCGCGATGAAATATTTATTGAAGGTATACAAAAAACGTATGTATTTTAAATTGAAAAGTTCATCCCCTGTGGACAGGGGTCAAACATAAAAATAAAAATCTGAACTAACTACAGGGTTTTCTCGAAGGGCTCTTTTTATTTATTTGGAGTCGATTCGGGGGGTGGTCCAATAAAAATTCGTTCAGACCCCGAAGATCGACCAGCTTAATGTACATACGGCCAGTAATATAAATATAATATATATTCATACATAATAATATACAAAATATAAGCAATAGCTGAAATGGTCGTTCGTCCGTCAAAGTGGGTCATCATTACTATATGTTATATACTAGTGTACAAAGTATGTAGTATATAGCTCAACCCTTATTGATTGAATGAAAGTATGTACGTATGTACAACGTACATACCTACTAACGAAACCCTATGAAGGGTATTATACATACATACTTCAGACGATCTTAATTATTCTCTAAAGAATAATGGCTCAAGTATAATAATTCCAGTCTCACTCCCTCGCAGGCTATAAATTAAGGGTGTAATTAAATGATAGAAGAATCGTCTGGAAACACATTATATACATATATGGTTGAAATGAACTGAAAATGAATGATTTTTTTCTTCTCTATCTATATAACAGGAGTTTGTCGCCGATCTCGCGTTACACAACTAGCAAAGATATGATATAACAGTTAGTCTACAAGTGCAATGGATATATGAATGTATTTATAGTAGATATCTATAGGATATTGCATCCAGACCAGCTGCTGTGAATGTTGCAGCATAGCATAGATCACCTATACCGAAAATGTCAGTAGCTTATAGACTATATTAACGATTAATATGTACAGGGTGTTCTAATCGATAGTATTAATGAAAAAAAGATTAGAAATTCGAAAAATGAAAATAAAATAAAATTTGTAGTCAATATTTTCGTAAGTATGCATAACGCGAAGTTATATTTAGTCTTGAAATCTCATGCAAGAGCGCACATTTTCCTATATGTATACATACCTACAACATATCGAGCAATATCGGCTCGATATATAGGCATAACATTATGTGCTGGTTGTTATACCTCGTATATAATATATTAACCGCGGTTAGTACACATAGCTGTTTGTGGTTTTATTTATTTACTTAGGGTTAGGTATATTTATGTATAGGTACCTAGTAATTTTATTTCTCTTGTGTTATAATAGGAATTGCATCAGGTTTTACCTGTACTGGTATACCAGATATTCAGAATAGACTTATAGTAGGCTACACTGCAGTTATAATATACGCGAAGTGATGTACATACATAGTCGTATTATACGTGACCTATTCGAATATGTATATAGGTGTATACTATCACATATAAGATACAGGATTTTCTTACTTCGCGATTTTAAAGGTGAACAAACGCGGCCAATAATATCCGCCGCGATACGATTAACGTTCAAATTTCGGAAAAATTCTACCAAATTTATTCAATTTTTCGTCAAAATATTCAATGATTTTATATACATCTATATATACCTAAAAAAAAATAGATATACGTAAAATATTGTGAATAATAACGATAATATAGTATATAGGTATATATATATAGGGATAAATAAAAACTACACCGCTATAATAATTATGTATTCAACCAGTTGACATTTCCTCGACATTTGAGGAGAATACACGTGCAAGAGATCGCGCGATCTCCTGCACTCATACCGCGTACCTATACTAAACCGTCTAGGTATAGATACCAGCGTAATCATCAGCTGCATTAAGCTGTACGAATGTAGATATAAAGAGAAACCGAGTCCACGAGTTGTGAGATCCCGTATAGCTCTGTAGCTTCAGAGGCTGATGCAGTTGCAGAGGTAAATCGTCAATGAAATATGAAACATCGAGTACTCGAATTTCATTACAGCCTTGAATCACGCAGGACTTATGTATACGTGTTCGCACTTCGCACGTTGCAAACAAGTTGCTATTTTTATTAATTTCCGTTTTTTTTTTTTTCTGTCTTTTATTATTCTTTGAGATTGACTTGATCTAAGATGAGGAAAGAATGCAGAGATTCATATAACGGTTGCATGAAAATATTCAGTTTATCAGTCAACAGTTTTTAATAATTAACCGTAAAACGTTGAAATGAACGACGAAGGTTTAACCGGTGATTTAATATTAGGTGACACATAGGTTGCACACATGTCTGTATCCATTCCTCCGAAATTTCCATATGCAATAAGTTAGACTGCTCATTGAATTCGGGATTCGGAATTCGTAAGATCGTATGCTATACCTACGTGGATCGCATTCCTATCTTCGACCCACCTCGCGTGTATGCATACCGAATTAAAACGTGGGTATAATATAACGTATGTATAATAAGCGATATACTCGCGATGTTACAATAGTAGAGATTTCGCGCGGTGCGATACACGTTACGATTACTCGCTTTCAGAATTATTTTCACAATAATGAAACGTGTGGACTTTGGGCAAATAGAAAATAAAGAAAATTATTAAATACTGAAATGATGAAAAATTCGAATTCGCGACAGTAGGTAATGCCGTATGATGGTCCGTCATCAAGGAGTAGATATCTCGCGCGAGAGGAGCCTGCAGGAAAAGTGGGTCGCTCGATATCCCTGACAGGGGGATACTAGCCAGCTATACCGGGACGTTACTATGGACCAAATCCTGAAATTTAGGTACGCGGAACCACGTGATGAACTCAAAATTTCTTCGTCAAAGCTATTTCGACTCAAGGTGCAGGGTATCTTTACAGACAACTTCTCCAATACTGTAGAATAAATCATATTGTGGGAACGCGTGAACTGATTTGAAAAAAAGGTACGCGAATTATTTCAAATTTTATCCACGAATCAGCTGAAAGACTTTGAACCGAGGAGCTCGAAATTTGAGACGGGAGAAGCCTTTTGAAATCTCAATAGTTTCAATATACCTAATCAAAATGTTCCTTGTATTGCATCACAGATATTCAGATTTTCGATTCAAACTTTTTTGATTGTATAAAGAGTTTAACGTGGTTTTTCTTTTACTACAAATTTTAGAAGCTTCATTCCCATGGTGAAAATCGCATCGCAATTTTGGTCAAATCATTGAATCAGAATCAGGTTTCAAAAGTTATACCCACTTGAATGTATAATGTATGTATAGGAATCAGGAATAGCAACTTCGGCTCGGTTACCGAAGCCCACGTAACGCTTCTATGACGCAAAGATTGTTTAACGCGAATTTAAATCGTAATTATATTACTTTACCATTTAAAAAAATGGAACTTCGATCGTCTACATGGCGATTCTGAAGGTCGACATTCACTTCTGGTCGGTGACCTGTCGCAATGTGCGTTTATTGTGCAACTCAAACTTTATATTCCTTCGGTTTTCTTATCTTTTCGTCGGAAAGACCGATTCTACTATATTCCAAAAATTCTATTGTATCTTATTCAAGCATAATTAGCTGTAAAAAGTGAAGATCGTTGAAATCAGAACTTCCTATCTACATTCGAGATATGTATATTTTAAAAAGTTGCGATAACAAACCGCATAGAATTAGTATACACCGTTATGTATGGCGTTGTGAATGAGCAATAATTCTCGCTACTATAAACCACCAAGAAACTTATTAATTAACGACCGCATATCGTTTACGCAGATTTGATTAGGACTCAGAAATCGACAAGCTTTACGATCCCATGCTACAATAGGATTCTCGCGCTTATTGCTCGCGATACATGAAAAGTTGTAATGTATAACTAGCCAATTATAATCCTGCTCTAAATTCGATCTAGAAATGATTTGCCGTCAATAAACACGAGGCCGGGGATACCGTTCTGAAAGAAACCCTATGACTTCAGTACCTACGCGAGACTTTTTACGACTTCGCTAGAGCTGCTTAGAGATATCTGTTTGCGAGCTCTGCAGCCTACCTATAATCTCCTTCTTCTCCTCCTCCTCCGCCGCCGCCTCATCCTCATTCTCGTTCGCCTCATCGCCTCTACTCAGTCCTCTTATAGAGCACGCTTTTTACCCCCGTTATCGCGATCCTCACGTGCTTCGGTGCTTCCTGCACCTCAGTGCACTTTTTGAGATATCAAATTTTTCACGAAGTAATTGATTTATAGATACAACGATGATTACGTATTCAATAGCGATTACATTGCTTTCTATTTCCCGTCTAGAAAATCCGAAGTTTTTTTCAATTCATTCATTAATCTTTTCGGAGTTATAACGATCACTTGATGATTGAAGTGTCAGATTTTCGCTATTATAATGCAAAAATTGATTGATTTTTGATTCTTCTGTAGAGAATCAGACTGGCAGATGTACTTGTACCTGTGAATGAAAGAGATGCCGTAGAGATGAGTATAACATCACTTACCGTGATGAAAAATGGTGAGAATCATGACGAGAGCGATTAGCGGGATGGTTGAGATTATTTTGCGATATATAGCCGTCATCTTCGAATCACCGGACCATGTGCTTGCGAGGAAAAATGGAAGCGAGTCGATCCGTAGAACGACTGTAGTATGGGTATATTTGGCAGAGGATATTTACCCTCGCGTATTATTATACGTATCACAAACAATAATAAATCGGAGAGTATAAGGAGATGATAAATTGACCCGTAAAGACGCTCATTCGTGCGGATGAAATAATGACGAATTTATTATTTATTTATTATTTTATACAGAATTTATTACGCTGGCTTTTCTCGTCTTGCCTATTACAGGTATATTATTGCTGACAATTATTACTAGTCTTAACTCGCGACCCGCGGTCTACGAGATCACCGACGCTTCTGACTACCTCAAGAGACCCTCTGAACCATCGGCCGGGAAACTCACGCCCTAACCTATGAACCCCATCGTCCTCCGCGCTCGCGCTCGGCGCTTCTGTATAAAATCGCTTTATCGCTCGACAGCGACGACGCGGAGTCAGCGGCGGGGGTGGGGAGAGACGCGTAATCATCCCCTACGGTGTTACCTCCGCGGCAGACCTCGCGTCGCGCCATTCGGCGTCGGATCTGCGACGCGTAAACATTGCTCGATATTTTCGTAGATGGATTATTTATGTTTTTTATGTAAATAGGCGGAATTATTTTTCTCATTTTCAGATTATTGATGTAAGGCACCTGTAGAACCCATGTCTTCAAAATTAGGAAATAAAGAAATTGTATCATGAGCTGTTCTCTATGCTTTTTTTCAATTTTTATTACTTATCACATAAGTTCTCATAGATTGCGTAAAATGATGATAATAATGATTTAAACAGCGGCGCGCGCAACGCCACAGATCGAGACGTATGAGCGTGCGATATCTCGCGGCGCATATGTTTCTCCGTATCCATCGAACGGTCGAGAGTCGACTACTGTCAGATAAGCGAGCGTCAATTCTAACCTAAAATTTGAATAATTCAAGAAAACAATCCACGTACTAGGTAATAAAATAATACCATTGAAAACAGTAGAAAGCCATGAATTTACCACGCGTGCTAATAGCTAGCACGGTGACGTGTAAAGCCGATGAAATTGCCAAAGGTATGTAGAATATCCGCGAAATGAATAGAGGTTAACAAAATCGTATTAAGGAATAAAATGACACGTGAAAATTGCGAATAATCTTTTACTCAGAAATTGGTTGCAAGGATTTACTCTCCGAGGATGAATTCGTGAAATATTACACCTGGGAGATCGATAATAAATATTACAAAGCACAGGTTATGTTATGCACGACGGATAATCCGCTGACTAAAATTGATCCCGAAGGGGTAGAAGCCTTGGTTATTTACTACGAGGGTCGTTTGGTAATGATCTATAATCGGTCCAGATATCGTGTACTTATTCCTCCCCTTTTTCCCCCCTTGAAATTATCATCCATTCACTCTTTAGGAAAATGGAATAAACGCACTCGACGAATGGGCTCCGTTGATCAGCTCCCTATCGGAAGCCGAGGTCCAAATTCTGGCCTGGGATTCTGCCAATCAAGGGGAAAATATCGACCGTGGTAACTTTTTTGAGATTTGAGTTAAAATTTGGAAAGTTTATCGAAATAACTCTTTCATTCATATCGTATAGTTTCATCTCTCATTGTTCTTCAAAAATATTCTCATTCCTGGTACATCTATTGTTAATTCCCTCTGTTTTTATCATTTATTCAAACCTTGGATATTTTTCTTTCCAAGTTCATCAAAACAATGTATAACATTCCGACAAGTTTTAAAAAACTCATATTTCATCTCCTTTCGATTTCAGTCCAAGA